>JANVYC010000001.1:1323434-2646868 GCA_027406025.1 Colletotrichum musae | reverse complement strand
GTCCGCACCCTCGACGGCTTCATCATCTCCAAGTGCGACACCGTCGGCAACATGGTCGGCACCCTCGTCAGCCTCGTCCACGCCACCAACGTCCCCGTCCTCTTCGTCGGCGTCGGCCAGCACTACTCGGACCTGCGCAACTTCTCCGTCAAGTGGGCCGTCGAGAAGCTCCTGAGCAGCACCTGATAGCTAGGCCACGACTTTGGTGTGTGGGGGGAGGAAGTGGGAAAAAGAATATTTCGCCTCGGTATTAAAACACATTTAACATTTTTATAATACGAACTGAATGAAAATGGGTTCTTGTTGGAGACCCGATGATACCCCTTCATCTTACTCTAGTCCCATTTACATCCACGGATTGCAGTGAAGTCAAGAGATTTGTCGTCAAGTCTCTTTCTATGGAGCTAAGAAACCAAATCGGGCGCGCAAGATTATTACTATATACTCTCTGTATGTATGCGTATTGTAGCCCGCGAGAAAGCGAGACAAGCGTAAGAGCGAGCGAGCGACCTGCGTACAAGCCTCCCCGATAATAAAAAGCCATCCTCCATTCATCGTCATTTTGCTTCCCGTTCGGCACGGAATCAACAAAGAAAAATTACTTTAGGCCTTCCTTGCGACCTCGAGATTGAACAGACACAACATTCTGTTGGGTCATCTCAAGGGGTGGAGGACAGTAGTGTATCCATCGTCTGAGTGGCCTTCGTGTATGCGAGTAGCCTTGCAATAGCTCAGTGGGATGGGGTGGTTGTAGTCTTGCGAAAAGGGGGTATCATCATTCTAGTGTGTCCAGTCTTGGGCTCAAAAGCATGCTCGTGAGAAAGATCGACCGTGGCGCGAAGACAAATGAAATCCTCCACTTCCACGTGTCCTTCCGCTCATTACTCTTTAGTCTTCAAAGAAGTCTTGGTCATCAAAGTCGCCGGGGTGAGCGTCCGAGTCGTACGCGCTTGAGCGCATCATCGGAGGCGTCACGGGCTGCTGGGAGCGACTCGAAGGACGACGAAGGGGCGGGCTCTTCAGAGGCATCGAGCCGGACGGTCCGCCGGTGACAGACGGACCACGCGCTCGTGCTTGCAGCTGCTGAGCCGTGTAGCGGCGACCAGTGGTCTGGAACGCCGTCGGTTGCGGTTCTTCCGCGTGGGCGGGCGGAGTCTGACGGAGACCGGAGGCGGGAGGTGTCAGCAAGCCGCCGAGGAGATTGTTGTTGTTGGTGTTGGACGAGTTGGACACCGTCGATCTAGACGGAGTGTGGTTGCTGTTGAAGGCAGACCGCGAGGATGATGGTCTAGGCCCTCCCGAAGCCTGCTGAGACTTGCGCCAGTTGCCCCAGGCGGCAGCCAAGGGGCCGACGGCCTGAGCGACGCGGGGCGTGGCAATGAGAGACTGCGCAATGTTGGGCAGGTTGATGGCCGATCCGCCGTTCATCGCGCGCTCGCGCTCTTGCTCCTCCATCTGTAGGTTGGCCTTGAGGCGGATGGCAGCGTCCTTGACGGCCTCCCTGTCGAAGTCTTGGGCAGAGACTGCGAGGATAATATCCTGCAGGTCGCCGTGTCTCACAGCGAGAAGCTCGCGCAACCAAGTGATCTCGTCATCACGCTTGGCAATCTTGGTGGGAGCCTCAGGGTCCAGCTTGTCGACGGTAGACTCGAGCTCCTCGATGCGCTGCTCGCGAGCCTGCAGCTGCTCCTGCAGGACCATGATGGATTCGCGCAGGGCTTGCGGCGAAATCTTTTCGGGAAGCTCCATTGACTTGGGAGCAGGGGCGGGCTTGGGTGCGGCGAAGGCAGCGATGGGCTGGACGGTGTCGACGCCGGCCGACTTGGCTGCCTGGGCGGCAGCACGAGCAGCCTCGATGGCAATCTCGAGCTTCTCCTCCAGGTGAGCAACGCGGTCCTGCAGATGCTCGGTCTTGGACGTGGAGAGACTGAGACGCTCGAGGAGATGCTGCTCGGTCTTCTGGCCATCTTCGACGGCGTTGTTGAGCTGCCGCTCGTGGCGGTACTGCAGCTCCTCCAACTCGTTCTGGTGCTTCCGCTTCAGCTCTTCGATGGCCTCGACCTTGCTGGTCTGGGCATCCTCGGCCATCATCTCAGCCTGCGCCTTGGAGGTCTCCTTGTCCATGTTGAGTTGATCGTTGTCGGCTCTGAGCTTGGCGATCTGCTCCTCCAGCTCCTCACGGACAACGTTGACCTGGTGGTTAGCCTCGTCAATCAGGTGCTGCATCGAGAGACGCGTGCGTTGGACCTCGCTGGCGCCAGACTCTCTGGCCTCCTCGAACTCGCGCTGGTAGCGAAGGGCAGACTGGTGAAGCTTATGGTTCTCCGTCTTCATCTCGCCGAGCAGACCCTCAAGGCGCTTGCACTCGTTGACGGCGCGCATGCCTTGGCGCTCGCCGTTCTCCAGCCGCTCGATCTCGGTCTCGAGACGCTCGCGGGTGCGTGCCTCGGCCTGAAGCTTGGCATCGAGAACCTCCTGGCGGGCGATGAGAGCTTGCTCGCGCTTGGTGCGGCGAGCGTTCTCCTCCGTGATGTCGCGTGCTGCCTGGGCCATGTCCTCCTGGAGAGAGCCGAACTTGGCGCGCCAGCTTTCTCTGACGCGCTCCGTCTCCTGCAGCTGAGTGCCAAGAGTATCGAGGAACTTCTGCATCTGCTTGTTCTCCGTGACGGTCTGGTTGAGGTCAATCTGCTGTCGTCGGGCGGTCTCAACGGCACGCTCGGCCTCCGATCTCCAGTGGTTGGCTTCTTGTCTCGAGTTTCGGAGATCGTCCTCCATCTGGTTGATCCTGTTGGTGAGCTCAGTCTGGGCCTGGGCGGCATTCGTCTGCGAGGCCTCCATGAGCGACATAGTCATCAGGTGTTTGGAGGCGCTCTGCTCCAAGGCCTTGATCTTGTGCTCGCGCTCCTCAACCTCCTCGCGAAGGCGGTTCTCCTCCTCAGAAGAAATCCGGAGCAGACGCTGGACCTCGGAGAGCCTATCCTCGGCGGTGCGGCGGCCGTCCAGCTCTTGCTGGGCGCGCTGCTCTTGGTTTTTGAGCTTCTCATCGAGGTCGTTAACGCGATCGTCGTAGATGCTCTTGTTCATGATCTCAACTTCAACGCGCGTCTCGGCAGCTTGCAGCTTGCGTTCGAGCTCTGCAGCGAGATCCTCGGCACCGCGGCGATCGGTGACCTCCTTCTCGACCTTGGCCTGCTCGACATAGAGGCGCTCCTCGAGGTCGATGACCTTGGCTTGGAGCTCGCTGAGCTTGTTGTTGATAGCCTCGTCGTGATCGCGGTCAGCAGCAGGCTGTTGGGACGGGGTGGGCATGCGCTTCTCGACGGCCTCCTCGACGATGTTGCGAAGATCTTCGCCGCGGAAGTCCAGTCGCATCGATGCGCCGAACTGCTCTCTCATTTCCTCCAGAGCACGAAGGACGGCGGCGCTAGTCTCATCGGAAGGAGGGACGGCTGCAGCCGCAGGACTAGGCGAGAGCGAGCGGACAGGGGGCAGGTTGCGTTGCTGCACAGCGAAGGCATCCAGGACGGCGGCGCGGATCTGGTCCATGCGTCTGTCGCGGCGGGGACTCAGCGAGCGGCGTGGCGCAGGCTCCTCATCTTCATCGTCGGCGTCGCTGTGTTGGATCTCTGCGGAAACACTGCGGCGGACAGATGACGACGCCCTACGTGAGCCACCGCGCAGGGACTGCTGAATGGAAAGCAAAGCCTTCTCCATGGGGGCAAGGCGGGAAGCAAGGAGGTCGCTGACGGCCGCGTTGACACGGCCATCGAAGAATTGCACACGCTGTTCCAGTTTGGCTTGCTCCTCGTCGCTGAAAGCGCCCTCCCAGTCGCTCGGCTCCGCGCTGCCAATGTTCAAGTTGGTGATCGGAGCATCGAAGGATTGAGCACTCAAAGGAGGGTCGACGAAAGGATCCTCCAGCTCGGTGGTCGGAAGAGCGGAAGACGTGTCTCCCGGAAGGCCGTGATACTGGCGGACAGGGCTCGAAGTGCGGCTGCGATACTGGGCAGCGGGCTGCAGGCGGTACGGTGACGTGTGCGTGACCTGAATGCCCTTGTTCGGGCTGCTTTGGGGCCATCTGGGAATATCGCTGTTGGATCTGTTTACGCCAAAAGTGGGATCGTTCTGGTTGAGATGGTCCATGATGGCATCAATCTCCTCGAACGTCGGCTCGTGCTGGTCATTACCCGCTCGGGTAGCCTGCTGCTCTCCAACAGTAAGCGAGGAGGCGTCGTGTGGCTCATCGACGTATTCCTCAGCGTCAGAGACGACATAGTCCTCGGGAATCTCTCCAGACTCGCTGTACTCGGGCTCCCGGGCAGGCGAAGGAGACGCAGCGAATCGAGAAGCCGCAAGGCCCTTAGGCTTGGGAGGGCTGGCGAAACGCGAAGCGCCCAGGCCCTTGGGGGCGGTGAACTTCTGCGGTACGGATGGCGAAGGCGCTCGTGGAGGCGAGGAAGCGACGGCCTCCGTGGTCTGAATGATAGGCTCGATAGTGTCCTCTCTGTCGCGCTCGTCCTCCTCCTCGTCTTCTGTCTCGGTCTCTTGAGCGGGAGCACCCCAGCCGCCACCGGGAACAAAGGCCTTGGCAGTGGCGGACAGAGACTTGTTGTGGCCCTTCTTGTAAGAATCGATGCCGAATGTGTGAGCTTCGTGGAAAGTTTGCAGGTCATCCTTCGTTTCAAGCTCAAATGGTGCCCAGTTGCTTTGCTGCTGGTCAGGAGAAGTGTCGGAGGGACTCGTGGCGGTGACGGCCTTGGAGTCAGTGGGCTGCTCGGAAGCGCCTGCTGAAGACATGGTTGTATCGGCCGGCGTCGGTGCCTGCTCGTCACCCGACTTGTGCTCAGAAACATCCAGCTCTTCCTTCTTCGATACGGGCTGCAAAGACTGCAGCGAGGTAGGCTCGGGCGATGGCTCAGCAAACATCGGCACGTCATCTCCGTCTCCGCGGGATGCCTTGACTCTCTTGAGGCGAGACTCGTCAATCAAACGACCATCAGCATCATCGCGCACTCCGTCATCGGCCGACGTGTCCTTATCACTGGGAGGCAGAATCGGGATGGCCTTTGACTTCTTGGGAGGCTTCACAACGTCAGTGAGGCCAAGGTCGATATTGCCAAAAATGGAGCTGCGGTTTCCAATGCTCTCGCTGCCCGACGTGGGACTGGCCAGCGAATCCGAAACAGCTCCGAAGGGCGTGAAAGTGGGCGCATCCGCCCGGAACTTGGGACCAGAAGCCGAAAAGTTAAAATCGCTCTGACCAGGCGAGAAGACAGGGGCCGCAGCATTGATCTTGGACGACGTGGACTGTGCGCCGAAAGAGTTCGCTGACGGCGAGGTGATGGACGGCGCAAAGGAGCCGGCCTGGAACACGGTAGGCTGGAAGCCGCTGACACCGCCGAAGCTGAAGTTGGAATTCGAGTTGTGGCCTGGGTTGAACTTGAACTCGGGGGCCTTGACGTTGAGCTTGGAAAACGAAGGTTTGCTTGCATGGCTGCCCCGGGCAGAGTTACCGTTGCTCGAGACCGCATCGTTCCACGGGTTGCTGGCCGTGGAGAAGGATCGCTGGTGCTGCTGAAGAAGCGTTGCAAGGTTAAAGTCTTGCACAGGCGTGCCCAGATTGCTCGGATTGGTCTCGATTTCGGCAGCCTCGTCGATCCGCTGCGAATCAACATCGTGCCATCCAGAAAAGCTGTCCTGACGCGGTCGGTTCTCATCGTGGTGAGAGAAGAAGTTCTGCGACAGCGAGTGA
Organism: Colletotrichum musae; assembly: GCA_027406025.1. Classification (NCBI taxonomy): domain Eukaryota; kingdom Fungi; phylum Ascomycota; class Sordariomycetes; order Glomerellales; family Glomerellaceae; genus Colletotrichum; species Colletotrichum musae. Next base: position 2,641,116 of record JANVYC010000001.1, on the reverse strand, counting down.
CCGCGGCTGTGCGGGCGCGGGTGGTGGAGAACCGGGCCGTCGTGCTTCGCAAATTGCTGAGGCTGGAACTCCTGGAACTGTACAGACGGGTCTCTTGCGTGGGACAGAGGCGGCTGCTGTTGGGACATGTCTACGAATTGCGAGAGTTGCTCCGCCGCAGCTTCTTCGTTGTGGGGGCTGTAGTCCTCGTGCTCCAGCTCGTTGCGCATTTGCTCTTCCAAGTGATACTCGGCCTCGTCGATTTCAGCTTGGAGGTCGTCGCTGTTTCGCTGCGCGGGCTCGGAAGGCTCCGCGGGGGGCTCTTCGGCGGGCTCCTCCTCGTCTTCCCGCACTTCTTGCAGGCGCGGGGATGCTCTTGCGGGTTGCTGCATGAACTGGTGGGGCATCATGGGGTACTGCAGGGACTGGTGGCGCTGATGGGCGTTAAACGCAGGGCTGCCAGAAGCTGCAAAACCTTCGGGTGTAAAGGGAGATATGGGGGAGAGGACCCCATTGAACAAGGAAGGCGAGTCCGTCCTGTGCTGTGAGGGCCAGCCGAGCGGCGAGGGCTGGTTTGAGAGCTGGAACGGCGAGTGACCCATCGGGACCGAGATGGACTGCCGAGCATTGTACTTGGCCGGGTGGCTGCCGAATCCAACAGGCGATGCAATGCCGGGGCTTTGGGTCGCAGAAGATCGACCGCCGGGCATGAACTGCGACGGGAAAGGGAATCCCGGAACGTGATTGCTCGACGCGGAGGACGTGGGGAGCGGCGGAGAGAACGGCAGAGGTGGGTATTGCGCCGAAGCTTGTCTGCTGGGCTGCGAGGCCGCGGGGGAAATTGAAGGCGCCGGTGGGTCATCATCGCCGAACGATACTCCAAGAGCTCGCAATTTGGCTTCGTTAAGCTCATTGACGTAGTTCTTCCAAGCTGTGTAGAGGCATTTAGCATTGAGGAATACGGGTTACGCGTGCGCTGCTTACCGTTCAAATCAGGCAATGTAACCTTGTACGCACGCTGTGCGCGCTCTCTTATGACATCCTCGGCGGTGGGCCAACCATCTCTACTCTGCGAGTAGCCGCTGGGTTCCTGGCCAGTGCCCTCGGCCGCATCCAAGTCGAATCCGCTGATGTCGTATCCAAGCTCCTCCCACGACGCAAACATGCGCTCAGTTTCTGACTGGTTCAGGGGCTTGGGGGCCTGTCCGGAACGTCCCCGCTCGTCGTCTCTGGGAAGAAGAACCATAATATTCTTGCCCTTCCACGGAACCTTCTTCTTTACTCGCGGCGTCATAGTCGGCTCCTTTATCGTAACTCTTGCAGACGCGCTGCGCATTGGTGTGATGGGCGCCCTTGCGGGCTCGCCGTTGGCGGCACTGACGCTCCTCCTCGGTGTTGAGGGGATGGCCAGCTCTGAGGCCAGTTCGGCCTTGGGGAGCTCGGGGCTCTCCATGCTTGCGGCGGGCGTGGCGGCTTGCGGCGTCACGTCTTCCGGCTTGAGGGTTTCGGCGCTCGAGCGCGTACGGGGGTGTCGCGGTGCCAGATGCGGGCCACGCGAGTTGGCTTTCGGTGTCTGCGAAGTTTCCTTCTCGTGCCACGCAGCTTCGTCTCCAGATCCTGAGCCGCTCAACGAAGAGTGCTCACTGCCGTCGCTGAGCCAGTGGCGGCTTTCTGAGTTCTCACCAGCCGTGTGCTGGCGGATCCAATCCTCGGTGAGTCGTCGAGCAGGGCGTCGTGCGCGATTAGCGAGTACCTGGGCGGCGCTGAGAAAGGGCTCGGGGGTCTCGTCCGATCCGAGCGAAAGCGCAGGGGGAGGACGGAGAAAGGGAGTGCTGATTGCCAAATGATGGATTGGCGAGTCTTCGGACTGATCACTGCCGAAGCTCTGGCGGCGAAGATTCTGGGTCTCTTCGGTCGAGTAAGGCGAACCCCAGCTGGCGGTCACGTATCTCTCCTCTTCTTGCGGTGTGGGCTGGCTCCTCAAGATCTCCCGGGCTCGATCAGGCAGCCTCGGGACGGGCAACGGAGGCAGAACAGGGGAGGACCCTAGGTCCTCGCCGTCGGCGGCGGTAGAGGTGGACGAAAGAGCGGGAGAGGCCGGGGGCGAGTTGAAGGATGGTGGCCGATTCGATTCGGGACCGTCCTGTGCTGGTGCAGCAGGAGGGGAGAAAGGAGGCTTCTGTTGGGAAGACGTCTTCGTGGAACTCTGGATAGAATGGGAACAAAAGCCCGTGGTTAATGTGGCGTTCCTTGGATGCAGATGCGCGCGATCATGGTACGGCGAGGAATGCTGGCAAGGTGCGGTGCGTAGCTTACCACGGTGAGATCAGCGCAGACGATGGGGGTCGTCTGCAGCCAAGTCTCTGTTTTCGCGTCGAGGACCCTTTGATCAACAGCCCTCTCTTCACAACGGCACGCACAAACGAAAAGGCAAGGCCGCGAGAGGAGAAGAAAAAAAAGGGAACGGACGGTGCTGTCGTGGTTGTTGACAGAATAAGGGGGTGGAGGTTAGGCGGCCCGTGTGATTGGGGACAAGTTGTGTGTATATTTGGGTCCGTCTTTTTTTTTTTTTTTGTCCTTTGGTCGCGACGCGTACTTTTTTGGGCGGGTGTGGACAGAAGGCAGTAGCAAAGAGAATAAGGTATTATTTGGAGAGTGTGACCCCCGGTCCAGGGATTAGAGAACGGGGGTTCGTTGCAGAAATGAACTGGGGGGAAGATTATCGAATAAGGAGCGACATGAAGGCGGAAAGATGGTGGCTCGCGGGTACCGGACGCATCGGATCAAAGCTCGAACTCAACGAGGAGGAATGATCTCGACGGGTTCACAGGACGTCGGTTCGGGGTGGAGGGATGGGAGAGATGGAGGAGGGAGAGGGAGAATTGGATGAGAGACAGAGAGGCTTGGGGGAAACGACAACGACGTGGGTTTGGTGTGACGCGAGGTGTCAGGAGGATGAGGGAGGTCAGAAGCAGGACAGGCCAGGATAGCACAGCACAGCAAAGCACAGCAGAGCGCAAGGACTGGAGAGACGAGGCGAGGACAGCGAGGCAAGCCAAGGCGAGGCAAGGAAAGTCCCTCTGGGTATGCTATGTACGGATACCACCTGGAGATTGGATCATGGTGCCAGTTGGTGGTTGAAGGTGCGGTGACTCGAGACTGAGGTGAGGTACCTTCCCCATGCCTACCACGCCAGGTACCAGTACTGACCTCGGGCACTTGGGTTAAGGTGCATGCAGAGACAAGGAACAGGGACCAGACGGGAGAGGAGAGACATGGAAGGTACAGGACAGGTACTCAATGGAGGAGCTTTGCCCTACCTTTTGCCTGCTAATACTCGAGTACATTTCATTAGGCATCTCTTCTGATGCCACGTACTAGCCAGGTAGACATCTTGGAGTGGCCAGTCTCGGGTACCTTAAGGTAAGAAACGCTCTGCAGACTGCAGTAGGCGACAACCTAACCAAGGCTAGGTAGGTGCGTTCTCGGTTCTAGCTGCATCTCACCACCGTCCACTTGTTGAGCTGAGGAAGCCACCAGAGCTGCTCGTCGACGGACACGAATTGCGTGGAAGTCAATGACCACCCACCTCGGGGGATCCGTCAATCTGCACCGGCACGGGTTCGCGGAGCAGAGGGGGGATGCGACGCGATGTGATGGAACTGACGGGGATTCGCCGGGTCGTTCTCGTGGGGCCAGCACCAGTGGCACGACGAGATTGGACGCCGATGAGAGGTGTATCCCGGATAGCTGGCCACAAAAGACAGCTGGCACCATGGACTCATGGAGTACACTGTAGATACCATTTGCAGAGCGACTTGGAACGGATAACTTTTTGTTAAATGGAGAAAAAATCTTCTCTCATTCAGACCCTTTGGTTGATGAGAAAGTACTCCGTAGACGCTTGTGAGATTGGAGGAAGGCGGACGGCAGACCCTTCCCATTGTACGGCAGGTGCCTTCCACTGGGATGGACCGGCGGCACGTGCCAGGGACAGGCCGGCCTGATGGTGCCTCTAAGGCTCTTAGCCCACGCCAACGGCACAGGTCGCAGGTGGTCCAGCGACACTTGGAGCGGCCCATGTTTGTTTTAATGAGCGTCCCCGCCGCTACCTCGGGGCGAGCTATGACCAGCCTAATCTCGCCTGGAGGCGCAAGATGTCAACTACCTACGTCTACACGCAAACTTAAGCATAAAAAGAAGTACTCTCTAACATTCCACCGTGATTCTCCCCGGACCACCTCCCTCGTCTTGCATCACCGTGCAGCGATGGGTGATTTCCGTGGGATGAGTAGCCACCCCCGCCGCTTGAACTCCTAGACGACATCGTATTTCACCAGCCGCGGCCCGCGATGTCAATGTCACATCGTCCTTTTTAGCACCCGCTGCAGTCTCGGACGGCCGGGAACCTGGGCTCACGGGCTGGTGGCCGGCCGTCTGCGTGGCTCGCTGCATCGCGATTCTTCTCGAAGTTGTCGAGAACCAAGTTGAAAAGAGGTTGAAGTGAATAAAAGACCCTTTCACAACTGCGGAGCCGCAGACGAATGGTGTAGCTAGGTGGTTGTCAGACAACACCTTTATCGCACACATCCTCCGCCCTGACGGCCCTTGTCCGATGCACATGATGTTTCAACAGAGAAACACTGCACACAGATCCTCAGAGGCCTTCTTTGGGGGGTAGAGGTTTCCAGCTCCGCAGATCCGGGACTAGAAGCCCGTTGATCAGGCGGCAGAAAACGCATCAACCATCTCGACTTATACACAGCTAGCCGGTTTCCCACGAGCGTCCGGTCTAATATCGCCGTTTGGATCTGCGGGACGTTGCAAACACCCGCCGAACACATGGCGAGATCAGCCAGTGCTCCCATCCCGTCTGGTCATTCTTTACCCCCAGTGGGCACTAAGACCGAAAGACAAAATGCAAAAAATGGGAAAAATGAGAAATCTCACATTAGCTCTAATCAAGATTCTTGTGTCTCGCCCCGAACGCGGTTCAAATGGACAGAAACGCCAAATGAAGAAAAGCAGGGGGGTGGCATGGGAGCTTGGGACCTAAACACATTCCTGAAGAGGGTTGTTCCCCGGAATCGCGATATTAAAAAATCATGTGGCTGTTATTGCCTACTTAACTATAGCTGCAATCATTGCCAAGGCGTTTCCCCGTTTGTGCTTTCATTATTGCTTGCTACCTGTAAAATTCTACTATGGTCTTTCCTATGTCTGTAGGTGGATTCGCCCGACATCGCGATCTTGATACGAGTGCTCGGAGCATTATAACGGATCAGTCCATTGATAGACTACTCTCATCTCGCGACGATGGAAAGTGAGGCGGATGAGAAGTCTCTTCCAATCCATGACTCTCCACTGAGGAGTTGACTATCTACTCGCCTGTAGGTCTCGAAATCAACTCCCTGGTTGTCAGGCTCATTACTCAGCCCCGTGATGGCCACGTCTGCTACTGAAGGCATTCGCAGTGTCCGCGAGCGCCTTGAAATGACGAGACGATTGATCTAGCCATGTCCTCCAGTTTCGTAGTGACATTATTCATTCGAGAAAAGCTAGCTTCTTGCACTACACCGGCCGGATATCAACCTCGCTCATGCTTCGAGGGCCAAAAACGCCATGAAAAAAAGAAAAGGCCTAGCTAAAGTGTACAACCCAGATTCCCATCTCTTTCTCGGCGCATTTCTTCTTTTTCCCAGATTGTGAAGGGTACTGCTTCTTCTTCAACTCCTCCGCCCGTCCCTCTCAAAACTCCAAATTTCCCTCCCATATACACACGCCATCGGCGAGATACGCATTCATACATACCCATCCCAAAGCAACAAACCACAGAAAACAAACGCTCTTCGTTTGTAACGTTTGCTCAAGGGTCGCAAAAGATGTCAAAGTTTCCATCCGTGCCCGCAAACACCGGCTCGCCGAAGCTCTGCTTCGTCGACGATTCGCCGGCCGCCTTGCACTCGGCTGCCACCCGCGCGTCAGCTCCGGTTTCTCTCCCCCCTTCTTGAACACCCCCTGGGAAATAAACAACTCACTGGCCTGCTCGTCGCACTTGGACACTTCAAACTTTTGCGCGCCGTTGTTGGCGGCCTCGGAGCACTTGTTCTTCTGGTTGTCGCACGCCCTGTTGGCCGCGGTCGAGAAGTCGGGCTGCTCGAGCCGTTAGTCGAGTCGTCCATCCGACGACGGTCCCTGCTCTGTGCCGAGCAGAAAAGAGGACAAGACTCACGAAAGTGTCCCCCTCTACCTCGAACGGCCTTTCGGGATCGTTCGATTTCGTAATCTGCGTCACCGCAAAAGAGTCAGCAATCCCGCTATCCCATTGTCTTCCCACGCGGTGCCCCGGATCCTGAAACCCAAGCGTGGCCGCCACCAAAAAAAATGCCACGCCGTCTCCGCCCCCCTTGGGAATAGAACTCCCGCGACGACCAAAAAGCTTCAATCCAAACAACCACTCGACCGGGACTTCCATCACACACGTACCGGAGACGCCTTCGCGCCGCCCAGGGCCCCCGAGAAGGTCTGCAGGTTCTGCGAGCCCTGCCGCGGCAGCAGGCCCATCTTCCACCCCATGCTCAGCTCGTCGCCGAGGTCCAGCGCCCTCGCGCCGGCGCCCGAGAGCACGAGCGTCGCCGCCCACAAGAGCTGGACCGCTATCGTCTTCATCCTTTCGGTGAGTGTTCTTTTATTGTGGTCGTTCGATATTAGCCGCGAGAAAACAAAGCGTGGCTGTGGGACGCTATTCCGCAAGGTCGGTGATGTCGTACAAGCCTCGCGCGCGCGGGGTGGTGGTGGTGTTTCGTCGTGAACCTTCCTTCGGTCCTTTTCCTCTTCTTTTCTTTTGGAGAATTTCCCGTCTCTCTCTTTTCTTCTTCTTCCTTTCCGTCTTCACCGGCGCATCGGACTTGGAATTAAGGATAAAAGGACGTCTTCGTCGTATCGAGGTTCAACCTCTCCGGGTCGTCGTGTGCGTCGTCAACGAGCGCGAGATCGTGTAGCAGGCAAAAGGGTCGGGCGACACAGCGCTGAACCGACGAAAAAGGTCTCACAAAGCGAAGAAGAGAGGGAAAAGGTCGGAGGAATTAAACTCTCCCCTAGCATTAGCAACGGTCGAATAACGTGCAGGTGCAAGAGAGAATGTGTGTGTGTGAGAGCGCGAGCGACATCCCAACGGGGAATCTGAAACGTCGAGATGACCCCCCCTCAAGCGCCCACAAAATGCCGGGATGCGACACCAACCACCACCGCAACCCGAAACACCACTGAGACTCCAACAATCTTACGGAACCGTCTCTGGCCGCCGAGCACCACGTGATCACTTGTCCTTGAGTTTGTGCGTGTGCCTGTGCGCCCTCGCCCGCGTGCCCAGACGGGATGGCCTCCCGGCGGACGATCCTGCCGAGCCACCGTTCATCAGATGGCAGCTTGGAATGACGGACGATCGTGCTGGGGAAGGGTGGACGAAGGTTCGGCATAGAGTTTGCGGAGGCGACGGGATGGGGTGAACTCTGTGGGAGGCCCCTCATGACAGTCTCTCACTCATTCCAATCTCATATCACCTTCTTTCAGAGTGAAATTCAGCGTCAGCTAGCTATCACAGAGAGCATCCGTATTTGATCCCATAATTTTGGCGGTCCTGCTATTAAAGGTTTATCTGAACTACATACAAGCCTGCGAGAACCCAGGAGGATTTTGTCCGTCAGACTGGCTTTCTCTGTGTTTTGTCTCTTTGCCGGTGCTGATGCCCTATCCTGACGTGCGACTCGACTGAAACCCAGTCGGTGACGATTTGACAATGATCATCCTGAAGCCCAGCCGACAAGAAGAATGAAGGGGGTGTGAGAGGGACTCTCTGCTTTCTGATCTAATTCCATAAGCTCTATCCACATTAGTCCTGAGACCCTGCGATATGCAACCATGCCTGCCATAGTAGTTCAATTACTTTGGTGGCCCGAAACTCCGTATGACCGGCGATGACAAAAGTGAGCCGCCCGCAATATGAGTGGGAAAAACAAAAGAGGTAGTCATAAGTGGTGTGCCTCTGGTGAGGCAAGAGACCGTGAGGAATCAACGCTTTCTTCCGCAACAAACAACAATGAACACATCTTCGACCGGCGCGTCTCGGCCTTTTAGAAGTTGGATGACGCGTTGACTTGGTGGCTCGGTGCGTGGTAGCTCTCCAGAGTAGACTGGAAGGGCGTGCGGCCGTTGTTGGCTTGGGTGTTGTGGACGGCGCCGGACTCGACCTTAGCTTCGTTGCCGTATTGGTTGTTGTACTCCATGAGTCCGTCGTTCTCTTCGGCCTGCTTCTTCTTACCCCAGATCCTCCAAGCGACGAAACCGAGTGCACCAAGGACAATGGCACCGCCGACACCGACGACAACACCGATGACGGTGTTACGAGTCTGGGTCGACATGCCGGAAGAAGAGTCGCTAGAGCCGGAGTTGTTGAGGCCGGGCGTCGAGGTCACGGTGGCCTCGGAAGTGAAAGACGTGGCGACGCCCTCGGCATTGGTTGTCCTGATGATGGTACGGATGGTAGAAGTAACGGGTTCGGCGGTAGTGGTGGGGGTGGAGGAAGCGGCGGTGCCACCGGTCGACGAGGCCTCGTTGTTGCTGCCGCCAGTCGACGTGGTGCCGGCTGCGGATGTAACGGGAGTGGAGGAGGCGGCCGGAGGGGTGGAGGAGGCTTGGGGAGAGGTCGCGCTGCTGCTGGCGGGAGCGGGAGTAGTTGTGGTTCTAGCAACAGACGTTGTCGTCGTGACCGCGGGGGCTTCTGAGGTGGAGGTGGTAGCCGGCGCTGCGGACGTCGTCGTCTGAGGAGCGGCTGAGGTTGTGGTTTCGGCGGCAGTAGGAGTGCCTGATTGTCTCTTGATGAGCTCGTCACGAGGCTCGGCCTTGCCGAAGTTGAGCCATGATGCCTGCGCGACGGAGGCGACCATCAAGAGCTGGAGAGCGCGCGTGGGCTGCATTTTGAATGGGTGACGGTCGGTAAAACTCGAACCAATTCTCGGGGTAGTAATATTCGTCGCGATATCGGTAACGATGTCGCTTTTCAGATATTTCGCTCTTTGGCGCCCCTTCAGCTCAAACAGAATCGAGGGTGACCCTTTTTGTGTGTGCCGACAGCCAAATTCGGTGGTGCCTGTCGTAGACTCGCGTGGCGAGGTTTGAGTCGTCTGGAATTCTCGGAAAGTTCTTGCCCTGAACCAGTGGAGACGAAAATAGGAGGCAGGCACGGGCGGGTTCGTGGAGGAATCGGGACAATCGGGGCAAGAGCGAGTGTAGGTACCTCTTGGCGGAAGCGACCGAGAAACTACGGGGCGGAGGCAGGAAGTAATGTGAGATTCGGAATTTTATTTCGTAGGTAAAAGCGAAGGAAGGAAAAGTCAAGGGAAAACGAGAGAAGTGACACAATAGGAAACAAGCGAGTGAATGGTTTTTATCAAGTGATGGACAGGATGGGATGAGTTGTAGGACTCTGCGCCGGCGTGGAACGGGCGGGCAGGCCAGAAAAACAAGACTCGTATTCAGCCGGGACGAGGGTGGTGGGTGGTCAGTGAGCCCGTTGCCGTTGGTCAGTGCCACTTGCTGGTCAGTGGTCACTTCAGGAGCTGGCGCTGGTGCAGGTGTACATAGGCGTGCAGGTGCCGATGCCAAGTGACGAGAGGGAAAGCCGCAGGGCAAGCACAGGGCGATTGTGAGAAGGAGCAGGGGTCTGCTGGTCTTAGCTGGGTGGGCCTTTAGGGTGGTGGGTGGTGGGTGTTGGGGCGCTGGGGGGCGCTGGGGGGCGCTGGGGGGCCGCTGGTGCTGGTGGGGTTCGTCTTCTTTTCTCTCCGTCGCACTGTCCGTGTGGTGGCTGATTCTTGGCTTCTTCCCGGGCCACACCGTCAATCAAAGGGAAACCCAGGGACACCTCCCGCCTGCGCTACGTTGCACGGGCAAAAACTTAGTGTAAGGGAGATGGACAGACGGGAGAGAGTTGAGCGATGTTAGAGAGTGAGAATGGTGTGGTGCAAGGGACAACGTGGTGGCGGCCGAGAGGCGGTGCTCTGTGTGTGCCTCACTCTTCAGGTTTTTTGGTCGCTGTTCTGCCATTTCAGATTCGTCGAGCCAATGCACGATGGCTGTGTCTGATTGGCCTTATTAGGGAATAGTGCTTGAATGGAGCCATAAGCACAGTGGATGGAGGTGGACGGGGTGGCACTCGACGATCGGGATTGCAGCCACTCAGAGGCATGTAAATGTTGAAAGGACCCCACTCCCGACACGCAGGCAGCCAGTGGTTGTGTCGTTGCTGACCAACTTGGGCAGCTCCAGACGCCGCCGTGGGCTGTTTCAACTTTCGGTTGTCTTCGCTGCACCGAAAATGCGGCCGAGGCGCTGAAGCCAGTGGAACAGCCCAGCAACTGGTAACTGTCAGCGACTTCTAGCGGCCAGGCGGTTGGTAAAACGGCCCCTTCTAGGCCTTACGTGGCCCCCCTCCAGAAGGCGAGTCGCTTGTAATACTGCACAGCACCACTGCATTGTGTGTGCCGCTTCCTCCGTTGGCGTTGTCTCTGCCCTCTCCTTCCCGACTCCTGCAGGCACGATGAGACAGGAGATGCAACGATACGATTTTAGTTGGCGTCTGCGCATTCATCAGCAGACTTGGCTCCAAAAATAAACAGCGTCTATCTACCTGGATAGCAGCTCTGGCTGTCTGTCTGATTGTCTGCATCTACCTACCATTAGGTACCGCATCTCAGAAGGCAGTTATGCATCTGACTGTCCGAGTTTTCTGAGGCAGGCGCTACGTAGCAGTCCTAGCGGAGGCAATGACGATGCATTGGCGCCTGCCGAAGGCGTGTGTTTCTGTCTGCTTCTTCTCCCGGCCCAAAAAGGAAGGGAAGCGCACCTAGGTCGCTGCTTCCCGGTTTGAGAGTTCGCCCATACACCCATCGGTTCAAACTTTCCCTCCTGCTCCTGCGGCATCTCACCAGCAACGCCAGCAACTGTCAACAGAACGGGGACGACGATGCGATGCTCTGCATTGTCTGCACTGCACACTACAGCAACAGCACCCACGCCAATGCAACATGCCTGTTCTCGGCCGATCTTGTCTCTATTTTTGAGCACCGACCCGCCGCTCCTTGGCCCGTTGGCCCGTCCTGTCCTCCACCTCTGCCCAGCAAAGCCCGGCGACATCCCTTTCAGGGTCTTCCAAGCCGATGATATGCACTCCACCATGCCCCGGCCCCCATTCGCAGCAGTCGTCATTCCTGAGGTCTTGACGGCCCAAAATCCGGATTCCGCACGTCTTCCAGAAGTCGGCAATCGTCGGTCGCTCACCGCCCAAGACTCTTGGGGTCCTGTGTCGACGATATGTGGAGGGTTTTATCGGTCAAGGGACACAGCGCCGAGGGCCCATCTTCGGCCTCACGCTTCGCCTCACTGGCCCGTCAGAATTTGCCTCTGCAGCGGCCGACGTCACTTCCGTTCCCGAGATGGTGTTTATGCTTCACAGCGGTCTTGGAGAGCCTGCAGCGTGATGCTATTATCCCCGCGTCGTGGGGAGCCTCACCTCCTGTGGCGCGCCCTCGTCGGACTCGGATGCTCGGCCTAGCCTGATCTATCGCCCTACACTATCCTTACACTAGGTACTAAGTACGGCCGCCTCCGTGCGTCATTGAGCGAGCGGCCGATTTCCAGACGAACCCCAGCGCCGCGATGATGGCGAAAACCCTGCGCCGGAAAGAGAAACTGTTTCGCCTAGCAAAACAAAGATTCGGAACGCTCTTCGCTGGGCCGCTTCTCGATCCATCACTGTAGCCATGGGTTCCTCTTCTTCCCACATCCCGGGTTGATATTGGACGGGTCCCTTCCCGGAGACGGAGACGATGCAGATGGAGGAGCAAAAGTCCTTCGACCGAAAGGGGGACGCTTGCGGAACCGTCATGCCGGTTATGCCGGCGACCTCCAGCCCCCCGCTTATTAGTGTTTTCTCTGGCCGCGGGTAATTCATTCGCGAATGCCTCCACGGCGCAGGACTTCAAGCCTCACTCACTACGTCTGAACCAACGCTTGCGCTTTGAACATTCTCTTTGGCCAAAAGGCGTGAGTGTCCTCAACTTCGGACCCCAAAGATGACAAGGGAGACATGAACCACGGCTCGGCAAGATCGCACACTGTGCGATTTGGCCCCCGGATACCTACGCTCCCCACTTCAGTGCGGCCTCCCGAGCCCCGGGTCAAATAATACCCTGGAAAGAGTCTAAGCCACACGAACTGGCACGTCAGCATTAGAGCCCGCCTCTACGACCAATCTAGCTTATCGTCCTCTACGACCAATCTAGCTTATCGTCCGCACAGCTATCTCCCTGGCGCTTGATGCCACGAGCTTCCTCATCGGTTCCTGCATGACGAGACACATTGTCTCACCGCTCCCTAGTCCACAAGCACTGCCCAGACTTTAGAGAGGCTTAAACTTTCTCCTGATGGCGCGCCGAGTCAATGTCAACATCGTAGACCTCGAAATGTCTTCCGAGGCGTCCTCGTCCCGCGTTGTATTGCACACATCGCTGCTCTTCAACTCGCGCAGCAAGAAGTTCAGCAAGAATGCGTCAATCGTCGTTGACCCGATAACCGGCAGCATTGTCGACGTCTACAACAGAAAAGATGACAGTGAAATCAATGTGAACCGAGGTGACATCGACCTTCGCGGGAAGGTTACCATGCCAGGATTTGTCGATGCTCATACCCACGTCTTCTTGCATTCCTACGAGTGAGCCGTGAAACATCATTGGGAGAACCCGTGTTTTTATCTGACCATCACCCAGTGAAGCGCCGTCCATCGTCCAGGAGCGTGACGAGAGCATCGTCGAGAGAATCGTCCGGGCTACCAATCATCTCCGCCTCGCGCTGCTGTCCGGCTTCACGACGTACAGGGATTTGGGGACGGAGGGTATGCGGTCGTTCGACGCGAATCTGAGAGATTGTGTCAATCGCGGGCTGTTGCCTGGCCCGCGCCTGTTCGTCGCTACCGAGTGCCTCGCAAGCACGGGGTCTTACGAGATCCGCCAAGAGAACTCGATGACCGCCACGCCCCGCATCGCGGATGTCTGCGATGGCCCCTCGGAAGTGAGACGTGCGGTTAGACGCCGCGTCGGCGACGGAGCGGACATTATCAAGTTCTACGCCGACTACCGGCGGAAGATCATGAGGTTCCCGCCCCCGATTGCGCCCCATCGGGACGAGATTATGTTTCCGCCTGCGGATCGTAACCCTGCTGCGGTCATGTTCAGCCAGGAAGAGATGGACGTCATTGTCCAGGAAGCCAGGCTTGCTGGGCTGCCGGTGGCATGTCATACGACTACGGCGAAAAGCGCCCTCATGGCCATCAAGGCTGGCGTCGACACCATCGAGCATTGCAACGAAGGCAATGAAGAAGTCCTCCGCCAGATGCGACGGCACGGGACCATCTTTGTGCCGACTCTGGCGGTATTGCGGTCCCTGCCAGACTTTGAAGATGTCCTCAAGAGGGTCAAGAAGGCACACAATCTAGGGGTTCGTCTCGCTGCTGGTGGCGATACTGGTGCCTTTCCACATGGAGAGGGCGCTTTGGAAATGGAGCTCATGCTCAAGGCTGGATTGCCCATGGTAGACGTGTTGGAAGCATGCATGGTTGGGGGCTGGGAGGCCTGCGGCAGGGAGAAGAGTGGTTTCTTCTTTGGTTCCATTGAGAAGGGATATCGCGCCGATATCATTGCTCTAGAGACGGATCCCAGAGAAGACCCGGGTGCCTTGCGAAAGGTCAATTTCGTCATGAAGGACGGCAAGGTCTGGAAAAAGGACGGATACCCAGTCGGCTTGATTGAGAATACCGATCTCATTCCCGAGGCCAAGGTTGACGAGGAAGACGAATGGGTGTTCGTCTAAGTCTGCCACATAGGATGGTTCGAATACGATGCCCTTTGTTGCCAATAACAGCGACTGGCCATCAGGCCACAGTCAACTTGGTGACTATCATCGTTCAATTGCCAGAATCAGTTGGTTTAAGATCGTCAATGAACTGGCATCGATCGCTCGGATTCTTCGGCAGTTGAGTTCTTTGTTCGCTCCTCGGATAGTTTACTTGGGACACCCAGGAGCGTATGCAGCAATCACCTGAGTGGCAGCAGTATATGCGACTCTATTATGGACTTCCGTAGCATCGCGACTTTGGACTCGATGCTTTCAGCGGCCGGCCGGACATAAAACACTAAGAGCAGTGGCGATCCTCCGCACGGCTCCATGGCACCAAACCGGCTAGGCCCTTCAAAGCTTGTATGAGTAAACTGCATATCGGCGTGCGGCCTCGGCCAAGCTTTCCGAAGCTCATGGCCATCGGACGATCGTTTCGCATGCAAAGCTAGTCACACCTGTTCTTCCGGACTTTTTCTAGAGTGAATCTTCCCCGTTGCTGTTCAATGAGGGGTAACGAACTTGTCCCTTACTACGCAGTTCAGGGCTCTACGCAGTTCAGGGCTCATCTATGTAAGTGTCTCGATACTCACAGGAGGGTACCGTGGCCCAAAGATCAGGCGGGCATCCGCTCTGGGTACCTATATCCCGCAGAATCGGGAGAAGAGGAACTCACCGCTGCCTTAGGTTTCACCCGTTACCTCCGTCTATGGTAGGATCCCACTTTCTCACCAGATGCTCAAGGATCCCACTCGGCAACCATCGAGACAGTCTTTATACATGGCGTCTGCACGGCACTTGATTCTCACATATTCCTGGCAGCCGTGCCAAATCGCCAGGAGGTTGTCGAGATGAAGCTCTCGCTCTTGTCGACGGCGTTGGTGGCGTTAGGAGCATGTGCGGTTTCTCCTGGTGGTACTGCCGGGCGCCCGCCGACAATCATCATTGACGCCGAAAAGAGGGACCGACTGCAGGACGTTGTGACATGGGACGAGCACTCACTCTTCATTCGAGGAGAGCGTGTGATGATCTTATCTGGAGAGATCCATCCCTTCCGCATACCGGCGCCGTCTCTGTACTTGGATCTGTTCCAGAAGGTGAAGGCCCTTGGCCTCAACACCGTTTCGTTCTATGCCGACTGGGCGTTGTTGGAAGGGAAGGCAGGAAATTTTAGCGCGGACGGCATATTCGACCTCCAGCCGTTCTTTGATGCGGCAACCAAGGCCGGCGTCTATCTGATCGCGCGTCCCGGCCCCTACATCAACGCCGAAGTGTCTGGAGGTGGCTTTCCTGGGTGGCTGACGAGGCTTCGAACGCGATTGAGGACATCGGATCCTGAATTCCTCACTGCGACAGACAAGTGGGCCAGAATTGCAAGCAAAGTAGAAGTAGGATGCTGACGCGCAACAGCTATATGGCAAGAATCTGCGAGATTATCGCCAAGGCGCAAATTACCAACGGCGGGCCCGTAATTCTGTTCCAGCCGGAGAATGAGTACACCAACTTCGAACGCGGGAGGAGTCCAGATGGAGAGTACTTCCAGTATGTGATAGATCAGGCACGCAAGGCCGGGATCGTGGTCCCCCTCATCAGCAACGACGCTCGCCCTGAGGGGCACAACGCTCCTGGCACGGGGGTCGGGGCAGCGGACATCTACGTGAGTCAATCCCAAGACGTGGAAGGAATAATACTGAAAAGACTAGGGACACGACGGCTACCCGCTAGGTTTCGACTGCGTATGTGCTCTCATTGCTCGGCATGGTTTGGGCATATGTTGATATGCTGACACCACCAGGGCAATCCAAATACCTGGCCGGCAAACAGAATACCAACCAACTATCGGACTTTGCATTTAAAACAGAGCCCAGAAACGCCGTATTCTATTCTGGAGGTATAGTACGTGGAACTGCGTCGCCGTCTCCGTCTAACGCGTGGCAGTTTCAAGGCGGATCCTTCGACCCCTGGGGCGGCAGTACGTTTGAGCAATGTGCGGCACTCACCAATCACGAGTTTGAACGGGTATTCTACAAAAACAACATCGCAGCTGGAGTCGCCATATTTAACATCTACATGGTCAGTGAAGGCCTGTTTTGATTCATAGAACCAGAGTGCTGAAAGTAGCGCAGCTCTTCGGCGGGACGAATTGGGGCAACCTGGGTCATCCCGGAGGCTACACGTCTTACGACTATGGATCTGTGAGTGAGATTATCGCAAAACTGCCCGTGTTCAAGTTCCTAACCCAAACTAGGCTATCAAAGAAGATCGGAGCGTAGCCCGGGAGAAATACTCCGAGTTGAAGCTTGAGGCCCAGTTGTTGAAAGTCTCGCCGTCTTACCTGACGGCAAGGCCGGGCAACTTGACCCTGGGAATCTACAGCAGAAACACTAACGTCATCGTAACACCGCTCATTGGGAACGGCACCGCTTCATACTTCGTCGTCCGTCACTCTGACTACGCTAGCCTGGCCACGACAAACTACACCTTGCGGCTACCAACTTCTGACGGAACCATTGTCATACCTCAGTTTCGTGGGAAGCTAAGCCTTGGCCGCCGAGACTCCAAGATCCATGTTGTGGACTATGCGGTTGGGAACGTGACCCTGCTGTACTCGACGGCCGAGATTTTCACGTGGAAGCAATATCAGAACAAGACCGTCCTGCTGGTTTACGGAGGAGCCGGTGAAACACATGAGTTGGCGATCAAGACGACCGCGACTCCGGTCATGGCAGAAGGGTCAGGCATGGACATGAACGTTGTAAATGGAAATCTGGTCCTGACATGGGAGACGTCAGAGACTCGGCGAGTTGTCCAAGTCGACCAGCTTTTTGTTTACGTCTTGGGTCGGTAATAACATGCTCTCCCTTGCCGGTGCTCTCTCTAACATCGCCCAGATCGGAACTCGGCCTACAGCTACTGGGTCCCAGACCTTCCCGGCGAGGACAGCCAGCCTTCGTACGGGACGTCGATCATGAACCCAGAATCCCTCATTATCAGGGGCGGCTATCTTATTCGGTCCGTTTCTGTCCAGGACGACGTCCTCAAACTGCAGGCGGACTTCAACCAAACAACGGAGCTGGAGATAATCGGGATCGCTTCCGGGGTTTCCAAGCTGGAGATCAACGGCAGGCAACTGGAGCACACCCAGAACAACCTGACCAACTGGGTAGCTCAAGCACCACTAGTGGAGGGCAAACTCTCGATCCCAGACTTGAGAACGCTGAATTGGACTCACGTCGACTCGCTGCCGGAGATTGGGACGGGCTATGACGACTCTGGCTGGGCTGTTGCAGGCCACACGACGTCCAACAACACGGCTGTGAATGTCACGACTCCCGTGTCGCTCTTTGCCTCGGACTACGGCTTCCATGCAGGGACACTTATCTACCGCGGGTACTTCGCCGCCAGCGGGATGGAAAACATACTCAGCATCACAACCCAAGGAGGTTCCGGTTTCGCGAGCTCGGTATGGATGAACAGCACCTTCCTTGGCTCCTTTGCCAACGACCAGAACGCCGCTGGCGACAACCACTCAGCGTACAATCTTACTGGTCTCGCGGCGAACGAGACGTACGTCCTCACGGTGCTTGTGGACACCATGGGCCTCGAGGAGAACTTCATCATAGCGCAGGACATGATGAAGTCGCCGCGCGGCATCATGGACTACAGCATCACCTCGCCGTCGGGAGACCGGACGAACGTCACAACATGGAAAATCACTGGGAACCTCGGCGGCGAGGACTACGCCGACCGCTTCCGCGGACCGCTAAACGAGGGCGGTCTATTCTTCGAGCGCCAGGGCTACCATCTACCGAACTCCCCGATCCCACAAGGCCCCGATGACCGGCCGTCGTCCCCCTTCGACGGCAGGACCGCGCCCGGCGTGGACTTTTACGCCGCCAACCTGACCCTCGACCTCCCCGCCCGCGGCCTCGACGTCCCGCTGTCCTTCGTCCTGAACGACATCGCCGCGAACGCCACCGCCGGCGCCTACCGCGCCATCCTCTACGTCAACGGGTTCCAGTACGGGCGGTACGCGAGCAACATCGGCCCGCAGACGAGGTTCCCCGTCCCCGAGGGGATCCTGCGCTACCGCGGGGCCAACTGGGTCGGCCTCGCGATCTGGGCGCTGGGAGAGGGCGGCGCCAGGGCGAGCGGCTTCCGGCTGGAGGTGGACGGAACCGTCGTCACGACGGGGCGGGAGGAGGTGGAGGTCGTAGAAGGGCCGGGTTCGCAGTGGACCCAGCGGCCGGGGGCGTATTAGGCCGGCCGAGGATGGATAGGGGCCATATCCCGAAGATCCATATCCCGAGGAAACATATTTCTCTCTCCCGAGTAGTACATAATTTCACGTCATCACTGTCTCGCCAAGGGATTTGATCCTCCGTTACTCACTCCCATTTTCTCACCAACCCCCCTCTTCGCCCTCGTGGCAAAATCCACCGCGTGCAACGAAACCAAGATCATCACAGGAAAGACACACCCGAGCTCGAGACATCATACTCGGTCGCAGAGAGAGTCAGTCGTATCTGTGTCCCTCCCACCACGACGACGCTACGCTGACTGGGAGACAAATGAATGACATGACGCTGCGACGTTGGACCTGTCTCGGCTTGGTCTTCGTCCCCCCCACCTACCCTCCGCCACCTCGAGCACACTCCGCCACGAAATCACCTCGTGTCCTACGTGTCTGCCGTCCGTGTCTTGACCGCCTCGGGGAGGCAAGCAGATAAGAAAGGGAGCAAGATACATATCCTGGTGTAGACTGAGTTGTGGCTGTAAGTACTTTGTTTGTCGCCACAGCAGCCTCCACCACTGTGGTTTCTGGCATCGATTTACGGACCATGTGGCACACAAAAGGCAAGACATTGGGACGGGATGGTTTTAATAACGAATTTCCTTTTGTCTAGTAAAGACCCTGTGCTAAGCCTCTCGAAAGAGACACGACTAGTTTACATGCAAAAGGATTCCTTAGCCATGATGCTAATGGTTCCGCCGCGGCAACCATAGTTGGTCAAGCTGTCCTTGAGATGCTCTGATAATAGAAACAGACGGCAAAGCAGAATGACCACCCCAAACCCCCCTGAGAAGAATGAAACCGATACACCTGGATGACGATGCCCTAACTCCCTAAAAGAAGCGAATCCTGGCTTGTTTCCTTTCCCTGAAATTGGCTAGCTCGATAAGAGTAGACGTGCGCGTGTAGACGGCGAGGCTTAGACCGAACGGACGCTAGCCATGTCGCTCAACTCGGTGCCGTCGCTGTCGCATCGGCGCTGCTGCTGGCTCGCCTTATGAGCTCGCTGGGCGTGGCTGATGTTGCCGATGGGCCGGGGATCAACCTCCCAGGAGCAGACAGCAACAAGGATCATAGCACCGCACACGCACATCATGAAGATGGTCTGGTCTCGGAAAGCGGCGGCGTAGACCTCTTGAATACTGCGCATGAGATTGTGGGGCCAACCAGCGGAGACGGTAGGCGTCTGTTGAAGAATAGCCAGCTGCTGGGGGTTAAGTCGATCGGTGAGGGAGTCAAGACGGTTGTTGAAGAGGACGGTGCTGATGGCGACGCCGAGACAGCTGCCAAGAACACGCGCTTGTGCGATGGAGCCCTGTGCAACGGCGATGTCGTTGGTAGACTCCGTCTCGACCGCGCCGATAATGGTAGAGGCTCCAAACGACAAGCCGGCTCCAAGGCCGATGACGAGTGTGAAGCCGTACGCAGGAACGAAGGAGGCCTCCACATCAGTTACCCTCAGCATGAGGGCGACGCCAAGCATCTGTGACAGGGCCGCCATTGTCATCACCAAGCTGGTGTGGTTGTACTTGCGGCAAACGACGCCGGCCATGAAAGATCCAACGGCAGTTCCCGTCAGCATCGGAAGGAGATGGATGCCGGCGTTGAACGGGTTATCACGCTGGATAACCTGCATTCGCTCAGGAATGGTAACGGTCAAGACCACATAGGGGGCTCCGGTAAGAAAGGCGACAAGCAGACCGCACATGTAGGGTCTGCGACGGGCAAGGCGACTGGTGAAAACGGGCTCTATGTGGATGCATGCCCTGTGGTCGGGGAAAGCGCAGTACTTTTTGTTGAGGTACGCCTCCCAGGAAACGAAGCCGATCCAGCACAATCCGGAAGAGATCAGGGTGATGATGATGCCAGGTTCGTCCCAGCTGTGCTCCCGAGAACCTCCTCGCTGGATGCCAAAAACGAGGGCAACCGAAGCAGTCAGGAGACAGATCATGCCGAGGAAATCGACCTTGCGCAGGGAAGCCAGCGAAAGAATCCTATGGCCACGGTATTCCCTGGGGAAGCAGCAGAGAATGCAGCCCATGGCGAGGCAGCCCAGAGGAAGATTGATGGCAAAGATCCAGCGCCAAGAGACCCTCGAGGTGATTGCTCCTCCCAAGACGGGACCGAGGAGGAAGGCGAGAGCAAGCGTGATTCCAATCAAGGCGCCCATGAGGCTGGGATTGTGGGCAGGGCCGTGTTCAAGGAGACAGATCTGGGTGAGACTGTACAGACCAGCACCGCCAATACCCTTGAGGGCGCGGCATATGATGAGAACCGGCATGCTTTTGGCACCAGTGCAGCCAGCAGAGAAGATGAGGAATGTGCCCCAGCTGGAGAACAGAACAGTACGACGGCCGTAGATATCGCTCATCTTGGACACGACGACGGAGAAGCCCATGTAGGTGAGCATGTAGGCCAAAAGGACCCAGGGAGCGTTCGCGTGATCTTTGAACTCCTCCGAGATGGTTACGAGCGAAGTCGCAACCACGGAGGTGTCCAGGGTGGACAGTAGAAGGCCCAGGAGAAGGCTGGATAGACTCTTAGTTAGCCATGGCTTTTGGGAAAGGTCGCGAATCGCTTTCTCACCTGAAGACCAAGATGACCCGGCGAGCCATGCTGTTGTGCTGAGGACCAGAGATGGAGGCATCAGCATCTCGATGAGCAAAATTGGTAGCGGCAAATCCAGCCGTGTCGCCGAGAGAAGGGTTCGGGTACGACAGCTGCTGCGACATGCGCTGACGAGAAGCAGACTCGGAAGCCTCCATTTCGAAGATGACTGACGATGCACGCCGAGGCAGGATATTTCTGGTGAGACAGAGAGAGAGAGAGAGAGAGAGGAACGAAGCTCGTAGCTTTCGATAGCCCTTTCGAAGGCCAAGAAGTCAGATGACGACGTTCCGTCCTCGGCTTGGAGTCGAGGCTGGATGTCGACTGTGGTGGAGATGGAAAGCTTGGGATAGAGGGAAAGAGGAGGGGGGAGAGATTGATGGATGGGGGATAGGAAGGGGACACAGAAAGGAGTTTGTGGAAGTCCTTGATAGGAGAGGAGGGGGGGACAATGGAAGGAAGGAAGCCAGGAAGGATGGGCGACTCGCTGCTTCTTCTTCTCCTTAAGCCCTGAATAAAAGCGGAACAACACAGCACACAACACAACAGAAAACTCTGATTGCCGCTGAGAAAAGAAGATAAAAGGCAAGAACAAGAGCACAGGATTCAGCCTTGCTCTCGCCAGAAGAGGTGTCTTTTCTCAGAAGAGGGAAGGTGAGGGCGGGGCTCCCAGTGAATTATCACTCGAGACGACCACAACGACACCAACACCAGTTGGTTGGTTGGTTACCTCGACGATGCAAGAATGATGTCGACAACAACCTTTTGATAGTATGTCTGTCAGAGCGGGGATGAGCTCATTATTCCATTGGGTGGCGAGGGTGACTGACTGGTAGGAGGATGGGCGAGAGTAAGAGATAGAGAGAGAGGACGATGCTTCTTCTCCTGCTTCTACTTCTTCTGCTGCTGCAGCATAACTGCCCCGTCAAACTTCAACTGGCGGTTACAGTACTTACATATAATCAATCGATGGAAGCCCGCCTGCAGCAGACCCCAAAGACAGAAAGATCTCCCATTCTTCAATGCATCTACCCAGAATGCCCGAGACACCCGCTTGATGAGGCTTGCCCATGGCAGTCCAGCCCGCGTGAGTTTGAGATCTTCTTTAACAGTCTCACTCAGGCGAGTCAAGTATAATGTAATGACGGACGGGTGTTGTGCGAGGTTGGACCAAGTCCAGAGAAGTCAAGACTAGCCGAGCAGGCATTAAAGAAGACCAGCCCCTTCGTTGCCGGCACAGCAGCCACCTGTTACTCTTCAACAATCCAGGGCTGAGCTTGAGCTGTCAAGGGCAGCCAGGGCGCACCCACTTGGGTCGATTTCGTCTGTTCTGGCGGCCCCCTTCCCTCGGCTATCATCAGAGCCGTCAACAAGGAGGGCTCGGTCGGACAGACGTGCCGTCGTTTGTTCCCCAAGCTCAAGTTGGGCGTAGGAATGCCAGCGCGGCAGGAACAGGACATTCCCGTTGTCGTACGACCCCGAGACCCATCGGGGGCCGAGGCCGAGGCTTTCGTAAACAAACCAGTCTCGCCGGCTTCTCATGATGGCAGTAGCCTACGTCAAGCGGCACTGTTCTGTTCCGATTCTCTGTGCCACAGTCACAGGGAGTTGACTGGTCGATTTGGGTAGATGCTGCGAGCCGGTCGTGCCACATTGTACGCGCTCAGCTTGCCTGGTCTCAGAGTCATGAGCAGGGCGCTGGAGGGATCACGAACTGCCGGCTGGATCTGTGTAATCTTTGGGATGACGGACGCTGCGCTTGAGGTCCCCTGAGCTCCCACTTGAGACGTTGTGTCTCGAATGCCTCGTGGTTAAGCAGCCACTCGATTGGGTTGCTCTACCACTAGTGAGTGTGATGGCCGCCACAAAGTCGTCGAGAATGTCTTGATTACTCTGTAATTGCCAAAGTTCGAAATGAGCGCAGGAAGCAAGCGAGGGAAAGAGAAAACAGGGGGAAACAAATGAAAATAATCTCCTTTTCGTCTTCTCCGGCACGTTTGCCAGCCACACTTTGAGAATTGTTAGCGGCCACTGTGCTTGACTCGCTTCTGACTTCGTCTAATATTCCAAATTTCTTTGGAGAGCAGGGGGAAACATCGCTTCCGCCAAGCTAGAAAATGGCAAGAGGCAGGTACCAACACCCTTTTGACTTGTGAAGGTGTGTGGCACAGACCGGTGCAACAGTGCCGTCTTCACATTGAGCTCTCAGGCCATGTACTCCGTCTTGTCATACTCGAAAAGGGTTCGTCCTTGGGGGGAGCCAACCAGCCACACCGAGGAGAACTAGGCCCGTGTAATATCCGCATCGGATTCAGCTCATTGAATGAGTTACACGAGCGCCTCGTGATTCTCAAAAAGGAGCAGAATCTGGGTACTCTGGGAAACGCCTCTGCTTTCATCATTGGGCCAGCTCAGGGGCAACCAACGATGTTACAGCAACAGGATGAAGTAAGTTGGAAGCACAGACTTGAATACTGTGTGTGAGGTCGGTTCGGATTAAACCTTCCCCGAAGATAGATACTGAGACAGGACGGAACCCCCAGGGAATCAAGTTGAGACATACCGAGATTTGACATCAGAGAGAACGACTCTCAGCTCGACACGACCAAGCATTAGTCAGCCTCACTACGTAACCTCATTACGACGTTGGGATGCCCCTAGAACTTTTGGCCTACAACGCCGTGTCAGTAGCATTTTGAATTAGAGTGAAAGCGGCCGTTCTCGCGACGACACGACTATCGTATTCAACGACGTCTGACGGCTCGTTCGACCTACTTTGTCTGATCTGAGGCACTGATTGGTCAGCAGTCATGTCTCAATAAGGGTTCCTGCATGTGCCATGTTGGCACATCCGCCTACAGCCAGAGGGACATCCCATCTTTAAGGTGCCCTCACCCTGGGATTGGCGTCACCCCATTCTCCATGGGCCGCGACGACGTCAACTCTGTTGGATCTGGAGCTGAACTAATCGATGCATACAGTCACATTCACATTCACCGCTTCTACCCGACCCAAACGACACTCACAGGCTCTCTGAATCTCGGAAGAAGTTCAGGATGCAGGCAAGCAATCGAAATAGCACTCCTCCGCTTTCTCATGCCGCCAAAACGCATGCTTGCAGGCAATGGCCCGACGCGGCCCGAAAGGAATGCAGGATCTTCTTTTAGATGGCAGAATCTGATCTGTCTCTTCCCATATCCATTCGTTGCGGCCGAGCATTTTGGACGGTAGGAGCCCATCGTGGACGGCAGGGAATCGGCCATCTTGTGGTCCTTGAGGGGTTGATCACACGGACTGTGAAAAAGACTTGCCATCCCCCACGACGTCGGTCCGAGATTGTGGAACTGGTGATCTGGGCCACGATTCATTTCATACGACAACTACCACGAGCGCGTGGCCTGCCCGCGGAAATCGTGACGCAGCGATGCCCCTTTTCAGTGTCCGGGCATCCAGGTCATACTGTCAAACGTTCCGGCCTGGGTCCTGGGGGACGGGATAACTGAAAGCCCAACGCGGTGGCAAACCGTGTCTCTCCTCCTCCAGCATCGTGTTCTGTGAACAGCTTACGGGAGCTATCCTCTACACCCGGCTATCTTGGCCGTCATACAAACGCCCGTCATCTCATGGAACACGCCTGGGCAGAGGCTCTGTCACTGTTTCCTTCCAAGGCCGCAGCACTGCCAACACGGATAGCAAGTGTTTTCCGTGTTCTCTGTTTGCCAAGTACAGCTAGTATAGCGCCTTGGGGGCCATTCCGGGTGTAAGAGACGGGGGGCATCTGCAAGCTGGGCCTTGTTGCCGCAGCACACATCGAATGGATGTCTCTGACATCTCAAATCTGCTCCAAGGAGCTTGTGTCAGAGGGGTGGCCGCATGTCAAGACAGACAGCACAAGAATCTTATTCTATTTCAGGCATTACATATGTCTCCTGGACCATGAAAGATGGATGTTCCTACTGTCAGAATGTACAGGAGTTCCAAATTGGCCCTAACTGTACTCATCCAGAGGATCGTTCTGGAAGTCCTTTGATGGTCTTCCTCCTTCTAAGAGACACAAAGAAAGAAAATCCACCGGTAAAACTCGAATCAGCAAGGCTGAAAAGAGTGACAAGTCAACTTGGACGACTGACATCCACTTGCAGTGCCTCAGCAACATCCGTCCCCCGAATCACAGTGCCCGAAGGGATCAGCCCAATCCAACGGGTTCCAGGGGCCAGCAGCCGTGTATTGGAATAGAATCTGATTGTCAGAAGAGTATTCCTTTTGACCGACTGAAAGGGAAGGTGCATTTGGGGGCAACTGCCTTTAGCTGTCAAGGGCTAATGACATCGACAATTCACCTGACCTCCACCAGACCTCACCTCACCTTTCGCTTCTCTCACCCACAATTCTCTCTCTGCTGGGAAGGGAAAGAAAACTCAGCATCTCCCAGCTTTCAAGCCCTGAACTTGTTCTTTTTCTTTACTCCATCTTCCTCTTCCTGTCCTTCCCAAAGACTGGAATCTTCCTCACATTAACTTCACTCCATGCGCGGCCCCTGAGGGAAATTCCTTATCCCCCTTGACCATACGCCCGCTTTGTTTCTGTACAAACGCATTGTTTCCCACCTTCATTCATTCCGATTATTCGAAGCTTCTGCTTTCCGTTTCTACTTTTACGATACCCCTTTCGGCTCCAGTCGGATTCGAGTACCTCATCTAATTGCTCCCGCGCGCAAAAATGGATGACATAGCTATCGTCGGCATGGCCTGCCGCTTCCCTGGCAACGCTACGTCGCCAGAGAAGTTATGGAACATGATGAAAGACAAGGAGTCGGCCTGGTCCGAATTCCCCAAGGACCGTCTCAACATTGACGGATACTATCATCCGAGCGGCGATCGCCAAGGTAGCGTACGTTGAACCTCCTCGCCACGTTTCATCGCACCGCTGTCCGCCGTTTCCATCGCTCATCCTGTCTAACTTATTCATCTTTGCTAGATCTCCTTCAAGGGTGCTCACTTTGTCAAAGATGACGTAGCTGCCTTCGATGCGTCCGTAAGTGCTGCCCCAGACGCAAAATCGTGTCCGTGACACGTTAGCTGACTTGACTGCGTAGTTCTTCTCCATCATGGCCGAGGATGCGAAGGCCATTGACCCTCAGCAGCGCTTCCTGCTCGAGGTCTCCTACGAGGCACTCGAGAACGGTAAGTCAACTCTCGGATTCCTTGGCTAGATTTCCGTCTAACGATCTCTTAGCTGGCCTCCGGGTCGAGGACCTCAAAGGTAGCCCGACAGCTGTCTATGTCGGCTCGTTCGTCAAAGGTATGTACACCGTTTGTGATTGCCCCATCGTAAGCTAAATTCTATCAGACTATGAGCAAATATGTCTTCGCGACATGGACTGGCAGCCTCAGTACGCTGCTACGGGTACCGGCAATGCCATCATGTCCAATCGTGTTTCTTACACGTACGACTTCAAGGGACCGAGCATGACCATCGACACAGGCTGCAGCGGGAGCCTCGTCGCGGTTCATTTGGCTGCCCAAGCCCTTCGAACCGGAGATTGCTCTTTGGTATGTCATCACTTGCAAGCTTTGTAGAGTTTTGCCTGCTGACCATGCAGGCTCTGGCCGCCGGTGCCGGTCTTATTCTTACCCCCAACACGATGATGCCCATGACGGCACTGAACTTTCTCAGCCCAGACGGCAAGTGCTTCGCTTTCGACTCTCGTGCCAATGGCTACGGTCGTGGAGAGGGCATTGGTTTCGTTGTTCTGAAGAAACTCTCGGATGCCGTGCGTGACAATGACACGATTCGGGCTGTCATCCGCGGTACTCATGTCAACCAGGATGGTCTTACCACAGGTAATCCATCTGAAGCAACTTTAGCCTCAGTTCATCTGAAACTAACAGTTAATAGGCATCACTCTTCCCAGCAAAGAAGCCCAGGTTGCGAACATTCGCGCGCTCTACAGCAAGTACAACTTGGACATGAAGCAGACTGCGTTTGTCGAGTGTCACGGCACCGGAACGCAGGCTGGCGATTTCAGAGAGCTGAAAGCTATCTCCGAGACTCTCGCCGCTGAAAGAGATCCGGATCATCCCGTTTTCGTTGGCTCAGTGAAGACCAACATCGGCCATCTGGAGGGAGCCGCCGGAGTTGCAGGCTTGATCAAGGGTGTTCTGATCACCGAGAAAGGCAAGATTCCACCCAACATCAACTTTGAGAAAGGGAACCCCAACATCGACTTCGAGAATTGGAAGGTCAAGGTGAGTTTCCCTCCCGGCTAAAGCTTTTCTACAATGGAAACTGATTATAGATCTGCAGGTACCCAGAAACCTCACCGACTGGCCTGTTGACGGTCACCGCAGAATCAGCGTCAATTGTTTTGGCTTCGGAGGTACTAATGCGCACGCCGTGCTTGACGAGCCTTCGTCTTATCTTGCTGATCGTGGAATCTCCGGAAACCACAACTCTATCCTGGACGGTCTCCCTAAGAAGCAGATTGTTGACACTACCGGGGTCTACAAGCGCCCTCAACTCTTTGTGTTCTCATCCAACGAGCGAAAGGGAGTTTCTCGCGTCATGGAGACCCATCTCGGTCACATCAAAAGCCTCGGAACAGTTGCTCCAAGCGACCTCGGAGACTACGCTTACACCCTTGCATGCCGCCGCTCCATCTTGGAGTGGAAGGGATTCGCTGTTGCGAAAGATTCCAATGACCTCACAACGAAACTGCAAGCCACAGATGAATCTACATTCATTCGGTCAACTCGCGATAGTAAGCCAAAGATCGCCTTCGTCTTCTGCGGCCAAGGAGCTCAATGGGCGCAAATGGGCAGCGAGCTCATGTCCTTTGGCGCATTCAGAAGCAGTCTTGAGGCAGCGGCTGCGTACATGAAGACACTCGGAAGCGACTTTGACCTCATTGAGGAGATCAACCGAGCCGAAGTCGACTCATGCCTTCAGGATCCTCGCATCTCGCAACCGGCGACGACCGCTATTCAGGTGGCCCTCGTTGACCTGTTGCGCTCGTTCGGTGTCGTTCCGAGCAGCGTTGTCGGACACTCGTCCGGCGAGATCGCTGCCGCATACGCATCCTTCTCCATCAGCTCCGAGGCGGCCTGGGCGCTCTCTTATCACCGTGGTCACAGCGCCGGGCTTCTCAGATCAATCGCACCTCATCTAAAGGGGAGGATGTGCGCTGTGAGACTGTCGGCCGCAGAAGCGAAGCAGTACCTCGATAGTATCGACGAGCTGAGAGATCTCGACATCGCCTGCATCAACAGCCCTGTCTCTGTGACTATTTCCGGCAGTCTCACGGACATAGTTTGGATGCGCAACGACCTGAAGTCACGCCGAATCCTCTGCAAAGTGCTGGATGTCGACATTGCCTATCATTCTAGACACATGAAGTTAATTGCGGACATCTACGAGGACGCCATCAGAGATATTCTCCCAACCGACTCTCCCACCGGCGTCCAGTTCTTCTCGTCGCTGTGGGGAAGTCTCATCGAGGGCTCTCGGCTTAAATCTTCTTACTGGACGGAGAACATGGTTTCTCAGGTACAATTCGTGGACGCCATCAAGACCATGATGGCTTCCGAGCACCGGCCCGATGTATTGATTGAGCTGAGCCCTCACGCGACGCTGGAGTCGGCGCTTTCTGAGATCATTGCAGAGCACGCCTCCAACTTCGCGCCGAAATACCTGCCTCTGATCCGACGCAACGGCGATTCTGCCGTCACGACCCTCAAAGCCGTTGGCGAGATCTGGGCTCGAGGTCATCCTGTTGACATGCTCCAGGTCATCTCCAAGGGAAATACCACGGAGAGCTTCAAGACGCTCGTCTCTCTCCCGTCGTACCCCTGGAACCATTCCAAGACGTTCTGGCACGAGTCGCACACCTGCACCGAGCATCGGTTCCGCAGCTTTGGCCGCCTGGACCTGATCGGCTCTCCTTCGCCGGACGCCACCACGTTCGAACCTCGCTGGAGGGGATTCTTCCGCATCTCCGAGAACCCGTGGGTCCAGGACCACCGCGTCCAGAAGACCATAGTATACCCGGCGTCAGGCATGGTGACGATGGCTCTCGAGGCAGCGAGCCAGCTGGCCGTGACGGGGAACATGACCGACGTGCTCGGCTACGAGGTCACTAATTTGCGCATCGAGAGGGCGATGATCATTCCTTCCAACTCTTTTGGCCTCGAGTACTCGCTCAACCTCAAGCATGTGTCCTCAAAGGCCGCAACCCCTGAATGGGAGTTCTCCATCTATTCAAAGCAGGAAGAAGGCGCCTGGATTCGGCATGCCGATGGACGCGTCAAGATTCGACGAGGCACCGAAGACGGTGTGCTCATCGCGGGAGACGAAAAGAAGTACCTGGAGGTCCAAGCCAACTGCGACAAGTCCCTCCCTCCCCGCCAGCTGTACGAGACTCTCGACGTCGTCGGCCTCAACTACGGCCCCTGCTTCCAGAACGTCACCTCCATCTCGACCTACCGCAACGCCTGCATCAGCAAGGTGCGCATCCCGGACACCAGGTCCAAGATGCCCTGCAACTTCGAGTACGCGCACGTCATCCACCCCGCGACCCTGGACTCCATGTTCCAGACCCTGTTCGCCATCGACAGCAAGCCCATGGTGCCGTCCCTGATCGACAGCGTTTTCGTCTCCGCCGACCTCCCGCACGCCGTCGGCCACGAGTTTCACGGCTACGCTGCGGCCGAGAGGCGCGGCATCCGCGACGCGGTCGGGTCCATCGTGATGGCGCCTCGCGCGGACGGCTGGGAGGCCCCGTCGGTGGTGGTCGAGGGCCTGCACTTCACTGCCCTGTCCACGCCATCCATCGAGGAGGGCGGCTTCATCCCCAACCACCGCAACCTTTGTTCGGAAATCGTCTGGAAGGAAAACTACGTGACGTCCACCACGGAGGACCTTACCGAGATGCTATCTCTGATGGCTCACAAGCACCCGTCTCTGGCTGTGCTCCAGTGCGGCGGTGACGAGCAGCTGGCGAGACACGTCTTGGAGACTCTGCACGACGATGGTGGTGCGCCGCGTCTGTCTCGTTACACTTTTACCGACAACCAAGTCATGTCTGCCGTCAAGTCGTCGTTGGAGAAGTCACCGGTGGCCAATCTTCTGGAGCAGCGCGACTGGTCAGGATCCAAGAAGACCTTCCCCAAGTATAACGTGATAATCGCTGCTGCGGACTGCTCTGTCGATACCAAAGAGGCATTCGAGCTCCTTCTCCCCGAGGGTGTTCTCATTACTGAAGCCGCAAGATCGACCGCGGAGGCCGTCACTGAGCCGTCAGCCTGGATGCTCAAGCGACACTTCAACCTGCGACTCTCTGTTGCGAAATTCAACCCTACTTCAGCCCTCGAAACTCTGATCATTGTCCCAGACTCTATCTATTCGACTCTTCAAAGTCTCGTCAGTTCTCTCGTCGATACACTCGCAAACAAAG
This sequence comes from Colletotrichum musae, assembly GCA_027406025.1. Classification (NCBI taxonomy): domain Eukaryota; kingdom Fungi; phylum Ascomycota; class Sordariomycetes; order Glomerellales; family Glomerellaceae; genus Colletotrichum; species Colletotrichum musae. The sequence continues at coordinate 2,610,841 of JANVYC010000001.1, read as the reverse complement.
GCTTCAGTGTGAGCGTCAGTACCTTCTCCGCCGCAAACCCCAAGAACAAGATCTGCATATCGCTTCTCGAAGTGTGCGACAACTTCGTCTACAACTGGGCCGAGCAACAGTTCCGAGACTTCCACAATCTGCAGGACTCGGCCGCGAGCGTCTTGTGGCTCACTCGTGCGGCAAACCGGCGCTCTACCGACCCCCGCAACGCTCCCATCATCGCGCTCTCCCGGACGATCCTGTCCGAGGACCCTCGAAAGACCTTTGTCACGCTGGACCTGGACGAGACGACTTCAGTCGCCGCTGCTTACCTGCCAGACACCATCTGGTCCGTCATGGAGTCGACCCTCACTGGCTCTCGGGAGGCAGAGTACGCCGAAGAGGGAGGCAGGCTCTACATCCCCAGACTGATGCCGCTCACGGAGCTCAACCGGATGATCGAGAGCGAGTCGCGCATTCAGATCGTCGAGCAGCCGATCTTCGACGAGTCTCCGGACAATACATACGAGCTAGTCATCTCCAAGCCGGGCATCGCCAACGACAGTTTTCACTTCGCCAAGGCACACCTCACGTCCGAGCTGGGCCGGGATGAAGTCGAGATCCGAACGCTCAACGCCGCCTTAACCCACGACGATCTCCAGACTGCCATGGGTCGCACGGTCGAAGCAAATCTCGGCCTCGACATCTGCGGCATCGTCACTCGGGTCGGCAATTGTGTCATTGACTACCGTGCCGGCGACCAGGTCTTGGCCATCGTCCCCGGAGCCTTCAAGACGGTTCACCGAGTCCATCACCGATTGGTTAAGCCCGCGCCGCCGCCTGACGAGCGTTGCCAGTACACCCCGAGCATTTTCATCGCGGCTTATTACGCCCTTTGCGCCATCGGCCGCCTTTCACCTACGAAGCGCGTCCTCGTCCACGCTGGCGCCAGCCCTCACGGACAAGCTGCCATCCGCATTGCGACTCTGATCGGAGCGGAGGTTTTCGCGACAGTGATTGGCGATGCTTCTGGCGCCCAGCGCAATACCCTCCTGGAGGCTCACGGTCTTGCCGACGATCACATTCTCGATGCGGACTCTGAGTCGTTCCTCGCCGCCGTCCTTGCCTCCGGCAAAGTCGATGTTCTCTACAATCCTACGCAGGAGCACGTCGCTGCCAACTTCAAGTGCGTCAAAGCATGTAAGTTGATCCTACCACCTTTAATGACACTCATCCCCGTTCCGTACTGACAACCGGGCCAGCCGGATGTGTGGTTCAGCTCGCGAATAAGACCGGATCCACCGTCAACGTCCCCGTCTCGGCCACGAGCTTCATCAAGCTTGACGTCGGTTTGCTGCTCAAGGAGGACCCTGAGCTAGTCATGGACATTTACCACAGGGTTGACGAGTTTGCATTCGACTACCTGCGCAGGAGCTCCAGTCTGCAGTGCCGTCCCGTCCGCAACTTCGCCATGTCCGATTTTGAGGGTGCCTTCAAGCAGATCGAAAAGGAACCCTACCACGGCCTGGCCATCATGACAGCAAGCCGAGAACTCTGCGTCCCCGTTACCCAGGAGATCCACACCAAGCCCCTGGCTGCTTCCATCGATCCCGACGGCACTTACGTCCTGGCTGGTGGTCTTGGCGGACTGGGAAAGAGCATCGCGATGCTCCTTGCCGACAGCGGAGCCAAGAAGATGGTGTTTCTTTCGCGCTCTGGTGGAGGCCCCGGCGCTGAACCCTTCTTTAAAAGTCTCGCTCGCAAGGGCGTCGATGCTCGGGCGATTGCTGTGGACATCATGGACCAGCAGGCCCTGGAGACGCTTCTTCCTGGCCTCGGCAACGTATCGGGCGTCGTCCAGTGCGCCGCCGTCATCAAGGTAAGCGCTCATTCCCGTCGTTCGATTCGTCTCTCGTCATCTTCGTCCCCGAGGTATCTGTTGCTGACCTTTCTCAGGACGCCCTTTTCGAAAAGATGACGCACGCCGACTGGACCGCGGCCTTCGGGCCCAAGGCGGTTGGCGCCGCCAACCTCGTGAGCGTCTTCGCGAGGGGGTCGAGGGACCCTTGGTTCCTCTTCCTCTCGAGCGCCTCGGGGGTCATCGGAAACCGTGGCCAGGGCAACTATGCCGCAGCCAACGCGGTTCAGGATGCCATCGCCCGCAGCGGCAGAATCGATAACGGTCGTGCCTACTCCCTTGACCTTGGCCCGGTCCTCGAGGCGGGCATGCTTGTCGAAGACGAAGCGACGCTGAGCAAGCTTCGTGGAGCCGGCTTCTACGGCATCCGTCACCAGGACTTCCTCGAGATGGTTTCCCGCGCCATCACCGGCGAGATCGTTCCCGGAGTCCCCGCCCCCGCTCAGATCGTCTCGGGCGTCGGCACCGGCGGCCTCATCCGTCAGAACAACCCGGGCGACCCGTTCTGGTCCCGCACCGCCATGTACTCGTACATGAACACCGTTGACGTCCCGATCCGAAAACCGAGCGACGACAACGACGAGGCCAGCGGACAGCGGGGCATGGGCGAAGACGAGATGAGAAAGATGCTGGCGGCGTGCGGCGGGCGCGACGAGGCGGCGGCCGTCATCTGCAGCGGCCTCGTCCAGCTTATGGCCAAGGCGATGAGCCTCCTGCCCGAAGAGATTGACGCGGATAAGGTGCCGAGTGCGTATGGAGTTGACTCCCTTGTAGCCGTAGGCGTTCGGAACTAGATCTTCCGCAACGCCGGGGGAGTCGACACCTCCGTGTTTGAGATACTCGGGGAGACGTCCGTCCGCGGACTGGCTGGGATTGTCGCCGACCGTGGGAACTGGTGAGTGCGAGTTCGAGGACGAGTACGAGGATGTGTGGAGTGGAGGTTTGGTGTAACTCAGGGTCGCCATTCAACACATTTTTTTTTTTTTGGCCAGGGCAAATGACCTCACTTCAGCCAGTCTTGTCGTGAGCCCCAACGTCAAGCCATCGAAGCTGGGGCTTAGGAATGTGAGGATAGATAGGCGTCGGAGGGATCGTAGCCTGGTGGCAGCAGCGATCGCCATCTGTCGCTGAGTTTTGCTTTCCAGGCAGCTTACCTTACTTGGTTACGTCTCCGAGTTATTCTCGAGATCCGTCTTGTAAAACCTTGACGACGGCATCCCGCGGGTAGAAAGATAGATGTGCGTGTAAAACAAAAAAGTCCAACGAACTCTACTTTGTCATCAACCCCTTTTATGTAAGCGAGTAGATATACGAATCGATTATAGTTTTCGTAGGAAGGTGAAATTCGCCGGAGCAACCAAAGACACTGGATTACCTATCCAAGGACCGGATAAAGACTGTCAGTGGCTTATTGAAAAAGTACCCAGCAACACATAGTTGCCGTGTGCAGTTGGTCTCACAAAGCCAAGCCAAGCCAGATGGAGGGAAAGAGGGGGGGCACGTGTACGGACCAGGACTTTGGTGAGAAAATTGAGGCTCAAATTTGGCGAGCTGCATGCCTGACTAGGGAGAGGATAGGCTACCTAGGCAAGTGGCAGGCAGGCAGGCAGGCAGGCGCTTCTCTTGTGACTGCTCGGATTTCCTCTGAGGAACGCGCCCAGGCGTTTCTTTGGGTGTGATGAGTGTGCTTTCCAGGGCAAGACAAGACAGGGTCGGTCAGCAGAATGTCAGTCGTGATTCGTGATCCGTGGAAAAAGGGCAGCAATCGTGGCACCAAGGGACACTGGAAGCTTCGGTAGTGGCTGGGGCTGACTGCAGGAGGCCGAGACAAGACAGTGGCATTCGGTAGGTAGAGGATGCGGACGGCGGACGGGACGATGGTGCAAGCTGGCCTTTTCTTTTGGCCTAGTGAGAGCTTGACCATACGGGGAAAGAAGGTTAGAGCCAACCCCGACGAAGAGCAAGCTTGTGCAAGTTTTGCGCAGGAGCGCAATTCGATGATGGTGATGATGAGCAGGCAGAAAACGTAGGAAGCCTATTCTGTAGGTGGTGGTGGTGTTGCAGCTCTAGGTAGGTACTTATTTAGTGCACTTAGGTACGTCCCATCAATATGACCAGCAGGGGGTGGAAGGAAAAATGCAGTTTTGGAGAAGAATGCGCTTTCTAGCCAAATCAGACGAACATTTCCATCACATTGAGAGCCTCGTCAATAGGAAATCAAGTACTTTCCCCGGTACTTTATCACATAAGTACGTACATACCTTGCATCTTTTGGGTACCTATTCCAACAGGCCTTCAAACGGAGTCACCAATGCCTTCCTTACCCAACCAATGTAGGTGCCTAAACAGTAGATAAAACTACAGTGGAAAATGCTGTATGACTGACTCGAGAAAGATCATTTGCAAAGTAAAGTTTTCCATTGTATTTTTTCTTCTGTTTTTGCACAAAAGATCTTGCTGTGAGGTCTCTCTGGCGTAGACAATCCGAGCTACAAAAATGGAGAAAAGGTACCAAACCTTCGGTGAGCTCATGTAGTGTACCTTCCACCAAACTTTCCGCCCCGTACTTTTCTCAAAGGTGGGGCGCGCCACAGTAGGTCCTGGGATCGCCACGGTACAGGGAGCTAAAGTCCCCATGCTCATTAACGCGTCGCGCTCTTGTCCCACGGGCCGCGACATGACATCAATTTGCGATAAGATAGCGCACTTCACAGCGTGCCAGCGAGAAGTACCTGCCCACTGCCTGCCTTACCACCTTACCTTACCATCCGAAAGGACGGAGAGAGAGTCGATGGGCCATTTTCTTTTTTTTGTCCATCCCTCAACGGAACCAGCTCGTTCTCGAGACAACGACGCGCATTCTTTAATCTCACCTATTCACCCTCGTTTTCTTTCCTTTCATTTTTCTCCACTGTCCCCGCTGCTGCTGTTTCCGTCTGACCCATCCGGGCGGCTTCCACATCCATCTGGAACCCCGGCAGGCTGCCACCGACTGGTAACGTTTAGGATACTTGAAAAAGTGTCCTACAGCCTGCAGCACGACCTCAACTCTGGACCAACACATGCTGCAGAACGACGCCACACCCCCCCAGTGATCCGGCCGCCTGCAGGTCGCCTCATTCGAAAGAGACGGCACGACACTGCCCACTCCCACCGCCATCCACGCAACCGGCAAACATGGCCGAGGACGCCGCCGCCGTCGCCCGCGACCACGAGGCTGTCCGAGCCCTCATCGACGAGCTTCTCGGCCTAGAAAACGATAGGGATATGAACCAAGGCATAGTCGACTCTTTCGATACTCTGACAAGCGATCCCGACGCCTACCGCGACGAGAAAAGGGAAGCTAACCGCAACCTCGAGGCCGTCCTGAAGAAGATACGGCGTAAGACGCAGGAGAAGGCCGCTCTGGAACAGCGAATCCGCCACTCCAAAGATAAGAGCAAGATCAAGAGCAGGCAACAACCGGCGAGTGCTTCGAATGCCTCCGGCAGCAAGATGGACATCTGGAGTTCACCTTCAAACGCCTGGCCCACCGCATCTGGCTGGGGACAATGTTCGTGCCTCTCCTTCCCCTGCGGTTTTGTTTTCATCGGACAAGTTCAAGCCCATTCGTTCATTCCGTCTCTCCGTCATCCCGTCTCTAAACCCTCTTTCTCTACCATGGCCCGGTCTGTTCTTGTTGCTGCCCATCATCTTCATGACATCTTCCCCGCGCGCCGATGCCTGTTCGTTCAAGAACTGACCTCGCACAGCTGTTCCCTATAGGACCTCGGACGGTGCCGGCTCCTCGAATTCCCAAGCAACTCCTCGAACCTATTCGGGCACGACGGGTTTCCAGTCCCAGCTGGGCGCTGCTGGATCGAACATGAACCAGACACAGTATCCCTCTGGTCACCAGAACAACAAGAGGTCGCACAGGGCAGATTCGTTTGGATCCAGCTCTCAACGGAGCAAGTCTCAGCGCTTCAACGAGTCGACAGAAGTCATCGATCTTACTGGGTAAGCCCTCGACATGTGACGCAGACTTGTGGGAGGCGCACGACTTTTTGGTGTACATCGAACAGACACTGACAACCGCTAGGGCCGATGATGATATCAACTCCATGACATCGAACTCGAGACCGCAGGCCCAGGCACAGGCACCGAACCGCAATGCGTACGCCTCTACGTCGTCTGCTGCCTGGCAGCCTTCGCCCTTGGGTTCGAGATCGACTTCTGTTGCGCCCGGGCAGATGGGTGGCGATATGTTTGGTTTCCCGAGTCTCTACAGCGATCCGTTTACATCAATGTACCAAAACGCTTCCCGAAATTCCAGCTATTTGCCGCATTCGCAGTTCTTCCAGCCGCCTGCATCAGCACCGAACCACCAGCACGCGGTGGATCTAACCAATTATGGGAGCATGCCCGGATCCTACCTCTCGTCGACGGACGACGATGATTATTCCCCATCCCCTCCATTTCAATCTGCCAATGACCTTCTCGGCTCCCAACTCCACGATGGTCTTTCTAGGCAGCATAACAATCTCAGCCTTAGAGATACCATCAACAGGACCAGAAATTTCAACTTCGCGGATTTGACCGACCAATATGGCAACCCCCTGGATCACCGCATCGCAAGCACTATGCAGGATATCAACGACGACCCTCGCAAATCCCGCGAAGAAGTCGAAGCGTTGCTGAAAAACGTGCACGCTGGAATGACGATACCCGAGGAGGATCGCGAGGGAACGCCGGATGCCATGCGGTATCCTCTCTATGCACACCAGAGAGTTGCCTTGACTTGGATGAAGCGCCAAGAGAAAGGCACCAACAAGGGAGGCATCCTTGCTGACGACATGGGCTTGGGAAAGACCATTTCGGTCTTGGCCCTGATGGTGTCCCACAAACCAGAACGGACTTCTGACAACAACAGCAAGGTACGTGTGATGCATTCCCATCCGCCGCAGGGCGTCTTGCTAACCGTCTCAACACAGACGACTCTCATCGTGGCTCCTCTTTCGCTGATTCGTCAGTGGGAGGACGAGATCAAGAAGAAGATCAAGCAGAGCGACGAGCTGCAGGTCTTTGTCTACCACAACCAGCAGAAAATCGAGGCGCAAAAGCTGATGGACTACGATGTGGTCTTGACCACGTATGGTACCCTTGTCGCCGACTGGAAGAAGCTCAATCGCTTTTGGAAGGACAATGGTGAGCGACAGGTCAACACGAAGACAGATCGGGCTCTTGCAAGCGCGGTTTCCTTCTTTCACCCTCAATATTCGATGTTCTACCGTGTTGTTCTTGACGAAAGCCAAATGATCAAGAACCCCAAGGCGCAGAGCTCCATGGCCGTGGACGCCTTAAGAAGCCAGTATCGCTGGTGTCTTTCCGGAACCCCGATGATGAATGGTATCGACGAGCTGTACCCTTTGTATCGCTTCCTCAAGATCAAGCCCTACAAAGTAGCGTCCGAGTTCAATTCCGCTTTCGGCACGCTTTTCGGCAGGAGAGGTGATCCAAAGGCGCAAGCTATGCGAAATTTGCAAGTTCTTTTGAAGGCTACCCTGCTGCGCCGAACCAAGACCTCTGAAATCGACGGCAAGCCAATCTTGCAACTTCCAGAGAAGACGGAGGAGGTTATTTACGCGGAGCTGGACGAAGAGGAGCGTAAGTTCTATACTGACTTGGAAGAGAAGTCGCAGGTGCAAATCAACAAATACTTACGGAAGGGCACCCTTGGCAAGCATTACTCTCACGTCTTGGTGTTGCTTCTCCGACTGCGCCAGTCGTGCTGCCACCCGCATTTGCTCCTGGATTTGGACGATGCGGCTCCTCCGGAAGTCGACACTACAATGCTGGAAAGGGCCAAGACTGTGTCCCATGCAGTCATTGCACGACTCCTCGAGAAGTCCCGCGCTCTCGCAAACGCCGACGCTATTGACGAAGGCTTTGAATGTCCCATCTGCTACGACATGATGCCTGATCCGATGATTCCTCTTCCATGTGGGCACGAGCTTTGTGCTGGGTGCCTCAAACAGCATGCCGAGAACGCCAAACGGGAAAGCATCAGAAGGGGCGAAGAGAGTGCCCAGGTCAAGTGCGCCGTCTGTCGCAGCAACGTGGATCCTCAGGATGCCATCACCTTCTCCGCCTTCAAGAAGGTTCACATGCCTGATGAGGCCACCACGAGCTCCGAATCCGAAGACTCTGATGGGTCTGTCTGGAGCAGCGACGAAGATGCCGATGACAATGAGGAAGAAGAAAAGGGGGAAGACGTCGATAAGAATGGCAACCTCAAAGGCTTCGTCGTCGACGACGACATCTACAATAAGATTAGCGACTCTGAAGACGACTCGTCCCCGCAGCCGGAGCCGAAGCCCCAGACAGCTAAAGCAAAGGGCAAGAAGAAGGCCAAGCCTCGAAGCAAAGGCGACAAGAAGAGGCTCAAGAAGATCAAGGGCTCGGCATTGCAGTCCCTGCGTAAGGAAGCCAAGAAGAACGCCAATGCTTGGAGGGACTACATGAAGTACCTCAGCCACCACTGGCTCATTTCAGCAAAGGTGAGAGCATGCATGGACCTTGTGCGCAAAATTCAGGAAACGGGCGAGAAAACCATCATTTTCTCGCAGTGGACCATGCTTCTCGATCTCCTGCAGGTGGCTATCAAGAAGGAAGGACTCGGCATCGACCATTGTCGCTACACTGGCGAGATGACTATGGCACAACGCGACGATGCTGCCTTCAAGTTCACGAGCGACCCGAGAATGAAGGTCATGTTGGTATCGCTCCGAGCAGGAAACGCCGGTCTCAACCTGGTGGCCGCCTCCAACGTTGTCATTATGGATCCCTTTTGGAACCCCTACATCGAGATGCAGGCCGTGGACAGAGCCCATCGTATCGGCCAGCAGAGACCCGTCAAGGTCTACCGCATCTTGACCCAACAGACGGTGGAGGACCGTATTGTCAAACTGCAAGAGAAGAAACGGGCCACGGTTGATGCCGCTCTGGACGAGCGTGAGGGCGCCAAGCTCGCCGGTCTCAGCATGTCAGAGTTGCGGTTCCTCTTCAACATCTAAACCGGCCTTTGTTTCCGGTTATTCACAAGCCATCCCTCGTGGAGGCTATGTTCAACCACGTACCAAAGCTCTTTGCTATGCGGTGTTCACCGCGTAGCATCATTATTTCTCATTCCCCCGTACCCACTCCTTGCTATTTGGAAACACGGTCCGGGGGCGTCCACGGAAGGGGACTAGGAGTCTTCTTTCTTACACGAACGACGAAGCTGTTTACTACGTTCCTACGACTGCCTCGGGCGGAGACGAGGCAACGGAGAACCGATACCCATCATACAGAAGACGCTGCCAAGCGGGGGGTGAAGACGATGCTGTACGGGGGCGCGCGGATTGGTCCGCTTCGAGAGACAGCAATTTCCTATGTTCACTGGCATCAAAAGGCAATGGCAAGGGGGGTGGGATGGAGGCGTCAAGGACGGCGGCAGCATAAAGCACGACGTGCCCCAATAGCTAGCGTACAATAGCACATAGAGATACATTCGATTAAGTACTGGCATTAGTATTGCTGCCTGCGCTAGGTGGGCACCTATTCTCCTGAAGAAATTTTTTTTTTCAAATTTTGTAGCCCTCAGAGATTTCATAGCCTCGAGAAGCAAATATCACATCATCTAGAGTTACGAGATCTGTGGGGGTATTGGCGAGGCCCCCTTTCCTCGAAAATTTTATTTTTGTAGCATGTGTGGCTAACAAAAGCCGCCCTGTCGAACTTATCATTGTGTTTCCTGGCTGGCGTCTGTATCGGGTATGTCGGGTATTAAAAAAAATCTCTTAAAAAGAGTAAAGATGCCTCGCCAGAAGCGGACGATGGCGTTGTCGCGCCTCTGACACCAAGCGTTACGTCTTCGATGACGGGTCCATTACGGGCCACGGTTTTTGCATATTCAACACACTGCAACCACGTCCCTCCGCTCAACAAGTGAGATGCCCCGTGGTCAGTTGACCCTCGATCACGATGTCTAAGGGGATGTATATGTAGAAAAGCCTATACCTGCCGTGGCCAACTTTGCTGGGGCGTGTGCATGCATCGCAGGCTTGATGTGCGCTGGCTGGGTTCCGCATCAGAGCTCGACGTTCTCGTCACTCTCGGCGCGCAGGGTGCATGTGAGTTGGTCACTCGCCGGGGGAGAGAAGTTCCGACGCGCCATGTCTTCTTCCTCGCCGTCCGGGAGGAGCGACGGCAGTGCAGAGGCGAATGCTTCAAAGTCCTACTCGTTCTGGATGCCGGCGACCTGCTAGATCTCCTGGAACCTGACGACGGCGTCGACGAGGGCGCTGATGCTCATGCCCTTCGTGTTGGACTCGGGCGCGTCCGAGGACCAGGCCCAGCGCCGGACGCGGGGCTGCCGCTCGGCGCCGACGCGCCAGGCAGCGCCTACCTGCAGCGTGGGACGGCCGGTGCCGGCGTCCTCGGCGACGTCGAAGCGGATCTCGCGGTTCTCCGTGTCGAGGTCGCGGATGGCCGTGCCGCGGACGGTCTTGGCCCACCCTAAGTGGGCAGGTTCCGGCGGGGAAGAGCTCTCTTGGGCGGCGATGAGGGACATGGCGAAGTCGGTGACGGCGTGGGTGGTGGCGCTGGTTAGGTAGTCTTGGATGGCGGTGAAGCTCGGGTAGGATTCGCGGGAGGGCGGGTAAGAGGCCTGGAGGGAGTTGGGGGCTGCCTCCGTGTTGGAAGGCTCGGCGGGGTTGGGCAGAAGTTGGATTTGGAACTGCGTCGTGGTGAGAGGTGCGAGAAAAGTGCGTCCGCGAATCTGGAGACGGGCTGTCGGGGTGAGGGTGAGCTCGATCTGGAAGTCTGCCGGGGCGGTGGTGAACATGCTGACCAGCGCCTGCGTGGCGCTGGGGCGGTTGGACGAGCCACCCGAGGTGTTCTTCAGGTCGGCTGTCGGGAAGGGCGGGGTGTTGAGAACGAAGGAGGCTTCGACGCCGGCTTCGCGGAGGATGCGGGTGAGATCACCGGCGAGGCGCGTTACTTGCTCTATCGAGCGGTCGTGGAGTATCTTGGCGATGATGGGTCGTAGGAGGTGGTACTGATTCTGGGTTTGCTGCCGGCGCAGGTGAGGCGGCGCTGGGCGCGATCGCTGTAGCTCGTTCAAGCGGTGCGCGTGACTGAGAAAGATGTGCAGTCCGAGGTGTGTTGCTTCTGCGATTTTGTTGTCCGGATGGTCCCCTATCGTGCTGGCGCTGTCCCCTAGCGTCTCGAGCTCGAGGGTGAGGCTCGGCCCCGAGGCAGGGGCGAATGTGATGGCGGAGTTGTTTGCGCGGACACCGTACGAGGCGAGAGCGTGGGCTTCGCGGTGGAGCTCATGCCACAGCTCTTGCGCGAAGATGGTGTTTCGAGCTTCGAGGACGCGGTCTTGCAGAAGGGCCGTGTCCGGTACGGATGCGCCGATGGCAAGGCGGCCGGTCGGCTCGCCCGATCTGCTGACGGTAATGCCGAGACGCTGGCAGCCTGCGCCGACTCTTCCGGGCTGCAGAAGCGCCGAGCCGTCGTCGCCTCGCCGTAGAGGCGCGAGACTGCTATTCCTGAACTCGGGTGACGCTGCGACGGTCAGTATCGTGCACTGGAGAGAGGTGGAATGGACGCGCATACCTTCTGAGAAACCGAACCTGACGCCGAGAGTATGTCTCTCGGCCGGCAGACGGCACATGGACCATCCAGCCTGGTGTACGGCCAGCACTTCGGCCCAGTACTTCTCCTCGCGCTCAATCTCCTTGCTCAGGTGAGACGCGGCCTTGTCGGCCGACTCCTTGGTTGTGTTGATGTCGCCCAAAGCCCAGCCTAAAGAGACATCGCGGTTGTCCTTGGCCTTCTCCGCGTCTCTCTGCCTCTGCTCGTCGTTATCCTGGCGCTTCGCGATGCCTAGGGTGCCGATCCCGGTCCATTCCCGCAGTTGTTGGGTGAGGGTCACGCCTGCCTGGGCAGGGCTTTCTTTCGAAAGAAGCAGCGATATGAAGTCGAGGGTCATCAGGGCGGCGTTATGGGCGACACTGTATTTCGGTAGTCAGCGTACGTTTTCTTCAAGGAGACGCGGAAGAGACTAACTCGATGCTCTTGAGCACCTCCATGCGCGCGGCGTTGGCATCCGGCGTGTCTTCCTCGTTCTCGTTGGCATCGGCCATCGGGGTGTCTTCCTCCTTCACTTCGACGACGCCATTCTTTCGGTCCTCAATCTCTTTCTTCAGGCTCTCTTCCGTGACGTTGCGGAAGCCGCGCTCTGCTTGCACACGGGCGATGAACTCGCCGAGGTTTTTGGGCTTGCGACTGCCCATCGGGGTCGGTCGAAGAGAAGTGTAAGGCATACTGCTGCCCGATGTCATTTTGGCTAAGATTCTGTCGTACTATCGCATGCACTAAGTCTATGGGAGACGGTATTGTCGGAAATTGCACGACAGGCCTGCAAAGCCAGTGGTGGTTGTGATGTTCTGTGAAGTTATCGTAAGGCTGCTGGACGAGGCTGTGGGTGCAGGTTGGATGTTGCTACGGATTGGCTGAGGCGGCCTTAGCTCCATCAAGCCTGTGGCCAATCACTCAGACGCCTGAGGTACCTAGGTAGCGGACCTTCATCTTGGAGGCGCATCCAGGACAGTCACGAGCACACCGATAAGATCAACGATAGAGGTGCTGTCGGTCAGCCACAATGCTTTGCTTTCCGTTCATGAGGACAGGTTCAAATCATCAATTTTTCAAGCACCAAGGTTGATCCAGTGTCTCGGCGCCACTCACTCGGTCTCGGCCGATGGATGCAGCCGTCGCGACAGCGGTTGTCGGCCAGATTGAAGATGTAATAGGGTCAACTGGGACAAGGGCTGCATGGATACTAAATAGCTATCAATCTATCAAGTGGTTACACATCGCTGAAGAAAGAGAGATGTGAGTGAGTGAGTTGGCGAAATCGTCGCTCGATGCCATCGTCTGGCGTCGAGTTTTCGCTCTCATCTCGGAGGGTTATCCCTGCATCCCTGCCAGCGGCTGGCACTCCACCGTCACTAATTTGTCTCTTCTGCGGCGTCGGAGGCTGGAGCGATTGTCGGCAATCTAGTGTATGCCTTGTGTATCCTAGATATCTGGAGTTCCCCAGGCGGCATGATCTGGTTGAGAGAGACATTCTTCTTTTTCCAAGGGGGAAAAGACGCCCCTTGGCCCAAGAACTAAGTATAGCGGAATGTTGTTGATTCCTTGTCTATAGGTAGGTATCTTGATAGCTTAGGTAATATTTGTACGTTACTGGGAAGGCTTAGGGCGACGGCGCCTGATGAACGTGGATGACCCCTCCAACGGTCGCGGAGCCTCTCAGCAAAAAAAGCCAAAGGGAAAAAAAACCAAACAAAGGAAAGCAGCTTCCGCACGTTGAACCCTGGGACTGGCCCGTTCGCCAGCCCCGCACTGGAGCTTGATGGAGGGGCAGTCGAGGTCAGTGACAACCACTGGAAGTCTGGACCTGGAGGTGCTGGTGGATAACAGTGGAAGAAAGCCCAGAGTAAGCCCGAGAATCGCAAGAACCGAGAGAACCTTGTTTGGGCGTAAACCCCTCATTCATTCGAGTTAGAGCGAGAAAAAAAAACCAATCCGTTGATTTCTTGGGTCGCCAATTATTTCCCTCACCACCCAATGAATGCGACGGGAGACTGGTTGACTCATTGACTGGTGAAATGAGCGATTAACGCAACGTGGTAGCAGTAGCCGCAGCTGAAGAAGCAGAGGAAGAAGCAGAAGCACCATCGTCGTCATCATTGAGGGGATGCCACGCGATGTCCTGCGAGACAGCCCCCCGGAACTCCAGTAAGGATCATTCTGCAATACCGACAACAATGCCCAGTCAGAAAACAACCCACTGTAACCGCCCGTACCTGATTCAGCGACGTAAGAGGTTTTCATAGGTGCGGTGTGCTGGGAGGTAGGTACCTATGGAGGTTCCTCTTCCAGGCTGCCCGCGCTGGCCGGAGCTCCCCCGCGCCACGATAAGCGATAAGAGCTCCCCAACCCACCACACGTCACTGCGCTGCTGCACTGGCGCCGCCGGGCTCTGTTGGGGACGGGAGGGGTTGATTGACTCTTCGGCTTCTGCAATCTGCACTGGGACCGTCCCGTCTATTTTTCTCCCCCCTGCAGTTGGAGACCTGCTACCTAGTAATGCGACTCTGCGTGAGAACGGCCTGTTTGTTCACCCCGCCATAAAACACACAAGACGGCGCGCGCGCTATTATTATCTGGTACTCGAGACGAGACATTCCTGTCGTTGAATTCTTTTTTTCTCACTACTGCCTGCCGCCCTCTCGAGCCACAGTCGTAGTCAGAAATCTATAGCCCCGGTCAGTAAGTGTGCGCGCATATCCATCCATCATTGTCACTGTATCTCTGCCTCGCAGCTTCCCTTCGCCCAGTTCCAACGCCCTGTCCAAGCTTCCAACCACCTCGCAGCTTCCAAGCACTTGGCGCGTCGGCTTCCTTCGCCTGGGCATTGGAGAATAGTTCATGATCTTTCTGACGCGCACTCCTCCCTCCCTTTCTCCCGAACGTTCCCGTTCCCCTGTTTTTGCGCACGGCCGGCCGTCTCGTACGATCATCCCTTTGCATATTCTCATCCGGTCCTGGGCTTCACGCAATATCCATCCGTTCATCCCTCCAACCCGAGCTGCCACTAACTGACCTTCCTTCTCCAAAAGGGCCTTCCTCCCACCCTCCCCTCAACTCACCTCGTTGACACCGAGGACCCGACGAGAATCCACGAGTACCCTTCCGCCATATTCCGTCCGCAGTCATGGCCGCCAAGAAGAAGATCGCCATCATGACCTCGGGAGGTGACTCCCCGGGCATGAACGGCGTTGTGCGTGCTGTCGTCCGGACGGCCCTCCACATGGGATGCGATCCCTACTGCGTCTACGACGGCTACGAGGGCCTGGTGCAGGGCGGCGACCAGATCCGCAAGGCTTCGTGGGGAGATGTGCGCAACTACCTCGGACAGGGCGGTACCCTCATCGGAACCCGTCGCTGCATGGCCTTCTACGAACGCCCTGGCCGCTTGACCGCCGCCAAGAACATGATCCTCCACGGAATCGACGCCCTCATCATCTGCGGTGGTGATGGCTCCCTGACCGGTGCCGACAAGTTCCGCGCCGAGTGGCCCTCCCTGATCGAGGAGCTCGTCTCCTCTGGCCAGCTCAAGGCCGAGCAGGTCGAGCCCTACAAGCACCTCAACATTGTCGGCCTGGTCGGCTCCATCGACAACGACATGTCCGGCACCGATGCCACCATTGGCTGCTACTCCGCCCTCGAGCGCATCTGCGAGATGGTCGACTACATCGAGGCCACTGCCTCTTCCCACTCCCGCGCCTTCGTCATCGAGGTCATGGGCAGGCATTGTGGCTGGCTAGCTCTTATGGCCGGTGTTGCTACCGGTGCCGACTTCATCTTCATCCCCGAGAAGCCCAGGGAAGAGAACTGGCAGGAGTCGATGTGCGAAATTGTCAAGAGGGTAAGATGGATCATCGGCAGACCCCTACTGAGACATGCATGGCTAACAAGATCCAGCACCGAAGCTACGGAAAGCGCAAGACGATTGTCATCATTGCAGAGGGCGCCAAGGACTACAATGGCAAGAAGATCACCGCAGAGATGGTCAAGGATCTGCTCGCCGACAAGGACGGGCTTGCTCTGGATACCCGGGTCACAACGCTCGGTCACGTCCAGCGTGGCGGTACTGCCGTCGCGTACGACAGAATGTTGGCGACCCTGCAGGGTGTGGAGGCTGTCAAGGCCGTTCTCGAGGCCACCCCCGAGACCGAGACCTGCTTCATCGCCATTACCGAGAACCAGATTATTCGCAGACCCCTCATGAAAGCCGTTCAAGACACCAAGACCGTCGCGAAGGCTGTTGAGGAGAAGGACTTCGAGAAGGCCATGTCTCTTCGTGACGCCGAGTTTTCCGAGATGTTTAGCTCGTACAACCTGACCACGAACGTTAGAGTCGACGACCATCACCTTCCCGAGAAGGAGGTGAGTGCCTCACGCGGCCTAGTGTGGTGGAAAACATGCTGACAACATGACAGAGAATGAAGATTGGTTTCATCAACGTCGGCGCGCCTGCCGGTGGTATGAACGCCGCTGTGCGCGCTGGTGTCGCGTACTGTCTGTCCCGCGGCCACGAGCCCGTCGCGATCCACAACGGTTTTGCCGGTTTCGCGAGACACCACGGTGACAAGCCCCTCGGTGCCGTGCGACCTTTTGACTGGCTCGAGGTCGACGGCTGGGCCTCCAAGGGAGGATCCGAGATCGGAACCAACCGAGAGCTTCCGTCCGAGTCCGGCATGGAGCTCATCGCAAACCTCATCGAGAAGTACGAGTTCGACGGTCTTTTCCTCGTCGGTGGCTTCGAGGCCTACCACGCCGTCTCCCAGCTGCGCAAGGCACGGGACACGTACCCATCCCTCTGCATTCCCATGGTGCTCCTGCCCGCCACCATCTCCAACAACGTTCCCGGCTCCGAGTACTCCCTCGGATCCGACACCTGCCTGAACGAGCTGGTGCAGTACTGTGACAAGATTAAGCAGTCGGCCTCCGCCACTCGCCGTCGCGTCTTCGTCGTCGAGACCCAGGGTGGCAAGTCCGGCTACGTTGCGACTCTTGCCGGTCTGAGCGTGGGCGCCAGCGCTGTCTACACGCCAGAAGAGGGCATGGACCTTGAAATGCTGGCCGCAGACGTTCGCCACCTCCGCGAAGTCTTCACGCACGACAAGGGCCAGACGTCCTCCGGTCGTCTGATCCTCATTAACGAAAAGGCCGACGACGTCTTCAACGCAAAGCTCATCGCCGACATCATCCGCAAGGAGGCTCGCGGCAGGTTCGAGTCCCGCGACAGCATCCCCGGTCACGTCCAGCAGGGCGGTGTGCCCTCGCCCATGGACAGATGCCGTGCCGTCAGACTGGCCATCAAGTGCATGCAGCACCTCGAGGAGTTCAGGCCCAAGTCCCACAACAGGTGCAAGAAGGACGGCATGAGCGCCTCCGTCATCGGCATCAAGGGCGCCAGCGTCGTCTTCACCCCCATCATCGAGCTCGAGGAGCAGGACACGGACTGGAAGAACCGCCGGCCCAAGACCGCCCACTGGGCTCACATGATGGAGACGGTCAACATGCTCTCGGGCAGACCCTCCCACCACAAGCCGGAGGAGACCCTCACCGGACTGCGGGCGAAGGACGTCAAGAGAGGCCTCGAGTTCGACGCATGAGACGAAGCAAAGTGCAGGGGGACGATGGCAATAGACTAAGGAACGAGACGACGGGGTAGTTAACAGTGCAGGGAAAACATGGGGAGCAATTGGATTGGTGCTTTTTTTTGACGGGCGCGTTGGGGTTTGGCCATGAATTAACCTAGGGAAACATGATTAAATGCATTTCTTCACTCTGAACCATCTTTGTCCCCTGCCGGTGTTGTCCCCGGTGTGATGTTACCGCGAGGTCGAACCCAAAACGGGCGCGCGCAGGGCACCGTCGTCGCTTTAGACGCGGATGCTTACGTTGCCTCCCTTGTTCATTTGCGCCCGCCGCCCGCGAGCTCTATCTTGCTCACAGACTCCCAACACCTGGGGTGCCCGTCTCGAGTCCATCCACCCCTGCCCTGCACAAAAGGACCCTGATCCCGGTGCCTGGGCAAGTAATCACCAAGGGACTTGGAAGAACTAAAGTACCATCCAGAGGACGAACGGGGAGGGGGGTTTCGAACGTCGAATTCGGTCCTTCCCTCCTCGGGGGTCTTCCGTGGCCAGCTCGCCCGGGGGGGTACTATTACAACCCAAGCGTGGGAAAAAAGGATGGGCTTTTTGGACTATCCGGGGTCCCCAGGCTGGACAGGCTGTCGAATCTCGAACCTTTGGAATTAGTCCGTCCACTGGAGTCGGACGAAATCCCATCCCCCCTTCTCTCGTCGTCGGTGTTGGTGCTTGTTGCAGGTTGCTGCGACTTGCAGCTGTCGTAATATTGACTAGGTGAAGGTAAGGTGGACTTCTACAGAACCAGGTCCGGGATCCCCCGCAAGCTGGGAGGAGGCAAACGGGGTAGTTTTTCTACTTTGGCCTTTTGGGCCAGGTCTGGCATTGGACAGAGATACATGGGATATGTCGTCAGATCATCGATAGATAGGCTACTGGAGCGTCGCAGTCGGGTTGTCCGAGCTGTGACTCTGACTCTGGCTGCCGTCTCGTTGCCAATGACACACGCGGGAGGCCTTGTAAGATTCGGGGCTGAGACTGAAACGAAGGACTACCTCGTTGAATGCCGTGTGCGACGCCGAGCTGATGTCAGCAGCATGCTCTGCAGACAAAAGACAGATGGGTGATGGCCGGTGTTGGGGTTTACCCCTTCCCGGCTGGCTCCGGAAAGCTTAGGATCCGGGTAGACTGGGGTGAAGAGGGGAGGCAGGGGCTGGAAAAGCCTGTATCTCGGAGGAGGCCCGGTCTCCCTCCTCCTCGTCGCGAATCACGTAACAATTGCAGAAACGAAGCGGCTGAGGTAAAGGGACGACGCTCGGGGGCCGGCGGGTGGGTTGATTACTCAAGACAAGGCTGAAGGATCGATCGTCCTCGTATGGGCAACGACGCAGCGCAAGGGCACAGTTGATGGCGGCTAGTCTGGCCTTCTCGCGGCTGTAGAGAGGGCTCGAAACGACAAAAGATCTTCCATCGTCGATATCTCGGGGCGTCTGGCGCGCGTCTTGATGGGCCTGAAGACCAACTCACCGATGGTTCGTCTGTTGAACCGTTGATCCCTGTCCGACTGAGTGTGGGGGCGGGCTGGCGCTCAGTAAGCACCACAGCTTCTTTTTTTTTACAGGGACCCAGTTTAAGGTGGTCTCTGGTGAAGATTTGCGGGTTAAGGTCGCAGCGCTGTCTCGATCCCGTCCTCGAACGACGCATGCAGTGAAAACAAGCGAAAAAAGGCCATTCTGGGCCCGGCTCCCCGGTTGACTACCCATGTAATCCATCACGAGGGAGGTTGGGGAGGAGAGGTGCAGAGGCAAATTCGGACTTGTCATGGGCTTTGATAGAGACCCTGACATGCTTCTTCTTTCCTCCGCCTTTGCTGTGGAGTGAGGGCGTCCTTGAAGAAAGGAAGTTGAAGCGTTGCTGTCCGCTGCTATCCAATTCGGAAAATCAAATGAGCAAGAAATTGAGCTGAGATGAGCTTCAGGAGGCGAGACTGGGAGGTTGCAGCGAGCAACCCAGCCGCATTTCAGCCCCTGGGCTTGAACAAATGATCACCATCAGACCTCGCAGGAGTTTGACGTCTGATTGGCGAAGCAGGTTCGTGGATGGGTAGCCCTACCAAGCAGTCCAAGAACGCCACACCCGTAGTGCCGGAGCACATCCATGCGAACACTATCGCTGATCCGGCCTGGCTGGCAGCCAATCTCGCGACACTCGACCTGATGGACACCCTGGGACTGTTTGTCATCTTGTTTCTCGTCATAAGCGGTGATCACTGGGCCAATGATTGCCAGCACCAGAATGACTCCAAAATGAGTTGGCTCGTCATCTGGGGGGCCGTTTGCTGTGTCAGCGACATGGGTGTGATGCCATGAGCGGGCTGAGGCACGCATTGGGTCAACGAGTGGTCCAAGGGGGCCCGGGGCCTATCCACAAGCAGGCCAACGACCGTTCGCCGTTTGGGTTGCCGGGAGTTAGCCGGCAGTAGTCGTGTAGAGTCGTGCTGCAAGTCAGGAATGCGGTTGAGGTTCCCGAGTTGGGCGTGGGGATGTAATATCAGTCTACTAGTGTAGTGTAGGCAGAGATCGCCTTCGGTCTTTGGACCCTGGACACCGGTCGACTGACCCCGCCGAAATATTGATAAACCCAGTCGTCCCCGGTTTCGCCGGCGATTCGTTCCTGTCGTCCCCCATCTGTTCGTTCGCCGACACCTCGTGGTAATAAACATTGCCTCTTCGACTGAAGGAATCTTGGGAGTCCCTCTCGTGAGGTCGACACGCGCTTGCTAGAGCAGATCACGTCCGGTAGTTGCTCAGCCTTCCCAAGCAGTTGCTGTCCTTCGTCACCACCCTCCGCGGACCGCAGCCATGGTCCCGTCCATCTCAAAGACCATCCTGGGGATGGCAGTTCTCCTATCTCCGGTGTCTGGTCTGACGGCATGGTGGACTGAGTTGAGCCCTCACATGGCGATGCAAGATCCCAGCACGGGCAACATCCTGTATAGCGCCTGCAACAGCAATTCGACGCCCATCTTCCCCACTGATGGAACCAATGCCTTCAAACTACGCAAGACACCTCGAAACGGCACGGCGATTGCCGGCGCCGGCTGGTATGACGTGCCGAACAAGCAGACTATCGTGCGTCCGATGTACCAGGCCGTACCTTGACCGTGGCTGATGTTTTCTCCAGGCTTCGATTTTCTATCAAACTCAGGACGGCAAGATCGCGAACGGATACTTCGTGTGCAACATGCAAACGGGCCGATACACCGTGAAAGGCGAATTTGAAATCTCCGACACGGCGAGGATTGACTCCATCCACAACCAAACCGGCCTTGCCGTCGAGCTTCTGGGCGCAGAGAACGGGTATCGCGTATTCTTTCACGACGAGCACAAGCGAGTTAGCGCCATGTCGTACACGACAAAGACGAATTGGGAGTTGACGGGCCGCATATCCCAAGAGGAGGTGCCGACAATGGTTTTGTCTTCTGTGCACTCGGGCCTGATGAATATGTCGGTCGTATTCCCCAAAGATGCCCAGAACCTCGAGATCTCGAGGTATTTCAAGGACAACACTTGGCGCCTTGGTTCGTGCCCCCTGATCCGGTCTTGCGTTGTGCGTCTGAGTTACTAACTGTGGCAAAGCCACGCTGCCCCAACCTCTCGCGAACAGCTCGTTGACAAGCGAGACGGACACAGCCGATATCCTGTTGGATTCCTCCCAGGCGCCGAACTTCACCCTGCCGGCGTGGCCTGGCAGCAAGGCGAATATCGCAGCAACGGTTGACAGCTCCTACGTCAGAAGTATCTTTTACCTGGGCACCGATTCCAAGCTTCATCAAATCTCGAATATCAACTGGCAGTGGACGGTGATGTCAGACCAGGATCAGGTCCTCTGGCCAGCGCCTGACGAGGCGGGCGGCCCGCTCGCAGCAGCCAACAATTTCAACACGAATGAAATCTGGCTGTACTATCGTTCAAACGGTAGCATGGTGCAGCTTCACCATGGCAGCGACGGTCTCTGGAAACAAGCAGACGTGATCCAAAGCATCAACACGACCCAGCCAGCCGAAGTACCGAACGAGTCTGCGTCTTCAGTTCCATCAGCATCCGCAACAGCCGAGCCGATAGTCCTGTCAGTCGGAGCCAAGGCAGGAATCGCTGTGGGAGTTTGTGTTGGAGCCCTTGGTCTCGCCGGCATCGGCATCATGTTTTTCATTCGAAGACGGCGGCAGCAGGTGGCAGTGGAAGAGGCGCGACTGAAGGAGATCGAGGCCTTCACTCGACAGACGTCATTCGGAAACAGCGTATATGGACCCGGGGGATACGGAGCCGGCACCCCGGTGTCGGTCGTGGAGGGGCCGACTGAGAAATTCGGAACGGAGCTGGTGGAGGCAACTGCCGTAGATACGGTACCGCCACGAGAGCTCGACACCGTTAATGACAGATACGAACTTATCGGCGAGGGGCACTGGAGAGAAATGGACGCCACAGGCCAAAACAAGGCAAGGCGAAGTATTGGGGGCTGGAGGGAGGCGCAAGCGGCGAGACGGTAGAGAGCCGAGAGCTGCGGCCCAGGGCTGACTTTGAACGATTTATTGAATAATGAGAGACATGAAAGATTCGATGAGTTTCAGGTCGTACTTTCGCCGACGGCGGTGAGGGTGTGGCATCGTTCTTTGGAGTCGTTGGACGCAAGGGTGATGTAGGCCAGTCCGTTACCGACAAAGGGCGGAGAGCGGCAAGCAGACTCCAGGGACGGTTCCCGTGTTCGTGACCTTGACTCTGTTTACCGTAGATTCCCGATGACTTGGGGCCTCTAGTTTCAGCTTTTCCTCCACTACGATGTCTGTTTGTTGGGAGGAGGGGCCGAATGGCAGAGGGAGGAAGCTCCCGCACCAACCGAGCGCTAGCTGTGTAGTTAGGGTTGATCAAGGCTGGTCTCCTGGAGCCTCATCCCTCTTCACGATAGTGCCCGTACGAACAGCCGGTGCCTGGGGACGGCGAACTGCGGCTGACGAGGCAGCCCGTCGCTGAAGTTGGGGGCCGGTTTGAGGGGATGACGGCCGCAGATAGGTCGAAGGGCATCTACTTGCTACAAGCCAATGAAAGGGCGAGTTTCGCAGCACGCAGGAGGTGCAGACAGGCAGGCTGTGTCTCATGATGGTGTGGGAGGTCACAACCTGCGGGAGCAACTCGTGGTCGGTCCGGGTGATGGCCTGTTTCTATCCAGGGTCCTCGAGGGTGGCGGGCCAGCCCAATCAAAAGCGGCGTACCAAGCGCGTCCTAAACCATGATGGGATTGGACGATGGCGGGAGACGAAGTGAAGGATTCGGGAGGCCAAAGGCAAAGCGGCAGGATGGGCATCTGATGAGCCGGAAGGGCGAGCTTGTCTTCATGTCAGGCTCTTGACAGATGGGCCGGTCCTGGCGATCAGGCTGAGGCGGGAGCAGCGATATCCTGGTCCGAGGGGCGAGGGCGGAACCCAATTGCGGAGGCTTTGGCAGCAAGCGGCCCCAACCACATGCTTATCCATCTTGGTGCGTCCCGCGGAGGGGTTTTTTGATGGGAGGTCGTATTTGCTGCTCTGCTAGGGGCAGAAAGAGAAAGACGCTATAGCTCCCAAACGATTAGCGGACGTTGGGATGTGACACGATGATGGAAGGCTTCAATCTGGAACAGGGAAACGGCGTCAGGATCAGGGCGAATAGGACCCTGGAAGCCCATGGCCGGCAGTTGGAAGAGGTGCGAAATTGGGCTTTGGATTGTATGTACTTACTCGCCCGGAGTTGCCTTGAGCCTTGGCGGCAGAGGAAAGTGGGCAGAGGGGAGTTGGCAGAACGGACGGAGGTGGAAGAAGTCGGCGACGACACGACTGGCTGGATGCTTGGTTGGGGTGGATGCATCATTGCGTCAGTGTCTCTTCTGGCGATGCAGTGGAGGGGGGAGCTTCCATGACAGCTGAGAGGGGAGAGGGGCTGGGCACAGAGGGACAAGACGGTGAGGTGAGGGCTGGGGGCATGGGCAGCCGCAGCAGGACCTCAGGGAAGGAGCTGGAGCGGAGCTTCCTTCCATGTGATGGGGGAAACTGGACACTTGCAAGCGAAAGCGTTGGAACCTGGGAAGTTCCAAGGTTGAATTTACAGCTGTAGCAGTGACCGCACCTCCCTCCGGCCCAGCGCTACGCCAAAGTGTAGCAGTGTCTCACTGGACTGATCCACTTTTCGGTCGTCTTAGCTTCTTCCCGTAGTGTTCTTTCCACAATTAGGACACCCCTGTTTCATCAGTAATAGCAACAAGTCAATAAGTTCTAAATCAGGTCTTTGACGCAGTGAACCAACTTGGTGAAAGTATCATATTGACAAAGGCCTTTTCCAGGGTAGAGACACGAGGCTCTATTGTTGCATTGCCGGACTCGAGGTGGCATTGGAGAGGTAAGAGGCAACGCCGAGGGAAGAAGACGAACCAGCAGGCTGTTGAAGGAGCGAACCTGCTGCCGCCATCACCCGTTAGACGAGACGCGGCAGCACCTGCCAACTTACATTCAGTACCTAGGAATGATTGACTGCCTTGGGTAGACGTACAGATACCGCAGCACGAAATATAAATGTACAAAATACAAATGCCACTGTCAACAAATCAGTTGCATCCTATCAGTATTCTCTCGACGCCTCTACCTGCGGGCGACAGGTCTGGTCCCTGTTCATTGGGCTCCCTGGAAATCAGATCGGTGAGGAAACAGCCCAAGTGGATGCCTCAAATGCATCGAGGTGGATGATGAATCAATGAGCGCTCGTCTTTAGTCTTCTTTGCATCTTCATCTCCGTTCGGTGCCTTTCTGCCGCCTACCGTCCGTCCATCCCCCTCCGGCCTTCAGGCTTCCTGCCCGTCATCCTTCGCCTCTACTTCCAAGTGCAACCATTCGACAGACAGCCTGTTGCTTGGTTGCTTTTTTTTTTTCTTTGGTTCAGCCCGACGCACCGTGCATCATTGACTTCCGGACTCCTGGAGCCCTCGTCCTTGACACGGCTCGACTCGACTCGACCCGACAGGCGACCACCACCACACACC
The DNA here is from genome assembly GCA_027406025.1 of Colletotrichum musae. Lineage (NCBI taxonomy): Eukaryota > Fungi > Ascomycota > Sordariomycetes > Glomerellales > Glomerellaceae > Colletotrichum > Colletotrichum musae. Next base: position 2,586,631 of record JANVYC010000001.1, on the reverse strand, counting down.
CTCACGCTCTCGCCCTCACCATCGATCGCCTTTGCGACGACATCCCTACCGTCCCGCTTCCCGCAACGTGCCGCCATCCTTTGGACAAAACGTCGGGAATACCCCTGTCAAAGGACAACCGACAGCGGTCCCTCGCCTTAACCGCACGCGACGCACGCCCACAGTTGGAACCGTACAGAACTCCTCCTCTGAGAGCCAAAGCCGGCCAGCCCCTCCCATTTCAGCGCCTTCTCACTCACTCACTCACACCTCACCTCACTCACCTCTCATCTCACCTCCCTCCCTCCCCACCACCTCCTCCATCCACCTCCCGTCCCCCACGAACTGACGGCACCCAGCCCAGCCCAGCCTGCTTTTCTTCCTGCCTGGTCTGCTGGCCCTATATCACCTGTCGGTCGTCTTTATTACATACCAGTGATACCACCTACCTACATACGCACTTACATACATACCCGGCTTCTTCTGCTGTGGTATGACGACGTTGCTCCCACTCTACTCTTTTTCTCTCTCTTCCACTCACTCATCACTTCTTGTCACCGCCCCCTCCCCTCACAAGAAGCCGGCTTAGCTCCAGGCTCGGCCCTTCTGATTAAAGCACCTCCTCCACTTCCGACCTTTTGCTCGCTCTTCGGTGCCGCGAGGGACGTTTAACTTACCCGTCTTCCCGGGTCGCTTCTTTTGTCTGCGAGCGATCCCGTTGTCTTGTCGCCGTTAGTGTCGCCAACGCTCACGCTATTTCGCGCTACGTACCCACAACCGGCTTACTACCCCGCCATTCATCCCACTTGTTCAGACAAACTCCTGCCAAACCACCGCACCCTTTTCTCAACTGCACCACTTCTTCCCGAAACGATAAACCGTTTGTGTCCCGCCTGAGGGAGAGAAAAGACGAAAAATGTCCAACTACCGTTCAAACGATTTCGAGGACCGCTTTTACGAGCCCCGCCGCCAGAGGGCCGAAAGCCGCGTCGCATTCGATGACGTAGATGTGCGCGTGAGAGACCGCGAGCGAGAGGGTGACCGCCTCCGTTTTCTCCGCGATGACCGCGCTCCAGATGCCGGCGCTATGGTCCTGAGTCGCCGGGAGGTCGAGTCGAGAGAGCTGTCGAGGCCTCGCCAGCGCACCCCGAGTCCCGTTTATCGCGAGCGCGTCGTCCGCAGGGCTCGCAGCCTGACGCCCCCGCACGTCCACGACCAAGAGCTTGAGCGCTCCAGAGTCCGCATTTCTGAGCGCGAGCGTGAGATCCGCAGCCCTTCTCGCGGCCCTCCCGCTCCCGAGCTCGTCCGCGCTCGCTATGTTGAGCGTCAGCGCTCGCCGTCGCCGCCTCCGGCGAGAGAACGCAGCCGCGTCGGTGTGCGCATCGTCGAGCGCGAGAGGGAAAGAGAGCGCGTCCCTTCCCCTTCTCCCTCTCCCCCACCAGCCCCGGCTCCCCCTCAAGTGATTCGCGGGCCTACGATTGAAAGAGAGATCATTACTCACCACCGACACATCGACCACGGTAAGTCGTGCAATGCCGAATCTGTAATCCGAAAACCACTAACCACCGGCAGGCATCACCCGTGCACCCAGCCCTCCTCCCGCGCCCCGCCCCGCGCCCAGGCCCATTACCCGGACTGACAAGCGGGAGCTGGACATTGATATCAACATGTCCCGCAACAGGACCGATATCGACATTCACCGATCGTCGAGCCGGCACCGCTCTCCCAGCCGCGAGCGGAGGTCCCCGGCCTACCAGGACAGAGATCTCGTCATGAGCACGGATCGCCTGCGCATCGATGATCGTCAGTACCAGGGCTCCCGTCGCAGAGCCCATTCTGCTGCTGCACGCACTCCCGTCGACGAAGAGGCCGAGTACATCACCTCCAAAATCGACTCAAGAGGCAAGATGGGCGAGGCCTGGGGCGGCGCCACCAAGGACTGGACCATCGTCGACGTGCCCCCTGGAACCGAGCGCGTGCAGATGGACGGCGTGGGCGGAGGCTCTGCCGAGGTCACCTGGCAGCGCTACAACGGTGTGAGGCGCTCCAAGTTCGTTCCCGAGCGGGACGGGGCTCCCATGCCGGCCCCGGCTCCGGCTCCTCTCCCTCAGCCATCGCCAAGAGATTCTCGCGACCGTCTCAGCGTGCAAGTCTACGACCGCGAGACTGAGATCGACATCGAGAAGACCAAGGAGCGCCGCGGACGTCCGTCTCAGAAGCGGAACGAGATGTGGACCGAGATCACCAAGGACCTTGTTCTCCGCGATGCCATCATCGAGAGGGGATACGACTTCGAGGAGACTGAGTACTTCTACTACATCATGCAGTATCTCAAATATGTGAGTGATTATCCTGACGTGTTGTGTTTGGCGGCTGCTGACGGATTACAGGATGACGTCCAGGACCTCGTCTACCTGTCGGATGAAATCCGCTCCATCCGCAAGGATCGCGTTCGCGAGATCCAGTACGAAAAGGAGTGGCGCGACGACTGGGAGCGCCGACATGGACACCACCACCATCAACGCCTGCCCAGCAAATACGACGACGAGCGGTTCTACGAGCGCGAGGTTGTTTACGACAGCACAAGGCCCCGCCGCTATTAAGAGTACATAGTTAAGCGGATATAAATGCAGAAGCCCTGCCGCTGTTCAAAGCGTTTGCGCTGGGGCGGAACGGCGCTCTTACACTGGATTCGGAATACAGAACATGTCGTGTGGTACTGGAGGTACTGGCATTTTAGAGGAACCGGATCTGCCCCGGGGGGAGGTGCCATGTGTGTCTTCTTTCCTCAGTTCTTACCCATTTACTGGCTTCTTTGCCCGGCACATGTGTAACGATTTACGAATACTACATAGCGGCGGAGAATTCGGCGGAGTTAGATTGTATTAGGAGCAATAACGACTTATGACTCAACTTGCGCTGGTGTTGATGATTGGATCATGGTGATAGTGAATGAAAGACGATTTTCTTGGCGTCGGCAGCTTTGGTGCCCGACTGCTTGGTGATGGGTACGGGGCGGTAATGGGCCGCAGAGAAGCTAATAGTCGATCACGTCGTCGGCGTCTCGGTTACGATACTTAACGGCGCGGTTGGAAGAGAGGAAAGAAGCACTGGCAGAGCCAGCAGGACCTCTCATGGGTCGCTCTGGCAATCGCGTGAGAGCATGGCCTCCTGGCTGAGACCGCTCGCAAGGCCCAGGCGTGCCGTGAGATCTCGCTCATTCTTCCGGTCTAGTTTTCTCACCTCCCGTCAGCGGTGGCAGGCTATACACACGAAATACGACGGGAGTGACGGACGAAGGCGACAGACCTTTGAGCCCGCGCGAGGGCTGATGCTCGAGATACACACGCGGCTAGGTAGGCAGTAACTACGACTTGCAGACTATGTAGTCGTCTCTTGTCGAGCAGCCAGCACTTGAAATCAGCAACATCACCGGCCATTTCAAGGCCGGGCTCTGTCTTGGAAGTGAGGTCCAGCGGAGCATTCTAGCTTTATATTCCCACCACTCACTCGAAACTCAGCCAAGACCCTATAGGCAAAACAGTAGAACCACAGCGGCTCCAACGCGCCGTCGGGAACGGTATAAAACTAAACTAGCGAGGTACTGGCTACTTAGTACGAACCGTGCAGAGTACTTCTTCCTCCTATCAAGCAAAGTCGGACACAACGGATGATGAGGCGATTTGTTCGGATCCGATGGCTGGAGGGCATTACTTACGATTCGCGATGCCATCCGACGAAGCCGCGGTCAGAAGAGTTTGGTTTCTCTCGTCGTCATGTATCGTCCTTCATTCCTCTTCCTCTGAGTAATCGGTGTGGAATACCTACGGGACGATGAAGGACGCTCAGATCTCAGGTCGACTGTAGAGTAGCTGCCAGTCAGCAGTATGTTCCATCTCAAGCCAACTATTAGCACTGTTCAGCCAGATAGTGATCAACGCTGGGCCGTATCTATGTCTCTACGACCCCGCCCATTGGTCCTAGAGCTGGAAATACCACCTAGAGTCGCGGACTATATATGTATTATATAGTGAGTATCACGATAGATCGCAGGATCCTATGAAAACGCCCTGCTCCACGGCTCTAACTTTCCAGCCCCGTCGATCGACTAAAGTCCTGAAGGCCAGTTGCTCGCCCTGGCTCGCTTCGTTTCCAAAGGACTTAGTTTCTCCCGAAGCATGGTGGTGGTCATAAAACTCGGGGCCGACAGAGTGTGTCCTCAAAACCATCTCAATAAATAAACCAGCCGATACCATGAAAACAGTGAAGGACGACGAAGGACGACGATAGACAGGCGTGGCTTGTTGTCAGCATAACATTAGTGACAATTACACAAACACCGGTCCGAACTCAACATCGACACCAGCATCACGTGGCAGAAGAGGAGCCCAACGAGATCTACGGACGGTTGCAACCCCAATCACGCCCGCGCCAGCTGGTTTGCTCCTCAGGAGACTTACCGACTAGGAGGCACGCCGTCTATTTATACCGACTCTTCCAAGCGGTTACAAGTCGCCGTCTCATCACGAAGGGGAAAACCGTGACCGACTCGAAATTTTTGGGGGTTTAAAAAGCACCAGCGGTACACTCGAGCTGTGAGACGCCCATGCATGTTTATTTTCCGCATAGGTCTTAGGAGACAAGTCTGTTGCTGCTGGTTCTGCTGCTGCTGACGGGGCAGGCCAAAGGCGAGGTAAGGGGTTCGCTGGGAAGTTGTGAAGGTCTCGTTGCCAGGGAGAAGTTAGAGGACAGCATGCTTGCTGGAATAACCTCGCGGCGGTATTCCATTTTGGAATAAGCCACGAGCGATGGACAGTCCGGGCTCAGACCGTCGGGCCAGTTCAGAGCTTCCGTTGAGTCCCGGGTCGCTAGACTCTACAGTCAAACAAGAATGGCAGCACAAGCTCAGATGAGCGAGAAGTTCTTTGAGTTACTACGAGCTTGGTACGGAGGCCGCAAGATGCTTGAAACTCTTCAGATTTGGAACAATGGGCTCGTTTTTATATCTCTTTCGGGTCAGCTATCACGTGGTGGTTACACAGCCCTGCCTCGCGTGAGATTTGACTTTGAGAATAAGAAGTACTCAAAATGACTAGGCCCCTATTTAGGAGCCACGATGCATGGGAAGAGGTCTTAGCCAGGCTGAATCAGAGCTATTGTAACCAATAGTAGAGATCGGAGTTGGACCGCATGTGGCTCTTCAGGCCTCTGATCATGTCCATAGATTCCCGCCCATCATGACCACACGCTATCAAGATACTACAATGTGCTACGTCTAGATGACAACAAGCTACCCCTAACAGCCCAGCACTCACATCCAACACCATCAGAACAGTCGGTAACAACTAACGAAGAGCTCCCGATACCCATCTCCCAAGTCCATCTTCCGGCTACACCGACACCAATTTCCTTGCCTTTCTGTGTAGAACTTGAGAGCTTAAAAGTATTTCCACGGAGCTGAACATGTTTAGTCTCCTTCATTATGTTCTTTCTGTGAGAAACCAGAACCCATGCATTCTGCGGAAGGCAAGCGTAATAAGCCTTGGAGAAGGTACTTTCCACACCTCCCTCCACGTAGACACAATGAATGCTACAGAGAAACAGTCATCGTCCTGGAGAGGTACTAAGAATACCTCCAAGACAGAAGTGACGGATGGGCGGGAGGGGAATCATGAATACGCCAGGGACGATCATATGATGGCGCAAGACTAGTAATGTTGAGAAGGGTCTCCTGTCAGCCATGATCGCAGAGAGACGGTACTAGGAGGGCTATAGCCGGATGGAACATGTGTGGAGCAGAAACGATCTGAACAACAATAGTTGTAGGTTTAAATACTCATTCGAGACAGAATCACATCTTTTTCATTCGATTACCAAGGCACGTCGGCCCTACCCTCCGTGATATCGATGCCCTCTGCATGAAATCAAACGACAAACTTTTCCTCGGGCCCTCCCGAGGGCCCCTGAAAGAAACCGGACAAGACAAGGAAATGCGAGAAAGTGAATAGTGTACAGTATTTTCCGACCCTTCAGGGCTAAGAGATGTTGCAATGTCGGTGGGTATGGGATCGCAGAGACAACGTGAGAACAGACAGCTTTGCAGTAGCTTCTGACCAGGCTAGGAAGTCAAATCGTGCCGTTGACATCGAAAACATATCCGGGCGATGACTTCAGGGATGGCTGTGCTCAAAGACGCAGAAACAGACCAGCGTTTACCTGAGATGGTCAGCTTCGCTTGTTGCCCTTGCAGAGCAGACAACTCACTTGCGGGGACGACCAGCACGCTTGGGCTTCGCAGCGGCAGGAGCAGCCTTCTTGCGGCCCTTGGGTGCGGCCTTCTTGGGAGCAGGCTCCTCTTCCTCCTCCTCGTCCTCGGAAGTAGGGGGAGTCTCGGCCTTGGCCTCATCCTCGCTCTCCTCGACCTTGGCCTTCTTCCCACCGCGCTTGGGCTTCGGGGCTTCCTCCTCGTCTTCTTCGGCCGAAGATTCCTCCTTGATGGCGGGCTTTGCGGCAGCGCGCCTGGCTCTCGGCTTCGGGGCCTCTGCTTCGGGGTCGGCGGCCTTCGCAGCGGCAGCCTTGCCCCGCTTGGCCTTGGGCTTGGGCTTCTCTTCCTCCTCATCAGACTCGGCCTTGACGGCGGCCTTCTTGGCCCGCTTGGGCTTGGGCTTTTCCTCGGCCTCCTCATCGGCAGGCTTGCGGCCGCGCTTCTTGCCGTTGGAAGCAGGCGTGGGGGGTTCCGACTTGGCCTCAGCATCGCCCTGTTCAGACGTTAGTATGAATCAAGCTCCATTCAAGGGGGCAACAGCAACCTACCTCTTCGTCGTCCCAGTCCTTGGGCTTCTTGCCGCGAATGCCGCGCTTGCCAGCGACATTCATCCATGGGTCTCCGTTGAAATCCTCCGCGGAGATGTGGCCTTGCTTAATGGCATCACGAATCTTCTCCTGGAGGTCGGGGTGGTCGCTGCGGTCGTCAGATGCGCACTTCCAAGCTCGCGGTGTGCGTTGAACTTACTTGAGCTCATCGTAGCCGTCAAAGGCGTCGAAGTCATAAGAGTCGTTTTTCTTGACGAGATCACGGACGTGCGAGATCTGCTCACCCGAGACGCAGCCCCTGAACGGTTGGTCAGTATTGGATTTTGGTGAGAAGTTTCGCGGCTTGCGGTGGGAAGAGAGTGATGATTAGGAAAGAACGGCGTTGGCTTACCAGTGCTTCCACTTCCAGCTCTCGTGCTCCATGATGGTGGTCCACGTGCCGAAGCGCAGAGAGCCCTTCAGGCACTTGTCGGCGTTCTTCTTGCACACGCCATCGGTGCAGCCGGCCCGGTTGTTGGGTGAGATCTCTGCGTGTTTTGATATGTGGTCAGTGAAAATTGCGCGGCGATATTCATCATCAATGGCTTGGGATGAGAGGTTGGAAACGAAGCTCTCTCGCGCTCCGTCTCCATCTCATGACGTAAGTTGGAGGTGGCTTTCCGTCGCGTCCGACTCATGCCGCCGGGCGCGACGCAGTGCTTGCACTCGCAGACTGCAATCTCGAACCTATTTTCTGAAGGGTTATTAGAGTCAACTCACCGATGCGGTAGGTAGGCATTTTGGCGATTTTCTTTCGTCGTATCTGCCGAGTGAGGATGTCTGGTTGTATGAAAGGGGGAGAAAACCCAGAACAAAGAAAGAAAAAGCAACGAGGGAGATGAAATGAGCTCGAGCTCGAGCTGGGGCAGGCAGGCAGGCCAGGCAGGTGCTGACCCGAAAAAAAGGAGGGGTTGTCGCTGCCCGTTGCTGATGCTCTATATTATCTGGAGGTTGGCAGCTCCTCCCAGTTCGGTGGGAGCTATGGGCTCCAATCTGGGCATTTTAGGTGTCCCAAGCTCCTGGAGCTTCACCCGGCACTGGCGGGCCCCCTGCGCGGAAGCCTAACCTTCGCCAGGCAGCCGGGGAGGCACAGCAACAGCAGCACCCCCGACCGCCTGATTTCACCTCGACACGTGTTGTGGAATGCAATACTCCGTACGGATAGCTATCTCTGAAACACACACGACGACATGAGATGCTCAGCATGAACAGGCCGTAAAATGGATTCTGAAGCAATTTGGAATATCATCTGAAATATTAAGACCAAACCAGATTACTCGCATAAAGCACCATGGATATCATACATTTTATGTAACCCCGCCCCCAACACCGCACCCAACCTGTGTAAACCTCTCCCATCCCCCGACTCCGGTCTATTATGTGATGATTGCCCAAAACCCTCCCCCCCAAAAAAACTCCTCACAAAAACGGACACCATCCGATGTACATGGACGCCAGGTTCCTCGGGTCGACCGCCTGCTTGATCAGCTCCTCCACCTGCCCCTCGACGCCCAGCGGGATCGGGTCCGGGCCCATCAGGCCCCTGACCTTGCGCTTGATGCTGTCGACCACCAGCTGCGGCTGCATCCGCGGCGCCCCGTCCGACCTCCGGCTCGTCTTCTTCTCCTTCTGCAGGTCCAGCGTCGGGTCGTAGATGAACGCCTCGAGGATCGTCATCAGCGTCTCCTCCTGCTGCCGCAGGATCCCCAGCGTCAGCTCGCTGCAGTGCCGGAACGGCCCTTCGTATCCGTAGATGCCCATCGCCGCCACCATGTTGTGCGTCAGCCGGAACGGCACCCTCTCCGGCTGCGCGAACGTCAGGCCCTTGTCGAAGAGGCAGTTGAAGTCGACGTGGAAGATGCCGCCGTTGTCCCGCTCCAGGAGCACGTTCTCGCCGTGCCGGTCGCCGAGTCCCAGGATCGTCCCCACCATCGACATGACGGCGCAGGAACGCGTGTACTTGAGCCGCGCAGAGAACCACGTCGACGGGTGGGGGAACCGTTGGACGAACCAGTACTGCAGCACCGGAGGGAAGGTTCCAAGGACGCCCTCGGTGAACATTTTGATGTTGTTCGGTCCCGTCACCGCTTCCGTCATCATCCGCTTGATCGTGTTGTAGTCGGGGTGGACCGACCGCGCCTTATACTGGTCGAGGAGAATTTCCCGCAGCGTCTTCAACCCGTCGACCCACTCAATGATACCGCACTCCTCGTTCAGGGGCACGACGGCATACGTCTTGATATAGAGCTGGCGCCTGCTGGCCTCGGGGTCGCGCTTGAGGGACCGGTTGATCATGCTGTTGAACTCCATCAGGCGCTGGTCGGTCCGCAGATCGTCCTTCGGCTTGATCATGAGCATGTAGTTCTTTCCGTCTGTTCCGCGGCACGTCAGACGTCTCGGCTTGGCCAGGGACCCGAGGACGAGCACCTCGTCCAAGAACGAGTCTATGGTGATGACGTCCTGAGAAAAGGCCTTGTGCTTCTTGACATTGTCCGTCAACGTCGGCAGCGTAGCCGTAAGACACGACTCGATGGGAACCACCAGCGGGCAGGGGGTGCACTTGTGATTGAAGTTGAGGTCCCGCGTGATGCTGGCCACCGTCGTCCTGTTGCTTTGGAATTCTCCGTTGTTGCAGGCCAGCAGCAGCTGCTCCGCGAGCTTCTCGCCCATCCTCAAGAGCTGCTTCAAGTCGTAGCTGCTGCCGTCTACCTTTCTTGATATCCCCTTCAGAGCTTGTATGATATGCTGGCCTCTGATCCTGCGCTCCGACGCCTGTCTTGTCGTCATGATACCGAATAGGCCCCAGAGAGCCTGTCGAGGGTGAGACTCCACGACCTTGGTGACGATGCGCGTGAGTCTCTCAAACGCGTTCTGGTTCGGGTGCGCAATTCTCGCCACGATCTGCGGCAGGGCCGTGTAAAAGATGTACGCCGGCAGACGCGTGATGTACTTGTCCAGGAAGGTGTGGAGGAGATTGAGCTGATCCGTTCGTCGTCTATGGAGCTCGCGGGACACCGAAACCTTGCCTTCGGGTGCCTTGTCCACTTGCGCTGCCAGGTCCAGCCATAATGTCAAGATTCTGGGCAACGTCTGGTACAGGTATTTGGTGCCGTAGTTCAGCGACCGAAGGTAGTTCTCAATGACGAGCCTGGCGGTCTCGCCTTGGACGCACGAGTCACTCTGGTCGTCCGGGTGGAGCGTCTTCTCAGTCTCCAAGACTTTCTTGTAATAACGCCCAAGGTAGTAATGGCCCTTCTCCCAGGACGAGTTCGTCTTAGGTGGCTGCTGATACTTGATGCGCAGGGCAGCATTATTCGTCTGGCCAGCAGCATCTAGCCACTTGGCCAGCATCAGCTGTGCTCTGGCCGTAAGCAGCCTCTGTTGGGCGTCCATTCCGCGAATGGACGAAGAGCTGTTGGTTTGCGTCATGAAGTTGTTGGCGTCGATGGCCCCCTGCAAGACCTGGATGGCTTTGCGGGTATGGCCGTCTTTCCACAACAATCGTGCGTTTTCGATGACTGCGGCGCCATCCCCCAGTTGAGAGGCGTGGAGAACTGCGTTGAAAGACTGATGCATCGAGTTGGCCTTTCTGGCAAGTCGTGCGCTTGATAGCCACAACGACGAGATATCAAGGTCAGTGAACTTGGGTCTGCATCCTGTTAGAGTGATTCTGTAAAACGAAGATGCGAACTTACCGTGAAAGCTCCATGGCCGCTCGGCGGATGCCCAAGAGATATTGCTTGTCGTTCACGTACGCCCCGAGGACTTCGAGTCGCCGGTTCAGACTCGTAAGGACCTCTTGCCTCGCCCCTTCATCAGCGCCTTGCATGCCAGCAATGAGTTCCAGGTCCGTTAGGACGTGGCATCTGAGCCTCAACTCGTGGCAGGCCTGCAACGAAGACGTTGCGGAATACGTCATTGCCATGGCAATCTTCTCTCGCATGCTCTGCAGCAGCTCAGGAACCGCATTGCTGTCGACATCCCCTTGTCTCAGAGAGGTAAATAGCTGCCCAACACTGACGTTGAAATCTTCCAAAGGACTGCCGTGGAAGCGACCGGTGTACTTGGTCAATGTGTCCCACCTGCGGGTCGCCCAGGCCGCTTCGACTGCGAAGGGCACAATCTTGTTCTCCGTCGTGGAATCTGTATGCATGCCTTCGACGTAGTTGAGAAGCACATCTAGCTTGGTTAGCACTTAAACCCCAAGTCAGAATCTTCACGAGTACTTACCATGCTGGCCCGACTGCTTCAAACAGTTGAGCAGGTCGATCTGCACGTCGGTATTGTCAGGCTCTTCCGCCAGCTTGATCTCGTACCACGTCTGAGCGGCAGTGTATCTGCCAGCCTTCTTGTGGCTCAGGATTTGCTGGTTGATATCCAGGACGTGTAGATGGGCCGAGATTCCCTCTAGGCCGTCAGGCTCGTCGATCTGTGTGTAAATTTCCTGCAACTGCTCAAGGAGAAGCGTCTTTTGCTTCGGGTCGCTTTGCTCAATCTCCATCTGCTGGGCGTGTTGCTCGAGGTGGAAGAGCGCCCTAGAATATTCCCTGCAGTCCATCGCCCTCTGCGAGAGGAGGACAGGCGGAATCATGCCTAGCAGGTCTTCGATTCTTGCTATGGCCGGCAAGTCGACGTCGGTTTTGCGCCTGGCATTCTTTTCCTGCACCCATCTGCTTGCATAGTCAAGAACGCGGAAAACGGCCTGCGTCTGGTTAGCACGTATACTTTCAGCCCGCTCCCTGGGTTTCATTCTTACCTCGCAATACAGCTTCATGTCTTCCCGTTCCGCGTAGGAAGCATTATCGGGAGGCTGGTAGTGAAGGATGCCGACCAGCTCCCCGATGACACCATCACGCTCCTTCCTGGTGCTTCGCTTGCCAGTGATGACGTGAACAACTAGATAGGGCAACAGGAACTCGGCAACCGCCAGATCCTTGACTCGAATGGTGCGGCCGAGCGGTTCGAATATGAGATCCGCGTACTCATTCTGCCCTTTGCGCAACAGGTCTATGCTAAACGACCGCATCCAGTTGCCGTAGGGCCTCCCCGGCCGGAAGATGGGATACTCGACTGGCGCCACGTTGACTGTTGTCAACATGTATCTTGAAGTCAGGAACGGCGTCAAGATTTCGCGCATGCTCTCGGGAAGGGCAAGCCATTTCCTGTAGATTGAGGTGCCATCCCTCATGCCGGTTTTCTGCATGGCACACGCGGCCTTTACGTCAACCCTGTCCATGAGCTCTTGCATGGCAAACGAAAGGAAGCCTTGGAGCTTAGTGTCGGTCGTGGACAGAAAGGCCTTGACGAGGATCTGCTCAAGGATGAACAGCACAAAGTCGGTCGTCTCGTCCGCGTTGTCAAAATTGTTGAGTATCACCATGGTCTTTTGCTCCCTGACCGCCTCGACTCTATTGGAGTCGAGACATCCAACCAGGCCTATACATTGGGTACACAGGCTGGCTATTTCGAGCTGCAGAGTGCTGTACTTGGAAGCGCAGTCGAGCAGGGCACGCAACAGCATGGAAACCACCTCGTCTGTTTGTTGGCCGATGGCCGAAGTCTGAAGATATGCACCGCTTTGTCTCAGGTATGCAACGAGCTCATTCAGAGCCTGGAGCACAACGCCAGAGTTCTCGTGGGAAATGCGTTCGGCGAATATGGCAAACTGAGTTCTGGTGGCGATTGGCTGCTGTTGTCGCAGCTCCTGTAGTTCCGCCTCGACATCTGCGAGCTCTTCAATGTGGGCCAATGATGGTAACTTCCAGATGTTGTCCACGAGAACAAGATTAAACTCCTTCAAAAGCGTCGAGACCAGATCTCTGGCCATGGCTCGCGTCATGCCGTTGAAGACTGGCCAATAGTGGTTGATAACGAAGAAAGTCGTCTCGAGCAAGACCTCGACATCCTCGGCTTCGAGGTAACTTAGAAGAGCGGTCCAGCAAGAGAAGGCTGTTTCTCTTAGTTCATCCTGAGCCAGGGCAGAGAGCAGGCAGGCGGCGATCTGAGGACGAGCAATCCGCACGTAGGACTTGCAAAGCTTGATCATCTCTTCCATGGCACGGATGCAGCGCCTCTGCTCCTCGGGCGGCGGGCACAACAGAGGCGTGTCGTTGATGACATCAGCCAACCGGGCCATGAGGCCGAGGATGTATGACTGAAGAAACCGTCCGATCAGATTGCCCTTCTTCGACCTCGGCTCTTTGTTTGCTACCATGATCATGGTACATATTGTCGTGAGGGCTTCGACAACCTTTAGTTCGGTCAGTGACTATAACGCATACAGGCGGCTTCCAAACTTACCCTGTCCCTCCGAGCCTCGTCTGCCTCCCCTGCGGTCTTGAGAAGCTCCAGAATGATGATGACAAGCTCGGATTGCATCAGTTCAACCATCGGCAACAGCTCGAAATGAGATGACACCTCCGTCAGCCGCGACATGACGAACTGCTCGATGTTCGGCACGTCCTGAACTATGAGCAATGCAAGGACGCTGCCGATGTTGGCGCTGTCCAAGATGGGCGCCCAAATGTCTCTCTCGTTTCGCGCCTCGGCTATCTTTTGGATCACGTCCTTCTTCTTCATCAACACCAGCCACGGCAGAGCGTGGGTCTGGATGATCAGGAGGAAATCGTTCACAGACATTTGCATGAGCTCGGCAATCATACGACTAATCTGTGGCCGAGACACCATGTCTTTGACTGCAAAGTACGCGAGGTTTCTCCAGAACGGCTCGAACAAGCCGCGTGGTGTTACGTTCCGGGCAGCAGCCAGGTTCAGAATCTGGCACATCGTCAGGCAATTCGGACGCAACAGATATCGGTGAACATACCTCGTTGAAAGCGCATGACGAGATGAAGTTGTTGCTACTTCCAAGATATTCAAGCAATTGGTGTAGCACGAGATTGAGCTCATCTCCATTGACAACACTAGATGCATGTTAGCACCTCAACCGAACCAATTGTGAGCAAGTCAGACAGAAGCTTACCGTCCAAGCTGACTCCAGGCCAAGACCCCGGTCTCGTGAAATATCACTGCGTCCTTCTCCGATGCAGCTTTCAGAAGGCTGAGAGCATTCTTGCGGTTTCGCTGGACGATATCCAATCCAATCGCATCGGAACTAGACTCCGTGAGGAACAAAGCCAATGCTCGCCTGTGCAACTCGGTCAGCGGTGTAGCAGCAAAGGTTCCTGGGAGACGTACCCTGCAGCGATTCGCAACTCTCTGACGGAGCTATGCAAACTCTGGAGACACCATTGTCCCAGCGGCGACGTCTCGAGATCGAACATTGTAGGGTCATCGGTGTGGTTGATGACTCGTCTCATGGCAATCATCGCGACTACCCTCGGTCGTTGCGAGTTCGTGAAACATTCCAGTTTTATGAGATCTGTGAAGACCAACTGCACCGCTTGCTTCGCCTCGAACGAAGCGCCTTTGGTCCTCTTTTGTTCTTTGGATCTTCGATCGCAAAACGGGCAGGCGAAGTTCCTGGACTCCGCTGGGGCCGGGCTATCCTCCGGGGTGGGCGCGTCTGCCACGCAGCAAATGCGGGAGAGAACATCAATGGCCATGAGCTGGTACTTTTCTTCAATCACTTCGTAAGCAGGCCTGTGACATGTCAGCATCAAGGGTGCAAAAGGCTTCGTCAGAAAGTAGCTCACAGCGTCCATCCCTGAAGATCTTCGATACCGACCGCGTCCGGAGTGCCGATGACTTCGTACAGCCGCTCCACCATCTCAGAAACCCTGTCAGTCTGCGTGATGACCTTCCTGCGCTTGACGGCGGGCTCGGCGTCATCAGCGGAAGATTCGTCTGTGAGGCCAAGCTGCTCGACGAGTTGCCGAAGCTCAGGGTCGACGAAGCAAGCGGGCTGAGTCTCCGAGTCGAGGGCCGCCGGGGCCATCAGCGCAGAGGCTTGCTTGAGAACTCGAATAGCACGCTTGATTGCGTCAGTAATCACAATTGGAGCACCAAGAGGGTCGGTCAACATACTGAGAAGTCATTGGGTTCTCCCAGCAAGGGGACTTCAGTGCAAAGCAATTCTAGAGGCAACACGATTTTGGGCGCGACGAGCTTTCCGACCTCTTGATCTACCAGCGACGCCTGCGAAAGCCGGATGAGGGCCACGGAGAGCGCTCTCCTCGCGGCTTGGCTGTGGTCATCCGAGCCGGCGATTTCGTCCGGCCGGGCTGCCAGCTCGGCGCAGAGCAGCGCCAGCGACGTGTACGCCTTGTGCCACACCAGCGCCTTCTTCCCGGCCGCTGGTCTATCTGGGAGCAGGCGGGTGGCAATTTTCAGCAATTCGGCCCTCGCGGTCGGGGCGACGGCCTGCCACGTGTTTTGCACGGCACGGAGAGAGAGCAACGAATCGAGAAGCCAGGGCCTCAGCTCAGTGAAGGACGAACGAGAAACGTGGTTCTGGCTCTTTGCAATGGAGGGATGCGCGAGCATTGATATTAAAGCTGATGCCTGGCGTGCGGCTTGCGAGACCTGCGGGACGGAGTATGTAGTTTGCTGCACGAAGAGTGCGCCGGGCTTTCCCAGCAACATCTCGAGCGTTGTGGCAGGAGGGAGTGTCATGTCTAAAGCGATATCTCTACCGGTCGGTTGCGGCGCCAAACCCTGGAGACGGGATAGTAGAGCTGGTCCCGTCAGTCACATGGATCACATCGGCCCGGGGTACGGTCCCGCGACTCACCAGTGCTTGTTTCACGCAGGTACGAGAGCATCGGCGTGAGCAGCGCCCATGTCGACCCCGAGCGTACGACTACATGCAGCAGAAAATGAAAGAAGCCCTCAATTGCCTCGGTGAGATCAAGACAGCGGCCGTGCCCGAGCAGCCTCAGGACCTTGGGAAAGATCCAAACCCACAAGGGCTCCTCTCCGCGGAACACGAACTGTTTCCCATCCGTGGTATAACCCAGCACCGTCGGCGTCTCCTCGACCGTGACCTTCAGGAAGTTGATGGCCTTCAGCGCCTCGTTTCGCAGGTGGTTCCGGTCGGCGAACGGGTCGTCGAGCCTAATGCCCTCGAGGACGACGCGGGCATAGACATAGATGAGCATGTGGTTATGCTCTGCCCGCTCTTCGGTATTCCGCAGCAGCTCCGGCTGGTTCTTTATCTTCTCGATTACGGCGAAGAGGCGCTTCAGCTCGGCGTTCTCGTCTGATCGCGTGGACTTTGTCGAGGCGGAGATGTTCTCTACCAACTGGGCGGCGAGCGTGGAGGGAGGCGGCGCGTGGGCGCCGGCGCCGGCGGCCTTGCCGTTGAGATGCTCTGGTGCCATTGTCTCATCGGCATCGTCGGGCCAGGAGGGTATTTCGGGATCGAAGGGCAATTGCAAGCAAGCAGGCTACGACGACAGGCCAAGGAGGGGCTCCGCGGCTACGAAAAAGCGCCAGACGCGACGCCTGCCTGGAGGGGATCGGCTAGGGACGCGAGGTCACCTGCCAAGTCACATGTTCAATTAAGCAATCTTGCTTATGTAAAGCTGAAGTGGTCCGAGCTTCTGAGCTTCCCAATGTGGAAATCAGTGTCCCGCCATTGCAGATTGGTGGAGATTTGCTCGTGCCATCTCACGCACCTGAGAGTCCTGACGGATGGCGTCAGCTTCTAGATCGACCGTATTTCCAGGATGATTCGGCCTTTCCCATCGCTGAGCGGCATAGACGAGTTTTGAATCGATTGGTAATCATGGGGCTCCTCCTTGCAGAGTTTTAGGCTCCGGCCTCCAGGGTACCGTAACCACCTGGTTATTACAGTCCTCACCGCAATCCTTCGGAATATGCAAGAAGTAAGGTGATGGTGATGTTTATAGAAGGCGGGGCAATCATCCAATTCAAAAGTATAATAAAGCACGTCGTTAAGAGACCTCTCTCACTCATTCGCTGTTCTGTATTGGGCATTCAGGATCAACGAATCGTTCACCATGCTCAGTCGCAAAGAGGCAACGCCGCAGGCGTTTCTGGCCCAAGAGGCTCCAAGCCAGCGAACGCCCAGCATCGAGTTGAACCCTCTAAACCCATCCAGAAGCAAAATAAGCCAGCATCGGAAGTCGTCCAGCCAAGACTCGACCTCTCCGGGCAATGATCCCCGGCCGGTGCACTCCTCCGCAGCGGTCGAGAACCCGACGGACGCGCCGGCTCGCAATGTGTCCAAGGCAAAGGGCGTTACAGTGATCATCACCCTCGCGGGAATCAACTTCCTCAACACCATGGGCTCCGGCATCCTCATCGCCGCCCTGCCGCGCATCGCCTCAGACGTCGGCCTCTCGGACGGTCTGTCACTGTGGCCGGCCGCTGTCTACTCCCTCGCCGCCGGCTGCCTGCTCCTTATCTTCGGCGCCGTCGCTGACGTCGTCGGGGCCAAGCCCATGTGGCTCACCGGTAGCTTTCTATACGCCGTCTTCACGGTGGCCGTCGGCCTTGCAAGGACCGGCGTCCAGCTCATCCTGTTCCGCACCGTCCTGGGCATCTCCATCTCCATGTGCCTGCCTACGGCTATGAGCTTCATCACGAGCACGTTTCCCAAGGGCAACTGGCGCAACGTCGCCTTCTCGATGAACGGTATCGGCTTCCCGTTGGGATACGCTCTGGGGCTCGTCCTGGGAGGCATCTTTGCAGACACGATCGGTTGGCGGTGGAGCTACTACATCATGGCGCTCATCAACGTCTGTCTTTCGACGGCGGCGATATGGTCCCTGCCGTCGGTCCATCGACCTTCCGAGAAGACATGGACTCGTCGCCTGGCCGAGGAAATAGACTGGATCGGGGCCGTCATCGCGAGTGTCGCGCTGGGGCTGTTGCTATATGTGCTGGCCATGACGACGGCGTCTTACACGAAACTTGGCGATGCGTCCAACATTGCTCTTCTCGTCGTGGCGGCGGTTCTGCTCGTTTCATTTCCATTATGGATGAATTATCAAGTGAAGAAGGGTCGACCGGCTCTCATTCCGAATCGCTTGTGGCGGAATGCAGCCTTTACTTCCATTTGCGTAGGCCGAATTCCATCCAGAATTCCAAGGGAACCGAGATGCTGACTAGAAAACAGGTTTCCATGTTTCTTAGTTGGGCCGCTCTGAACAGCATCCAGTACTTCATCATGCTATAGTAAGTATCCTCCGAATTTGGGCAAGGAACAGATGCTGACGGGCTCCTCAACAGCTTTCAGGAGGTTCAGAAAGTGTCCGCCCTGCAGAGTTCTGTGAGATTCCTACCGCACATCATCGTCGGCACCGCGGTCAACGTAGCGTGTGCGTGGCTCGTTTCCAGAGTCACAGCGCGGAGCCTGGGCAGCGTCTCTGCCCTCATCACCATCGTCGCCCCCCTCATCATGGCGACGATCGATATTGACGGGTACTACTGGTACGCGCCGTTCTGGGCCTTGGCTCTATCGCCCGTCAGCGCGGATGGCAAGTTCTCCGGTCTGGTCTTCATAACTCGAACGCACAGCTGACAGTAACAAAATCACAGCCCTCTTCACCGTCTCGAATCTCATCATCTCCGACGCCTTCCCCGCAGACTTGCAGTCCCTCGCTGGCGGCGTCTTCGCCGAGGGAGGTCAGATCGGAAACGCGGTGGGCCTTGCCGTGACGGCGGCCATCGCGTCGTCGGTAACGGCGCACTCTACGGCTGACGAGCGGGAGGCGCGCATGTCGGGATACCGAGCCAGCTTCTGGGCTATTTTCGGCACGACCGTGGCCGTGGTGGTCATTACCTTCTGGGGTCTTAGGAAGGGCGGCACGGTTGGGAAGAAGGATGATTAAGGGCGATGCCGGTGTTAGCGTTGGCGCGGTCAAGTTCGCAGTGAGAGCCGCCGCTGCCGCATTCCTAGACTTGCGGTGTCTTGGGACAAGCGTCGGTCATTGTGCCTTGCGCCTCAACTGGAGCTGATAGTAGTTGTCCATGTTAAGAGCTTGGCAGACAATGGTCGAGAATCTGGTTCGCCGCCATCGCTCTTAGATGTCTTCCTGATGCCCAAACTTAAGTTTCGTAGTTGTCGCCACCAAGAAACATGGACGAACAGATCGCATGACGCAGTTATGCCAACCTAGTTCTAAGATCCAGAACCTAGGACCCCGTTTCAGTCTGATCTTGAGCAAGTGGTAGGGTTCAGCGCAAGTCTTCAGACGAAAGTCAAGCTTTAGCCTCTCTCTGATAGCTGTCCGAGCAACGTCAAGCGTGGAGTAGTCGGCACTCTGCAGTAGGCGCTGAGTTGTCTCGGAGCTAGTAGAGCATCGACGGTCTGACCCTTGTTCCGCGCGGACTCTGAAATGTCAACGTTCGTCGCCCATCAATAGGTATGTCATTCTGCATCTGCCAAAAAGACACAGTCCCCGCCATCTCTGCAGACCCTGCGAACCCATGGGGCTCTGGAAATTTGATGGAGCATTCGTGGGGTTGCGACGTGCCGAATCCCCTTGGATTCCTTTGCAGACTGACGACATGCTGACATGATATCCAACACAGCTAAAGGTCCTGCCAGGAGTGCGGAAAACGGATATCGGCTGCGTCGACGATCTTCTCACAACGCGCATCTCCCGCCCGCTCGGAGAATTCAGAATCAACTTTGAACCGAAGAAGGTAACGAGTGCTTCTAAGAGGACGCCCCCCTTGCAAACAGCACCCAGATCGATCGACCAGTGTAGGCTCCTCTAGAGGGGGAGAAGCTTGGCAACTAGTGCAGCGCCGATCCGGCATTCTTCTGCGATGGCAACGGCCTGGCGAAATGTGTGCTAAAACGAGAGACAGAGCGCGAGAGCGTGTGTGCAATCACATCCTCTGGCGATGATCAGTTGGAGAAATCCTCCGTGTGCATGGTCCCCCCAATCACCAGGCGCCTTGCCGTGCTGGTGAAGGTTGTCTCGAGGCGGTGGTCGTGTGAGAGTGTCGGGTGCTCGTGTGCTCGTGTGCCACTTCGGGCGCATAGTGGTCAAGCCACACTTTGATTGTGTGGCCGTGATCAGTTTCGGGTTTGCATCGTATACTACCCATCTCTTGATTTAACGTGCCACAGCCGACCATGCTCAGCTCAGGGGATGTGTTCGGTGTGGCTGCGGAGGCGATGCTCCACGACGTCTCATGGCGTGCCACAGGTTTGAATGTTTCCTGCTGTCGTTTCTGCAAGACGGCATCATTTGGTTCCACCGCCCAGTCCGATATCGTGCAGAGGGTAGTGTATGCGAATCCAGCTGAGATGGCGGGTTGAGGATATTTGCGTCTTGAGGACTATCGGGATTCGCAACACAGAGAGGCCCAAGCAGGTTTTTGGACGGGAATATAGAGCTGCCAGGGGCGGATCGTTCGTCATAGTGGGTAGGAGGGCTACCACGTAGCTCCAGTTAGCAGGTCCGGGCAAGTACGTCTCGGAGGGCCTTTCCACACCACACATCATGGTCTTTCTTTCACCTCAGCCTTAGCAACGGGACGTGTGTCGATGTTGTGCGTGTTCTCGGCTTGGCTGTACAGTAGTGAGTTTTTGGGAACGCAGTTTCCGTCTTTCGTGTTCACGACACGCAGGACGCAGGTATTAGTGCCTTAGTGCCCAGAAGCGGCGGAAGCAAGGACGTGGAGAGGAAGGTGGATGCAAAAGAGAGGCATGAAATCGGACTGGCTGCTGGTTGGGTGAGTGGTGAGCGGTGGGTGAGTGTGCAGTGTGTGGTTGGCGCTATTATGGGGTCGCAGCGGGGAATCCGTACAGTGTATTGTCCCGATGCTGGGCAAGTGTCATTGTGCCGCCGTCTCATCCACATTGTCGCATGCTAATCATGTACATGGCATGCTGTCGACGTTGGATGGGAAGGCGGGAAGTCGGGTTCTTTCCTACACAGGCATCCGCACTTGGGTGTAGTACTTACCTATGATAGTATCATCATTTTCTTGAGTAGCCACCGCGTGAATCCTCAGTGCCTTCCCTGGGTGAGGACGGATTACCAATACCTGCGTACCTTGGCGTACCTCGTCCCCCTATCCATGTCGGGCTCCCAGATGGCTGCCCGCGGGTGGATGGACCCGAGGTGCAACCCCCGCTATCACGCATCGCAGAAGGAAGCTCCTTCTGGAAGGTACGTATACGGGGTACAAGGAGATACCTGCCCAGAGCACGTCGTCAGCCCCCACAGGATTGGGGTCCCTCCACAGGCCGATGTTTCCCCGCCAAGGTGCCAAAAGCACCCGCAACGATGCATCGACTGGCTCCGAGACAACACAGAGCGGGCGGGAAAACGAAACATCACCTCAGTTTTCTGACCGCTTGCCAGCAAGGCAACCTTTCGCCCGTTGTTGATCGTCTTATACATGTGCAACCGTGCGCGCGAGGCCATCAACAAGCATGCCGAAGCTCGAACCTTGGATCAGAAAGGCAGCATGACGGCAGGTAGAGTAAAACATCGATGAGGTGTTTTTAGATCGCACCTCAGCCACTTTAAAGGCTTGGGCTCTAGGTACCTACCTAGGCTCTGTTTTAGGCTTCGGGGGGCGTCGGCGATGGCGCAGCCGTGGACGGGATATTAGAGCACTTTAGTGTACACTTTAGGTGCTTCTCATCACTGTAGGCCAGTCGTCGAAAGTGACGGCTGCTTGGTGTTGGGGCTGGTGCTATGCTTGGGATGAACATGAAGAAAATGGAAGGTCCGAGTGGAGCTTCCGTGACCCCGCGCTGACTGGCGCCTTCCTTACCTTCATAGGTACCTTCCTTACCTTAGGTTGGCAGGCATAGTAGGCAGGTAGATTCCTGTCGTTCCTTCGGTCTTGAACTCAGTGTCCAGTTTGCTTCTTTTCCTCTCTGTTGATTTCATTTCCATGCTCCCCCACCGCTGGCTCCCTCCCGTGGATTCTCGGCCCTTTTCTGACCAGCCAAATCAACGCAAATGCAGGCGTTATTCTGCCCATGGCCTCTCCGGAAAGCAGCTTAGAGTTCACGGCTCATGCACTGTACCTGTCGTTCACATTCCCTTTTGGCTCTCGTACTGCATCGGCATCCCGGTCCCTATTCTGTCTCCGTCCATATCCACATCCACAACTCGACCCTCGGCAACGCTCCGTTTCCTCCATCTCGCCCACGCCCACGCCCCCAGAGTCCAGACCCTGGGATTCGAGATGGGGCGCCGTCGGTGCCATGGCCAGAATGACAGATGCCCCATCGTCGTCAGCCAATGCTCGGCACCGGCACGTTTGCGCCAGGAACACGACGCACGAGGGGGTGAGCTTCTCTTCCATCCCCCTCTCCACAGCCTGAGATGGAGTATGTACTTCTCTTCCTTACCTCTGAGGTGCCTCGAAGTAAGTACCTATCTACACTACACTAGAGGCTGAGGTACCTATGAAGGTCTACCTGAAGCAGGCCCACAGCTCACAGCCACTGAGATGTGGGTTTGCTGATGTTATCCGTATTGCTTGTCCTGGTTGTTGGTGCTGACGGTACCTTTGCTGCTGTTACCGGGCTTGCGGGCTTTCCTATCGCCATCCCCGCAACTCGTCTTCTTCTTCTCCGTCTCCGTCGAACATCAACAAAAACTGCCCCGCCGCATACACGGCGCTGCCGCTCTGACTTACGTCTGAATTGACAGTCCTTACATCTGTGGGCGCGCTTAGATCTGCACTTACTTTCTTATCCTGATCTGGTCCAAATCCAGAGTATAAGGGACCATCCACGCCCGACCTGCATGCCGTCTGCCTTCTCCTGCTTCCCGTCCTTCCACTGCCTCAACCTCTCACCCCTCCCTCTGGTTCTCAAACAGGAAAACTGTACATCTGACCTGCGTCGTCCTGCCTTGCCAAACCCCCACACGCACACAAGCAAACGTCTAGACCACACAACCACGCCAGTACTCAACAGGTCTCATCCCTTCCCGGCCGCTACACCAAGATACTTCTCGAGGCTCGCGAGCTACTGCTGCGCCAAGCTGCAAGCTCCCACCCTTCCACGCAACACCCACACCCCCCTCCTTCACGCACACGCGCCAAGGGCTCCCACCCCCTCTTCGGTCAGAGGCATCCCAGTTCCCGCCGGCTCGGACTGAACTGCAGCCATAGTGTAGTTATCGCCTGGCTTGCTTTATCCGTAGGCGGCGTCCACTTCGTCTTCTGCCTCGCTTCGTGCGTGACCTACTTCTACTTCTTATTTCTCTCCCCTGGCCTCTTTGTCTTGGAGCTTGAGTGGTCTTGGAAGGCGTCATCTACGTCCTGCACGATCATCATCTCTCTCAACCTGCCTGCTCTCTCGACCTTGCTGTGTTCGACCACATTAAACAACTTCACACCTCGAGCAGAAAGGCATCGCCTGCACTTGCGCCATTACTTTTTGAAGACCCGGTTCTTCCCCCGAACGCAGATGGTCGCTGTCTTCTCGTCCAACTTTCGCATCCTCCCTTCCACCGGCTACATCTGAACCACCAGGCTCACACCGCCATCTTACACTTCATCCCAACCCACTGAGGCAACCATCGCAGAAATGGCCACCTCCTTCGCCGAGCATCCGCGCTTCTTCCCCTCGCGCACCGATGCGCTGGCTCCCGAGGATTTTGATACAGCCTCGATCCGATCCGCTGCGCCGTCTTACTGTGAGTCGAACACCACCATCACGGGGGAGCTCCATCGCGGGCAGGTGGCCCTGGCGCCTGACCCGGCCTTCACCGAGAGCGAACTCCCTCTGCCAAACCACGAACCACGAACCAAAGCTAACAGTTGAACCAAAAAAAAAGTCTCAGATGCACCTTCGTATCACTCCGTCGCGCCCAACCCCGAACCGATCCCCGCGTACTCGCCGCCTGCGAATAACAACTCCAACAGCAACAACAACGTGGCCGCCTCTTACTCTGCCCAGTACCCGACTTCTCTGCTCCCCGCAGCCCCGGTCCCGAACCGCTCCGACTCCTCCACGCCGCAGCCCCGCACCGGCCTTCCTCCGATCCCGCCGGCGTCCTCCGCCGCCCCCCGCTTAGACCAGTTCCGTATCCCGACCTGGTCCACCGTCCATTCCAACCCCACGCTGAATAACGTAGCCCGCCGGCGCATGAACCAAGGCGGCGCCGACCACGTCGCCCACTTGCGTCGCTTCATGAGCGAGCGCCTTGCAGAGGAAGAAGCCGCCCAGCGCGCACGTAACTTCCGCCCCCTCGAGGATCCGCATCTCGTCGGCGAAGAAGCCGCCCACCGTGCACGCCAGTCACGTATCGCGCGTGAGACCGGGGAGGATATTCTTTTGCAAGAGGACCGGCGGTGGAACCGATTCTTGGGTGAGTTCGACAACGTGGCAAGGCCTCCATGTGGAGATTTGTGCGAGAAACTGACTTCTTGAGCAGCTCAGATGCAGACCTGGGATGACCGCGACCGCAGCTCGTGGAGGAACCTCCGCCAGGCAGAGCAGGCGAGCCAGCGGAAGAAGTTGAGCCGGCGCCTTGCTGGACGCCTGTGGTAAACGTCATCCAAGGGAGGCGGACACGAATTTACACGCGCATGTGAAATGACTGGGGAAAACGAAAGAGTCCGTCATGCATTGGGATAGGAGTCTCTGGGTTTTGGTTTATTTTCTTGCCCCTGTTGCATTCATCCATCGGCGTCTTCAGAAAGTGCTTTTGAACGCGGCCGATGGTTCCTCCTGTTGGAGATGATCCTTATTGGGCTTTTTGGGATACGGGGCATTTGACATCGGGGACTTTGGTCCTTATCTTGTCCGCGAGATATGGCAAAGGCTGGGAATTTACAGCAAGGTTTCTGCTGCATAGTCACAGGACTAGATGCATTTGAAGAGCCGGTAAGCATTACGTCGAGCTGGACTTCGATTCTTAGTATCAAATAGGGAGGACAAGGCAGAATCTGGTGGGAAGGAACTTGGTCAACCAAATTGAAGCAATTTCATCACAGCTCAAGTCGTACCGTGGGATTTTCCCGGTGTTGAGGCAGATTCAAATCACGAGCTATTGTCCTGCGTGCGTCTGGACGGATGCACGGCATCGGAATGCTTGGCTTTTCTTGGGATTTCTTGTGTTTTTTGCCCGGTTCGAGAGTGAGGCGAGGGGTTGACGCGTCGGATGTCAGTCGAGGTTCCTGGTTGCAGCTGACAGCCTGGGGCGAACCGGGTACTTTTTACCTCCCCCTAGCAGCAGTGAGCAGCTGCAACACAAGGAGGAAGGTAACTTTGGCCGTGTCACGAATATCCTAACCCGCAATGTCAAAAGACGTTCTGGCAGGGCTTGGTCACCTTCTGAAGTTGAATACTTTGCGTATACACCCCTATTCGGTCGACCATATAAATTCCAAGCCCGCCTTCGAAATTCGAGATCTTCAGACCAATTCGCTGTTCGAATTTCTTGATCAAAGACGAGAGTCCACATCTTCTGTCCCCTAGCCCTCTTGAGGCTGTGTTGTTGTGTAGCCTGCGTCTGCGGTTTCGTTTTGCGTCCCGCGTCCATCACTGGGAGATTATTCCCTCCTGGAATACACCGCGATGTGGCCTGCCCGTCTTCTACGTTACGCACATCCGTTTGCTGTCTTGAGTCGATTCGTCTCCGTTCATCACCCGTCCATCACAGGAAGGGGAACTGGTCATTTGACGCCCCGGGTTTGTCTGGCAACGGCGGTATTATTCACGCTGCTGCTGCCGAGCAGAACGGTTGTAGACTACACAACGTATCTGTCGGGTTAGTACTTATATAGCAAAAACTGAGAGACTCGAGGACGCAGGCATCGTCACGGTTAACGTTCTTCTGGCCCTGGACGATCGGCAGCTGTAGACGGGCTCCCGGCTCCGATTGGTGTATATAAGCGTCATAGTGAGTCGGAAATCCCAGGATTTTTCAGCAGGCCGGTCCTGGAGGCGCACGTCATCCGCTATCAGATGTCTATGGAGTTTCTAGTCACCTGCTTTGAGTATTGGGCTTGGTCAACGTGTTGTCCGGCTGCGACTTAAGATGCTGATGCCGGCGGTTTCTGGCGTCCGCCACGGGTGGCCGTCTATTCCTGCCGTGAATACAGCACCAGCGACACAGTTATCGCATTATTTTGCTGGTTTTTGAGTAGCCTGATCACTGTCGCCGTGCTCATCTTCACAGACAACAGACGTGAAAAAACACGCAAATTCCGCACACCGAAGCTGGAGCTGAGAATGGCTTCCTGAGCTTGTCCTCGTGCCTTTTATACCCACGTGCGACAAGGCTTTCTTCTGGTGACTCCGGCACCGGCACCGATGGAGACTTCCCTGTCGGAGAACATTCCGCGTCGAAGCTGGACCGGAGACATTTGGGACTCGGTGATTAAGATTCTGCCGGCCGTGGCTTTCCAAGAGTTGGGAGAGTACTGTGTTGATATCTTCGTGGTTTACATCATGCGCGGCGCACGAAGAATGGGGGCCGTTTGTATCCCGAAGGAGTACCTGAGAACTCAGCCCCGTACTTAACTTGTTAAGAAGAAGCCGCTCGAGAGAAATCTGACTTTTGTTTACACCCCATCTCGACCAGCCAGACTCTCTGTCTTGCCGTCGTGTCAGTTGAAGACGGCGAGGCTACCTGCCTCCTTTCGTTTGTATGGGAGGCTCATGAACCCGATCTTCCTTCGCCAACCGGGTTCAATAACTTCCCTAGGTTCTTTAAGACAAAATGAAACAGAGTAGCAATAGCCTTCAACAGGCAACTAACGCCTCGAATCAGCTTACCAAATGTCCGGAGGAATAGCGGCTCGAACGAGGCGGTTGACGTCGAAAGTCTCGGTTGGCCGTGTGAAGAAAAGCCCTACGTTATATAGGTAGGGACTATGTTGATTGTTTCGCCAAGTTGCGAACCTATAGATAGACGTGGGCGGCCTGTTATGTCAGACCAGCTCACAGCTTCAAGACAAGCGTCTATGATGTCTTCCCCCGGGGTACAGATAACCAGACCTGTGTATCCATTGAAGTTCTACTACACTTAGAGCTGTGATGCTCTGTCTCGCTCTTTCGTAGCTAAGCTAAGTTTCTTTATTACTCGGCCGTTGAAACCTCACGAACAGTACACTATTCTCGGCCACTGACAACAACAAACAGAGCGAGAGCGACCAAATCGTGGATCCAGAACGGCAGCAATACGCTCCTGAAAATAATAGTTTCAGAACGAAAGAGCAGCCACGTAGGCTTACAGGACCTAAAGTCAAGTCCTGTACTTGTCTCTCGACTGCTAATCGAGCATATCAGGTATGATTTTGAGAAGACCCGAGAACCAAAGTAGACCAACGACCATAGCATACATCGCCACCTCAGCACACAAGCGTATATAATCAAGCAGTATTTTTCACCGGCAACTTTTTGAATCTCGAGACAGATCCTTTTTGACTAGTTGAAGGACAATTGCTATGCCATGCTACCTGGATGTTGAAACGTCGCACGGTGAAGCAATCGTAAACTAGACGAGAAATTAGTGATATTAAAAACGACCTTGAAGCGGACAAATACACCGCCAATGATGGACAGGCGGAATGACGGACGCCAGCGTGCTGCAATTCAGGGGGCTCTGCCGCGAAACGGGGCAACGGTTTGGATGCGTTTGGGGGACTCAACTCTGCGTTTTCGAATATTCCCGCGTAAGAACGGACAGCCGAGATCAACCAGCATGTGCGTTCGAGAACACGCAACTGCTTCCAACAGCTTTTTAAAGGATAAGAGACAAGGTGCTTTCAGAGCACGACTGGACGTTTGGTCGTCCCAAGGACATCGGAAGTATACTTCCGTCTGATGAGCAGATATAAAGAACTCTCGGGCGATCCAGTTGGCAATCCGCGGGTTTAGATGATGCATATAGTCACAGCAACCGCGACGTCACTTTGCCGACGTCACGTCAGGAACCAGAGCAGGCTGCTACTTTCAAAAGATTTCAAAGATACTGCATCCGGGGCCATATCATACCTTCCACCCTCTTCCCGAGCTTCTCTACGCAGCCCGCCACACATGAAAATCTACATGAGGGGTTACTCGATGAAACGCCGTGCCATATGCAGCTTTGGACCGGAGACCACCACCTTGCGACTTCTCTTTTCGAAGCGTCACTCTCCAACCTGACCCGGCGGGTTTCCCTGGCTTAATGTACAGTAGTGTTACGATTGTTGAAAAAGGGGGGCGTGGCTTAAAGTGTATTCGCGTTTCGCCGTTTCGTTTTGTTGCGTGAAATCGAGGATGGGGCGTTTAGCCCTTGGACTTGGTGTTCAGGATAAGAGCGACGATGAGACTGTGCGCGGTTAGCTTTCCGTAGGAAACAAGCTAGCCAAAGTGGCAGGGGCAGTACCCGTAGAGACCCAGCACTTCGCCGAAAATGAGAATCAGAACCATGCCGACAAAGATGCGTGACTGCTCCATGTACGAGCGCACGCCCTTGTCGCCGACGATGCCGATCGTGTAGCCGGCAGCGAGGCCGGTGAAGCCGACAGAGACGCCGCATGCGAGGTGCATGAAGCCGCTATTGTACACGTCAGCGGGTATGCTCTTGCGACCGCGTCGCGGGGCGGGGTGACCGACTTGAACAAGCTGTATTCGCTGCCGCTGCCCGGGGGAGCCAGGTCTTGGGCGATGAGGACGGAGACGACGAGGGAGTAGACGGCGATGATACCGGACATGACGACGGGGATCAAGCACTAAGCGCGACTGTCAGATGTAGCTCTTTCTCGGGACGGACGTGGCTGCGTGCCTTCATGATGAGGTCTGGCCTAAAGGTTCCCACGCCTGCGATACCGATACCAGACTTCGCGGTACCGTATGCGGCGCCGATGCCTATGGAGATCGTTGTTTAGCATGGCGTTCGAGTTCGTCGCGTGAGGGACAGCCTCGGGGAATCGACTGAACGTACATCCGAAGACCATGGCAGCCGCGATGCCGGCCTACATAGCAGGAAAATGTCAGCGATTCGATGTTCGGTGGATGGCGTAGCTAGGTAGCTAGCAGCTTGGCCTGCTTCGGGAGACCAGTGATGATGCTTCGAGGGGTTGATGGGAGCTCACCATTCCGATGAACGGCGCGAACTTTGGGGCGAGAGCAGAGTCCTCGGCCATGTTGGGCAGGACTTGAAAACGGTCTCGAAGTGGGGGACTGGCGATGATGACCGGCGGAGGGGATGCTGTTCGTGGTGTCGAGGATCGGAAGCCGCGATGTGGTGGCTGCTGTCTGCGGTGCGCTACCTGGATCCAGGACCTTGGAGCTTGGTGACGGAGACGAGACCCAATCAGGACCTGCACGGTGGACAGGCTGAGAAACCCGTGACCCGGCAGAACACCGGCCCGAAGGGACGCCGCAAGTGGACCTTCCAGCCCCGGGCTTACCGTCATTGGGGAGTGGCTGGTGCTCTCCAGCATTAGGTGGCAGTACGTACCCGAATACTATTCGTGGCCTTGGAAGTACCTTAAGCCCAGCACGCCGCGTCTTCAATGGCACGCACCTGGGCGGCGCAGCAGCTCGCAGTGATCTCGGAATGGTACGTGCTGCCTATCGGTGTATCGTCTTATCGCCGTGCGTCGAGGAGTGGAATACCTTATCCCTGGTTTCCAGGTCTACTGCCAACTTTTTTCTGCCCGTATCATTCCCTCGGAGGCAGGTGTGGGAAGCAATTGTCATTGTGAGTGTGCGCATGTCGTCTTGCTGTTGATAAATTGAGTTTCGTGGCACGCGGGCACCCGTGGGGAAGTGGTCCCGGGTTTTAAGTACCGAGATGTCGACCTGAAGATACCTTACCTCGAACACAACGGCGACAAGTTTATGCACATGACGGCGAGGGAACTGCAGATGTGTGTGCTTGTAAGACAAGCCGGGCATGGCTCGAATCATTCGGAGTCAGCCGTTGGCAGCTCCGTATCTCCCGGCAGTCACCCGCCCACCTCACGTAGTACAGTCTCAGCACAGGAAGTCCCTGCTTCGGGCCAGGCTTGTGCCGTTCTTAGATGGTGGGACTATCCGTATGTATGTACATCATGTCCGTACCTAGGAACGTCGTTAGGGACTCATATCTGCGCTTCTTCTTCTCATGCGCCGGGTTAATTGACGCCTTTAATGATGACCGTCAGCACGAAGGGTACTAATACACCACAAGCTATCTGCGAGGTTGGGTTGGTGTAGGGCCAAGGCCCAAACCAAAGGGCCTAGCGCCACAGTGGATCGCCAGACTTGCGCCTTTCGGGGTCCACAATCTCTCACATTTCCCCTACCACGATAACACACTTACTGACGAATAGGTACCTCCGAACGCCTAAGTGACGATTGAGATAATGGTAGGCTACCTAGGTATATCACGCTGTAATACTGTAGACTGAGAACTTTTTCTTGCCGCGCCAGACTGCTGCATATGTATTGCACCCAATTCGTGTTGCGTCCGTCCCCATGTGTCGAGTTGCTTACTCTTTCTTTCCTGTTTTGTTTGTACCTCGCTCTTGTATTCGTATGAGAAGGAATAATCAACGAGGGAGGTGCCTACCTGATTGAAGGTACCGTACGGTGTTTTGCATTGCACATGCACAGCAACATGTAGTAGATACTTTTACTTTTACCCTTCTCAGATGCATGCATTCATAGATAGGAAGATACTGGGTAAATGAGTAAGTAAACAGGTAGAAGATTGGTGTGCAGCCTACCTAATACTGCCTACTGCCGTCTCGTCTCGTCTTGTCTCGTCTCGTCTCCTGTCCAGTCCCGGCAGCAGCAATCGCAACAGCAATAGGAGTATCCCGTAGCAGCGACATCCTTCCCAGGTCTTGCCTGTCGTTGCCTGTCCTGTCCTATCAATCCATCCCCAGCTTTCCACACTCTTGGCCCCCCCCCCCCTTACACCAATTCTGCCCCGGCCATTCTAGCCCAATGTCCAATGGTCCAATGTACCCACCGCCGAGTGCGACCGCCAACACCACCAGGCGGGCAACAACACCACCACTGCCACCGCTACTACCACTGCCACTATTACCATCTCCTCCAAACCTCCACCACTCTCCTTTGGCCTCCCACCGCAATATTGCATCGCCGTCCGCATCCGTTTTGATCTAGCAAGCATCGCTATCGCTGCTGTAGCCCGTGCTGCTGCTGCTGCTTCTTCCCCCCCGTCGCTCCTTTTGCAGCCATCCGCACTCTCGACGATTCCCGAGCGACATTGCATCTACTTTTTCCCTTTCCCCCTTCACTGTTACGTTCTTGTTCCTGCGATTCCCGCCTCTCCTCCCGCCCCCTTCCCATACCCGCCCGGGTCAGGGCCCTGTGTCAAATCATAGGCCCATAACGTCACCCGGCCCAATCCTGGAAAGGAGACGGAGATAGAACGAAGGGGAAACGAAAAGCAACAACCGGAGAAAAAAAAATAACACACACCTCCCTCTTGTCGACTGCCTTCCCGATATCTCGACAGTCGCTGGCGCCAGCAATTCGCAATCGCCAATTTTTCGCCCTGTGAGCGGCTCTCGGCGGTTCTGTGCTTCCTCACTACCGTCGGCGGCCGTTGAGGCCTCGCGCTGTTAGTACACATCTCTCTGTCTCGCTCTCGCTCTTTGCCTACTACCTCGATTCCTTGTACCACATTTTTCTCCACCTTGGCACAACTAGCCATCTCTCCCCATTCTAATCCAGCCGCCCGACAACACCGACAAAACGCTGATTGCCCTCTCCTTTGCAAAGCCCAGCGAGACCGATTCATCCCATCATGGCCGACTATCGTGGCGACCCACGCGGTGGTCACTCGTCAAACTACCAGCGCGATGCTGCCTTCTCCAACATTTTCGGCTCCGCTCCCCCGCCGGGACGCTCCCAGACAATGACCTCCTCCTCGATGCCTCCCCAGATGATGCCGCAGCAGGGCAGGACGCAGACAATGTCTTCATCGAGCATGTCGAGCATGCAGCGACAACCTCCTCCGCGTCCGCCCCAAGGCTCCTACATGGATCGTGACCCGGGCTCTCCGAGAGGGGCCCAGGCCCAGCCGAATAACTATCCGAGCCAGCGTTCCGCCTCGGGCGGCTATCAGGTCCCCAATCCTCAGGGACAATACATGCAGCCGCAGCAACAGGCTCGCCGTCCGTATGGTGGCCCTCCTGGGCCAGTTCCCCAGCGCGGTGGTGACATGAGGGGGCCGCCGCCGCCGCAGGGGCAGTACGGCTTGCCAAGGAATCCGGCACAGAGGTTTTATCAAGGAGGCGGACCAGCCCCGGCCATGAATAACGATCCGTACCGCTCCCAGTCTCTTGCCTCCGTCCCAAGACCGAACATGTACCAGACTCCTCCCGGCAACTACGGCTCGCACCCCAATCATCAAGCCCCGGCCAATGCTTTCCGTCATGCCCCGTACAACCCGAACTCGGCCCGAACCACGGCGCAAGGACGAGTCGTTCCCGAACGCCACGACGACAGAGCCATGTCAATGACTGGGTACCATCCCCAGGACCGCGACCTGCACCAGCACCAGAACTCTCACCAGACCATGAGCGGTCGGGTAATCCCGAACAGGAGGGCGCCTGTCGAGCTGCCGGCAACCAATGGAAGCTTCGGAGGCGGCTACACGCCGGCGCCAGGGTCTCAGACGAGGACGACAAGCATGTCGTCAAGCGTTGACTCGGGCGCTCAGCGGACCATGTCGATGGCGTCCACCATTGCGCCGACGATAACACCTTCCGAGTCCGACGCCGCTACATTGGCACACCGACCCTCCATGAGCAAGTCCATCGACGGGGAACGCCCGCCCACCGCCAAGATCCGTCCTCCCCTGGTCTATCCCGCATTGCTGTCGAGGGTAGCAGATTGCTTCCGGCAGAAGATTATCACCGGCGACAGGACGAAGAACGAGCTCACGTATAAGAACGCCTTCAGTGGTGCCGAGGCGGTGGACGTGCTGTCGTACATTATTAGGACGACTGACCGAAACCTAGCCTTGCTGCTGGGAAGAGCCCTGGACGCCCAAAAGTTCTTTCACGATGTTACCTACGAGCACCGCCTGCGAGACTCGACGTCAGAAATGTACCAGTTCAGAGAGACGCTCATGGACGAGCCCGAGGAGAAGCCGCCTGTCAACGGTGTTTTCGTTCTGCTTTCCGAATGTTACTCTCCCACTTGCACGAGGGACCAACTCTGCTACTCTATTGCCTGCCCTCGCCGACTGGAGCAAGTGTCTCGACTGAACTTGAAGATTCAGCCCGGATTGAAGAAGGAGGCCGACGCCGCCGCGAACGAGGACGATGCCGACCAAACAGACGAGCAAAAGCTGTGGATCAACTCGGTGCCGAAGGAGGTGGCCGAAAGCGTCGGCGACAGGGAGAAGAAGAGGCAGGAAGTCATTTCGGAGATTTGCTACACCGAAAGAGACTTCGTCAAGGATTTGGAATATCTGCGCGACTTCTGGATTCTGCCGCTGCGGTCAAAGGCCTCACCTATCCCCCCCAACAAGAGGGAGAAGGTTGTCAAGGCCATTTTCAGCAACATTATTGACCACCCGAGTCTGCATTTGGTGAGCTCGCGGTTCGCCAAGTCTATGACCGAGCGGCAACAGAAGAACCCGGTCGTGTCAAACATTGGTGATATTTTCCTCGAATGGGTTCCTCAGTTCGAGCCATTCATCTGGTACGGTTCCAGGCAGCTGGAGGCCAAGTTCGAATTCGAAAACGAGCGGTCGTCAAACCAGTACTTTGCCAAGTTCGTGGACGAGATTGAGCGGAGAAAGGAGTCGCGAAAGTTGGAGCTGAACGGTTATCTCACCAAGCCGACGACGCGTCTGGCCCGTTATCCCCTGCTGCTGGAGAACGTGCTCAAGTACACCGAGGACGGCAACTCGGACAAGGAGGACATCCCCAAGGTGCTCGTCATGATTCGTGACCTTCTGAGCAGAGTCAACGCCGAGTCAGGAAAGGCAGAGAACAGGTTCAACTTGAGAAGGTTGCACGAGCAGCTGCGTTTCAGGCCGAACGAGAGAGTGGACCTAAGACTAACGGAGGAGGGCCGCGAGCTGGTCTTCAAGAGCCAGCTGAAGAAGACGCCACAAGATCCGTCTGATATCACGGCTTTCTTGTTCGACCACGCGGTTTTGTTGGTGAGAGTCAAGCAGGTCGGAAAGGGGGAGGAAATCAAGGCGTACAGAAGAGTGAGTGAGGACCAGCGGCCAGTTCCCTTTGTTAAAGCTAACCCAATCTAGCCAATCCCCTTGGAGCTGCTTGCTATCCGCGAGATGGAAGAGGTCATTCCTGGCTCTGGTGCGATGAAGAGATCGTCCTCCAGTCTGCTGCCGTCGATACGGGCCAACACGAACGAGGGCAAGAAGGGCGAAGGCTGGCCGATTACGTTTAGGCACTTGGGTAAGGCCGGGTACGAACAAACGCTGTACGCCTCGAACCAGGCGGCGCGCAAGAAGTGGCTCGAGTTCATCGACAACGCACAGCAACGACTCAGGGCCCGCGCTGACTTCTTCAACACCACCGTCATTTCTGCCAACTTCTTCGTCGGCACTAACCAGGTGAACTGTGTTACTCCGTACGACGGCGGCCGAAAGCTGCTTTACGGCACAGACAATGGCATCTATCTTTCGGACCGCAAGACCAAGGATTCGATTCCCAAGCGCGTTATCGAGACCACGAGCGTCACCCAGCTCGACGTCCTCGAAGAGTACGGTCTTCTGTTGGTGCTGTCCAACAAGGCCCTCTACTCGTACCCCCTGGGAGCTCTGGATTCCAACGAGCCTGCCCTGTCTAAGAGACCCAAGAAGATCCAGAGTCACTGCAACTTCTTCAAGACGGGCATTTGTCTCGGCAGGCACCTCGTGTGCTGTGTCAAGTCATCCGCCTTGTCAACGACTATTAAGGTGTATGAACCCAACGACGCAATGTCCAAGGGCAAGAAGCAGAAGGGCTTCGGCAAGATGTTCGCTGGCCAGGACGAGCTCAAGCCTTTCAAGGAGTTCTACATCCCCACGGAATCATCGTCCGTGCACTTTCTCAAGTCCAAGTTGTGCGTGGGCTGCATCCGTGGGTTCGAGGTCGTGTCGCTCGAGACTCTCGAGACCCAGTCGCTGCTTGACCAGGCCGACACCAGTCTTGACTTCGTGGCGCGCAAGGAGAACGTCAAGCCGATCCACATCGAGCGCCTCAATGGCGAGTTCTTGCTCAACTACTCAGAGTTCTCGTTCTTTGTTAACCGCAACGGTTGGCGTGCGCGACCGGAGTGGCGCATCGACTGGGAGGGCACACCGCACAGCTTTGCGCTCAGCTACCCCTGGATTCTGGCATTCGAGTCGAACTTTATCGAGCTCAGGAACATTGAAAACGGTGCCGTGCATATTGTGCCGCACAAGAACATTCGGATGCTGCACAGCAGCACCCACGAGGTACGCTCCACAACGAACCGCGCGGCGACGGCGCTAGTACTGACGATTTGCAGATTATTTTTGCGTACGAAGACGAGAAGGGCGAGGACGTCGTCGAAGCGATTGATTTTTGGAAGAGTAATAGGAAGTCGGAACTTCTATGATTCCACCATACGACGAGGCCGTCTCGTACCGGCCGTCCCTCGAGGGAAGGCATGTTTGATTAAAGAGCGATACCAGAGTGAATTGACTCAACGAATTCTTTTGCAGCACTTTTGCCGTCCACTCCTCGTGGGCTCCCGAGAGGGCAGTCGTTCGCAGGGAGCGCGTCGGGTCCAACGGATGATGATGTGGAGGGGAGGGGTTCTTTTAGAAGGGACGACGTGGGCCTCTTTTTGTCAAGAATACATGGTTCTGTTTAGCATTGTCGTTTCGACTTGGATGAGTGTTCTTACTCGAGTGGCAGTAGAGGGCCGATTTGGCCGGAGTCTGAGGCAAGAGAGGTGGGTTCGGGGACAATCTAAAGATGTTCCCATTAGGATGTGCAGTCGGTGTGCAAGTGAGAGTGAACGGTGAAGGGTCTTGCGAAATCGTGACCTTGATGAGTTTAGAAGACGGGGCCGGCCTGCCCTGACTGCCTTCCAAGATCAGCCTCGCCTTCCTTAGCTCCATTAGATGGATTTAAGAGGAGGTTTCCCATTGTACTCCTTTTATCCCATATGCCAAGAGCAGTGGCAAGGATAACTTCTCGTTTTCCGGTCGCTCGACGGAGCGAATCATGAGGTTATGCTATCGTGAGCCTGGGAACCAAACTGACAGACAGTGTTGGGATCCCAAACTCCTGTCGCCCGGCGTCTCTGCCTCCCGTTTATCGGTTTGCCGTTGATATTCCGGACGATATGCGCCTCTCCCCGCCCTGGGACTCGATGAGCTGTTTCCCGACAACCACCTGATGATGACGATCACCGTCGTGTCGAATTGCAAGGGGTGCGCCAGGCACCACCACCACTGAAGAGACCAACTCGGCATACACGTGGACCCTCGACCTTCTGTCAGAGTATGACAACCAAAGGCTTTGGTGGCAAATATACATATGAAGCCCTCAAGCCTCGAGATCCCAGGTGATGTACACTTATTATGACGCGTATACGACTCTTGTTACGATGTAAATAAACGAATCCGGCGCCGTGTCTCTTTTTGTCTAAAAGCGTATCCAATTGAGGACTAACTAGTTATTTACATTGAGTTGAAACTACCATTAGAAGTCGTAGTCTAAATGAGTTTAGAACTTCGTAAGTACCAAGTTTTGTCCGTCACTTTTCGTCACTGTCCATCCCCGCCCCGGTCGTCGTATTTACCTGGGTACGTTGCGATTCACGGGTTGTCCATCTACCTCGACGCTGCAAAACAAAAAATCCCCAGACCAAATATTTGCTCCCCGTTCCTACTCGTTCATGCTTCCCCGCTGTCTTGCGGCGGGTGGTGTCATCGCCACCTCCCTTGGCTGTCTTGGGATCAATGTTACTACTGCGTTATAAGGCGGTCGGGTCGGATTGGACTTACGGAGGCTGGGCCTCTCGAGGCTTGGTGAGCTCCCTGGCGATGCGTGCCTCTCTGGCAGCGTAACATTGCGCAGAGCAAATGAAAAGGGTGGGCCCGCGGTTGATAAGGGGCACAGAAACGTTTCGTGAAGATTGTATGTCGCGGCGGAGGTTGTATTCAACGCAACACTTCTCATACGCTTCTGCATAGTACGCAGACCAGCTGTGTAAGGAGACGGCGAGAGCATCGCTCTCGAGGGCTGCCGCTCTCACCGCCACGTCGGCCTCGCGGTGCTGATACGGACAGCACGAGACGACATAGGCGGCTTCGCTAACGATCAACCCCACGGCCGACCGCACAAGGGGCGGATGGGAGAAAACACTCTTCAGAAATTCCTTGTCACCCACGAGCTTCTTCCTGTCGAGTCCCTTGAGATGGGCCAAGAGCCGGGTCTCGATCTCGATCATGGCAGTGAAAGCGTCAAGGTCGTGGGCAAGCTCCCACAGGTTGACATGAAGCGCTATGTCATCGGGGGGCAGCATCCAGTCTGTGGTGCCGCGGTAGAAGAAGTCGAGCAGGTGTTTCATCACGCGGGGGTTGGTGTTGGGTAGGACTATCTTGTCTTCGTCTTCCTGTGCTCGGCTGTCAGATCTCCTATGTTGTTAAATTCCCCCTTCTTCCCCCGGCCCGAACAGGGAAATCTCAACATGGTTCAGCGTACCTCAAGGTCGCCTTGAAACTGGTTCAAGAAGTACACCGAGTGGGCACACAGCGCAAACTTGTGTACCCGGAATTCGTGTCCTTGACAGTCGATGAGGCAGTCGCTGACTGCGCCGGTCTCCAGCAGCCATCGATGATCCTCGGGGTTTGGTGCCATTTCGCTGTTGAGATGTTTGCGTCGACGGGTGACTCCCTCGCGACGTAGCTTGGAAGAAGGGCATTGCTGGAGGGTGTTAAATACGTGGCTTGAAGAGGAGAAAAAGAGTTCTCAGCACACAAGGACAGGTGGATACGTGGAAGAGGATGGGGATGGAAGGTGACGGACGATGCCGCCTGCAATTCCAAACTCTCGTCGAGGTCATGGCTTCCGACAGTGGGTTGCCTTGGCAGAAATGTAAGCAATCGAGGCAACTGTTCCTTCCCTCATGACTTCTTCAACCGAAGCGGTCGATGAGAAGGGGAGATAGAAAGCCCTCGGTCTGGGGATTTCTTGCGACGTCGAGTCGAGGTGGTCCGGAGCTTATCAATGCTGAACAACGGAGTTTTGCGGCGATGCAGACGATTTTGTTGAATTACTGCGTTCGATTGTACCCATGATCGACGCTGACTGTGAGATTTTCATTGCTTCGATATGGTGGTGGTTGATACTGTTCACGATATCCTGATTGGGTATAAATATTCGTTTCGTCAGTGCATGATTATCTCAACGGTCCGTTTCGACGGTGGCTGCAGAAGAACACCAATGGAACGATGGAAGCACACATAAACAGCCTTGAAATTCTAATCTGGTATCGCAAACGACAAAACGCAAACGCCATCATGCAAGCCCTACGCATACATACATAGAAACAACAGGAAATACGACATCTAGGCGGCCCTCAGGCGGGCCTACTGCTTGTGGCCCGCGAGGTGCCACTCAAACACCTTCCTGAACTTCTCCTTGCCGTCGCCCTGGATGGTGTCCCCGTGGCAGGGGACGATGGTGTCAAAGTCCCAGGCGTCGATGCGGCGGATGCTCTCGTTGAAGCTGGGGCGGTCCTTGGCGCTGAGGACGTACCACTGGAAGCGGCGCACCCACTTGACGTCGCCCTGGGTGGTCTGCAGCGGGCCGAAGATCTTGTTGGCGACGCCGGAGGACGTGTCGCGCTCGGGCTCGGGCACGCGCGAGTACTGCTCGGTGGCGGGCAGGTTGAAGAGCAGGTCGGCCTGGATGAGGACGCGGTCCGGGCGGTAGAAGAAGACGAGCTCCTTGTTGGCGTGGGCGTCGACGAACTCGTAGTCAAAGTCTGCGTCGAACTCCGGGGTGACGGTGGTCTCGCGCTTCTTGTCGCCGCCCTTGAAGACGAGGAAGAACTCGTCGGCGGGGTTGATCTTGGGGTCGCCGGTCTGCTTGGCGCGCTTCTGGGGGAGGCCGTCCGGGCCGATGATCTTGGCGTCCGGGAAGGCGGCCTTGTACTCGGAGAGGAAGATGTGGTGCTCGATGTCCGGGGCGATGATGTAGGCGAGGTTGCCGCCCTTCTCGGTGATCTTGGCGCGGACGGCGTCGGTGAGGGCGACGGGGCTGAAGACGGCGAGGGCGCCGGAGGAGAGGCGGACGAGGGTGGCGCGGCCGCCGACCTTGAGGGTGCCGAAGCGGGCAAAGGGGACGGAGAAGGTGGTGATGTTGGGGGTGAGGTCGCGGATGACCATGACGTCGGCCGGGTTGGCCGGGATGAGCTTCTGCGACATGGTCGGCTTGGTGATGTGGTTCTTGGCCGACTTTACGGGGTTGTGAGAGGACGGGGTCTGGTCGGCCGAGTCGAGTGTGTGCTGGCCTTGGAGAGGTGCTTGAGATGTGTTGTTGCTGGTGTTAGTGTGAAACGAGCCCTCGGTTTGGTGAGTTGATGAGTGAGCTTGAGACGGGTTGTGAGTCGAGGTGAAGGCCCTGCGATGGATGCTAGTCGGGTGACGAAGGGCGCGGACTGATATAGCCGGGTATCTAAGGTGTCTCTGACGTTCGTTTAGTTTGGAACACGCACGTGGGTGACAAGTATGTAGGTTTGGTATAGAATGTGTTAAACTCGAAAGATGGGGGGATGTTCATCGGGTTATATATGAGGTAATGGGATGGAGGCACACAATCACGAGCTAGGGAACCGGAATGCAACGAAAGCCATGCCAAATGTACAGGGAAGGGGACGTACCATGGTCAAATCAAAAGAGGCTCGGCCCAGGCTGGTTCTAGAAGCACGCGTGGTGTGTGGGGAGGTCAGCACGGGAAAGCAGGAGTCAGTCTGTCTGATGACAACGACGAGGTGGACGATAGGAGGAGGAGGAGATCTGCGGCCCGGGTGTGGTAGGTAGGAATTCGTCGAGGGGTGGCCCTGAGTCGGGGAACGACCAAAAAGTTTCACACTTTGATAATATGGGGTGACCGCCCGAAATGAGCCTTGTCCGGATCGGCCGAGGGCAGCTTTGTTGCTGTGGTCTTTGTCACTTTGTGAACGCTTCATTTAGCGTCAAGGATTCATCGGAAGCCCAGCCACAGTGAGGTACGAATAGCTGGAGTCGAATTATTTCAAATGCAATCCATTCGACGCTATCAAATGCAGCAGAACGTTATTGCTGCTGCAACGCAGTATCTACAGGGCCAGTCATGACATCACTCGCCAGGTGGTGTGGGAACGGGGCATTACCGCATCGCATCAGAGTGACATCTTCCATTCCGCCATTAGTGTACCAGAACCTCCTAACGCCGGCCCTGCACCGCCCTACGGCGCACTCTTGTACCGCCCGTAGGTACCGTCGCCAGGGGCCCAAATCCACTGGAGCGCACTAATCTCTGGTGCTGAGCTAAGGTTCGGCCGAGGTACAATCGGAGTCGGCCGATTAAAGCCTCCGTTCCCCAGTCCTAGGTCCTCTCGAAAATCTCTTGATAGGTAATCTCAGTGGAGGGAACCCGCGAGATGGGCAGAGACCCGGAAGGATTCTCAGTCCCGGCGTCCTCTTTCCGCCCGGGTCGCTCTGTTGTTCCGCGCCTCCACCCAGGGCCGAGGCACCGGACTAGGCCGAGAGTGGGAACCTTCTCGGCACTGCATCTCTCCCCTGTCACTGTTTTTTTTCTTCGTTGGACCCCTGCCTAGGGTCACTGTATTCCAAATACACCACGGAGGTAATCTTCACAGGCACGCGACGACATCAAAGCCGTTGCGCACGACATGGCTGACAGATAACGGCCAAACTAGACATATGACGAGATCAGATAGCGTGAAAACAGAAATCAAATTCGATAGATACGAAAAAATGTCCCAACACCAGTAAATCCAAATACACAAAATCACTCACACTCCGCAGCTGACACGGACAACCATCTCAACAAAACACCATGCCTCCATCGTGAGATGGGGACAACAACCCGCCAAGTCCCGCTGAATCCCCATGACCCATCTCGTCTCCGCGCTTCCCACGGACAACAGCCGTTCCTCTTCCCTACCCCGCCCTCGCCGCCGCCGTCTGCGCAACCGGACGCCGGAACACGGTGCGCGCAAACGACTTCGCGACCGTCGACGCCTCGTCGTATCCCGGGAACAGCCGCCTGTCGACGTTTTTGATCCCCAGGAACCGCGACCTCCCCGGCGCCAGCTGCGTCTCGATGTAGTACGCCCTCGTTGCCCCGTTGGCCATCTCCCAGAGCTCCTGCACCGCCTGCGACGAGAAGACGATCTTGCACACATACGCGAGGCTCAACAGCCCCGCCATGTCCACCAGCAGGACCGCCAAGTGCTTGGGCCGCGGCCGGCTCGCCGCGACGTCGACGTTGAACCCGAGGATCTTCAGCGGCACGTATGCTGCGCACACGACGAGGAACCAGAGCGACCAGATCCACGCCTGCGCGTGGTTGCGGAGGCAGTGTCCAAGGGACAAGGTGAATGCCATTGTGTACTGCTGGGCCTCCTTGTCCGTCAGAGAGGCTCGGACCGTCAGCCACCCACCGACGGAGGCTAGTTTCTCCTTTTTCGTTGGCTTCTTGAGGTCGTCGTCGGCGTCGTGCGTAGAGCCGCTGTCCGGCTTGGACTGCGTCTTGCCCTTTGCTACTCCGTCTTGAGGCTTCGCTGCCGGAGGTTTGATGTCGCTGCCCGTTGTCTTCGAGACCTCTTCCTCGCCGGCCTGTTCCTCCTGTGACTCCGTCTCGGCCGGCTCCTCCACTACCACCACAGAAGTGACCTTGTCTCCGCTTTCGTCCGTCGCCGACTTCTTCCTCGACCGAAGGCCACTCGAGGCCAAAGACGTAACAGAATCGTGCAAGTCGACGCCCGTAGACGACCTGCCACCCGCCGACGCCGGCGCAGAATGGTCACCGTTGGAAGCCCCAGAGGACTTGTCGCTGCCGGAAACCGATGCAAAGTCGTCCAGGGCGGTGGATCTGGATGCCGTGCTCTCCGTGACTGGCGCCGCCGCGTCTTGTGCTGCTTCCGACTCGTCCGGCTGTTCCGCCGGAGGGCCGGCCGCGTCGTCCGGGGGGCTGGGCCTCTCGTCCGACTCCTCGTCTTCCGGGGGAGCCGCCTCGCCGTCGGCTCTGGGCGACCCGGGTGCGCTGTCCCTCGGAGGAGGACGAGGAGAGTGAGGGGCGCTGTCCGAGCCCGAGTTCGAAGAGCTCGAAGAGCTTGAGCTGGACGGCCCGCTCCCCGGCCCAGCCTCCTTCAGCTCGTACGCAAACTCGATCTCCTTTTCGAGCTGCTCGACCCGTTTCCTGAGCTCTGCTTGCCTCTCGAGCGCCTCGAGGCGGTTCCTCTCGGACAGATCGAGCTGCGCCTCCGTCTGCACCTGGCGAGCCTCTCGGTCCATGACAACCCTGTCGTACGCCTCGTTCCATTGCTCTTGGCGCTCCCGCTCTTGTGCTTGCAGCCCCTCGTCGAGCTCTCGCATGCGGTCCTCCTGTATCCGCCAGAGCTTCTTCATGTTGAGCACCTCCTGGGCCAACTCCCGCTCTTTGCTGGACAGGCTCTCGTCGACCGCCTGGTTGTCCGACTCCAGATCCTTCAGCTGCAACGCCCGCTCGCCGAACGGGTCGGGGTGGAACGAGTTATTCATGACCGCCTTCATCCTGTCGCTGAGTTCTCCGCCCTCGGTGCCGGCCACCCGCTCCATTTCGGCGAAGAACATGTTCCGCTGGTTCTCCGTCGCTGTCAGGTGCCTCTGTGCCACCACCACCTCCCCCTCGAGTTTCCGGACGCGGTCGGTAAGGTGCTTCACCGGCCTGGCCTTCGTCGCCACCTCCTCGGCGAGTCGTCCCTCGAGCTCCAGCACTCTGCTCTCTGCCTCCTCCAACTGACTTTTGAGTGTGGCGTTCAGGTAGTCGGCCACCCGCGTTTTCTCCTCTATCTCATCGGACCTATCTTTCTCCAAAATCCCGTTCACCATAGTCTTGACCTGAACCTCGGCCCTCAGCTTGGCCATCTCCCTGTCATGGCCCTTGTGCTCCCGGATCACCTGATCTTTTTCGATGAGTTGGGCTTGGAGTTTTTGGCATCCGCGTTGAAGCTTCTCGATCAAGCCGAGCAGATGAGTCTCGCGCTCCGTCGTCAGCTTGGGTTGCTGCTCCCTCAACCTCTCGCTGGCCTCCCGGAGCTCGATCTTTAGCTTCCGGGCCGTGGTGCGCAGGAATTCGTAGCGTTCCGCGTTCATGGTGTGCCGGGCGAGACTCTCGATGCCTTCCTTCAGCTCGTGGAGTCGCCACCACGTAGCGGTGGCTTCGATGAACCACCGCTGCAGGGCGCCCCCGAGGCGCAGCGGCAAGATGGACGCGATGTGGCCGCCTCTCTTCGAGCGTGAGAAGACCGACGACTCGCCCGAGGCGTTCCCAGCAGACGACGACGATGCGGAGAGATCCCCGCTGCTGCTGCCCATGGACCGATGCGATGCTCTGCGCTCGGCACCAACGAACGTGCCGTCGTCCATGACTTCCTGCGCCAGTTCCTCCTTGATGTTCTGAACGCCTGCCGCCAACTGCAGAGCGATGTTGACGCTGGTCTGGAGCTTGTCTAGCAGCTGGAGGGCGTTTTCGACGTCTCGTCTGAGGCCCGTGGAGAGGGCGGCCTGCGCCTCGCTCTCTCCATCGCTGCCGCTTGAGCTGCTGTCGTCTCTAGCGGGCTCATCGTAGGCCTTGGGCTCCCCGTTCCACTTGTCGTGGCTGCCCGTGGGACGAGGATCAGGAGGCAGCGGTGCCTCTGCCACGGTGGACGGAGCTTTGGTCGAAGGCGCGGGAGGTGGGACTTCCAAAGGTCGCGGAAGAGGAGGTCTGTCACAGAAGAGTTCGTTAAACTTACCCCCGTAGTACTCGATGTTTTCGCGAATAGCGCCGTCACGCTCGCGATAGTACTGGTTCCACAGATCCATTTTCTCCAAGACCTCGTTCTGGGTCCGCACGAGCGCCTCCTCATTGTTGTCGGGACCGTTCGCATGCCTGCGCCCAGCTCGCGCCGCCATGAGCATCTCCTCGACCGTGTTCAATTCCGTTTCCAGCATCTCGACCGCGTAGTGCCGCATCGGACCGCGGGTTTCGAACCAGGCCTGGTCCTTTTCCACTCTGAGCTCTGCCATCTTCTGCCGTACGGCCACGAGCTCGCGCAACTTGAGGAGGTCGTAATCCCTTATATCCATGTCAAGCGGAGCTTCATCGATCGGGGGAGGGAGGTTGTTATTGGTGTCGGCGTTGCTGCTGCTCCCGATGGAGATGGAGAAATCCGGGCTCGGTGCTGTAAATGCTTGGTGGAGGAGACCGATGATCTGGTCGTCCGCCTTCAAAAGCCTGACGACCTTGTCGACGTCGCCTATGGAAAGCCCCAGCTCGCCGAGAGTGTTCTCTGTCTGCGTGAGAGCGTCCCGAGCCGAGTCTCGCGCCCGGGATACCTCTTCATCCGCAGCTTCGAGAGAGCGCTGGATCTCTGCCTTCAGCTTCTTGATCTCCGCTTTGTGGGCACGCGCTTCCTGGTCGTCCGCGTCGATTCTTGCCTCGAGCTCGCTGATCTTGTTCTCTCGAGCCTTCAAAGCTTCTCCAAAGGTCCCCTTCCAGATCCCCTTGTTCTCCGCGTCGGCACGTCTGTGTCGCTCATTGCTGACCTCACCCCTTGCTCTCAGGAGATCATTTCCCAGCGTGGCGATTTTCTCGTCTCTCTCCGTGATGATCTTCTGGAGAGCTAGGTTGTCTTTTCCGATCAGGTCGCCCGAATCCCGCCAAACGTCGAGGTCGGACTTCAGACCTTCGATCTCGTTCTCAAGGTGAATGCGGTTTTTGGTCGCGTCGTTGAGTCTGGCCTCGACGTCTCTGAGCCTCTTCCTCTCCGAAACAATGATCCTCTCTTTTGCGTCGAGCTCCTCCTGCAGGGCGGCCTTGTCTGCAGCAGCCTGGTCGAGCTGGCGCTTCAGCTGCTTGGCGGCTTCTTCGTGGACCGAGATGGCCTTATTCAGACCCGCAGCCTCCGTCCTCAGCTTCTCGACTTCGCCGTCGAGCCTTCTCTTCTCGGCCTGCAAGTCCCGACAGCGCTGGACTTCGTGAATCAAGAACTCTCGGCATTTGGACAGGGTGAGGCCATCGTCGACTCGATCGTCGTCCCTCCCGGACTG
This sequence comes from Colletotrichum musae, assembly GCA_027406025.1. Lineage (NCBI taxonomy): Eukaryota > Fungi > Ascomycota > Sordariomycetes > Glomerellales > Glomerellaceae > Colletotrichum > Colletotrichum musae. The sequence goes on along the minus strand of JANVYC010000001.1, from coordinate 2,541,677 downwards.
AAGCGTCGTCAGCAAAGCATTCGCAGGCATGTAAAGGCATCGATTGGATCTTACCATGTCGCTGAGTGTTGACGTCTCTCTGCTCAGGCCAAGCTCCCTGTGGAGATTCTGAGGCTTTCGAGCGCGTGGGCTCACCTCAGGACTTGCCTGGGATGCTTCGGAACCATACTCGCTCGGGGCGGGTGCGGGCTGTCCTCTCATCAGAGCGGAAACGGATGACGAGGCTTGCGAAGGCGCTTTTCCGATATCGGGATCAACAGCGGCACCAGGGTATGGCCGGGAAGCCTCGTATTGTCTGATCAAAGACAGAAGCGTCTCGTTCTCCTCCTCTAGGCCGCTTTCCAAGTTCCCGATGGCATTTTCATAGACTCTGCCGTAGAGCTTGACGTACGGCATGAAGACCTTCCGCGCCAGGTCCATGGGTATGTTGTTCATGTGTTCAGACTCCTCCCTTGCGTCCTGTAGCTGGCGTTTGAGCTCCTCATTCTCGCCTCTGACGTTGCTGAGGAGTTTCTCGTACTCAGAGAGCGGAATCGATTTGTCGTCCACGCGGAAAGTTGGGGCCGAAGACTTGGCGTCCACTGCTCTCTTCACTGCGACTTCCAATTGCTCTTCGAGCTTTCTGATCTTGCCTCTGAGTCTTTCGGCGTCCCCCTGGAGCCCCTTCATCATCTCGTCCGATTCGTCGCCGCATTTGCGGTATTTGGCTTCTTCCTGCTGCCATATAAGCCTGAGTGAATTCAATTCACGTTCAGCGGCATCCTTGGCTTTTTGTTCGCCGTTGAGTTCGTCGCGGAGACTGCTGAACTTGGCCCTGAGTTCATCAACGTCGACGGAAGGCTCGTCATCCTTCTTCTGCTGCTGCAACTCGCCGATGGTCTTCTCAGAGTTTTGCAACTCTACATCCTTGGCATCAAGCTCCGTTCTGGCTTCGTCCAGAAGTCGTTTGGTTGCCTCGAGTTCGGCATTTGCTTTATCGTGCTCCTCCGTAGCCTTTTCGAGGTCGTCATACGCAGAGTTGCGGGCCTTTTCCGCATCCTCAGCTTCGTTGATGGCCTTGTCCTTCGCTTTCAAAGCCTCGTTGAGTTCGGTACGGGACGATTCGCAGGCCTGTTTCGCCTTTTCGGCGTCGTCGACGGCCTTCTTCATCAGGTCATCCTTTTCCTTCAGAGCGTCGTTGAGCTTCTCGAGGGTCTGCGTCGCCGTCGCGGCTTCTGTAGTGAGCTCCTTAATCTTGACGTCTTTCTCCTCCAGAGAGGCGTTGAGCTTGTCGTACGACGATTGCTGAGCCTGCTGAGCCTCCTTCGCCTTGTTGGCTTCTTCGGTGACCTCTCGGATCTTGGCTTCTTTCTGCTCGACAGTCTCGTTGAGCTGCTTGCGAGTCTCGTTGAGTTCGTCGACGAGAGATTGGTGAGCTTGTTTGGCCTTCTCGGCTTCTTCGGTGAACTCTCGGATCTTGGCGTCCTTGTCTTCCGCTGCGTCCTCCAGAGATTGCTTGTCCTTCAGGAGTTGGTCTCGCTCCGCCGCGGCCTGCTGGAGGTCCGATTCCACCTGCTCAAGTTCCAGTTGCGTCTTCTCACGCTCCGATCTCGTCTTCTCAAGTTCTGATGTCGTCGTCTCAAGCTCCGACCTCATCTTGTCAAGCTCCGTCGTCGTCTTCTCGCGCTCTGATTTCTCATTCTCGAGGTCCGCTCTTGCCTGAGAAGCCTCCGATCGCGTCTGCTCGAGGTTCGTGTCTCGCCGCGCAAACTCCGCCGCGAGCTGCGTCATGGCGTCCTTGAAAAGGGCTTCGGCCGTCGATGGCGTCTCCTGGCTCGCGGAAGTTGTCGAATGCCGGCGCGGCAGCTCAATACGGTGGGCACGCGCAAAGTCTCTCCAGATGCCTCCCAGCGTGTCGAGCGTGCGCGTCTCAGCCGGCGTGGGTGCCGCTTGGTCCCTGACGACCGACTGGGCACGCGATGGGAACACCGAGGAGGGGCGGCCGCGCTGAGAGCCTCCCCCGCCTCCCCTTCCTCGCGAGAGATTGCGACCTCCTGGGCCCATGCTCGAGCTCTTGGAGACAGGTGTCGATGGTGCAGGGTTGTTGCCCCCAGGCTGCCCTGCCAAACTCAGTGGACGGGAAGATGCAGGCGTTGTCCTAGGAGTTGATGATAATGCCGGAGAGCGGCCCCTCACTTGCGAAGGATCTCGGCTGGGCGTAGGAGTTGCTACTGGAGTTGCGACAATGGCCGCATAACTCTTCTTGCGCGGCGGTGCTGCGGACTGCGGTGTCTTGCTCGGTGTCTCGCCCTCTGGAGCAAAGGGAGAACTGAACGGAGCAGGAGAAAAGATTGAGTCGTCCGCCAAGTCTCCGTTGCTGTCCACGGAAGAAGAGAACGACTGATCGGCTTCGTCGGGGTTGGGCACTGCCGGCGATCTGGGCTTCGGGGTCGGCGATTCGATGTTGTCGTCATCGTGGGAGGCACCGCTCGTGGCCTCGACGGAACCGTCCTGAGTTGACGAATCCTGAGCCGGCTGGCTTCCGGCACCGCTTGGAGGTTCGCTCGGAGGCCCCGAAACGGGAGTGGAAGGCTCACGGGAAGCCTCACCGTCTCGGGTCGTGCCTTCGTTCATCTCTCCAGCCATGTTGTCTCCAGTCAGCAAGTCTTGCCAGAACTTACTTACAAGAAGCGTTATCGAAGTCTAGAGACGGCAATATGTATTGCAGGAAAAAGATACAGGTTTAGTGATGGAATAAGTTTGTCGAAGAAAGCGAGATGACCAGGTAAGTCAACGCACCTTCCACAATGCCGGCAGCAGTTATCTTTATGACGCTTCACCAGTCCCCAAAGAGCTGCTCAGTGGCATTTAAGGGACCGACTTGCCTGCCCGTCTTTGAAAGGAGAAGAGCTCACAATGGACTGCTTCTAGGCAAGGAAAAGAAAGATGGGCTCGTCATTGCGAAGCCGCATTGGCTGGTGTAGCCCAAGAGGCTTCTTCTCCAGTCGTTGTGGTATTCAAATCCTCATGTGATTGAATGGGTCTTTGAAAGCTCGATCAAAATAAACACAACTGCCTCCGCATGCCGCAAGGGAACTGCCCTGCATTCAGCTTTGCTGACAGAACGCCATTGAAAGGTTTGCGGGGTTTATTGTTGGCTGCGTACCATCCCTTTTGTCGCTTTTAAAGGGGCTTTTTTGACGTTCGGACCGCCGTACAACCTCGTCTCGCTTTGCTTTGAATGGTCGCTTTCAGTAGTCGATGTCTGTAGTCAACCTCGAAATGCTGATAGGAGAAAAAGAAACCCGGAAAATGCAGCGGCTTGGCCGCTTCGATGGCTTTAAAATACGCCAGGCATGCTAATATCCATCCTTGAGCAACCCCTTTGCAACGCCCACGCCGAAAAAGTCTTGCCATGCGCATCCCGTATAACCCACTCCCTGATGATCTATTCTCGTCCGCCTACAAGACGAATCGTGAAGCTTTGCCTCGCACCGCAAACCCTGCCTCTAATCCATCAGTTGTACCACCCTCTGGCGCCTGGACCTTCGCCACCTGCTTCTTTTCTATGGCTAATCATGGGCTCTTTGATGTCGAACGTGTCGATGATGTCTTGCCAAGTTTGCATGTCCATGGAGAAGATCGCCTGCTGCTTCGCCCTTTCGCGCTTCTCTTCATCGCCCTCGTCTCCCGCGATGGGACCTGGTACTGGTTAGCTAGGGAGCAAAGTAACGATAGGATGTGGTGGGCATACTCAATGATGGGAGGTCTTTGCTGTCAAACTCGATCCCAACCTTGCCATCGCGGATGAGGAAGCTGACGTAGAACATATTTTCCACCGTTTGGCCGAAGGATCTGGGATTAATGACGAAGCGGAGGAGATCAACTCCGCCTGTCTCGCGAAGGCCGTACTTGTGCATGAGTGACACTTGCTCTTCTTCGCTATAGTCAGCGCCCTCGAACATCTCCATTAGTTCCGTTTGTGCGTTGCTTTGAACATCTTGCAGCTGGCGGAGGATCTTGCTGCAGATTGCCGTTAGATCGTTTTCCTTCTTGGCCAGTTCTTCCACATTAAGGACCTCCGGTCTTGTTTCTGCGAGGTTGTTTGGTCGGAAAGGCGCGGACCGCTTTGAAATCTTCCGAATCTTCTTCTCAACAGATAAGGGGCCGAGCAGGAAACCAGGTAACGCTGGCCTGCGGTTTTGCGGCAACGCAGCGAACTTCCCCAGATGGCTCCAGTTGAATGCTTCGTCGTCCCCTTCTTCTTCCTCACGATTCCCTGTTGTCCTGCGCCTCCGTCTCTGTGTGCTCGAAAGCTCCGGTGCGTCGTCGTCAGCAATACCGCCGGCCTGTCGCATGTACGTGCAGCACTTGGACACCAGCTCGTCAATGTCCACGCCCTCGGCCGAACTTCCCTGCATCAATCTGACGGTCTTTCGGTACGACAAATCCACTGCGCTGACAAGCAGGCGGGAGTCGATGGTTGCTTCAGTGGTCTGCTTGACGCCGCGTGCGATATCTTGCGCCATCATCAAGGTATCCTTGAGTCCGGTCGAGCCCGGCAGCATGTACTCCTCAATATTCTCACTGATTCCTTTCTGCAACTCCCGTAGGCGCCGCTGGATATCTCTTCGCTGGTCCATGGGCTGGTCTGGGTCGTAAACATCGGAGTCCCCCTCATCCTCGCTGTCTCCATGTCGGCTGCGGGCCGTCCTACGTGAAGGGTGTTCTCCGTTGGCGGTGCCTGCGCGTTTCCGCTTCCCGCTGGACGCCTCGCGACCTTTGCCTTTGTCTCTTATGGCAAGATGGCCTCGATCGTTATGGGGAGATCCATCTTCGCTGGGGGAGCCTGGAGACGAAGGCGGCGTCGAACCGCCTACTCTGGCCGGCATCGTGCGCAAACGGAGAGGTGAAGCGCTTCGGATGATGCTTCGTTGCGGTCGGGTCGGAAATGAAGCAACGCAGCTCTCGCAAGGCGACGAGGATAAATGTGTTCGAAAGTATGCGATAATGGAATCGGTGATTGAGTGTCTGGATGTCGCACCCGCCCAAGATAGATATTTTGGGGTTCGCCGGTCGAGGAAGTCGCGCGCCAGATTGCGACCAGGAAGACGCGACTAGCACTTTCCACCTGGGCTCCCTTCCACTCAACGCGCTCTGCCCCAAGCGGCGTGGGGGAACTCGTGGCTTGCTCTGCTCTTATCGATAAAAGTCCGTGGCTTGGGCGGGGTAGTAGTAGCAGGATCTAGGTACCTACACCTCCGCAGGCATTCCAAAGGTTAGCGTGTTACCTGGTGGGGCTTACCTAATCGTCTGGCCCCACTGTGTAGTACGCTAACCTTTGGAATGCTTGCGTAGGTGTAGTTGCCTAGGTAGGTACCTCCACAGGTAGGTTGGGCCTGGTGGGTCCACTAAAGGTCGCTGGATGTATGCTGCCCGTCAGCTGCTAGCTCTATCGACGCTTCGCAGCGCCTATCAACAGGTCTTGTCCGTGCTATCGGTCCCGTGGCATGGGATTCAGCGAAGCCACCAGCCTTAGCCTTGACTTTACTGTTTTCAATTCAACTGCCTTTCCAGAATTTGTTTCTTCGTTGCTTCTGCAGAATGGTCTCTTGATATACCGCAGGCTTCCGTTGTCAAGATGGAGCCGTTTTCATTCGCAAGCTCCGAGTCGCTGGACTACCCAGTGAGCATCCGCATGTGCGCGCGCCCGTCGCCGAGCTGTGGTTTATGCGCCGAGCTGACTTTGGGGGAACAGAATCAATCTAGAGGGCGAAGAAACCCCCTTTTTGCACTCTACTCTTCTTGAGAAGGCCGAACTCCGACATATAGGCTCCAACACGAGGTACCGGCGCCTACGCTGCATGCTGTTTGTGTCTCTGTAGCTGACTGTGGTAGTTCGCACTCCGACCTCTACGTCACCGTCCAGGTCTGGGCCGGCTCGAAGCCGCTGACTGTTCCGGTGCAGACAGCGTACAAATCGTTTCGCAACGAAAGACGGTACGTTATAACACACATGCGGCTGGGACGATTGCTGACGAACGGCTGCTACAGGTGGAACGAATGGCTCACGCTCCCGATCGATTACTCCGCGCTCCCGTTGAACTCATGTTTGGCCATCACGCTCTGGGACTCTTCGCCTGCGGGCGGAAAGCAAGCTAGAGGCCATGCGATACCGTTCGGAGGCACTACTCTGCCGCTTTTCGACCGAGACAACCAGGTGCAGAAGGGGCGGCAGAAGTGCGTCGTTCATCGACACAAGAACGCCGACGGGAAAGACAACACGACCACGCCAGCAGTCCCCCGAAAGCGGAGAGATGGGTCGAGGAAAGCCGTAGCTCCGCCGGTAGATAAAGACGCAGAAGAGCTGGAGCGCATGGAGAAGCTGTTCAAGAAGCACGAGATGGGAGAGATCCCAAGAGTCGACTGGCTTGATCAGCTCGTCTTCCGCGGATTCGAAAAGAGAGGGCTGCAGTCGGCGAGGGCGTCGCTCAAGACCATGCAGCTTCAGCAAGCAGCAAGTGGCGACCGGTCGAAAGATGACGAGGTCGCCTTGGACGAGAAGAACGCCGTCGACACCGAGACTCACCCGGGTTTCTCCAAATTCCAGCTCAACGTCGAGCTCCCGCGCTTTGACTTCCCTATCGTGTTTGCGGACCTGGAGTACCCCCCGCCACCAATTTCGGCTCTGCAGCACATGTCAGCTTCGCAGTCTAATGTTATGCTCAAGCCTCCTCCGGAAGTGCAGTTTGGCCCTGGAATCAACGCCGGCGACTCTGGTCCTGGTAGCCGGCTGGCCAAGGTGTACGACCCTGAGGTTGGCGCCCGTGACAATCCCGCGGAAAGCAAGCACAGGAGACTCGTCAGAAGCCAGCATCGCCATGGCATTCTTGATAAAGACCTCAAACCGAACGCCAAGGTCCGGGACGAGCTGAACCTTATCATGTCCTACTCGCCAACTCACACCCTGACGCCCGAAGAGAAGGATCTGATCTGGAAATTCCGATACCATCTTACCCGCGACAAGCGCGCAGTAACAAAATTCGTCAAGTCTGTCAACTGGCAGGATCAGAGCGAAGCCAAGCAAGCCGTGCAAGTTTTGGGGCGATGGACCGAGATCGACGTTGACGATGCTCTTGAGCTTCTCGGCCCTACCTTTGACAACCAAGCCGTTCGCGCATACGCCGTGGAGAGACTTGGCAAAGCCGATGACCACGAGCTTCTCCTCTACTTGTTGCAGCTTGTCCAGGCTCTGAAATATGAGCACATATCAGCCGACTCCTCGCAAGAAGCGACCCAGGATTCCTCCCTGGCCCAGTTCTTAATCTCGAGAGCAGCCGACAACTTCCTTCTCGGCAACTACTTCCACTGGTACTTGATGGTAGAATGCGACGATAACAGCCCCGAGCAAGGACTGGACAACCGCAACATCTACCGAAAAGTAGCATACGACTTCATGACGGAGCTGGTCAAACGCCCTGACGGCGTCGAATCCAGGAAAACTCTGCTCAGACAAGCAGAGCTGATTGGGACTTTGTCCAGGATCTCTGGCGAAGTCAAGACATCACACGAGTCTATTGCGAAGAAGACGGAACGCGTTAAGCACTTCCTCGCAGATCCTAAGAACGAGATTCTCACCATCGACCCGCCACTGCCTCTGCCGCTCGACCCGACCATGAAGGTTGTTGGCGTCGTCCCCGAGGAGACGACTGTCTTCAAGTCGTCTTTATGTCCGATCAAAGTCACTTTCAAGACCACGGGAGGCAAGAAGTATCCGATCATTTTCAAGACTGGCGACGACCTGCGACAGGACCAGCTCGTAATCCAGATCATCACACTCATGGACCAGCTCTTGCAAAAGGAGAACCTGGACTTGAAGTTGTCACCGTACAAGATCCTGGCAACCAGCACCACCGCTGGCGCTTCCCAATTTGTTCCGTCTGTCAGCTTCCAAAGCATCGCGTCAAAGTTCAAAAACAACCCGGCTCTTACTTATTTGAAATCAAATAACCCGGACGACCGGCAGCCCATGGGGTTACGTCAGGAGACGTTGGACACATACATCAAGTCGTGCGCCGGGTACTGTGTAATCACGTACATCTTGGGCGTCGGCGACAGGCACCTGGACAACCTCCTGCTCGCGCCAGACGGACATTTCTTCCACGCAGATTTCGGTTTCATCCTCGGCCGCGATCCGAAGCCTTTCGCACCAGCGATGAAGCTATCAAAGGAGATGGTGGACTGCATGGGCGGCATGAACTCCGAGCAGTTCAAGCAGTTCAAGCAGTACTGCTTCCTGGCGTACACCGCGCTGCGCAAGTCGTCCAACCTGATCCTCAACCTGTTCAGCCTCATGGTTGACGCTAATATCCCCGACATCCGGCTCGAGCCGGACAAGGCCGTGGTCAAGGTGCGGGAGAGGTTTCACTTGGAGCTCAGCGAGGAGGAGTCGATGCGGTACTTTGATAGGGTCATCGAGGATACCCTGAGTGCCATTGCGCCCGTCGTCATCGATAAGCTGCACGAGTTGGTCCAGGCCTTCCGTAACTAGACGGCCGGTATGAGACATCGTTGGCGTTGGAATGCGAATATACCTAGATTTAGTTAATTGGTGCCTAATGAATTCAACTTGCATTGTCACCTCTCTTCGCCCAGTCTTGGTTCTATGGTTGTCGTTACTTCTATTGAAACTGCATAGTGCCGATTGTTGCGTCTGGCCAACGCCAGCTCCGGCAAGTTGCACATCGGGCTCTTGTCTCTTCCAGAGTGTTCACGGTGGATGACACCGACATCGGTATTCTCTGCACTTTCGTTCATCTTACCGCTCTCGTTTGATTTGGCAGTGTCTCCGTACTATACTGGAACGTCCCGGCCTTGAAAATCGCTTCCGATCAAGAATTCCAGGCCAGTATCGATGATTCTTGTAGTGGTTAGTCGACAATGACTGCGGCTACGACAAAAGGAACCGAGTGTTTTATTTTGACATTTGGGGTTCTTCGTAGGGATTCAGCTACGAGGTCAGGGCCATTTCTAATTCCCCATCTCTGCTGAGATGTCCTCGTAAACTTTATGGATAAAGGACCAGATCGTGTTGGCTATGGCGTGCTCGATGACTACATCTCCGGCGCCGTCGTCCACCCTCGGAGGGGTATTGTTTCGCTGAACAGGTTGGAAGAGTGTAAAGACGGCGCGTGTCCAAAGTACTCTTGTCCTTCGTGTGAATCAGCCGCCATGGCAGCACACATTTGTTCCAAATGATTATCAAGGCGGGTTACTCAACTTGACAGCGCCGCTCTAGCTACTGTTGGTCCCGCGTTTCTCGTTGTCAGTCATCAAAAGCCTTTTAAGAGATACGCCCGAGCATAATCGCTCAGGGGGTGAGGAAGCGAATAGTCGAGAATAAGCAGCGCAACCGGCTGATATAAAAGCAACCACAGGATGCTCAACAACACTTACAAAACCCCCACGGCCATGAGGGGTTAGCAACCGAGGGCGCTCAACGTTATTTGGCCTTTGGGCCATCGTCGTGACATGAGCGCCGTTGCCATCGCAATTTCGCCCATGTCGGAAACAGCGTCTGGGTTAATCTGAATAGGCCCACCCTCCTCTTTCCCGTCCAAATGATACATGGTGAATACGCTCAGGGCGAGGGACAGGGATGAACAACAGTTTGTGTAGAGCGCGCGAGATTCTCTGTTGAGTAGAGCAAGTAAAGTAAGCCTTGGGCGGATGTCGAGAGCCTGTATTATCCCACCAGACCCTAAACCTGGAGAAGTATGTCTGCTTCCGCTGTTGCGCTTCCTGTGACTGTTCGGAGTGAAGGCTCAATATATACCTCCCCAGATGAGGTTTCCGTCGGCAATCCATGCGTACTATTTCTCAAACCCACGCGACTCGTTGCAAACCACTCTAGTTATCACACGGAAGCGAACGTCATAGAACATGGACCTCATATAAACACAGCCACCCGACTCTATCTATCCCTATCCTACAACCCCAACCACACCTAGTCCGTCCTCACGTCTCGCCAAACACGAAAACGCCCTTGCCCTTCCTGAACCCGCCCAGCGTGCCCTGGACAGCGTCCTTGAGCGCCTCGCCCTCCGTCTCCCAGCTCCACCCGACCTCCTCGACCGGCACGTCCCGGAACCTGCCCTCGCGGATCATGCCCAGCACGTCCTCGATCGCGAACCTGCGCCCCTGCGGGTCCCTCTCGTTCCACTTGCTGAGCCAGAAGCCCACGAACCGGATGTCCTTGAAGATGAGCAGCCCCGTCGGCAGCATGACGGGCTGCTTCGCCATGCCGCCGTAGCTCACCATCGTCCCGCTCTCGCCCAGGCTGCGCGCGATGGCCGTCGCCGACTTGCCGCCGACGCAGTTGAGCCCCAGGCCGACGGGCTCCCGCCCGCCGCGCGTCAGCTCCTTGAGCTGGTCCCTCCACTCCCTCGAGAGGAACTCCTTCTCCGTGACGACGGCCGTGGCGCCGAGGTCGCTCAGCTCCGCCTTCAGCTTGTCCGTCTCCTCCTGCGTCTCCCTCTCCCGGACGACGTTGATGCTCCTCAGGCCCCACAGCTTGCCGAGCTGGATGGCCGCGCGGCCGACGCCGCTGTTGGCGCCGTTCTGGATGAACCAGCCGCCGCGGCCGGGCTCGAGCGCCTTCATCCCGCCGTCGCTGCCGGCCTTGATCTCGCCGGGCCCGTAGGTGCGGAGGATGCGGTACGCCGTGCACGGGTTGACGCTGACGGTGGCGACCTGGGTCGGGGTCAGGCCCTCCTTGGACACCTTCATGACGTCCTTGGCGTCGGCGACGGCGTGGGTGCGCCAGGTGCCGAAGGAGCTTGCCGCGGGGATGACCCAGTCGCCGCGCTGCAGGCCGAGGTCCTTGGACCCGACCGAGACGACCTCGAAGACGCCCTCGTTGCCGGGGATGGCGGACGGCTCGGGGGTGCCGATGAGGGACGTGAAGGGCGGCTTGGCGCCGTAGGTGCCCTGGACGGTGTTGATGTCGGCGGGGTTGATCGGGGCGGCGAGGGCGCGGAGGAGGACGGAGGAGGAGGGGATCGACGGGGAGATGGAGTGGGTGTGCAGCCTGGAGGTTGTCAGTCGAGTCCGCCTCGTATCTAGCTCGAGTTCAGTGCGTTTGTTAAACATACTGCAGGACGTCCTTGGGTTCGCCCTCCTTCGAGAACACCAGCGCCTTGGCCTGGGTGTAGCCGTACGGACCGGACTTGTGTCGTCGTGCCACCCGCGGGAGGAACTGTGCAGGCCTAGGCGCAGCCGGGCGCAGGGCTGATGCCAGTGGGCGCATGGTCGTCGAAGTCGTTCTCAAGCTGGCCATGTTGTCTGTGATGGCGGCGGCGCTCCTGTTGTTGGGTTAAGGTGCCTTCAATGCCAATGAACTGACTTGTAGTGTTAACCTCAATCGTCAACCCGTCGCCGTAGCGCTGCACTCAAAAAAGCTCCCACTGGCAGCTATCAAGTCCCGGCACTAGCTCGGTAAATGGAGCCGGCCGGCCGAACCTTTGGCGAGCTCACAATGACGTTTGCGCACCCTCTCAGCGCTCAGCGTTAGTGGCGGCCAGCGGGCGAATCAGACTGCTAGCGCATCCCCCCCTAGAGGCCAAGCGGAAGTGGCCCCGGTGTTTCCGCGATTGGTGGTGCCGACGGGAGCTTCAGCGCTTCACACCCCATCACATCTGCAGTAGTTTCCCCCCGGGCCCCTCTGTGATGAGAAGAAAACAGATGGGGCCTGCCACGCTGCTTCAGATAGAATGCACAGTGACTGGTCGTTTTGCTGTCTGGCCGCATGGTGACATGTCCTCAAGTCCTGCCAGCGCAGTTGCAGCATCTCCAGCAAAACTACTTCCCTAGTCATGCCGAGCTTCCCTCCACTTTCTCTGGCTTGCACTAGCCAACAGCCATCCTGCAGCTGCAAGCCTCTCGCCACCCGATGTGTTTGAGGGGTCAATGCGCCGCAGGTTCGGATGGGATTGGCGGGGTTCGTGGGCTGTCATTTTTTTCCCCCTGCTGTGAACCGGATTCCGGCTTGGTTGACGAGTGAAGGTGTCGATGCTGTGTGAGAAAGGCGACGGATCTCTGTGTGATGTTCCATGTTCCGAGCCTCTAGAAATCGACCGTCAGATTAGATCGCACAATTACCGATGACCACCCCGCCACAGATGTAACCAAAGGACCAAGGTCGTGAAAATGTATTTTTATTGCAGCTGCCGTTGCCAGACGCAAACCAACAGCACCTGGTGATCGTCGTTGACGAACGGATCAGTCCAATGACGCAGCCAGCTCCTGATGGACCGTATCTTCTCCAAGGTCCTCCCATCAGAAGCATGGCCGGTTCTCTGCGCTCTCGAACTGCCGAATTATTTGTTCGCCCTTGGTGAAACCCGCCCCTCCAGTCTCGCCATCTTCTCACCAAACCGCCAGCGTAAACATGTACACCAGAAGATTAGTCGTACAGTAGGAAAGAACAGGCACCGGAGGCAAGACAAGGTCGATGCCATTGTATTCCAGACAGGCGCAGTAAGACGAAGAAATAAAATAAACATAAAAAAGAAAGTGTAAACGTCGTATGTCAGAATGAGCCCGCGGTGCGAGCTGGGTATCTTGCATAATTCTTCCACTCTTGCCTCCGTTTCGCATACTCTTGTTGCCTCCTCCGCCGTCATCTCCCTTCCCCTCCCCAGCTCTGGCTCGAAAAGAAGTTCAACTTGGGGTAAACGCTAGGAAAATCGTGTTGGTGTGTGCCCGCTCGGAATCGGTCGTTCGCTCGTCGGCGCATGTAGGTGAATTTCGTACCCAACAAAGCACCGGTTCACAACTCCAAAAGACCGGCTGCTGTGGTACAAGGTTTCTGACCGGGTTAGGGGGGACGGCGTGCGTCCCGTGTCAGTGATTTTGATTACTTGATGTTCTTGAAAAGGTCGGAACCCAGGCTTCCGCCATCCGTCACGTCGACCTTGGCCTCGAGGGCGCTGAGCTCGGGAATCATGGGCGGCGGGGGGCCCTGGACCTGAGGCCTGCTCTGGGGCCTGCTCTGAGGTTGGGTCTGGCTGGTGTTGGGGTGCTCGTAGACGACGCTGGCTCTTTTTTGCGGCGGTGAGGAGTCGTGAGAACGCAGCCTCTTGAACCAGCCGCTGGTGCGTTTCGCCTTCTTCTCGTCGATGATGCTGCCCTGGCTACGGCTCATGGGACGGTTGTGGGGAACGGCCCCGTTGGACTGCGACTCGCCCTCTGCATATGCTTGGTTCAGTAATGTTCGGCTGAAGAGACGGCGGATGCTGCCCTGTCTGCTCGAGACTGCTGGAGATAGTGGCGTGTCATCCGAGAAACCTCTCGTACCGTTTGTGGTGGCAGGCGAGTGCGGCACTGCCGGTCCATGACCATTCGTCGTCTTGTCGTTGGCATTTTCCTTGACGGCGGTGGCGGGTTCGGAGTCCTTGGTCTCGCTCGCCCGCGGGGTCTGGGGAGGCGTGGGTACCTCCTGGACGGGGCTGGGAAGCGGCGGGGGGATGTCGGTTCCGTCCGTCAGGGAGCCGAACTTGAAGTCGAGCTTGGGAAGCTCAAATCGCTTCGACGAGGCGCCGTTCGTAGGAGGCATGTTGAGGTTGGCGAGAGACAACAACTTGTGTCATCAATTGACGGTAGTATGTAAGAGGTAAGGTTTGGTGAATTCAACGGGCCTGCTCGAATGGCGAGGTTTGCAGGACAGAATGGATTCACCGGTGCCCAGCCAGACAAACGCGTGACAAGGCAGTGCGAGTGTGGTTCGCCCCGTGGCGTGTGTCGTTGGATGGAGACAAGGGGAGAGGCGAACTGGGACCCAGAGTGACCCAGAGCGGGTTTGCAGTTGGGTCGGCGGTGCGAATGAGAGGGCTCGACGGCAGATTGGGAGGTTGGAGAGGCCCTGAAGATGGAGCTGAGAAGGCGGTGGAACTCGACAAAGAATGGAGACGGAAAGCCGTCGAGCGAGAGAGGAGACTGGAGCTGGAGAGAGAGAGGACGACCAGCAGGGGACGACGTCTGGAGCGAGATTGGGTTTTCCTGAGTGGTGGCGCGCAGATGACCAAGCCAGGTACTCGTATAGATGCAAGCTGCAGGGTACCGCGGCAGGTTCGGGCGATGTACTGGCGCTGGACTGGGGGTTTCTGCTAGGTTTCTTTCAACTGGAGTGTCGATGGACGATGGCGGTGTTGGGCTCGTGTAGAGGATCCGTACGCGGCCATGTGTCGTGCTGTGTGGGTTCGTACAAGACAAGACAGCTCGGGTTCGATGGTGTTTTCTCCCACTTTTTTCGAAGTAGCTTGTAGCGAGAGTGCTTGGTCGGGCTACACAGCGACGAGGACGACGACGACAGAGAAAGAAAGACACGAACGAAAGAGAGAGGGAGAGAGAGAAAGAGATAGGTCTGGGGGTGGCAGAGAAGATGAATGGGACGGCGGCGACAGGGCTTGATGGGCAATAGCAGTGAGACACGCCTGCCAGATCCTGGAACCTAAGACGGGAGCTTCGACTTTGGGAGCTCTCGTTGCTCTGAAGTCACCAACAATGTGCGTTGGGCAGTGGTAGTCAGGTATTAGGTAGGTAGTACTACTGTTGTAGTGGTGAATTACACTACCACCTTAGTGTAAAGAAAGCGGGTGGTGAGGTGGACGAGGATTGGATGGGACGGGATGGGAATGGACTGGATTGGTTGACTGGGTTGGGGGACCTGGCGTGCAATTGAGATGCACCGCAGGGGTCCAGTGTTGTGTTTGCTAGGGCCAGGTGGTTCCCCGACAGTGGGACGCTCTTTGGGTGACCCCAACCAGGGTGTGCCCTGTAGGGTATACTACATGCTAGTAGTACTGCAGCACCTTGGGATGGTGAGAGTGCGTGCTGCTGAAGGGATGCCGCTGCCAAATGCCACGGGCACGTCACCTCAGGGTCTGGAGGGGACGGGGACGGGAGACATCCATGGACTCGGACGTCGGTCTGGACTCCGTTATACTGTGCTCTTCACTACGTACCTAGATACGAGGTACGGCAAGCCATGTATGTATCTGGAAAGCTTTGCTGTAGAACTTTAGGTCTGAGGTTCAGGTGAGATACATGACCGTAGGTACCTCTACTACTACCTACCTAGGTACGTGGCGGGGGCACAGGCAAGCGCACGGGCAACTAGGAAAAAAACCACAGCAAGGCAGGTGCAGCCTGTCAAGACCTGAAATGGAAGCCACTCACCTCAATCTGGGGGGGCTACGACACAGCGCGATTCCTTGCAGGTTCTTTCCGTATCGCATTCAAAGTCTCAAGATTCAAACTACTTTAACAAAGTACAATTGAATGCATTAAAATGGCTTACCTAACTGCATACGACCCCTACATTCCCTCAGTACCAGCACGGCATCCACCACGGATGAGGTACCTATCACCTACCTCCTCTCCCCTCCATCCAACACACAACGACGACAATATGCATCCGCAACAAGGTTTGCATTATCGACTTCCCAAACGCTGTTATTTTCCCGCCAAAAATATCAAACATTAGCATGATCAGCATGGATCCTCGAGTCAAGTCTCACGGCCTGTCAGCTTGGCGGCTGCTCCTCTTGGCCTTGGGCTTGCAGTCCGCGGAACCGAATTATGCCTGGTAATCAGCCGCCACCACGCACAAAGCAGGAACCAAGATGCACCGAAACAACACCTGCAGGAAATTGTCCGTGGACCTGCACTAGCACAATCTCCTCGACACCCTCTTAAACTATTAGTAGGTAGTCGTCTGCCTCTCATATCTCCTCCTTCTTTACTATGTACCATACCTAGTAGATTACCTATTAATGAGGCTGCCCGATACCTGCCGTTTCCCTGGAATTCTGATTCGCGTCTTTGCTGCCGCTGACCGCTTGTGATAGGACGCGTGCCTCCGTTATATCGAATTATCCCACCCATAACAATCCATTCCAGAGAAACCGTCGACAAAGCACCTTCGTCATTTCCGCGCCCTGCAAACATTCCCTCCCTCCTCTCGTGCTGCCGGTACCCAGCGCCCGTCATGGTTGCCTTGCGTGTCTGCCGGTGGAAGTTATCTCCCTCCCTCAAGAATCAGAGACGCCGCCACCCACCCACCGCCATTGTTTGGAGCCGCTCCCGGTTAGCGGATCACTTCGACACAGCTCGTCCAAGCAAGCGTCACGAGTGAGCCACGCCCCGGCGAGCCATCCGTCTGCCCCCGCGGCCAACGAGCTCCTGGCCTCAAGACCTTCCCTACTGGTACAGAGACATGCGCCCGTCGCCATTGGCATGGCATTCTCAACCGGGTCGCAGGGAAATCAGCGCCGTCATGAACCGTTGCGCCGAGCCAAGGGACCAGCAAACCCCCGTCAACCCGTTTCAGCGACGGCGCCTTCCCAAGGCTTCCTTCTGCCGCGGGACGGGGGGTTACTAATGGTTAGGGGCAGCGACGGTGGATGGGAGGCTGCTGCATTGAGAATGCCCTGCTTCCTACAAACGTCAAACGCTCCCCTCCCGCGCTGATCCGGATTTCAGAATCCCATCCCCTCCATCCGCTCATTTCTTGAGGCCGCCCGCCGTTTGTTTGCCTTTGCCAGCATCTTACGCACCGTCGCCGTCATCGCCACCTTCAACTGCCTTCCTCTGGCGCCGTCAATCGCCGTACGAGTCAACGGTACCGAACCCTAACCCAAGACAGGCCATCCTCATCTTGACTAAATTCTCGCGTTTCCAGCCGGCGGGTCAAGCGAGAAACATTGGATTCCCAATGAGGAAGCCCGCCCCATCTCGAATCTCCTCGCCTGCAGGCCGCTAGCAGCGATCCCCACGGCCGCATCCCACGACCCTTGATCCCTGGCCACGGTCCCTGGTGTCCTTCGCCCTCGACAGACTTGCGCGACACCCTTTCGGCGGCACGACGCCAGGTTACCCCTTTTCGCGTTTCTTCTTCTTTTACCGTCCAAGGGTTGAAGCCGCGCTCGTTGAGTCGCTCTGCTTTGATGCGAGACGAGAATCGAGACGCCAAAAGGTACGACAGAATCGGACCTAACCCGCGTCTCTTTATGATATCTCGGCCCTTATCGCGTCTGCCCAGATTCGGAGCGTTTCATGCAGCCCACCACGCGGCGGATGAGTTCGTCCCCGCTCTTCGGATCCCCAGCCCCAAAGCCCAAGCCCAGGCCCAGGCGGTTGAAACATTTGATGGAAACGAAATTTTCCTTCTGCCGACCTGCAGAGAAACAAACACCCATCTCCGTTCTTCTTCTTCCGCGGCTATCTCCGACCATGGCGCCTAGAGGCTAGCCTGGCCATGGATGTCCTGATCCTCTATCGCGCGAAGAGTTTCGGGAAGCTGCCCGGTTCCGAATCCGGGGGCCTTGGTCCGAGTTGGCCATTTCAATGTCCGATTTTTTGCACGCCGCAATGACAACGACGTTGCACCACTCCACTCTGCCCGACATGTCAAAGCGTTTGCGCCGAACGGGTTCCCTTGGTAGACTGCTTTGCCAGGCATCGTCCACTTGCGGTATCCTGGCTTAGAGCGCAGCTTGCGTACCACGGTTAGCGTATCACCCGACATTCGCATTTTGCGCATGGTGATTTCATTATGCTGGAAGCCCAATGACTCGTCTAGGATCTGTTACTGCAACCCTGACAAAAGATACTGGAGTGCTATTAGCCGTGGCTCTCTGAACAATAGGCACCCTGGAGCTCTAGCCAAGTCGAAGAGGAAAAGGCATCATCATCCGTGCTTCACAGTGCAAGTCTCGCCGAATTTTGCAGTTGCCCGGCCGTTTGCCTCGCACTGGCCCCGGACCATCAGACGACAGTCCCTCCCTTCCGGTCCGTTCACGGAACTTCTCCGAAGTTCCACTGTTTGGGTGAACGGGCCCGTGCTGCCGCCTTGCGATCTTGCAGGACAGGATCGGACATGTCAAGACAGAGGCTCTACGGATACGCACAAGATTAACTGGGGCTTTTTCTTTCTTGCTCTGAAATGCTAGAGCGAGAGGGAGCAGGGTGCGCTAATTGTTTGACAGGACGGTCCTCGGAACCAATGAGTTCCAGACCACGAAGACCGGTATCGTGAGCTTGACTTGGTAGGAAAACCGTCGATCGAAATCCACGATGTGTAAGTGCCTCTCGTGGCAGAGCCCTGCAGCACAGGCAAAGACCGCCGTCTGATCTCCCGCAGGCCCACGTCGGCCGTGGTCGATCCAATGACTTCAGAGAAACGCCCGAACATGTCAACGGCGAGCCAGGGCTGTGAAGGTTGTTTAAATTCAGGACATCCGTGGGTAAAGCCGTGAGCGTGGGGGAAGCCAGGGCTAAATAACATGGCCCGCGGCGAGTCTTCCAGAGGATGGCCAGTGAGACCGACTTCGCTTGACGATTCGAATCCATGCGATTTGGTTATGGGTCATGCGGATTCTCGAAGCTGACTTGGCTCTGTGGCCAAGCACGAGTGCCTCGTTTCCTCGGCTCATGGTAACATCGAGGCTGGAGAGTCTAACTCTTTGATCGCATGGGTTTCGCAAGTCTGCTCAGGCCGACCTGTGGAACTGGACATGGCCTAAAGACCAACTCGGCCAGTTTTGCGTGATATCATCTCGACGACGTTCGACCTGCCGTGTCATCCGCCGTCATTGTCCGTGCTATGTCATGGCCGCCTATATTTCCTTGGAGACGTGAAGTCATGAATGCATACGGCGTGACTTATATCTCGGTATCCCTCTCCCTCCCGGCCTCTGCTGGACAAGTAGAGAAATCAGTGACATGAACCGTTCGGCTTGGGAAGACGGTTGGATCGATGGTGGACCCGGGGCCAAAGACCCGAATCTTTGATGGCCCGGTCCTGCATCGGCCTGCATGGCGCTACCCAGCTGAAGTTCGCTAGGCCGCAGTCATTGTCGTCTCAAGCAACCCTGCAGAGGCATGCTAAAGGCCCAGCCAACACTTGGAACGGTGGAGGTGGCATCGAGTTCCACCAGTGTGCATGTAGCGTTGATCTCTAAAGTGGGATGAACACACGGCGTTCTCTCAAGGATGCTGAGACGGCCGGGAAGGCTGCCAACCGGACACTCGGGCGCCACTCCTTTTTACCAGAGAAATCACCCAAGCCGAGTATTCAGACCTCAATGCGGACAATACGTTGTCCGAGTATCATGGCAGAGAGACCCCATAAATAATTCTGCAGTCCAATGCCTTACCATGATGCGGCGGAGACGGGGATGATGGCTCCGTCTGGCTCTTGCTCCCCTTTGTGGCCTCTTGGGCGAGTGCATGGTTAAGATGTCAAGACAGGAGTGAAAAATTGTACACTTGACTGGCGTGGGGGCGCCAGCATCGCCGTCCGTCATCGTTGGCTTATTCTGGGAAACAAGCTTGACGACCAACGCCGGGAGATAGGGACTCCTCACTCTGCCATGGAGTGGCCCCAGCACCACTTTGATAATAGAAAGGTTCCCCAACTTTGACGATCCGAACTTCGATGAGGGGAACCGCAAAGGCCAAGGATTGGTCTCTGGGTGTTTGCAGATAGGTATCTGAACAAGCACATTAATATATATGGCAAACATACTATACATCCACGCTCGAAATCATACACGCTGGTACAGATAGATACACGCTCGTCATCACCTCCCACTACGCCAGCTTCCGCCAGCACCGCCGGCTCCGTTCCCGCCCCCTCTCCTCCTCAGGTTCGACGCCCGGGACCAGTCGCCGGCGGACTTCTTCAGCCTGTTCCCCAGACTGATCCTTGCGGCGCTCATCATCGCCCCGCCGCCCTGCATCCGGCTCGGGATCCCCGCCGAGCTGGCCACGCTCTCCCAGTCGCCTCTCTCGACCTCGTCGTCACCCAAGTCGTCTATCGCAGCCGGCGGCAGCATCAGCCCTTTCCCCATAATTCCCGCGGACGCAGGTGCTGCGCCGCCGGCAGCAGGCCCCTTGCGGAGCGCGCCCATCATCGCGGTCCAAGACTCCACTTGGCCCTTGGAAGCCTCTTCTACGCAGTTGCACTCGTCGCCTGCTGGGCAGAACACCTCGCCGGCGGCGTGCCACTCCGCCAGGCACGCTTCGTGCGAGGCGCAGCCGCAGCCGAGACAGGGCGGGTAAAGCGCGTCGACGGGCTCGCGACAGTAGACGCAAAGGAGCTGGGTCTGGGTGCGACGGCAGCGGTCGCAAGTGCCGATGGCCCCGCCCCGATGGGTCGCGGTGGCGGTGGTGTACTTTAGAGGCTCCAGCTGAGTCTCGTGGATGCGGCACACGCCCGTGACGTCGAGGCCGCGGCCGGAGGCAACCAGGGCCTGCAGTTGCTCCTTCTTGCCGAGCAGGATGGGTGACGTGTTGTGCGGTTGTTGGTGGGACTGTTGACCCTGGTGCTGCGGTTGGTGAGAGTGGTGCGGCAAGGATTGGTAGTGGTGATGGTGGCTCTGGCTCTGGCTGTGGTGGTGGTGGTGGTGGTGGTGTTGGTCTTGGTGGTGTTGCTGGATTGTCGTCGCCGTATCGGCGACACTAAAGGATTCGTGGACGGAATCGTCGAGGCCACTTTCTTGATTTTGCTGTAGGACATTAAACTTCATGATTTCAAGACGGGCCAGAGGCTGGTTCCACATCTGGAGGATCTCGGCGTACACGTAGCGGTATGTCGCGTACATGTCACTGCGGCTAGGCTCCAGCAGGGGAGTGGTCATCCATCCGTCGTCGTCAAAGATGGTTTGATCTTCCATCTGAACTGAGACGCCGACGGGAACGAGGGAGAAGAGCTCCTCACGGTAAACTTCGTCGTCGGACAGCGAAGTCCGGGCCGTCCCCGGATCACCCATAACGGTCGAGCCGCCCCATGTGACGTTGCCGACAGCACTCGGTGCCAGCGTGCTGAGGATCGTGTCTGCGGGGCTCGGCCGCTTGCGCCCGTGATTAGGGGGCGACGAGGCGGCGGTTGCACTCCCGGTAGCTACACCGCTGAAGGGACGCGGCAAGGTGATTGCAAAGCTCGACGCCAGGCCAGAGTTGGCCCTCGAAAAGGCACGTCCGCTGGGGGACGTGGAAAGGCTGGGCGTCTGGTCTCCTTCGCCGCCGAGGTACTCCCTGATGCCCTTGGTCGGCGGCGTCTCGCCACACGAGTATGAGTTTGACCCCGGGTCACCAGTCCATAGTGCTTCTTCTGCGGACCCCTGAGAGCCGGAGTACCGGATGGGCGTGTGTAGCGTGCGTGGCGTGGTGATGGCGGAGTTGGTCTGGCTCCGGCCGTTGATGTTCCAGAGAGAAGCGTCGGTGGGAAAGTAGTCGAGCGAGAACGACGGGGCTTTCATCGGGAGCGGCGTCTCCGGCTGAGAGAGGTGGGACTCAGCGTACGCGACGCTGTCCTCAGTGAAGGATTCGCTGAAGATGCAGGAAAGCATGGCCAGCATCTGGATATCCGCCGTCTTCTCAAAGTACTCAAAGAGGCTGCTGATGAAGTCTCTCGCAAGGGGATGGTTTCCCCACTTGACTCGGCCGTTGAAGTCGGCGAGGTCCTTCGTGGAAGCACTCAAATCACCTGGACTCTCGGCGCGGAACCGTGAGATAGCGTCCCGGGCGATGACAAGGATCGAGTCCTGACGCTGGTCAAGATTGAGCAGCTCCAGGGGAATATCCCTGCGCAGAAGCAGCGAAAGGTACCGCCAGACGTCGACCAAGTCCTGGCAGCCGTGCTTCTCGGCGACCTGAGCATTGTGCTCACAGACTTCGGAACCTTCTCCGAAGATGGCGTACTCTTGCGCAAACTCTTTCTTGGCGGGTAGCAGGTCCGAGATGTCGTGGAGGGAGACGACGTTCTTCGATTTTCCGGGTCGCTTTCTGAGTGAGCCTGTGCCGGTGCCTGTGCCAACCCCAGTGCCTCCCCCGCTGGACCGGATGGACCGGTTGTCGCTCCAAGTCCTGCGGAACCGATGCCGAGGTTGGTACCAGAGACTCATCTTGTTGATGGACGTCGATTCCGAATCACTCGAAGACGAAGAGCCGTCCGACTCGTCAGAGTCTGACTGGTCGTCGGTGGCCGAAGCCTCGTCGTTACCGTATCTCTTCCCCGGCGGAGAATCGTGTGCGAGGCGGCCAAAGCCGGCGAAGACTGGCTCTCCCTTGGGCCTCTCGCGAAGAGGCTCGATCGGTGCAAACAGCAGGGCCTTTGCCTTTTCTTCCTTGGTTGGGAAAAAACAAACAAGCCGGCCGTCGTTCGCAAAACGGGCACCACAGAACCGCGGCAGCGGGGGGATCGTGGGCCTGTTGTTTGGTGCCAACGTGCTGTCCGGCTCGGCATTGGGCGGTAGCTCCTGCGACATCGACGCCGACCCGCCCGCCGGGATGTCGTTCTCGTCTTCGCTGGAGCTCTCGGATTCAAGCCCGTCCAGCGGATCGTCCAAGTCCCTAACATTCTTGAAGAAGTTTGTGCTGGCCGCAAGGTCGATTTCGCCGAGCAAATAGGAGAACGCCACGTCTAGACAGTTCTGCTTCTGCTCCAAGAACTGATGGCAGAGCTCGTGGATCTCATGGTCGACTCTTCTGTAGGTCTTTTCCGGCATGAAGCTAGTCTTCTCGATGTAGAATCTCGGCGCCTTGAGCTTGGGATAATTGGAGGGTATGTCGACTCTGACTTTGATGAAGATGGTCTCCCCGTTTACTCCCCAGGGGCCGTTCAGGGACGCTTGAAGCGTCAACGAGTCCATGTCGATGTTATCCCACTTCACTTTGGGCAGCTGCATGCTGATGCGCAGGAACTCCTCCTGGATCGTCTCTGGATCTCCCCATTTGTCGTCGTCCATGTATCCAGGGCTGAACATGGTCGAGTCTTTCGAATCTGCCCTCTTGGGGCTGTCGGTCGAGGCCTTTCTCTTGTTCATCATAATGCCCTTCATCCAGCCGATGTGCGCCTGACTGCGGTCCACCTCTTTGGAGTTGTTCTTAGCTTTCATGGACGAACCTTTCCAGGCAGCTCCCAGTCTCGAATACGTTGTTGGCCCAGAGCGCATGCTCATTGTCAAGGCGCTCTGTCGGTACATCGTGCCGGTGCGGGGATCGCTCATGGTCGCACTCCTCCTGTCTCGTCCAACGCTGTCCTCAACCGTTCGGAAGGTTTTGTAGGCGGCACCTTTGCGAGTGAGCACAAGGTTCTTGCTAGCGGGCATGCCCTTGACGTAGCCCACGGATTCGAGTATCGAAGGATCGACTTGCTGCAACCGCAGCTCGTTATCCTCTCCCCACGATACGAGCTGGAAGTCCCTGTCGTCCATGCCTTCTTCGTTGATGCTGCCTCTGCTCCTCCACAGGAACTCCTTGACCTTGTGGTTGCCGTGCCCGGGAAAGACGGCCAAGGGCTCCGTGGGGCCGTCCTCAGGGCCTCCGACGGACGGTCTGCTGTCGTACAGATACAGATCGCCTGGTTCATTCTGAGGCATTGCTAGGAGGCCCCGGCCAAAGGGGGTGTGACGAGCGCGCCACACGGGAAACTTGGTGCGGATAACGTGCTCTGGGACATCTTGATCGCTCCCGTAGTCCCAGAACTTGATATGCTTGTCCAATGAGCAGGTAACAATGCTGGTCGAGGTGGTGCGGTTCCAGTCGATGCCGTAAATCTTTGATGTATGCGCGCTGATGGATTTCAGGGGCTCGCAGGCGCGCCGCTCGTCCCAGATGTGCAACCACCTGTCGTGGGACGATGCCAGGATGTGCGGGTCCTGCCGGTTGTACTTGACCTGGGTGGCACCGGCGAACCAGTCGCAGAAGGTGATGACAGGCTGTCTTGGGCGCCTGAGATCCCAACAGTGCACGTAGCCATCGACCGCGCACGACGCGAGCTGGTCGGGGTGGTGCGCGGAGAAGTTGATGTCGGTGATGGCTCTGCTGTGGCCTTGGAGGGAGTGCTCAATAGCTCCGGAGGCCGAGTCGTCTCTGAGGTTGAGGTTCCATACGAGGGCGCGATGGTTCGCTGTTGACACGACCCAATAGTCGCGGGCAGCGAAGGGCGACCATTGAACGTCGGTAACGAGCCATGGTGAGCCGTGGCTGCTCAATCGGCGGGGCGGGTTGTATGGCGAGTCCAGGTCAATGATGGATAAGCCTTCGGGTCTGTATCGGAGGTTAGCACGAACGAGATTCGTCTAGAGGCATCTGGGATTCCCGTCACTCACGATGCTAAAGCGACATCTCTCCCCGAGGGCGAGATGGTCGCCGACCCTACCAGGCCGGCGACATGGATAGTGCCGTCGGCATCGAAGCTTTCGCTGTCGAAGGCTGACTTAATCGGCTTGCCCTTCTTCGGAGGGTCAAGCTGGTCGAAGTGCGGCATGGTCGTGGTGGCTCAAATGGAGAGCGATGAGACGCCTCATGAGGGCATCCGTTGGTGAGATATGCTGGCCATGATACGACGCGTGCAACTCGGGTTAGGGAATTCGCGTGTAAGCGATTATGAATAGTATCGAGACAGACTTTGCTTTTGCGATGTCTTAATTTGACATATAGGTAGTAAAAGTGGGATATATCAAGATGAGGCTCTAGAGTCGATGCACGCGACAGGATCAGATGCAGCTGCGGTCGGTCGTGGCTGGACGGGATGAAAGTATAGACCCGCCTTTTTCGCCATGTTCCTCTCCGTACAATTCCCGCAGCGTAGTACTTATTCCCCCCGCCATCGCATCCCACCAATCACGTCGTAGCCGAGCCGGCTCCAATCTCCACCCTTTATCGGGTCACAGTGTCACTGGTCACTGGTCAGGCAATGGAAGGCCGCCGCCGCCTCCCAGCTTGCCAGCCCAGTGTCCCAGCCCGCCGCGGTGCTGCCCATGTCATCCTGGCGGACCCCCCTTCCGCGGGGCAATTCCAGGTCTTGAACAAGGCTTTCCCGAGCACATGCCCGCCACTACACTTACGCAACTTCCCTTGCCTTGTCTTCTGTTCGAAACACTAGAGCCGACCTGTCACTCTGTCCAGGTCTCCCGAGCATCCGAATTCCATTGCGTTCTGCAGCGCAACTTCCCTCTTTCGGCACCGCGATCTCGATTCGACGACCCGTTTGCGCCTCCAGCGACTTGAGAGAGACTGGGACTGGAATCTTCCCCTGTGATTCACCACCCGCTCGACCCCGCCAACAACCTCCCACCTGCTGTCACCGCCGAGACCAGCCGTCATCGCGCAAAGAATTTTGCGATCTTTTTGTGTGCCTTCAACTCTTTTCGAACCACACGACTCTTGATTGCCCATCATGGCCCTGCCCAAGCGTATTGTCAAGGAGACTGAGCGCCTTATGGCGGAGCCGTAAGGGTCCATCCCAAGACCGATGTTTGCGACAGTTCACTGACGGACGTGGCATTGCAGTGTCCCGGGCATCAGCGCTGTCCCCCACGAGGACAACCTTCGTTACTTTGATGTCGAAATCCACGGCCCTACGCAATCCCCATACGAAGGTGGGCAAACAAGCACCCGCTACACCACACGGGCGATGGGACAACCATTGGACTGACTTGGCTCTGCAGGCGGCGTTTTCAAGCTCGAGCTCTTCCTGCCCGACGACTACCCCATGACGCCCCCCAAGATCCGCTTCCTCACCAAGATCTTCCACCCCAACGTCGACAAGCTCGGCCGTATCTGCCTCGACGTTCTGAAGAGTGAGTTGGCTCGCTAGGGCCGCTGGCAAAGGGCGCACAAGACGTGCTAACGAAGACCATTCTCGCAGACAACTGGTCCCCCGCGCTCCAGATCCGCACCATCCTCCTCTCCATCCAGGCCCTCCTCGGTGCCCCGAACCCCGACGACCCCCTCGCCGCCGACGTCGCGAAGAGCTGGAAGGAAGACGAGCAGGCCGCCATCGCGACGGCCAAGGAGTGGACTGCCAAGTTCGCCGTGCCCAAGTGAACGGGCCGGCTGGTGACGATTCGCGGGTCGGAGCGAGAGAGAGAGAGGATGATCAGAAGACACAGCGACGACAGCGGCGCGCGGAGGGCAACGCGGCAGGAGCCATTGCAGATAACTTTCCCTACCTTAGACCGAGCTTTTGTTGGGTTTTGGCGGAGCCAACGGTATTCTTTTTTCCACCACCACCACAAGTCTTTCTGGACATGTGTGTAGAAAGGGGGGAGGTCGGCTTGGACGTTTGGGCCGGAGTTGCAAATTTTCAGATGCATTGCGGTTGCTTTTTCTGGTTGAGGAGGACCATATGCATTACGCCTTATGACTTTCGACGCTCAAGAAGGATTCACAGTACTGTGTCTTATCTATGACTGTGATACTCGATCACGCCGCCCTCCAAAGATGAACCTGCGGGTATCCATGAACTACCTAGGTAGTGCCATGCAGCCGGCCGACTCTAAACTGTTTCCCAGCCTTACGAGCTTTAAAGGTGAGGTTGATCACATCAAAACTTTGAACCATAGATCAACTCGATGATGTCGTCAGAGGAATCTAAGAACCGCGCCGGTAAACCGGCACTGGCACATTCGTGACCACTCACAAAAGATCTTGGCCGCTGCGCCACGCCCAGCTCCGTGTAAGAACCTTGGCTATGGGCAGCTGACATCTCGCATCATTAAAACCAGCAGCCTCCCTCCAAATCAGCAAGACTTGATATCGCAATCGAACACTCGAGATACGCCTTCAATCCAGCGGGTCCCTCAAATCCCACCCCAACGACAAAAAAAAACCTAAAAAAAAAAACCACCATGGACGCCCAGAAACCCCTCTGCGACATCCCCAGCTGCTCAACCGACCCCCCGCCCCTCCCCTACCTCTACACGGCCCTCTGGGACGCCTTCCCCCACCGCGGCGTGTTCTACGTCTGGCTCGCGATGCAGCTCTGCCTCGTCCTCGGCAAGGCCTTCATCGAGCTCTCCGTCGCAGCGCAGAAGATCCTCCTCCTGCGGCGCTTCCGCCGGGACCCGGAACCGGGCGCCGCCACATTGTGGGACGCGCTGCTGCGCATGGACCGGGCCTACGCCGAGATGCACCCGGTGCGCACGCGGTGGCGGATGCGCTGGGCCGGCGCGTTCGTCGCCTGGGAATGGAAGAATGTGGATGAGGAGGAGGAGGGGAAGAAGAACACTGTGAAGGGTTCTGGAAGTGGGGTGGGGAGAGCGCGCGCGGCCGATAACGTTACTTTGCCCGGGAGCGCAGTGTGCTAGAAGGTTATCTGTCTTTCGTCCCAACCGGGCTTTTGAGTTCAGGTTACTCAAAAACAAACATGGGAATTTGCAAACTCAGCACAACACTCTTGAAATATCGTCCATTTTGTGATCGCCAGCATTGAGAGCCTCACGTCGCGAGTGCGCGTCACACCTGCGCTACAAGAACTGGCAGATCGGCCTTACAGATATGAAGCGCGCCGATGGTTTAGTGGTAAAATTCTCCGTTGCCATCCAGCAACGTCGGGGAGCCGGGGGTTCGATTCCCCCTCGGCGCATTTCTTTTGCTTCTATCGCATTCTCTCACTACCTACCTAGTCTTGCTGTAAATCATCTTTTTGCTCTATGCACATGTATCCGTCCATCCCTTCACCATGTTTGCCCGGCTGGCTGCCTGTCTAAACAACGTTGTCCTACCTGCCTGTCTACAGTGTAATCCGCCGCAGACACTCATCCAATCGAGCTAGTGCCAGAGACAGATGCATCCTTTTCGATGACGGAAGAAAATGGCCTTGGCCGGAGGCTACACTAGTTTGATCTTGGAGTACGAAAGCCGCTGCTCCGGAGCAGTCAGGCCAGGTGCCAACACCTCAAACCCGCGAAGGTCGGCGGTGCCGACCAGCTCGAAAGCCCCCGCGTCGCCGTCCTCCACCCGGAACTCCGCATCGACCCTTCGGAGGACGAACGGCTTCCGGGCACCTTCCAACAGCCACACCTCGTCGCCCTGCTCGGCCTCTCCGGGACCCAGTCCCAGCTGGCGGTCCCACGTGAGGAAGACGGACCTAGAAGCAACCTCTGCTATGATCGCTGGATCCTGGTATTCCCGTTTCCTGAGGTGATAGTATAGAAGCCTCGCCGAATCGTCGACCTGTTTGTTAGGCGCGTCCGAACCTTCGGTACGTACTCTCATTGACTTGAGGAACTCCCGGCATTTCGACTCGACTTCGGGACTAATTTCACGCGGGGGCTTCGATAGATACATGCCGATCAATCTGACGGCCATCGCATCCCAGAAAACGCCGTCGGTTCTCTGATGGCTCTGCTTGTCTGCGGTGACGAGGTAGATGATATCACCCAAGTCACTGGCCTCCAGCGTTTGGACCATGCGAGGCTTCAAGACGATGCTCAGGAACCCCAACAGAGTGCCGTGCACGATTAGCTCCGACCCGGCCACAATGGGGCTCCTGACGTGGTTACCCCACATGTCTCGCTGCTCTCTTCTGAGAGCTTCGAGGCCCAAGTCCATGTGCCTGTTGATGGGCAGCTTGGTAGTGCCCTTGGACCGGTCGTGACCAAATGGGACGGAGTAGTCGGGAACCCACGATGGGAGATCACGGTACCGGCGGGCGGACCTGCTCTCAACCCGCGACAGTTCCAGCAGCAGAGGCGTCTTCTGGAGGAAGATGCCAGCAGTCGAAGTGAAGACCTCCACCACATGTCGCTCGTAGTCAGGCAAGATCGGGATCTGGAAACCCTGCGGCAAGACCATTGACAACATGCCGATGCATCCGTGGATGTGGTCGCGGTCGTCGCCGAACTGCGAAGAGCGGAGCGAGGTAACGAGAAAGT
Source organism: Colletotrichum musae (assembly GCA_027406025.1). Taxonomy (NCBI): domain Eukaryota; kingdom Fungi; phylum Ascomycota; class Sordariomycetes; order Glomerellales; family Glomerellaceae; genus Colletotrichum; species Colletotrichum musae. The sequence continues at coordinate 2,512,971 of JANVYC010000001.1, read as the reverse complement.
TGGCACAGAAGAACCACATCTCTTCGCAATCCGCTGCCAGACCGGTCTGGCGGACCACATCACCCAGGATAGATCGTATTTCGTTGATCTTCCGTATCCTATCGCCCACGTCCGTCTCCGAGTCGAACTTGGATCTGTATGAAGTAGGAGGAAGCTCCGGCCGCCAAAGGTCATCAACCTTCGATCGTAAAAGATCCTCGCCGAGGGAGGTGCTCCACGAGGTCTCGTGAAGGAACTGAGAAAAGGCCGTAAGGCGCTTCCAGCTGAACGCCGGCCCGCCGCACAAGATGTAGACGTCGGCCGGGTCGGCGAGAGCCACTTCCTGGACGATCCAGCCGCGGTCGAACCAGCGCTGGCGGTGTAAAAACTTCTCAAATGGAAGCCATGCCGCGGCCCATCTGGCGCAGACGTCCCGGCCCAGCTCGTCGATGACGGGCTGCGACCGGCAGAAGGGGTCGGGCTTGAGGTGAGTCTCCACGAAGTCGGGACGATATCTCATCAGCTTGGCGAGTATCGGGGTGAACTTGTCGTGGATCCAGACGACGTCCGGGTGCGGCGGCGCAGACCCCAACCAGACGATGACCTTCCTGGCTGAGCTGTAGATTCTGTGCATGAGGAGCACCTGATGTCTCTTCTCGTCCGCGTCGGCCTGGTTGATGCAGAACGCGTCAATCCATAGCGGCATCGAACTCAGGACTCCCGACACCTTGGGCGTGAGGCTCGATCGCGCCCCAAGGTCTCCTCCATCGCACGCCTTCAGAGCTACGCGGAGGAAGTCGAATAGGTTCTCGGATACACTCATCGACTTGCCGTCGCAGATGACGTCGAACGTCTTCCCCGTCCCGCCCTCCGTGCGCTCCCTGTGATCGACGTATTCAGGGAGCTGCCACGTGTACGACAGGGCGGCGAAGCTGGGGTCGTCATTCAGATGCGTCTCGGTGAGAGACAGACGCATGCCATGAGGGTGGTTATCGGCGCGCGAGATGCTCAGAAGCCGCACCGAGTCGACCGCCGACAAGGCCTGATACTGGTAATCGGTGTTTGCCATTGCTCTTCATGATGCGGGCCAGTTGTTGCATCTCTGCCTGTTGGCGGGGGAGGCAGATGTGCTTTATGGCTCCGAGTGTGTAGTAGCGAGAGTAAGAAATGATGACAATGGAACGAACGATGCGGAAACTAATACTGGCAGGGTATGGAGTAGTAACACAGCCACAGTATGCAGTTGGGAAAGCACGACCTATCAAATCGCAGGGTGAAGTTGCCAATCGAAAACCTGCCTCACTTTCGGGAAGGATCGTGACTTCCACACGCAAAGTGGATAAACTATTCATGAAATTGTAAATTGAACAAACATCATAAACTCGTCAACTGTGATAATCATACAATCTAATCCGCTCTAGCCCTCCTGTAACCTAGAATACCCATTGCCTGCACCAGTTCTGCATCAACTCAGGCGTCACGGCCCCCATCTGCTTCATCGTCCTGCTGTACTGCACCGTCCTCTCCATCGAGAAGTCCACGCCCTTGCCCCCGCTGTGCGCCAGACCGTGATAGAAGTCGAGCAGCTTCACGCCGGGGTTCTTATCGACATCGTCTGTGGTCGCAGCGCTATCCTCCAGCGCCTTGACCCACTCCTTCAACGAGACAACCTTCTTGATGCGATCGCCGTAGAAGGCTTTGACAGCCCCCGTGAGCTTCTCCCACTCGACCGTTTGCGGGTTGACGCCGTGGAAGTAGCCCCTGATACTCTCCAGCGGCACAGGCGCGGCAACGCCAGCAACTTCGAGAATCAGGTTCGCAATGCCCTCGATGGGCGTCCAGTTGACCAAGCCCATGGCGCCGAGGTCACCCGGCAGGAGGCCGAGGTAAGCTGAGCTGGCGATGATGGTCGGCAGCCATTCCTGGCGGTTCCAGACACCGTCCTTGGACTGAGGCCCAGCAACCTGGCCGACGCGCACGATGGCGGTGGGCACACCGGAGCGCTGGGTTGCCTCGTCGAGAATGAGGGAGCTGACCATCTTGGATCGGCCGTACCCGGTGCTGGGCAGCGAAAGGTCCATCAAACGCTTCTCGGGGACCGGGCCAGGACCGTCCCAAGTATCGACGGTGCCGATGCTGCTGATGAAGATGATGGGCACGTTCTTGGCCGCGCGCAGGGAGAAGTCAACCCAGTGGCGGACGCCGCGGATGTGGGGCTCGAACGTCTCGACAGAGATGTTGAAGTTGACAGGCCAAGCGTTGTGAATGACACGGTCCGCCTCCTTGAGAAGCCTGTCGTAGACCTCGGGCTCCAGGCCGAGGTTGCTCTTGGACATGTCGGCGCAGAGAAACTCGGCCTTCTTCCACGACGTGGCTAGGCCGCGCTCGGCACTCATCTTGGCCTGGCGCTTGTCACCATCCTCGCTGCGGTTGAGGCAGACAACCCTCTTAACAGCTGGGTTGGACTCCATGAAGTCCAACATGTACGAGCCCAGTGCGCCCGTGGTACCAGTGATAAGGACGGTCTGGCCCTTGTCGGCCGGGGCGGGCTTGGCGCTCTGCTTTTGCGGCAGGTCACGAGTATACTTTTGCAGCTGGGCCTCCATGGCGTGGATGTCGTGGTTGGCGCTCTCATCCTCCGAAGTGCCGTTCGCGCCAGCTGTCTTCCTGACGACGCTCATCAGGTAGCTGGCGAGTTGCCGCGGCGTGGGGTGTGCGTAAATGACACGCGTGGCAATAGCGTCGGCATTGACGCTGGCGCCGGCCGCCTCGAGACCGCGGCGCAGAAGGCGGGAGGCGTTAATGACCTGCATCGAGTCGATACCGGCACTGAAAAAGTCGGAGTCGGCGGTAAGGGCTCTGCTGCCGAGAGTCTGCTGGAAAAGCTTCTCTATGGAATCGATCAGGGACTGCTCCGAGGCGACGTCGATGTTGACGGAGACAGAGTCGGCCCCATCCTCAGCCATCTTGTACCACGCGTCGAGCTCGTCCTTGTACAACTTCAGAGCCATGGGGCGCTGAATTGTTCCTTTTCCGGCACGAGGGAAGGGCTTGTCAGGAGAGGTGACGCCGATAAACTGGCGGCCAATCTGGCCGTGAGCAACGGTTTCCTTATTAGCCTTGACGACCAGAGGCCAGACGTCGTCGATGAACTTTTGCTTCTCGTCCTCTGTCTTAAGATCCTCCATAGGCTCGAGAATGAGCAGCGGCTGGAAGCGCATGGCGCCGGCGACGACGGCACCCTTGACGCGGGGGTGGCCAGTGACAATCTCCTCAATGGTGACGGGATTCAACTTCTCGCCGTTGGAGAAGACAATGATGTTGTCGGAGCGACCGTAGTACGTCCAGTGGTTGGGGAGGGTCGGGTGCTTGCGGTACAGGTCCTTCGTGTTATACTCCTTGACGTCAGGGAAAGTGTAGAAAATGCCCTGGAGAGGATCTTCTTGCGGCTTGCGAACGATGACCTGCTCGTAGATGTCCTCGTCCTCGCCGCTAGCAGGGCGCCATTCGACGCCGAGACGTTCCGAGTCGACGATGAACCACTGCCAGAGGTCGAGATTCTTCTGGAAGTAGTACGGCAAAGGGGCGGCCCTAGGCAGTCTTAGTATGTCATGGGTTATGGGTAAGATACTACACGTACTCGGTGAAGGCGATAACGCTGGACACGGGAACACCCTCCTTGGTGAGCTTGTTACCGGCCTCTCGAGCCAAGTTACCGCCGCCAAAGTTCACACGCTCCAGCTTCTTGAGCGCGTCGACGGCCTCGGGCATGTAGGCCATCTCCTCGAGGATGGCAGGGGGCAGGATGGCGTTGTCGACATTGGCGTAGTGAAGGGCGTCGAGCACGGTCTGCGGCGTCATCGGGCGGTTGGTGTATCCGAGAGCAACAGGGTGCTTCCAGTAGATGGCAGAGAATGTCATCATGTAACAGCCGGCGGCGTGGAAAAGCGGCATAGGCAGGAACAGGCGCTCCCCCCTCATAATGGACTTGACGCAGTTCTCGGAGCCCATGAAGTCGGGGAGGTCATGGAAGGCGTCGGCAACGGCGACCATGGCGGCACGGGCGACAATGGGCTTCGGCAGGCCGGTGCTTCCGCTCGTGTGCAGGACGACAACGGGGTCGTTCTTGGCCTCGTCGAAGGTCTTGGTGTAGGGGACTTTTGGCACCTCGGTGTCGTCGAGCCATGCGTCTGCCGAGGAGACCATGATGGCATCCATCTGGCGCTCCTCAAGGAGGGGCTGGACGACATCCCTGAATGACGAGTCGAAGCAGATAATGTTGCAGTCTGTCTTCTCAAAGAGGTTCATCTGACCCTCGTAAGAATTTCTCGGCGAAATCAAGAGTGCCTTTGGTTGGTTAGCTTCACGGCCGGGGAATGTCAGGGGACGAGCGGATCCGACGCACCTGGTATCCCGCCTTGATACAGGCGATCACGATGATCAGATAGCGGGCATCGCTGGGGCCGATGTAGGTGAGGGTGGGAAAGGTTCCGGGGGCGGGTCTGCCCCTTTTGTCGATGATCTTCTGAGCTATGCGGTTCACGGCGTTGGCGACCTGCTTGTAGGTGATGGCCTTCCACCCGTCCTTGGGATCTGATGAGCGGGGGACAGACAGAATCTCTGCGTTGGGGTCTGTTTCGGCAATCTCGTCGAGCACCTGGGGGATGAGGCGCCTTCCGTACTGAGTCGTGGCCATGCTTGTGTTGGTTATGATGATACTGTGATGAAATAGAGAGTTGGTATTTAAGGCTGAGGGGTATAAGTGCGAGATTCAATTGCGAGTTATATCAGAGAGAAAGTAGGGATGATGAGATGGGCTGCTTTCTAGAATGTCATGTTGAGGGGCCAGGCAGAGAGTTTATATATCTTCAAACTCTCTCCGCGGATGCGCCCGGTGTTATCGAGCTCGAGACTCAGGCCTAGGTCCAGGGCGGCGGCGGTGGGATTCTCCATAGAGTCTGTGTTCGTCAGGAAGAAACTCGGGGATGGGCTCCGAGACAGGACGAAGACGTCATGTCTACATGGCCAGCGGTTCCCACTGGCCCGCGACGATGGAACTACATCGGGAGTAGGTGTGGCATTGAGTGGATGGACCACCCGTAGCCCGGGCCGCTATCGGCCGGTCGGCGCTCTATTCGACGCCGGCGCCGAGGTGGGGAGGCGAAGGAAGCGGCTCCAGTGTCGTTTGGAGTTCGTAGCTAGGGACTGGCCGGTCGATCGTCTAGTGTAGGTAGAGAGTCCAAAGGCAGGTCGGACGCGGCGTAGGGGCGAGCCGCGAAGCGCAGTATCGCAGCATGGTGTATTAGGTGTATGTGTATGGTGGATAGCTCCAGTGTCCTGGCGGTCGGCCTGCGACGGGGTGAGTGGATGGAGGCGAAAGAGCTGCGAGGGTGGGGCCAAGGACGGAATTCGCCCGTCGAGGAAGGTGGGACTGCCGTTCCTGCGTCTCCAATTTCTTTCTAGAAGACGGTCCAGAGAAACGAGACTGCGGGATTGCGAAACCGCGACGTCTTCGGTTCTCGTCTACGGCTGTTGGATTGGAGACGGGATGGGGCTGTGGATGGAAGGGGGGCAAGGGGGGGTGCCGGTGAAGAAAGCTTGTTGGTTCGCTGTGATGTGCGACGACGGTGGGGGCGATCGAAGGGTCAAGCTTTGATGCTAAGACGGGCCGTGATATCCGCCCTGTCGCAGTGTCTCGGAGGGCTCGGAGAGAAACGTGGATTCTTGGTGTGAGCGTAGATGGAGACGAGAGACAAGGGTGGGGGGCGGAAAGACGGACGGACGGGGTGGACTGGCAGCGGCACGGCGAGGCGGGAGGCGGCCGGTACTTCAGGTGTGATCACTGATCAGATTGCAGATTACAGATCTAAAGTGATGAAGGATCATCAGAGTTGGCGGAGTGTTCCGTACGTTCGTAGGTAGTTAACGCGATATCGCAGCCCTTACGTCATCGGACATGGCCTCGCACTAGGAAGGAACGGCCGGCCACTTGCACCACACACCCACATTACGCCCTTTTGAAGATTCTTTTCAAAAGACCGGCCACTCCCGTCTTCCATCACTTCCAATTCGTTTTTCAATCTGAAATGTCAACCCAAGAGAGCCTTTGCCTGTAGACTTGTAGCCGAGGCCCGAGGACTCCTGCACGTCGCACCAGAAGACTACTGAGTCTCTTAACGCCGTGCGCTTTCAGTCTCGCAAACTCTGTTTAACTCCGTCCTTGAATCAAGGAAGCCCGGGACGTGGCCGGAAATGAGACTCACGACCGATGTTAAACCCGTGAGACGTGCCGGCCCTGACCCTGACCCTGATCGACAGGGAGCATAGCTTCATCTGGCGTCTTGTTGCTCGTCGCATGTTGTCTATGTAGCCGTGAATTAGAATCTCAAATAGACACGTATGCGCGCCTTTCGTCGGCAAGTATCTACAGAGGGAGCTGCGTGATTCGGGTGATTCGGGCTCATCTCCAAGACAAGATGTCATGTTTGAAAACTCAGAGTTTCGGTCTGGAGTCTGATGCCTCCCCCAAGGGGTCCGCTGCTCCCAGCACCTGTTTTCATCATTGTTTTCAGACGTATTCCGAAAGGTAGTTGGTCAGGCACCTAACGGAATCATTTTGGGCGGGTACGTGTGCAGTCTACCTGCCCAAAAGGAGGTGCCCATGTCGGTCCTTCCGTGGTCGTTTCGAAGACGGTAATCACCCGCGCTTCCTCGAAAACGCCTCTTGGAAGGAAGGAGATGGCCCCGTCCCGGTAATCTTATGCTTCGTTCCTTCTGCCAACCCAAAGGAGACGCGTACACGAGTTGAAAGTTTCAAGAGAAGTTCTCAACACAAGACGTATCTCCGATGAAGAGAGCTGAAGCAGCGGCTGCTGGCTATCTGATGATCAAACACCTGGGGATGTTCTTTTCTGCAGACGGGAGAATTTCTCGCGCCTTATATACACTCTTTGCGACCTAAGCAGGCTCCACTCCACGGAGCTGATATTGGGACCAAAAAAAGAGTTATACATACCCGATTCTAGTAGCCTGTACGCATGTGGGCAGCCAAAAATGATAGATGTGGCTTGTATGATCCGGCAAATGGATGTACCTAGCGAACCCGAGTAGACAGTTTCAAGACTTCCAGATAACCGAATTGGCTTGACCAGCAGCTGTCGCCCGGTGGCAGCTGCATAAAGGGGAAGACTTGTGCTGCGTTGTGTATCTTCATGGCAAGAGTGATGATCTACTCCTGCTTCCCAGAAACTTGAAGAGTTCATGAGGCTCCTATTAGTTGAAAAGGAACACGGAAGGCGCTCTTTGGCACTCTAGCGAGAACAAACCACCAAGGGTACTTTCCCGGAGAGTTGAGTGTATCGCAACCTTAGCCTCGTTTATGACGGAAGGCCAGTGATGTATGTCTGCTCTCCGAGATCCTTCCAATGAGACATGGGATTTCTACTGTTCATCTGCTCTATCAAACTTTCGTAATTACCTAGTACCTAGAAATGCATTTGGGATTGTTGTTCGTGAGTTTAGAGCACGATTGATGATTCTTTAAATGAACTCCCAGGCCCCCTGAAACACATGGTTTAAAACACAGCTACCAAATCTCAGTGCCAAATTCCCGGAAGACAAGTACCGAATCGCCCAATTCACTACGTTCATCTATCCTCGGCGAACAAGGAACGTGCTTCCCAAGCTGCAAAGACCATGTCCGTGACAACAGGTGCAAAAATAACGATGCCAACCACTTGACCAAATCCCCATTCGTTCCCGGTGTAATCGCGACCCATGCTCTCCAAAGCGATTGAGTGCATACTTCGAAGACGGAATATGCACCACAGAAGCGGGCCGCATAGGACGGCGGGCGCGAGGAGCAGCAACAACCGGACCGCGGCGCTGCTCTTCCAGACCTTCTCTAGCCTCTGGATTTTCAGCAACACCGCCGTCAGCCGCCTTTCGTCCTCGCACTCTCGGTCTTGGGCCAGCATCGTGCGGCCGCCGGCGCCGATCGCCAGCCATATGGTGAAGAAAAAGATGATGATCGAGGCTGCGACCTCGCAGATGGCCAGCATCCAGCCCTCTACGCGAGTGAGCCTACTGACAGAGACGGCGCACATGGCCTCGACCTTGTGCCATTGTTCTTCGGTAGCCAGGGTCTCCCCGCCCGTTCCGTTGCCTTCTCCTATCCGTGACGGGGCCCAGTTGTGGATGCACTGCGACAGGAACGGGTAGAAGAATAGGACCGCGAGGATGCAGAACAGGGTGGTACGGAAGTTTCGAGACCTCGTCGAGATGGCCTGCGACCTCTCGACGGGCTTTCTGGCGTTTGACTCAGGATGGGACAGCCGGGTCGAGAGCAGCGTCATAGGATATAGTAAGGGGATGACGCACACGACAGCCACTGCCAGGGCGATCTGTGCCTCGCTGGCCCCGAGATTCTTCGTCGAGATCCCATAGTCCTTGTTGACGAGCATGTAGATGGAGGCCACCTCGATCGAGATGGCGAAGTAGATGGCGGACCCGAAGAAGGCCTCGGTCCCGGCCTTGGCTACGAGCTGGAAGAACTCCCACCGAGGCCCCCGCCTCTGCCGCACAGTCATGACCATGATGGCCAAGAGAAACGCGATTCCCGCTTCCATGGCATATCCGATGGAGACCTACCATGACGGTCAGCCGCGCTCACATACGTGTATCGATGAGAATCTTGATAATACCCCGATTCCGGAAATATCTGGATTGCTCTCCCCCCAAACGGCGCTACATATCATCTCGCTGCATTGGTCGAGAAGAGTATCGTTGAACTGAGTTTCTGACTTGACTCGAAGGATGTAGTCGTCGGAGCCCCTCATGAATCTCAGACTTTCGCAGTCCGGTTCCAGGCTTGAGAGCTCTGCCATGTTGCTTTGTATTGTTTGGTTGCTGTTTGCAACTCTGACGGTCTGACCGGAGAGCATCGCTGGACAGGGAGTGGTGATATAGTTATGCGAGACTCCAGCCTGTCCAGTGTTCTCTCACATCCAGTTTTCATGTCCGTTCCAGGCTCAATGCCTCAATAAAGGCTGGACTTCAGCTGAGCGCCACCTAGGCATCCTGGAGCGCCATTGCCAAGATGCAGAGAAGTGAGCATTCCGATGGTTTCGTTCGCAGGCCCCGGATCAGGCTGGGGCTGACAATGCCCTGCATGTGGCTGCATACGCGAGCCAAACACATCTCTCCTTTAGCGACCCCATACCCTTGAAGAGTGAAGTCTGGAATCCCACAATCAGGTGCCCTTCAATCGCCAAGACCTCCAGGCACATGCAAGGCGAGGCTCGAAGAATTGGATAATAGGGTCGCTGATGTCCCCGTAGTCTTTTGCTGGCGAGGTCAGGCGATCCAACTCTGAGCCGGGGAGCATCGACAAGTTTGCCCAGCATATCGTCATCTCTGAAGAAATGGGCCGACTTCAACTTCACACGCTTCTTCGAAGCGTACTCCTTGCCATTTCCATTCTTCCGTGGACTGAGGCACAAGATGGCGCAGCCATCCCACTACAACCTCGAATCACTGAGGCACCGCAAACTCCCAAAGCCAGACTGAGGTTCTTTGGCCGGCAAGATGCGTTTCCAAACATGTGTCAAAGTGTGCAAGGTGAGTTGCGGGCAATATAGACACACAGTGAAGAAAGAGAACATTCTGCTAATGACATTACGTTGGCATGCCAGGTGTGCTGGTCGGATGTCCAGCAGGCGACCGTTGCACTATGATCAATTCTTATGTCGGTTGCTGCCCAAGGGGTGATACGTGCCGCATTTACACTGGATGTGTCGAGAGATCGCGCGCTCAGACGGCGTGGAATCCCTACCTACTTACCTGGTGAGCTTCGAGAAGCGAATCCTAGCCCACGATCTATGCACGCGGCGGCCGCTAACCCACTTCCAACAGTTGGAGCCCCGATTCATCTTGCGAGACATCCACATGGTCTCGTGGAGTTGCTACATCGTTCTACTGCGGCGATGAAATAACCAGCACGACGTCGACGAGCAGTGTATGGAGCACGCGGACGTCGAGCGGCGCCTCGCATACTATCACCCAGGCGCCGACGTCAACAGGGGCTGGCGGCAGTCCACCGGAGACCAGCAGACCACCAGAGAATGACGGCACTCCTGGCAGTGGAAGCATGATACAAGGTGCGCTTCACCCAAAACTCATGACCAGCTTCTCTCTCACTTGCTGTTCCCAACTGACTAACGAGACAAGACCTCTCCCAGGGGCAGAAAATTGGCATCGGGGTTGGCTGCGGCAGCGGGGCTCTGCTCCTGATTGCTGGCATTTCGTAAGTCTCGAGGAGGGTTGTGAGACCTTCATAACCCTGCTGCGATTAGAAGCTGATCATGCCGATTTACCACCATACAGGTACTGCGCTTGTGGTTCGAGGCGCAGGAGGCGTTCGTCGCGCAACTCCAGCGACAGATCTATCACGACCAGCACGACGGTATCGACTGTGGAGAAAAGCAGCGAGCTCAACCCCAACGTGCGTTATGTGCCGAATGGTCATTGAGCCTTACGTGCCATGCGGAACTTGAGTCGTCAAGTGTCGTATTTCAGTATCTATTCGAAACAATGATATTATCATGTTTATCTATCTACGCGAGAGCCCGCCTCAGGAGACTCTCCAAACTCTCAACATCCTCTTGCTTTGTCGTCTGGCTCGTCATGACGTAAAGGACGTTTCCGAGGACTCTGCTGTGAACGTTCCATCGCTCGCTCGCGGCGCCCACGTCCCCCTCGAGTAGAGCGCTCTGTAGATCCGCGGAGGCGTTGCTCTGGTACCCGGCGCCCTCGCTGTCTTCCATGTGAATCGCCAGGACCGAGCCGATGGCCCAGACTCCCGCGACACGCCCGGTCCGTCTAGAGACCCAATCGACGAATGTCTGGGACCAAACAGACCAGACAGCAGCAGAGTGGTCTTCTCCCCTCGCGGCCATGACCGGTGATGCGCCGGCCCAGTCCCCGGTCTTTGCCCAGTCCCACTCGCCGTGCTCGTCGATCCTCTCCAGCTCGCGCAGCGACTCCAGGGCGACCTGGCACCCCACGGCGTGCGCGGTGTAGCTGTGCCCGTGCAGCAGGGCGTCGCTCTTCTCGTCGCTCTCGAATGCGCGGAAGATGCTGTCGGACGCCGACGTGGTGCACAGCGGAACCAGGCCGCCCGTCAGGAGCTTGGCGTTGACGACGACGTCCGGGTCGACGCCGAGGAAGGACGCGGCCGAGAAGCGGCCAAGGCGTGTCAGGCCCGTGAAGACCTCGTCAAAGACAACGGGGAGGCCGGTCCAGGCGTTTGCGTCGGCTCCGGCCGCGGGGGCTGATCCGAATAGCTCGGGGTGCTGCCGGACGACCCTGACGAGGGTGCGCTGGAACAATGGATCGCTAGAAGAAGCCATCATGGTTAGCAGTCGAGTTTTGACACACATTCAGTGGGAACTCACGCCATAAGCATGCCGCCAGCTCCGAGAATGACGGGCTCCATGACGAGGGCACCAAACTTGCGTCCCTGGTCGTGAAGACGAAAAAGAACCTTCAGTATGTACTTCTCATACGCCTCCTGCTCCCGCGACTGCTCTCTGCCTTCGACATCAAAGACCTCAGACAAGGTTCCGAACTTGCTGCCGCTGCCCAAGTCGTCTTGCAGGGCCGGAGGCACCTGCACGACCCACTCGCCGCCTTTACACATGACGGACGGGTAGTCAAACCAGAACCCCTTGCCCTCGTACCATTCGACCTTTTCGTTGAAAACAGACGGCTCCGTCGAGTCCATGGCGCCCATGGTGTCGCCGTGGTAGCTACCCCTGATGCCAAGGATCTCAAGTCTGTCGCTGGCGTCCCAGCCGTACCGAACCCGAGCGGCGCGCAGACCCATCTTGACGGCGACTTCCATCCCGGTACTGCCGTTGTCCGAGTAGAACACCCGGGACAGGCGCGGGTTCTGCAAGCGACGGAGCAAGGACTGGGCGAGCGCCAGGGCGGGCTCGTGGACGGCGGAGGCGAACATGACATGGCCATACCGGCCGGCGGCATACGAGGCAGCGAGCGTCAGTTTCGGGTTCGCGTGGCCGAGGCCCTGCGTCCACCAGGAGGACGAGCCGTCGAACGAGGGCTGGAGCAGGGCCTGGCCGTCTGGCTGGTCTCGGCTACCGGGGACGAGGGTCTGGAAGCAGTCTCCGTGAGCCGAGTCGATGGCCGTGATCTTTTCCGGGGTCAGCGTCTTGTGCTGCGTGAAAGGGTACCAGATGACGTCGTGAGCGTCGCGGGACATGGATTCGAGGCGGGAGATGCGAGCGAGGTGGCGGTCGTGAAGGTGGTCCAGGGTGCCCCTAACGACAGCGCTGGAGCTCATCTCGTCGTAGTACTGCGACAGCGCCTTAGCGTCGATCTCTGCGTCCTCGGCCCGGGCCGGGGGCTGCTCGATAGAGACGACGGGGATGCTGTGTTCGCGAGAGAAATAGTCGGTCAGGTATGAGTAGTTTTGGTAGCGCTCTTCGCGGAAGAGAAGGACGGACTCGACGTCGTAGCCGCGCAGTTTGAGGGACTCAAAAGCAGAGATGGTCTGGGAGATACCGCCGAGCTTGGCGTCGCCGATGAAGACGACGGGGACGCGGAGCGGGGCGTAGAGGTCGGCCTGCGGGGTCCCGGACGGGGCGGGCGAGTGGACGCCGCCAGCCGTCTCGATGAAGAGCCAACCGGGGCCCTCGGCGGCCCGTCGGGAAGAGTAGGCGTGAATGTTTTTCAAGACTTCATTGTCGGTCGGGGTAGGCTTCGCATGAGTATTAGTTACTGGGGGATAAAGTAGAGCAATTGCTCATAAGAGGTAGTGAGAACTCACTTGTTGCGATACTGCGGCGGCGAGGTGAGGGCTTGCAGGGATTTCAAACTGGAACAGCGTCTTCTCTGCGATGCCGGGTGCGAATCTTTTGATGTGACTAAGAAATCTTCATTAGGTGACATGAAACTTCAATGAGATCGAGAGGATCGGGATTCTATTTCCGGAGTTAGTCGAGGTTCTGGGTGGAGTGAGTGAGAGCGTCGATGAGTGAGTCAGTGAGTGAGAGCGGGCACTAGAGTGAGTGAGTGAGGGAGTGAGTGACTCAGTGAGACGTACACCCATCATCGGCTTCAGAAGCCGGGCCCGTGGAGACGGGCTTCAGGAAGGCCGTCTGCTCGTTCGGCCACAGCTTCCGGGCTGCATTGCATAGAACGGAAGCGAATACAGTCTTGCCGACGTCGGTGTTGGCGCCGTAGATCTGGTATGCTCGGAGGGAGCGCCAGAGCAAGGCGCCGACTGGTGCCATTGAGGGCATCAAACGGCCATGAACGGTTGCGGAATTGAGGTGAGGCTCAACGGCGAAGCCAGATGACCAATTGAAGGTTTCCAACTGAGCGCTCGTCACGAGAAGGCAGGAAACTCGGCTGAAATGAACGAGACGTGCGACTCTAACCGGATACTCCGAGGGACCGGGGGAAGAGGAGGCGGAGGCGGGGTACGGGCGTATTGCTGCGGCATTTGTTGCGCCGAGAACTGGGGCGCATTGCAATTGCAGCGGCTATTATCGCACTTAGGTACATACAGACGCTAGACTAGGGAAAAGCAAAAACTAAAATCAAAAGGAAAAGTTGTTGAGGTTGCCCATGTCCCTGTCCTGCGTCGTGTCAGTCCGACAGTTCTCAACGCCGCCTGTCCGGTGAGTCGCACTCGGTGGGGGTGTTGTTGAACTTGCGTGGATCTCGCCTTATGCCGATCAGCTGGGCCTCAACCAGCCGTGCGGATACATCCGTGGGAAAAGTCCTCGTTCCCCATGCCGAGGTTAGGTGTGGTCCCTGTCTTCACTTTGACACATTTGACAACCTCGAAGCGTAACACCCTACCATGCCGGCGAGCGCCCGTTTGGACCGAGTGTTTGCGGACCTCCTCGCCCGCCGGGAGGCCAAAAGCCAGCTCCGGCGTTTGACTCTCGTACCGCCCGGCGCTGCCGACTTCTCGTCCAATGCCTACCTCTCACTCTCGACCCACCCGGAGACGCGCCGCCGGTACCTCGACCGCATCCAGACCCACCTCGGCACGTCCGGCCCGGAGGATGCCGGCAGCGCCCCAAGCCTCCTCGGCTCCGGCGGGTCCCGGCTGCTGGACGGCAACATGACGCTCGCCGAGTCCCTGGAGGATCAGATTGCCGCTTTCCACCGCGGACCCGCGGGCCTACTCTTCAACTCGGGTTTCGACGCCAACGTTGGTCTCTTCGGCTGCGCGCCGCAGCCCGGGGACGTTATCGTCTACGACGAGCTCATCCACGCAAGCGTGCACGATGGCATGAAGATGAGCCGGGCGGCAAGGAAGATTGCTTTTGCGCACAACACCGTCGAGCCAGTCGAGACCACCGGAGAGAACCAGTCCGAGAGCTTGAGCGAAGTGCTATCGGCGCTGACTCGAGGCGACGATGGACGTGAGGTGAGACAAGGCACCAGGAACGTCTTTGTCGCCGTCGAGGGCATCTACAGCATGGATGGCGATGTTGCACCGCTGAAAGAGATTGTGGAATGCGTCGAGCGGTACCTGCCCAGCGGCAACGGCCTTGTCGTAGTCGATGAAGCCCATTCGACAGGTCTACTCGGTGAGAGGGGCCGCGGCCTGGTATGCGAACTGGGTCTTGAAGACAAGGTCTGGGCACGGGTTCACACATTCGGTAAAGCAATGAGTTGTGCAGGAGGTACGTCAAACCCGTCCAGAGGACCGTTTCAAGATAGATCCGCTTACACGCAGAAGCCATTGTCATATGCTCACCGACAACTCGATCGTACTTGATCAACTACGCCCGCAGTCTCATCTACACCACAGCTTTGCCATTCACCGCCCTCGCCAGCATACAGACAACCTATGACTTCATAGCCGAAGGCCTTTCCGAGCCTCTGCTCCGCCATTTGTGGTCTCTCGTCGACCGCACACACCGACTACTTCTGGACCTTTGCAGCCAGTACCAACCGGCCCCGGGTGTTCTCTTCGTCATCGCAGCCAAGCCAAGGTCCCCAATAATACCGCTCTTCACCTCCGACCCCAGAAGCCTTGCTCGGCATTGCCAGCAGCGCGGTTTCATGATACGACCCATAGTCGCACCGACGATCCCAACGGGGAGTGAACGTGTGCGTATCTGTCTGCACGCAGGAAACACGGTCAAACAGGTCCAGGGGCTGGTCTCCGCGATAGAGAGCTGGCTAGTCGCTCAACTACATCCAGGTAGACAAGGGAATGAGAGCGTGGTAGACACTAGAGCAGCCGAGTTGAAATCTCGACTGTGACTCGAGAGATAGAGAAAAGATACACCAGCACGTAGATAAATGAAGAGACGACCAGTTCAAGAAGTCTACGAATCGTCATAATTCCATACTATACATTTTGATACATGTGAGGAAGAAGGCCAGCCTGGGCGCTTTCAAAGTACACACAATTAAGCCAAGAGGAACTGGCCCAGACAGACGACCGCAATCGACGTCCACATCCAAGCCAAACCGTGTACCGCCACAGTAGAGCCGCTGCCCGGGACCACCGGGGTGGGCGGGGTTGTAGAGTTGCCGGGCGCCGGCATGGTGCTGTTGCCTCTGCCCTTTCCACCGCCCTTGCCGCCGCCTCCGTGGGTGCTGTTCCCTCTGTCCTTGCCGCCGCCCTTGCCACCACCGTCGCCGCCATGGCCGGTGGTGCTGTTGCCCTTCCCCTTGTCACCACCGTGTCCCTTAGGCTTGTCCTTGGGCTTGTCGCCGCCATGGCCTTTGTCCGTGCCGTTGCCCTTGGGCATTTCAGTCTTAGGCTCCTCCGTCATCATTTTCATGCCGGGCGGCGCCGGAGCGGGAGGGGCACCGGCGTTCGCCGGCGGCGCCGTCTGAGAGTTGACCTTCTTCAGCTCGACGGACGCCTTCTGGGCCTCAGAGGCCGGGGTCTCGATGAACGGGATCATGGGCGCCAGCATCGCGCAGTTGTCCTGCTGGGCGACGGGCATGCCCTCCATGGTGCCCGTGTTGTTCTGGAACAGCAGCCTCTGCTTGCCGTCGACAGTCCACGCCTCCCACTGGGGCATCCCGGCCTGGATCGCCGCGGCGTTGGGATCGAGGGTGCGCACGAAGCTGGCCCAGTAGGCCTGGGTCAGCGGCACGATGGGCGCGTTGGTGGTCGCGTAGCTCTTGGGCGGCGCGCCGTCCGTGTTAGCCGGGCCGAAGACGCCATTGAGCTCGACGGTGTGGTAGGCGCCGAAGCCCTGGGCCTCCTGCTCGTCGTCTAGGGGGCCGTAGCGGTAGTTGAACGTCTTGACGCCGTCACGCGCCTGGGCGTCCTGGAAGATCTTGGTGATGCAGTGCGCGCGGAAGTCGCCGTGCGCCGTCGCGAGCTGCCGCCACAGCTTGCCCGCCTTAGGGAATGTGGGCTGCTGGACGTCGAGATAAGTCTGCTGGAGCAAGGCGAGCGACGCGTTGCTGAGGGACTGCGTGGCCTGGTCGTTGATGGTCTTGAGCGCGTCCTCGATCGTGTCAGTGCTCTGAGGGACGTTCTTGGTGCCCTCGTCTGTGCAGGTTCCCGCGATGGTCGGCACCTTGAGGTACTTGCCCTCGGCGAAGCGCTGCAGCGTTGGCGCCTTAACGAGGTCGCCGTCGAGGTTCGGGTTGAACTGGCACTCCTCGGTCTGCAGGGCCGTGGCGTTCAGGCTGCGGAGACATGCGAGGGAGTCGGCTTGCTGGTTGCATCCCGTGGCCTTCGTCAAGCAGTCATACTGCTCCTGGCCCTGCTCTAGGGTGCGGACCGTCGCAACCGAAACAGACTCCATGATGGCGCCCTTGATCAGGCCCGGGTCGTTTTCCGCGAAGGCGGAAAGCAGGAGAGCAACTGAAGTTGCGCCGGCAGAGTCACCGACGGCCACCATCTGATCGGGGTTTCCGCCGAACTTGTGTCGTGTTAGTTGAGTTCGTCTGCAACCAGGTCAAGATGGAGAATACTTACAGCAGCAGCGTGCTGCTTCAGCCACTTCAGCCCCTGGATTTGATCCTTGAGCCCGTTGTTCATGCTCGCTCCAGCCTCGACCTCCTTGCTTTGCAAGAAGCCGTACGGCCCAACACGGTAGTTAACCTGGACAACCATCATGTTTCCAAATTTGGCTAGGTCGCTACCGTTGAAGTTGGCGTTTGAGAGGGACTGGAAGCCGCCGCCCTGAATGAAGTACATGACCGGCAGCTTCGAATCCGCCGTCGCGTTGGACGGCGCAAAGACGTTGACGAACAGGCAGTCCTCGTCCGTTGTGAAGCGCTTATTGGGCTTCATTGTGAAGTCCGAGGCGCTCCGGGCGAGACATATCGGGCGGAACTGGAGGAGTGGTTAGCTGAAGACACATGCACACAGACGCAACCAGGAGTTAGTACCTGTGAGGCATCAACGACCTCGGCCGTTGCGGGAGGATCAACCGGTGCGGCGAACCGGAGCTGGCCCAGCGGCGGCGCGGCGTATCGAACTCCCAACCATCGAGTCGCACCGCCCGGCTCGGCGACTCCCTGAAGTTTAGTGTAGCCAAGATCGACAAGCGGGTCAACCGCGTGGACCTGGCCGACGATTGCGGCCGAAAGAATCGAAACGAAGGCTTGGGTTAGGGAAGGCATTATTACGGGAGAGACAGACTTAACAGGAAATAAGAATAACAGGCCATACAATCAATCACAACGAGGGGCTCAACTTCGTCTGAAAGAGGTTAATTTACGCGGCCATGCCATCTGTTATACGACGGGGCAACCGACCATAAGACCGGACTGTAATTGACTCGATGTCTGTCTTCTAAGGCGCACTCCGGACCGTCCGGTCTGTCTGGGGTGTCCTGCGGGGGTTTCAGACCAGTTTGATGCCATTTGTCGCGAGAGGCTGTTGCAGATACCGAACTTAATTGTCGGTTGACTGTAGCTGGGGGAATCCTTGATTGATCCTTGCATGTTCTGTCCTTACGGATTTGATCAACTGCCGATTTTCTCTCTTCATGGACATGGACTTTTCTCCGTTGCCCACTATTTATGCTTTCGTCTCAACTTATTTCCCCGTCTCCTCCTAGTGCCATCCCTACTTGGAATTCGACCGAAGTTCTGAGATGAACACTCATCTGGCCGAGGGTTTCATGTCGTCAGTCACAGCCCTGCCACGCTGCTTCATGCGCGTCATCCCGTGGCACACCACAATCATACGTACCACGCCCGCTGTCATTACCGTAGCGAGTCAAGATGGCACAGCCTCGCATTCGGAGACTTGTCAGTTGTGACCTGATGCCCTTCATCGGATCTGGCAGGAAGCCGTCTAAATGGCCTATCTTGGTTGGTCAAGTCGGTCTGCTGCACCAATGGAGAGACCCGGCATGGCGGGCTCTTCCGTACCGGGTGACAGCACTGAGACAACAGGGATTTAGTTTATCTACAGCTCTATCTAGAATATGTGCGTTTGAACGAAAAGGGTATGCTTTTTAGTCATTGTACCTTGCACCGGATCCTCCCGCACAATCACTCGTAAACGTAGCAGAACGGAGATCCCCCGACGGTGCTCATTAGGTCCTTGAGCTTGGCCGGTCCACCGAGGGGAGAAATGTCGACCGTGTCCTCAACCGTGACGTTTCGGCTTGGAGGGTTGTTCTGCAGCGTTTCGGTTCCGAAAACGTCCTGTTTAAAGAGTTCGGTTAGACAAGTCCCTTATTTTAAGAAACTGGAGAAACTTGAAAACGTACCTGTCTGTTTGAAAAGTCCTGCATCTGCCAGATCCAGTAGACGCGGTCGACCTGGGCGTGGTGGAGGAAGAAGGCCGGCTCGCCGGGCGAGATGAAGGGGTCCGATCCGGGATCACCTGGGCATCGTCACTCGTCAGCATACAACCGACTCCATAAAATATGACAGGAAAAGCGCTCACCTCCGATGGTGTAGTGACCGCCGCCGTGGGCGCCGAGCTCCTCGCCGCTAACGTATCGGTCGTCGCCCTGAAAGACGGCCTGGAACCACTCGATGTTGTCGTTTTCCAGGACGAGACTCGTGACGTTGCGGAACGAATTGTAGCGCTGCGCGATGTGCTTGTTCAGGTCGCGCCGAAGGCAGCGAGGGTGGTCGTCCGTCGGCACCTCCGAGGAGGTGAAGGTCGGCGAGCCATACTGCCAGAGGAGCCGGGGTCCGACGTGGACCGTCATGTTGGCGAAGGGACCGGACTCAACGCAGCCGCCGCCAGATCCGGGCTGGAGCTTCACCGTGGTGTTGGAGCGTGTCTGCAGGATCTGCATGCCCTCGTGGGGGATGAAGGCGCCGTTACCTCCCATGGACGTCTCCGAGCCGTCGAACACTGGCGACTTGGCCGGGTCCTCAACATCGAGACTCCAGTCCCAGTAGGGGAAGGTTCCTGGTAGGCGCGGTCAGATAAAGGTCACCCAAGAAATGTTTGAAGGAGTTCAAGACTCACCTTGGTAGCCGCAGACGGAGCGCAGCTTCTGCTCGTACGTCCAGGTGAAGAATCGGTGCCACAGAAGGAAGTTCGCCTATGTATGTATGAGTAAGTCTTCGACCCCATCGTTTTCCAGTTGGTCTTCGTACCGTGACGTGAATCCTCGAGGTCTGGTTGAGGTGGATGAGCACAAAGTCGTCGTACATGGACTTCGCAGCCGGCATCGCAACGGCGTCAAGTGAGGTCGGAGAAGCCTGAAGACATTGAACCGCGGCAATGAAGGCCTTTCGCTCCTCTGCCGGAATGTTTCTCCTAAAGGTCGCATATCAGTGCGCAAATTCTTCGACAAACTAGCGACGAGCCTTACCATTCTTTGCGAACTTGAACTTTGTCGGGCGAGCATGTCGAGTTGATCCCCGGCCCCTGGTTCAACGCCTGGGCAGCTCGGAGAGCGTCGGCGGCGAGCTGCGAAAGGGCCTCGCCATTGTCGATGGCGGCTTGGGAGAAGTTGTGCGAGCCAGCAGCCGCAGCCGTGAAGACGGCATTTCCAGCCGCGAGAAGCGCCAGACAGTGCTTGAGAAGACCCATGATGTCACACACGCGTCTATATCGGATGAACAGCCGCAAAGGGGGGATGAACTTCAAGCCAAGCCATTGCGAACACCCGAGAGACCTTTATGTTTATTTGATTCTGACCGGGTTCCTCAAAATTTCCGCCTTGCCTCGAGAAAAAAGTCCGACTCCGGCAGGCTGCCGCTGATCATTCCGCTAGGTCTCCCCTCCCAGCGGATCCTTTACGTCCTATGCTCGACCAGAAGGCCCAGCGAGGTTATCGTGAACGTCACGTCACATTGGCCAGCCGCTGGTCGAGATCCATCCGAACCAAGTTTCTCGGTTCCACGTAGATGGGTCGGCTCGACTAAGGCCGCCGGGGCCAAATGCTGTTTACTGGAGACGTCCGCGGGAAATTGGCGCCTAAAATGCCCTGGGCTGGTGAGCTTTTCCGAGCTAGGTTGCATGACGCCCAAGTCTAAATGGGGCAGTTTGAGAGCCAAGACGTTGCTGCGCCAATCGCGGCGGGCTGCGACGGGGAGGTGTTAATATATTTTGACTATCAATATCAAAAGTTAAATTTGGTATCACCACAGCGGCCCTGTAACTCGGCTCCTATAGACCTTGAAGCTTGATAAGTTGACCACCCTATATCTTGTCAGCAATGACAAAACTCGTGGTAGGCCATCGCTCTTCGCTACGGATTGCTTCTCCATTCCAGCGTGGTCCGGTAGTTGTCCGCACATGGGGACTCCATGAAAGAGTTCTTGTTGGGCTTCGCTTCGGCACTCTAAGTGGAGTTTGTCGAGTCAGTGGCCGCTCACCGCATCAAACATTGAGGGCCGTACCTAGATCAGATTAGATAAGATCCTTCCCTCTGGGTGGGGGTTTGAATCCTCTATGACATAACACCATAGGGTCCAAAGTCGAGCAAGTGGATGGTTCATGCGGGGCGTTGAAGACTTCGTTCAAGGTTGTTGGCATCTAGATGGAGCTCTTCGCGCAGCTACGAGGTGGGCAACGGGCCGGTCTGATGTATCTAAGCAGAGAATCCTGAACACGTCACTGTATATGAAGTGACCATGTCAGTTCTCACATCGCTTCGCAGCATTCTGGTCTTCAAGAGCCATATTGTACGTACGCAATTCACAGCCATCTAATTATTTATCTATATTACACCAACGCTGAACAACGTATTACACCTTGGCAAACCACCCCTCGCCCTTCTTCTTCGTCTTAACCACCCTCGCCAGACTTAGGAAGAAAGTCCCGAGCATCAGGCAGCTGCCCGCAAAAGCCTGCGCGCCGTAGTACCGGCCGCCGGTTGCGGTGATGATGGCGCCGGCGATGGGCGGCCCGCTCAGCACGGCGAAGCTGACGATCGTGAAGATCATGCCAATGCGGGTACCCTGCTTGCTCGGGTCGGTCGTTAACGCGCTGACGCCCGCCGGGAAGAGGGCCTGTACGGCGTTGCCCACGACGCCGAAGATGCACGCCCAGACGTACATGCCTACAGGGGACCGGACCGCGATCCAGCAGTAGGTCAGGATGCCCGAGAGAAAGGCCATCGGGGTGAAGACGGTGATGGTCCCGACCTTGTCTGCGAGCCAATTAGGACCGAGACGACCGACGAAACCGACTCCGTTCAGGATGAGCAGCAGGTTCAGCGAGTTTGGGTAGGAGAATCCCAGCTCGTCTCTGCTGAAAGAAGCGGCGTAGTAGAAGGCAAAGTAAACGCCCATGAACGACTGGAGCAAACGGTCAGCGAGGTTTCCAAAGAAAACAAGGCTCCCAGACTTACAAAGAACCCCCCGGCAGCGTAGAAGGAGTACTCGAGCTCCTTGAAAGCCGAAAGGTCCACCAGCTGGGTCTTCTTGCGCGGGGGGATCCGCGGCTTGAGAAAGACGAAACCAATGGTCAAGGTCGCAAGCTGGATGAAGCCGAGGGTTCGCATGGCCCAAGGAAAGCCGGCCTGCGGAAGCATCTGTCGCACGGTACTAGGGAAAACCAACCCGCCGGACGCGCTTCCCACGGCGGCGATGCCAATGGCCAGAGCCCGTCTCTTATCGAAGTAGGTCGACAGCACGGCCAGCGTCGGACAGAAGGTCAGGCCGTTGCCGAGGCCGACGCACACGCCGTGGGCCAGTAAGATTTGCCAGTACTGCGTGCACCACGAGGTTGCAAAAATGCCCAGTAGCATAAAAAAGGAGCCGCAGAGGAAGAGCGGGCGGAAGTAGCCGGCGTCGGTGAGCCGGCCTGAGAATGAGCCGATGAAGAAGAGCAGGAATACCTGAACAGAACCGATCCATGCTACATCTGCGGGTGGTCGCTGCAGCAACTCGACGTAGTATGTCTGAAAGACTCCAAAGGAGTTTATGAAACCCCTGTAAGTGAACGAAATTAGCATGTACTCTGCCAAACTGCACGTAGGCTCATGCTTCATCATGAGGTGACTTTATCGTACGTACCATGTATCCATGAAGATGAAATGGGCACTCATGGCTGAGTGAGCGAAGAAGACGTATAAGTCAGTCGTGGAGTCCATTACAACCACAGAGATTCCCTATTCCCAATCTACTCACCGGCCATCCAACCGGAATAGCCTCCATCGGGCGGAGGACCCGGGTCGGTCGTCGGCACCGATGCGATGCGACTCAGCACGCGACCGACGCGACTTTCAGGACGAGCTATCTGTTCTCCGACGAAGACATCGTTTCGCGATGAGTCAGATCTCGTTTCTTTGTCGCAACCGCCCATCTTACAGCGGTGTTGTCATGCGTTGCCGAGACTATGCGGATTACCGTTGCGGTGGCGTCATGGAGTTCCGTTGACTCAAAGAGGTGTGGCAGGTAGTTGAGAACGTTGTTAAGAAGCAATTGACGGGATGTGCTGCACAGCAACGCCCCAGAACGTGAACAAATAGTGGACTCGCTTCTGTCGACCACGCCCTTGGCGTTCGAAAATTTTCGCTAGGCTGGTCGGTTGGTTCTTATGTTGTCGGTAGCAATCCTCGGCTTGACACCTAGGGTTATGAGAAAGCACCGGTGTTGATACGGCCCCCGCGATTGGTCATAGTTGAAACGCTTTGGTGCTTTTAGTCATCTTTGCTCTTCCATTCGCGAAAAAGGCGAAACCGCGAGCCTAAGAAGCCGCGGTTACTCGAGCTTCAAATCCCGACTTACGCTATTTACGCGAGCAAAACCACCCTTTTCCGGCCGGTACCGCACGGCGCACCAACCAGCAGCCGACGCCCTGACCGGGATCCTTCGGCGGGAATAGGACGGGATGTGGGGTAGACGCATATCATCTCTTGGTGGTGTTCTATCATTCGAACTATGAATTTCACTGGCTTTTTCATTTCGCAGTCATGCTTTTTATCTGTAGGGATGAAAACTATCAAGTTTCTGTATTAGACCACATTTGTAATCTGTCTCTCAACAGCGTGCCGACTTGGGGTCACCAATCACATGTCTTCTTCAAACTTCAAATCCGACCTCGGCGTTTGGTCCCCGAAACCAAGGGACACGGGGCAACGGAAGTGACTCATATTAGCAGATGCCACTGATGTGGGACGTCTTCAGAGTTATCCCCGTATACACGGGAAGCCAAAGTCCGTTAGCGCACATACAGCCAGCTGACATGTAACTTACTGTTGACGAAACATCCGGTCTTTTCCCCCCCTCCTCAATAGCTAACTGGCTGACCAGACAACGGCGGCGATTCCCTCACCTTTGGGTTTCGGTATCTCCCGTTGACCGTGGGGGCATTGTGTTTGCTAGAACTAGTGAGTTTGGCATCTTGGTTTGCTGCTCACTGCGAGACAGTAGACTCACGGTTACCGCGAAGAGGGGGTTAGCCTTGAAGGGCAAATATCGATTGTCTGTGAGAATTCGACCAAAGTCTTATATTTCGGCAGAGCTTAACTAAACAGCCACGTGGGGTAACGTCAGGATTGTGGGATGAAACCGCGTGGGGAGACTGTATTGATCCGGCTTGCAACTCATCACGCCATAGTTCCAGTTTATCGCAACACAGATCGATCTGCACCCTGCTGCACTAACTGATAGTTTAGTCACGACAACTAGCGTTGGGTTCTAAGGGTTCTAATTGCTAGCCATGGCCTCAAGGAGAATTGGTCTGCATTCCTTTTCTAATCAAGAAGATAGTTGATGTTTTGCCTCGCAAAACCCATGCCGCTGGAAGTGTAGCATCTTTTGCTAGTACGTAGTCTTCTATTTTTGTTGATACCTTAGATACGTCAAGCTTTGAATCGTTATTCAAAACTTTGCTGTGCATTATAAGATAACAAGCCCATCAGTTTCCAGCAGCACTTGAATGCCTAGAGGCCTTGTTATAAAACCAACTGGGTATTGCTGACAGAGTTGGTGATACTCGCTGTTACATACTAACCATGAATGTGAGTCTTACCTGAAGGCTATGGTAAGTCTATATCCTCCACTGAAGTTATGGTTTCTTAGATTGAGACTTAGTCGAGTGCCTGTTTGGAACCACGGGCTGACTTGGAGTCCTCCTCAGTCCACGCTTGAGATCCAACAGGTGCGCCCCACTGGCGGGCAAAGGTTCGTCCGGAACGTCTTCCGGACCCGAAATCCTGAATGAGGTCTCCAGATGTGTCTGAATTATCGATGTCTCACATGGCAATGTACGGAGTACGGATACATGATGGTGAAATGACCAAATCCGAGCTGCGTCGGACCAGGATCCCCAAATAGGAAATACGTGTTCCCAGGCCTCCCATTGGCTGCGAAAGGCATGGGTGAAGAAGCCCCCGGCCCTTGAAAGAGGATGCCAACGGTGCTCGGGATGTTCCGTTGGCGATATTCTGCTGCCTGGACTGGACTGGGGTGTTCGCATCTTCAGGGGGTTTAGTCGAACCTCATCAACCGCTTTCTGCTGGCCACCGCGCCGGCCGCTCCTTCGCCCCCTTCGAAACCATCGCCAGCCACCAGTTCTCTCTGTTGAACGCCTCGAAGCATTACCGAGTCCTAATTGGAGTGACCTCCAACACGTTCGCCGTCTTAGTTGTCGCGCTTCACTCGTCGTCGAAAGGATGAATCTCGTTTCCGGCCGATCAACGCCCGTCCCCGGCGGCAGCACCAGCCGCTCGGGGTCTCGGGGCCCCGAGACGGACTCTGACGAATCGTAAGTTTGATTCCATGTTAGTCGGGCCCCGAAGAGGGAGACTAGTCTTTATGTACTCCGTCACGGTGCGGCCAGACCCCGCCCGACAAGGTTGAGTCTTACGTCTTTCCACGCTTTGGCCTGGCCGGCGGGGAATTTGAGACATGCGGATCGGAAGTGCATACATGATACGAGATGACGACCGGCCGCTAATCATGTCCTTGGGGACACTTGCAGGGCCGCCAAGAGTGGAGGACAGCTCATGGTCTTCTCCCTCATGAATCGGCCCAAGCTAAGCCGGGCGAGTGCGCCAAAGAGCCGCACAGGATGCAAGGAATGCAGGTACGTTCGTTGATTCGTGCTGTTACTTGTGTTCTGCATGGCCTGAAGTCCAGAACCGGCTCCTTCCTGTCGTCAGATTGGACGATCCGGTGCCATGGGTCGGCCCTTCGGTCCGCATCTAAACCCCATCGAGACCCGTCACTTACGCAGCATCATATCAGGCGACGTCACGTCAAGTGTGACCAGGCCAGGCCGTACTGTATGAAATGCGTCAAATCCGGCCGCGTATGCGAGGGCTACCTCGACACCGGCTCTCATCTGCCGCCGAGGAACGGGGACATCGCGGTCCGCCAACAACGCATTCTCCCCAGCACGCAGCGCCTGGCCGTCCGCATGTTCAAGCTCCCCGGCTACGAGACGGTCCTATTTGATGACCAGCGGCACTGGGACTCGTTCCAGTCCTTCGTCTTCTCTATCGAGGCCGGGGAGACGCTCATGAGGGACGACACGTCCGTACACACGCCCCAGTTCACCCAGTCCACCCCGGATGCCAGCGCCGCCCGCGCCGTGTGTTGCGGCCTGGGCGCCCTGCACAGTTCGTTAAACCCGGTTCTTAAGTCGGAAAGGGCCAACGAGGAGTACAGCGCGGCGCTGGAGCACTGCGGCCGCGCCATGCGCACCATCTACAAGGTCAAGCCCACGGCCAACAGCCTGCCGAGCATCATCCTGTCCTCGCTGCTCTTCATCGCCTTCGAGTTCCTGACCGGCAACTTCGAGGCGGCCAAGCAGCACCACAACCACTCCGTCGCCCTGATGTATCAGTACATGGACTTGTTAACGAAGGAGCAGGGGGTGCCCATCGAGCGCCTCCGTCTCTCGGACATGGACCGGGGCATGTTCGACTCGGTGGAGCGGCTGGACACACACCCGTGGATCCAGGGCTTCGGCGCGAAAGAGATCAGGGTCTCGTCGCCGATGAGGAACTTCCCCCACAACTGCAGGCACAGGCTCAACGTCGGAGACATGCCCGAGCGCTTTGGCAACGCCCACGAGGCCTTCACGTGGTGGCACGTCGCCCAGCACGCCATGATGCACGCCCTGCACGACCTCAAGACCTCGGAGAGCCCCATGGAGAGCCAGAGGACCTCCGCCTTCGCCGAGTGTGCCGAGATGCTCACGTCCTGGCGCTCCGCCTTCGCCCCGCTGCTGCACAGGACCAAGATCTACCGCACCAGCCACGGCTCCGCGTGGACGCAGGCCATGACCCTCGAGGCGCTCTACGTCGAGACCTTCTCCGCGCTGCGCAGCCGCTACAAGCAGAACTCCAACGTCCTGCCGGCGGTGGAGTCCGTCTATCGCGAGATCCTGCGCCACTGCATGCAGCTGGCGCGCGAGAACGAGCTCCGGGGGTTCGAGACGGTGAACCTCGAGAACTCCATCGTCCGCCCGGTCGTCTTCGTGTTGTTCAAGACAAAGGACCCGGATGTCGTGATGGAGGCGCGGGCTGTCCTGGAGCGCGCCTCCGGCGGCATGGGCATGTCCAGGCTCATAGTACACCTCTGGGATGTGAGGGACAGAGTGAAGTCCGAGAAGTACCTCATGCTGGCTTGGAGTTGGTTCTTTACGACTACGGGGTGCCCCTCGGGGGCCTACATCTTCGACGGCATTCCGTGATCCATGCTGATATCGGGCTGACATGTCCTGTATTTAGACGGCTGGTCATTTATTTCATGTAAATATGTAAACAATTAGAGCTTTGGTAACCAAAATTAGATAGATTTCAGCTTCGTTCGACGGTGGCGGGGTTAATGCTTTTACTGACAGACAAGCTCCAGTCACTTGACGGTATGATATCTCTCACTCGTGTAGTTATGTGTTGTTACTCACCTGTATACTCACCGGGGGGGCTTGACCTCCCACGCTTCATCTCACTTAACTCTCATCGCTCCTCACGGACGATTATACTCACTTATACTTCTTAATCATTCTTATCTCACTTACCTAAGCTTTTCTCACGCACACTTTCCTCACTCATGCTTTTCTAACTCAGACTGATCTCGCTCATACTTTTCTCACTCGTACTCCACTTAATTACAGTTCATTTCACTTGTGGGTTCCATCTCATTCATATTTCATCTCATACATACTTGGTCTCACTCGCACTTCATCTCACTTAGACTCAACTTCTAGCCTACTCACTCATTCTTATCTCACTCAAAATTCACTCTAATTCACAGTCACTTTTGCTTATACCAAGTTTCATTTACTCACTGTCACTCACCTCCATCGTAATAACAATCACAGAATAACGTGGATCTTCTACTGATACAAGCTGAATGGTAATACAATGAAGGCATGCTAGGCCCTCGCGCTTTGGGAGTTCCGATAACGACGCTTTCTAGGGGCCCCAGAGATTTAAAATATACTACGCTTCTTGAATCATGGCTGCAAATGATGAAGGAAACCCGAAATCACAATCCTGAGCTGCGTTCAACGCAGCCTCAGCTTCTGGGTAGTCATACAGCAATGCGAATATGAAGGCTGTCCAAGCCCCGGACTCAAAACGTGGTGATCATGCGACGTGCGACTTACGCCTGGTCGATGTTGGCAAGCGTTGGCCCGAAGCAGCGTCTAATCCAAGTGATAATAGTCTAAGAAGAAGGTCAGGATATAGAATCAAATTCAATATGTGCTCCCAGGGTACATAATTGTCGTCATATGTACATGTAGTTTATGCATCATCTTTCTTTCTACGCAAGGCACCGTCGACATTCAATCCTTGGCATTATCCAAAAAACGCACTGGTCGCCTTTGGAGTTGTCTTCCCGAGGAAGACACGAGACGCCAGACTGGGCTGGGGTTCAACCGCCCCAGGCTGGCATTCTCTTGAGGGAGGACGGCCGTTCTTACCTCGCAGGCCTGCTCAGAAGAGGCTCTTGGTCGTCGCCCTCGTGCTCCAGGTGCTGCTTGTCGTTCTTGGCGTAGGGCCAGTAGCCCTTCTCCTTGCAGATCATGAAAAAGAAACCCGTGGCGACGGCGACCCAGTACAGGTTGTAAGAGACGACGGAACCGACCGTGGCGGAGTTCTGCCAGCCGAGGACGGCATTGAAGATGCCCCAGAAACCGCCGCCGTTGAGGTCGGGGTTGCAGCACTGTGGCGTGTCAGTTGTTGCATGCGAGAGAGGAGCCAAAGTGGGGATGATCTTACATTTACGTGCCAGACGCTCCTGCGAATATCGTAGGAGCCGGGACCGGAGCCCAGCTCTGCAGCGTCGCCGCCAACGATTTTGTTCCACTGCAACAGAGGTCAGTCTTGCTCTTGCGAAGAGTGCACCGGCCAACTCACCTCGTTCTGCTCAAAGTGCCAAACGCCCTTGGAAAACAAACCGGCAGCGATGAGGTACAAGAAGCACGTGGAAACGATGAGGAACAGCTGGATAGGTGCCGTCTTAGATCCCCTGGACGAGTGGTTAGTATACAGGTGTCGCCGAGGGGCAGAGTTGCGGGGTTGCGAGACTCACTTGTAGATGAAGTAGCCGACAAATGCACCGAGGGCCAGACCCAGGATGGCGGAGACTGCAATAGCCGCAGAAGAGATGCTCACGCCGACACCTGCGATGAAAAGGACGCCCTCGAAGCCCTCGCGCAGGACGGTGATGAAGGGCAGCAGAAACAGGGCGTACTTCTCGCCGAGGTACTTGATGCGGTCGCGGAAGGGCCCCTTGTGAGACTCGGTGGCGTTCAAGGCCTTGGAGAGCTTCAGACGCCACTTGTCCTGCAGCTTGGTGACGCGGAGGAGCACGGCGCCCATGGCGGTGATGATGAGGGAGGCGCCGAGGGAGAAGACGCCCTCCCAGATGCTCTCGGCGGCAGCGAACTGCTCGGCACCGAGGCTGTGGATGCCGCTGATGATGGCGGCGGCGATGAGCACGCAGGTCAGCAGGCCGGCGGCGGTGCCGAACCAGACCTGCTGGACCATCTTCTGGTGGAGGACGGGGTCATCCTGAGTGGCCAAGGTGCGCTTGATGAAGGCGAGGAGGACGGAAACGATGATGGCGGTCTCGAGGGACTCGCGGAAGGTGATGAAGAAGACTGGCAGGACATCAGCGGGTGGATGTTGAAGAGACGCGCCTCTTTCAACTTACTGGGAAGCGAGAATAGGTCCTCCATCGTGGTATGTCGTCGCGAATGTGCCGTGTTCTGTGGAATGAGGCTGAGAGAAGGTTGAGTGGCGACTAAAGGAATCCGACTGCCCAATCAGGTGTGGCGGCTGGGCATCAGCTGAGAACCGATGGGCTGGAATCAAGGGGAAGCGGAGGCGGTGGAAAGAAGCTTCTTGGTTCCGCGGCCTTGGGAATGGAGAGAGAGAGGAGAAAGGGCTACGGCGCAAAGTCTGAAAGCATCGCAGATAGTCCTAGTACCGCGGTATATCGATGGAAGAGGACGACGATCCGCTACGGGCGGGGAGATGGGCGTCTTCGGTCGGGGCGGCTCTTTGGAAATCGAAATTGAAGATGGCGGAGATTCGGCGACCGAATTCTTTTTTTTTTTTCTCTTCCTTCGTCAACGGTATCCCTGTCTTTCGCGCCAGCGATGTCGGCTAGCGTGCCAAAACCGAGCGATCAGGGCCCCTCTACGGGGCTGAAGGGCAGCAGACCTGGCAGGGACAGCGCTGACAGCCACTGACGGGCGGCCCCGGGGCGGGCGACGTGTTTGAATCTCAGGCGGAGGATCAGATAACTCCCCACCTAAGTGGACACTCCGCCAGCGGCTTTCCCTTATCAGATCTCGCCAAGAAGTGTGCAATTTTCCCATCAGGCGACCTTTTTTTTTCACGTGTGTTGTCTCTCCTCGCTTCCGCTTTCCCCCTCCCAATTCCTTGCCCACCCCTCACGCAGCCCCCCAATACCTACCCTGCCTTACCTTGCAGAGGCTGCACTGCTGGCTCGGACATGTACTCCGTGCTCGGCCCGGTTCGTCGAAGCTTTGCGGAACTTGGAGCCTCGAAATAACGATCCCGACATCTTCTGGCCGACCGACGTCTTCGGGGGAGAAAAGAGAGCGAGCGCGAGAGGCACCTGAAATCGGAGAAAACGGAGAAGAAGAGAGAGGTGGCTTTCACCAGCCAGTTGACGACACAACCTCCATCCACGCACACCAAACAACCTACTACGGCTCCGCTGCCATGGCATTCTCATCGTCCAGCTCAGCCTTTGTGGCTCGCCTCGCGGCTGTGATGCTTTTGCTGACCCCCGCGTTGGCGAAGACCATCAACCTCGACTGGAACATCACCTGGGTCGCCTCCAACCCGGACGGCAAGTTCTTGAAGCCCACCATCGGCGTCAACGGCCAGTGGCCGCTCCCCCTCATCGAGGCCACCGTCGGCGACAGGCTAGTCCTCAATGTCAACAACCACCTGGGCAACGAGAGCACCAGCCTGCACTTCCACGGCCTGTTCCAGAACGGCACGAACCACATGGACGGTGCCGTCGGCATCACCCAGTGCGCCATTCCGCCCGGAAAGTCGTTTACTTATGATTTCAAGGTGGGTTCTACGCCAACAACAGCCAAGCCAACGACATGGCGATGCTCATTCCAGCTCTTTTTAGTTTGACCAAACTGGCACATATTGGTACCATGCCCACAACGACGGCCAGTATCCCGAGGGTCTTCGCGGCCCTCTCGTCATCCACGACCCCAAGGGGCCCTACGAGGGAAAGTATGATGAAGAGCTCGTCATCACGTTCTCAGACTGGTACCACCAGTCTACCAGGTCTCTCATCAAGGAGCTGATCAGCGTCGAGAACCCCACCGGCGCCGAGCCGGTCCCGAACTCGGCTCTCATGAATGACACCCAGAACCTCAAGGTCAATGTCCAGCCCGGCAAGACCTACCTTATCCGCATGGTCAACATTGGCGCCTTCGCATCCCAGTACGTCTGGTTTGAGGGCCACCAGATGCGCGTCGTCGAGGTTGACGGCGTCTGGACCGAGGAGGCTGACGCCGACATGCTGTACATCACGCCCGCGCAGCGCTACAGCGTGCTGCTGACGACCAAGCGGGATGCCCACCAGAACTTTGCCATCGTCGGCTCCATGGACGAGGAGCTCTTCGACGTGATCCCCGAGGGCCTCAACTCCAACGTTACCGGCTGGCTTGTTTACAACGACGAGAAGCCCCTGCCGGAGCCCGCGATCGTCGACGAGTTTGACTCGTTTGATGACTTCGAACTGGTTCCCTACGACCGGAGGGAACTCCTCGACAAGGTCGACCACTCTTTCAGCTTCACCGTCAAGATGGACAACTTGGGTAACGGCGCCAACTAGTAAGTCCCGCATAAAGTAATCTAGCGAGGTGTTGCGACTAACACACACCAAGCGCCTTCTTCAACGATAAGACCTACGTTGCGCCCAAGGTGCCCTCCCTGTACACTGCCCTGACGGTCGGAAAGGAGCACGCTGCGGACCCCCGCGTCTATGGCACCCACACCATTCCCCATGTCCTCAGGCACAACGACGTGATCGAGATTGTGCTCAACAACGAGGACGACGGCAAGCACCCCTTCCACCTCCACGGCCACCAGTTCCAGGTGGTCCACCGCTCGGACGAGGACGCCGGCGCCTTCTCCAACGGCTCGGACGTCGCTTTCCCGAAGCACCCGATGCGCCGCGACACCCTCGTCGTCGAGGGCAACGGCAACTTTGTGATCCGCTTCAAGGCGAACAACCCGGGCGTGTGGCTGTTCCACTGCCACATCGAGTGGCACATGGATCAGGGCCTGGTCGCCACCATCATCGAGGCGCCCGAGGCCCTCCAGGGGCTTCGGATCCCCGAGGGACACCTGGACGCGTGCCGCGCGGGTGGAGTTCCCACCGAGGGCAACGCCGCGGGCAACACCAAGAACGTGCTGGACCTCGCGGGCGAGAACAGGCCCGTCGGTCCCCTGCCCGAAGGATTCACCGCCAAGGGCTACGTTGCCATGTTTTTCAGTTGTGTGGCTGCCTTCCTGGGTCTGGCCGTCATTTCATGGTGAGAATCCCCGGTTTCCCCGTTTCGTCTTTCTCTTTCGTTGGTTGCTGACTCTTGACACACAGGTACGGTGCCATGGACTCTGAGAAGAAGGAGGATGGCGACGACCCCGCGTCTACATCTAGAGACGACTAATTTCTGTCGTCGTACATGGACTATTTACTCAGCATTTATGTACTAAAATGATACCACCGGCTGCGAGATTGTACATATCATAGTACACATAGACATATTTGAGGTGTCTTTTGGAGTTCTTGGCCTGTGAATAATTGTATTGTAAGCAGAAGCAGGTGTTTCCACCAGTGTCTTTCTGCAAGGGTATTCGTATAGCCGCAGGAAATACGAGCGTCGAGTTAACTCCGAGATGTCGGCATAAGTCTCTCATGACGGATGCGTTGTTGCGAGAATGGGAGGAAATCCGACAGCTACACTTGCACATAGTTGGATGAGAATTCGGACATTCAGAGAAAACTGCAACAACGTATACTGAGTCGGGTCATATCGTGAGTTGTGAAGACATAAATCATTGTTAAGAACTGGATATCATCTCGTCGCACATGACACATAAACCAAACCCGCCGTCAAGAAACCCCCGTCAAACCTCAAAACCGCCCATCATCTCATGACGTTCATGTCCATCCCATCATCCGCAACTATATACTGCTATATACTACGTCGCCGCCATTATTTTGTCTTTTGGTGTTTTTTATGTTTGCGTGAATGACTTGACCCGGCTTACGCCAGGTTGTTCATCTTGACGCTATTCTGGGAGGTCGAGTCCTTGCCGGCGGTCCAGTGCTCGGAGCGTCTCGCGTTCTCCTCCATGCGGGCGAGGCGGGAGTTGCGCTTCTGCTGCTGGCTGCGGCGGTAGAAGAACAGGGCGGCGCCGACGAGCAGACCAACACCAGCGATGGCGCCGATGACGATACCGGCGATGGCACTGCCGGAGAGCTTGTTGCCGCCGCCGCCTCCGCTGCTGCTGCCAGACGAAGAGCCGCCGTTGGACGCGGAGCTGGAGGAGGAGGCGGACGGAGAGGCGGTGGCGGCGATGTCGTCCTCGCCGGGCTCGGTGACGTTGAAGCAGCCCGAGACGCGCTCGGTGAAGTCGGCGGGCAGGACGTAGGTGATGTCGGCGCAGGCGTAGAAGGTCTGGTTGTGGGGGGCGTCCCAGTCGGCGCGGTAGACGATCTGGAGGGTGGCGTTGCTGCCGGCGGAGACGGAGGAGGGCGGGTTGGGGACGTCGACGCAGGTGTGGCCCGGGTTCAGGTCCGCGATGGTCTGCCCGTCGACGAGGGTGGTGAAGTCGCTGTTGGCGGTGGGGTCTGGTTTTTATGTCGGGTTAGCTTTCCTGCCCAGTTGTTACACCACCAAGTTCTGGTGGAGTTGGTTGTCGAAGACTTACCGTTCTTGTACGCGATGGAGAGCTTGGTGTTGTAGTAGTCATCCTGGGCGACGAGGGCGACCTTTCCACCGACTATTTGGAGAGGTTGATTAGGTTTTGCTCTTAACAAGCATCTAAGATTGTGGACTTACGAAGGGGGAACTTGGTCCTGTTGGCAACGCCAGACCTGGAACCGCAAGGCTCCTGGTTGTCCATGTCACCGCTCCATACTCTGTCCGCAGGCCACAGGAAGGCAGCGGGTCCTAATTTGACAAGTCAGTTTCCACCGTGCCGAAGAGATCCAGACTAGGCAGAGCCGCTAATTACCCATCTCGTCGTCCTGCTTGGTGTGCTGAGCGGCGGCGAGGGAGGCCAGGCCCAGAGCCATGGCGGCTTTCAGCGTGGAGTACTGCATCTTGGAGCGTAAAGCTTGAATGTCGGGTACGCGGCAAAAGCAAGAAGCTTGATGAAGATTCGTCCAAGGCACAGCCGCAACTCAAGAGTCGGAACTGACGCAGGGGGGAGGGGCAAAGACGAGGAGAGATTAAGGAATTAAAGGGGGGTGTACGTGTCGTGGGAGGAAATCAAGCCGGAAGGCGGCAACGACGGTCAA
Organism: Colletotrichum musae; assembly: GCA_027406025.1. NCBI lineage: Eukaryota > Fungi > Ascomycota > Sordariomycetes > Glomerellales > Glomerellaceae > Colletotrichum > Colletotrichum musae. Next base: position 2,478,552 of record JANVYC010000001.1, on the reverse strand, counting down.
GTTATACTACTGCAAGTCTACCCAGTTTTTTTCTTCCTCTTTCTTTCCGTTGCCCCAAGCAAAGGAAAAGAAACCCTCTTCTTCTTCTTCCCGCTCATGTGCTGCTGCGAGCGGCCTGGTCTGGCTCGGCGTGGTCTGCATGCCCCCGCGCAGAGAACGCTGGATAGTGGCGCACTCGGCATGGTAACCTTGAACCAACCACCCACTTGTGGCGGCTGGGCACATGAACTGGAGGGAGGGGAGGGTGGAGGTGGGCTCCCAAAGGTTCCAGTGAGGGAAAAACAGACATTGAAGGCACGGTTTATGAGTAACAAGTTACAAGTTACACCAGAAGCGGCGTGGGTTCGTTGGCCCGTCTTCGCCGAATGAGAATCCGGTTGGGCAATGAATGGCATGGTCTGCGTGGTGGTGCATGTGGCGACGGGACACTGGCGGGAGTCTTGGAAAAGGTATCCGTCGGTTGGTAGGGTACCTTTGGGTTCATGCGCAGTACCGTATCGTATCACGAGATGCGCCGAGACCGTTGGCTTCCATCGGAGGAGGAGCACTGCAAAAGCAGGCTGGTGGCGCGGCAGGTAGACTGGGCAGAGTTTACCTATGTTATTAGTGTGCTATGGTAGGTAGCAGAGAGAAGCTCCATCCCAGGGGACAGGGAAGATGGATGTATGGGCGGCAAATACGAAGTCATCGGCCGCCGAGGGTGCCGGCCAGCGGGATTGAAGTATGCACAGAGTCAGAGTTCATCTGGGTAGTTTTTCTGCAATGGATGGACTGGAATATACCGGCAGCAAGTGTCGGATAACGGCCTCTTGGCAAGCAGATGCAGGTAGGTAAAGTACCTAGGAACTTGCCCAACGTACTCCGTACCTACCCTGGTACTTGAAGGCTAAAGCAGGTAAGGTAGGAGGGGGGGCGTGATTAACGCTGGAAGTAAAATAAAGAAGAGAGAAAAAAACCTTTCACGCATGCAGTTTATCAGATCCTTTTGTCCAATAAATGGGCGCCATCGGGCCCACTGCGGCTCTTGGCGGCAGCGCCAATTCTCCCGAATAGGAAACGTCCGGTGGTGATGGACTTCTGACTGATGTGATTGATAAGATTAGATGCATCAGAGGATCCCCTTCTCCTCTTCCTCCTCCACCGTCCCTCGTGTCCGCTGCGGCGTGCCTGCCCTGCCTGCCCCCGCTCCGTTTGAATCGTACCTGCCCGGACGGCGGACTACCTACCAGGAGTGCCTACCTTAAACCTTCCCCCCCAATTCTTTCCCCACCCACCAGCGATGCAGGCCACTTCCCATCCTCTGCTCCAGCCATTCCGACCTCGCCCGCACACATACACACACACACACATCCAGGGCAAGGGTTCTTCCTCCCCCTTCCCCCTCCCTCCTCTCTCACGCCACGAACAGTCATCGTTAAAGATCCATCTCACGGCGACACAGCCAAAGACCCCGGCCCCTGGAGGGTCGCTGGGCCCGACGATATCGGTGCCACCCAGCGGCCACAATAGCCCTTTTCGGGAAGGCGAGGAACTGGACGTCGGCCTCGACCGGACAACCGCATGTTTTCAGCCCTTGGCATCAGCCATCAGGTCACCGTTGGTCCGAATCGCGGATGTCGCCATCCAATGGATCAGAAGTAAGCGCCGATAGGCATTGTTGTTGTTTGCCAAGTTGCAACTCGCAACTTGCCAGCAACAGCGACAGCGATACTTTTGGACCCATCCGTACCTGAACCTGGGCGTGGATCCGGACCTGGACCTCGAGCGTCGACGGGACCATCTGCAATCGCCCATCACCGTCTTCCGATCGAATAAAGACGTTAGTCATGTCCATCCCGGCGGTGGGGCACCACCGCACATGTAGGGTACTTCAGTTGGTGTGCCGGAACAACGACGCTACTTGGAGTTGCGTTGGTTCGGCGGGTATCCATCCACATCTGCTCTCGGGAATCCCTGATTCTCATCCTCCTTGGTACGAGCTCGACCTACCTCTCTTTCGCCATCCCGCTCTAATTACCACCTCCACCCACTAGCTAATAGGCCTGGGTCTTGCTCAAGAACCGCAGCCAGTCATGTCGGGTCGGCGATCCGGGGCAAATCCGAGCAACCTAGATTCCGAACCTCCAAGTTCCAACCCAGCTGGCAGCCGTCACTCCCACTCCCTCTGTCTCTCGGTTCATCAAGCTTCCTTGCCTGCAGTCAAGGGTCGAGATGCAGGTGGAAGCTCCAACACATGCGCAGCGCACATACCCGGCGAGCCTAGTCTACCTTGGTCCAAGGTGGTCCAGAGTCATACTGCCTTGGCCCTGACGCGTGTGTGGTTCCTGGGATCTGATAACCTAAACAAAGGGGAAAGAAAAGGAGTAGGCCAAGGCTATATCCATCCATCCAAGGATCCAGTGCATATAATAACCTCTTCCTAACCTTCCTCTTTCCAGCCGTCCCCTCTCCTCTTCCTCCTCACGCTCGTTCTTTCTCCAGCTGATTGGCATTCAAGACAATTCAACCCTTCCAGTCCTCCAAGCATCTTCACTCGGCATTTCCCCGTCTACCCAACCTTTGAATAAGCCTTCAAGATGCGTTCGTTCGTTACCTGCGCCGTCCTGGCCTCTGTTGCCTCCCTGGCTACCGCCCACGTCGCTGCTCGCCAGCCCACCTTCGAGTACCCCGAGGGCGTCCCCGCTCTCGAGAAGCGCCAGGACCCCGGCACTCCCCGCTACCTCTGCCACGAGAACTGCGGTATGCCTTCCCGCGTGTCCGCCTGAACCCGGACGAATCCCACGATGTAATGTGATGTTTGACGTCGGACCACGAGACTGACCTCTTCAGGCACCCTCATCAGCATCGGCCGCACGGAGGACTACTGCGACACCGAGGAGTGGAAGACCCGCTACGCCGCCTGCATGGTGTGCGCCAACGAGTTCGGCATCTGGCAGTACTACAGCTCCGGAGTCACCAACGCCGCGTCGACCTGCGGCCTGACCCCCGTCCCCAGCCCCTCCGGCGGTGCCTCTACTCCCTCTTCCACCTCCGCCCCGGCCGCCGTCACCACTTCTGAGGCCCCTGCTCCCCCGGCCGATGAGCCCACCACCACCGCCGCCGGCGTCACCACCACTGCTGCCGGTCCCGCTATCACCACCCCTGCCACCTCCGGCGCCGCCACTTCTGCTGCCTCCGGTGCCTCCTCGGCCCCCACTTCCGCCGCCACCACTCCCGCTGCCGGCTCCTCCTCTGCTACCGTCACCCGCGTCACCTCCATCGGTACCTCCGTCGTCATTGTATGTGTCGCCTGGGCCTGGTCTTCTCTGATTTGAAGGAGGCAATGAATGTTCCGTGTCGTTAACTGGTTTTGTGTTCCTTTTAGCCCTCCGGTACCCCCACCACCTCCGTCGTCTTCGCCGGCGCCGCCAGGAACTCTGGCATCCTCGGCGCCGCCGGTGTCGTCGGCCTTGTCCTTGCTGCCCTCTAAGCGCGACCCTCTGTTCGTTCTGGGCAGCATGCCAGCCTGACGAGATTGCCTGTACATACGCGATTTGACTTTTGTGGAAAAACGAAGCGACAGTAGTAGCTACACTTTAATATTCACCGGAGATCTGGTTTACGTTGATGCGTGTATGATAGCGAGCCTGTTATTATACCTGCGATTGGAGATAGTATATACCTAATGAGTCTCTATCGGGTGTTGTGGAGTGACATGTGCCCGTCTGCCCATCAGCTTCTGGGCCTCTTCATTGCGGCGTCGGCCCAGCCACAAGACCGGTCTGGTTCATCTACCTCCCGTGCCGGAGTTTCCGGACCTGGTATTCAGAACCTGTTTCGTCCCACTCTCGGCAGTTGAATCCGATGCCTAGTCCGGCCGGCAGTTATGCGGACGGCAGCGACGAATATGCAGGTTCATGTGAGGCTCATCGCAGAAATACTACAAGTGACATCTGACAGCGAGGCGAAAACCCAGATGAATGTGCTTTATTCACATTATGAAGAGCCTATATGTGACAGGCTCTCCTCACTCCAACTAGCTTGGTTCCAATCCTGACCATCTTGTCGCTGCATTTCCACCCCACCCCATCCCCTTCACCCAGGACCCAGCGAGTCCGCTCAAATCCCGCCGCGAAAGCACGGCAGCGCGCCCGCGCACCATCCCATACGCGTCCGCCCCTTAACCGAGGAACTTCCCGGGCTTGAAGGGGGTGTTGACGGTGTCCGGGTTGATGTCGACGCGGTCGGTGTGGGTGACGTTGGGCGACTTCTCGCCCTGGACGGAGCCCTCGAGGTCGCCGCGCTTGCCCTCGACGTCCTGGTGGAAGCCGAAGAGCTCGTTCATGGCCTCGAGCGAGAGGCCCTTGGTCTCGGGGATGAAGAACCAGACGAAGACGGTCATGGCGAAGCACCAGGCGCAGAAGAAGATGTAGGTGCCGTACCCGCCCGTGCCCATGGTCTCGAGCATGGGGGGCACCGCGCGGGAGATGACGAAGTTGAAGAGCCACTGGGTCGCGGCGGCGTACGAGACGTTGGTGGCGCGCAGGCGGGCCGTCGCGATCTCGCTGACGTAGATCCAGCAGCAGGGGCCCCAGCCGAACTGGAACATGCAGGCGAAGAGGAAGACGCAGATGAGGGCGATGTAGCCGGCGGCCGTGACCTGGTCGCCATCGGCGTCCTGGGGCCTGGCGACGGCGATGAAGATGCCGATGTAGAGCATGGTCGAGCCCTGGCCGATACCGGTCCACATCAGGGACTTGCGGCGGCCGAGGGAGTCTGCGACGAAGATGAGGAAGACCAGGACCGCGATCAGCTTGACGAGGCCGTAGATGCCCGTGGCGAACAACTCGTTCTCGGTGCCATTGACGCCGAGGGACGCGAAGATCTGGGGTGCGTAGTAGTTGATGGCGTTTGTACCTGCATTCGCAAACGCATCAGCATTCCCGGATCGCCGAAAAGACCCAACGTGCGGGTAGAAACTTACCGGTCATTTGCTGGAAGAACATGAGCAGGATGGAGATGATGGCGCGCTTGCGGTTGGAGGGAACCAGCCACATCTCCCTTTGCAGGCTCATCCAGGACGCTCCGTCGAGAATTGCATTCTCCTCCTCGATGGCGGTCCTGATGTCGGCAAACTCGTTGGCGACGTAAGGGTGGTCGGGTGGCAGGGCGCGGACCCTGGACAAGACACCGAGGGCCTCTTCCCACTTGTCCTGCTTGGCCAGGTGGCGGGGCGACTCATTGCACAGGAACATGGAGACCATGAGCATCAAGGGGGGCACACCCTGGATGGTGAGAGGAATCATGTAGCGAGCGGTGCCCGTCACGTGCTGGAGACAGCCGTCTGTTGTGCTCGTTAGTCATGTGTGTCATTCGACGACGACTGCGACCGACGAAGAAGAAGGTCCGAGAGTGACTTACAGTTGATCCAATAACTGATGAAGATACCAGTGACGATAAACAGTTGATATATACCCGTAAGACCACCGCGAATGGCTCGAGGGGCGTTTTCTGCGACGTAGAGAGGGTTGACCATAGAAGCGAAACCAGTACCGAATCCAGAGACGAACCTGCCGACGTACATGGCGGCGAGGTGACCAGAAGCAGCAGCCTGAAGAACAACGCCGATGATGGAGATACCACCAGCGGCCCAGATGAGAACGGGTCGGCGTCCGAACCTATCGGCAGCCTGAGCGGCGAGGAGGGCACCGACGAAACATCCGGCTTGCAGGGTAGAAACGATGTTGGCAGAGAGGTTGGCACGGGCGACATCACCCATGGTTTGGAGGTTGTAGAGCCTAAGGAGTCGCGAGGTTAGCCGACGAGCAAACAACTAGGAGGCTTGAAACCGAAGCCGTCGATCAGCAGGGAGACACGGGTGCTACATACTCGCGGAACTCGGGCATGCGGAGAACACCGCCAATGGTGCCGGTGTCGATTCCGAAGATGAGACCGCCGAAGCAGGCGGAGCAGGCGAGAGCGTAGACCCTCCACCCGTAGATCTCGGGAGGGTCCTCCTTCATCGCCTCATTCTTGACGATCCTCTGGATGAGAGAGGTGCCCATGATGGCGGTTCAGACGCGGTTGCGTGTCGCGTCAGTTCTCGGTCAGAAATCGAAAGGACGAATTGGTGTCCGTCCGGGACCTCGCTGGAATTCGAGAAGTCAAAAGGAGGCAGATATCCCAGAGAGCCTGCAAGATGAGGCCGAATTGTCTGGTTCTGTGAGACGAGGAGAAAAAGACAACGTCTCAGGGTGGTATCGACGGGCTCGAGTTTTTATAATTGCCATCCGGCCATCTCTTCCCACCACGGCGGTTGATCATCCTGCTGCAGTTGCTCCGCATCTCTGGTGTTGGATCCCGCATATCTGGTGCGTTTTCGCCGCATCAATCACACAGCTCAGAGCCGAAGAAAACCAAGAAAACACCATTGATGGACCGAAAAAAGGCGGAGAAGGACTGAAGGGCGGCCTGGAGTCGAGGTGCTGGTTGCGGCCAAGCAGGACCAAGAAACGCGCCTTCTCCTCGGCGAAACTGGGGGAAGAGGCCAAGAGCAGCCAAAAAAGAGTGGGCAACTGGAGATTCTCGGGCTGACGCGAGACGTGAGAGGGCGAAGCGGACGAGTCGACGCGTAGGGCCGAGCGTTGGCATTTATTGGCTTTTGATCTTGGCTCGTCGCTAACAATCAAACACGGCGGGGGTTGCGCCCGGTGAAGGGTCAGCGGCCAAGAACGGCCGAGAATCCGGGGTTTCCTCTCAATGGTGGAAGCCCGTATACCAAGACTCGCCGGCCAAGATGGAAGAATTCCCATCCACAAATCGCGACGACTCCCTCACCTTCCTCCCGTCCTCTTGCGCCTCCCCCGGCGGAATTTCCAGGTGGCGGGCGTACAAGCCTGTAGCGCCTGGGGATTCGCGATCGGGACTGGCAGCTGGGTGGCAGGAAAACCCCATGATGTTTGACAAGATATTCCAGCACAGCCGAGACCGGACTGGACTGGTGGCTGACTATTATCCGGGGGAAGCACTAGCAAACTAGAGAACTAGTGAGTCTTCGACCCCCGCGTGGCAAGACCGAGTTGCATGATCATCTTGGGGAAAACCTGGGGCCCGATGCTCTTGGCACCGGAAATCCCCTCCCCCAGGTTGCGCCTCCCCCTTGACAGGTCACTTGTCATTCGATCATCAGCTCGTTGGAGGCCACTTGACTTCGGGAAACGCTCGGCACTACTTTCCGCGGGTCGAGTGATATCAAAAACGATGGATGTCTTTGCTACTTCCACAGATACGACTTACATGGAGTAAAAGGACCACGTGGTTCGGTACCTCTCACATACACACACACTCTCTCTCTCTTTTTCCCTCTCTCTCATGGCTGCTTGCTACATGCCAAGACATACATATCCGTCTCCTCCCCGACCTTGAATCCCCGCTCCGTAGCCAGCGCGCTCCTACCCTCTGCGCCGCCGCTTCCGCTGCTCCCAGCGGACGTCTTGTTCAGCAAATCGTCGACGAGCGACGAGACTGAGTGTCCATATTTGGACTTTGTGGCGTTCATCGCCTCGCCAACGTTGCCGTCGACGATCGTCGAGCTGTGCATCTCTTTGTGTTGTCGATGTTGTTCCTGGGTGTGGGTCAATCATGAACCAAGACGTTGTTAATCTCTCCTGCGCCTAGATGTCGCTTCAGCAGAGGAACGTGAGACTTGCCGAGCTTGGCCGTGCTGGTTGGTACTTGGAGTCTAGGCTTGTCTGCTCCAAGCCCGGGTCGCCGGCGTGGCCGCCCAACGCAGGATCATTCGGTGCTGCTGTGTTCATTTTGCTGGCTGATATGGTACGCGGAACCTTTACAAACAGTCTTGGTACGACCAAGCTGCGTACTCCTTCGCAGCGAGAACAGGATCTGCGTTCGACATATTAGTGCGCAACACAATGTGCCGTGACTTGCCATCGCTGATTCGTCTTTGACAAGCGGAGTCTGACAAGGCCTCATGCGTTAGACTCTTATAATACGACTCCGACTTGCGTCCGTGTTGCAACTTTGCTGCTCAAACAGATGGTAAAGATGGTAGCTCTGCCGTAGTGCGCCGATGAGAGGGCCAAGGGATATCCAATACTTGAGCCGTATCCACACAACTAACACCCCATTCTTCAAAATAGCTGTAACTTGAAATACAGTTAGAGGTATTGGCATGAGAGACAGTAAACGAGAAGCTAGTTTCGAGTTGACTAGTCGTCCAAACAACACATCCCCGGAAGATCTGATGAACGGATGTTTACGATTCCGGATGTTTTGTTCTTCCTAAAGTAACAACCATTCAGAGCGTTGCAAGCTTTAACATCCTGATTGTAAACAAGCTTCGTAAAGCGGAGTGTAAGGCGCCTGGGAAGGTATGCTCTGAGGTTAAATTAGAAAAGACTGGTCGTGCATGGATCGAGTTTCCATTTGTCAAGTGCCCACCCTAGATTGGCCACCTTACATCCGTTGCAGATTGGCCAGAGCTTAAAAAACAGGGTTCAAGCGAAATATTTGAAGGGTAGGAGCATCCCTAAAGGGGCAGGTAGGAGCCTGTGTCCAGACTCTGGACGGGAGCCCAGGCCGGCCGGAGCTGCTGTCGGAGCCGCTGCCCACCCCGGAGCCCCCGGTCCATGTCACGGCCTTTAAGCTCCACTACGCTCCGATGTTGCGCTCGACGCCGTTTGCTTGCAACTCGGAGTTCGGCGTTCAGTCATTTTTCGGAAGAAAAAGTAGAAACCGGCTCCGTGGACCCGGCTTCGTGTAACGATTGGACGGCGCGGACCACTACATTCATAAAATTTGAAAGTTTCCTACTTTGCATGGATTGGTTGGGTAGCGCAATGGTAGCGCATGGTCTTCCGGTGGCCAAGGTTGCGGGTTCGAGTCCCGTCCTGATCGTTCTGTTTTGACGGATCTGACAAATTGTTCATTTTTTCCTGTTTGCTAATACTGATTGACATATGTTCTGATGACCGTTCTGTGCATGCATCTCGTGCTTGGGTTTTTTCCAGCGCCGTCAGAGGCATTCATTATACATGCACTGGCTCAAGAGTACCTACACAGTACACCGCGAACTCTAACTGTCTGAAGTGATATCCGTACTATTTATCACAGTACCTTCAGAGGAAGAAGTCCAGCCTCAACAGAAACCAAAAGAACAACAAAACAAACCACGTGTCCCGTTTGATAGTCAAGAGTCAGGCGACCGCAGCTGAAATGCTCGCAACATGAACTATCGACAGGTACGGATACAGGTGGAGCAGACGTTCGTGAAGGCGGGGTTCAGGTGGTGTGTATTGACACTGACAGTGCCCACTGCCCACACATTCCCCTCTTCTCCGCGGGGTCAGTGCATTTATCTACCGTGCTTGTGTGCTACCCTTCATATGCTATTTTTGTTGTCGTTCACACTTTCAATCTCATTCTAGGGAAGAAATGAAGCAGCAGTGACGAACACACCGGATATCTCCTGTCTCGTTGCGCCTCTGCGTTGTCTCTCCTACGTGTTGCCCCTCATACGACAGCGGCGCACCCATAAGACAGCCGCCTGTCACAGAGCACACGAGCACAGGCTACAGGCTACAGGCTACAGGCCACAGCAGCAGCGGGTCTTGGCGCGCAGCATTACAGGGCACTGCCGCACTGTTACTGGGAGGAAGAGGGTCAACAGGCGGTGTGTCAGCCAGCTGAAACTACGACAATCTACGTGGTTGGGGCCCAGTGGTCCATTGGCGGGCCGCCGTTGGCCGAAACGGGTGCTGTGTACACTTTGTATCGCGGTAAACTTGTTTTCCTTCAGCGAATCCGCGGTCGTCCCTCATTGGAGTTTGGAACCTCCAACTGTTTATGTTCTGCCACCGCCTCAAAACCGGCCAGGGTTTTGGACCGTGGGAAAGGGGGCACAGGGGGGCACAGGAAGAGAGAGGGGAGCCTATCCTCAGGTGTTTTTTGCCAAGTGACGTCAAGTTGCTCCCTCTGCCAAGAAATGACGACCGTTGACCATCCCCGCGACACTTGGCATCAAAAACACGCTCTTCCCCCTCCAAGACGTCGTGTTGAATTCCAAGATATCTCACGATTTCTATTTTCCTCGCGGCTGTTCCCTTAAGCTCTAATCCGACCCAGCATCTCTGTAACGTCGCTGCATCTCACGGGCAATCCAACCCTTGAAACTCGAGACCTTCCGGCTGAAGTTCCCATCACATACGTACCTGCTTGTTCATCAACGACAGCCGGTCCTACATAATCTGATACATCATGGCATCTCTCGTGGACAAGCTGACCGCGTCGGGAGGCACCGAATCGGCAGGTCAGCATTGAGCTTTTCGCGTTATCCGAAGACGTCTCGCTGACACTGATGCAGGATTCCTCAACGACATTATTGTTCAGCTATGGCCTCACATTAACATCGCCGCCGGGAGGATGACCAAGGAAATCGTCGAGCCCATGTTCGCCAAAATGCTGCCGGGCCCCCTTGCCACCCTGCGCTTCGCGAAGATCGACCTGGGTCACGTCCCTATGCGGTTCTCCGCTGTGGACGTCCACAAGACCGACAACGACGGCATCAAGCTCGACATGGACTTGAACTGGGAGGGAACGTGCGATATTGAGCTGGAAGGCAAGATGGTCCCCAAGCTGGTAAGGCCTCAATGCACGAAGATCACTTGACTTCTGAGCATTTCCTGACTGAAACTACAACCAGGGCATCGAGCACGTTCACCTCAAGGGCAGGCTATCTGTCTTGCTTTGCCCCTTGACAAACATCATTCCTCTGGTAAGAGCTGCGAGCCAAGAAAACGCCGTGTAAGCCACGCACTGACATTGGAAAAGATTGGAGCAGCACAAGTTGCTTTCATCAACCCGCCTACCCTGAAGCTGGACTTCACCAACGCCGCTAACATCGCCGACTGCTTCTTGATCGAGAAGACCGTCCGCAAGGTCATCCTCGACATCGTCGCCGGCATGGCCGTCCTCCCCAACCGCTACCTTGTCAAGCTCGACGCCAACAACGACTGGTTCAAGGCCTACCAGCCCCACCTCGGCGTCCTGCGCCTGACCGTCGAGAAGGCGACGGGCATCACCGGCCCCAAGAAGAGCGGCGCCAAGAGGCTGCTGGACAAGATCATCAAGGACGTGCCCGACTGCTTCTGCTCCGTCAACGTCGGCGCCGAGGAGGAATGGCGCACCTCCGTAAAGAAGAATGACCACGACCCTGTCTGGAACGAGACGCACGACTTCCTCATCGCCGACTTCGACCAAACCATTGCCGTCGACGTCGATGACGACGATCTGGTTGGGGACGACGACATCGGCATCGCCTCAACAACGGTCAAGGACATCCTCCTCAACGGCGGCACCCACGAGCTGGACCTCACCCACAAGGGCGAGCCCACTAACGCCAAGATCACCCTCCATGCACAGTTTTTCAACTTCGTCCCCGAGGCCGAGGTGCTGAAGACCGCCGAGAGCCAGGGCGAGGGCGAGATCTGCGGCCTCGCCACCGTGCTGGTCGCCAGCGCCCTCGGGCTCCAGGGCAACCGCGACGAGCTGAAGCCCAGCGTCAAGGTGACGTTCGGCGCGAGCGAGTTCAGCACGCCCGTCAAGGCCTACAGCCCCGGCACCGACATCTTCAACCCGTCCTTCGACTCGGCTTTCAAGATCGCCGTGACGCGGGACATGCTCAACAGCCCGTCCAACTTCAAGATTGCGCTGATGAACAACACCGACGAGTCCGGCTCCGTGGAGATCCCCTTCTCGGACGTCCTCGAGGCCCCCGGCATGGTGAAGGCCGAGAGCTTCGACGTTGGCTCCGGCGCGACGGTGAGAGCCAGCATCTCTCTGCGTGGACTGCAGCACGCTCCTGTAAACTAAATAACCTGGGATTGGATCTTTCGACACGAATAGCGATGATTTGGATGTACAAAACACGTACGCAGCTTGTTTAGTTGCCATCTATTATAGCCTTGACTAGCCACAGAGAGAACAGAAATGTGAAGTACACTTACCGGGCATAAAGTACCGGAAACGCTGCTCAAACGACGCTACGATCTAAATTTGTAAATAGTGTCTAAAACAGCAGAAGCTTATATGATAATCGGCCGTAGTCTACAACATCGATCGTTTCCACAGCAGCATCGGCACTTGAGTTTCATGAAAGGTAGACAAGTGCTCAAGGGGTAAAAGCTCCGTGTTGCCAAGAATAAAATCGTTGCTATGATCCTTTATTTTGGGCCTCGATGTTTAGTTTGAATCAGGTCGGCACGGGCAACGTCGCTGTCCTGGGTATTCCCTGCCAACACAATCTCGATGACGGCCACAGTCTTCAACCTTTCCGGGGCTCGGCGCTTTACTCCGATCACCCAAAGTCAAACCACCAAAAGCAATCGTTTCACAGCTTTTGCAGTTCCGTTCATATGGTAAACCCTTCTCTTCGAGTCGCGGCACTTTCCAACTCCTTGTCCGTGCTTGCAAGAAATCAACGCCATTCAACGTGTCTCTCTTCGACAACTCCGGCGATCGCCGTTGCTCATTCGGCAAGCAGCACCGTCAACTTTCCTTTTTCAACAAGGTTTGGCAGTGTCGTATCAACGGGAGCCAAGACCCAAACATGGAGATCCTCACATCACAGCCCCCTTTTCCTGACGGGTGGGCACGTCCGCATCTGTCGTCCGATCTTTCGAGTCAGTTCAGATGAAAGAGGCAGTCTTCAGATAAACAGGCCCGCAACTTGCAAGAGCCAACACGTATTAATATAGTGGTAAGTGATATATGGCCCGCTGCCGGTCGGGACTGAGGAACTGCCCGTATGCCGAACGGGTCGCCCCAGACTGTTCATCCCCTATGTCCTCGTTTCCACAATTCCTTCATTAGCAACTCCAAACTCTATCATGGATGTCGGGAGTTGGCAAAGCGATGAGCCCCGTTCCGATATTAAACCTCGCAAAGTCTAAATCCCACAACTCCGGAACACTCGGACCAGCAACTTGCAAGACCGCCGGCAACTCTGTGAGCAGTTTCCCCTTTTCTCGGACTCGGCGCCAATCACAGAAGATAGCATTGAGTGGTATAGCCCCACAGACAATATCGCGACTGCGCGAGCAGCCCGGAACAACCAAGCCGGGATGGGGTTGCAATACAGCTATTATTGAGTTGGACCTTCACTTCTTGGCCGCGGGGCCGTCGGGGCCCCAGAGGTCATGAGGATAAATAAGCCCAGCTGTCCGCCTTAGCTTCTCGACTCTTTGGTAGTAGAAAAAGGACAGCAACAGCCGGCAATCGCTCTTTAACCCACACACACACTCTCTTTCAAACACCTCAAACAAACACATTCGTTTCTGTAATAGCACCCCAAAAACAAACAAGATGAAGAGCTTCAGCGCCATCGTCCTCGCCGCGGCCGCCGCCACCGGCGTCATGTCCGCCGCCGTCAGCAAGCCCGTCGTCGCCCAGCGCAGCACCGGCGCCGACCTCCCCATCGACGGCAAGGTCATGAACTCGGCCGCCTACGAGGTCTTCCAGAAGACCGAGGTCTACGTCGCCACCGGCGGCGACGGCCTCGCCGCCCGCCAGGAGGCCGAGCCCGACCCGAACCGCAACGAGACCAACCCGGACCTCATCTTCCTGCTTCAGTGCGCCGACTCCGTAAGTTGCCCCTGACTGCCCCTGGGACAACTCCAGACTGACCTAGATGTGTAGGGCTTCCGCGGAGACTGCCTCGTCTTCGGCGCCCCTCCCGGCCTCTGCGTCTCGTTCTTCAGCTTCAACGGCGCCAACTCGACCGAGGTCAGCGACCGTTTCAACGACAAGGTCACCTCCCTGTCCACCAACACTGGCGGAAAGTGCCAATTTTACAAGTACGTGTCCATCCTTCCCTCCTAACTTTTACTTTTGTTCGGGATGAAAACTAACGGCGAAACACAGGTTCCAGGGCTGCAACAACAAGGGCGATGACCGCGGGCTCACTTCTTCGTACAACTACAACCTGGCCGTTCCTCTGCCTGATGACCCCCGCACTGTCGAGTACGACAACCAGATCACCTCGTGGAGGTGCTAGATTAGCCACGAAATGAACGAGCTGATGGTGCTCACAAGACTGCCATCGGGATAGAGGCCACAGCCGTCGAATAGACCGCAAGCCTTGAACACGCGGTTACCAGGCTGTCCTGGACTGCTTAGAGAATTGCGCAGCATTTTTACCCATGGGGAAGCTTCGGCTCGTAAAGAGGCTGCATGGCGCTATTAGAAAACAATTGATGAATCACGACCGAAATCTGTCTCGCACTTTTCATTGAACCATGGTTGTGCATTTGAGTGCTTGACCTAACCCCGTTTGTTTCGGTACGTTCTCGTCTAGGCAGCTTGATTAGTCGGGGAACACAGCACATATATCCACGGACAGTATTCCGTAGCCCCAATCAGGAATTTCAACCGCACAATGGAAACAACATTCTTGGGTCTTGGTTCCGAGTTTCATTAGCAGAAAGCAAGGTGAATTCAGCCGGCACGCATGTCCCACAGGACTAGCCTTATCCTCCAATCTAAACTCGAGTGGCTCGTTCCGTCTGAACTTTTGATAGCCGGGTAAACGGTGTACCAGACTACAATAATCAGTCGAGACAGCTGTGGCGGCTTCCGCAATATGCACAAATGACAATATTGCCTTGTGCGTTCAATTGAACCAAATTACCTACTTTCCGAGAAAGCAATGAGACGTTTAGGTTCAGGACTATAAGATTATGCGAGTTGGACCCCTTCTGTCTCAATCTACGTGATCGACACTCATATTCCCCAAACTGTGAAGCCAGTATTTACCAGTATTGTCAAAGAACCCAGTGTTCTCTATCAACGATGCAATTTCTAACTGCCACCTATCACTCTCTCGGCTTTCTAGCCATGTCAGTAGCCTCATACATCTTCTTGGCAGAACTACCGCTAATTCCACTTCACCAGGGGGGTCTTGGGTCAGATCACTCTGACGCCATCGACGATTGACAGGATCCGCACCAGGACGGTCACCCAGATCGTCGTGAGCACCACCACCGCCATCACCACCACAACGGCCGTGGTGACTACCGCGACCACCGCGACCGTGGTAGTCCCGACGACAATCCCCACGACCGTTCGTGAGACCGCGACGGTCACCGCCGTGTCTACCAAGACGGCAACTGTCACCGAGACGACCACGGCGCCGTGCTCTTCAGTCACCTGCCCTAAGATCACATCCACCGGGACCATCTGCCGGAGCTGCTTCGTAGCCCAGTGCACCACCACATCGACGGTCACCAGGTCCTGCGGCTGTCCCGGCGCGCTCTCGACCACCACCGTCAACTTTGGGTGCGAACTGCCCGACGTCTGCAACAAGATCGGATGCAGAACCGTGTACGCCGTTGCTACCCCGGCCTGTTAGAAGTTGTCGGCAATGCTGTGGACTGTCGTGTCATCCATGATCATGTTTGAAACTAAGATTTCCACCTCCTCAAGTACTATGGAGGCAGAAACGTAGTTGGAGATAAGTTGGGTATATGTAAGCAGCTACTCCATCAGCTAGTAAGAATTCTTCAGAACACGTGCAATTACTCGATGTAAATACCCTCTCCGAGATGTGTAACAGAGAAGAAGCGACTACCATCCTCCTGGTGCCCCTACTCAGGGTACCTGCGTTCCAGACACATACTACTGTATGTTGTATGTAGTGAGGCACAAGAGGCTCCCAGACCCTCAAGACCAGTCTATAATCCATTACAAGGGGGCCTCTTCACGACATCAAGCACTCCTTCTTTCTCCCGACAACCACGTACTAGAGACCTCTTAAAGCACACTAACGCTCGCTACAACTTACTTGTTGCACGCAACTAAAGCCCGGAATACTCATTTATTCTGCATAGATACTTACCATACCTACAGCTAAGGACATGCTACCTAACTTGTCACAAAGTTCTTAAGATGTAGGGGTTTAAGAAAGAACCAACACGGCTTTTGCCTCAGCAACCTCTCTAACTACCTGTGTAATCGAAGCGTTTCATATGAAAATGACGTTACCCAGTTTAGTCTTCAACGTTCCCTGACAAACGGCTTCGACCTCGAGGAAACACCGCCGCGTTTCGTCACTCCAACCCCAGAAATCCGGCTCACTTTAGATACCATTGTCCGCTACATAACCAGATCTCTGGCGTCTCTTAGATAGGTCTATTCTTCTTCATCAATCTCTTCATGTCTCGGAGATGAAGTGGTTGGGACACAAAGAGTAAAGACTTTCTCGGATACTGCCGGCTATTGCAGTGGTCCCCACTCCCGGGCCGTCTCCGGGGTTGCCAAGCCGGTCTTCGCCTGTTCGGAACTACAAAGAACCATCATCGTGCGTCACGAACAGTGGGGTCGGACGCCAGAATTCGGGGGTAATCGGCTGCCTCGGTTGCTGCGCCATCGTGCGGTGCGATTAACTTGTGCGGCATCCTGCATTAAACATTCGAGAACCCAGCAGTGTGGATACTAAGGCGGGGATGGAACGGAACGGAGAAGCAGAAAAACGACCAGCTCTACATTAGAAAACTCAGAAAGACGACGAATTGAGTCCACAGGTTCGCCGACATGCCACCTCGGACCGAGCTTCCGCGGACAAATGCACTGGGTCCAGTGATTGTTGCGTCATGTAGTCGACAAAGATTTGGTGGAACAAAACCCTACCCGTGAGTCTTTCTTTAAACATGCTCTGAACTCGTCCACCGAAACGAGCCCCTCGGCTGCTCCCGAACTGACACAAAAAGTGGTATCGGATCGGCTCAAGATGTCGCGACCTCCCAACATCAGGCCGTCTTAGCTGACAATGCCCAGACCGCGACAACGTCGTATGTGACGAGGGGAAACGACCGGTTCTCAGTTCTTGGGGCCGGTTACCTCACTTGCCTAACCAAAGACAAGACACTACAAGCTACATCCAGGAATTTCTGTCGGTGAAATAGCCCGCTGGCTCCCTGGGAAATGAGGGCAACGCTACTGCAGCTGCCGGGCCAGGGCGCTGCAGGCTGATCAATGACATCAAAGTCTGGCTGTCTTGATGATTGACGCGGTTAGTTAGCGAAATCGCGGGGATGGGGGGATCGTCAGGTCGACACCCCGGTTCCCCTCATGATTCCCCGCAGTCGTCGGCACCATCAACACCGAGCGCGTCCGTCCGGATGCTACGCTACGCCAGGGCATGGCGACTGGACTAACACGCACCAGGGAGGGGCTGGGGGACTGCGAGGAAATGCTCTTTTTCTTTTCCCAATAAAAGGCGCGGTCGAGCTGGAGTAATCCGGTGTGGCTTCGGAGTTGTATCGTGGTATCGCCAATTGGGTTGCTTGCTTCACCTCCTCGACTATCTTCTTGCTGCAACGCCGTCCACTCAGATCATCGCGCGATGAGGTTCGGTCTCAAAGCCGGCGGCCTTCTGTGGCTTGCCGCCTCGCTCTGCGGTTCTTACGGTGCTTCGGCGCAGGATGTTGACTGGCCGATCCACGATAACGGCCTGAACGAGGTCGTCCAATGGTGAGGGTTCTCAGCCAGTGTTTCATCGAGTCGTATGCTGATGCGGACTCGTGCAGGGATCATCACAGCTACATTGTGAACGGGGAGAGGCTCTTTGTCTTCTCTGGAGAGGTAATGTTGTTCCCACGACCAGGGAGTCGGTTCACGGTTCACCCCCATGCTAACTGGCAGTGACAGTTCCACTACTGGCGTATCCCAGTGTTTGTCATCTCACTCTGCATGCGTTGTATACTTGCTGATTAGTTATAGCCCTGAGCTGTGGCGAGACCTTCTCGAGAAGATTAAGGCCGCTGGGTGAGAATCAAAACTGTCCGTCAAGGCTTCGTGTCTGGATCACTAACACACAACAGTTTCAATGCCTTCTCCATCTACAACCACTGGGGTTACCACAACCCCAAGCCCGGTGTCTTGGACTTCGACACCGGCGCGCACAACTTCACGACCATTATGACCGTCGCCAAGGAGGTCGGTATCTACCTCATCATCCGCCCCGGTCCCTACGTCAATGCCGAGGCCAACGCTGGAGGCTTCCCCCTCTGGGTCACCACCGGCGAGTACGGTTCTCTGAGAAACGATGATGAGAGATACACGAAGGCTTGGACCCCCTACTGGGCTGAGATATCCAGGATCATCGAGCCGCACCTCGTCACCAATGGTGGAAACGTCGTCATGTTCCAGGTGAGACATTCTTCGGCTATTGATACGCAGAACAGGGCTGACGGTGGGCCAGATCGAAAACGAGCTCAACGGACAGTGGAAGAACATTCCCAACCGAGTGCTCAATCCTCCCATCGCCAACTACATGCAGCTTCTCCAGGACAGCGCACGCGAGAATGGAATCGACGTGCCGCTTTCCCACAACGCTCCCAACATGGTGCGTCAGACTTCTCCCCGAGGTTTGGGTTTCGGTGGCTAATCAACATGCAGCGTGGCTACTCTTGGTCCAAGGACTTCTCTAACGAGGTTGGAAACGTTGACGTCGTCGGTGTCGACAGCTACCCTTCTTGCTGGAGTTGCAACTTGAGCGAGTGTACTGGAACTAACGGACAGTACATCCCATACGTAAGTCCCTTCAATCTCAGTTTGTTTTCGTTCTTCGTGGCAGTCCCACTAACCACTTCTCCGATCAGTTGACCCAAAACTACTTTGAGTAAGGACTTTGAAACAAGACATTTTGTACTTGATCAAGCTAACACAGACCACTAGCTACTTCACCGTTCAGTCCCCGTAAGTTCATGCAGCCAGGAGTTCCAGCCGAGTCGAGCTAACATGCTTCAAGGTCCCAGCCGAACTTCATGCCCGAGTTCCAGGGAGGTTCCTACAACCCATGGGGCGGACCCGAGGGAGGTTGCCCCAGCGACATCGGTGCCGATTTCGCCAACATCTTTTACCGTGACCTGATCTACCAGCGAGTCACTGCCATTTCTCTGTACATGATGTACGGCGGCACCAACTGGGGATGGCTTGCCTGCCCTGTTGTCGGTATGTCACGATGCACATATTTTGAGCCTCAACCCTTGGCTGACACTTCGATTAGCTTCCAGTTACGACTACTCTTCGCCCGTGTCGGAAAACCGGATTATCGGAAGCAAGTTCTACGAGACCAAGCTCCTGACTCTTTTCACCAGAGGTTGGTTTTATTATCGCTTCAGTTGAACATCCGCAGGGACTGACTGTCTGGCAGTTGCAAAGGACTTGACAAAGACTGAGAGGGTCGGAAACGTAGGTTGATTTGGGACTTGAAGAAAGGGATGGCACTGACAGCTTAACAGAGCACCAGCTACTCCAGCAACCCGGCCATCACCGTCTCCGAGCTTCGCAACGTCGACAACGACGCCGCGTTCTACGTCACGCGCCACTCTTACTCGCCGTCCAACACGAACGAGGCCTTCAAGCTCTCTGTCAAGACGTCCGAGGGCTCTTGTAAGCAGCCCCCAGACACATGTTACGTAGCGAGAAAACTAATCCCCCCCAGTCACCATTCCCCAGCACGGTAGCTCCATCGCTATCAACGGCCACCAGGCTAAGATCATCCCGACCGACTTTTCCTTCGGCGAGAAGAAGCTGCTGTACTCCACCGCTGAGGTCCTCAGCTACATTGTTGCCGATGGCAAGGAGATCATTGCCCTTTGGCTTCCCGAGGGCGAGGCTGGCGAGTTCGTCGTGACCGGAACGACCTCGGCCGAACTCGTGGGTGACGGTAACGTCGGCGATTTCCACACTTTTGCCGGTGAGAACAACGTAACCGTTGCATACACTCAGAAGAAGGGCCTCACGATCGTCGACCTCGGCGATGGCTCGCGCGCGGTTTTGCTCGACCGCAGCGCGGCGTACCTCTTCTGGGTACCGACCCTCGACAACGATGTGTTTGCCCCTGCCAACAAGACCGGTGCGTTGTGATGCATAACGATGAAGATTCGGCAACTAATGTCTCGGTAGTGTTTGTTCATGGCCCGTACCTGGTTCGTGCTGCTTCCTTCAACGAGACGAGCCGCAGCTTGGCTCTCACCGGAGACTCTGACAAGGAGACCACGATCACCGTCTTCGCCTCCGAGTCTCTGTGCGGTATCACTTGGAACGGCGAGAAGCTCGAAATCGCTTCGCGGGACGGTAACACCTTTACTGCCAAGATCGGCGGTCCTGCCACGTACGATCTCCCTGCTCTTGGGCCGTGGAAGGTTCACGACAGTCTGCCCGAGATCGCCGCTGACTACAAGCCCACTTCCGACTCGTGGGTTGGTACGTGTTCAACTCTGCTTATTCTCTCGTTGCCATCCGCTAACGCTTCCTAGATGCCACCAAGACCAACACCTCCAACTCGGTCAAGCCGGCGTCCAACAACCCGGTGCTATACGTTGACGAGTATGAAATTCACGTCGGCAACCACATCTACCGCTCCACGTTCCCCACGACGGAGAACCCGCCCACGGGCGTCTTCCTCAACCTCACTGGTGGACTCGCCTTCGGTTACTCGGTCTGGTTGAACTCGGACTACATCGGCTCCTACTTGGGTCTCTCGTACCTGGGAGCTGACGCCCAGGAGTTTTCCTTCGACAATGCCACCCTCGCGAAGGAGGGTGACAACGTCCTCATCGTCATCATGGACAACTCGGGCCACGACCTGCGCGAGGCCGCCCTCGCGCCCCGCGGCATCACCAACGCGACGCTCCTCGGCCCCGACGCGACCGACTACAAGTTCTCCGAGTGGAAGATCGCCGGCACTGCGGGCCGCAACGACCTCATCGACCCCGTCCGCGGCCCCATCAACGAGGGCGGTCTGTACGCGGAGCGCATCGGCGCGCACCTCCCCGGCTTCCCCGACCAGGACTGGGAGAGCGTCGACTCCTCCGACGGAACTCTCTCTGTTCCCGACGCTGGTATCCGTGTCTTCCGCACCGTCGTCCCTCTGGACGTGCCCGCCGGCCTCGACGTCTCCATCTCGTTCCGCTTCAGCGCCGGCGGCGAGACGAACCGCCTTCGCGCCCTGCTCTTCGTCAACGGGTACCAGTACGGCCGCTACAACCCGTACATCGGCAACCAGATCCACTACCCCGTCCCGACGGGTATCCTCAACTACAACGGCGACAATACCATCGCCGTCACCGTGTGGAGCCAGTCGGCGGAGGGCGCTGAGCTTCAGATCGAGTGGCAGACGGACTACGTCCACACGTCTAGCTTCGACATGAACTTTGACAGTGAGGAGCTGCGTCCCGGCTGGGACGAAAGCCGTCTCCAGTACGCCTAAGGGTTCTCTGCAACTTGGTAGCTTTAAATTAAGCGAGCAAATTTAAGAACATTGCTGTCAATCTCGCCCATACCTAAATCATTGCAACTGGTTGTTCCTCGGTGACATTTGAGTTTCTTTGATGTGCTTGTTGACCTTGTTCCCGGGCTGTATATCCAACCTAACAGGTGCAAAAGAAGCTCGCAAAAGAATACCAATTCCCTTTTTTGTTGGCCCAGTTTGAATTATTGCCCTGAGTTTGGCTCTAGAATTCAGTTTGGTTGTTTCCTAGCCATGGGTTGTTGCTTGACCTCAACTTGTTCCCGAACATTCGTCCAGAGTGAATGGGTAAACTCCTTTTTTTTTTTTTTCCTTTTTTTTTTTGGAAAAGAATACACAACTCATGTTTATTCACCCAGCTTACAACTAATAAAGAAAATTACAGACGTCATCCCTGAGTGAGACTTGCGCGCTCTTGCTGTGTTGTGAAATTCTTTTTTACGTTCCTTCCCATTCGGAAAGAGTAGTCTCAAAAACCCACCTTCCACCCCTTCGCGCACTAAGAGGAAAAGAACCCCCAGACAAAACACTCTTCTCGCACAACCTTTCAGATTCTTTTTGATTCACTCTTCGGGCTAATTTCTTTCAATCTTACCAGTCAACATCCGTCAAGACCGGAGCCAAGTCACCAGAACATTCGTCTCTCAGAACTCAAGAGAACGAACAACAACTTTAAAATCCAGTCATGGATCCCCATCAGGGCACTCAAAGAGCCATAGAGTTCAGCGACTTGCCGTATGAGATTCGTCACATGGTCTGGCGAGAAACCCTCGAACCAAAATTGGTCTGCATCTCCCCGGGACAAGACCTGCTCAGCTACCGCAGTGGGGTTCCAAAAATCGCCCAAGTCAACCATGAGAGCCGACAAGAGTTCTTGCGCCATCACACTCGTCTAGTTGACAAAAGCAGTGGCTCCAGCCAGACTGAAGACCTCCATGCCGAAAATCAAGCCCAAAA
This sequence comes from Colletotrichum musae, assembly GCA_027406025.1. NCBI lineage: Eukaryota > Fungi > Ascomycota > Sordariomycetes > Glomerellales > Glomerellaceae > Colletotrichum > Colletotrichum musae. Next base: position 2,456,288 of record JANVYC010000001.1, on the reverse strand, counting down.
GTATGTATACGTCAATCCGCACATGGACACCCTCATACTTGGCTGCCGGTCAAAAATCCGCAAGGCATTAGAGGGCAACAGCCAAGTCACCATCGATTCCCAAGTCCACGTTGGAGCCAAGATTGCCATCGAGGATCACATCGAAGCACCCACCATGGATCTGGCAGCCCGCAAAGTCATCCGGAAGATACGCTGTCACGATTTCGACGCGTACCAGCGACTCTGCGACATGGCTCTGTACCGAAGTCCCCAGTTCCCCCGCCCAGCCTTGCCCGACGACCTCTACTTCCCGAACTTGGACAGCGTTTGGATTACGTCCATCAGTTCACTCTTCGGATTGCCCGGGAACGCGAAGCAGGCCATTCACTTCAAGTACATCGTCCCTACGGACGAGGTCTACGCTTGCCCTTGCATTGACCGACTGGAGGATGGAGTCGCAGGATTCAGGGAGATCGCCATCAATGGCCAAGATCTTGTCGACAACACTGACTGGTGGACGGTTCGCCTGGACATCATCCGAGAGGACGATTCAAGCTGGTGGGATGAGGAGTGGGTGCGGCCCGAGGACATGCCTCAGGAGGAGGAAGGCGCTGTGTTTTCTTACGCCGAACTATGGCAACTGACGGTCGACTACCTCGTCTTCCGTCTTCCCAGCGACCAGTGATATATTCGCAGGAGGATCTTTGTGGAATCGTTTCGACGACCAGCGTTCATTTGGGAGGGGGCTTTCACGTTGCGAAGTGGTGCAGTCAGAATCAGGGGAGGAAGGCACAGGGTACGAAGCATACGTGGAACAGTCACGTCACAAGGAGAAACTAATGGAGAACGGTGGTCGTATTGCGCGTCTTTCTCAAAAGTAATTCCAAGGTCTCATCCCGGTATGCCCCTCATCTGTTGGTCTTTTATTCCCGCCATCGGTCGTGCCAGTTCAACCCAGACGGATCTCCAGAAACCTCGCCACCATCTGCCATACCATTCTCCAATGAAGCGAAGCCTCGTCGACGTGTTCGTGGGGATCCCACTCCGATTCTTCGTCTGTGTCGGCGCCTGCGCTGCGATCTGTCGAATAGCCGGCGTCAGCGTCGGAGTCGGAGTCTGCGTTGTCGTTGGCGTCCTCGGGAGAGTCGGTCACGGCGTCGGATTGTAGGGAGGCGGTCGACTGGGCGTCTTCGTTCCCGTCGGTGGTCGTGACAAGATACCAACCAGCGGCCTGTTGGTCTGTGAACCTGAGGGATGGGCTGCGATCGATTTCGATTTCAACATGGAAGCCTTCCTCGGTGAACTTGGTCTCGGCGTCCGGGCATCGCTTGTTCAGCCACATCGCATCGTTAAAATAATAACCTTCTTGCATGAAGACGTTGCCAGTCGCGACGTGGTAGAGAATGTTGAAGCCGTAGCAGTCGTCCCACTCCTTGACGGAGTACTCGATCCTGTAGGTGGTGACGTAGATTTTCGTCAGATTTTGAAAGATTAGAGGCGGAAGACGGGCCACGGGCTGATCTCTTTCTTGTGCAACAATGTCGTCGTAATCACCGAAGCCACTGATGATGCAAATCTCCCAGTCGACGAGCCAGACCGTTCGTAAAGTAGCTCTCTGCTCCTCGACAAGGCCGAGGGTGCCGTGGGCGGTTTCTCCCATCGTCAGGGTGTCGATCTCGCCGTTGACGTACACATGATCATCGATTGGGAAACGCGGGCCCGTGAAACCTTTATGATGGAAAGCCATGTCGCGGATTCGGACATAGCGACTGTGGAAGAAGTTGCGAGACTCTTGGTTGATGTGTGCAACGACAGGAAGGCCGGGGCGAAGAGCAGTGAAGTCATCCTCGGGACACGCACCTACGATACGACCCTCTCCATCCAGAGTCTCCTCCCAGATCGCGAGCCGAAGCTCGAGTGGGAGCTTTTGGAAAGCCATGTTTGTGTTCTGAGAGAAAAAGAGAGGAGAAGAGGGGAAGGAGACGAGGGAGAGGAGAAGGAGGCCGGAGCAAGTGCCTTAAATAGGTGTCTCTGGTGTCCCATGTTCCGCTTAGTCGTTGGCCGTCATTACTTTTAATGGTTATCCGTCACTCTACTTACTCGCTGTCCGTTATCTCACTGAGTCGTTGTCTGCCCCTGTACTCAGTTGTTATCTGCTATCCTGCTTACTCGTTATCTGTTAATATGCTATGATATTCTCATGACCTGTAAGATATTTTATCCTTATCTGTGTTCTCTCAAGTTTGTCACCCATGCCATTGAAGCCTTCTGCTGTGCTTGCTGGGCCTTCGTTAAAATTCATCTTAGTTACTGTCTCTTTCTTTAGTCGCTACAACCTTTTGAGTCATTCATCACATCCTGTCTTCTGCGTTACTTACATGTTATCTTGAGTATGATTCATTGTTTGGCTGTCACCCTCTGGTTTTCTCATATAACGGTTGAAATAACCGGGCTATTGGGCTAGGTAGTAGTGGCTGTCTTCCCTTTCATTGATTTGCAGCTCTGCTTGGGTGCTATCAATGTCAAAGAAACATTGCGAGCCTCCATAGTAATACCAGTGGATAGGTATGGAAACACAGGTAGATGTCTTCTGCTGTGCTTGCTTCCTACCGGTAGACTTGCCTGCTCAACGTTACACCCACACTAAAGACCATCCTTTCACAGACGGTTATCAGCATCTGCTTTTACTAGCTGGCCTTGTATAAAGATCGGGTGCACAAATTTCTAGCTTGACTGAATCCCTCCTTTGACGATCACGTCCCACAGACTTGGTTGTCCCTGGAGTTTGCTCTCACCTTTGACGTCTGCATGTTGCCCTTCTTTGAGCCAGCAACTGAAAAAACTGAGATGATGTTACTGCGCTATCTCCTGCGAGCCTATCTTTAATTCCACCCTTCATTGTGCTCTTCAAGACTTCTGATCCTAAGATGTTGGGATGAACATAGGGCTATTGTATTCAAGATACTCACAGCAGACAACTAGCTAGTTGCTTGGTGTATTGTTCTACATACCTAACCAGGTAGAATACTAAGAGATCCAGCAGATGAAACGAACAACATTGTCTCAACAGAAAACTTCAAACCACATACTTTCTAAGCGGACAGAAGAGAGTTGGGAATGAGAAGTGCTGACTCAACTTTTGTGATTTCGGAGCCGGCCGGTCCCACTTCGGAGACCGCCCCGGACGAGGGAACAAGCTTCTGGCGGATCCTTCAAATTGCCGCCGTAGACTAGGTTGATATGAGCCAGGCCAGAAATGCCGTCTCGGCGCAATGGCTTGGAGCCGCCGTCCGCTCGGGAGATCTGCGGAGGTCGCAGCATCCTGATAAATCATTCGACAACTCGCTGGAAATCAAAGACAAGGGAATTGACAATGCTGCCAGAATACCTGCCTTCCGTCTCACTCGTGAGCGCTTCCGGGCCCTATCTGGAAAACCCGCCAGGTCCGCCGAGGCTGAGCACTGTCCTTAGATTGGTGTGGCATGGGCGCCAGATATAATGAACAATCATGCCTCTCAAGATCGTCGCGTTGCTTCTGCCGTCCTCTTCTTGAGCGTCGACACCATAGCTTCAAACACGCGACAACCTCAGGGCCCAGGGCTACAAAACATGAAAAGTCTTGCTGTCCACCAGTTAGATCAATGGGGCGCATGTTCAAGCGTCGTCAAGAGTGGCGTAAAAAGGATGCTGTGGAATTGGTCAAAAAGGCAAAAGATATTGCGACCTACACAGGGATCGAACCTGTAATCTTCACAGTATGACTTGAGGAAGCCGAAATGTGACGCGATGCCATTTCGCCAGCAGGCCTGCTTTGATTTGATGACTAAAATGAGGCAGATTGTTGCTAAAGTAGATCGCAATGCGGGCCGAGGCAGGTGCAGAGTGTCCGACCCACGATGTGGAGTCCTGTCGTGGCAGGTTCGATCCTGGGCCGGCTAGAGTAGCGTGACGCACACACACAATGCTTCTACAGTAGAGCCTGTCATGCCATGGATCAAAGGTCTCTGTCCCGCGTGCAGCATATAGAACAAAAGCAGTGCTGAATATTGGGTATCAACAAAGAAAGGCGACTGCGCCTTATTCAGCCTCTTTCACGGCCTCGACAATGGGATCTGCGGGCCCCGCTTCCAGACTCTGAGGGTCCCACACCGCCTCGATGATGCTCATCCGGCACCCCTTAGGCCGCAAAACACCCTTCAAGACGAACCGCTCATCAGCCGCCTTGAAGAGGGCCCGGTACTCCTCCTCGTTGCGCTCCTGTGCGTTCAACACTGCCAGCATGACCATATCCATACTGCGGATGATGCGCTCATCCCACGGCGTCTCCTCTCCAGCCTCCCGAAGGCAGTGGTCTTTAATGACGACCTTCGCCCCGGGCTTCATTGCCGGTACCAGGTTCTTCAGGATCGATACGGCATAGGGCGTTGAATAGTTGTGTATGATCCAGCGGAAGAAGTAAACTGTTCAGTATCAGTAGGCAAATCCACACTGATGCCGGGCCTTAGGACTCACCATCGGCACCCTTGACGGTCTGCTCTGTGAAAAAGTCATGGGCTTCCAACTTGATACGCTCTGCCACCTGAGTGCCTTCGGATAACGGCTTCGGCGCCGAGTCAATCGTCTTTTGCAGGTCTTGCACGACAAACTTCATGTTCTTCCACTTCTTGGCCAGATCGATGCACACGAATCCATGGCTACCGCCGACGTCAACCAGGGTTCCCCCTCTGGCGTCAATGTCGCCAAAGTCGTACGAATCAACCAAGTGCCTGACTTCGTAGCCTTCTCCACCGGTCAGACTCTTCATAGCACCGCCGAATCGTTTGGCGCGAGCGGGGTCCTTGCCGAAGGTCACAAACATCGGTTCTTTGTCGACGGTGTCGAACGCAAAGTTGAAGCCAGTACGTGTCAGAGAAGTAGCCTCCGGGTGTTCTTTGAGGGCCTGGAGAACATGGGCAGAGGCCGGGAAGTTGTCTTCCAGATTGTAGCCTACCCAATCCTGGAGTGACTGGTCTTCGGCGAGTGCGCGGGATGCAGCTGTGTGAGCAATGACGCCATGGGAGGGCTCACAAAATATGCGGTTCGTCATTGCATGGCGTAGTACGCGAGCGAGGTTGACGGCGTCAAGTGAGGTTTTCTTCTGAAGCTCAGCGAGCGTGATGGATCCACCAAGAGGTACCAGCTTTGCTAGGCCAAAGTGGTTTACGATTTGCAGACTGAGGCTGTCTTGATACTGTCCCAAAGTTAGTCCTGCAGGCGATGTCGTTGGGATTTACGCACACTCCAAGCCTTCCATCTGACATCCTCCCGTGGTCCATGAACCAACGCCTCCAGCTCTCTCGTGGCGAAGATGATCTCCATGCGGCTCTGTTGGATCTCCTCGGGCAGCCTGGGGAAGTCCAGCGGGCCATTGGGATCCAGGGTCGGCAGCGGCAAGTTGTGTTCCTTCATGTAATTCTCAAGCTTTTCGGTCTCGGTGGCAATCCGCTTCGCAAGCTCTGACATTCTGGATACCGATGTAGCTTCCCCAGCTTCTGAGGATGAGCTGGCCCCAAGCCAAGAACTGAGCTTGAACTTTGTCATTTTGGCCGAGGAAGAAAGGAGAGAAAATCGGTGCTTGACCTTGGACCGCGGTTGGGTGGCCTGCTGTTCAAGTCAGCTTCATTGGGAACATCTCGTAAATGGATAGCGACGAAAGATTCATCATTGCCAGATGTCGGCGATGAAAGAGAAAACTCAAGCATCGTTGGCCATCTGATCAGCGCAGCACAATCGCCGGCGTAGCGTGTGTTGAAGTGAGTCAACATGGCCAAGAATCCCCTTGGCTAACGCTGGCAAAAGAAAAGAAGATGAGGCTCTACTGACCCCCAACTAGACTTGAGAAAGACGGATATTCAGCCGATGTCGTCGGGGACGAGTGGTGATGGACAAGCCGATGCTCGTGCTGCCTGGTCTAGCAGTGCCGCTCGGACCGTCGCAACGTTGGGGACCCGAGGCCGTGGACCCGGACTCGAGCGAAGAGACTTCAGATTTCTGTCACACAAGGGGGAAAGGTGCGGAGCGTTTCCGATCCAGCTGTCGAGAAACTTGCGAGCTGACGTGGTTTCACGGGGGGGGGGGGGGGGGGGGGCATTCTCAACCCAATAACCCCTTGAGGAGGGGGGACAGCCCTCTGTTTAAAAGAACGGATGGACCCAGATGCCCAAACTGCGAGTCCACGTCAAGGCGGTCCCCTGAGCGGGACGGAGCTGGGATGGGGACTGAATCGGTGCGGCGACGACAGCTAGCGTTTGGGTCATGCTTTCTTGCGATCCGACGCTATGGCCCAGGGTGGCCGTCGGCGTTCTGGTTCTCCGTCCATTTCCTTGTTCTCGCGCTCTCTGGAGACTGGGGCTGGCGGCCAGAGCTGTCCGGCCCGGAAGAGGCTTGCGACCCGTCCCAAAGCAACGGGCGATCGCAGAATTATAGCGTCAGCTCGAGGGTGGTCCAGGGATGGCAGCGGGTGCCGGATTTGCCTTTCGTGATGATTCCATGTTGGCGATGTGAGGCGCGGTTTGTGTGGGTGGCGGAAGGTCGACGAAGAGACTTGGCATGCGAGGCCTCTGCAGCACCATGCTGACTGTCAAGTACATGCGTGGTTCCCTGGGCAGTCACCCTGGGCTTGCCCGACCAGGTGATGTTCGTGGTATCCGTATTATGAAGTTTTGACTGTCCAAATGGAGCGGATGCAGCGGTGAGAAGGGAGTCGGTCCCGCAGTAAGTCCCGTCCTCAGTGTCACGGCAGGAGATTTACGGAGCAAAACAGCAGCCGTTCCACGGGCTCGGGGTGGACTCGGTTCACTGCACCTGCCGCTGTCGCTGTGCGAGGATGTTTATGGCCAATCATATGCGTTGGATTCGGTTCTTTAAGTGGATACCAGGTACAATCTCCTCTTAGGAAGGCACCACGTTGGTTGCTTGGGTACCTGCCCTACTGGAGACTGGAGACTGACGCGGTCAATTGCCATCGCCACAGCCATTCCAGAAGTCGTATCGAGCGATGTCACGATGCAAACTTTCCTTTCACTTTCACTTCGACTTTGCTGCTATCCCGCCAGTAACAATCATCTTCGGCCGTTGCCAAACACGCTTCCTCGATGCCAAGACATACGTCCGTAGCGACACCAGCGAATTATAAGCTCACAAAGCTGCCGATCCGTTTGCGGCTTTCCGGAAAACAGAGGGTGGCCTCCCACTTCTTTCACGGTGTTTTCTCGATGCCAGCTCGACCCGGCGGCCGCCATCGCACAATCTGCAGAGTAGATGCTCGGCAACAAGCACCCGGCTTTCAGAGTGCGTCTCTTGGCTTTTGCCCGTACATGATCCTCAGCGGCATGTACATCAGCACCGAGTTGTCGTGATACGCCCTCCGCACGCCAATCAGGAAAAGTTCCGTCTCAGCGGCCGACCACTGCAGCCCCCGCGTGAAGGGCCCCAGAGCTATCGCCTGCAACCCATCCAACAAGATGGTCCTCCAGTACATACCCACCGTTTTCAAGACTCTGTTCCGCGGCCACGTGCCTATTGGCACATGAAATACCCTCTCCGTCACGTTGACGAGGCCCGCCTCTCGCATCATGTTCGGGAGCTGGTCATCGGCCGCTGCGTTCAAGTCGACGCCGAGCTTCGACAGCCCCTGGCCCACAAGGCCCCAGTACTGCGCAATCGGGTGTGTTGGTGACAAACAGTTGTTGGCCGACGACGGAAAGTGGTGAATCTCTTGCAGCTCGATCCAGCCTCCAGGTTTGAGGTGCCTGCTCTTCTGTCAGCGAACGAGGGCCTCGAAATATAGCCCAGCTTGCTTGCTACTCACGTCATGGATCGCTGGAACAATGACCTCCAGTCCTTGATTGCCATCACGGTATGCCGTGAGTGGATGTAGTCAAAGTGGTTTCGTGGGTATAGCCATGTGCTCTCGATATCATCTACCTCGAACCTCACGTTCGGCGGCACCCAATCGGGCTGGATGGGGCTCAGGTCGACGCCGAGCACCGTCGCGCTGGGGTACCGGTCACCCACTGCCATCGTCAAGTCAGCATTGCAAATCGCCTTCTCAACGGATGATTCGCCTACTCTCGATGGCCCAGACGCCCGTGCCAGTCCCGATATCCAGGATCTTCTGTGGATAGTCTCCTATTGGCGCAAAGCTCAGCCTCTGGCTACACAACAGCTTCACCATGGCGTGCTTCATGTCCTCTCGTTCCTGTTCCATCTCGTCGTTAGGGAAGTTATAACGACCCTCTCGGAACCGATGATACCGCCGCCCGTTTTCGTATAGGAAGTCTCGCACCGAGGACTCGAGCGACGTGGTGGCATTCGTTGCGCTATCGGTCTCGTAGCCCGTATCGGACCCGTCCGACGCTTCATATACCGACGCCACGACGTCGCTGTCTGCCACGATGGAGCCCTCAGCCTGCGTTGCGGCCTCGGACGACTCGGTGACTTCTTGCTCGGCAGACAGATCTGGGAAAATCGGAGCGCCATTCGGGTGAGTGAGCCCCGCCATTGGCATCGAAGCGTCGTGCGAAGGTATTCGGCTACGATTTCCATTCTCGCGGGTAGTCTCTGGATCAAATTCCGTGACAGGGCCATCTAGTCCCCTTCTTAAACTGTCACCCGTCATTTCGACCGCTTTATCGTGATTCGGGCGGGGCTCGTTGGAGTCCGTTGCCGCCGCAGCTGCACCAACAGCCACGTCGAGGAACCGTCGGCCCGGACGCTGAGCGAACTCGGTATCAGGCATGATGTCGTCCTCTGCTGGGAGAGCCTGGCGATGGTCTTCATTCTCGTCGCTCTCGGGTGCAAAGAAACGTTCCGCTACATTTCGTGCAGTCGGCCCCAGGGTTTGTCGAGGGATGGAAACATCCGACAACATCTTGGGCGGTCCGACGCTTCTCTATTCGCTTGCGGCCAATGTCTCAGACAAGCTGCCAGGCACTGTACGCCAAGGCAGAGCAATGAGTCGATATCGAGTGCTGGTCGGCCGCCGGGTGCCACCAATTCTGTGCCCTGGAAACGTATCCGTACAAACGACGCAAAGTCGAAGGTCGTCTACCCGCGTGCGACTTGGCGAGCGCTTCGGTATTTGATGTCCAGCAAGCGATGATGAAAGCTTACGACCGTGGCCGTGCCCAGGTCGGGGTGGTAAGGCCCCGGGCTTCATGCCAGTGTTGGTTGCCGCTTGGTTGCAGCACGTCGCCGAAAAGACCGCCCGCCCCCAAAAGCTTCGATCATCCCCGGAACGTACCGTCATGGTGCCTAGGTACTTCACCTAAGGTTAAGTTTGGGCGACTTCAGAGACATCTGAGAGCACTGTGCGCAAGGTACATACTGGACCGAGTACCTACACCTACACTAGGTACGCAGGTACGCTACGAGGCTGGAACAGGACCGTTGATCTCGTTTCCTGATGACGGCATCAACGGTCGTTCCTCACGACTATCATAGCCCCTTGCCAAGTGGCTTCCATGATGCATCGATCCTTCGTACATAACCGCGATCAGTCTCGTATTTCCAATCTCGACTATCCCAGGGCCTACCGTACCCATTGCTGCACGATCTGGATGCTTCACCTCCCACGTCGGCACTTGGTCACAAGCGCTCTCGAGGCCGTGCATCCGCCACAGCTCGTTCGGTCGGTCTCGTATTGACGCATGTGTGTCATTCGAACTACACTAAGTAGACATTTGAGCGACGGCTCCGAGTATCTACCCCATCGTCCCACGGTCACGGCACCATGGGGACGGTATGACCCATCACGGCAGATGCAGGTTTCACCAGAGATCCCCTTTCTTCTCGAACGAACGCCATAAAAGGCATCTAAGCGCAGACCTTGCTTTTCCTTGATTCTGCTTGTCCAACTATGCAGGAAGATAACGCACCGCCGCATTAGCAGGACAAGTCCAGCACCCGGGCTCGTCGAAAGCGTAGTCCTTGTACGCCCGTCCGGCAACTGCGCTGTCGCCGATGGCGGTCCACACATCGGCCCCGTAGACCCCACACCACCCCGAAGTCGGTATCCAGACGCTGCTCTTGCAGGCCGCCCCCAAGGTCTGGCAGTACGCAGCGCAGTCGGCCTGGCTGTATACCAACGCTTGCTGCACCTGGCCCGCGGGCTGCCGGAATCCCTTGACGTTGCAGTTGATACCGTCGGCAGGAGAGGCTGCCCGCACGCAGGCGGACGCTTGGGTCGCGGAGGCAGAGGCGGAAGCCGAGGCCGATGTGGAGGACGAAGCGGGGCGAGAAGTCGACGACGACGAAGAGGCAGCCGACGACAGCGGCGCGGGGACCGGGCAGTTGTAGCAGAGCGAGCTCATCCACACCACGGGACGGGCGTCGATCGAGAACGTCACGGTGGCCAGCAGGGAGTTGACCGATCTGTTGTAGAAGCTGCAGCTCCACGCCGTGGTGTTGGTGCGGTCGAGGGCGTACCCCTGGCAGCCCGTCAGGCCGGCGCAGATGCTCGCGCACCGCTGGTACGAGGGGTCGAAGTTGAAGTCGCCCGCGGCGTTGGGCGCGATGCCCGTGGCGACGGCGATGAGGCCGACGGTGGCCGTGGGGAACCCGGACTGGACGCAACCGTTGGTAAAGTACTGCGGAACAGTCGGGAGACTGCAACGAGTTGCCAGCAGAGGGGCGGAGAAGGTGGTCACCGTGTTGGCCGCCGCCGATGCTGTGGAGGTCGAAGTAGATAAAGAGGTTGGCCCACTGCTAAAGCTGCTGCTTGTGCTGGATGAGCTGCTACTAACGAAACTGGTGACGATACTGCTGCTGCTGCTGCTGGAAGAGACGACCGGCTCCGTGCAGTTGAAGCACGTATCTACAGACCACGCATACTTGCTAAACTCGGACGCCGATCGCGTGATGCGGAAGTAATTCCCAACGGCATTGTAATCGCTGGCATTGGCCATGTTGTACATGTAGCAGGTCCAAGGCGACATGTCCTGGAACCAGTTGCCCCGGTCGACGGCCCAGATGTTGCAGCCCTGGACGCTCGCGCACGCCCTCGCGCACACCTGGAACGGCTGGCTGAAGTCGAGGTTGCGCGCTGGGTTGGGGACGACGCCCGTGGCGACGGCCAAGAGCCCGGACATGGACGTCGGGGTGGGCCAGCCGGAGAGGGAGCAGGGGGTCCGGCCGTCGTTGGGCCGGGGGCTGCAGATGCCGGACGTGTAGGCGCTTGCGGCGAAGGTAGACGGCCCCTGGGGTGCGGTTGTCGTCATTGACGCGGGAGCCGATGAGGACCCAGAGCTTCCGACAGTAGAAGATATCCCGGTGGTAGAGGATCCCCCTGTGAAAGAAGATATTCCGGTACTGGACGCAGACGGACTAGAGGTCTGGCTGGTGGAGGACGGCGGGTAAGTTGGGTACGACGGAATCGACGACGACGATGAGGCATCCGGGCAGGCGTAGCACTGCTTGTCCATCCAGACGATCCAATACTGGTCCAGATTCTGGGGGGTCATGAGCCTAGCATTGGCCGTGTAGAAGTAGCATGTCCAGTCAGACAGGTCGGCGGGCCAGTATCCTCGGTCCAGGGCCCAGCTGGAGCAGTACCGCTGAGACGCGCACATCTGGGCGCAGGCCTGGTACGCAGCTTGGAAGGGCTGGACGGCATTGGCCGGCGGCGCCGGGACCCCGGTGGCAATGGCATAGAGCCCGGACGTCTGAAGTGGAGCGCCGGAGAGCGTGCAGCCGGCGGTGTACCACTGGGCGGCCGTGGGATAGGGGCAGTTGGTCTCCGTGACCGTCGTCGGCACCGCAATGGTTGCGACCCAGGTGGCCGGGGTGATGCCCGCTCGCCCAGGCCTTGTCGAGCTGGGCGAGAGCAGGGACTGGCTGTCCGAGGTGCTGAGCGGGATCGATGTTGTAGTAGCAACGATGGTTGGCAACGTGGTCGACAGCCTGACGGTCGTGGATGAAGGGGCGAGCGTCGTCGAAGGACCCTTGCAGTTGTAGCAGTCCGCCCCGAACCAAACCACCGACGCGTACGTGACGTTCCACCCCGTATAGTAGTCCGATACGCTGCCGCTATAGCAGTAGCAGCTCCATCCCGACCTGCCCTGTTCAAGAGCGTAAGCAGTGCAGCCGGCGACCTGCTTGCAAGCTTGGGCGCACTGCTTGAAAGGCGATTCAAGCCCGATCACTGCAGCTACTCCGGTTGCGACAGCAAGCAGACCCGATGTTGCCAAGGGTGCACCAGACATGTAGCAACTGGGGCGGCCTCCTTGCGTACAGGCTGTGGGGTCATACGCCGGTGCAGAGAAGGTCGACATGGCAGCTACTGTTATCGACGGGGCTTGGGTCACCGAGGCGGCCACGCTTACCGGCACGCTTGAAGTCGGCGATGACGAGACGGCCGGCGCCGCTGCAACGACGGCAAGGTCCCGTGGCTGGCAAGCGTAGCACGTCTTGGCAAAGTAGACGACGGCGACATACCGACTAGACCCGTCGCTGGTCTGGTACTTTGAGAGCTGGCCAGAGTAGAAGTAACACATCCACGAGGGCAGCTGGGTGTCGGGATACACGCCGACGCCCCGATCTAAAGCCCAAGCGTTGCAGGTCGGGATGTTGGCGCAGATGCCAGCACATTCTTCGTATGCCTGTTGCATGTTGCCGGCTAGGGGGACCGGGACTGCCGTCGCTTTCCCGACAAGATCTGTAGTCACGACGGGAAGGCCAGATACAGTGCAGGTTGGCATGTAGACGCCGCTGCTGCAGGTCCTGGTAGTGTAGGTTCCGGCGAGATACGTAGGAACGTTGGCAGGAGCAGGCGTCGTGGAGGGAACATTAACGGCACTCACAGCGGCCGTGGAGCTCGACGTTGGTCTTGTTGAAGACGGCGACTGAGGAATGTACGGGATCTGCTGCTGTTGCATGCATCCGTAACAGTCCTTGCTGAACCACACAACATCTCTATAAGCCGGGTTGTACGAGATCGCATAGTTCCGGGTTGTCCCAGAGTAAAAGTAGCACTTCCACTGGGGTAAGGAGGCATCGGTGAGCGTCCTGTCAAGCGCCCAACTTTGGCACCCGATGGTATTCTGACACATGCGGGCGCATAGTTCATAGGGAATGGTGGGATCGCCGTTGACAGCGACAGGAATAGGAGTGGCAGCCGCCAGAAGGCCGGATGTGGCCACGGGTGCCCCAGAAAGAATACAGTCACCAGAGCCAGAACGGCTGCAGGCACCGGCTTGGTAGGGCTGGGCCTGGTACCAGGTAACCGAAGGTGTGGGTGCCGAGGTTGTCTGAGGGGCCGAGGACTGAGGAATCGAAGAAGTTGTGGCCATGACAGAGGTGGTCGAGAGCGGGACACTAGTAGTAGCAGAGGGAAGTTGGGGTGCAACGGCAACGTCGTTGATGATGATGGGAACGGCAGTGGCAGGGCAGTATTGAACGATGAGCAAGGTCGTCAACATGTTGGCACTTGTTGGCATGCTAGTCACAGTCGTGTTGTTCCCGTCCGTGGTCCAGATTCTGCCCGTGTAGATGATCGTGCTTCCGACAGAGATGGTCAGTGTACATTCGGAGAGGATAGCACGCTTCCTCTTCGTCGGGGCCGGGTCGGAGTCAGTCTTGTAAGTCAACTCGACCACAACTTGATCATCGGGATTGATACTCTGGTCGGCCGCGGCAAGAATATTGACGGTTGCTGTACCGCCGTCGAGCGGTGTCATGTTACTACACTATGATTAGCATCGCATGAAACCCGAAGACACCCGCAACTTACATCACTGCCTTTCCATCTACTTGCTCTATCCTGGCATTATCAACCGCCGTTGCGTCACTGAGCTGGAGTGTGTGTGTCTGCGCCTGGGGGGCGCTACTTGGGACGGAGTTGGACGTGGAAGGCGAGGGGTCGGTCACTGACGGGGTTGCGGACCCTGCAAGCGCTGGCGAGGAAGAAGTGTCGGTTGTGGTGACAGCCTCAACGGGATCGGAGAAAACAGTTGACGCAGGTAACGTCGAGGAATCTGCTATGGTTAAACTCGAAGACGAGGCAGAAGATGAGGTCGCAAGGACCGCCGCATCTGAGAGGCTTGATGAAGGAACAGGGCTGTAGTGATAAAGATCCAGTCGATCAGGCCCTCCGCAACCCTCATTCGTGCTGCCCGCGCATTTCATGTTGCAGCCGGATGCGTCTGCAGAAACAGACCTTGGATTGAGGATGTTGCCTCCCCAACACTCACGCGAATACTCGATTCCAAAGTACGGATATCCTTTGGATACGGCCCAGGTTTTGCAGATCTCGAGGGTCATGTCATCGGAAGCGTACAGACCTTCAAGGGTTCGGCCGTTGACACGTTCGTCGGTCCAACATCCTTGGTGGACGTAGTCTCCTATTCTATCTGATGGCACAATGACCGGTGTCGAGGGGGGAGGGGAGGGCGAGGGCTCGTTCGGGATGGCCTCGGAAGCGGGCAAACTGTAGAGGTTCAGGCGCCCCGGTCCGCCGCAAAAGCTGGTCGAGTCTCCTGCGCAGAGCATGTTGCAGTCACCCTGATCCGGGGCGCGGTAATTGGGTGCGCCGAAGGAGGTGCCGCACCAACATTCCTTTGCTACAGCTGTATGAGAAAGGGGAGGGCTTTTCCTGGAATCTGAGCAACTCACCGTATTCGACGCCCATGTATGTGTTCCCGAAACAGAAAGCAGCACAAATCTCCAGCGTCATGGCATTGTCGGCGTGTACTCTGTTCAGAGCACGTTGCCCCTGAACCAAGTCGGTGTAGCATCCCATGTATTGGAAGTTCCCGACCGTGGGCTTAGCAGTAGGACCGACAGCGGGCAATAAGCTGTCGGATTTGTAGAGGTTGAGTCTCATGCCGGCACCGCAGGCCTGAGAAGAGTCTCCGGCACAGCTGAAATCACACTCGGACTCATCGGTCGCCAGGTTGGTACCGGTCGCCAATGTGCTTCCACACCTGTCGTCTATTAGCGGCCGGGTCTTCGAAGTTGGCGGTCAAGGATAGATGAATACCAGCACTCTCTCCCGTACTCGACACCAAAGTATGCTTTGTTAGAATCAGTGCAGAACGCAGCGCACATCTCAAGTGTCATGCCATCGTCGGCCTTGACAATGTCGAGAGCGCGGCCGTTCGGGGGTTCGACATAACTTCGCACAGTTAGCAACATGTACAGGTAGCGAGCGGAAGGACGTGACCATACCATCCTTGGTAAGTATATCCGCTGATTACTGGCTTAGAGACATCGCGTGACTGTCCGTTGAAAGGAACGGCCGACGTGGTTTGTACTCGTATGGCCACAAAGAAAGTAATGGCCAGTCGCCAGAAAGAGGCAGATTTAGCCATGGCATATGGTCAGATCGAGGGAAAGCGAGCGGAGTTGCGAGATGCGCAGAGTGTGAACGAGCGGCGAGCTGAGGGGCTGAGCGAGCGAAAGATCGCTTGCCATTTCATGTCGAAATCCCATGCTTAAGTATTGCCCTCAGTCTTGCTTGTATTCACGCGAATTCTCTCATCACATCCATAGATAGGTCGCCAGCTAAGCTCGCTTGGAGTGACTATTGGTTTCGAGAAAGAAACCACCACTTGTTCGGTTATCTTTGGGACGGCGCGATGGGGTGGCGCCCAGGCCGCTGAGATCTGGAACGGCTTAGGCGCGGCTGAGTAGCGAATCGTCGAGAGATTTGAAGCCATATGGCATTCTCGACGCGAACTTGATTCGCGAAAGTCACGCGAGTAGAGGATGTCGCTAGTCCCGGAAGAGATGCCGACATAGAAAGCCTGGAAGCCACGGTATGTCGAGCATCCCAGAGTGAACTTAGCCAGGGGTCAACCGTCGCGTGGCCGAGATTAATCTTGACCCTGACCCACGAGTCTTGCAAAGCGGCCAGCCGCCATTGGTAGCGGCGAGAGCTAACCGTTGCGAGGACTAGCTTGTGAATAACCTCAGACGGGTGCCAAAGTGGTCTGGGGAATGTCAGGAAGGGGTGCCAAGAAAAGCAACAATGGCTTTGAAGGTTTGCCGGTCACTCAGCTAATGTGCACTAGGAACGGGTGCAACCGGTGAGGAAGGGGGGATTGAGACCCCACGGTGCCGTTCTGCCGGTTCGCATCGCTGCTTCATCCAAGAGCTAGAGCTAAGATGCTCCGTCGAGGTCGTCCGCCACCTACTAGCTAGGGTTTTGGCGTCAGATAGCTGCTGGGTCGGCAGTGGGCAAGCGAGCCGCCAGTACAAATTAGAATGATTAGTGAATTGTCCAGCGTTCCGTTTTGCTGGGAGGTAGAGGATGCGAGTCGATACCGGACTGACTTGAAGAAGGTGGAGGAGAGGGAACTGCATCGTGGTGTCTGCGCTTGGAAGATGTTGGGCAAGTTCCAGGCAGCCCAGCCCAGGGGTTTGAGGGCGAGGGAATTCACACAAGAGAGGAGGTACATATGTAGGTAGCTTCCAGGTTTAGTCATCAAAGGAACCTGCCTACTGAGGTAGGAATATACCTAGGTACCTAGGTACGTGCAGATGTCAACAGGAACCTACAGGTACGTACGTACGTACGGTACGTATCCTCTTCTCTCCTGGTTCTCATCCACCTTCACATTCATCAGCATCAGCATCAGCATCAGCATACTGCTAAATCAGAAACTGCAACAACAGATCCGAACATCTATAAAGCGTTCTTGGGTAATTCAATCTGCCATGTCACATGTTGTAAGAAACCCGAACTCGAAGCCTCTCAGACTGTCTTTTGTCTACAACTACGAGCTAATTAACCCTCGTGGTGGCTTGGGAACCCTATACTCTTTCTCCGGAGCGGATACCAAGGTGCAGCAAGGTGGCAGGCAGCAGAAACCTTGATATCTTGGGGGAAGAATTGATTTTCAGACCGTTATTGCTTCTTAAAAATGGCTACGACCCGCGGTTCAACTCGTGGCTGTTCTTTTACAAACTGCACCATGATCACGGCGGAACCACGCGCATCCAACTCACTCCGACCGAACATCCCACCACAACTCAAGAGACGTCTGCCGAAACAACACAGCATCAACAGCCTCCAAAAATCATAACCACACAGGATGATGGTATTTCTGGAACTCATCTTATGGCTAGCCCGGCGACTGTACCGCTGCCTGGCCGAAACCATGGCCGAGCACCGCCTCGTCTCGATAATCTTCCTCTTGGCGCCCATCTACATCGTGCCATGCGGCTATGTGCTCAGGGTACTGCTGACGTGGCTCGTTCTCAACTTTACAGATTTGCACGCAGCGACCCCTTTCGGTTTCTTTCTCATCTTGATGCTCCGGAACGGATCTATTCTCCCTGTCAACTTCGCTGCTTTCTCGAAGCTCTTGGGGCCGCTCAAGTCGGCGGTGATACCCATCATTGCTGACATCGGCACGCTCTTGATCGGGAGAAGCGTGTTTTTTTGGCGGCATCCGACCCAACGACTGCCGTCCCGCTTCTGCGAAATGTTTTGCGAATTCGTGTCGCTCATCACAGCCTACGCCTGCGACCTCTTTGTCACAGACAACACTTGGGCCCAGTCGCCAGACAACTGCCCGAGGAGAGCGCAGTTTGGTTCATTTGTTCAGGACTTCTCTGACTATGCGGCACTGTTCTTCTTCTGCTCGCTAGGCTTGAACATAGCCATGCAGGCGCAGAAGCACCTGGAACGTGGCGGTTTTCGCGAGATTCTGTACATGAAGTACTTCAGGCTTGCTTCCATCACAGTCGACGTATGCGTGAAGGCTTTTTCAATCGTCTACTGGCAACTAACAGTACATGCTTCCCACCACCTACGCTGCCGGATTGCGTGGTTTGTTCCGTTCTATATCACACCATTCCCCGCCGCATTCCATACGGGCATTTTCCCCCCTCGTGCGTTTGACGTGGCCCTCATTTGGTTCTGCGTCCAGGTTCTTCGCAGCACATTGGATTTTTCCATCGTAATCCTTCTGGAGGACACGCCGCTTCATAGGGCGGTGTACTATTTGATGGACATGCTGTTGTTATGGCCTAGGTTATTAGTACTTCAGGCATAAAGCGACTCGGCCTTACCCAGGCGTGGTAGCTCCCCGACTCCGCACCGGACCCGGAAATGCGACCCCACAGCGGCCTTCCCACCGCATCTGCTAGGTACGTGGTCGGTGCCGGCCCCAACCCCATCCCGAATCTGGCTCTCACTCATTCACACACACACGCACCCGCAGCCTGCTTCGACGTAACCTATTACATAGGTATCTAATTGACACCAGACCAAATCAACACTATCCGCATACCGCTAGCCGCTAGGCAACCCGAAAGCCACCCGGAAAAAAAACAGGCACCCGCCCGACTGCGACAGGCAACAATCGTCTACAAATGAGTCCGACACGCCTTCACCTCCGTTCTCTGGCTGTTGTTCCCTTCCTTTCACGAACACGCCCGCAGCAGACGCGCCTCTTCCCCAGCACCCTCGCCGCAACAGCAGCAGCAGCAACCACCAGACACAAGTCCGACATGCCTCCCCCGCCGCCAAACCCGCCGCTGTCCTACTCGACCGCCCCCAGGCTCAACGCGTACCTGGTCCCCTACCACCCGCTGTCGGCGACCTCGGACCCGTCGTCGCTGGTGACCCACCGCCTCGCCGTCGGCGCCGCCGTCCTCGACCCCTCCGCCTCCCCGCCCAGGCTCCTCGTCCTCCAGCGCTCCGCCGCCGAGAAGGCCCTGCCCCACCGCTGGGAGCTGCCCGGCGGCGCCGCCGAGGCCGTCGACGGCAACCTCGTCGCCTCGTCCGCCCGCGAGCTGTGGGAGGAGACCGGCCTGCGCGCCGCCCGCGTCCTCGGCCTGGTGGGCTCGTACCAGTGGTCCGGCTTCGGCCCGAGCCTCGACGCCCCCGCCGTGCCGGGGGACCAGGCCCTGGCCCTGCCGGGCGGCGGCGTCG
The DNA here is from genome assembly GCA_027406025.1 of Colletotrichum musae. NCBI lineage: Eukaryota > Fungi > Ascomycota > Sordariomycetes > Glomerellales > Glomerellaceae > Colletotrichum > Colletotrichum musae. The sequence goes on along the minus strand of JANVYC010000001.1, from coordinate 2,437,390 downwards.
GCATCGCGAGCGCCGCCCCGTCGTCGGACGCCGGCGTGCTCTCGCACGGCCCCGGCGAGAGGTCCCCGGCGGCCGCCAAGGGCCGCGACGCGTGGAGGAAGTTCACCTACCTCGTCGAGGTCGAGGACGCGACGGACGTCGTCATCGATCCCGAGGAGCACGAGACCTTCGTGTGGGCCACCGAGGAGGAGGTGCGCGCCGATCGATCGGGGGACATCGAGTTTGAGTGGACCTCGGAGCACCAGAAGAGGGACATTCTGAAGGCCTTTGAGATGGCGAAGAAGCAGTGAGAGATGCGGAAACAGTCGCAACAGAACGCTTACTTACGGCTTACGTGCAATGTCAAATGATAGAGGCCAAAATGTACTTCTTTTTCAAAAGCACCTATACATAGAGAGCAAACCTCTACAAGTACCATCTACATCTATTCCCTCCTCGTGCAGTCACCCTCACTTACTTCTTCTTGGATCCCTTACCGCCGCGGCCACCCTTGCCCTGCTGGCCCTTGGCCCCGCTCGCGCCGCTGCTGCCGCCGGCCATCATGACCCTCACCTTGCCGACGGGGACGATGTTGAACGCCTCCTCGGCCTTGAGCCCCTTGATGAGCTCCACCTCCCGCGGCCACATCCTCTCCTTGTCCTGCGCCTTCTCGTCGATGGCCCCCTTCTTGGACGAGTCGCCCTTCCACTTCTCAAACACCTCCTTGACCGCCTTGCCCTTCTTCACCGCGCCGGGCTGGAGCTTGGCCTTGTACTTGAACTTGCCCATGGCGTTCCACGGCGCGCACACGGGAACCGCCTCGAGGATCTCGTCCCCGGCCATCGGCGTGCCGACGAGGCTGTCCAGCAGCGTCATCTTGCCCATCTCCTCGGCGTCCAGCACGTCCACGCCCTCCTCGTTCATCAGCCGCCGGATCTCCTCGTGCTCCGCGATTTCCTTCTGCTGGCGCTGGTGCTGCGCCCGCCGGCGCTCCTTCTGCGCGGCCAGCTCCGCCTCCCTCTGTGCCTTGCTCTGCGCCTCGGCCTCCGCCCTCTCCTTGCCCCGGGCTGAGCCGTACAGCGCCTCCGCGGCCGCTCTGTCCTCCTCATCCTGGTTCTTGTACTTGGCGGCGATCTTCTTGGCCTTGCCTCGCTGTCCGCGCTTCGCGGGCTGCTTCTTCTCGGTGGCTGCCGTGCTCGCTTGTGAGCCTTGGGCCGCAGCGGGCGTCTCGGGAGTGGAGGTGCCGGTCGCGTCGTCGTTGTCTACGTCCTCCGCTTCCTCGTCCTCTCCGTCTTCTTCCTCCGGCGTCTTGTCTTCCTCGTGGGCCGGGTCCTCGTCAGGCTTGTCCTCGTCTAGCTTGAGCTTCTCCAACTCTTCCGCAGGCGATTCTTCAGGAGTCGGCTTCTCCTCTGAGTCGTCTTGACCGTTCCGTACGAGGCTCTGTAGAGGGTTATCCCGGGGCTTCTCGTCGTCGCCGTCATCGTCAGACCCAATATCGGACGCCTCATCGTCCTCATCTCCAGTGACCTTCGCATCCGCTGCAGGATCAGTGCTTCCCGAGGCCGTGGCTGGGGCAAAGCCGTCGTACAGCCTGTGCTTCACGTGCCTGGCCTTGCTCTCTTCGCTGATCTTGAACATGATACCGATACCCAACAGAAGTTGTGCAGGAGGCAAAAAGTTCTTCTGGCCCCGAACCATGAAGCTTCCCGTCGGGAGGTACTCTCCGGTAGGGGCAGATTTCGAAACCTGGTCGGCATTCACCCACCATGCACCCATGCCGGCCTTGGAGTCCCATGCGCTTGAGCTGCAGACAGCCATGGTACCAGCTTGCGCCAGCGTGGAGGGCGGGATGGGCGCGTCTGGGTCGCTGGGCGTGTTCTTGATAATCACAGTTGCGGCGCCGTGCATGTCCGCGTGCACGTAGACGTCACCTTTGCGGAGGTAGCGCTTGTACAGCATCTCATTCTGCTGGGCGTCCTTGCCACCGAGAACAAGGTAGCCATCGGACGAAACGAACCAGATGAACTTTTCGAACCAACTCTGTTTGCGGATGGGCTGCAGAACAGCCTTCTCCTGCTTCAGGCCCTTCTTCAGCTCGGCCTGGATCTTCTGTTCTGCGTTCTTCAGCGCAAGCTGCGACTGCTGCACAGTCTTCTCCTCCTTCTTTGCAGCTGTGCGCTTCTGCTCGTAGTATTCTCTCGAGTTGGCCCAAGGCGACTTTCCAATGTTGATCTCCACTTCCAGCTGCTTCGACGTCTTTTGTTTGCTGGCTGAATTCTCGTCTTCGTTTTCGCTGTCCGAGGCATCCGAATCGGTCTCGTAATTGGATTCGTCGTCCGCAATGTCCTCCTCCTCCCCAAGCAACAAAGTGATGGTGTTTTCGGCCAAGTTAAGAGGCAACTTGATAATCTCGGCGACAGGGTTGTGGCGCTTCTGCTCGCGCTCAATGAGCTTGCTAATGTCGACCCAGTCCATCCCCTGTTGAATAAGCCCGTTGACGGCTTCCATCGCTTCCTCGACACGTTCGACGTTGGCTTCGATAGCGGTGGCCTTCTGTACGTTCAGAGACTGCGCCTCCTGGAGGCCTTCGATGCGCTTGGCTTGGTCCATCCTCGCAGCCTCGAGCTTCCTCTTTGCTGCCGCCTCCCTTTCCGTAAGTCTCGACTCCAGCTTCTGGCCTTCCAAAGACGAAAAGAACTCATCGACCGTCTTGTTGAAGCTTTCAAACTCGAGGACTTTGATTGCCGGATCGTTGGCGAATTTGTTAGGCAGGAAAGGGTGAAAATCTTCATAAAGCAGGTTGGATCTCTTTGCTTGCTCAGCCTCCTGCGCTTCTGTGGCTTGTGGGTTGTTCCTGTATTTCGCAAAGATGTATCCCTTGGCGGTGGCCGAGCTTGTAGCATCCTCCACAATTCTCCTTGCCTCGGTCAGGGCTGCCAAGAGCGCATCCAGTAGTGACTCGTCTTCGAGGATCTCTGCCGGCTTCTTGCTGCCGTCGAACTTCGTCATCTGAAATGAGTGGTCCACCAAGATGGGTGGCAGCTCGGTAATCGTGGTCGCAAGGCTTCGCCTCAACTCGTCTCCCGCCTTCGCCTTGCTCTTCTTGCCCGCCGCTGCGGCAGCAGCGCTCTTCTCGACGGACGTCTTGAGCGCATCTCTCACCCTCTCCTTCGTCAGAGCGGGGACGCCGCCATAGTTCTGTCGGTTTTCGAGGGAGTACGTGAGCCCAACTCTCTGGGGTTCCTGGCCTTCGCCTTCGGGGACATTTCGCAGCAATGTAATGATCTTGAGGTCGGCGTCGGTGAGGATGACGTTTCCGCTCTGCGCAGGGTGATTTGTCAGCTTACGAAGGCCTGGAGTGTTTGGCGACAGGTTCTCCTACGGCAAAGAATTCAAGGAACAGGCGGTACTGGCCATCGCTGAACTGGAACTCGAGGATTCTGTCTGTGCCGATCTGCGAGACCGAGGTCAACCGCCTCGTTTTCAGGAACTTGCGCAAGCGCGCGACAAACGCCGAAGGCGCGGCGGCGGTCGTGCGCGTAAAGTCCGTGAGGTGGCATCGGAATCCCGAGTCGATGATGAGCTGCTTCTTGTTGTCGGGCTTCGCAAACTTGAGAAGGAGGATCTTGGAGGACAAGTCGTAGACGTTGGCCAGCCGCAGGGTGACGAGACTCTCTTGGAGCTCGTGGGCGATGACCTTAACGTCGATGGAGGAAAATCTTTGCTTCATGGCCGCGGTGTCTCGAATTCCAAGCAGACTGGTGTAAGGAGTGGCAATACTGCGCCAGGCGTTTTCCAATAGTGGTCGATTTCGGCGAGACGTGTGCCAGTGAACTGAGGGGCAGACTCTTTGCTACATGGAGGTGTGCCATCCACTGACCTGGAATGATTAATCGCGGGGCAACTGTGGCTGAACACTAGCTTGACGACGATGCGCCACAATGACGTCACGTGCCGTCCTTTTCTTTGATGCGACGAAGATGGATGGGCATTGCGAAAGGCCAGGTCGAGTTCTAAAATAAGGCTCAATTGGGAATTGATTCAATGAAAAGCATTATAGATGTGATCACTGCCTATCATATGACCCTGTCGGTGTACGAGTCCAGATCGAAAAACTACCGCGTCGATGACACAGACCGAACGATGCCCGCGCGCCACGTCATGTTCACTCGACCAGCCAGCTCTACCTACCTAGCTCTGGCAGCTTTGACAGCTCTGATAGCTCTGTTGTTCGAACAAAGGACAGCTTCGGGAGCCAATTTGGCCTCAGACGGCTCCCGGTATGGCGTACTTCATGTCTAACTTAGCGGGCGGGTAATAGATTTGACAGCTCAGGTGTGTACTATCATTTGTCATCACGGCGCATTGCAGTCAACGACGACTCTTCCAAGTAGGTCCAGAAGAGTTCCCAAGGTCACGTCCCAGAATGCCTAAAGAATAGGTTTACATGCAACCGCGAGAACAATAGGCACGCTGGAAGGGTACCGTGTCGAGATGATCAGTCAGAGATGCCAGAGGTGCTCTGTCCCATTTGTCATCCCCCTTTGGATCATTCGGTCGTCCGATGTCGCCGAGGCGCCCGCGGCCGCCTACGATCTGGACGTTCCGGCCTCCGTCCATTGAGGCATCCGGTGGGTTGCGCCGCCGGGACATATTGACACGGCACCCATCGCCGTCGCCAATCTCGATTCGTGCAAGAGAAAGCAACCCCTGCCGGTCTTTGCTCGCCATCTGTTCCCATCGGTCGTCAACCCAGTGCCTCGCGCTACGATGCGATCCATGTCTATCTAGATCGTTGTCGATAGTGTCTCGGTCGGGGCGCAAACGTGCTCGTTGGTCTGGCAACAGCAAACAGCGGGAGATTCGAGGATGCGAGGGGTTTCCATGTGATCTGGAAATGGCGGGAAGACGATAGACCAACAAAATTCCTCGAAACGGTCAGCGCTTCTGAACGACTCAGTACGGAGAAGATTGTCCAGTGCCGGAGAGGTGGCTTCCCCTTACGGCTAGAGCGTGAGGCGGGGCCGACCCGTCGTCACGGCAACCAGGGGCATGTCGAGGGAACACCCGTGCGTGCCGAAAAAGTTCGTCTGTTCTGGTAGCGTGGCGGGAAACCATCAAACAAGAATCAAGGTCAATTGGAACCGAACTCGGGCTCCGGGACACGGACTCATTATCAACAATACCAGCCTCCCCCAGATGAAGGCATCCTTGTGCTTGTGGGAGGGCAAGCTTGCAGCGGAGACGTTTCTCCAGAGTCCCTAGAAGTCGATTCAGGGGAACCGGGGGACGCGAGAGTCGATGTCCAGACTCCAGGCTCCAGACTCCAGCGTGTATCCATGGGGTGAAGAGCCCCCGCTGAGGCGCTGCGGCCGGGATCCGTAGGCAGTGTAAGGTTTCTCTTGGACCTTGGTGGCCCTTGGGTCTCGGCGAAGAGCACATGCAGCAGACTGCAGTAGTACGGAGTGCCTGTAGGCTGTAGGTAAGAAAAGGTGCAGTTAGGTTGGGTCCTGGGGCCACGTCTCCCTTGGGAGGAAAAAAGCAACAAGTCGGGGGCCATCCAGATTCCAGCCAGCCTCGTTTTGCATGTGCGACAGTCGACTTGCATAGGTCGTGCGGCGGTTGCAGACCGACAGTCCAATGAAGGGACTCCACGATGCAGTCGGTCCAGTATTCAGTCCCAATAGTACTGTAGCATTGGCAGGTGCCTATAGCGAATTCGTGTACGGATAGCGACGATTCGCATCACCTTGCTGGTAATGATACTCGGCAGGTTGGCATCAGCAGCCGCTGGGTTGGGAAAAAGAGGGTCGAGGAGGCGGGCGAAGCTGAATATGCAGGTGGTTGGGGTACGGAAAGCTTCCCCGCTGGCCAATTGAGTTTCCACGTCGGTCACGGCGAGGCCATGCAGGCCGCAGGCAGTCGATAGCGGGCAGTTTGGGCCGCGGTCGAAACGATGATCTTCGTACCCAGCCCCCCTCTTCCAGGAGAGCCCGGTTTGTCTGTCGAAGAGTGTCAACATTGCGACCAAAAAAAATTGCAAATGTGACGGGCAGTGATCAGATCAGCACCAGCTTCAGCTTCGAGTGCAGCGTCAAACTGGTGTCCGCTAGGCCTAAGGCCAGTACCTACCTAGGGTAAGTACCTAGGTACCTGAGTAAGTGCCTTAGGTAAGGACATGCCTCAGGTGCCCGGGTACGTGCCTACCTACCTAGGTAGGTACCCGACCTTAGCGTCCGTCTGCCAATCCAGATGTCACTTGGCTGGCCTCGCGACCGAGCACGCACAGGTGACAGTGTTCGTTCGCTGATTGGCGGGAGCTAGGCTTGTGGCGCCTATCACGACGTCCAAGTGGACGAGGCCGTGGGACTGGGAATTCGCAATTTTTCGGTCAGATGTATCCGTACTCCGTATTGGACCAGTCTCGCCGGCCGTGGGCAGCGACGAGAATCTGGGGGTCCCCTATTTTTGGTGCCGACGTACGGATAGGTCCCAGTTTCTTTCTCGCAGTCGCTATCAGGGCCAGCCTGGGCAGAGGAGGTTGGGGATGGACCGCCCTGTTGCCGGCGAACAGGCGGGAAACTGGAGACTGGAGACGACTGCGAGTGAGAGTGCGCGCAATCTTGGGTGGAGGGAAGGACCCAGAAACAGCCGAGGACCACGGTGGCCAGTCCAGTCGGTCGGTCGGCCCAGCAGTTCGTCGGGCTTTCCAGAATCCAGGGCAATCAATGCTGGACGATCCACTGTCTGAGGTTGCGCAAGCGGCTGCCCGGGTCACGGGTGGGAGGGGAGGCTGGAGGCTGGAGACTGGAGCAGCGACTGATCCTGATCCTGATCCTGAGCCTGGGGGGTCCTGGAGGGACCAAGACCTCGAACCTAATGGACGCCTCCCGTCGTGCTGGCAGCATCTTGCGTGCAGACGGCGGCAGAGCTGACTCGAAAGGTTGTCGAGTGCATCAAGATGGCTCTGCAGGTCAATTGGCCGCGTATCGCAACTGTTGGGTCGTCAGTTCCAATTGCGCGGACGCCCCGTCCGACGCTGCTGGTGAGAAGAGGTGAGATGTGAGCCGAGCTGAGCTGTCTCTGAGCAATCGCGAGCTTACTATGTACTGTGTACCTACCAGGTAGTAGTGGACCCAGCTGGGCAGGCAGGTACCTGGGTAGCGAGATAAACCCCGGCTACCGCCATGTACCTGCCTTGCGCGAAGGAAGACGTGCCTGACTTGGCTACCCTGCAGCCTCAGAAGCAAGGCGTCAATCGCTCCCGTCCAAGGTTTCCCAGGCGTGTGCGACGGCGTCAAAGCTTCGAGCTGCAGCTGTGGAGCTTGAACCCCCGGTCGGCCCCACCTCGCCGTGCTCCAGCGTCCCGAGCTAATCCCGTTTGGGCGGGAATAAACAATGGAATATCCACAACTGCAAGTGACGGGAGCCAATGTAAACATTTCCACACGACACACGCCAAAAAAGCCCAGCCATCTGTCACTAAAAAACCAACACGGACACAGAGTTGCAGACGCAGACACAAGACGTACACTAGACGGTCTCGCGGCTCGCCTGCTGAGTGCAATTCATACCTGTTCTTTTTGATTACTCCATATGGATACGCTACCAATACTACCTACCTAACCTGAGGTAACTAATACTAGTACTACGGAGCACTGCTCTCTCTCTCACATATCGATTCAAGTCACAGTTCTACACTCCGGACGGATCTTAATACTTGTTATCCGTACCTACCTAGCAATACGAGCAGACCAGTAATAGTATCCATAACTCTGCGAGACACACAAACCACCCCAATCTTGTCCACACATCTAACCAACTTCCTACCATTCCGTGACTCCCGTCCCACATCGATACACACACGCACACCTCTTCATCCCGGCAAGATACACACACTATCCCGTACACTTACATTGTACACCCCCTTGCCCTGGCAACGTCGCTTCCCCCTCGTCTTCTGCATCTCTCGGCCTCTCCATCCAACGAGGCGCTCTCCTCCCCAGCCCCCCGTCTTCAAAACCCAATCCGCATCGCACATCTCGCCCGACCCTCTTCTCCCTCCTTCTTCCCTCTCTCTCTGTCCATCCCCAAAAGCTTCATCAAATCTTTCTGCCCGACCCCGTCCGCCCTCGCAGACAGAAAAAGCCCTCCTCCAAATCCAAAGCAGAAGAGAAAAAAAGAACAAGAAGCGCGAGTCACTTTCAAGACCGGCTTCTTCCCTCTTTCCCCTTCTCCTTTGTTTTTTTAGGAAAACGAAGCAAGAGGATACTCTTCTTTGCCTTCCTACTCCCGGGAACGCTTAGAAGAATCTCCTCTCTGCGCCCTCAAGGCCGCCAATCTGGATTTTGAAGCCCGCGTCCCCGTCCCCTTCAGCGTCTTCCCCTCCACCTACAAGGAGAGCGAGACACAAACCCAGACTCAGACGCAGACCGTCACCCAGGTCCACGAGGAGCTTGAGATCAAGCTCCCTGAGAAGCCCCAGAAGCCCGGACGGGAAGGTTCAGAAGCTTCCTTCGTTACCACTGCGGAACAACTTCCTCCCCGGAAGGACCACCACCACTTCCACGAAGAGGTCCGTATCGAAGAACATCATCACCACCGTCCCGGTGTCCACCACGAAACCCACCACTACAAGGAGGAGTACCGGTATGTTGAGTCCAGCCTCTCTTTCTCTCAGTCTCCCTCTCTCCCTCTCTTTCTCAGTCCTTCCCGTGCCCTGCTGCCGCCTCTCTCTGAACGACCGGCGTCGGGTTGTGGCATGGCATCGGCTTGATCCCCTTCCCCCATCCCATCCCATCCTACACCTACAACACACAAGACACACCCCCCCAACATCCAACCCAAACAAACAACAAACCCACTCGCGTCACCACCAGTCACCGCCTTCTGCTACCCTCCCCTCCCCCCTCACCTCTCCTTGGCTCTCCTCCCACGGTGTGCCTCTCCCGACCCTTCCCCCCTGTCCCCTGCCGCGGAATCGCCTCAGCTCAGGCCCCGGTATTTCGCCAAATTCCTTCCCTCCTTACCCATTACGAGCCGCCGGCCATGGACCCTGGGCGCCTCCTCCCGGGACCCTAGTCCGTAGTTGGCCAAGTAACAACATGTCACGTCAAACAAGTCAATAGCAGAAAAAGCTTCCCCATCAAGCTCTCCTCCCCCCGTCCTACCTGCACCTCTCCTCTACCTTACCTACACCCATCCATCCCATCCAAACATTCGACTAATCTCTCTCTTCTTTCCTTCCTCTCCAGCCCCGTCCCCAACTTCCAGACTCAACAGTTCCACGACACTCGTGTGCAAGTCGACACCCGTCACCACGAGCACCTGGTAAACCCGCTTGATACCATCGAACGCCAGTACCGCAAACGCTTCAACCCTTCCTCTTACCACCGCGAAGAGGTCACTGTCGAGCATCGCCCTCTGCCTGCTCACTCCCACCACTCTTCCGCCCACTCCCACCACTCCCACTCTCACGTCGACGAGTACACCGTCGACGCCCAGTCTGAGCGCCCCCGCCCTCAGGTGTACAAGGAGACCGTAAAGGTTACCGAAGAGACCGTTGAGCCTTCCCGCGTTTCTGCCCCCAAGCACAAGTCCAAGATGGGTTACTACGACGACGATGGTAAGTCGATGCTCCCACCCCCCCTCCCTGCTTGCTTGCTCGCTTGGCGCTTTGTAGTGCGTGTGTGTGTGTCTGTCTGTCCCATGTTTCGGTTGCGCAGTGTGCTCTCCCCCACTCTATGGACCGAGACTGAGGTGTGCTTTGCCACCAGGCCACTACCACTCATTCCGCCACGGCCTGCACAAGCTGGCTGACAAGATCGCTCACCATCATTCAGCCCGTGACCGCTACGAGGTCTCTGAGGTCCGTGAGGCCTCTCCCGCCCGCCGCTCCTCCGGCCCCGTCGGCGGCTCTTCCCGCCCCCCCAACACCGTCACCATCCCCTGCCACCACATCCGCCTCGGCGACTTCCTGGTCCTCCAGGGCCGTCCCTGCCAGGTGATCAAGATCTCCACCTCCGCCGCCACTGGTCAGTACCGCTACCTCGGTGTCGACCTCTTCACCAAGCAGCTCCACGAGGAGTCCTCCTTCATCTCCAACCCCGCCCCCAGCGTCGTCGTCCAGACCATGCTCGGCCCCGTCTTCAAGCAGTACCGTGTCCTCGACCTCGCCGACGGCCACGTCGTCGCCATGACCGAGACCGGTGACGTCAAGCAGGGCCTGCCCGTCATCGACCAGTCCAACCTCTGGACCCGCCTGAACAGCGCCTTCGAGTCCGGCCGTGGCAGCGTCCGCGTCCTCGTCCTCAACGACAACGGCCGCGAGCTCGCCGTCGACGTCAAGGTCATCCACGGCTCCCGCCTGTAAGCGTGTCGCGTCTTGGATTTTCTCTCTTGGGATCTAGCAACATGTACGAACTACAGATGACTCAATGTAATGGATGGAGAAATGTGATGAGGGAATTGGACAAAATCTTCCGGATAAAGGATCACGGAGTCTTTTTTGCGTAGATAAGGTAGCTCTGTATATGATCATTCATCCACTTGCTGTTCCCCGTCGTGCTACATTGTGCTGTGCAGTACTGTCTCTTGTCCCATCGAACGTGAAGTCATCCAAGTCCTCGCCTTCGGGTTTAAGAAGCGGTGGTCCTTTCCACGTTCGCGCTCTGAAGTCACTGGACTCTAACCGGACCCGCGCGATCCAGTAGTCGCTGGGTAATAGGATCGCTTCTTCTGCTGACATGCACTCGCTTCCCCATCCGCTGTGAATCAACCTCGGATTATGTTGCTGCCGTCCCTAGCATATCAGACGTGAATAGTAAAGACAGTAGGGACAGGTCGTACAGTTGTCCGCAAGAATCCATTAGTAGAAGAAGCCTGAAAGAAGTCAAACAAGCCCAGAACAGGTAACTATTCCTAGATACGGCAATGCACGTATTCCCAATTGTAAAACAGAGGATCATCACTTCCAGCTGATAAAGATCAATCGTCGTTGAAAAGAGAGATCGATGTGAGATCGATGTACAAGACTACCTGCCGATGCTTCCACGTCTCGGGGGCCTTGTATCCTCCTCGAGTTGTCTGCGGACCTCGACGTCTGTCGTTGGAGGTACTCGGCTTGAACGCATGAGATAGCCCAGGTTTGGTGTCGATTGGGGGAGTAACTTCCGAGAGGGCTCTTGGACATGTTTCATTACTTTTAGTATGAAACCTGTTAAGGTATGTTCTTGGTGCCCCTTGTTTGGGTGCTCCCATCGATGCAGAAAAGACGACATTCCGGAATACATGTGTTTCTTCCGGCAAACTCTCAATATCATGCGCATCTGACCATGGATATGCTACCGGAATTTGTGCGAGAAAATGACTTTTGATCTCAGAGACAGAGCCGCAGTTCAGATGACAGAAGTTCAACCTCCATTCCCGTCGATAGCAGCTCGCTTCGTGGTGCGATGTGTAAAGCCTCTGCCAGAAAACAGTTGAAGATGCACGCGTACGTTTGCAAGTCGCAGTGTACATTGCGCCTGTCGTCTGTAGTGTTTCACAGTTTGGTCCAAAGGCCTATATGCGCTACAATCTGTCATTTAGTAACTGAATCATATGTCGAGGAGCATAGGCTCCAGCCGTCACGTGACCACCGCAGGTGGTCTGTGCTCTAGGCACCCTAGGGCACTTAGGCCCATGGATCTTTCCAATCCACAGTATTCCTAGCTTCTTTACATTCAGCACCCCTCGCGGGGCTTCACGCTCCTTATTAGGTTATAAGCCTTTAGCCTCTTTAGAGGCTCGTTTTACCCCCTATAAGTACCAATGTGGAGCTATTTAGAGCCCTATTTAACTCTCTTTTTTACCCTATTACAATATTTTTCTTTAAGTCGTTAAATTTTCCTCGATTTTCTATAAAAATACTAACTTTTTTACTTATTATGTACTTATTAAATTACGTGGATTTAAGCCTACCGCTTTAAATAGTGTAGGAGTGGATTTTAGCTACCCATACAATCTAATAACTAAGGGCCGGCCCGGATTAATAAAAGGTCCAGCAGCTAAGCCCCTAACAACTAGCGCGGGGCGTAATAGGGACAAAAATTATATATAGTAGCACATAAATATATATATTAATATACATACTAATCAACGCATAATTTAATAATTAAAAGTCTTATACTATAACCCCTTTATTATATATAATTAATTAATTACTATAAGTTTTTTTAAATAAATATATTACTATAATAACTAATTTAGTTACTAATAAAATCTTCTTTATAGGCCCTAAGGATTAAATCCCCTAGTAAAACACTATTTAAACTTAGGGAGTCTCCTTTAACCTTTAAAACACTATTAACTCAAATATAAACTACTAACCACTAATTAATACTATAGCACTACCTTTAAAGCCACTCTTAAGTAACTACCTAAAAAGCTTTACTTACTATAAACTTAAACTACTAAGCCTTTACTCTTTAATACTTATAGAATCTATCCTACTAATAACTATCTTTAAAAACGTTCCCTTTCTATATAGTATTAATAATTCCTACTATATTATAAATATCGTAGACCTTTTTACTAAGTACTTTAAATTTTATACTAATACTTAAAGTATATAAAGAGTTATTAGTTATTACTATAAAAATTATAAAAAAAACAAAAACAATCTAGTTATATAAATATAAAAAACTATATTTCTTAAGCTTTAGTATTAGTATTATAATATAAATAAGGGACTAGTTAACTAACTATTGCGTTTTAAAAGCCACTTTAATATAACTACGTCTCTTTACTATAACTACACAGAGTAGGCGCTTTAAGACTACCTTATAATCCCTTATAGTTATTACTTTATATTAAAAGTAACTACTACTAAGTAGTTTAACTTATAAATTACTAAGATTTATAAGGGACAAGCCGTTTTACTTAAGGCCTTTTTAAAAAACGAATTTTAACTACTTAATATATACTAAACTTTTAAGTACTTACTAATTTAAAGCTTTATTTAGGGCTTTAAGTTAAAGTACTTTAAAGTATAGTATATAGCTATACTTAAGAAGGTAATTTTATTAATTATTAAAGTTATTAATAACTTACTAGAGTTAACTAAAAGACTTTAGTATATTTTTAAAGTATTTAGTATTAACTAAGTAAATAGCCTAGAGTTAAATAAATAGTATAGAGACTATTTATAAAGTACCTATTTAAAGTAAAGTAATTACTAAGGTTTTTTATAATATAATATCTACTCTATTTATAACTTTATTTACCTACTTAACTTATATTATTATATTTTTTTTTAAAAAAGTATTTAAAAAATAGTACTATAATATAGTTTATTAAAAGTATACTAATAAGTACTTAGAGACTAATAATAAGTTAATTAAACTTATTAAGAATCTTTATAGTAAATAACTCTATAGTTAATATATTAAGAGTTTTAAGTAGCTATTAGTAGTGTTTTAGGCTATTCTTTATAAGGGCCTATAAGTTTACTTTTTTAAAGACTCCTACTTACTTAACTCTAGTACGTTAATTTATATATTCTATAATAAATAGCTATTTATAAAACTTTAAGTAGTTAGTATAAGTAACTATTTATAAGTAGACTTTAAGTTACTTATAATTAAGGTATATAAAGATATAAGTATTAGAGTTACTTAAGTTAATAAAAGAAGATTTATAATACGCTTTTATAATATAGTACTTTATATGTTTATAGTAATAAATTTTATTTTTTATTAGTAACTATATAAATAAAGATACTAGTAGAATAAGCGCTCTAAGTATTAGTTAATACTATATAAATTTAATTATAGTCCCTTTAGTATTATTAAAGTTAAATATAGTTAATACATACTTAAGTATAACGAGTTTACCCTTAAAATAATATATAGTAGCTACGGCTTTATATAAGCTATTTAGTATATTTATACTTTATAGTAGTATCCTTAGCATCCCTAAGCAGCTACTTAACTATAGATACGTTACTAGTAGAGACCCTACCACCAAGGACCCCTCCCCCCTCCCCCTAACTAATAGCCTATGCGTTATATATAGTAATAGTTAGTACACGAATTTACCTACTATAACGCAGCTACTATAGATTTAAAGTAATAGGAGTATTCGATTAATTTTAACTACTAATTACGCCGCTAACGCCTCTAAAACCACTAACGCCGTCCGTACGCCTCCCAGCAAACCATCCCTCTAAACCCATTAGATCCAATCCAAACCGTCCCTCTACTTTCCTTAACTACATCGCTATAACTAGTTAACCTTATTTAAAGGATCTACTCTACCTTTATTAGTATATATTTTAATATATTATTAAGCCTTAGGCTATATACTAATTCTTAGCTTCTTTTATACTATTAAGGGCCTTAATAGTTATAGTAGTAGTACTTATTATACTACTATACTAGGCTAGGGCTCCTAAGTAACGCACCTATACCCTAACCTCTTTTACTGTATTTTTAATTAGTAGCTAGTATAGTCGATTATACAAGGGCCGGATTTATAGATCTAAGTAGTTCTTTAATAGTAAGTAGTGTTTAAACTTAGTAACGGCTACTTGTGTTTTAAGTAAAAGGTTTATAAAGTTAGTGCTACTGTTAAGGCTACTAAGGTCTATATCTTTAGTGGCCTAGCTGGCTCTAAAGAAGTTTCTAAAGGCTGTAGCTAAGAGGCTTAAGTCCTTAAGTATTATATAGTTATTAAGCTATATTAAACTTATTATTAGTAAGTTTGGTATTTTAGCTTTAAAGGATTGTTAAATACGTAGGAATGTGGAAGATAGGAGGAATTAATAAAGGCCTTGCTCGTAGTAGTGCCTTTTTCTTTAATTATAAATACTACTAGGGCTCGTTAGGCCCTATACGTAATCTAGCTAAAGGTTTGTATAAGTAAAGGTTTGTTTTAATATATTTAGTGCTGCTTATTAGTGATAGTATTATTATTATTACTACTACTACTACTATACTATACTTTATAGCGTAAGAGTAGGTAGGTAGAAGTTATTGTAATGACTTTAGGCGTTATAGTTGCTAGAGGGGGTTAATATTAGTAATGTATCTTTTTTTTAAACAACCTTTACTTATTACCTTACTAGATATATGCGTTTAACTAAAACGCATTTTTACTAAATTTTTTACTAGGAATATTCTTTATTTAGTGGATTTATTCGTTTACCTTACTGTAAGTAGTACTGTAAATATATTAAATATATAAATACTTTATAGTAGTAAAATAAATACGGCTTTATGAGGTAATGGCCTTTTAAAAGTAGTAAAGAGATGTAGTACTAGTAGTTTAGCTACTTTAGCTTTAAGCTACTCTACTATTTAATAAGCTTTATAAGAGGAATTTAAATTATAGTTAGTACCCTTAAATTTAATAATAATAAGGCCCCTCGCCTTTATTATAATGTATATAGTATTAGTAAAGTAAAGAGAATAATTTATTATGAGTTATAAAAGAGTAATATATATACCTACTTTAGTAAGTATATTGTATTTAACTTTTACTTATATATAAAAGGATATAGTAGGTTTATATTTATACTAGTATTTATTAACTATATTACTTAATACTTATAAAATTATTACTTTTTTAACTACTTTACTAATACCCTTATAAGCACAGGTATAAGAGTATTAAGGTTAGTATTAAAGTAACTAAATACTTCTATAGTAATATTAGACTTAATAGAGTTAGTAAAAGTATAGGTTTAGTATATAATATATAAGTAAAAGAGGTAAAAGTATTATAGTAGTAGTAATAGTACTATATTACTATTTATTTTCTTATAATAGCTACTTTTACTAATAAAAATAGTTAAAACTTATACAGTAGATCGTTCTAAGTAGAATATAAACAGTAAAGATATCATAACCAATATTAATAATAGTAAAGGAGTATAGTGTAATTATAAATAAGGAACAGTCTTTAATTATAATACTACTATAGCTAAAAACCTTAATTACAACCTATATAAGGGCAGCTAATGTACTAGAAATACCCTTACCTAAATAGCTTTTTAAAAACAGTATAACTTAACGTAGCTACTGTGTCCTATAGGTTAAAAACTTTCTTTTATTAAGTTACTTAAACTTTTTAAGTTTAAAAGTATTAATAAAACCCCTATTACTAGCCGGGCTTTAGTCTTTTTCTTGTGTTCCTTAACTCTATACACATTTACTCTATAATAATATTAGTATAACTACTACTATTATTTACCCTATACTAACTCTAAATAAAGAGCTTTATAACTTATAATTATTTATAAAAATAAACTAAGAGAGATTTAGAATAAAAGTTTATAATTATAGGCTTTACTATATTTTTAATAATAATAAGAATCCTAGCTAAAATACCCTCTTTATATATAAAAAGATCTAGTTTACCCTATTTCTACTTAACTTTATTAAAAGTAGTAGTAACTATACTAAAGTAGCTAAAATTAGAGTCCTATACTAGGGCCTAATTTAACTTAATAACTACTACTTTATTATTTTAAAGTTAAATAACTACTATAAATACTTTACTTAAGTAATTTAAGTAGCTTATAAGTACTTAGTGCCTAATAGGCCTAGAGATTAGTATATTAAGAGTTAGTTAAAGTTTAGGGATATATTAAGATATCTACTAATAAGTATAGGGTTTATTAGTTAGATTGGGTGAGCTAGCTGTAGTAGTGTGTTTAAAGTTTAATAGAAGGAAATAGGTAATTTAAATTAATAAAAGGTTCTTCTAGGAGGTATTAGGGGCATTAAGGGCGTTAATAGTAATTAGTGGTAATTAAATATAATTATTAGTTAATAGTAATTAATTAATAGGAGCGCTTTAAATCCGTTATAATTGTATTATTATAAGTAAAATTATGAACTTTTTATTAAATATATGAGGAGGTAGCTTGTTAATAAAAGAAGGTTAAAGAGAGATGTTGTTAGAAGAGAAGTTAGGTAACGTAGATCTAAATTTTACCTAGTATCACGTAACTAAAAGGTTGTTAATGTAGCGGCTATAGCTAGTACTACGTTGCGGTGAAAATTGTAGAGAGTAAATAGTAATAGTTTAAAAACTGTGCTGTATTACTATATTACTATACTTATCTACTTACTAAAAAAGTAAAAGTCTAGACCCTTATAGGTTAGGGGGAGCTTTGCTTTTTATAAACTTAGTACTTTACTTTATTAGCTTAGTTTTTAAAGTACTAGTTTTTTTAGGGTTTAGTCTGTTATATATAGTTTAGTTAAGTAGCTCTAGGCCCTGTATATAGTTAGCTATAGCTGCTGTGGTTAGCTACGGGCGCTATAGTTAACTATAGGTACTATAGTTAGTTATAAGAACTGTGGTTAGCTACGAGCACCTTAGAGGGGTTAATAAGAGATATTTAAAGTGGTTTTTGCTACTAAAGGTAGTTTACTTAGTAGCTTAGAGTCTAACTTATTAAAGCTAGAGGCTATAGGTTTAATTCTCCCTTTTGTTTTTTTAGTTTTTCTTTTTAGTTCTTTTATATAGACTAATATCCCCCTTTAAAATATATATTATTTTAAATTTATTATAGATTTTAGCGTTTTAAAGTTTAATTAAAGGACTTTTTATTAGTATTAAAAACTTCTTAAAAGACTCTATAAAAAACCTTTTTTTTTAAGTAAAAATATTTAAAGTAAAAATAAAAAAAAAAAATTTTTAAGTTTAAGGAAAACCTTTTTTTTTAATATAATAAGTTATTTATTTTTAATTTATCTTTTATTAAATTTATATTCTTTTTAGTTTTATTTTAAAAAAAAGATAAAAAACCTTTATAATTTACTATACTTAAAGTAGTTAAATAATTATTAAATATTATTTTACCTATAGACTTAGTTAAAACATCAGCCAGATTATCTTTAGTAAATATATAGTATAGTAAAGCTTTATTATCAATAATTATATTTCTTATAAAGTGATATTTAATATTAATATACTTAACTCTTTTATAAAATTTAGGATTTTTAACTAGCCTTTAAGCTACTTTATTATCTATAAGAATCTTTAGTTTATTAAGCCCTTTAAAGTCTAAAAATTTAAATATATAATTATAAGAATTATATAAATATATAACTTCTTTAATAGCTTTAGTTAAAGCTATATATTTAGCTTTATAAGTAAATAAAGCTACTATTTTTTATTTTATAGTATTCTAACTAATTATATTATAAAATCCTAGGCAAAATAAGTAGTTAGTAGTAGATTTTTTATTATTAAGATCTTTAGTTTAATTAAAGTCTAAAAATCCTATTATTTTAAATTTAGTAAAGTAATTATATAAAATCCCTAAGTTAGGGAATTTATTTAAATATTCCTATAACTAATTTAAAGTAATAAAATACTCTTTAAAAGAATTACTTATATAATAAGCTAATAATATAACTATAAAGGCTATATTTAGCTTAGTTTTTAAAGTAGAATATATTAAAGAGTCTATCTCTTATTAGAATTATTTTATTTCTTCTTTAGTAGCTTTTTCTATATTTTCTACTATTTTTATATTATTATTTATAGGCGTTAAATACCTATATAAGTGGGTTTTATTATACTTAGTAAGTAGTTTTTTAGTATATTTAATTTAGTATAAAAATAGTATCTTTTTAAACCTATTTATATCTACTTTAATACCTAAAAAGGTTTTAAATACCCTTAGTAGTTTTATATTAATTTCTTTAAAGATATTATTAATTATACTATTAGTAATTTTAGAGTTAAGAGTAATAACTAAAAAGTTATCTATATAATAAACTATAATAACTTTAACTCCTTTTTTATTTAGTATAAAAATAGCTTTATTATAAAGCAATATATTAAAGTCTTCTTTTTTAAGTATTTTTTTTAAATACTTATAATATAGTTTAAGACTTTGTTTTAAACTATATAAAGCTTTATTAAGTTTATAAACTAATCCTTTATTAAATTCTTTATAATCTTTATTAAAGACTAGTTTATTATTATTATTAAAAAAACTAGTAAGTAATTAAATGTATATCTTTTTATTAATATTAGTGTATATAAATACACTAGTAACGTTATATTATTTAATATTTTAATTATTTTATATAGCTATTAAAAATAATAGCTTATAGAATTTAGGCCTATAGATAGTACTAAAGGTTTTTAAATAATCTATACCTATATATTAATTATAACTTTAAACTACTTAACGGGCTTTATATTTAATAGGTTTTTTAATTTTAGTATTAATATTATTATTAGCTTTAGTTTTATAAACCTATTTACTCCCTAAAGGTTTTATAAATTGTAGTTTTTTAATTATACTTTAAGTATTTATTTTAGTTAATATTTTTAGCTCTTTATATATAGCTTAAATCTAGTTTTATAAATTATTAAATTCTAAAACTTATTTATATATAATAAGTTTATTTAAGCTATTAATACTTAATATATAAAAAATTTTATCCTTTAAGCTATTTATAGTAAATATTATATTTAAAAATAGGTAATTTTTTATTATAAATAGTATACTTTTTTAATTTTTAACTTATTTGTGTTTTTTTATAGTATCTAGTATAGATATTTCGATAAGGGGTTTTAAAAAGAATATATTATAGCTATATATTTTTAAGTAGTGTAATTAAATAGAAGTATTTAATAGGGTATATTTAGTAGCTTTAACCCCCTCCAGCTCTACTAAGTAGTCTTAAGTAAAGCTTAATAGGGCGTATGTACTTTAACAATTCCGCTTACCTACTCTTTCTACAGTAATAATAACAATGCTATTACTAATAGGCGGTACTAAATATATCGAAATAAACCTTTACTTATATAAACCTTTAGCTAAATCACGGGTACTATAACGTACTATAGGGCCTAATAAGCCTTAGTAGTGTTTACTATTAAAGAAAAAGGTACTACTACGAGCAAAGCCTTTATTAATTCCTCTATCTTTTATATATATAAATAATAACCCTTAAAGCCACAATATTTAAAAAAAAGATCCCCGCCCTATCTACTTAGTACTAGGATATATACTAAAATATAACTCTATAGATATTAACTAACTATATAAACTATAATAAGTACCTTATAACTAAAGGGGTTAATATAATTAACTTAACCTATAACTAGTAGGAATTCTTTAATAATAATAAAGTAAAGCTTACTATTACTAGAATTTACTACTATAAAACCACTAGTAATAACTATAATACTTAGATAACTATAGATAACTTATACTAGGGGAATTAAGTTAATATAGAAACCCTAAATACTAAAGATAACTACGAGTACTTTAACTAGCTAAAGGACGCAGCTACTAGAGTCTTATTAGCCTAAATAGCTACTTTAGCGATACTTAATATTAGTATATTTAGTAAAGTAATGTCGAGACGGATACTAACGATGGCAGGGAGCGACTAAACTAGCTATAGCTGCGCGGCGATAGCGCGTTGGTTGTGGAGGAATACAATAGCTAAGGGAAGGGACGGTTTAGTTTAGATTAGATTCGATAGGTTTAGAGGGACGGTCTACTGGGAAGGCGTTAGTGGTTTTAGTAGTATTAATAGTGTTAATAGTGTAATTAGTAGTTTGTGAAATTAATTAAAAACACCTATTACTTTAAATTTATAAAAGCTGTGTTATAGTAAGTAAATTTAAGTGCTGTTTGTTAGACAAAAAAGATTAACAAGGTAGGTGGCTAGACGGCTATTCCCTAGAGCACGTGGCCCGTGGGCCGTTAGTTACTCTAGAGGGAGTATTTTTAACTTATATATAACTTTTTTAGATCTTTTTATCTATATAGGGGATTTTTATAGTTAATTTAAAGTTTATATTATTATTAGTATTATTATTATTATTATTAAAATCTAAATTTACTTTAAAGAAACTATTACTTTAAAGTTTTTTTCCGCTTTTATTTATATTAAATTATAAATAATTTATTTTATTTAGTATAAATAGTTTTTAATTATTATTTATTATATTTTTTATAAAGATATTTTTAAATATTTTAACGTTATAGAACTATATAGCTTTATTTTTTTTTAAATTCTAAATTCTATAAGTATTATTACTATAGTTTAGTATTATACCCTTTTTAACTTTATTATTTAACTTTTTAAAATTACGGTTTTTATTTTTATAATAGTAAATACTCCCCTAGACCCTTATATAGTTTAAAAAGGGTTTTATATTATTCTTTACTTTATATAGTATTTTATTACTTATTAACTTATATAGAGTTCTATTATATAGATATATAGCTACTAAAAAAACTTTTTTCTATAGTTTAAAATTAATATTAGTATTAATTAGTATAGCTCTTACTTTATTTACTAAAGTACATATTATTCTTTTAATAATACTATTAAACTTATATATATAAAGTAGTTTTATATTATAAGTTATACTATTTTTAATATATATAGTTTTAATCCTTTTATTATTAAACTCTTTACTTCTATCTATATTAAATTAATTAATTTTATACTTATTTTCATTATTTTCAACTAAAGATTTAAATTCCTTAAAAGCATTAAAAACCTCTTTAAATTCCTTTATTTTTAGTAATTTACTCTATATAAAGCGGGTCTTTTTATCTATAAATAGTATAAACTATTTATAATTATTATAAGTTTTAAGTATAATAAGTCTATATAAATTTAAAGTAATTTTATATAAATAAAAATAGTCCTTTTTATAATTATTAAACTATTTATTTACTTTATTTATAAATTTTTCTTTTAAGTAGACCTTATAAGGTAGTTTATAAAATACCTCTATAGTAGCCCTTTTATATATAATTTTAGTTTAATCTAAATTAATAAATAAAACTTATTAATTTATATAACTTAATTAATTATACTATAGTCTTATTATATTAATCTTAGAGTCTAGGGTTTAATTCTAACTTTAAAACTCTTTTAAAAACTCTTATATTATATTAATAACTTCCTTATTTATATTAAAATTAAAAAAGTAAAGGTTATTCCTTTTAATTCCTATTAAAAAGACTTTATTTTTAACTATATTATAAAGTATTAACTTATTATAGTATATTAAACCTATACTAATTTTAATTAGTTTAACTTAATTTAAAAAATTAATACTTAGTTTAAGTATATAGTATATATTTTTAAATATATATAATATATTATTAATAATAGTAGTTAAATTACTCTTTTTATAAATAAATAACTAATTTACTTTACTTTAATTAACTTTAGTTTTAATAAATTTTATATTATTAAATAAAAATAAATTATTTATTATATAAATTATTATAATAAAGTCTAAATAAAATAGTTATTTTCCTTTATAAATAAAAGAATCTAAAAGTTCCTTATTTAACTATTTAATTAAATTACTTAGTAATATTTTATTAGTTTTAAAATCTATTTTAATAGAGGTTTTAGAAGTTATAATTATATTTTTAAATTTAATATTTAAATTAAAGTCTTCTTTAGTTACTAAGTTAATATTTATTAAGTCTAAAGTAACTATAACTTCTTTAAATAAATTAAAAAAGTTAAAATTATTATTAATAATAGTATTAACTAATTATTTATATAAATTCTATTTTTAACTCTTTTTTCTTTTTTTTTATTTATAATAAAGTTATTTTTTAATATCTTTTTAAACTAATTAAAAGCTTTATTTAAATATAAAAATCTATAAATATTCTTTATATAGCTAGTTTTTTTATAGTAGCTATAGTAATAACCCTTTATTTATTTCTAGAGTTTTAAAGTCTTTTTAAACTTAATTTAAAACTTAAAGAATTATATAAAGTTATTACTACCCTTTCTCTTAAATTTATTTAATAAATTAATAAATAAAAACTTAATAGTATAAGCGTTTAAGTCTTTTTTTAAAAATTAAGTAATATTAATTATAAACCCCTTATAAGAGTTATTTAAACTATTTAAAACCTAAACTATAATTACTTATTTAAATAGAACTAAATTATTTAAAACTAAATTATCTATAAGCTTTTTAACTTTATTAAAGTATTCCTTAAGAGTTTTAAAGTCGTTTAAAGTAGTATTAAAAAACTCTTTATAAATAAAAAACTTATTAATAAACCCTTTAAGTTAATATAACTCTTTTAAGCTTTTCTAAACTTTAAGTACTATTTTAAGTCTTTTATAACTTATAAAGGACTATCTTTATAAAAAAGTCGTATATAACCTAATACTTTATTATTAAAGTCTTTATTCTATTTATTAAGTAGTTTAATAAAATCTATTACTAAATCTTTACTAAATAAAACTGTGTCAAATCATAAAAACTAAACTTAATAATTTAATTACCCTTTTAACTTAAAAATAGTAATTTTATCTATTTTTTATAAATTTAAAGTCTTTTTTTTTATTTAAATAACTAAAACTAAATAAACTTCTAAAAACTTAATAGTTAATTTATTAAAATAATAAAAGTAAACTACTTATTATATAACTAACTAAGTAGTTTAAAGAAGTAGTTAAGACTATAAAGCCCTACTATATCTTTTTTAACTCTTTTAGTTAGTTTATTATAGTTAATAAACTTAAAGTCTATAACTTTAAAATAGTTAATATTAATTTATAAAAGCTTCTACTAGTTAAACTAAATAGTTAAAGCTATAATAATCTCGGTTTCTGTATAAGTAGTATTAATTAAATATTATTTAAAAATTTATTCGTTATAGTAGACATATATAAGGATTTATTAAGGATTTATTAAAAAGGTTTAATAGTTTAAGAATTATTTAAAAACTAAGTTTCTTAGTTATTTAAAGAGTTAAATTACAGATAAACTAAGAGTATTAGTTATATAGTTAAGTCTCTTATAATTAAAATAAAGTTAGTTATTAAATAAATAAGTCTAAATAAACTCTTATAATTAACTAAAAAAGTAGGGTTAGTTATAAAACTAAACTTATAACCTATAAATATAGGTATAAGGGTATTAAAGTTAGTATTAAAGTAGCTAAATACTTCTATAGTAATATTAAGTTTAATAGAGTTAGTAAAAGTATAGGTTTAGTATATAATATATAAGTAAAAGAAGTAAAAGTATTATAGTAATAGTAATAGTACTGTATTACTATATTACTATACTTATCTACTTACTAAAAAAGTAAAAGTCTAGACCCCTATAGGCTAGGGGGAGCCCTACCTTTTATAAACCTAGTGCCTCGCTCTATTAGCCTAGCTTCTAAAGTACTAGTCCTTTTAGGGTTTAGTCCGTTATGTATAACTTAACTAAGTAGCTCTAGGCTCTGTGTATAGTTAGCCACAGTTGTTGTAGTTAGCTATAGGTACTATAGTTAGCCACGGGTACTATGGTCGGCCACGAAAGCTGTGGTTAGCCACGAGTACCCTAGAGGGGTTAATAAGAGACATTTAGAGTAGTTTTTGCCACTAAAGGTAGTTTACCTAGTAGCTTAGAGTCTAGCTTATTAAAGCTAGAGGCTATAGGTTTAATTCTCCCTTTTGTCTTTTTAGTTTTTCTTTTTAGTTCTTTTATATAAACTAATAACCCTTACTAAGACTTTTAATAAATTTATTATTATAATAAAACTCTAATATAATATTAATATATTAGTATTTAAATATAATAAAGAGTTTATTAAATACAAAAGACTAATAGCTATTTTTTAAGTATAAGGCCGTTTTATTAAGCTATTTACTCTAAATACTTAAAATTAAAATAGTAGTACTAAGTATATTAGTACTATAGTTAAAGTTAAAGTAAGAACTATAAAAGAAGGTAGTAAGCTCCCCTATAAAATATAGCTTAATATATATAAGTCTATAGTATATTTTTATAACTATACACTATAAGTAGCTTTTAGTTAAAAAACCCTATATAAAGTACTTTACTAGTAACTTAAAAATAATAATACTATAAAGTTAAGTTTTATATACTTATAAGTATATAGTTATAAAGTATATACCCTTATAGCTACTACTTAGTTTAAGAAGAAGCGCCTTAACTTCTTTACTAGCTATGCCCTTTTAGGGTTTTTTATAGAATATACTTTAATAAATTAATACTATATATAGATACCTTTAACTAAAAAAGTTATTACTATAAAGAATATAACGTTTAATAAGACTTAATAATTTAATAGTGACTTAAAGGCTTTTACTAAAGATACTATAAATCTTAACTTTAATACTATTACTACGTAGGTTTATAATTACTTTATTAATAACAAAAAGAGTAACTATTAAACTTTATACAGACCCTTTTTACTAAGTAAAAAGGATAATAAAGTTATACTTTTTATAAAGGCCCTTAGTAAAATTTTTAAAAATCCTAATTCTAAAAACCTTACTATAAAGTAAACTCCCCCTAGTAAATATTCCTACTTAACAGTCTACTTTAAGTTAATATTAATACTACTTAACTCGTTTATTGCCTTTTTTTAGGTATTTATTTATAAGGAAGAGTATCTAGGGAGGTGTATAGGAGTAGTACTGAGTTATAACGATCTAAAAGACTCTAAGTAGACTTATTATAATGCACTTACTAGGCTTTATTAAAAATAAAGCTTTTATAAGGCTACTTTTTTAGTAGGGACTTTATTATTATATTAAGATACTTTATAGTATTACTACTTTTAAACTAGCCCTTTAGTTATTTATAAACTATTAAAGGGGATTCTTAGTATTTAATATACTTTAGGGGTATTTTAAATAGTAAATATTAAACGCTTTAATAGTAATTTTTAGTTATAAAGAGAGGATATAGGTACTTAGGGAAACGAGACTTTTTTATTAAGTAGGTATAAAAAGCTATATAAAGTATATAGTAATTTATTAGTACTAAGTACTCTTTAGAAAGATTTTTAACTTTTACTTATATTTTATATAAAAGTGTTAACTTACTTATATATTATAGTTATATAAGTAGTTAAAGCGATTTATTTTAGAAGTTATTTAAAAATAAACTCTTAAAAAAAGGTGCCTATAGGTACTATAAAAGGTACTTAGATTTTTAGTTACTACTAGGTTTATATATATAAACTAAATAAATATAATAAGCTTTTAAAAATTAAAGCTTAGTTTATTATACGTAGTAACTAATAGTATTAAAATAATTAAAAAATATATACTTTAATACTTACTAGTATATCCTTTTAAATACTAATAGTTATTACTAACTACTTTAATTTTAAGTTTTTATAGTATAATACTATAAATACTTTTATATATATAGAGCTTAATAAGGATATTTATATATAAATGCCCCTTAGTTACTAAAAGAAGGGTACTATTCTTAAGTTTATTAAAGTGCTTTATAAATTATATTACTTAATACTTTTTTAGTAGTATTATTTTAAAGTAGGTTTATAAGAGCTTAAGTTAAAGTAAGTTATTAGTAAAAACTACTATTAAATACGTAGCTGTATAATTTTTTTTTTATATAGATAACTATATACTCTACTTTTCTTTAAAGTACTATAACAAGGCTATAGAGTTTATTAAAGCTTTTTAAAAATAATATTATTTTAAAAATAGTTAAGACTTATAATAGTTTTTAAGGATTAAAGTTATCTATAACTATACTATAAAGTGGCTTTAGCTTTTATAATTTATATATATTAATAAGCTTATTAAATAACTTTAGTAACGCATAACGAAATTAAGGAAAGTATATACTTTACTACTCTAGCTAAATAAACTTTTTCTATATAAAGAAATAGCTATATATACTAAGACTAACTAGTACTAAAGTAATATTAGTTCTATAATATACTTAGTGACAATAGCCCAGCCTAATATTACTCTTTTAACTAACTATCTTACTTACTTTAATTATAACCCTAGCTTAGAGTATACTAAAGAGGCTAAAAGAGCTATAGTTTACTTTATTTACTAGTATGTATTATACTTTAAATACAGTTATAAGAAAGGAGGATTTAATAATAGCTTTATAGTTATTATAAATATAAGCTTTATTAATAATATAGTAAACTATAAGAGCTTTTAGGTCTTTATAATTAAGCTTTTTAGTAGATTAATTAAGTAGTAAGTTAATAAATAAAATATAGTTACTATATTAATTACAAAGGTTAAGCTACTTATGCTTTTTTAAGTAGTAAAAGAAGCGATTTTTATAAACTAACTAATAACGGCCCTTTATATAAACCTTAAAAAAAAGACTTTTAAAGCTACTTTAGTAGCTCTAGTACTAAGTATATAGATTTAATATAATAATTAATAAATAATTTACTTTATTAATAAAAAAACAGTTTAGCTATAAATAAAGCTATACTATATTAATATCTATAACTATTAACTATATTAAAAGACTTAAAAAGGCTATATTATTATTAAGTATACCCCTATAATAAAACTAATAACTAATAGGTTTATAAAGTTATTTACTAGTACTTACTTTAAAGCGTTTTTTAAATAGTTAAATTTTATTAATTAAACTAAGTAACTTAAAGTACTTTATAAAGCTAAGTTTAAAAATAAGAAGCTTAAGGGCCTTAACTTTATTAATAAAGAATAAAAAGAAGGATTACAAGCCTTAAGTACTTTAAAAACAGTACTACTCTTTTTACTATAGGGGTAGAGGTTTAATAAGGGTAATAGGACCACTTAAGAGCCAAGAAAGAGTAATAAATATACTACTCTAAAGAAGTATTTAAAAAGTACTAATTACTAAGTAATTATAAAGTAATTAAAGAAGTAATTAAACTATAGAATATATACTAAAAAAGAGTAAATAAAATAATATATTTAAAAAGCCTCTTAGTTATTAATATAGTAGTAAGAGCCTTATAAAGGCCCTTACTAAGAAAGTATATTAAATTATATAGATTTAAGCCTACTACTTTAAATAGTATAGAAGTGGATTTTAGCTATTTATATAATTTAATAGTTAAGGACCAGTCTAGATTAATAAAAAGTCCAGCGGCCAAGCCTTTAATAGCTAGTGTGGGGCGTAATAGGGGTGAAAATCGCGTGTAGTGGCACATAGACACATATATTAATATATGTACTAATTAACGCGTAATTTAACAGTACCTTTTACTTTAGTAATTAATCTATGTAACGTAAGGACCTATAGCTAAGAGACTTTTAGTAAGGGCCTTATTCTTTTGATTTTTAGTTATAATACCTTTTATCTTAAGGGATATTGTTTTTAAACCTTATTTCCCCTTATTATACCTAACCCTTTTTTATAAATATAGTTAAAATCTAATACGTATTTTTTAAAAGACTCTTTATAAAGACTTTACTTTTTAAAAAACTCTTAATAAAAACTTTATTTTTTAGTTTAAGTACTATAGTAATAATAGTTATAGTAACTACTTTATATACTATAGTAATAATAACTTAAGAGGCCTAAGATCTAGTACCTACCCTTCTTTTTACTTCTTAAAATAATTAATCTTATATATAAAAGCGTAGAGGGAGATAATACAAAATAAAAACCCTTTTTTCGTCTATATACTATTAATTTAAACAGCGCGTAGTAAACGCGTAGGGGAATACCCCTAAATTAAACAGTAATAATATATACAAAACGCCCTCTTTTAAGGCATTTAAAACGTAGTTATAATTTAGTATATTTATCTTTTTAAGTCCTTATATAGCAAGGTATTTAAGACGTAGTTATAATCCAGTATACTTATCTTTCTAAGCCCTCTACACTAAAGTACTATTAAGAAAATTCAACCCTATTCTATAATATTAATAGGGATCCCTTATTTTACTAACTACTATAGTCCCTTTAATTCCTTACTATAGTATTAACTAACTATCTTTTACCCTTTCTACCTTTTTATAACATTCCTACCTACCTAAAAACCTTTTAAGCTACCCCTAAGGCTATAAATATACCCCTAAGACTATTTAAGTTAAGATTAGATTAAAGTATTAGGGAGGATTAATTACTTAAAGGGGGGGCTATCCGAGCTACAAAGTATAGATTTTCCAGAGGATTAGGCTAATTAAAAGCCACGGGCCCTATAAAAGTTATATACTTTTTATTATTTCACAAAAACTCTTTAGTTTTTATCGTTTTAAAGCCATTAAAGGATTTAGCTATTTATACGTATTTTAGTGTGCTCTAAGTAGCCTAAGGGGGGGTATCGAGGAGCATAAGCTCCAGCCGTCACGTAACCACCGTAGGTAGTCTGTGCTCCAGGTACCCCAGGGCACTTAGGCCCATGGATCTTTCCGATCCACGGCATTCCTAGCTTCTTCACATTCAGCACCCCTCGCGGGGCTTCACGCTCCTCATCATCATATCCGGACCTCCTTGAGTGATACTGAAGGCATAATCCCGCCTGCCTACCTTCTCGATTGGCAGGAGCTGTTTGATGAGTGATATCACTTCCTTGTCAGGCTTACAGATAGAATCTTAGACACACCGTTCAAATCTGATGCCTCTGTGATTCTGCCAGTTCTTCTGGTCTTTCTGTATAATCCGGATATAGCCTCTTTACTGGTTAATGTATTGTCGTCTCATTTCCGCCGACTAAGGACTCTGCCGAAGAAGGGGGGCTGTCCTTGCATATACTGCCTTCTGACGATGTTCCCAAAAAGATATTCGTTCAGATTCTGTTGCGGTACAAGATAGTTGCCAGCCAGGAAGACAGTGTCCTTCGCTGCAAGTCTGCTGTGTTGTCAAACATGGTATCAACATCACTCGGGCAAGCACTGGCAGCACACAACAGATCATTCGCTCCATGCAGGCCGAATGACATGGATGGATCATACTACTGAAGAATCTAAGAAAACCATAGACGAGGATCATTACAACCGCGACAATTCCAAGGCCGGTGCTCGGCCCAGATGGGCCGGACGGGAAAGTGGGTCTCCGCCGGCTATAGTTCCGGATCACCGATTGAAACGCCGGCCACGGCCAGTGCGCATTTGAGTTTTGAATCAAGAACGGCGTGCCCTCGACGACTTTGATGCTGTCTAAATCCCCTCAAAATTACGAACTGCTTTCGCCAACTGGCTCGCTATTCGCTTCGGCGCTTCCATCAGAGGCCCGTCCAACCAAGTACTGCAAGAGATGGCTGGGGCCTAGGCGATGGTATCATGTGAGGGCCCTTTGCGCAAGATCCTTGGGGACCTTGATGGTCTTCAGTGTTCCGCGTGCGTGGAAGGCGGGCATGACTAGCGGCCATAGGCAGCTAATCCCTGCGGGACACCCCTCACCTTATCGCTGTTTGGCTGGTTTCCGTGGACGTCGACTCCAACTGATAAGGCACCCCAGGAAGCTTGACTTGGGGGGAGGGGGATCGCTCCTCCCTCTCTGGGAACATCGGCATCAGGCGGATGTGAGTGAGGGGATAAGAACCGGGAAGGAGTTGCCTACTGTGTATGTACGACTCGCGTGCCTCTCTGTCTTACCCTTTAAATACCGAGCCTGTCCATCTCTTTCAACTGTCGAAGCTTCTCTTGGCTTTCCTCTCACTCCTCTTGAGGTTGCTTCATACCTACTTTCACACCCGGATTGCGTGATCGGTCGTGTGTTGATCCCCGCCGTCGTCGCTGCTGATTGAAACTCCAACACAAACAGATTCGGCTGATTCTCAAACTCCGTCGCAAGCCGACAACCAGCAAAGATGGGCTCCCAACCGTCCAAGACCGCCGTCGACGCGGCGAGCGAAAAGGCCCTCCTCGAGCGCCTGCGCCGGTTCCAGGTCAACGACGGCGAGTTCGCCAGCAGCACGGGCGAAGCGACCGGCGCCGAGAATGAGAAGACCGCCGTCACGCTCCTCCGCGAGCCCGAGGGCCTGCCGGTGCACCTCACGCAGTCGTGGCAATCACGTTTCCTCTCCGACCCCAAGAACAAGTAAGACTTGCCTCTCCCCGAGATTATCCATCCCCAGCATCGCTCGCTGTAAGACAGCCAACTAACCGACCGTCTCTTCCTAGGCTCGCCCTCACGGCCCTCAGCACCGCCGACCCCCGCGCCGTTCTCACCTCGACCACGGCCAAGCTCGCCGACCCCCAGATCTTCAACGTCAAGATCCCCTTCGAGGGCGGACCCATCACGAACCAGCGCTCCTCCGGGCGATGCTGGCTCTTTGCCTCTACCAACACCTTCCGCGTCGCTCTTATGAAGCGCTACAACCTCGACGCCTTCGAGCTCTCCCAGTCGTACCTCTTCTTCTGGGATAAGCTTGAGAAGTCCAACTACTTCCTCGAGCAGATCATCGACACCGCCGGTGAGGACCTCGACGGCCGGCTTGTCCAGGCCCTCCTCGGCGACATCGTCAGCGACGGCGGCCAGTGGGACATGGTCTACAACCTCGTCGAGAAGTACGGCCTCGTCCCCCAGGCCTTGTACCCGGACAGCTGGAGCGCCATGAACTCGGGCGTGCTCAACTCCGTCGTCAAGACGAAGCTGCGTGAGTACGCCTTGGTCCTGCGCGGCCTCGTCCGCTCCGGCGAGGCCACCGCCCAGGCGCTGTCGTCCGCCAAGGAGGGCATGATGCGCGAGATCCTCGGCATCCTCACCCTTACCCTCGGAGCGCCCCCGAACCCCCGCGAGGAGTTCGCATGGTCCTACCTCGACAAGCACGGCAAGGCCCACGAGCTGAGGACGACTCCGGCGGCCTTCGCCAAGGACATCTACTCATCTGACTTCCGTGTCTCGTCCGCCGTCATCGAGGGCATGGTCTCGCTGGTCCACGACCCGCGCCACGAGCCCCTGACGCTGCTCACCGTCGACCGCCTGGGCAACGTCGTCGGCGGCCGGGGTGTGACGTACGTCAACGTCGACATGGCCACTCTCAAGGCCGCCTGCGTCTCCATGATCAAGGCCGGCCTGCCCGTTTTCTTCGGCTCCGACGTCGGCAAGTTCAGCAACTCGGCCTCCGGCATCATGGACCTCGACCTCATCGACTACGAGCTCGGCTTCGGAGTCTCGACCCTCGGCATGGACAAGGCCAGCCGCCTGAGGACCGGCGAGAGTGCCATGACCCACGCCATGGTTCTGACGGCGGTCCACCTCGACGCCGAGGGCAAGAGCGTCCGGTGGAGGGTGCAGAACAGCTGGGGCGAGAGCGCCGGCGACAAGGGCTGGTTCGTCATGACCGACGCCTGGATGGACGAGTTCGTGTACCAGGCCGTCGTGGACCCGCGGTTCCTGAGCAAGGAGGTCAAGAGCGTCATCGGTACCGAGCCCACCGTGCTGCCGCTGTGGGATCCCATGGGCAGCTTGGCGTAGATGTGATATTGGGCGCCGGGCTATCTTGTCGGGCTAAAGGACGGACGGGACTGGTGTTGGTGGATAACTGCTTGATTTTGTGGAACGACCGTTCATGATTTAGGATGCTACGTATAACCAGCGAGTCAATTTTACGAGAGCTTTGAAAGTGTGAACCTTCCGGCCCTGATTTGACGGCATTGGTCTGAACATGTCGGTCTATCACCGCATCCTGCCACAAGCTAATACTAGTACTAGGTATCTGACCGTCCGGATCGCCGACAACGAATCCCGGGCTTCCCGACCACCGAATCTTCCCAAGGAACCCTCCATTTCATGCGAGGAGGTGTTGCTGCCGGGTCAGGCTCCCGGCCGGGTAGCCAGGAAGTTAGTCTCTTAACCTGGTGGGATCGGCCCGCGAAAGGAACCTCTTCCAAGGCCGAAAGGCATAATTTTGCCTTTCTTTGTACGAATGGGATGTCCGGCTGCTACCCGGGGTGGTGTGGCCTCGAAGCAAAACTGAGGCGGACTGGCTTGGCCACCGACGTCGTGGTGCCTACCGGGCTGCTAGAGTTCGGTCGGTTCCGGAGTTTGGTTTCGGGATGATCTAGCCGTTCACTTCAAGACGAGGGATCGTCTGAAGAAAGGCTACACGTTCGTCTTTCTTCGAAAACACTGTTCTTGCACTGGCTGTAAGAGGCTGAAGCGGCGGGCCTCGAACATCAATCCCGCAAGCCCCTGAGATGCGGCCGACCGACTAGGCGAGCTGGACCGGTCCATGAAGTGCAAGCCAAACGAAGGCACTTGGGAGAACAACATGCACATTTGCGCATGAGCTAGGCTTGTCATGCAGCTCGGTCGCGCGCCATGAACGGGCGGTGCATTAGTGTCGAGCCCTGACTTCATGAGGCGGCATGCTTGCCCAGGGGCGCCACTTGAATCCTGGCCGTTGCCTGACGTCCGAAGCAGCTCAAACAGACAAGCGGATATCCATGGAGTCATTTACCGAGGATGCCGCACTGTCGTTCGCGCGCGCGTGTGTGTGTGCCTGTGAAAAGAGGTTGCCAGAGTCAGTTCAGATGGTATTGCGACATCATCTTGGCGCTGCGGCGGTCCACGTGGGAAACAACTGGTTGCGGCATCAGAAGTCCTGTTAATATTAGTCAAAGCTCAATTCTTGTTGGGCATATCGCCCTGGTCAGGAGAGAGGGGGAGGGAGGGGAGAGCAATGGAGCTGCCAGTGCACGTATCTCATTCTCACAGAGCCCGCTGTGGGCAGCCGATCTGGATGAAACGTCAATGGATCGAGATGCGAGAGTTGAGAATATCAAAGTTTTCAGTCGACTTCGAGAACAGGCAACGATCAGAGCAGATCGTCGTGGGGTCAGCAAGTCGAGATAACACAGGGCGGATGATTTGTTGGACGGATGTGCCCGACCGACCAGGCGAGAACCCAACGCCGTCGTCTGGTGGCTTGGTCGTCCGTAAGACCGGGGGATCCCCGTCTTGGGCGCCGGGGACGGGGCTTATTTGGCGGGTTCCCGGGTCCGTCCCAGCCCAACGATCCACAACTTCCTGAAGACGGCCTCAGGTGGGACCAACTTGAGAACCCAAACTGGCCAAGCGAGGGCTTGGTAGTTTAAGCGGAAGAGAACTCCTTCTTGGAAGTGTTGAAGGTTGAAGAGACAAACATCCCGGTGAAGCACTGATACCAGGAGCAGTTTCGACCACTTGCATCGCCGGGGACACGTCTCTTCCCGCAGGGCTGTTTGGCGATGGTGGACCAGATGGGATACTCCTTGTGCGTGGGAGGTAATGACGGGGAATAGCATCACCGCCTTTCTCCATTAGCGCTCTTGCATCGAAGGAAAAGGGCAACCATGCCATGTGTCAGCACTTCTCGCATTGCACAGCTCTGGCTGTTTGGGAGACGTTACACTTGTAGCCTTTTCTCTGTAGCGGCTTCGATGTGAGATGATAAGAAAATACCGCAGAGTATCCGTACTCAACAGGCACTGGCTGTGTGTACAGTTGTTGTAGCTGGCAAGTTGATCATGGCGGTGAGCAGGCGAGGTGTTTGTCTGCCCAAGTCGTACATCGCATGCCTGGAAAGGGCTCGAGATCGGCCGTCTTCATTGTATTCACGCGGCAGTTGCGGTTTGGAGGATGATATTCGACGTCTTGGAAGGGCCCGGAGCCAAGACTGGCGTTTTGCAGACGGGAAGCTGCAAGTCAGCCGCATGTTGGAGGGTGAGGATGAGGGTGCTGGCGGTAGGTGTTTGTCTCGTCGTGTACATGGGTGGTGAGTAAGGAGAGGTATCCGTAGGTAGGAGTTGTGAACATCGATTGCCTCAAATCAAAGATGGTTCCCGAGTTTTCGATGGTTGTCGGCGTTGGGCGACGCTTGGCGGTTGCATCGGCAAAGGTTGACTGACAGCCATCAGGTTGTGGCCCAAGACGCACAGCAGACGGGTTGTCGCAGCAGACACTGGAGGTCCAGACGTGGAGGGGCACCCGGAGATGCGGGTGGATGGTTGGGTCGAAATCGACGACCCTGGTTCACGTTTTGCTTCCAGCCCCTCTGTACATTCGCGATGGCCTCATCTAGGTACTCGACACCGTCATGGCCATGAGAAAGATACCCAAGGTGAAGTATCTGGTTTGTTGACGCAGAATAGGGTACCCGCTGGGTGCCTTATTAATCCTCAGTGTACCTATGTACCCGCCTAGGTACGTTACTTACCTGGCTCCTAAAAGGAAGGCAGCTACTACCTCAGGTACCTAGTGTACCCAGATACTGACGGGAGGAGTCGCACCTTCCTCAGCATTGCCTACCCGGAATGAGGGCAACGTCCCTGATGGAGTCGACGTGCCTCAGCCGGACTGCCGTCAACGCCGGCGACCAGGCACGCGCAAAGAAAATTTTATCGAGCACAAGTGCCTCCGCTGACGTCGGTCTAATTCCCGCCTCCCTCTGCACTGACGGCAATGGTTTCTGTTTAGTCAGGCACTTAGCCACAACCCCTGGCCGGACTGGAACTTGAAGGCTCGCCCAAGAGAAAATAAAGCACAGGCGATGAGGAACAGGGCCAGGGCGGGCGGGTGTCGTCCTGATCCTGGTAGAGGTCCAAAGGTCTTAGTGTACGGACGTCATCGCCGTTGATCGACACGGACGACAGCCGGCTGCCCAAAGGGGAAAGGGAGCGACCGTCTCCCGCCACGACCACCACGACACCTCCAAGTCAGCCAGCAAACCACAGCACGTTCTGAGAGCTCGCTCGAGAGGTATTATCGGACCAGGCACGCTCGTCTCTTTGTCCTGGGGGTGGTCTCGACACATCTGGACTGCCTACCAAGGTTTCGCTCCCCTGGATCGTTGTCTTTCCTCGCCTGGACCCTGAAGACGGAACAATTGCACCGGCAGTCTTGGCTGATTTTGCTCCGTCCAGTTACCTCACTAATACTGATATGTAATAATAGGTGGTGGTATATTCTTCGATCTTGGGTTTGGAGAAACGTAGCAATCGTTCATCGTTGGTCTCTGCGTCATCACTCTGGCCCAGAACCAAATCGCATTTCTCGCACTGGATCATCTTCCCGAGTTTCTTTATTTACAGAGCCTCCACGACGATACTTGCATAGGTATTAGGAATGAGGCGGGGTGTCGACGCGAAACGGCCCTAGCCAAGCAAGCAAGCAAGCAAGCGCCGTCTGCAGGTCGCAAACACGCACTTGCGAATCCCAAGAAACGGAACGAACGAGCTCGAGCCCCGCGGTACGCCGTCGCCGTCTCTGCCGCACGACTCCAGGTACCTTATTTTTCAGCGTTCACGTGCAGGGACGCCGGCGTCCGAACGACGACGATACCATAGTACGCCCACTGCAGCCCATGCAGCCCTGCTGTGACGGGTGATACGGACCAAGGATAAGGGTACTGTTTGTGGCCGAGGACGAACTGTATTCCTCCAGTAAAATGATACCTACCCAGACAACTAGGTAAGGTAGGTAGGGGTCCTCGGAAGAAGGCGAATGGCCTGCTGTTATCCGGACAGAGCTGACGACGGACAGGTGCTTCCCAAGTCCTTGGTTTCGCGGTATTACTCGCCAGCTCCGTGTATGTGTACCTGTCCCAGTACGGAATACCTGTACCTGTACTTGTACATACCTTTTGCCGTCTATTACGACGACGTAGCATCCGTTACTTTGCAAGTTGGTCAGTCATATCTGGTCTCTGGCGTTCCTCCGTGGCATCTCTCCATTCCATTTCGCCTTACGAATACCTACCTACTACACCCGGACCCGGGCCATAAACCATCATCAAAGCAAACCCCCGCCACGGTCCTGACTGCTGCTGTGTTGACAGGGATCAGTCCACTCCATCCTCCCTCCGTCATTGCGCCCCGGGATGAACCCCCCTCCCTACCAAAGAGACTCGACATTGTCGCACTCACTCGTCGCCCAATTCTCGCCCCCGTCCCGTACTCGACTCCCTCAATTTTGTACACTACATGGTACATAGTACTTCAAAATCTGTCAGACTTCGGTGACGTTATTTTCGTCTTACGATATCTTGGTGAGTCTTCTCATCTTCTCTCTCCCCCTACGACCTTCTTCTCGTCAAATCTTCTTTTCCACACACACACACACACACACACACACACACACACGCAATGCTCATGGTTCATCTCCAACACCACATCCATTCTGCTTGCATGGAGACTGTGCATGGATTTATTCGTCCTATTTTTGCGTCCATGCTCGCCCATTGTTGACCACCTAGTTAGCAAGCTGACTCGCCCCTCTTTTTTACCACGGCGCTGCAGGTGCATGCAGTAGAAATTCCACCTCAGTCCACAGCGGACGTGAGAGCGTTTCGACAGCGATCCGACGACAGCATCCACCCAACCCAGCCCGACGAGACCGGGCCTGGCCTGATTGACTGGGAACCCGACCGGCCGGGGTCTCCATCTCCAACAAAAGTCTCGCTACACTAGCTGCGAACGAGCTACGCTACGCTACACTGCACCACACGACACCTACGGAACGTAACTGAATTAATAAACCGAGCTGAGCTGAGCAGAGAGAGAGAAGAGCAGGACCACAACCCCGCCATCCTCTGCCACCCAAAAGAATCCACACCACACCCGACCCGACTCCATTTCGGTGAGGTGGACATCCCAACCGTGTGTGCCCCTCCTTCGGGCCTCTCTGTCTCTTTCTCTTGCCCTCCTTCTCTCTGTCTCTCTTCCTCTCTACATTATCTACTCCTCTTGTCACTCTTTTCCTCTTCGCCAACCACCAAAGGAAACGGAATAAGGGGACAAGCTGCATAATCCTCCGCCCTTTTTGGCAACGTACGGCCAGAAAAATCAGAGAATAAAGTGAGACAACCCAAGTCCCGAACAAGCGACAGGCACCAAAAAGCCAAAAACGCCAAACGCCAAAGCACGACCACGTCAAAGCGAGAAAGAAAAAAATATTAGGAACTTGGGGCGGAATCCTCACGTGGATTCGTTGTGCGTCCGTCCGCTACGTCCGTTCGGCTTCATCGCACTTATTCTACGCCAAATCCATATCCGACTGCCCCTCCCCCGTCCTCCCTCCTCGCGGCACCGCCCTGGGCTCTTGTTTCTCCAAAATCCCGCCGCATCCTGGCGGCCAGCACCTCAGCGACTAAAAGCAAAGACATTAATTAGACCAACGGACGGCTCGTAGTGTGGTCACGTCGACGCCAGCACACCGCCATGGATCCCCGCTACTCTTCTTCGCGGTACACCGGTACTCGCCCACGATCGCCCACTTTCAACCCGGCGAGAGCTTCTCTTCCCACCAGCATCGGTTATAGCTCCATGTACGGAGGGGATATCCACGTCATGCCCACGTCCTCCAGATACACGGCCACCAGCAGCTCAAGAGGTCATCATCACTCACACTCGAATACTCCGGCAACTACGACCACTACGTACGCTGTCACCAAAGACCCTCTAGCCCGAGGGGCGAGCCTGAGAGAAGTCAGCCGGAATCATCGCTCCTCCACCCTCGACTCGACCTCCCCTCGACCCGTCATTGTCACCACCACGCAAAGAGCGCCGCAGACGAGCTCCTCCCATCATTCGTCGAGTAACAGACACTCCAGTCCGACCCGCGACGACTATCGATCGAGCGACACCACTTTCTACACCCAGCCCGCTTCTTCCATACGTTCCCGGAGCCACCACCGGGGTGGGTCGTACAGCGCAACAATGGACAATGAAGAGTTCACCCGCTTGCGCGAACGAACCCTCGACCCGAGACACGACCCATACCGCCCATCGAGGTCATCCACCATCTATGCTAACAGTGCCCGTCACGGCACCGCCCCGGTCGACATTGGAGGTGACAATTATGAATATACGACGCCCAGCGACCTTGCGCGTTACGACCTAGACCACTCTCAACCGCCCTCGAGGTCGCGTAGACGAGAGAGCATGGACCGCGGGTATTACCGCCCGAGTGTCAACGTCACAACGACGGAGAACGTCAGCCGACCGTACGGCGAGACTGCTCGCTATGAGAAGCGAGGCCCTCCCCCTACCACTAGGGGTCTGGACAAAATCAACAGGTCGACTTCAAATGTCTACGACCCGGCCCAGAGTGCCATTCCGCCGGCTGTTCCTGCTGCTCCGGCTCATATGCCGGTTCCTCCCAGTCCCAAAGACCGGCGATCTTCCGGGATTCCCTCCTCTCTAGACGTAGCCGCTACCTCAGTGGCTGCAGGCACGGTGGCCGGCGCTGCCGCTTCCCGACGCCCCGTGTCTGTGTACCAGGAGGGTGCCCCGCGTTCCACCCACCACGAGGACTACTACCGCAGCCGTGAGGACGACCGTGCTCAGCGACACGCACGGGACGACCGCAACTACGAACCAATTTACGGCAGCGGAGACTACTTCCATGACGACGCTGTTGCGGCACGCGGTTTCGGTATTCGCACGGATTCAGCCCCGGTCGGTGGCGATTTCGAAGACCGACGAGACCCTCGCAGGGACATCCGTTCAGAGTCTCGCAACGGCTATCGATCTGAGTCCCGAACTGGATACCGACCTGATTCCCGTAACGGGCACCGCCCGGAATCCCGTAGTGGTCACCGATCTTCACCCCCAGACACGAAGAGGGGCTCTGATGATGAAGCCAAGCGCCGTGATGAAAAGGAAAGGCACGCCCGGCGGACCAGCACTGCGAATGAAGACGACGCTGAGCGCAAACGATTCCGCGACAAGGTTAGTGCAGGCCTCGGGCTCGCCGCCACTGCGATCGGCCTGGGGCAGGCAGTAAACGTGAAGGACAAAGATGAAAGACCTGAACGACCCGAGAAGCTTGAAAGGGAGTCACGGCGCCGTAGTGATGAGGAAGATGTCGGAGCCCGAGCCGCCGACAGGTACAAGCCTCGTGACGAGTCTAGGGATCCAAGAGACCGCGCGCCTGTGATCATCGAAACTCGTCGAGCTCCCGTCGAACAGGAGCCGGATACGCGTGACCGGGACCGTGAGCGGGAACGGGAACGAGACCGCGAGAGGGAGTGGGACCGCAACCATCGGGATGCCGATGCCCGACCTACTGAGGACAGCCCTTCTGCCTCACAGCGCGAGGGGTCTCCCGAGGACGAAGTCAAGAAGTCCAAGCGTCCGGCACGGCAGTCAATTGGCTTCAACCCCACCGACGCCAATGATATCCGGGAACTGAAGGAGCAACTGGCCGCCATGAAGGAAGACAAGTCGAAGGACAAGGTCCCTGTTCCAGTTGAGAGATCAGACCGCATGGAACGCCCAGAACGTTCAGAAAGATACGACCGACCAGAGTGGCCCGAAAGATACGATCGGTTCGAGAGAGAGGAGAAATCTGACAGGCAGACGTATGCCGATCTCCCGATCAGAGATACAAAGGAACGTACCCCTTCACCGAAAAAAGAATCTCAGCCGAAGAGGGAGTCACCTGTTTCCATGCCCTCAACCGAATCCGCAATTGTGTCGACAAGAGATGACAGTCGTGGTCGGGAAACCACCCCGCCCCGCTCTGAGGAGAAACAGGTTCGGGTTGTCTCTCCACCACGCGACAAGTCCGAAGCCAAACCTCTGAAAGGCATCCTCAAGACGCCTAGCAGGTTTCCGGAGGAAGACAACCCAGTCCGCGAGGGCGTGGCTCCTCACAAGGACGATAAGAAACTGAAGGAGGTTCCTCCTGGTGCCCGTTGGACCAAGATCAGTAGGAAAATTGTCAACCCCGAGGCCTTGACCGTCGGGAAAGAGCGGTTCGAGGTCCGTGACGATTTCGTCATTGTTCTTCGGGTTCTTAGTAAGGAAGAGATTCAAGCGTATGCCGCGGCAACGCAGGTGCTGAGAGGTACGTTGAGAACAGACCAACAGACAGTGTTGACGCGCACTAATCGGTAAACAGAGCGGAGACGAGAGGAATCTGGCAGGGGTCGCGATCGCGACTACGATCGTGACCGGGATCACGACCGGGGTCGTGACCGCGATGAGGAGGATGAGAGACGAAGACACCGTCACCACAGGAGGGATGAAGACGATGTCCGATACGATGACGAGCGTGATCGTGATCGCCACCGCAGGCACAGACGCGACGACGACGACGACGATGATCTAAGGCGACGGGACGACTATCACTACCACCGTCACCACCGAGACCGTGACCGTGACCGCGAGCAGCTGGCCATTGAAGGATAAGGGTAGATGTACACAGAGCGTGTGTTTTCGAGATGAGCCTTGTATGAGCAGCGAAATTTTGGGTTTTCAGCGTCAGCAGACAGCATTGGATGAGGTTACGAAGCGAGAAGAAGCGTGTCTTTTGTCATGACCAAACAATTTCAAGAAGGCCAACAGACGAGGTGGAATGTCCATGGCATTATTTTGGATGGGAAAATAAACTGACAGTTCAGGCAAAAGGAAGCCATGGTTAAATGCATCTCATGGCCCATCTTCCCAGGGAAGCTGCCTCCCGTAAAATTCCCGCAGCAAACGCATGAGCCGCTTTGAGTATAACAAGTGAACATGCTACGACATTACAGCTTCTGAGGTCTATCTGGGTCACCCTGTTTATGAGTCGAAGCCACACAGCCCCGACCATCAGTCCCCGGCATACGTGGTGCGTCTGATGATACGAGGGAAACGCGCCATCCATGGAGCAATCTGTGCTTGTTCAGAGTTATCGTTGGTTGTTAACTGCACGGCTGACGACCGTCTGTGGCAAAGCCCAGAAACCTGGAGCTGAAGTTGCACGGGCAATATCTCTCCCTTTCACGTGGGGATTCAGCCATTCTTGATATTGGAGACTCCAAAGAGCTCAACCTGATACCTGACCTTCGATCCAACATAAACACGCCCGAACCACGTTCAGGAGGATTGATGGGTATGCGGTGTTCGCTGCAATGGCGAACCGAATTTGCCTCTGGTTGAGCCACTTGCCCAAAATGGACCGCCACGAACCTTGAGGTGATGCCACTGCCGGCCAGAAGACGGCCTCGAAGAGCCGACGGCCATGCAGGCCCATGATCAACAGACGCAAACTCCCCAGGGCCGAATGCAATCATGATTTAGCTAAGACCTACAAGCCCCTTTCCCGGTCTCTCGGGGGTGATGACACCATAGACACAGGTCGTGGACGGCCTCCTCATCCTCATCACGGCCCAGGAACGGTTGGGACTTGTTGAGTCTCCCTCTCCCTCGCTGGCCGCGCATCTCAGCAGACCCGGTAGTCTAGACGAGCCGCAGGAGTACCCCCCTCAACGTATATATGTGTATGTGTCTCGATCTTCCGTTCCATCCTGTTCCTGGTCCTTCTTTCCCTCGTATCTCTCCCGTCTCTCGTTGCTCAGCCACTCACTTCCGAGCTCCAACTCCCCTCGCCATGAGATTCTCCGCGCTCCTGGGCCTCGCCCTGCACACGGCCTCCATGCTCGGGGCCGCGATCCCCGAGGGGCCCGTCCACGACGGCTGCTATTGCCCCATGCTCGACAACCGGGACAGACGGGAATGCTATGAGCGCTGCAGCGCCCAGCGATCCGGGCTCGTCCCCGCGGACGCCCCAAAGACCCTGGCCGCGGACGCTCAGCTCGCCGCCCCGGCCCCGACCCCGGTCCCGATCGTGCGCCCCCGGCAGCTCGCCAGGCGCCAGAGCGCCGGCTGCAGCGTCATCGGGACGGTGATCAGCGGAATCACCGAATCCATCACGGTGTGCGACTCCAGCACGTCGGCCGTGGTGACCACCACGTCCGTTGCCAGCTCCGTCGTGACCGTCACCGACAGCTCCGTCTCGACGACCACCACCACCGCAAGCTCCGTCGCGACCGCGACTACTACTTCGGCCTCTACCACCACTACGACCGCCAGCTCTGTTTCAACTGCAACCACTACCTCGGCCTCTACGACGACCGCCACCAGCAGCTCTGTTTCAACTAAGACGACTACCTCGGCCTCCACGACTACTGCCACTAGCAGCTTTGTGTCCACTACCACGACTACCTCAGCTTCTACAACGACCGCCACCAGCAGCTCTGTTTCCACTACGACCACTACCTCGGCTTCTACAACGACCGCCACTAGCAGCTCAGCTTCAACTACAACTACGATCAGCACAGCTTCTACTTCCACGTCTGCGTCTAGTTCCGTCTCAACATCTGCTTCGACGACGTTGTCTACTTCGACGGCGACGTCTACATCTGCATCCACGTCTTCCTTGACGTCGACCTCCGCCACCAGTTCGCCAACTTCCACCACTGTTACCAGTCCCTCGTCTTCTTCAACTCTGACTTCGACATCTACCACTGTTACAAGTCCGTCGACTACTTCGACCTTGACCTCCACTTCTCTCACTAGCCTGTCGGTCTCTATCACCGTTACAAGTCTCTCGTCTACTTCGACTCTGACTTCAACTTCTACCGGCTCATCGACTTCAATTTTGAGTTTGACCTCCGTCACCATTTTGTCAACATCCACCGGCTCGTCTACTTCAACCGGCTCATCTACGTCTGCTACCGGATCATCTACTTCAACTTTGACTTCAATTTCTAGTACCGGCTCGTCCACTTCTACAACCGGCTCGTCTTCCTCTACTC
The DNA here is from genome assembly GCA_027406025.1 of Colletotrichum musae. Lineage (NCBI taxonomy): Eukaryota > Fungi > Ascomycota > Sordariomycetes > Glomerellales > Glomerellaceae > Colletotrichum > Colletotrichum musae. The sequence continues at coordinate 2,394,138 of JANVYC010000001.1, read as the reverse complement.
GCTCGTCCACCTCTTCTACCGGCTCGGTCACATCCACAACAGGCACATCTACCTCTCCTACTAGCTCATTGACTTCCACCACTGTCACAACTCCCTCATCTACTTTGACTTCGACCTCGGGTTCCACCACTCCTTCGTCCACTTTGACGGGCACTTCGACTTTGACTTCCTCCACGGGCTCGCCAGTTTCCACCGTCACAGTAACTATCACGGCTACTGCTCTCACCGCAGCCCCTACAGTCACTGTGACCGCAACTCTTACTGCGTCCACTGTAACCACAACCGTGACTGCCACAGTCACCCAAGCTCCCCCAGGGGCGGGCTTCCCCGACCCCTTCAATCCTTTCCCCATCGGAGGCGATGTTTTTGGGAAGCGTAACGAGTTGGAGGTCAGGTCCTAGACTGTCTGCCAAAGATGAGACAGCTTCCCTAGATTATGCCATGGGGTTCTTTGCTGAACGCAAGCCGATGATTGTTCGCGACTCGACTATTCTTTTGTAACTAGGTATACCAACTACACAACCAAGCTACGGAGGCGATTAGAAAACAACAGGGTCAGTTCTGGGCCTTGTCATCAGAGGGGGGGTCAAAACGTCTGGCTAGTTAACTCGATCTTATAACTAGCGGAATGTTGAAGCTTCCCGACCGTAGAACGGCCGGGTCGAAGGCTATTCGGGGCAGCAATGTCAAATAAATATTACTTCGATATCCTTTCTCAAGACGCGTGGGTGACCAGAAGAAGTGCGAGTCTGAGTGGTTGAAGAGCACCTTGCAGAGGAGTCGTAAACTGCTGTAGGGAGAACAAAAGTACACGGTTTGGCTGACGCGTGTATTTGTAGTTGTCGACACTTGAAGCAACGGAGTCAACCTATAGTTTCTCTGGCGCTTCCTTGAATCGTTCCATCTGTTCCTCGGCGTCCGTCAAGGGCGACGTCGCACCGACTCGAAAGACACAAGACCGAGGAGTCTCAACATAGGTAAGATGGGGAGCATGGTGTTTAAATGCGAACCGCAGGTTTATCTGGGTGTTGTAACGAATTAATCCCAAGTACATACGGTTCCTTGGTCTATCAGAATAGTTCGACAACCTTCAGCTTCGTCAACAGGCTGCGATGCCATTACATATTGGCTTTAGTGCCATCATTCTTTGACATGAGATTTCACACGTCTAAGTATGTATGCTTGCGCTGGAACAGCTCGTCCAATTCAACTTCCAGGCTGAGGAGTCCAGTCTCAAAGCCTCTACCTAGCCAAGAGGTCATCGTCATCGCCTCTTCTCAAGTCCGTCAAACGAGAACGTAAGACAGCCAACCTATACTGGCTCCTATGCTCGGCTCATCAACATCGGCGGAGTTCCAGCCCACGCTCCTACTCACCGCCAATTCACAACATGGCAAGAGCCTTCGCAGAGTCGTCTAGCCGTCGCGAACATCCCAATGCATCCAGCTCCAGCTCGATACCTACCCAGACGCGTCGAGCTCGACGTCGCGACGCGTCGCTCCACCGACAAGGGTCAACGGTGGACCGCAACCACGCTCCCATGTCACGGAAAACCCAAAGGTCCCAGGCGGCCCAGGACCCCTTTCGTCTCTGCCCACTTCCCTTCGCGAGGTTCCATTCATCCTTCTATTCCTCCCGCAGACAAGGTCTCTCCTCGTTCCTCGCACGCAGCATCGATACCAGAAACACGTCAACCCGCTCAATGTCGCATTCGTTCGTTCCACGCAAAGGGTATTCTGCCCATCATGGGTTTCAATATCGTGCCTCCGGTAATGATGCAGCAAGAGCTACCCACTACGGATGAACCCTTCTCCCGGGCTGGGGGCCCTGACGGGGCCAGGAGGGCCGCCAGCAGATTTGATAGACGGGACACACAATCTTGGCCAGGACTCAGGAGCGCGCTCCGTTCGAACGCAACCCCCACGTGGAGAAGATGGCAGACAAACAGGGCCAAGGTCGCCAGGTTTGCAGGCAGAGGGAAAGAGGGAGCAAGAGAACGGGCTGCCAAATCCCAGGCCCCGGCCCGGCATGGATATCCATGCCAAGTCCCCTCGCAGCTTCATCCCCGGTGCCCGCATGCCTAAATATAGTGGAATGATGCTTGTGGCCGATACCACTGCATGATGCAGGGGGGGAATCAGCGGTGTTTCCAGGACTCTCAACTCATTTCCTCGTCCTCCTAAGCTGCTTTGGGCAACCGCGCTCGCCAGCCCTCCCAGGAGCAGCAGCACCGCTGGGTACGACGGAGTCTCGTCCGTCCCCCGGCGGCGGAGTACGGCGAGCTTGAGTGGGCAAAGGCTTCTTTCTCACGATTCCCACCAGCCCGGGAAGGCCAGGGCCCTGGACGTGAGGGAGACGCGCGACGACCTCTGCACAGCGTCCCCTCCACCTCTGCAGAACAAGCTTAAAGCTGCCATCAAACTGAGAGTTGACAGTCGATGATGCTCTCTGCTGGCGGATGACAGCAGCAGGACTGGAGGCAGATCGAACCGTTGGATCCTGGACCTCGTGTGGTGGGTGGTACATGATACTGACCGCCGGATTTTCATCAGATGACGAGGCCAGCCCGACAAAACACGTAGCATAAACGTCAGAGGAGGCACAGGAACGTGTGCCTGAGTGGCCCAAACGAAGTAGGGGAACGGAAAACCAGACGCGATGTCGAAAAGTGGGCTGCGATCCTGCTGGAACATCGGCAGCAAGGCCAAGCAAGAACCCGTCTCCTGCGCGTGCGAGTCGAACGGCTCCCGCAGGTTTCTGTTATCTCGAACCTCAGCCAAGCAATTAATTAGCTTCGACACCCGAGAGGTACGGAAAATCACCTTGGAGATATCAGGAGATACGTGCGTTAGTGTCGTCAACTCATCGGCGAAATCCCCACCGCGAGGTCCATTCATCTCCATCGAAGCTGAAGATCGAGTGTCTGCTCCGAAAGATTGATTGCTTTTGGGCTTCTGGGCCCCTTGGCGCAAGGCACATGGCCAGTGCTATGCCGTGCCATGCTCGTCGAGTTCGTGTACACCAAGCCGCCAACATGAGCTACTTACCGGGCCATCTCCGAGCCCTTTACTGAGCCCGAGAAATAGAGGACGGCCCCATCGCAAATATTGGCCCACGGTGGGCCTACCTCAGTTATGCTATGAGCGAGATGGGGGATCACGAGTTGAACATCCAGCCACTTGATCTTTCTCTCGGTATCGTTTGGCTACCCCTTAACGCTGTATTTCTCGCCTGCTCGCTTGTCGGCCACAAGTCGCTCGTTCGAAAGTTCCCAGGGCACCAGCCCCCCCTTAATCGAGCTTTCGGCGGTGAAGAAGCGACTAGGCGGTGTGCGTCCCTACGCGTAACGCATGCAGCTCGCGAGACACGCTCGCAACGGCACGGAGCCTGTGAGCTTGGACGATCGGAAAGACGGACGTCGAATAAGTAACTGCACCGCAAGTCACGTCGAGAGGCCGTCTGATGTCTCGTCTCTTTGGTCCGGATGTTCGGAGACGCAGAGAAGGCCAGCCTCGCCGCCAGGCCGGCCGGGCTGTTTGGACGGCTGCAAACGCCGTACTTGAGACCGCCCCCCACGGACAACTTGTTGCATGTCTTGGATGCCAACCAGTGTCTTAATCTCTCCCGCCACCCTCCACGCCATATCATGTCATGCGGACCGGACTTGAGTCATCAATTCACTTCACGTTTGACTTGGAGAATACCTAATGGCTATGCCGCTGAGTTGACGTTGCTGTAGACGTAGAATGGCCGCCGAGACACACCAGCCCCGTCCCTGGGGCGCGCTCTTCCCGTACGGCCGGGAGTTGTTTGGCATTGGGTGCTCGTCACGTGCCGGCATCCTGAACTGAGGCTGTGCGGATAACTACAAGAGTGATACGTCAGGTTTTCTGGCTGCTTCGCTGATGGCAAACGGGCACCTTCGATGGTAACTGACGTGGAAGTCTGGTGAAGCAAACAATGACATGTCAAGTCCAGCCTTGGATGGCAGGTAGGGGCGTTGAGATGGCCGTTTGTGTATTGAATTCCGGGAGGATCTTCACCAGGGTTAGGTATCATGCTTGCTCAAGTTGAATGTTGGGAACATGGTGCAGCCGACGCTGAAGTAATAACGGCAGGCCTCACGGCAAGAGCCTGATGGGTTTCGTAAGGCTGAATGGGTCCATTTCCAAGTATAATCCGAGTGAGTTACTGAGTATGACAAAAGTCAACACTCGCCGCATGGTAGACCAAACAAGCGTTAAAGAACTGTCGACTATCATCAAACTGTGTGAGTAAACAAGGGTTGCCAGTCCCGAAGGAAATACATCTGGATAAAGATTGGTGATGTCTGAATGAACAAAATAATAGGAGGACATGGCAAGGGCCCTTAAGCACCCTTGACCGAGAACTGGTGTTGGTATGGTCTGGTTGTGTCTGCAATCCCCAAGCTCCGAATGCGCAGAAACACCACTACGGATAGGTAGATAGGATAGAGTGAATTTCCATGGAGAGAAAGGGTCATACACACTATTAGTGCATTGCATAGTATACAGTACATAGTCTGCACTACCTATCGCAGCTTACACTACGTACTATGTACACGAGTGTTGTGTACGGTCAGGGATACTCTTTGCCGACATATGACCCCATGCATACAGGGCTCCTCCACCAGATCCCAGTCAACGCGTCAACCGGCACAACTCCTGTCCAGTGAGTTAACCTAGGGACTGGAGAGAGCGAGGTGTGTGGAGGTTGAGCAGGTCAGCAACAGGGACATCGCTTCCGTGGCAAGACTGGCCACCGGCAGCGGCGTGAATCGTGGAAACCGCCTCTGTCTGGCAGTCAACGTGGCAGAAAAGGCGCTGCAGAAACCGTTGTTCAACTTTTGATACACTAAACTTAATAGTGTACTCTACACTAGTTCTGGCGGTTGACGAGAAAGGATAGGAAGGATACCCATGTCTTTCGCGAAGCGCGAGGCTTGACGACGGCGTTGTGCGGGAACTTGGAAGCAGTGCAGTGAGCACAGATGAAATGTGCCTAGCGCCAGCAAGCGTCGTAGCAGGCTGATTCCGCCACGTCTCGCGCGCAGGCGCCGCCAGGCCTGACAATCGTCCGTGTGGGGGCTTTGATTTTGGATGCTTCTATCAATGCCGCTCGTCACGGCGAGGGAGTTGCGTTGTGAGTGGTTACTGCGCCAGAGAAGCATCATCTCCTCGAAGTGTCAGTAAGCATATATTCGCACCTTGTTAACGTAGGTAGCTGAAGCCCGAAGAGTGCACTTGGGGACACTGCCTTGTCATCCTCGTCATCGGCGTCGTGTGTTTTAGCTCAGTTGTCAACAAGGGAAGCAGCAGTTCGTCCTGACAAGTGAGACCCGTCCGCTCAAGCTTCGCGGGGTCTGCTAGGTTTCGCTGGGCCATGAACCGGCGAACCACCCCTAATTTAGTGCAGTGCTCCCTCGGCCTCTTCACCGTGTAAACGGATAGGGAGCCCATGCCGGACGACGCCCACTCACGGTAGCCACGCCCACATCCCAGGGTGCCCACAGCTTGGTTGCTTGGCCTGCTCTGCTTCACCCCTGCTGCCGCCATCAAGAATCCCGGTGCAGCAGCGGTGGCAAAAGTGGCTTCCTGCCATGCAACCGCGTTGCGGTGACGGCCAGGGGCGCCATTAGGGGATGCCCTGACCGACTGTCTAATAAGGGGCGCGCCTTCATTCAAGGGGATAGCTGACGACCGTGGCGTATGTTGGTGAAGAAATTGCAGATGCAATAAGTGTCGACTCTTGTGTGTGCGCCAACTTGCTTGGACTTGCCTAGATCGATTTTTGGCCTCGGGCTCCCCTAAGATCATTGGGGACAACGATGCGAATCTGGCCGGGGTAGTATCTCGACGTCACTGACGATGTTGCGCAGTCGAAAGTGTTGTAGGTCTTCTTGATGCAGGCGAGCAGCAGTTCACTCTCTTAATAATTCGCATGTGGTGACGGACGGGTCCAGCCATCCACGGGTCGGCATATTCTCCGAGGCCGGGCCAAGGCAAGGCAAGGGTAAAGGGGAGGGAGGCTTGTCGGCGGTCGACAAGGTTGAGACCCAGAAGACAAGGGGCATGTTGAGCGGCTCGCTGGTAAACGGTGGTGTTGTTCGTTGAGGCTGGGTTAACTACTATCCGCAAGGCAGGTAAGGTTAAAAAATAGGCAGGGCTGGATATCCGCACGTTTCGATGTTTACTTTGATAGTCTCCGTAGATAGTCAGGTATGTTGTCAGGGAAGAGGAGAAGCATCAGGTGCTCTTAGGGTATTTTACCGATCACGACCTACCTACCTAATAAGTAGGTAGGTAGGTAGGTAGTACTTGCCATTAATGGAAATTATCATCGGAGGAAGGCGCAACTGGCAGTACTCCATCAAAGTACCTATATAGTACCACTCTTTTGACAGAAGCAACTTGTGCGGGCGGGACAATGGGTAGCAGCACATCATACATGGCGTCGCATCTGGATTCCAGCCACAGTACGGATACCTATGGATACTCCTCCTCGATCCCGTACGGACCGGGATACATCAGTGAGTATTCACCACCTTAGGTAGGTATGCTACCTACCCAGCGTCTAGGTGACAGTGCATTTACACAACAGTCGTTCAGTTCTGTATAGGTACTCCGTACCTGACAAGTCATTCATTGTGATCAGTACGGATACGGAGTACAGGTAGAACCTCAACCTCTCTGACTTTAGCAGGCACGATGCCTGGACTCGAGCGGTAGGTCTTTGCTCCTGTCTTTCCTGCTCTCGCCCTTTTCTTCTGTTCCGCCACTTCCCCCGCCTCCTCTCTCCCCTCTCCCTCTCCCTCGCCGCGACTCCAGACTCCAATCGATGAGATCACGTCACAGGTCGGTGCCGTGCAACTTCGGGCGACGTTCCTTCTGACCCGACGCGAGGTGTGGCGGCGAGAAAAAAGAAAGACGGGTTGACGGCGCGAGTCTGATCTCTGAGCTCGGCCGCGAAAAAGCACCAATGATGTGTCGAGTCTCGCGAGGACCCAGCTCCGATGGACGAGAGTGTGACGTTTCCAACTCGGCCAGAAAACCGCACAACCTCACCCTCGCGACGCTAGCTCCAGCTCCAGCTCCAGCTCCTTCTTCTGCCATCCCGATGATGACCGGACGACTTCCCCGGCGCGGCACGCGTGCGACAGCAATACACCACTACACTACGGTCTACCACGCACAGCCGCCCCCGTTGCTTTTCCATCTGCTACTTCCTCGCTGCTTGTCGACGTCGTAGCCTGTACGTACACCAGCAGCCTGAACATGATACGGGGACCCGGACGGACCAAAATAGGAATGGCATATCCGTACCAACCAACAGTCAACAACATTGATTTTGGCCTTTTGCCGTCGTTGTACGGATACCTAGAAGAGCTGCGTAGCCACTGAGTCCTGACTCCTGACTACGCAACGGCTCTGAATCATTAAAAATAACCTACATCGCCTCACCAGGAACAGGAACAATGGGATACGCGCAGGTTAGTGGATGTTGGTGGGACGAATCATCCCCGAGAGGAACAGCGGGATGCCACAATGTCTGTCCAGCAACTGGATTGCATGCGACCAACAAGCACGCTAAAGCACTTGGATTACACTCCGATACGAGCATGTGTCGTGTGCGAGTACGTACCGCCACTACAACAATGCGGCCGTATTCGACCACGAAGGTCCGGAGATGCACACCCACACAACCGCCCCAGGCCAGCCAGGCCGGTTCTGAATCACTCCGAGAAGACGACATGCAACGCTCGATCGATCGCATCGTTCAAGGTATTACGCCAGGCCAGACAGCGGAGTGGATGTCAATGTCATCAGTCTCCCTTGGTTGAAGACGCCACATCATGTCGCCTCCACGGCAGTGACCGCCGCCAGGCACCCGCGAGACGCCCATCACAATACGTGGACTACACTACCTTAGTGTAGGTAGCTCACACACACAGTGGAATAGGTTCCAGTTCCAGGAGGGTCTTTCACTTCGGAGACCTGGCCCAAGGCAGATTCGCCGTGCCAAAGGGCGGCGGCAAAGCAAGCTTGGGACGGCTTTAGCTTCTTTCTGCTTTTCCTCTCCGTACCTACACTAATAAGTACACTACTCGCGCGCTCCAGGCGGTGCAGCATGCAGCGTGAGCGTGTTAGCTGCATGGCGGTGATTAGGTTCCATCAACGGCAAGGCCAAAACCAAATGGCAGACGGCATTGCGTACGTCTAATCTCGCCGGCGGTCTGGAGTTGAGCTCAGGACCATCGGGCTGGCTTGGGCACGGCGAATATGTCCTGTTTGATGAGGATGGCCCCCAAAATGAGTGGGTATCAGGACGACTCCTTACCCGAAAAGCAACCTTTTTCCGCGTCCCACGACTCGCCCACAGCTTCGAGAAGCAGACCTTGACCGAATCGAGAGAGCATGACCGACGTTGAGTATTGAGTACTTCTATTATGTACTCTGCACTATACTGTAGTATGCTATCCTACGCAAGTACTGCCACTTGCACAGTAGCACACATGTGTTCTTTACTGACGAGATGGAGGCTTTTGCCATGGAAGGTAAACGGCTCGCAACCCCGAAATGCGAAACGAGCGGCGGCGGTCTAATAACGATCAATCCCCTCTCATTGAACCGTTAGACGGGAGGTACCTTACCCAACCTACTTGGCCTCCTTTGCGGACGGAACGAGTTACACGACTAGGAGTGTCTCTACAACGGCATTTTCCGTAGCTAAGGAGGCGCTAGCCCGTCGCTTAACAGCAGGCTCCGTCACGGCGCGCGGCGCGCGGCCCACGCTTGCTGCCGCCAGTGATGAGAAGCCATCAAGACCACCCGGTCGGTGCCGGTTTCTCCAGGACGAAGACTAAGTTCCTTGGGTCCTTGGCTCTCCAGAGGACCAGAGGTATCACCGCTAGCACCACGCTACCAATTGTACCTACGTAAGTACGGATACACTACGAATACTAGGTATCTAGTAGGTGTAGAGCAGTCCTAGCGTGCCCCGCCACCTTCTGTCACTTTCGAACCGGCTTACGAACCGTTGCACTTCCAACAGAACCCAGTCCTTGTTCCCGGAGACGCTCCGCCAGAGGGGTCATGGGAATCCAAAAAGAAAAGAACGGCCGAAAAGGGTATTTAGCTCGTCCCATGTTCAGGATTCATATAGGTAACGCTGCTCTTGGGGGAGAAAGTGCCCACAGACTAAGACAAAGCGCTGTCGTACACTACGGATAGTACTATCAGCATCGAGGTCCTCGTATGTAGGCATGCTTCGATCTGCCGGGCTGCACAAAGTACTAATCATTCCAACATGATAAGGTTTCCCTCACGTTAGAGGGGACAATGCAAGGTAGACTCCCTAGTCCTATGTACCTTACATCGAGCAATATCGAGCCCCGGGCAATTTCCAACAACGACAGCAACGCCAGGGTGTAGGGTGTCAAGGACCACGAGGATGGACTAGTGTTCAATGTACACGCTAATAGTAGTGAGTACACTAGTAAGGCACGTCGTCCTCATACCCCCTAGCTCGTTTGTCAATCTCGTCTCTTCCTCTGACCCCCGCATCCGTACTACTACTACACCTTCACAGGCATTGCAAAAGTTACCTAGCGTCCTACTAGACACCAGTACCGGGCCTGCCGACTGGCGCGCATGCCAGAGCCGAGAGGTTGGATTGCTGCTGCCGCTGGCTCACTACACTAGACTACAGTGACAGGCGGTGGGTGGGGGAGACAGCGCCAAGCGAAGTTGGGGGAAGAGATGGGATCAAGAAGGTCAGGTCAACGGTCAACGGAATGGTGTGCTTGCAGGGTTGTGGACTGGCTCGGTTTCTTACTCTCATGTCCTCTGCGCGCCGTCTCCCGTGGCCCTGGTGTTCCCGCGGCCAGGTCCCAGGGCCGCCCACCCACCCACCTTGAGGCTTGAGTCCGTTCTGAAGATGATACTAGTCTATAGTCTAGTGTATATAGACACTATTATGTCGTGACTGTATCCGTAGTGTAGAGGTCGTTCAGCCTACTGGTACAATGTATGCCATCCGTCATCGTGCCCCTGACGCTGCGATCCCAATGCTGGCGCGTGTGCTGGAGGCTGTAGGATGGAGCTGGCACCAGCGCCCCCAGGCTGGCGGTGCCGTCATCCTTGCCTCCCGCACCGCATGGCGTCGCATGGCATCGCATGGCATCACACACCGAGAGGCGTTAACCGTTGGAATTTGGAAAGGCCTGTTTGAGGGAGGTATCCGAATCTCATCTCGACAGCCCTCAGGTTGGCGTGTCATGTTGTTTGTTCTATTACCTACCTACTTACATGGTATTAAGCTCCTAAATTTCTTACACTCAAGGGTTCTATGCACTTTGCGGTAAGCTTAGGCAGGTAAGGTAGGTAAGACAGGTAGGTAACTACCCAGTTGGTAAAAACCTGAAGGAAACCTAGGCAGAACAACAAAGCAAGCAACGTCTTTGCCCCATCGCGCCTGCCTCTTGTTAGTGTTACTGTTGCGCATACTACTACCTAAGGTAGGTAGGTAGGTATGCTGACTGGGTGCTCTTTCCCATCCAACAACTCAACTGGAAGAGCAACTTCCAGGTCCAACTTTGCAAGTCGCAACAAAGCTCCTTCCTTCTTCCACCTTGTTGTTGTTCTTGCTGTTGCTGCCTTTCAAGTTGCACCCCGGTCAACGGGTAGGTGTCCACGTGCTGCAGGCGTGTTCCAGTTCCATCGCGACTCCCTAAACCCAAACCCCGGTGCCCACGATCGGTCTTGCCCTTGCCCTCGCCCCCGTCCCCCTCCCCGTCCCCCTCCCCCTCACCGTCCTTGCCCTGCTTGCCTTCCCGCCCACCCCCTCTCCCGTTCATCCCCTGTATTATCTGCCGAACCAACGCCACTGGCATCAACATACGGATACTTGATGCATCAACGTCGTCCGTCTCCTCGAGGTAGGAATTCGACATGACGCGATCCTCTGACCAAAGGAAAAAGTCGCCGTACAAGCTTTCGCCCGCCGCCCTCCCTCCTCTGAATCGTCACAGTCTCGTCCCTTCCTACCCAAAGCAAGACCAGCGACGACAGCGACAAGTCAATATCAGGGTAACATCCCTGTGAAAGCTCGGCCGCCCCCGTCCTCGTCCTGCCTCCTCGAAGCGAAACAACAGAAAGGTCAGCCGAGTGCCAGCCGCCCATTACTGAAACACTCGTTGCCTCTCCCCGGCCAGAAATCTTCAGACCACACACACACAAACACACTCTCGTAGTGTAAATCGAGCTCGGCTTGCATTCTTCGAGGTGAGTCGCTGTTTCTCTCGCATGTCGCAACTACTAACGTAGCTAGAGGTATGTACATATGGGCAATACCCTCATCAATCCCTACCTGCCCACCTGCCCACCTAAAGTGCTGGGTTAACACCTAGGGACGTTACCAAGACACGCACGACGCCGCCCTCACTGCTGTACCGGGTTTTTCATCCCCTGATGCCTGGCCTGAGCCGAGCCGCGCCGCGCCACCCACGCCGTTTCCAAGTCTCCAGAGCACTAAAGATAGCCGCCGCCGCCAGGCGTCGTCGACGCCTCGCGAGGTGGTGCGTTGGCACTTTCACATAGTTGTCACATCGTTGCAGGGCCCTCACGATCGAGACCCGAACGCGAGCTGGCGCTACATCATACATGTAACAACTAAACGCATGTCGTCTCTCCTCTGATAGGCGCCCTACCAGTATCCGGGTGTCTGTCATGCGGAAACTGTTGCTCCCGTTTTTCTCTTCTCTGCCACGGACCATGAGGATGGCTGTCACTTTGCGCCCGTCATTGCAGCCTGCCCACGTTGAGCCTGCGTACATAATATGATGATGCTAATTCTGACGGTTGTGCAACAGATAAGAAATCAAACTGAAGCTTCCCACGACCATCCCTGCTCCCGCTGTGCGTCGACCACCCGAGATTCTCCAGCGCTGTCTCTTAATCTTGTCTCTCATTCCGTCCAATCTGCTGGGCGCATGCCAGTAGTAAGCAGTGCGCTTCACCCGGTCAGCTTCGCACGACCTAACGAGCCAGGAAACCCCCTGACACGAGTAACGTCGCGTCGAACCGATTTGTAGGAACACGCGCACGCGCAACGCACATTACACACCTGGTACACCACGCACCCGACTCGTCAGGACCTGTGTAGCGCTGTGCCACCACGGGGTTCCAGCAGTCCGGACCGCCTCCCAGATATAGCAATTGGATCAGACACAGACCTCGCGACGACGCGGCAGACGCCTGCAGCTAGCTACCTGAAGATATTCTGCCCTGCCATCGTACAGCGCGTATCGCGTCCAATCAGCGATGTAGTCGCCTTCCGATGCTCTGTACTCTCAACCAGCGGTGTTTTCGTCAAAGACCATTTTCTTCATTCGTATTGAGGCGCTCGGGTTCTGCCTTTCACGTACGGATACAAATTTACATCCTCGCGTCACCGACGACCACGACGCGGCTCGAGAATCAAACCCACAACGTCTGAACACCTCTTGCGGTCCGGTCCTGTTGACTTTGGTAGTACTAGTACCAGTAGCGTTGCTGCGATTCCCCTCCATTCTTCCCAGGGTTGCGGATGACAGGGCCCCAGGGGCACTTTCCAGGATCTTTTTCTTTTGCTAACGACCGGCGATTCTTTGACAGGCAACGGTCCACCGGCCCAACCACACGCTACCTTACCTTACCTTACCTGGGAGCAGCCCATCCCCTTCCTCCACGCGACGCTCCTCCTTCCCAAGCCACAGGGGCTTCTCTGACCCCGTCAAGAAGCGCCCCTCCCGGTTGTCGACGTTGAAGCTTGACTGTAGACTCTGCTTTAGCCCAGAGGCTGACCATTAACCATCAGTTCGACTTGTCGACGAAGCTTATTCTTGCAGCATCAGCAAGGCACTTGAGGTAAGGCAGCCACACCTTCTTTCTGCACGAACGAACTAGTGTAGTACTGTTTCTCCACCCCGGCCTCTGAATCTGCCCCTCCACATCCTCCTGTGTCCCGAGCTCGGGAGTGCTTATTCCACAACCCCGAGTGGGCACCGAGAAGGACGACAAAGGATGATTTGATGACGAAGGGCGACAATAAGGACGGAAGCAAGTGCCGCACTAAGAGAACCAATAATGTAAACAAGCATTTCCTAGGCTCAAGCATCAAGTAAGCGTTCGCCAGAGTTTTGTGGATGTTGATTGTCGCTCAACCACACGAAGGTTCCCAAGCGGTGAAGAAGAGCTTCAGTCTAGACTCTTGTACATGGCGCATGAGTACTGCATGTTTTCGCTTTCCTGTTCGTCTCGCCGGGGGACTGTTCCGTCCACACCTCTCCTTTCGAAGTCCCCAACAGCTACCCACACACATCATTTAGCCGGGATTCTGCTTCCCACATTTTGCTTGGAGGGTCGTCGTGTCCTCCAATGGAGGCCCCTGGATGCTGGCCATCACACCCCAGCTTCTCCTTAATCAATGTGCCGAGTGGTCATTGAAGGAACGTCGCCCGCTTAGGAGTTGGCGTTATCGCTCGTTCTGCTTTTTTTTCTTTTCTTGTCGTCTCCTGCTAGTAGTATTGCCAATCACCTCGGTCTCCCTGGCTCTGCCTAAATATCCGGCATTTTCTCCAAGACGCTGCTCGCCCGCCACTTGACTCTCCTTTCCCTCGCCAGAACACACACCTCACACCAATTCGCCCGTTCCTAGCTGTGCCTGGGAAGCATCCTAACAACCTTTTGTCCACACAGGGTTTGCGTTGCGTCATAAATCATCTCGTGCAACTCTTCAGCACGAAAACCCCTGTCCAAGAGCAGGCACAGGCACAGGCACAGGCACAGGCACAGGCACACAGGCCGGCCCCTTACATCGTCCACTTGCAAGTATGCATTCCCAGCCCAGGTTCAAGCTGCGTCCCCAGCCCGGCCACTTGACAGATGTACACTACATTCTGGCTCCCCTTGCGAGGGTCGTTGTTGCCAGCATCCGCGGGCACCCATCCCATACAAGGCTGGCCTGCATGAACTAATTCGGAATACACTACAGACAGACCACGCTGGACCAGGCTCCAGCTCCAGGCACAAGTCGGATTCCGAGCAGTAGCACCTAGCACGCGGCTACTACGGATACTAGTATTCCTTGACACCCAAAAGGCTGCAGACACATCCCAGGTCTGTCCGCACGGCCCCGGCGAACAACGTTGAACTTGGGCAAGCTCCCTGGTCCGTCCCCGGAGAATTGGTAGGCCGTCACACACTGCCCTACCTAAACAGGTTCGACCGGCATCTTAAGTACTATACACTACTCAGCACCTCGAGTTGGGTTATAGAGTCAGGGACACTAAGAATTTGCGCTACAGGGCAAGCTACCACAGCGTCTCGAGCCAGAACATTCGTCGACCTGTTCTTTGGACCCCTTTGGTCCTTCACCACCGCACCTTACACCACCAGCTCAAGGACACCCAGGCCACAAGCCTCATATTCCGTGCATCACCGGGTCTACCTTCCCCCCTCCCCTGCCCTGCACATCGCGCAGACGCACCACCCAGCAGCAGTCTGCAGACTTCAAACGCTGCAGAACAACAAAAACCCACCCAAGACTACGGTCGAGAAACCCAGCCTTGCGCAGGACCAGGTACTCTAGAAACTAGCGACCACATCCCTTCGACGCGTCTCGACACGTCCCAGCCTGACTCCCAAGGTACGTGCCTCTTTCTCTTCGTCTCCAATCCTCGTCTGCCTTTTTTCCCTTATATCTTTTTTTTTTCCTGTCTCGTCTAGCGCGCGCGCGCGCGAGAAACAAAAAGAGACTCTATTCAGGTTTCTGTCGTATTTCCGATGGGACCCGAGATTGCATTTCGCGATGCATCATCTGAAGGGCTTCCTGTTCGGCGCCAACCCACATAGGGCTTTCATGAAGCCCAAGCGCGTTGTCGTTTCAATTTCGGTAACGTCCCATGTTGCAGTCTGCGCATGAAGACGGTCAGCACGACTCAACGCATCCCCTCTTGGGCCTCTTTCCCTGTATGATTGCCGCCTGGGGTATTATTTTTAATGGGGCTCACTGTCGGAACCCGGTCGCGTGTTCTCGACGCGGTCGCATGAATTTGCTCCGATCAAAGTTCGGAAAACAAAACACTTAAGATGCTGACTTGAGTCGACTTGTAGCGAGCCAGGATATCTTTGTTTCACAACGTCTCTAACATCGGACACACCTGCCCAAGATCACAGGTTCATTCCTGCTCACCTGCATCGACGACCACCACCAACGAACCAAGGCGTGCTATCGCATCGAATCCGTCCCGACAATCATCTAGATTACCTCGAGGTGAGTGAGAGCATGCCCAACCCAACATCGTCCCGACCTGCCCATCCTATCACCCGCCACCATCCTGCGCGTCCTCTGGGCGCCGGCGTGTCAATCTGCCTGCTTCCAGCCGAGGCATCCAAAAACTCGGGAGAGTTGATGGGGGAAACCTTGAACCAAGCCGTGCGGGGGAAAATCGAGTAGAGTTGGGCATCGCTCGTATGACCAGCCCGGCGGTTGATTTCGCGTCAGTATCACGCCCGGCTGGCTGCCATCAACATCGGCTATCCCCGTTTGTATGCTCGGAGGCGCGGTGAAGCCCGGGGAAGCCTGCGAAGGCTTGGATCAAGGTTCACTAGCTACAGATGACAGATGCTAACCAAGGCGAACAGTAGCACTCGGCATCACCTCATGACTGTCAGAGCCATGGCGCAGAACAGACAGCCCTCCGGAGGCTACAAGCAGGAGCCGGACAATGTGAGTTGCTTTCCCCGTTATCATTCCGTCGCTCCCTTCCCGCGCATTCTTTCCCCAGCACAAGAGATGGGAGAACATTCCCATGGTTGTGTCAAATAGCGTTGTATTCGCTTGCTACACTTCCGTTGTTTCCTTTTTTCTTTTTCCTTTCTGTTGGCGCTTTCCGTTATTTCTTCCCCCGAATCACTCGGGTTTCCTTTGGGTGCATAAGGTTGTCTGCTTTGACCTGGCCGGCCCACTGGTCTGAGTTGTCTAAAGAGTCGTCATTCGGCTATCTGCTTTGACGGCGAGTCGTGACAGGCGGCAAACACGGACCTCGACTAGAGCTCTCGAGTGGGAGTTTGAAGAACAGGTCAAACATGGATAGGGTTTGAGCGACATGCATGGCTGGCGTCGAGAAGATGAGAGCGTTCTGGGATTTCCGTCGCTTCCAGAAGATCGCAGCACCGTCGCAAGCTTGACCAGGTCAGGACTCAGAGTCTGTGAGATTGGCAGGGTAGCTCCTGTTTCACCAATGACCGGGGCTGTCGCAGGCCTCATTGCATGAGTGGGCCCTGCCGGCTAGCGTGCCACAGCGCTATTCCAATTTGACCCTTTCCCTTTTTTTTTTTTTTTTTGTCTTCCCAAAGTTGGGGGTGTGGTTCAGTTGGAGAAGGGAGGAGGGCGAGAGTGAGTGTCAGGGTGAGGGTGAGGGTGAGGACGAGGGCTCAGGGTGGTGGGCAGCAGCAGCAAGCCAGCCAGCCAGGCCAGTCCAGGGTTGGGCAAAGAAGACAGGGAAGGGCGAGTGCTACCCAACCCAGTCTCCGGGGGGCTGGTTGAACCTTGGGACACCTTGGGCCTTGGGAAGGTCCAGAGACATGCTTGCGGGTTCTTCCACGGCGCGCAAAGAATCTGGGCTGTACCATACCCGTAGTTCCGTACCAAGTACGGATACTGGGGAGGGGTCATCGCACGACCTGTCTACCACCATTACCACCCCTTACCTCGACGAGCCACCGCGAGCAACTGTCTGCCGTGCCGTTCCTCGTTCCCGGTGGACGGAGATGGACAAGGACATGGACATGGAAGACGTGGGAGATGGCGCATGCACGAAGCCAAGTGGTGGCTGGCTCCGTTGGAAATGAGGTACACCAAGGGTCAAACGGCGGCCAACGGCTACCCGGGCCTGCCTATAGTGCCTAGTGATGTCTCGAGTTCAACGGGAAGCGACCTTTCAGCTCTTAGCCTCGGTGAGGTTGGGTCTAGTGGACGCCTACCCCTCACGGGGCCGCGAAAGAAAACGTTGGCCATGACACGCGCGCGTCAGAGGAAAGGAAAAAAAAAAAGAGAGAAGAGGAGAGGAGGCAATGATGGCGCGTCAGAGCTACCGAGGTGATCCAGAGCTTGCTCTGGAATGACGGGCTCGAGATGCACCGGAGGTACTCCGTAACCCTACACCTACAGACTGCACTCGGTACGTACTACACTATGTACGGATACAGAGGCTTGCCTTGACGGGCAGGCCCTGGCAAAGCAAGATGAAGATGAGGTGACGATTGTGGAGATCTGGAGGCGTCGGGGTGGGGTGCTTTCTGCTCCGCGGCACAGCTTTCTGGTGGGGCTGGCAACAGCTTCTCCAATCACGGTGGCCGCGCGAAAGGAGGTTTCCAATCCGTGCATCCACCTCTTCACTTTTTCGTTTGCCATGATGATTCGGAATCGGCAGTCTACGGGGGTGGCGGTGGGCACTCCTTCTCATCATCGATCGCCTCACATGGACAGAGGCAAAGAGAGAAGGGCGAAAAAAGAGAGAGAGAGAGAGAGAGAGGCGAAGAGGGGCAAACAGGCGAGGCAACAGCTCGAGATGAAGATGAGGAGAAGCCTGAGGGTGACATGGCTAGCGCTGTCGTCGTGAGGAGTCAAACGACCACCCCCATCCCTCATCCCCCATCATTGTCTTCTCTGAAGCTGTGGAGACGGTACCATCGACCTGTTGGGAGACTGACTAGCGGCGGTGTGTGGGAGTACCGAGTACGGCGTTCCCGCAGCACTGGCCGAGCGAAGCCTCCCCCCCCCCCGGTACCTGGTCGTCCCTGGGACGTGGGTGATACATGGGTCGGTCGGCGGCGAGGGTCTCAATTCCCAGGAGCCAGAGAAGCCAGGCAGAGGCAGGCATGAGCAGCCGGGGGCCCAGCGTCAAGCGACATGGGACCTGGTAAGCGGCAACACGGGTGACGGGACTGTTGTCCCAAGAAGCCAGGATCGGTTCAAGCCTGACGTTCCCACATGGAGCCGTCTGTCTGTCTGTCTGCCCCCCAATCCAGGCACCGCGCTCTCTACTGCGACGCGCAGGTTGCAAGTTCTCTCTCAGCCGAGGGAGCCAAGTCTTGCATTTCGCAGTGGTGTTGTCTCTCACTCTCTCACTCTTTCTCTTTCTGGATGACCCTCAAGTCTTCTCTTCCCGACCCCCATCTCTTTCTCTCAGGTTCCTCTCTTTCTTTCACTCCCTCACTGTTAGTCATCTCCGTCACGGGTTTCCCACACCGCCTTGGGCCAAACAAGCCAAGTGGCCAGGCCCTGGTGGTGACGGCGGCGGTGGTGGTGGTGGTGGGGGGGGAAAAGGGAATCGGGAATTGGGAGTGGGAAGCTTTTTTGGGGGTCGGTGGCTGAGGAAGCGATTGACTGCCGTACCCTCGCCTCAGTTGGTCTTGGATGAGAGGACACCTTGACACCCCACCCGGCGGCATCCCGGTAATATCCTGGTCCGCTGGCTAGGCCCGGACGAGAGATGCCTGATTGGGCAGCTTGGTCCTGCTCGGCCCTGGGACTTGGTGCCGCCATTGGCCATTTAATCTATTATGCAGGAGACCCTTGTCACGTTTCTCCCATGCGCTGTCCCGCACACCCTCTTTTTTATTATTATTATTCTTTTCTTTTTTATTCCTTTTCCACGACCACACCTTTTCCCTGCCCTGCCCTGCCTTCTTTCCCTGCCCTGCCTTCTTTCCCTGCCCTGCCTGGTTTGCTGCCCACTCTGGCTGCCCACCCCACTCCACCCAGACCCAGACCCACCCACGGTACACCACACACCGACGTAGGCACGTTAGGTACCTGCCGTCCATACACTAGCACCTTCCTGCCCACACACCGCACCAGCACACGATATCCATAATACGATATCCACAGCACTTTCCTTGCCTCTCCTCCATCGTGAGGCTTGCTGGTTTCACACCCCACTCCACATACACACACCCCCCCTCCGCCAGCCCCTCCTGTCCCATCTCTCGTTCTGCGTCCTTTCCTCAAATCCTCAATTCACCCATGCCCTTCCACTCCCGCCAATAGCCTACGCCTCCCCTCCCCGGTCGTTATATCCCCCTGCTGTTCCCTTCTTTTCGTTCCATGCCTCTGCGAGTTGCAGCACGAAAAGCATCGAGAAGCTCTGCTGGCTGTCCAGGTACGTTCGCGCCCACGGACGATTCGATCAGCAAAGGTTAGCCGCTCTGCTATTTGCTCTTGCTCTTGCTCTTGGTTTTGCTCCTGCATTTTTTTTGACTATTCGTCTGTCTGTCTGCCTGTCTCCTTTCGCGCACAACAAAAGTCACTGGTCCAGTCAACCAACGCGAGCCAGCGCACGCGCGCACGTTCTTAACCCTAACAAGTATTTTCTTCTCTTGCATTCTCTCCTTACTGGCCAACTCTTTTTTTTTTACTACCAATTGCTGCGCGCTCTCGTATTTCGTTGCTGTTGCTCTATTTTGCTGGTACGCCACTCCAAAAACTACTTTGGTTCGGTTCCATTCTTCCTCCCCCCCCCCCCCCCCCCCCCCGTCTTTCACAATTCTTTCCACCCCAGAGATACACGCACACACAACACAAGGTCCCCTACACGAATCTACGCGGGAGTGTATCCGTATGCCCTCGTCGGCTCGACTCCAATTTGCCCCACGCTCGCCGTAGCGCGTTGCATGGGCATTGCCGTCGAACATCGCCCTCGCCGCGTCGAAATCTCCTTCTTCCCTCCCCCCCCTTGGCCTCGCATTGCATCGCCCAGCCCAAGGTACCGTCCCGTTATATCGCCCCTTGTATTACCTTACATTGCACCTCATTCTACCCCGAACGACCAGCAGCGGCATCCGCTCCACTGCGCTGCGTCCGCGCTCCCATACCCTGGTCCGTATGGCCCGGTCTGGTCTGGCATCCCATCCGCATCTCGAGTGAGAGAGTGAGCGAGAGAGAGAACTGAAGAGAGGTCCCAAAACCAAAACGCGCCTCCTGTCTCTGCCTTTGCCAATTCCCATACGCACATATCGTTCCCCATCACATATCCACTCCAAATCCTACCTTGCTCCAACGTTCAAATAGCTACCCTGTTCCTCTCCTGCCTCCTCACTCGCCCAAATCCCTCCCCCCCTCCCCCTTCGCCCGTTGTAGTGTACTCTGCTGCACCCTCGCTCCGATCGCCATCTCTCGTCCTTCATACTCCCTTGTCATCTCGTTGCTACTCGCGTCTCTTTTTGGGGGAGATTCCCGTCCTATCCTATCCTGTCCTGTCGCCTACGGCTTCGTCAGGGGGGAAAAAGAATAGCAGCAGCAACAGCCAGCAACACCTGCCGGTAGCTAGCTGGACTGCTGCATCTCGAAACTTCGGGTTCCGCTTCCGAGCATCCTCGTCGCGTCGTCTCCTTCCCACTCTTCTCTTTAACCGAAGCTGCTTGATTATTCAGGGGTAAAGCAACCTTCGCCCCCTTCTGCCCCAGGCACTCTCCTCTCTTCTCCGATCTGGCGCTGTAGTACGCGACCAGCATTCTGATTCTGTGGCCCTTGGAAGTCCACTTTATATCAGAAAAGGGTCCCAAACTGGGTCTAGCACGCCTCACCCGCGCGATCCTCGTCGACACCCAGTCCAGGGGGATCACGACGGCCTGGATGCCCCCCGTCCCCTGACAGTGTCAAGGTGCAAAAAATAAAAAACACAGACGCGCCGCGCCCTGCTTGCTTTCGTTGTTTTCTTCTTGCTGCCACCATATATCAACTTAATACGTCGAAGCGTTCGTGGATGAGGGACTAATGGGTCTTTTCTCTATGCAGCATCACCCCCACCATCAGCCCCAGGGTCCAGCACCTACTCAGCACCTGCAGCACCAGCAACATCCTCGACCCTCGAGCATCGTTCATCAGCAGCACCACCCTCAGGCTCAGTCGCAGCAGCAGCATCCTTCCTACGCGTCTGGTCATCCCATCGCCCCCGCCTACCAGCAGACAAGCCAGGCCACCAGCGCCCAGCAGCACCAGGACGGTCTTCCTTACTACGCCCACCCGAGCCCCTACAGCACTCCAGGAGCTACGAGCGGA
The DNA here is from genome assembly GCA_027406025.1 of Colletotrichum musae. Lineage (NCBI taxonomy): Eukaryota > Fungi > Ascomycota > Sordariomycetes > Glomerellales > Glomerellaceae > Colletotrichum > Colletotrichum musae. The sequence goes on along the minus strand of JANVYC010000001.1, from coordinate 2,373,015 downwards.
TACACCTCCGCCGGTGAGTTTCTTTCTGCTTACTATCTACCACCTTCCCCCTTCCGCCCTCGACCCGCGCGACAAGACGCGTCGCGACAGCATCACCATCCAACAACAACCGCTAACAGCTTTCTTCCCAGACCAATCCGACATGATGGCCGCCGCTCAAATGCCGCGTCCTCCCTACCCTCCCATGTCATACCACACGCCTCAGTCGAACTCGCCTGCGTCGGTAGCATCGCCCTCCCAACATGACCAGCACCGCAGCATCTACGGCCAGCCGCCGTCCCAGCCGCTCCAGCAGCACATGTACTACCAGACGCAGCAGGCGCACTACCCTTCCATGCAGGCCCAGCCTCAGCAGTCGCCCTACGCTCAGCATGCTGCTCAGACGCACCAGTCCATGTCGTCACAGCCCAATATGATGATGTCTGCGCAGACGCAGCAGCAGCAACAACAGCAGCAAATGCCTCAGCACGCGACGCAACACACTCAGGCGCAGATGACCAACAGCCCGCGTGGCCACATGAAGACGGAGCCCCAGGTGCCGCTCCAGCTCCAGAAGCCGCAGTCGACTCCCATGCAGCACGCGCAGCACCCTCAGAACGGAGCTGCTCTCAACACTCCTACCGGCTCGACCCCTGGCGGCGTCAACCCCAACGCGGCCCCCGGCCCCATTCCCGCCACTACGCCTTTGGTCGTGAGACAGGATCAGAACGGAGTTCAGTGGATTGCCTTTGAGTATTCTCGCGACCGCGTCAAGATGGAGTACACCATCCGGTGCGACGTCGAGTCGGTCAACACGGACGAGCTCAGCTCCGAGTTCAAGACGGAGAACTGCGTCTACCCCAGAGCCTGCTGCCCCAAGGACCAGTACCGTGGTAACCGCCAGGTGTACGAGACTGAGTGCAACACTGTCGGATGGGCCTTGGCCCAGCTCAACCCTCCCCTGCGCGGCAAGCGTGGTCTTATCCAGCGTGCCGTGGACAGCTGGCGTAACAGCAACCAGGACCCCCGTCTCCGAAGCCGTCGAGTCCGCCGAATGGCCAAGATGAACACCCGAAAGTCGGTTCAGGGCGGTCCCCACCCCGGTGCTCATATGGGCGGCCCCAGCCCACCAGGGATGCCGCAAGGTGCGGGTGGCATGGGTCCCGCGGGTGCATCGGCCAAGATGCCTGGAATGAACATGGGTCATATGCCGCATGCCAACGCTCCGGGTGGAGGGGATGAAGTCGGTATGTTTCACCAGATGTGATTAAAGCCCTCCGCATCTGCAGCGTTTGCGAGCCCAGTCGTTGTTTGTTGTTGATTGTCGTTGCATCGCACATACACACACTGCCCGGCATTCCCCTCCTCCCCCTCTAGAGCTCGTTGATTATGTGATACCTTTCCCCCCTTCCTCGTCTGTTGGCCGTGGTCTAGAGCGACACGAGCACATCACAAACACATACAAATTCTTCACCACTGTGCCTTTACTTGCATCTACTATTACTCTGCTAGTTGGTCAGAAGTCTTGGGAATGGGTCTGTTACATTGTTGTCTTTTTTTATTCCACGCTTCCTGTCCGTATAGCGCCGGCTTCCCTTTTTTTCGGTCGCATCAAAGCAACTGCTACTCGATACAGCAAAGCTCGCCGCGGGTTGAGAGGGATTTCCTTTTCTCTTCGGCACAGATCTGTACATTACCATAGTTGCTGCACGCAGCTGCTGCTGTTGCTGTCGTTAGTCACTGGACCCGAACTTGTCGGGCAACAAACCGCGGCGTCTCTTAGGAGAGACGTCGGCAAAAAGTCGCATTGCTTAGCGTTTTTTGGCATTCCACCCTTGTTTTGCGTCCCAGTCGCATGCTTTGCTTTCTTCGGTTCCCTCGCAAAAGAACAGAGAGAGAGAGAGAACCGAGCTCATGTCGTCGATCCCGTTTGTACCGCGCGAAAGCAACCCCTCGATCCCTTTGCTGTCATGTCTTGCGCGTTTCGCTTTGCCGTTGGTTCGCGTTGTCAGGGTTGTCGATCAAACATGTTTACCCCTCCCACCCACTTCGCACCACCCGCAGACATCTCTCCGAAACCCATTTCCAACCCGGTCATTGCAACGTGGGCTGACTTGTCAATGTCTAATTAGGCGATGGAGAGTACATGGACGAACATCACCATCACCACCAAGCCCCGGCCGGTCAATCGGGCAGCGGCGACGACGTGAGACAGTCGCAGGTATTCTCCGGAAGCTACGGCGGTCACGGGGGCTACCCGGCTCCCAGTTCCGGGTCCATGCCGCATATGGGCGGTTCCCACGGCGGGACCGTCTCCGCCCGTCGCCACAGCCGCGCCGAAAACGACGAACCCGAAGATCTGTTCCCCAACATCCCTGAGGCCAAGAAGCGCAAGTTCATCCTCGTCGAGGACAACGTGCGCGGCTCGCGCCTGCGCGTTCGCGTCACCCTTGACAGCGTCGACACCAAGGAGATCCCTGACTCCTTCCGCAAGGGCGCCTCCGTGTTCCCGCGCTCGTACTTCCCGCGCGAGATGCAGAGCCCGCCGCCCTCGGCCACCGGCTCCAAGTTCTTCACTGAGGACGCCGACGAGGAAGACGACGGCGTCGATGAGACGGACGGTCGCGGATCCCGAAGGGGCCGTGGCAACGGCAAGAGCATGGTCAAGGTCCCCATCGGCGAGAACACGGAGGGAGAGGTGGCCATTCCTCGCATGAGAAAGAGCGTGCGGGGCAAGGAAGTCCGCCTCAACGACCTCGGATACCGTATGGCTTGGCTACAGAGCCGTGTGTTTGCGGGACGCACCGTCTTCCTGCAGAGAGCTCGTGAGTCGCATTGGCTAATCGATCCTTCACTTTGGAACGACACACTAACGGATTTGACAGTGGACTGCTACCGCAACAAGACGCGTTCTGCAATCGAGTCCATCATGCAGGACGTCAAGACCCTCGCGCCGCACTACGAAACCCGTGTCGGCAAGAGGAAGTGGAACGAGAGAATGAGAAAGGGCGAAGCGGAGGAATAAAGGCCCTCGAAATCTTCGTGGTCTACGCAGACCTGCCCCATCATCCTTCCGCCACCGCCCACGCAAGTCGTGCGAAAATACGTTTTGCCAGTGTTTTGGTCACACGCACATAACCGCATCAGTCCCACGGACACTACACATCAGCATCATCGAGCGAGTCCACTCAAACCGATTCACGCAACGTTCAACAACTGGTTTTTGTCGTTTTTCTGATCTTGATTCCTCGCATCGCGAACACCGACGTCTCACGACCACCCCCCGCCCTGGGAAATACCAAAAAGGGAAGAAGACAAAAACTGTATCATACGCGCCTGAGTCCCGACAAGTTTATAAAGAAAGTATGAGGAGAGGTGGAGGAGGACGAGGAGGAAGGGTGACGACGTGATGATGACCTTTTTTGTTCTTACCCACGAAGTATGAGCAACATTTCTTTTCTCCAACAACATTAGGGTGGCTTCCTGGGTCCGACCGGAAGAGTCTGGGTTTTTCATGTTTTTGTTTCTTGCAGCAAGCAGAACACGCGCTTTGCTACGACGCCTAAGACCACCCACGACAAGAAGACATGAAGGCGGCTTTCTACTTTTCGTTTCCGCGGTTTCGACGTTTCATCTGGAAAGTTGTCTGGTATCGGTGATAGGGTGGTTCCTGCGCCTTCATGGCGCGGGGAGAAGGCGAGGATGGAACCTTCAGCCTTCCGCTCGTCTCATTTTGAGTCGGCTTTTCGTCTCGATACATTTCCAACATCCAAACTTGTTCGGTTTTCTTCTTTTTTCTTGCTGGCAAAAATGGGTTCTGGAGACATGCGGTGGAGGAACATGTCGAGGTATGGGTTTTGCGACTGGGTTTTGATTCGTTGCTGCATCTCTTTTCCACTTCTCTTCTCTATTGCTTCTATTTCTCTTCGCTTGGGGGCGTCGGAGAGCGTACTTGCTGGTAAGATATGCTTTGTCCGGCGGCATGGGGGTGTGACCATCGTTCATAGACTTGAGTATTCAAAGATTCTCCTCTTTCGGTTCTATCAGATGAACATCCTGCTTGGTGACGTACCTACGCTGAGTTTTATGAGAGATGCAGTGACAACTGGAGCATATTAAACTTGACCAAATAGAGAATAGATGCCCCTTTGCGACTTGGTGGTGTTGAAGTCCTTCTTGTTTGGAAATCTACCCGACACGCTATGCCTTTACCTCATCCTCGGCGACCACGTCCTTTGGTGCCCTTGCCCCTCTCTGGAAAACGAACAGCGCCTCGTCCTTGCCGGCAAAGCTGGGCAGGGGGATCTGCACCACCTTGATCCACTCCTTGTGCTCCGCCTCCATGTACCGGTCCATCGTCGTGTTCTTGAACCCGGTGTACCCGTTGGCGTTCTGCGTGCCGACGACGGCGATGGTGTCGCCCTCGTACGCCTCGACAAGGCCCCTCGTGAAGCCGCCCTCGGAGCCGCCGGCGACGCCGCCGCCGACGACGGGGTAGACCAGCAGCAGGACGAGGTCCCTTCCGGAGCCGCGCCTCCGCAGCCAGGCGACGCCGTCGGCGATCTCCGTGTCCGGGACCCAGTTGGCGCGCCACTCGGACTGCATGTTGTCGACGGCGTGGACCGTCAGGCCGTAGCGGCGCAGCATGAAGGACCAGTAGCCGTTGCCGGAGCCCATGTCGACGACGTCCCGGCCGGCGGCCAGGGTCCTCAGGACGGCGAGGCCCTCGTGGGAGGGCGTTGCGCAGCCGAAGTGGTGCATGAAGATGGGCAGCACGTGGTGCGACTGCATGCACCGCGCCGAGGACGGGTGCGGGCCGGCCCACTCGAGGTTGCGGCACGACCAGGCCCAGAAGTCGAGGTACGGGTTCGGCGGGACGGAGGAGGCCTTCTTGCTGCGCGGGACGGTGAGGGCCTGGGCCAGCGCCGGGTGGACGTAGCGGCGGGCGTCGAGGTGGGAGGCGATGGCGAAGCGGAGGGAGGACTTTTTGGCGTTGGAGAGGAAGGACTTGAGGGCGGAGGCGGTGGCGGTCGTCGGGAGGAAGATCTGGATGTAGGCTTCTATGTCGGCCTGCGGGGGAGGGTCGAGCTAGGAGGCGTGTGAGTGTTATTTGGTCTGTCATTCTTGGCGAGAGGGGACGTGGGGGACAAGGTAACGCACAGGTTTGCCCTCGTCGTCGCGGTACCACGCGTGCAGCTCATTCTCCCCGCCCATGTTGACGATCCCCTGCACCTGGGCAAGCCGGACGGAGGTCATGGCGTGGTAGATATAGGTGTCCTTCTGCGGGTCGATACCGAAGGAGACGTTGATGGCGCCGAAGAGGTTGTTCTGGGCGAGCAGCTCCTTGGCCTTCTCCTGGCGCGGGGTGTCCTTGACGTAGCTCTCCGGGTCGAAGTCGGGCGCGCCGACGCAGTGGACGAAGCGTGCGCCCTTGGAGGCTTGTTTCGGTGGCATTTTGGGGGTATATTGTACTGTGATTGAGTGAGTGCGAGTTTATGATGTATGGATCAACAATGGCTGTGGATGAGATATTTAATGAGAACACGCTCTAATTCGTTTGTTTGTATTCTTTTGCTAACTGACCTGAAAAGAAAACAGTGATTGAGAGAAGTGTACAAGATTCGATACGAGAATCGCGGATCTCGCCCCGAGAACTGCCGGAAGACGGTGAGCTGCGTGAGACGGTCCGGACCCCTGGTTCACAGTGAGTGAGTAAGTTGGGCGCCGAGTTTTCGGGGCCGGGTTCTCCGGAGCGGACGGATGTCGTCATGCTGTTTCGCTGAGCCTCGCCCACTTTTTTGACCGCCCTCCTCCCCCGCGCGCCGGTCTCAGCAGCTGCCAGGCAGTGTGTCGCGCACGGTGAAATATCGGTAATACTGTACGGAGGTACGGTGTTAGGTCCTTCGATCAGTCTGTGGGAATCCACTCAAGGAAAGACCTTCGCATGGCGGTTCTGGGGTCTTCCCTACACTGTCGCCGCCGCGATAGGTACCTACCTAGTTCTCAGTCTGCACTGTGTGTGGTAACTTGGTTCAGTCAGACAAGTGCAATCGATTGATCGCTTTCCTTCTAGATTGCTTCTCGAACATTTTCCAAGTCCGGGTGTTTCCGGTGTTTCACGGCTGTATTCTTGGAAATCAACAAGTAGTTTTCTCATCCGCCTTTTCCCTTCTTCCTTTATCCGTACTCAGTCTCCAACAACGACGACTCCGGAGTCCGGATAGCACACAGAAACATCGCATCGTTCTTCGGGGCGCGAACTGTTCATGACTCGGAACTCGGGAGGCATCAGGCGTCGGTGGACCGTTCGTCCCGTCTCTTCCTCGGGAGTTGACCGCGCGCAGCAATGCCAGCAAACAAATCCTTCCCTTCTGCCGTCGCCTCCCCCACACGACCCAACCCAAAACCCCGACATCCCTCCACACTTCCAAGGGGGAAGGGCCGAATTCTGCACGACGATGCGGGGTGCATCAGTGGCAGTCCAAGCCATTGGGCCTGTATGATGCTGTCGACCGAGAAAATCTCTGCTTGGCCAGACTTTCGCCGGCCTTCCGAATGGCTTCGCTTCGCTGACGTAGCCACTTTTCTGCTGGGCTGAACCACCCTGGCGGCTTGGTCTCGTGGCACCCTGCTGGGATCAATGTTTATGCCCCGTGTGGCTTCATCTCCAGCATGGAGTGCGATCTAGCGGGGGCTAATGTCCGGTTTTCTCCCGGTCCCGCCGCCGTCATGACGAAAGGGAGAAATACCAATCACCAAGACTACATAATGATACCCAGGCGCCTGGGTCGCCGTGTCGCCCAGGAGGATGCAGTCGCAGCGTTCGGTCGACATCATCGCCAACCCCCTCCGAGTAGACCACACTCGTCATGACGAGACTCAGTCTGTTGACCGCCCTCTCGGTCTGTGCTACGGCATCCGGCCTCGTTCCGCGCCAGGTCCTTCCGAGCAACGACACCGGTGCCGCTCCTTCCGTCCAGGTGAAGAACGGCTCTTACTACGGCGTCTACAGTCAGTCCTATGATCAGGACTTCTTCCTGGGCATCCCCTACGCCCAGCCCCCCGTCGACAATCTCCGCTTCCGTGTGCCGCAGTCTCTGAACACGACCTGGGAGGGCACCCGCAACGCCACCGAGTACTCCCCGCAGTGCTTCGGCTACGGCAGTGACACTTGGGTCCTTGGAAATTACGTCTCCGAGGATTGCCTCACCGTCAACGTCGTCCGTCCTCATGGCGTGAGCCCCGACGCCAAGCTCCCCGTCGCCGTCTGGATCCATGGCGGCGGCCTGACCAACGGCGGCAGCTCTGACCCCCGCTACAACGTTTCCTTCATCGTCGAGCAGTCCGTTCGCATGGGCACCCCCTTCATCGCTGCCAGCATCAACTACCGCCTGCACGCTTGGGGTTTCCTTTGGAGCGATGAGATCAAGGCCGCCGGCGTCGGCAACCTCGGCTTCCGCGACCAGCGTCTCGCCCTGCAGTGGGTTAACGAGAACATTGCCGCCTTCGGCGGCGACCCGGAGCAGGTCACATTGTGGAGCGAGAGCGCTGGCTCTCGCAGCGTCGGCACCCAGATGCTGGCGTACGGCGGCCGGGACGACGGGCTCTATCGCGCTGCGATTCTGCAGAGCGGAACTGGCCTGGAGACGGACTTTGGCGAGGTCGAGCCCGCGAGCAACACCTGGCAAGATTACTACAACACGCTCGTCAACAAGACGAACTGTGCCGCCGCTGCCGATACCCTTGATTGCCTCCGTGGCTTGCCGGCCTGGGACCTGAGCGACGTCATCAACGGCACGGCGAGCCCGTCATTCAACGGCATGGCGGACGGCGACTTCCTCGAGGCCCCGCGGTCGGAGCTCATCAACGCGGGCAAGTTCGTCAAGGTGCCCATTCTCATTGGCGCCAACTTCGACGAGGGCACGCAGTTTGGCCAGAAGGGCATCAGCACCACCGAGCAGTGGGAGTCGTACCTCCGCGCCCAGGGCGCAAGCAACGTCACCATTGAGGTGCTCTCGGCGCTGTACCCCGACATCCCGCGCGTTGGACTGCCGGCCACACTGGACGGCCGCCCCACCGGCGCCGATGCCACCACCCTGGGATCCATGTACAAGCGCGCCGTGGCTTTCGGCGGCGACAGGGCGCAGCACGGCCCGCGGCGTTACTGGGCGAGGAAGTGGGCCGAGGCGAACCAGACGGTCTACTCGTACCACTTCAACGTGCTGGTGAACGGCATGACGCCCGCCGACGGCGCGAAGCACTTCCAGGAGGTCGTCTTCGTCTTCAACAACACCGAAGCCGTCGGCTACAAGACTGCCGTCGCCGTGGACCCGTTCGAGGGCAAGCCCGAGACTTTCAAGGACCTGGCCAACATCATGTCGAGGATGTGGGTTGCCTTCATCACTAAGGGCGACCCCAACCTGAGCGGCACGACGAACGTTACCTGGCCTAAGTACGATCTCGAGAACCCCCAGAACATGGCCTTCGACGTCAACGTCAGCTCTATCGCTTACGTCGAGCCGGACACGTACCGCACTGAGCAGATTGAGTATCTGATTCAGAAGCTTTGGACATAGCCGGGAGGTCCCCTCACGGGATGGTCAGTAGCAAGAAATAGACGATTAATAAAGTTCAGTTGATAATTGAGTCGCTAGCTATCGTTGCTCATCGATTATGGAACCGTGAACACTGATGTACGCGTGTAAATCCCCGCATGTACGCGATACTAAAAGACTCGTGATTTCTTTGTTTCCGTAGACTCGAGACCTTACCTTCACTCCTTCAAAGAAATTTTACCTGTTCCGTCGGAGAGCAGCATGTCCGAGATGGGCAACTCGAAGTCCTCCGCTCGCAAGCCCTCTATAGGCGCCAGAAACACAGGATTCTAGCACATACGACCATACCCACTGGAGAACTCGGGATCCCGTCCGCTCTCCCATAGATAAGCCAGTGAGGGCCGGATTAGTAGTTGGGTCGGTGACGACCAGCGAATACCTGGTGTTGTATGTTTTTGGGTTTTTTGAGGATTGTTTTCTTTTTTGGACAGACCCGAGCCTTGATTTCTAAGAGAGGTTTTGGTGATGTTACAGAGTATGTAGTTGAAGCCAATGCGCCACCAGCCTTCGTGGCTGACGCAGTGGCCCTAGCTCCCTAAGCTTGTGGGAAGCTTTTGCGGGTTTCTTTTCAAGCTTGATGTCTCTGGAAGCTCAGGCGTCGAGAGATGTAAGAAGCCTAGAATCTTAGAAGACATCTCTGCTTGGCATACTTACATATCGCTTTGCAAGTTGGTTCAGGTAGTTGAACACACAGCCCGCTCTCACTTTCGTGTCCAAGGTTGGCCGTTTTATCTGCCGCTCTGCAGAGGCAGGCTGAGCTTGGTTGGAATGAGCCCGACCAACAACTCTTGCGAAGTGCAGAATGTCGGCCACAAAAACTCACTTTTATTCGCTCGCTTGTCGTGCATGTACACGAAGACTGCCAACAGACAGAGGTGTGCCTCCAGATAGCCGCCGACCTGTTTCGCCTTCCAAAAGATCTTCATGGACACTCGACTGAGCTGATCCTGCCTTATTGATGAATACTTAAGGACAAGCTAGGGTTCTAAGCCGTTTCTTTGGCCCTTTCTTTCGACTCGTTCCCTCCTTCAACTGTTGTTGTTCGTGTTTTGTTTCCCGCTTCCTCCGATTGCTCGAGCCGCCCACTCTTTGGAGCTATAGCCTGTTTTCCTCTCTCGGCCGGTTTGAACTCTCCCCGTTTGTCTCCCCAAGAATCGTCTTCCGCCCGTAACTGCACAAACCCGACCATGATCTGCTCCATCTGCCATAACGCTCTCTCTGTGGACGACTTCCACGCCTTTTTCATCACGGACAAGGGGGCGAGGCCCCACCACCTGACTTACACGAGCTTGAGAAGCTCGGTTGACGCTGGATGCTATGCATGCAACCGGCTCTGGGCGTGTTTGGGAGCAGAAGAGAGGCAGTTTGTCGCATCCTCCACTGGAAGAGAACTCGATGGCAATGACAAGCCATCTCTAGGAGTAAATCAAGGAGTGGATGGCAGTGAAGAAAAGCCCGTCACGACCATTGAAGCCAACGAGGGCGCGGCATATGGCCACGCCGGAAGCTATTTGCTGTCTGTTTCTTTTGACTCAACTTCGATTTCCCTCCCGGCTGCTGCAGAACTCAGACCGCACTGGCGTCTGTCCCTTTTGTTGAAGCCTCAAGAAGGTATGGCATCCCAACTTGCGAGGCGGAGTAGCCTAACGACGAACTAGGTTCCGGAACAAGCCACCCAATTAAGAGGCATTCTCTACGCACTGATTCCTCTGAGACCTTGCTCCTCGCAAAGCAGTGGGTCATGGAATGCGTGGAAAAACATGATCAGTGCAAGGCTTCACGATGTGCTGATACGGGCTGGTACCCTACCCGCCTCATCGACTGCGGACCATCCGGAGAAGAAAGGCCACGGTGTCGCCTCATCACGACAAAAGATTTGTCTCTCAATGAGCCTTATATGACACTCAGCCATTGTTGGGGCGGTGTCGAGTGTCTGAGCTTGACCACCGAGAACCATGACTTGTTGAAAAACGGGATCCCGTTCGACGACCTGCCGCTACTCTACCAGGAAGCCATCCGCGTGACCCGGTATCTCGGTGTCAGACATCTTTGGGTTGATTCATTGTGCATCATCCAGCAGGGAGATCGCCATGCTGATTGGCGACACGAGGCTACGTTAATGAATGAGGTTTACTCGAACTCGTTCTGTAACATATCTGCCACAAATGCACCAAATGGCCACCATTCCATGTTTTCTGAACGCAACCCAGGCGCACTTTTCCCAGATGACATTACCATACGGCTTAATGGGCGGCTCATTCCACATCGGGTTCTGGATTATCGCTTTTGGGAGAAGGAGGTGTCCCACGCACTAATCAATACGAGAGCCTGGGTTTTCCAAGAGAGGCTCCTGTCTCCTCGGGTGTTGCACTTCGGCGAGCGACAGATTCTCTGGGAGTGCGAGAACAAGGACGCCGCCGAAATCTATCCCGAAGACCTACCTGTTGACTTGTCCCGGTCGTTCAAGCGTTTCAAAGGTTTCACTCTCGACGATGCCGCCAACGCCAAGGCGTCTGGAGACCTCCGGACCTATCTCTACTGGGCTGAGATAGTCAAGGCCTACACAGCGTGTAAGCTTACGTTCCCGAGCGATAAGCTCATCGCTCTCTCTGCTGTTGCGAAAAGAATGACGGGCATCCACGGAGACGAATATGTTGCCGGCATGTGGCGCCGTCACCTGGAGCGCGAGCTGATCTGGTCCGTGTCTGTGAGACACGCCGACCGCAGTACTGGTTCAAATAGGACCCCTCCTGCATACAGAGCGCCGAGCTGGTCCTGGGCTTCAACCGAGGGGAACATCAACCCGGGACTTCCAGACGTGGATGCTGCAGATATACTGATCCAGGTGCACGACTACAACCTCGACTACGCGACGGGCGACAGGACGGGCTTGGTCACCGGTGGATGGCTGCGTCTCTGGGGCGTGCTGAAGCCGCTGCTGCTCACCAAGTACCATTCCCCCACCGCACCGTCTGCCGCTGACTGGGACATGGCCGTTAACGGCATTCACGTCAGCGTCCTGTCTGACTCCTGGGCTCGAGAGCCCCAGCCCCACGTCCTGCTTGATGCGCCTCGCCCCAACTTTGACGAACAAAGTTTCAACCCGGAGTTATTCTGCATGCCGGCGAGAATGAGGCAGGGAGATGAAGGAAGCCTGTACGTCTTGCTATTGGAGTTGCAGGACCGGGGAAAGGGCGTCTTCCGGCGCATCGGGATGGCTCGAGGGTGGGGTAAGGAAGTGAGGCAGAAACTCCTGGCGCGTAACAAAGAGGAGGACAAGTTGCCCTGTGAGAAGTACCGTGATGGCAAGCATTTGATACGCATAATTTGAAAGCAACAACCGGCAAACGAGTATATCGACTGCCGCTCAGGTTTGGGGAGCAAAAATCTCAGGGCGGTCTCAAGGTAAGGCAACAAACATTAGTGGTAGGAGAATGTTCTGAGAAGCTGATTCACGCCATTGGTTACTTGAATATTGCTTAAGACGACGTTGCGATGGGAAGCGGGAATAAAACGTGTACAACTTTCATCATTCCTCATTTGGATGTTTTTGAGAGGTACCGTCCGTTTCTATAACCCTACCCAACACAAAAACACCAAAATGACCAGTTTTCCCACTTACCTAAGAGTACGCCTATGTCCCTTCAACGTCCCGCTCCAGTAATCGGAAATACCTCGTGCAAACGAGTTATCAGCGGCTGGCATCTTACTCGCCCTCTGCTACGTTCGTGACGCATCCGCGGCAACCCAGGAAAGGCGTGAAGCAGCGGTGGACATCGCACCACCTATTCCACTTATCCGCGTACGACGGGCCCGCAGAGCTCCGAATAGATGTCTGCCGTCGACCGTCTTGCGAAGGGGAGGACGTTCCGAACGTGCCTTCTCCCAGGCCCATTGACAGGTCGTCGCCCGAGGACGAAGGCCCCGGTTCCGAGTGGACCGTGGTGTCTTCGTCAGCAGAGACCAGAGCAGCAACGTGAGGGATGAGGTTGAGGGGAGTCGTCGGCCGGATGCACGGCAGAGGTACGGGGTGCCGGCACAGGACCCCTTGTGCCCGGGGGCTCATCGGCGGTGGAGTGTCGCGTCTTAACCCGGATTTTCTCAGGAAGGCTTCGAATCCTTGGTCCGAGAACACGGGAGGGGGGTGCAGCCCGCCTTGGGGACTAGCGGAGGCAGGCTCATATTCGGACGTAGCCAACGACGAGAAAGACATGCGAAATGTCTGGGAGTCCGTTTCGGAGGAACCGTCCTCGAAAGGGAAGTGGACGCGCTCCTCAGTCGTGGACGCCCCGTCGCTTCCGGGTCCGACCCAGCCCACCAGCGCCGCGTACGTCGCCTTGTCACACTGGCCGGGGTAGTCGTGAGGAACCAGAGGATCGAACACTCCTACGTTGACTTGGTTCGAGCCGCGCGGGTCGGGGAGACCCTCTGCAGAATTGCGGCGTGAGTGATTGGGAGTCGACCCGAGGGAAAAGCGGTTGTCCCGGCGACTGTTGGAAGGCTGAAGATGTCTGTCAGTGACAGTGTCTGGGCAGTCCCGCAAGTCAGCAAGAGGATCGAAGAGAGTCAGCTCCTGCGTGGAACGCTCGATGACTTCGTGGATGACGACGTCAGAGTCCCCCACAGTCTGCGCCCACACGAGCGTGGTGTCGCAAATAGTCTTGCACAATTCCAGGAAGTCGATGCTGTGCCCTTCCCGGCACTTCCGGCACGAGGGAGACTTCATCCGGAGAGTGTCCATGGCGTCGAGCAATGCCAAGTGCTGTAGCTGAGCCACATGAGTGGGCGACGCCGGGGGCGAAGCACCGAAGAGAGACGCAAGGAAGCCCTTCTTCTTGGGCCGGGGGCCGGGAGCGCCGCCCAACATGACCCCGTAGGCGGGCACCTTTTGCGGGTCGACAGCGGTGTCCCAATCTTGAGAGTTCTTGTAAGCCCAGTAGTTTCTGATGATATCGAACGAATTGGCCTCGCCGTACTCGGAGAGAGAGTAGAGTGTGAAATGGTCAACACAAGACTGGCAAAACCCGTAGACAACTTGGAGGACCTGGGAATGTTGGCAGGTGGTTCTGACGCACCTGACAGGGTTAGACTTGGTGGTGCAATCTGTGGTGTGGACAACGGCTATTTGGAAGTGAGCGCAAACAGAGTAGACTCTCTTGATGGTCCAGCACATCTTGGAAAGTTTGAGGATGGGGAACTGGGGTGACTTTGGGACGAGAAATTGGAAAAGAAAAAAGAACAAAAAGAAAGAAACTTGCCTTCGAGGCTTCGGTTCCCGATTTCGAAGGTGAGGGCGTTCAAGGTGCAATGGAAGGTAGGCAATTGGTTCTGTTTTTGGTGTAGGTGGCTGTTGTTGAATCTAGTGGTTGCTGGTGAGGATGATGGATTGATGCTGTGGATGATGTAGATGATACTGGAAGAGTCGAGGGAAGATTGTTGGCAAGGCTTATATGCTGACGGTTTCAGGCGAGGGCGATGCATGGTTAAAGACAACAGTCCTGTGTTCCCTTCTTCTTTGCTCGACTGATTGATGTGTGCTAAATGATAACAAAGTCAAGTCTTGACAAAAGGATTGTTTAGATATAACCACTGGCACCCCACCACCTTGTTGAACGTTCTTCGACACTCGATAAATCCCTTGCTGAAGGGCAGAACACCAACAATGTTCTTTCAAGAAAAAAAACCATTCTTCGACATGACTTCAAAAGCTGACCATCTTGTGAGACGGTGACACGTGCAAGTCAAAGGCATTATGTCGTCAATGGATAATCGTCTAAGGTTGAAAAGGCGTCATTAAAGTCGTGATACTGTAAAAAGTACAAAGTACAATGTTCAGGACCCCATTTCGGGGGCTGATCCAGGTGCATCATGGCGAGCATCGCCAACACAATGTGTCTGTGCCCCAGCAGTCATTCTCATTCTCAGACTGTGATGGCTCCCGGGGCCCCAAGCAATCATTTGCAATGTTGAATATCCCTATTCAACCGCGATTTACAGGCCGTACTTCTTGTCCTTGTCGGCGATGGGGAAGTCCTTGCCGGTGGTGTTCTTGTACTGGCCTAAGGCTCATGTCAGCAGGGTCATTTGAGAGGCTGGAAACCGCCAGGACGGGTACTCCAGCGCGCCGCGACAAGGTGTTTCCCCACTCATAAGACATACCACGAATGAAGTCGGAAATCTGCTCGTCTTTCGCCTGCTCGGCAGCGCTCTCATTGTCCTGAGCCCCCTGGCCGAGAACCTTTTCTTGGACGAAGTCGACAGCTGAAGCAGTGTCATGCCATGTTAGTGCTTTGCGTCGGTCTGAGCGACGAGCCTCATCGTAACAACCCACCTTTGTCAAGGCCATCCTCTTGCTTCTCACTCTCGCGGCCACCGCCAGCCATGCCGTTGAGCTTGTCCATGAAGCCACCAGACTCCTTCTTCTCGGGCTGGGCCTGAGCGGCAGAGCCGTCGTTGTTGTTGTTACCGGTGAGCTTGTTGACGAAGTCCATTTTGATTGAATTGGTACGAAAAGGTAGGTGAAGAAGTATCGAATAAAACCGAGGGTCTGGTGGAATAGAGATCAAGAGTCAAGTGCCGAGAAGAGGGATGGCTTGGCTACTTGTAGTTGAGCGCGGTCGCACGACGGACGGGGAGACAGACATCAGAGGCGGGGTCTATCGAGATACAATGGTGGCTTAGACTAACTACATGCCTACCTACCTAGACTGCTAGATAGGTGGCAGGTAGCTAGGTAGGTGACAGGTCTAAGAAGCACCTCCCTCTCAGCCTGTCCTCCCAGTCTTGGCAAGGTCCAGTTGGAGCGAGTCGCGATGTACCTCGTGGGTGGAGTTACATCATTTTAGCTGGCCAGAATCCGCTGACGCAGGCCAAGTTCCAATCAGCACCGCGGTACGGAGTAGGAGGCACAGAAAGCCGGGAAGACCAGTTGGAATGTGCATTTCCATGGGAGCACCAGAGCCCCGACGCCCAAAATTCAAGAGCATTTCCTTTGGGTGCCAAGAAACCAAACAAGCAATGAAGCTAAGACGTGCGGACAGGAAGCTAGCCCACGCTTAGTGACGTGATGTCCACCTATCCCGGCCCGGACGTCTGCAGAACTTGTAGTATAGGTACTACGGTAGGTACTTAGTCGACGTCGGAGGCCTGGTTGGACCCCGCCAGGTTTTTTGGTTGTCAGGCGGGTCATCATTTTCTAACCGTAACTCGGTACCTATCACCCGGTCCCGTCTAGGTACTATGAACCTACTCCGTGGTACTACCGGGCTTGAGCTCCCAGCACCGCCACAAGCGCCACTTCAGCGGGGTTCTCTGGCTTCACCGGCTGACTCAAACGTCGACAACATGAAAGCCATCAGTCACGCCGGTCTGCGCTGCCTGTATATCAAACCGTATCGCCAGCGCAACTCTCACCAAGCGCATTTTCCATTCACACCATAGACTATCACGGGAAATTGCTTCAAAATGGCCGAGAAAGCCGCCCAAGACCTCCTCAGAAGGCCCCTCTACGGTCTGACTCCTCCCGATCGCTACCCCGCGACAGCTACCCCGCGACCGTCCGCTGACCAAACTACAGTCTACGACTTGCCGCAAGAAGTCATCGCGACCCTTGCCCTCAGACCCGACGCAGCAATCCCGGAACAGACTACCACCCCGCCGCCATCGATAGAACAGCCGATCTCCGACACCGTCGGTGCTCAAGCTTGCTCCCTCTGTGGCCTTGCGTTCTCCTCCGTCCTCGACCAGCGCAGCCACCAAAGGTCCGATTGGCATCACTACAACCTCAAGCAAAAGCTACGCGGCGCGAAGCCCGTATCGGAACCAGAATTTGAGAAGCTTATTGGAGGTAGGTGCACCTCTCTGGCCGCATCTCGGGCGGGCTCCTGGCTGACAAGGGACAGATCTCGACGAGAGTTTATCTGGCTCAGAATCATCCGAATCAGAGGAAGAGGAGGACGAAGGGCGCAAAGAAACAACTCTCTCAGCCCTACTGAAGAAGCAGGCGAACCTCGCTGACAAAAGGCGCGCGCCCCCAACTGGAGAAGATGGCGACGACGACTCTACGGTACGGAAAGGGAAGGGCAAGTCGCCACTGATATGGTTCTCGTCTCCCATGCTACCGCCAAACACATATTTCGGCATCTATCGCGCTATTATGACGGGGGAGGACCTTCACGACGAAACAAAACTTGTTGATGTCGTTAAACAGAAGCAGTTGGAACCAGTGGCGATACCAAGAGTGCCGAAAGACGGCTCCGTCCCACTGCCGTCGATAGCATACAAGGGACCGCACTTCTTCTTGTGTATGATCGGAGGTGGTCACTTCGCTGCCATGGTCGTATCCCTTTCCCCGCGAAAGAATTCTTCCTCGGGCGCTCTCAATCGAGAAGCTACTGTTCTGGCCCACAAGACCTTCCACCGATACACTACGCGTCGCAAGCAGGGTGGCTCACAGTCGGCCAACGACAACGCTAAGGGCAACGCGCACTCGGCTGGTTCCAGTCTCCGAAGATACAACGAGCAAGCCTTGGTTGAAGATGTAAGGGAGCTGTTGCGAGAGTGGAAGGGTCTGGTGGACACGTCAGAACTGCTCTTCATTCGGGCAACCGGTGCAACGAATCGACGTACGTTGTTCGGGCCGTACGACGGACAAGTACTAAAGCACAATGACACGAGGATACGTGGTTTCCCGTTCAACACTCGACGACCGACACAGAAAGAGCTTATGAGGTGTTTCATCGAACTCACCAGGCTCAAAGTGCAGGAGATCAATCCGGAGGAGCCAAAGCCTCAAAAAGAATCGCCGCTGCCGACGAAGACGGTGCCTCCCAAACCTACCAAACCGAAACTTACCGAGGAGGAGGAGACCGCACTCTTACATACATCACAACTCCAGGCTTTCGTACGCCGCTCCAAGCTTCCTGGACTGTTGTCATATTTGAAAAACAATGACCTCAGCCCCGACTTTCAATTCCAACCGCCGGAACAAAATCACCACGCCCCTACGCCTCTGCACCTGGCTGCGAACCAGAATGCCGCACCGCTCGTTCTCGGCCTCCTGACCCGAGCTGGCGCTTCCCCGCTCATCACAAGCAAGGACGGCAAGGTGGCTTTTGACCTCGCCGGCGACAGGTCCACCAGAGACGCTTTCCGTGTTGCGCGGTCTGAGCTGGGCGAGGAGAGGTGGGATTGGGACGCCGCGCGGGTGCCGGCCGCCCTCAGCAAGTCTGACGCCGACAAGCGGGAAGAGCGGGACAGGAAGGAGAAGGAAAGCAAAGAGGCCGAACGGAGGCGCACGGAGGAGGAGAGGTTACGCTCCGAGGGGCCGAAGGTCGATGATCGAAAGAAGAAGGCCGGCGGCCTGGCGTCGGCTGCCCCAATGAAGACGGCACAAGAGAAGAGGGAAGAGGAGGCGAGGGGACTTACACCCGAGATGCGGATGAAGCTCGACAGGGAGAGGAGGGCGAGGGCTGCCGAGGAGCGGATTAAGAGGCTGCAGGCTGGCAAGTAAGTGTAGTCGCGGCGATCTACACGGGTGAGAGTGACGCCTGCAGAGCCAGCAACGGTTAGGAATGCCAATAACGGCCGACTAGTTGTCCCTTGAACGATCATGGCGCCACAAGAGAGGGAAATTCTCATCGTATGACAGCAAATCGGTCGAGTCATGCGGAAGAAGACTGCGAAAATCGCAGTGTTAGTTGCAATTGCAAAAACGACCTAATGGGCGCTCTGCATAGAATCAAGACTATCCCAAAGGATAATAAAGATAACAGTAGTTTTTACGTTCTCACAAGATGCCCCTTCTGTGGCGTGAGATCTGAGCTACAAGAATGACCTCCAGCAATTCGAGAAACAGCTTTATTTCTGCACCCACCATCTTCCCTGGGTACGCCAGACACATGATGTGCGGCGCACTTCTGACTTCTCTCGCGGATTGCTGCTGTCGGCATCATGATGTTCATGCGGCCGAGCAGAACTAACCAGAAGATCCATGTCTCACTCTCTTCCCACTTCTCATTGCTTTTCCTGCAAGCCACCATCCAGTCGTTGACCGATCTTAGAAGTCTGAGCTGCGCCTATCAAGCTCTAAAGATAGGCACGCAGGAGAGCCCGTACGCGAGCAGTTGATGCCGAAGAAAAGAAAACGCCCGAACCCGTATTCCTGCGCACGTCAGGAGATCCAGGGACGATCGTAGTACGGACTTCGACGGCCGACTTTGCATCGACACATCCCGAGGCCTCCGCGCCCCCCCTAGTGCTTGGATACCGATCATCCGCTTGCCATCGGCCCTTCCAGTCGTCAATGCCTCCGAGACCGATGATGCTGTCGTCGACGACGCACGCTCCAATCCCGTCCGCGCATCCGCACTACACAGTACACTAGTCCAGCCGGCTCTACCTGGATAGAACACTGCCTCTCCCAAAGATGGGGGGCCCGCTCATAATCACGGCAGATCGACCGACCTCACCGAGTCGATCACCTTTGGCCCCAGCTCAGGCCGAATCCCAAGTGCCGTTTTCACAGCCACCTCCTTGGGGGTGTGGAAGGAGAAGGGGGCCAGAGGTCCAGAGGATCATGCAGTGCGTCCCTTTTCGAGGGCCCCACGGTCGCGTAGATGACCACACCCACAGCAAGAAGGGAGGGAGGGATACCGCAACCACTCAACCGGGGAAACTCGTGTCATGAAACTGAGCCAACCCCGCCCCCACCGACCGTCGCGTTCAAGCGCTGTAGGCCTTCTCTTTCGCTGAACCATCGCATCGAGCGCATGTACGACTAGTAATGTTTCCTCTCCACATCGGAGGGGGCAAAAGAGGACTGACAAGGACAAAAGAACCCGGAGGGTCGTCTGTACCGTTCACGCGATCCGTGGAAAAGTCGGGGATTTTTTATTCAATTTTCCGAAGTTTTTCATCCCGTCCTTCTGTCTACCTGATCTCATTCTCGTTGCTGATGGCCAACCAGCGAATCAACAATGCCCCCAGTACCCTTGCCCGACGTCACGGTAGAACCGTATCGCATGAAGAACGAAAGTTCGGATTGGAGCCTTATGCATGTTTGGTGGGGTCTGACGTCGAAACAACGGAGGAATCGGACACTCGAGGAGAATTTTTTTTTTTAAGCAAGCCGCAGTTCGGACGGACTTGAATACTAAGTGATGAGATGTAAGGGATAGCCCGGGCTGCCAATTGCCTGCACGATGCAGGTGAGGTAAACGGTGGTGGCCGCTGACGAGGGTGCACCTGACTAGGTAGTCAAGACGACAATGTCGAACGATCTTCTCGACTCCAACAGAGAGCAGAGGAGGAATGCCTCGTAAATGGGTTTCAAGTAAATATTCAACACTCTATGAGTGCCTTTGGCACTAGCAGTCCAAAGCCTGGGCAACTCGCTTTTCAGAAAGACCTCACGAACTCCTGCAGGGCGAATAGCTTGGAGTGACTAGCGACTCTCAATGAAACGTGGGCAAGTAGGTGGTAGTGTAGCTGGTGAGTCGTGACAGGAGGCTCTCGGGCAATTCACCCTTGTCGCAGGGGTCGGCCCCATGAAATACCATTTAGAGATGCCAGCAACGGCCCCCCGGCGACCACCGTCAGGGTTGCACCGTGGAACGCTCCCGTTGGGGACTGGACACCGGACGAGGTATCCCCTGCGGCATGGTTGGCCTCTGTTCCCAACAGGGCCATCGTAACTTGCAAGCATCGCGGAAACCCCTGACCTTCGGAGTGGGTTCACTTGCCCGATGGCATCAATAATCATGGGAAGAGAGGATCCGGTGGTCAAAGGGTCACAGACTCAGAGCTGTGCCCGACAACGGAGGTGCATCGGTGAACCACCTCTCAAATGGTTATCACAGCCGGTCCCCATTCAATTGTTTGGATCCTCCGAAGTGCCGAAGAAACAAACATAGCCTTGGCATTGGCGAGAACTGCTGCTGAGAATAGTGTCCGTAACCCAGCGCAACAGGCGAAATGAGAGAACGCGCAACGGTGAGACCGCCAACGGAACCAGGCGATCTCATGATCGGGACCGAGCCGTGATTACCTTCGGTCTCGCGGGCCCCGTTTTGGAAGAATCGATTCCTCTTTGGGCCAACCAGGGATTTAACCAATCTGCGGGATTCGATGATCGACAAGAAGATGGGGCAGATAGCGCGTGCTCTGGGGAAGGCCACGAAAGCACCGGAGCTCCCATCGACAAAATTGATTGTTTTTCCAATATTTCATCTTGATGGCGACCGTCTGCAAACCGAGTCGTCCCCAGTGAGATGAGTTGCGCGGACATTGAAGGCTGGTCAGACATCGGCCTGGCAAAAGAGATTAGTATTCTACGAGATGATCGATAGTCCGAGTGGTGAAAGTGAAAGTCGACTGTCAAGAGAACCTATTCGCAGGGTTCGTTCATTGATGCCAAGCGCGTCGGTGGGCAATGGAAGATGGAAGTCGGAGGCCATTGGTGTTGAATAGATAGCCAAGAAAGGAAGCCCGACACCCGCAGAATCGACTCCCGAATGGGTTGCGTCTCGAATTAACCTCTGTTGTTCGGTTCGGGATGTAGTCTCGTGTCTGGTTCGGGCGAGCAAGCAGAGAAAAGAAGAAGAATTGTTTCAGCCAAATGCATGTGGAAATTGAAGGGCATATCCAGGCCTCAAAATGGGGAAAACGGTTGTATCGCTGGTGACTTTGGGCATGGCTCATGTTCTCAGTTTCAGGTGAGACTCCCAATTGGGTAAAGGCCCCCGTCTGCACCAACTCTTTTAGGCTTGGTGAGCGTTCGAATGGGCAGTTGGTCAACGTCATGCTAGGAGGAACCGTTGCGCTTGGGGCCTATTATTCGACACCCCCATCCCCACATAATCAACATCCCTCAAGCCACACAGCTACTGCCCGCGGCTCCAGCTACTGCCCGGTCACTAGGTCCAGTTATCAGTATAGTACCCACGTATTTTTTACTATATTAGTCACAATTACTTAGGGAGGAAGCCCTAGAAGCCTTCTAGGGCCTAAAGCTTAGAAGTATCATTAGTATCATAAAAAAGGAAAGAAAGGAACAGGAGAAAGAACTACTATACCACTAAATTAAAACCTATACTGCGTAATTTAGTAGGGAGGGATTGTGGTGGTTGGGTCTCTGATAGTCAGAAGGTTGTGGCTTGAGGGATGTCGGTTATGTGGGGATGGGGGTGTCGAATAATGTTCCCCTTGCGCTTACTCTCTGTCCGTCGGGAATAGATGGCAGTCCAAAGTCCAGACTCTAGGGAGCCAAAAACAGTGTCGGGGTTGCATGCAGGCGCTCTTGACGCTGCTCACACTTTGAGACATGGCTGTCACTGTCAGATGAAGTAGTTTGTGACGGGACACGTAGGATCACCGGGCGTTAGCCGCATGGCTCTGAACGGTACGCTATCGTCGTAGGCAGGCCGTAATAGTGTGCGTACGTTTGGAATAGAGAGCCAGTTTTTCGAGTCGCCGTCTTGCGGAGGCGCCAGCCTGTCAGCAGCCGTCACACTCGTGCCGCGCGGCCACAGGCCAGCGCGTCCAGAAGTTGAACCACAGGCCCACGACCTCGAATCGTGGCCCGGCATGTCGCCGACTAGTGATCTTGCAGCGGCTCGGCCACCCGCCGAACAGAAGGATGCTTAAATCTAACACAAAATCTAAACCGAGAAAAGGTTCGCCGGTGTCGATCCACAATCTCGACGAGAAACGCCGAGGGTCTAGAGTCAGTGGCTGTGAAGCGATACCCAAACCACCGCTAGGGTTACGTTGTCGCTGAGGTGGTAGCGCGCCGTTGCCATCGCTTGGCCGTTGGGTCCAACTTTTCACTTTGGATTTGTTGGCCTCGGGTGGCTGTTGTGGTGAAACAAGTCGTCCTTCTCCGAGCTCCAGCTGGCGTTCGCCAAGGCTCTTTCTTGAAAGACTCTGTGTGCCGCTCTTCTCGGGCCGCCCAAGGCCAAGCATCGTGACATGACATGACATGTCGGTTTGTGGATAGCCACAGGAAGAAGAAAGGCGCCCATCGAAGCGACCCAGAGATGTTGAGGCTCGCGCTGCAGAGTGTCCAGGCTTCAGCAGCAAGTTGCAACGGGCCGACCGGGCTGGCTCGGACGGCTGTTGGCTGAAGGTCGAATTTGCTTTTTTGGATGTGGTGCGTACCCCGCGGAGGCATGCTCTGCAAGACAGGATACGATAGGCCTGGCCACCTGTGACCTGGGTGCCGATTGAGCCGTTGGCGATGTCCTGATTGCGGAATTCTGACTCCTGAGGGTCTGAGGCTTGGGCTATAGCTTGGAAGGAATATACCCAACACGAGATCATATCGCTTGACAGGCGTGGCAATCGAAATGGGACCTAGATCGAATGATTTGGATGGAGTCTGTTCGCGTGGAAAAGCGAAAAGCAGGCGAGTACACCACGCAGTGTAGGGAGAGAAAGCGACGACGCACGGAGCATCGTGGAGCCTCTGGCTAGATGGTAGAGGGTCTGAGCATGGCCAGCAGGGATGAGAATCAGTGCCGATGGATATGGAAAGCAAGACCGACCTTTGTCGTCATGATCGGGAAAAGCGCGTCTCATGGCCCTGGGTCCCCGGGATCCCAGAGAGGAATGGCGGCTCTTCGAGGAGTCAGATCCCGGCGGGAGTCCTGCCCGGCCCCAGTCGGCAAACTTTTCCCTCGAGGGGCCCGTTGGGTTTTTGGGGGGAGAATCAGACGGGGCGAAGAGAGAGCATCACCATCGGTCGGAGTCGGGGATAAGAGTGGACGAAGAAATCGATGTTGAGCAGGGGAGATGGGAGAGCGTCAGGGGCAGGTAAGGTACGTACCCTTTACTAGTGTGCCTAAGAAGGTAAGGTCGGATGTGGAAAGTAGTGGGGCAATGAGGGTCTCCCCTGGACCCCCTTGGGCGGAGCGTTGAGTTTACCTTTCCATTTCCCAAGAGGGTTTCGTTCCGCCTCCTGCTCATTGGCTCTGGCTTGCTGTTCCTGCATTAGCGTCAACGAGGGACGGCGCCGTGGCTGAGCGTTTCAACTTGCCCCTTCCCCTTCACCGGCAATGGGTTAGGGTCTACCGACTACAGCGCTACCTTAGGTACCTAGGTAGGAACACTAAATGGTTTTTTTTTTCCGTCTGTTGTCTTTCAAAGTGCGTTCAGATGGCACGATATCCGTCATTGGCTCCCCCTTTCCTAGAAGTCCGAGCTTCTCTCCACTCATTGCCCAGTGTCGTTCGTTCTCCATGCAGTGAGTGACATGGGCATCCGCGTATACATTCAGACGGCAGCGCATTCAAGTCGTCAAAGTAGGTAGGCGCTATGTATACATCACACTAGAGAGTGCATTCAGGTCAGAGTCGAAATCATCCTTCGGTTTGATTATGCTGTCGGACTTGAGTGGCTATTCATCAAGGCATGCGCCAAAAGCGTGGGCAATTGACGGTCATGGATGGTCAAGTTTATACCTAAGCATGAAGCCAAAAATAACGTTGCCCGACTGCCTTACACACCCTACCCGTAAGGAGAAGAGGCCGGATAAAACTTTCCGAGTAATGATACGTGCATCATCATTTCACCCATTCTGCCGCCATGATCCTGAAGCGCTGGCCGGCTGACGTTAAGCGCGGAAGACCAGCGCATCGCGGCCTTGGGAGTGACGAATGACAGCGGAATACGGGATGGGGGCGGTGTGGTTGGTCGGCCGGCGGTGTCGGAGGCATCACGTCCAAAGTCGATTCAGGGTTTTCATTGATTGGCCGAGGAGGCCTCTGTGGGGCTGCTCTACAGCACCGTCCATCTTTGGAGACATTACTCCGTATACATATCCGTCCACTACCTACCTAAGTACGAAGCACATACCCGATCTATCATTATACATGGGCAAAAGGAAAGAAAGAAAAGAATGTTGTAGTGAAATAACCTTGGGGTTGAAGTTGCTAAAATCGGGGAGCCCCGCGACATGTCACAAATCCACGCTGCCACTTCACGATATGGATGGTGCAACAGATGATACTCAAAGCCACGGGGTCGACGACTGGACCTGGGGGCAGCCGCCCGCTGACAACCTAGGAGGTGGCGTTTTTCACTCAGCGCCCGGTGGCCTACACTGCCTAGGCAGACTGGAGAGGGCGCTCCATGACTGCATCTGCATTTGGTACTACATGACTTGGCAGGTAGTTAGGAAACCCAGGTACTTTGAGTAGAGGATAGGTAGAAAGCTGTCGTTAGAAAGACAGGAGGATGGGTACACTACCTTGCCTTGCTTACCTGTGCGGGCTACAGCCTACGCGTATTAGTTAATAGTACTACGTATGTAAAAGGGGAAAACGGCCATCTCCCGCACCGCTCTGACCTCTCTCAATATCGGGTTCCTTTATTGTATTAGTGATTGACAATTCATGAAGGCCCATCCTTTCTCCTCGGAATGACGGAATGTCAGGGGGGAACACAACACAGCGTCGAAGTACGTACTCCCGCTCAATGCTCCCGAGCCCGGCGGGCGGGCTAGTGCCCGCCCGTACCGAAGTACCTGCTTACAGCTGGCAGATTGGACGGCAGGCAGCGGCAGCGGCAGCGGCAGCGGTAGCGGCAGCGGCAACTGTCTATTGGATTGGTAGGAGCGCGCGCGCGCAGACTTCTTTCTGTCGGTTTGGCAGCCACCCACCGTGTCATCCTTCCTTCCCCTATCCCTACGCAACATGCAAGTTGCAACGCACCGACCTCGCCTCATCTCGGGCCATGGCCTCACAGACTCTCGAGACTCGCTGCAAATCCTCACCATCATCAAACCGACCTGCCGCCACTGTCTTGTCTGCCTTCCGTCCTTTCCGCTCGCCACCCGTGATGGGCTGCGACCGACGCCCTCATTTCGAGCATAGCAGGCGGTGCTGTTAGTCTCAGCCCGGCATCACCACCATCTCCACATGGCGTTGGTCGCCATTCGCAAACCGATGGCCGTCTCGTCCAGCATGACTTGAAGCATGGCCAAATCAAGATTCCCTTCAGTATTAGTATAGCCTAGGAGTTGTCGCATTACTTCGGAAGGCTGAGCTCCCACTCGTGACTCCATCCACTGTCAATAGGTGCCCATCGCATCCAATTCGCCCACCGAGTCTCCACTGGGGGCCTCCGGGAGTTGAAAGCTCCCGGCAGACGAGAACCTAGATGGAGATGGTCGTGGTTCTGGTCCAACCAGCGGGACAGAGAGGCGATGTCGGGCTCCAGCGAGTCCCATTTTCATGCTCACATCAATGATCAATATCATGGAAAGAGACATGGATGATAATGGCCGGCCAGGGGGGGGGACACCAAAAAGCATCCCCCATATTGTTCGTCTCTTCCTTGCTCCGATCCAAGCAGAGACTGCTCGAATAGGAACCGTCCAGTTGCCAGGTCGGAAGAAGGCTGTGCAGTGCCGTTGCTGTTTCTAGGCCCCATCCTGCAATCACCGTTCCAGGATGGCCAGAGAGAGCGAGAGCGAGAGAAGCCGGCAACCCACCCGGCTTCTCATGCTCGTCGAACAGTCAGTCACTATCACTTACAGTCACAGTCCACCACTCAACGCAACCAAGCGCAAGGCTCCTGGTGACATGTCCACATTTGCGCCCACCTCGGCCGTCCACACACACTAAGCCTGACCCCCCTCGACGCCCCATGTCTAGCGTCTTTCGCATCCATGGCCCACGGGTCCGCTGTGCAGCTTGCAGCACGCAGTAGTGTAGGTACAGGCGTAGTCCAACGTCCGTGCTGGGAGCTTGGGGGCTTGCAAGTTGCACTTGGACCTGCGCGCTACGCTGCGCTGAATGGGACGGACCCACTCCGTCCCCTTCCACCCCGGCCCCCGTCTCCCATCTCCGTCCAGCGCCCTCTCGCTCACACCCCCCGGCTCATCGCCTCCTCAGGTGAGGGACCTCACAGCCAACCATCCCTCCACCCCCCGATGATAATAGGAGTTGTTCACTTGGTATATAGATGCTCTCTCTTCCCGCCGTCGTTTGGTGTTTCGATTCTTGTCCCTCATCGAACATTCTTTCCTACTTTCGTTCTATCAAACAAACAGTCCATTCGCTTTCTGAGAGTAAAGTCATTCGCTTCTTTCTCTCAACTTAATACCAACTTAGTTTTTTGATTTCTTCGTTTCGGAACAAAGTACACTCTCACTCCAAAGAACATTCGCCCACCTTTTTCAAAACCAACACCATGAAGAACAGCGTTGCTCTTCTGGCCCTTGCCGGCGTCAGCCAGGTCACTGCTACCGTAAGTTGGCCTCCACTCCCCCGGCGGGATCTCAACTAGCTGCAGATCACTTCTAACATCACCAACAGGGCTGGAACAAGTTCCCCTCCTTCACTTGCCCCGAGAACACGGACAACAAGTGTGAGGAGAAGCAGAAGGGTGGCTTCTCGTGGGGTGACCTCACCCCGGGATCGTTCAGCAACTACGGAGGCTTCGACTTCAAGGGCTGGTCCTGCGAAAATGACTTCTCCAAGCGCGACCTCCTGGCCCCTCGCACCTTCGGCAAGGGCAAGGTCATCTCCGGTTCTTGCGGTCACAAGAAGGAGACCTCCCCCTCCTTCGGCTGCGGCTCCGGCTCCGGTGCCCCCGACAAGTTCTCCATTATCCACTTCGACGTGAGCGTCGAGTTCGACTGCGACCTCGAGTTCCACTATGACATGCCCGACGGCTCCAGCTGCAAGCACCGCTCCGCCTGCTCCAAGTCCGGAACCACCGTCAAGAACTCCCAGTGCGGTGGTGCCAAGAACGTCACCATCGTCTACCCCTCGCAGCCTTCCAAGCCCAAGTCCACCTGCGGCGTCGGCATCCACACCATCAACTTCGACTGCAACCCCCCCGAGACCACCAAGCCTCCCAAGACCAAGACCAGCGCCATCCAGACCACCGCCACCACCCTGACCACCGCCCACACCAAGCCCGTCAAGACCACCTCCGTCCCCGAGGTCGAAGTCTCCAGCAAGCCCATCCCCTCCGGCCCCAAGGAGACCGTCTCCTCCGAGCTTCCCTCCGTCTCTATCCCCTCCAAGGAGTCGACCACTGCTGTTGTTCCCTCCGTCACCAAGCCTGCCGAGTCCAAGCCTGTCGAGTCTGAGACCAAGCCCGTCGAGTCCGAGACCAAGCCTGTCGAGGAGACCACCCCCGTTGCCTCCGTCACCAAGCCCGCCACCAAGCCCGTTGAGAGCAGCCCCGTCGAGTCCGAGACCAAGCCCGTCGAGGTCACCACCTCCGCCCAGCTTCCTTCCGTCTCCATCCCCGCCAACACCGTCCCTGCCAACAACACCGTCCCCGCCACCAAGCCTGTCGAGGAGACCGTCCCCGCCACCAAGCCCGTCGAGGAGACCGTCCCCGCCACCAAGCCCGTCGAGGTCACCACCCCGGCCGTTCCCACCACCAAGACCACTGTCTACGACACCACCTCGACCGTCTACACGACACGCGTGGAAACTCTGACGTCATGTGCCCCTGAGATCACCAACTGCCCGGCCAACTCGCAGCCTGTTGTTACTTTGACCGTTCCTCTCACTACGACTGTCTGCCCCGTCACCGAGACCATCGTTGAGACCCCTACTCCCAAGCCCTCCAAGCCCGCCGAGGAGCCTTCCAAGGGTGTCTCTTCCGAGAAGCCTGTTGCTTCTGCTACTATTCCCGCTGGCCCCGTCGAGACCCTGCCCTGCCCTGATGTCGTTCCTCAGTGCCTGAGCACCTGGATCTGGTCTTCTGGCTGCACCGACAACTCGGACGCCAACTGCTTCTGCCCCGACTCTGCTTTCGTCGAGAAGGTCTTCTCTTGCATCTACGCCTACGGTGCCGACGACGAGACCATTGCCAAGGCCACCGAGTTCTTCCAGGGTATCTGCGCTCCTCACATCCCCGAGAACCCTGCCATTGTCACTGTCCCCGCCACTCTGACCTCCGCCATCACCGTCACGGCCACCAAGCCCGCTGTCACCAACCCTGCCGAGTACACCACCGTCACTGTTGACAAGACCGTCGTCGTCCCCTGCGTCACCGATGGCACCACCGTCCCTGGCTCTTCCACCACCGCCACCATCAAGACCACCATCTCGGTGCCCCACGTCTCCTTCGCCACCGACTCTGCCTCCCAGGTCGTCCCCGTCCCGGCTCCCAGCACCCCCGTTGCCGAGCCCCCTGCCCAGACCGTCTCGGAGCAGGCTCCCTACCCCACCACTCCCGCCGCCGGCGCCAGCAAGACCACCCCCGCCGGCACTGGCGCCGTCGTCCCTACCACCACTGGCGTCGTTGTCGCCGGTGCTGGCAAGGCCACCTTCGGCCTTGGCGCTGTTGTCGCCATCGCTGCCCTTGCTGCTTTCTAAGCAACCTAACCGCATTCATCCCCTTCAGCTGAGTTAATTCTTGGACGGAGGAGGAAAAAAGCACACCCGAAACCGTTTCCTTTTTGTATCCATGTCGCTGCACGCAATCGAACTCTGTAATCTACATCCCGCAATCATACATACCATTCTTACGATCCTTACGAACGAGATACTTGCATAGGTGGTGGTCTGACACAGACGTAAACCCACCATTTTACCACAACAACACTTGGCCGCAAAAGAGCGCATCAGGAGGGAAACAGCTGTACACACAGCCTTCTGCATCTCTGGCCCTCTCCTGCGCTTTCTTTCCTTTTTGAGTTGTCGTTTGATGGAGCGTCAAAAAAGGAGGCAGCGGGAGGAGTTGGAATCAGAATTATACCCTGGCTGGTTGGATTTGTGTAATAGTTAATTATCTATTCCTTGCGAGAGGAAATAAAGTATGCGCTCTACAAAACTTGCACTGTTCCGTTTTTGCTTGTGATTTGAAGTGTCTGCCTGCGAGAAAAATAGATAAAATCCCCCTGAGTGGCGTGGTCGATTGACCTTGTTGTAGTTGAAGCCCTCCGAGACTCAGGCTGCTACTGAAGCTAGCGCGAGGAGTCGTCGGAGGCGCCGCTAGACGAGTCATGTGACGTTGTAGCTGAGACGTGACGGGAAATGAGGTGTCGGTATGCATCCCACCCTCCCGGCCCGTTGCCGTTGCGGCTGACGACTGATCTTCAACCACGACCGACGTCGGGCAAGAAACATGGAAGCAGACGACCGACCAATCCCCTGTTACTTGAATTTTCCCCCGTTCGCTATAGCTGGGATGCGTGCGCACCACATGGCATTCATCGCCCACCTTGGGATACGACGCCGGATACCGACCTAGGGGGCTCCCTCGGCGCGATTCCTGTGCCTACTCGCGAGCATGGACCGAATTCCGGGCTGTAATTCGGGCGTGGCGTCGTGATCGACACTGGCTCGGGAAAGGGGGAAACGCTCATACCCCCCGGGTTGTCTCTCGAGTAATCACCTTGCTTGGCTGAAAATGGCAGCGTATCACAATTATAATGTGCCAGTATGCTGATCTTCTAACCGTGTGCTCTAATACAACGCCGGATGGAACCAGACTGCGCTGCCCTATTTCCCAGAGTCGTCGTGACCAGAGGCCCATCCTCGTCTATGCTGATCACACAAAGCGACATCTCCTCGCCTTTGCCTGGTCCTCGCCAAGCCGGCGGTCTCTAGACTGTCAGACGAGATACACGGCTATCCAGTCGGCCCCATGAACGGACGCACTCAACGCACTCAACTCGGTCAGATTCATGAGGCCGTGTACGCCGGGCCCACGACGGTGTACCTATCTCCTCCGCCTGCGTCCTCCGCTCGATGCAGGAGCATCGGACCAGTCACCCCGCGTAGCAGTGCGATAGTGCCTCACTCGCATGCAAGACGGGCCGAACCCGACGCACCGCGACCGCGAGACATGAAGGCGTCCATTGCTGCTGGTGACACGGCGGTGGCACTCCGCAGCCAGCCCGAGAATTTTCCGGTTGTTCTCTTCCCAGTCGTTCCATGGCCCCGAGGGAGACGCCGTCATGTCTCTACCGGCCCTGTGTCTCTCGACTTGCCGCCTCGAGGCAGTTCATCAGGGCGCTGATGTGTGCCTGCTGCGCTTCTCACAAATTGCGACGGCGTCGACGAGCGCATCGATCGTAGCCGGCTTGAAGCACAGCAGGCTCAACGACGGGCGACGATTAGCCTCTCCCAGGGACATGTCGTAACCGTCTTCGTGTGAGGGATGTTCACCCTGTGTATGGCAATGGCCTTGCCTCGGTAATGGTGGCATGACGTTCTCGTAAGGCCCACGAGAGGTATGCCTGACGTGTACTCGTTCGAGTAGAAGCGAGGCTCTGTGCGGATTGCGAACAGCGTGGTGAGCGCGACATACTATACTAAAAATGGCGAGGAGGGTCGCGATGGCAGAGACGCTTAGATCAAGAGCCAGGGCCTCGAATGATAGGACCGGTATCACTGGACCCTGCCGAAAGCAGAACACCTCATGGCAACGAGATAGGCAGTGAAGGCGAGGATTACGACAAACGTCATGGCCACCATGGTCACCTTAGTGTAGTGCCACGCTCCCGGCTTGCTGATGCGTCCTTGGTAGTCCTGCGCTGAGCTTAACTGTCATGAAATTAAGCCTCGAGACGGTTGTCTGACTTCCTTGCCCGGTGGTCTTGGAACGTCCATGCCCTCTCGATCCATTGCGACCCAGGACATCGTCGAGACCCCCCAGACGGAAAACCCCTCTCAGTCTAGCGAGACGACGGCAATGCTGTATTCGATGTAAGCTCGTGAGATCGAACCTGTAGCGGGAGAGGGGCGCGTACGATCAATCCAAGACTGGATGAAACAACCAAGCAAGACTGCAACGGTGTGAAAGTAATCTTGATTGATTGTGCGTCTCTCGCGAGCATCCGATCACGGGATGTCAGGCAGTTCCGTTCGGAATGTCAACGCAAGTATAGAGAATTCCGTGGCGTTCTCGGACCTGGTGTTCCCGCTTGCCTAATGCACACACAAAAGCCGTTTGTGACCAAGTGCAGCCCTCACTCATGATTCGAATCTGCGACGTCTTTTCCTCCTCATCGTCTGATTTATGCATACGGCGTCGATCTAAATCGACAGGCCTGCATGCTGCGAGCGCGGGGATGCGATATGCGCGGTCAGACTTCTTCGTGATAGGGATGCCGCGTCCGTTGTGGTAAAGAGTGTACTCGTCACCCGAGTAGTCTACACCTATCAAGTGTTCCAACCCCTGCAGACGTGAAAGGTCGGATTGAGGCAGTCGGCAAACGTTACGCAAGATCTTGCAGCGATGGTTAAAGATGATTTGATATTGCCATTGTCCACGAACCCCGTCGTGGGAGTGGCTCTGGAGGTGTCCTGATGATGTTTGGTCTGCCGACGGTACGTCTGGTTGGCCGCTGGGACCAACTACAGATAACATTAAACTGGTAAATATGTGTAGAATAAGTCGTATGCATCGAATGGCAGAATAATCAAAAAACCCTCTTGTGCTCGACCTCGCTCAAATTGCGTTTCGCAAATGCCATCCCGCTGGGAGTTGTAGATGCCAGAACATGCCGCGCCCGCCCGCACAACGCCCAATTCACTGTGCCAATCATCTCAGTTGGCACCTTTTTCTTGGTTTTCCGTTTCTTTCTTTTTCCTTTCCCAAGTTACCGTTCACGATATTTAGTCTCTCCCGGACTCCGAGGCGTAATCGTCCACTAGGCTCTGCATCTCGGGGTCATGAGGTACCATGCGTCCGCGAAGCCGCCGCTCAAGGTGTTGAGCTTCCTCGAACGAACCACGACGGCCCCAGTTGCGAGGCTGACGCTTGAGAAAGGCGCCGACGGAGCCTAGGTAACCTTCGTGACGGAGGAAGTACGCCTGTTTCTTGCCTTGTGACCAGAACTTGATGGCGTAGCTGAGAGTGTTGATAGTTTGCCTGTGGCCGCGAATGAAGGAGCCGCCAAAGTAGATGTGATCGAGGTTGTGGATTTGCGACTGGAGAAAGGCAATTTGGCCAATATTATTGGAGATGGCGTACAGCAGCGACCGAGAGACGTCTGAGCCAGAGAAGGGTTGATCTGAGCCGTGTTCGCCGGCGGCTTGGTGGTCATCTTCCGCCGAGCCGGCAGATTGTGCAATTGATGAAGAACGGTTCTTGTTGTCGCCATTGTGAAGACCGCCGTGATCTTCCGCCTCATTCTCTGCCGTGCGCTTCATGCGGAAAACCTTGCCAAAAGAAGAGGCAATTGTTGTGCTTTTGAGACCAATCTTGCCATAGTCGCCGCCGTAGATGTCGCCCACGAGCATGTCCACCTTGGCGTTGTCGCCTTGCTCAGACATATCCAGCATCTCGTCAAAGGTGCGGGCACCTGTGAGGAGAGAAAGCAGACCCCAGAGAGTGCCGCCGCCGAGTGAGGTGCCCCCAACACGTTGGTATTCCCGCGGACCTGACACCTTGAGGATTGAGACCCCGGAGCCAATGTTGACGAGGAGGTAAGGGTATATGTTCTCAGACGGGGAAACGAAGTGCATGGGGTCGGTCTCGCTGTAGGTGAAGACCTCTCGAGGAATTTCAGTAATGAAGAAGTCGAGTCCTGCAGAAGCATGTGTCAGCTTGCGTGCGAGTGTTGCGAGTGCGCAGCCGAGAGACCCACCAATGATCAGACACTCCATCTCCTCCTCGCGCAGAACATCGACGCCCAAGACGTCGCGCATCTTGTCATAGAACTTGAACGCACCCCCGCCAGTGGCCATGACACTCAAGGCGTTTGGTTGGGAGCCATTGAGGGTCTGTTGCTTGTCTTTCAGGTGGCGCATGAACTGGATGCAATCGTCGATGCGATCCGTCTCGAAGTTGAGAAAGTTGAGGCGGCCACCAGGCTCTTTGGAGCCGGCCTCGCGCGTGAAATAGACGAGCTTGATCAGAGAGCCGCCGATCTGCGCGACGGTAAGGTTAGCGCAAGCAAAGCAGAGAAGGACTGGGAAAGGCAATCGCATACGTCAACGGCGATGTGGCTGACGACGGCATGATGATTCGGCAAACGAATGTCGCTCGTCTCGTGGTGGGTCGGCGAACCTCGGCCGTTGTTGCTCGGAGAACTCGAATCCGGATCGACGATGAAGGCGCCCTTCACGTTGATGCGGACGGAGCCCGGGCGGATGATGGTGTTGTCGATTTCCTCGGTGCTGGTCATGGTCCGGGCTCGGGTGCGAATGTCAGCGCCGGCATGGATCACAGGCTCGTTGGTGGTGTCGTCGTCGTCGGGTCGGGGGTCCTCAATTGCTGAGCCTCCATCGTCGGGCGCGGGGCACATGCTCGGTCTTTATGTGGCAATTCGTCAGGCGCGCGAATGGGCCAGACGAAGAGGAGGTTGGCTTAGGAACGTGTAGTGAGATGCAAGTCATGAATCGGAGGCCCAAGAGCGACGTGGTCCGGAGAGCGGATGGGGAGGCCGGGAGGGTGCGCGCGGCCGATCGGGTTTTCGTCGCCGCAGGGTTCGCCTTGCGCCGCGTTAGTTCGCTTCGGAGTTGAGGAGGGGAGGTCATCGAGGGGTTGCGGATGGATACCTTGGTGGGAACATTCGACGATTTTGAGTCAAGCCAATGACTTTGTGAGGGACCCTGGGTCGTATCTCCGGCTGTTTCTCTTATCGATAAGTCAAAGTGAAGTGGGAGAGCCCCATACCTACCTACCTAACCTAGGTACACTGCGGGGCCTACCTTGGTACGGATACCTTGCCGCACATTCAGGGTTCGAGCTGCCAAATGTTCCTTATCCCATCTCGTCAAAGTGCCTAGGCACTTTCGGTCCAACCTAGCCTTCCATAGACCTGGGCTGCCGTTTGCCCGAGGCTCTCCACAAACAGCTTTATTACTCCGTACAGTTCATACATTCTATTGCTGCACAGCTAGCTTCCTTCCACTGCTTCCTTCTCTCCGCGCCGCCCCGTAATGTCGCCGCTGCTCCGTCATGGGACCGCGGGGCATCATCGCCATCGCAATGTTTTTGCGCTGCTCTCGTTAGCATCACATGCTCGATTGGACACCTCGAGCGAGCATCAAAACGTGTGCTGTCGACAACCATCCAGTAATCGGTCGTTGGTGCGGATCACCAGGCTCTGCCACGTCATTTGACGAGCCGTGCGGGCATCTTTGACTCTCTCTCGCGCCAACTCAGGTATCTCGGCCGTTGAGAACGTTTCCTTGGCGCCCATAAGAAAAGATGCTAGGTATTACTTCGTGGCAGGGCTGGTTGGCATGCGATGATAAACTCGCGAACTGAATACTTGCCTCCCTTGCTAGGAGAATCGTCCGTGGTTGCGGTCCAGATCTTCTCATCATTTGAGCAGTGTTAGCTCATAACTACCTACCTAAGTACCTACTGCTGCCACACACATGGCCCAAGCGAGCGAGACCCGTTAGCCGGGCGCCGAATATGCCCCACTTCTTCCGATGCCGTGTGGGTACCTATCCGTACAAGCTCCGATACTTACCTTTGTAGGTATTAGCTAGGACCGTAGTGTCCAAGGGAGGACACAGGTAACGTACCCAAAGCATTCCAGTTTCTATAACAAAAAGCAAATAGGTTAAGCTCAAGATCAAGGGATATTGGCGTTTTGACCACGCCGCACCCTCATACCGATGGATTTGGGCCAATCTAGGTTCCGGAATGGTTGTGCATACACAATGCCATGTTGCGTCCGGTTTCTTTATTCTCGTCAACTCTGCTGAGGAGCC
Organism: Colletotrichum musae; assembly: GCA_027406025.1. Lineage (NCBI taxonomy): Eukaryota > Fungi > Ascomycota > Sordariomycetes > Glomerellales > Glomerellaceae > Colletotrichum > Colletotrichum musae. The sequence continues at coordinate 2,337,773 of JANVYC010000001.1, read as the reverse complement.
ATCATCCACTCCACCTAAGATCGGCATTCGGGCTGGCACGCCCACAGAAAGTGTTGATGGTTTTGTATCATCTTTTTGATGCAGCCAGAGAACATTGTGGAACGAGGGACCACCATGGCCAAGGAGGAACTGAACAAGGGTTGCGAGTTGGGAAACTGAGGGTCTACGTACAAAGAACATGGAACCGCATCGGCCGATGGACGCTCAACTCGCGCCTGAGAGAAGACGCCTCAACTTCGGCACTGGGCCAGGCTTATCAGGTCGAGACCGATGAAACTGTAAGACCCACTGATCGCAGCCCTGTAGGTCTCTGGCCGGCTGCCAGGAAGGTTCTGCATACTCCCAATCAACAAGATATTGCAGGCCAGTTCGCGGTGACTTACCGGCCCACCTGGAGTCGAGTATGGCCTTGAAAGCCCAGCGCTCCTCATCTGGCTTGCTGAGATATTTAACGGTAACACGACCCTCGTTATCGGCTTCTGGCTCCGAGACCTCTGCAACAAAAGGAGGAGGGATGTGAGCAGGAGCCTTGGCGTTCTTCGGGTCGTCCTGGGTAAGAAGCTGCACGCTGTCAGCTCGCCTGACCCAGGGATCGTACATGAGGGACCACTCTAACCAAACCTCGGGCGTCAGGAGGCTGGGCTGGAATTGTTCGACTTTTCTGGCTTCATCGAGTGAAAACGAAGAGGCTATGTTGCTACCGAGACGCACCCAGGAAGGGTCGATCTCGGGGACGTTGACCCAGGCGTTGCAGAAGAGGCCGATGACTGACACGAGCACCTCAAGCACAGAGCGTCGCTTGCTGCATCCCAAACACCAGAGATTCCAGGACTCGAAATGAGCATATAGCTTGACAAGACACATGACGACAGCTCTGTCAGCAAAATCTGTCCCACATGCGGTTGTCTGAGTGAGGAATCTTTGCCGCTGTAACGGTGTCGTTTCTGAGAGAATGTCATTCGCACGTAGAACGAGGGAGTCTTCGCAAGGACGTCGACCTGGCTGGGCTTGAGGACTCTCGAGCTCGATGAGAAGAGTACGTACGACAGCCCGGACCGGGGGGAAACGCGTGAAGCTGTGGATTTCGTTAATATTCGCTCCGTATCTCTTTGCCACGCTGACCAGGTCAGCATGAACAGACGTCCCTGCTGTGCCATGTTGCTTTCGGGGATTAGTGCATGTGAAAACGTAGTCTCTTGGCTGTGATGTCTTGCGTTGTGTCTCTGTGGCGAAGACGACTTCGAGAAATCGGTCGTCGTCGACGAAAGGCCCGGCATATTGCCAATTGGGGCTAACGTGTCGCTCTTGTAGCGCGGAGTTCCTGAGCCTAGAAACATAGTCGTCTGGGCCGTACGACAGCTCCTCGGGTGTCATCTCGAAAGTAGACCAGGCTTGATTCATGAGTGGAAACGATATACGCTTGGTCTGTTGGAAGTTGATGAGTTTGTATGCGAAATGGTAAGAGCTGTTGCAAGATTAGAGGTGCCATCTTTTCTGTTCAAATACCCAGATCGTCGGGTAGTCCTCAAACGGTGTTTAAGCAGTCCTTAGAAGAGAACAACGGTCTTTGTTGCTTTCTAAACCTTTGCCTTTGGAGAGGTAGGAGGCTTTATTACTTGTGCAGTGCTCGAGGTGACTGGACATGAAAACAAACGGAACAAGGGTATTATCTTGGGGTCGGCCGGACCATCCAGAATTTCGACTAAAGAAAGATTCACTGATCGAAGTGCCGGTGCCGGAGTTGTGGTGACACTGCCGCCCTTTCAACACGGGGCATTCGATGGCTCTGCACATGCGTGATGTCGAAAGCTCCTCTCCACGGTGTCCTCCGGGGCGCGTGTTCAGCTCCGAGTGCATTCAGATAGATGTTCTTCAACGTGATGCTGGTAAGAACCAGTTGTCATCCAGAAAGAAGGCGAAGTAGGCATTGGCGGCACGCGGTACTCGAAGAAAGTGGGGCAGGTGAAAAGCGGCGCCGTTGCAGTCAGGTCGTTCACTGTCCACATGGCAGCAATACACAACACACACTCTTCAGCAAAAGGAAAGCAGGGATTGGTCTAACCTGACCCTATCATACGTCTACTACCTATTACCTATTCAACAGGATTCTCTCGAAAGAAGAAAAAAAAAGGGTGACCAATCAGATGGCGTGTCTGAACCATCATTTCGACTATCTAACCCTGTGACCGCTAGAGCGGACCAATGGTAAGATAGATGCTCATCAAAGGGAGGTAATATACCGTATCGATCGAGTGTAGAGCGGCATGTGCCTGGTCACCTGAGTCGCGGTCCTTGGTATCGAGCCTCAACCCGAGCGAGTGCAGGGGGGGAGGAAAAGACGAAGGAAGAAAATGGGGGGGTTTTTTTTTAAAAAAAAGAAGAAGAAGAAAAAGTCAAAAGGTTCTGGACCCGGTGATGTGGGTGAGTGGCAGTAGTTAGGTAGGTATTACAGGGAATATGGCTGTTGAAGAAGTTGTCGAGTCGCCATGGACAGCAGAAGAGAATCGGAAATGGGAGGAACCAAACCTGCTTGGAGCGGGCAGCTGCATCCAACGAGAACAGGCATGGATTGCGGCGAGTACATTAATTAATACTCCGTAGGTTTTCCGCAAACGATGCCACAGTCGGTCAGACTCAGGGGCAGGGAGAAGGGCGAAGGACGGGAGCAAACAGAAGTTGGCAAGAAGAATGGATGATGTCGCGAGAAGCGAAACGGAAAGACAACAGGACGTGCCGTCGCCTCCATCCCGGACCATGGATAGGTTACAGGTAATACTACACCCACCGGTTGCGTCGGGCACTCGGAAGCACCGCAGGGGGCAGGGCAGCAATGCGATGGCGATATCCGTACAAGTCCATTGCATTGTCGCTCGCTGTGCAGGAGCGTCGCACAGCACGGGGCCAGGGCGGGTGCAGCTATTGGGCTGGGAGGGCTACCTACCTACCTAGGTACCTTGATAGAGGCACATATGTAATGTGTCATCTATCTGTCTATTGCACTATCAGCGGGATGCTTTCCTTGGTGCCTCTAGGTACCTAGGTAGGTAGACGTCTATTTGTGTAGGTATGTACCTATCCGTAGATAGGCACTACCTGCCTAGGCTACCTATAGGCTATACCGTCACTTTGGTATTGATTGACCTTCCCGCCTTCGGTTGGTTGGAACGTGGCTGTGGCTGGAGGGGAGGTGGAGTTCCTGAAAGCACCGACTTCCATACCTTATGGAGGTAGGTACCACGACCTTGCAAGTCCTCAGGTACCTAGGTACCCACCGGATCCGTAGTCAGCTCGTTTAAAGTGCCCAGGCTCACATTGGGCAGTAATGAAGTGAGTACCGGATGGCGGTCCCTGTGTAAATTGCGCCAGTGTCTGTATCCTGGCGCCGAATGCGTGCGATATGAATGACTTTTGCTCCGATAATCAGATACCCAAACAGCAGTGGTATTGTTCATCAGCCGCCAAAACACTGAAGCCTCGTAGCAGTGTACAGAAGTATCCGTAGAAGCCCGCGGTTGGCGCCCGGTGCACCTAGGTACCCAGTTGGCAGTGAGTGACGTGCCCCGGCGTCCACCCCACTATCTACCTACCTAGGTACCTAACCTAGGTACCTAGGCATGGGTATCCATAGGCACGCCGCACGAGGCAATAGGCAAGCGCAGCTCATCAATGACGTCCTGTGGCAATGTGCCTACTTGCTACAGCTTTAGACTACCTAACTAGGTAGGCGTAAACTGTTAGGTACCTACCTACCTTGTCGACAGTATAGAAACAGTATAGAAACCGAAGGTAAGGAATGTAGGTAGGTGCCCTGGTATAGTCGATAGCGAGCTAGGTAGGTGCTATGTAGGTATGGCAGGTGGCAGGAACCTAGGTATGTGTACGGATAGGTACGGATAGACAAGCAATGGAGCAGGAAGCAGGAACGACCTACCTTAGCCAACGGAGTCGGCCCCGCCATCACATCACCTTCACTTTCACACTCGACTGACCTGAGGAATCCGGACATCCATCCTCTCTGCCTCTGCCTCTGCTTCTACCTCAACCTCTACCTCTACCTCTACTTCTCTCTAATCAGTACCTCACAACCTACTTACCTACCTTTTTGGCTTCCATTACCTCTATCGTACCTCGCGCGTTCTGGTCTAGAGGAATACCTAGAGACATCCGATACTCGCTTTGTCGCTCCTAGCGACCACTCGCGCACCCCTCCTTCTGTTTTTGCCCAATCTTCTCAACTGATATAGGTGCATCTCGTCATCAAACAGCCTTGGCCACTTGGCCCCCGCCCCCTGCCCAGGCATTCGAACTTCAACATTGCGACCACAAACCATCCGTTATTATCGTCATTCGCTTCGGGTCGCGTCGCGTCGCATCGCATCTCCTCGTATCGTATCTCATCGCATCGCACTACGCCGCACCGTATTGTGTCGCATCGCATCTCATCACAGCACGCCACAGCGCATCCCCTTCGATGAATCGCAGTCGCCGGACCGCATGCTGCTGACTGGACGGACACGCCCTTCTCCGTCACACACTTCCTCGCAACTCCCGTGTTTCCGATCGTCACGCTGTTTATCGACGTCGCTGTCGCCGTCGTCGTCGCCTCGTATTGCCTCTTCGCCAGCTCTGTGCCCTTGACAGAAACGCCAAATACATCTTCCTGTTGCTTACGCCTCAACGTTGTTTGCGCCCTGCGTCACTCCACCCCCTTCGGCTCTACCAGCTCTCAATACGCCTGGATTATCGCGGTGCTGCGGTCGCATATTCGTGGTCATCACAGACGAAACATCGCCAATCGAAAGCCACGGGCGGCGGTGCACTCTGCTGACCCCGACCCGTCTTGAAGCAGGATATCGGACGTGAGCCTGACGTATATCCGTACCTCACTCTGACAATACAAACCGGCCTCCGCCTCTGCCTCCACACACTTCTGGACAACATTTCGCATTTCAAACTTTCGCATGCTACGGCCCAATATGAACGGCACTCAGCAACCCCAGGACGTGGTTGCGCAGCAGCCTCTCCAGCCGGCAACCGCCATTGCCAATGGAAGTTCAACCGCTGCCAAGAAGCGCAAGAAGGAGGGCCTGAAGCCCATCATTACCACAGATACACCACCGTCAGTAGCCAGTGCATTTTCCTTCTTTTATCCCCTTCTTCCCACTCCCCTATTTCTCCGTTATATTTCTCCTGCCTCCTCTCTTGTTGTCGTTGTCAATGTTACCTGGCCGTCCTGTCGTCGCCGTCCCTACTAGTATTGGTAGGGCTGATACATGAAGACCGTATGAGAGACGCGAGAGGGTTGGAACAAGTTTCCCCTCGTTGCTTCGTTCTTCTGCCCAGTGGCGAGGAATGCCCAGATGTTGGTTCCATGACCTCAATCCGGATGATACATGGCGTCCCAAGCTTCAAAGAACTCTCCACCTCTCGGCCTACCCCTCTATCCTGTCTAAAACCGTCATGGCCGATGCCGCACGTTATTCCCTGCTGCTGGCGGGGCAGACTACGAGGATAAAAAACGGGGGAGAGGAGTTCGGGATTCCAGATTCCAGCCAGACCAATTTTGGACCGTCGAGCCCAGGAAGTCCGTCCAGTTCAGTTCAGGCCAGTTCGGTACTGTACCGCAGGCAGCCAGCCCAGTGCCCAGGACCGCGCCGCGCAGATTATCTCGCTCCGGCGCATCTGAGACTATTGCCGCGAGATTGAGCGCATTCGAAGGTGTACCGCGACTACGAAGAAGGGCAAGAAAAGCCAAAGCAAGGGCAGGAAGGAGATGGGAACAGACCGCCAACCCAGCCTCACAGATACACGGCAGGATCTGTCACTAGATTGGGCCGCGGGCGCACCCGCAGTCGCGGTCGGGTCGCAGTCGCACACAGGGCGGATGGGGAGATTTGGCGCTCGGGAGCGCAAGACGATGGCGAACGAGGGCTGTCCATCCACCGGTTTTACGGGGCGCCAGCTGTCGTCGTCCTGCCAGGGCCTGGGCATGATGCGCGACGCTCCGCCCGTGCTATGGATATTAGTGTACGTGAGCAAGACGGGGCATGACGGACACCCACGGAGGACGAGGGCGCCTGGGGCAGTCGGTCGACCAGAAGAAGGCTCTTCTGTCGGGTGCTTCGCCGTGGATGAACTGGACCGAACCGGACTAAACTGAACTGAACTGCATCGCATCCCGCCGCCTGGAGATCTGGAGACTTGGCCGATCTGATCCCGCTGTATGGTCGATGTACGGTACCCGTTGGCGAAGAGTCGGCATCGTGGAATCCCGTTCGTCCTGGTCCGCAGGCGGTAGAGTCGACAGCCAATGTTCCTGGCACGCCGCTGATACCTATTGGGTGCTGGAGTGGCCAGTCGCGCCTCCGGGGCCCCCCAATTCAACGACGCTGACCAGGCCCGGTCTTATGTCCTGGCCAAGGTGGCCCAGACCCAGACGCAGACAGACCACTCATTCTCCTTCGCGTCTCTGTTCTCCTTCAGTCACCGGCCCCTCCTTCTCCTCTACTGTTGTTCCTTCGTGGTCGACCCCTAGCGTGCTGCGCTGCCGTACAAAAGTCACTTTAGCGCAGAGGCATCTCACCTCCATGTGCGGTGCAGTGCGGTGCGGTGCGGTGAGGTACCCTGGCTGGCTGCGCGCAACACACAATGCGACGCAACGCAACGCACGCCACCTTGCCTTGCGGATATACCCTGCCCTGGCAGCTCCTCTGGTGCTGCTTGCTACGGATAACACTGGCAGTGTACTGTGTATCCGTAGTACGTAGTACTGGTAGGTATTACTTCATACCTACCTCCAGGGCCACAGCCACAGCCACAGCGAACTGCCACTGCCATTGCCTGTGGGTTGTGGCTGCCATCCTCGCGCGGGGAAACTGGTGGAAGATGACGGGTACGGGCTGGACTGGGTAGAGAATGATGAGATGCCATGCCTTAATAGGCGGAGGGCTCTGTTCTTCCCAGAAGTACACTAACAGTGGCTTTAAAGCCGCTGCCACGACGCCTTGGGCTTGCTGTTCCCGCGCCTCGCTTCGCCCTCCCGCCTGCCCGCCTTTGCCCATCTTCTTCCTCCTTCCCCTCCCCCTCCCCTCCCCCCTTCCATCCCCCCTCCCCATCCAAGTTCCAACAACCCGACTCATTCTGACCTTACCTCACCTTCCTTGCCTTTACCCACCCCCCCAGTCGGTCACGACTTGGACTCGCTGCTGTCACTACTTTCCCATGTTGTGAGCGGCGCCAGTTTCGCACTGGATCCGCCCTCTTTTTTCTGATATTTTCCCCTTCATCTTGTTTTGATTTCCCGACCGTCGCTCGGCCCTCCCACACTGCCCGTCCTGTCCTATTCTCCTCCCGCCTCCTCCTAGGTTCTCTTGCTCTTAACTACCAGCCACAAGACTGTTTGGCGCTGGTTGCGCAATGTTGCAAACATGAGCTTCCTCAAGACAAGGTTTCTGCACATCCCCCCCCCTTCAGCGTCATCGCGTACTGTCGTCCATTTTGCCGCCGCCGCCGCCACCGCGGTGAAGTCTTCACACTCATTCAAACCCGCTGCCGTTCTCCACCCCCGCTATTTCAATCACATTTTTGAGGGCGCCTTTTCGGCGCTGCGCTGCACAACACACCCTCGCATTTCACGATGCCCTCGGAACTTGAGCTAACTCGTTCTTCTTCCACAACAGAACCCACCAATTGTCGGCCGCCATGCAGAATTCACCGACTTCGACGTCCTCCGGCGACGACCCCGCCGAGAACACGGCCGACGAGGAAGATTCCGAGGATTACTGCAAGGGCGGCTACCACCCCGTCCAAATTGGTGAAAAGTTCAAGGACGGAAAATACACGGTCGTCCGCAAGCTGGGATGGGGTCACTTCTCCACCGTCTGGTTGTCTAGGGACAACACCTCGGGCAAACACGTCGCCCTGAAGGTCGTGCGCTCTGCTGCGCATTACACCGAAACCGCTATTGACGAAATCAAACTTCTCAACAAGATCGTCCAGGCCAAGCCCGACCACCCCGGCCGCAAGCATGTCGTCAGTCTCCTCGATTCGTTCGAACACAAGGGCCCCAACGGCACCCACGTCTGCATGGTGTTCGAGGTTTTGGGCGAAAATTTGCTGGGTCTGATTAAGAAATGGAACCACCGAGGCATCCCCATGCCCTTGGTCAAGCAAATCACTAAGCAGGTGCTGCTTGGCCTCGACTACCTTCATCGCGAATGTGGCATCATCCACACCGATCTGAAACCCGAAAACGTCCTCATCGAGATTGGCGATGTCGAGCAGATCGTCAAAAAAGTCGTCAAGAGCGAACCCGGCGACAAAGAAAACAACAGAAATGGCAGGAGGAGGAGGCGAACGCTTATCACGGGTAGTCAGCCGCTACCCTCTCCCCTCAACGCCAGTTTCAATCACAACAACCTGTTTCCTTCGGCCAACTCTCACACTAGTCTTGGCCAGATGTTGCACGAAGGTATGCTGCGCTCCAACACCACCGCTCATGGACACCCCAGGAGATACGGAACGCCTGGGGTCCTTTTCCATACCACGTCCCTTTCTCCTCCCAACAGCGCTGTGTGCAAATGCCGCTCCCAGATCGTTCGAACACAGGCTAACCTTGGCGCCTTGGTTTTTAGGAAAAGGGTCAAAGGAGCCTTCTCCAAAGCGCGACGCTGACCAGAAGACGCGCGAAAAGACGGCGTGAGTATCGCCCCACCCACGTCGCAAAATGGCGGATGGCCTGCATCTGACGCTGACCGCCTTTCTATGCCCAGCGATATTCTCACGAAAGAAGTCTCGGGAATTTCTCTCGACAAGACGAGCAACTCGCCTTCGTCTGGCGAGAAGCGCAAGGCCGAAGATGCCCATGCCTTTGATATCATCAGCGTCAAGATTGCTGATTTGGGCAACGCTTGCTGGGTCAACCACCACTTCACCAACGACATTCAGACTCGTCAGTACAGGTCGCCTGAGGTCATTCTTGGTGCGAAATGGGGCGCAAGCACCGATGTGTGGAGTATGGCAGCCATGGTAAGTCTTGTCGAGCCTGAAATGGCCTGAACCTCTGGCCGTGCGAGAGGTACATCTTGCTAATTACCCATCATCAGGTCTTTGAGCTGATTACCGGTGATTACCTGTTCGACCCCCAATCCGGAACGAAATACGGAAAAGACGACGACCACATCGCACAGATTATCGAGCTGCTCGGACCGTTCCCAAAGTCGCTTTGCCTGTCCGGCAAATGGTCACAAGAGATTTTCAATCGAAAGGGCGAGCTGCGCAACATCCACCGCTTGCGACATTGGGCTTTGCCGGATGTCCTCCGCGAGAAGTACCACTTCAAGGAGGATGAGGCGAAGAGAATCGCCGACTTCCTCGTCCCCATGCTCGAGCTCGTGCCTGATAAGCGCGCCAACGCTGGCGGCATGGCGGGCCACGTGTGGCTCGATGACACGCTGGGCATGAAGGGCGTTCGAATCAACGGGCTTGACGTTGGCAGCCGAGGCGAGGGTATCGACGGATGGGCGACAGAGGTGCGCAAACGTTAAGTGGGCAAGTAATGAAGACCGCTTTGCCGGCGAGGGGGCCACCGAATTACCAACCCTAATCCAACTGACAGTTGGCGACTTCGATTCCCCTCGCTCAGCCTTTTCTTTTTTCGCAGCCTCTACCTCGAACCGGATCTTGAATTGGTTTGAATGCTCATCTAGCGCACACTTCTCTGCGGCAACAACAGCAGCACGGTCCACGGAGTTTTGCTCTTCTGTGCCGCTGCCCAAGACAGACACAACTTCACTTGCGTTTTTCGTAAACGTTACTACACACCATCGAACAACTACATCTGATTGCGGGGCATTGCACCAAAAACAGTGCAAGACCCTACTCGCATGAACGAAACCTTTGGACAAACCTGGTCAGATTCCTGACATGGAGGATTAGATAGAGCCTTTACTGCTACTGAGACGGTCCAGCACGGCGCGCGCGTTGCATGCATTGAGAGCGAGTGAGAAAAGTGACGAATATGGGGCTTTTTAGCGGTGTGGTTGATGGTATATGTAGATGCGCCGTGCTGGACCTGGGAATGAGACAAATCATGACTGATCAAAATACCTTTGTGATCGGTGACACCGTATCGTAGCGCTGTTCCAGATATCCGGTAGATACCCCGTCGTCTGGGCTCCATCTGCCAATTGGCGTGACAGTCTCGCAGTTTCTGGGTGTCTGCAAAGTATCTCGTTCTGTCTACCCTATCAAACCATACCCCACCGTCCATCTTCCTTTGCGCGATGAGCCGGAACGCCTTTTACGATCGAATAATACAACTTGCCAAGTCTGATCCCATAAAGCCCATGTAGAAAATAGAATAGCCCAGCCGACTCGGCTTGTATGCTGCTTGCCCAGGCCCACCGAGATTCTGGTCAACCAATGCGCAGCCCACTAGAGGTGTGGAAACCAGCCCCTCGCGACATCGTTGAAAGAGTCTCTGACAACTCCTGGCGGCATCGTTTACCGCTTCTTGCCCCTCTGCGTCATCTTCCGGAACGCCTCCAGACCACCCGCGCCGATAGGACGATGGTCCGGCGCCCTGGAGACATCGTATGTACTCTTCGGCGCAATGGTGTAGCTAGACGGCAAGCCACCGGGACGCGCACGGTTCGAGTTGACGACTGGCGCGAGCATCGCCTCACGCTCCAACTCTCTAGCTGACTGTGCAGGTCGCTGAGTGAGCGTGAGTTGAGAGCTGCCGGCCTGGCGTTGCGACATCTTCAGAGCCCTGACGACACTGTTAGCAGGGAAACAATACGCAAATGGTTCTGCACACATACTCATAGTCAAACTCGCGCGTCTCGATGTGACGCTTCTTGTAGTCGTCCGTCCGCTTCAGAATAGGTCGGCTCCAGTCACCAAGGAGGCGCTCAGCCATGCGCTTAATTCCAGGTTCCGGCTTCTTGGAGCGGGTGTAGAAGAAGACGACCTTTCCGATACCACTGCTAAGGAGCGCCTCCTTCTCGATCGGGAGACGGATGAGGGCCTGAAAGATTTCTCTCTGGATGTTATAGGCAGGAAGACTTCCATCGTTTAGAGGCTCGAGGAAGAACTTGACATGTTGGAGGAAGTTGGTGTCCGGGTCGAGGATGGCGTGCTGAACGTTATTGCGGTTGAGAAGATCTTTCACCTGAGGCAGCAGCTTGAGCTTATGAACGGCAGGCTGACCAGCCTCACGCGCAGTGTTGTCGGCCTCACAAGCCCTCTCCATGGCTACCTTGAGGTCCGCGATCTGCTCGTCGATCTCATCCTCCAAGTCCTGCGAAAAGTGTGGTTAGCAAAATAGCGCACAGCTCGTAGCAGAAATAGTGCCAACCCACAATTTCATCCTTCTTCTTCTTGCGCTTCGTGGGTCCCTTCATCGCCGCGTCCAACGCTCGGTCGATAGCCCGGCGTCTACGCTCCTCCGGGGATAGGTGAGACTCGTCATCAATTTCGGGCGAGGCGGCCTTGGGTCGCGGTTTCCTCTCCGCCTCTGTTGCCGCCCGCCTCGACTTGCGGGCCGGCCTGCCCGCGTCGTCGCCCACGTCGCTACGCACATCATCGTCGCGAGCCCTCTTTTTGTCGCGCCGTCCCTCCTTCGGCTTCTTCGGCTTTTCCGAATCGGCAATCTTTCGCCTGCCAGCTTTAAGCGTCTTGGCGATATCTTCGTCTACAGCCACGGGGCGATCCTCGATGTTAGCCGTGGCTGGGTCGTAGTCCTCGAATTGGTCCTCATCGATTTCCGAGAGGTTATCAGACTCCGCGTCGGACATGTCTGCAGCAGTCACGCCGCCAGTGTCCTCGCGAGGCTCTCGGTTCTCGGCATGGTCGTCGCGGGCGGCAGAGGGCGATTCGGGGAGTGATTCAAGATCCGACATTGCGGCGGTGGCAGATATGTTGCTGGGACGGGGTTCCTAACTGAGCAGCGCGGATCCGTCGCCCTTTGCGAGAATAGAGTCGTCCAGAAGATGGCGTATTAAAAGGGCAGGGCCACCAGGTGCTCTTTCTGGAAAGTTGTTGAGCGGTGGCACTAGGGACGGGAAATGTTTGATGGTAAGAGGAAAGCGAAAGAAGAGAGCCGGTCGCTCAACCGCTGTCCGACCTTCGATTTTCAGTTGGTCCAAGCTCAGAGAGGGAAGCCTCAGCCTCAAGGGGAAGGATCCACTGGCTACAAGGAGGTGCAGGCTTGCCTAGGTAGGTAGTGCGCTAATACTACACACCAAGACAGCTACCTAGTACCCGTTGCCTCAGGCACAAGGTTTGTTTACTTTGCCTTGCGACCGTAGTTGTTCGTTCAGTGTTGTTTGTAGACTACAGCAACAAGGCTCTTTTCTTTCGTCTGGCTTGCCGCCACAACCACCTCGACAGATCGCGACGAGGAATTACTCGCTGTATAACCCATCCACACCACTCGCTAATTTCACATCGTCTTCTCCCCCCCCCCCTTTTTTTTAACCTCCCCGCAATAGCCTTCAACTACGACAACCACTTGTGCATGCAAGAGCTTCAGCATGGACCGGCGCACGTACGAAAGTCCAATGGAGTGGGAGTATCAGGATCGAGGACCTCTAGACGCTACCAGCCCGTTTTCTCAAGTTGCAAAAGGCAAACCTCCAAACAGTAAGTTTACATGCTTGGAGCACAACAGATTATTTTGCTGTCTAAATTAGATCACTAGCTTGCTGACCTTTGACCTTTGTTTTTTGCACCTCTTAGTCTTCAACTCTCCAAGCAAATTTGCGAGCTCCAGGACAGTTCCATTCGCCAGCACCCCGTCCAAGCCGAACCCTTTCGCGAACAGCCCATCGAAGGCCCTCCCCTCCTTGCCGCCCCAAAGTTCGCTCTTCTCCCCGAGAATCCAGAGCAGCAACACGGCGCCGCCATTTCGAAATCCTGCTTTCACTACACCGCGCAAGCCCTTCGATGAATCGGTCTTCTCGGAAGCATCCGGTGCAGAGAGTAGCCCCGCCTTGACGGAAAATTCGGAGCTCCCGGACGACACTCCTGAGGTGGACCGTTTCGGTGACATGAATGTGGGGACGATGACCCCTTCGAAGGTCGACAAAGGTTACCGCTATGGAAAGGCCGGCTTGCAGTCGTCGAAGCGCCACGCGCCGGGCAAGGGCGAGATACCCAGAGGCGTGAGAGAGTACCCCGCCATAAGGAAGCGGAAACGGCACAATCTGGATCGAGACGTCGGAGGAAGCGTGCGATACCACGGCTCTCAGGACTGGGAGTCCGAGGATGCCTCGGAGGAAGACGATCCCCGCCACACTTCTCACCGCAGCAAGGGAAAGAAGAAGAAGGGTGGTCGCAGTTGGATCGGGAATTTGTTCCACACGCTTGAGGAGCATCCCAACGCTCCCGAGAACCTCTACCGCTGGATCCAGCTCCTAGTCAACTGTATCCTCGTCTCCGCCTTTGTCTTCTTTTGCTGGTCAATTGTAGACACGATTCGGTCGGATATCAGAACAGCAAACGAGGCGGCACGTCAGGATATTGAAGGGAGGATGGCAGAGTGTCGGTCTGAGTATCAACTCAACGAATGCGCCAAGAAGGACCGGCCCGCGTTGAAGGCTATGTGTGATGAGTGGTACGAATGCATGATTCAAGACCCATCTGCTATCATGCGCGTCAGAGTCACTGTCAAACAAATTGCGGAGATTCTCAACGAATTTGCCGGCGCCATGCAAGTGAAAGCCTGGGTAAGATGTCCTTGTTTGCCCCCGACGTTGAAATACGTTTTCTAACCCAGCAGTGCAGGTCTTCTTCTTCGGCATCCTCCTCTTGTGTATCGTCGCGAATAACCTGACGCTAGGGCGTCTGGCAAGCTCGGCCAATTCCACCCGGCCTCCTTCAGCGCATCGCACAGCATCTGGAGTTGGTCCGGAGCCGTCCGTCATTCCTGAGCCATCACATGCATACATGTGGGTTCCAATCCAGACCCCCTCGCACCGTCGACACATCCGGTACGATAGCGATGCCACGGATACGGACGTAGGGTCGCCGCCGAAGCTCAACTCCATCATGCCACCTCGGACGCCCTCGGGCCGGCGGAGCCCGAGCAAAGGAGATCGGGACCGACTGCGTAGCCCGATCAAGTACGGTCTCAGTCCTGTCAAGGGCTACTAGGAGACTTCTTAGTAATTTTCCTTTCTAGAACATATGGAAGGGGTGGGGGTGGGATCTCGGTTGCACACAATGCATAGGGTTGGAGTTGTGATTGATGTTGTATAGTGCATGCTGTCAGGGACAACGGGTTTTGGGTTTTGATGCGGCGTCATCCGGTAAACAGGCCGAATATCTTGCGCTCGTTCTTGTTTCTTCCCAGTGGGCAGGCCGAGAAGCAAGAGACTTTGGACGACCAGAGTGGTACTATCAATATCTCAACCGGTTCCTGCCCGGGTTGCAAAAGCAGGAAACGTTTATTTGTTCATTTGTTTTTTGACTACAGTTAAGGTATCGTTGCTGGCCCTGTACCCAACCCGAATGTGTGAACCAACACGGTCAGAGCTCCACCGTGTCAACAGCTGTCCGGGATCTCTGTTTCCTCCGTTCCATCACAGCCGCCGGTCTGGTCCAGGCCTGGCCCATCTGGCTGCAACGCCACTCAGCACCGAATAGGTACACTGCAATACACTCAGAATGCGGCTCATATGCACTTAAGTATTACCTGCCATCTGCCTTGTAAATACCTTTCCGTACGCTCGACAGTATAGGTATTACAAGAAGGCAGGTGCCGAAGTGCCTCCCGTGGTGCCTGCATCCTCGTGTAGGTGCTGCCATAATGGCAGGCAGAAAAAAGGTTTGCGTTTATGACACCTGAGGTATCTCCACCGAGTGACGTCACTGTCATCACTATACAGTCCGTTGCATCGGCGGCTTCCAAAACCCAAAGTGGGGCAACGCTTACTTATGCAAAAACGCTAAATTTTACTTAAAAATCCGACTTTCTTTATATAGCAGCTTTTCGTTAACGCCGCTATTAATACTACCGTTAATTAGTGCCCTACTACTACTACTAAAATCAATTATAAGGTTATTTAGAAACTATATTTTACTCTATATACTATAATAGCCTTAAATATCTTAACGTTTTAGTTTACTAAAATTAATTTAATACTCCTATTCTTTAACTTTAATAATAGCTTTATTATAAGGGCTATTAACTATACTTAATAAATAATTTAAATATACTACTACTAATATAACTTTATTAATAAGGTTTAATAATATAAAAGATTCTATAAAAGTAGTTAAAAAATAGAAATTTAGTACTATACTAAGTTACTTAAGTTATTAAAGTATTATAATAATTTACTATTAAATAAAATATAAAAGTTCTTACTTAAGTAGTTTAATTTTAATATTAGTAAATTAATAATTAGTTAATATTTTAAAGAGGTAAGTTAAACTAATAAAAAGATATATATTATAGCTATTTAATAAGATTAAAAAAAGAAACTTAAGTAGCTTTATTATATATAGTAGTATAAACTAAAGTAGTTAATTTTTATTAATAAGTCGGGAGTAAATAAAAATATTAGTAAAAAGTAAATAGAATAGACTTTAAAAGGCCTTATACTATAGAAATTAATAGAGCTAAAATAGGGTTAGTAAATATAACTCTTACTAGTACTAACTCTTAAGGGTATATTAAATCTTTTAGTATACTTAGGGATAATAAATAGTAAGAGCTTTATATTATAAATTATTTAATATGTATTACTTAAGTATAAAAGGTTTCTTACTTTTTATTTAGTAATTATTATAAATAATACCTTTTTTTACTACTAAAAGGATATTTAAATTACTTATAAAAAAGCTAGTATATACCTTAAATACCTTCTACTATACTTACTTAACTTTAACTCTATTAAAAAGTATTTTAAACCCCTAAAAAAGTATATTAAAAAAACTTTTATATATATAATACTAGTAATAAAGATATTTATAATTAAGTAGAGTTTTTATATAACTATATCCTAGAAGTAAAGTAAAACTTACTATAAATTACTAGTTACTTTTACTATATATTTACTAATTTTAATAATAGTAAGAATATTTTTAATAAATTTATAGTTAAGGTTATAAGTAGTAAAGAAAGTAGAAATATATTAAGTAAAATAAGTAATAGGTTAAGACTATTATTAATTTATAAGAATACTATAGTTAAATAAATAAAGTAAAAAAGAAAAAATAATAGTAACGGGTTAAAGTTATTATTAAGTAAACTATAAGGATACTGTAGTTAAATAGGTAAAGTTAAAAAGAAAAAAACACTATAAATAGTACTTATTATAGTTTATTATTTAACTTAAACTAAGTACTAATGTTCTTTTTATTAATTTCTTTACTACTTAACTCTATATTATCTTTAAAGTATAGTAAATTAGTAAAATAACTTAAAAACGTTTTATTACTTAATATATTAATTAGTTTTAACTATAATTTACTGGATTATAGTAGAAGTTTATTAATAATTGTTTAAAGTAATATTTAACTTTTATTAAGTAAATAAGTATTAAATTAATTTAAATTTAGTAGTAGTAGTAGTTAGATAAAAAAGGAGATTTTAAATAAAAGATTTAAAAGAAGAAAAAAGAACTTTATAAGAAATAACTAAAGTACTAGTTTAATAAAAGGGTTAACTACTACGGTTTTAGGTATATAAAGTAATTAATATAGTATTATAATTAATTTATATTTTTATTATAGTAGAGATACTAAGCTAAAAAATAAACGTTACTTTAATTATAGTTTTACTATACTTATTAACCTTAAGAATTTAGTTAACTAGTAGGTACTATAGTAAATATAGTTAAGTATTAGTAGCTATAGTATTATATTTATTTTAATATACTAAGTAAATAAGTTTAGAACCCTTTTTTTATTAACTAACTTAAAAAGCGATATATAACTTTATAGCTTTAAGTATAGCTTTAAGTTAATTATAAATTTACTTTTTAATATTAATAATAGTATTCCTTTACTTCTTAAGTACTAAAGATTTAACTTTATTATACTATATTTTTTATAACTTAATTATATAAAGTAGTTTAAGTAAAAAGAATATACTATTAAAGGTTAGTTTAAATAATATATAAATAGGAATTTCTATAAGTATATATATATTTTAATTTTTAGTAAAAATATTATTATTAAATTATATACTAATATTTAAGTACTATAGAGTATAGGTATTACTTTATTTAAAAGTAGGCTTTTATTATTACTTAAAGGGGGGGTCTTACTAGTTATTAAAAAAGGGGCTTATTATTATTAAAAAGAGAGAGGCTTTTATTATTACTAAAAGAAATGAGGCTTTTATTATTACTAAAAGGGGGTAGTTAAAGTATTTAATTATTTTTTAAGTAAAGTTTTATTATTAATATAATAGCCTTTAGCGTTATTATTATTACTTAAATTAACTTTAGTATTATCTTTAATAGAATTTAATAGCTTTTTTAGTAGTATAAATATAACTATTTACTTTTTTATAACTAGTTACTTTTTTAACTTAACTATTAATACTTATTATTTACTAAGTTTTATTTATAATAGTTTAAAATTAGTTAGAGTATTCTTTAGCTTAACTACTTACTACTTTACTACTAGTATTTATATAATTATAACTTATTTATTTATTAGTTTTTAAAATATAACTTAAAGCTTTTTACTAAAAGTATTTTTATATTACTTATAAGTATATATATAGGTAGTTAAAGGAACTAGTAATAAGTTATTAACTAAATTAATTAATACTTAGTACTTTTAAAAAAGTATTATAGAATAAATTAACTATAATAAATAATAAAAATAATAAATAATAAACAAAGATATTTAGTATACTAATATATTAATTTTAAATTAAGTTAAACTTTACTATACTATTAAAATTATTATTAAAATAAGTAATAAGGGCGGGCCCCCTATAGCTACTTATAATAAGTATAAACTTTATACTATACTACTAGAGAAAAGAAATGTATAATTTAACGGCTTAAAGGCCTTTATATAGGGCTAATTATCCCATTAGTAATGAAATTCGTAGTGTTCTATATGGTGTTGTGCAAAAACGCGAATTTTCCGTGTAGTAAGTAGTGCCCTACTTGAGGTTTTGGAAGCCGCTGATGCAACGGACTGTAACGAACGGAGCTTTTGACCCTAACACTAGTGTAGGTGATGGAATCCCTGCTCTTCTTGTTCGCAGGTCTCTGAGGGAAATCTCGCCGCGTCCCCTAAATTCAAACCTAGGCTGACAACAATCGCCCAAGTATGGAGGCTTAATAAGGAGCTGGAGATGGGAGTCCTAAATTGGTTTATTGCCACTCGAGAAAGCGTTCTATCGAAACCTCCTGGTCGTGCCTGCCCCTTGCGACGGAGCGTATTCCGCCCTCCATCATTGGGGCGTTGCCGCTCAAAAACTACTAGGTAATCACTTCGGCGTCAAGTAGGACATTCCTCGAACAGAAATGACCTGTCGGCTGGCTTCTCTTTGACTAAAGTACACAAGGGCACCTCTACACACACATCAAGTGGAGACCCGAGACAATCGTTTCTGGTCTGCTGTTGGACGCGGAGCCATGGACCACAAGAGGTGAGATGCAAAATCCAGTCTACCACTCCGGTTGCAAAATAAATGGCCGCTTTTTGGAGGTGGTAGGGATGCAAAAGCGGCCATCTATTTTGCAACCCGAGTGTCTACGTACAAGTGAGGTGCAGCCTCAGATGCTCCAAGCTGATTGCTGTGGGCCTCATGGCAACGCAAGGAATCATGACAGGGTTGATACCGGTGGTATTTGGTCGAGAGGCCCGGCCTGAGGTTCTTGACTTCCTACACACCTGCCTCGGTCTGGAGACGCGGCTGAGGACCTCACGTAATGTGGTAGAAAGGGAGGGGAAGGGTTATCGGCGCGGGGCACCAAACCTAATGCCTCAGGGCTGTCCTCAAGGCCATTTGCGAGGCATCATGACTATGGACCGCTACCAGCCTCAGGATCTCGCACACGCCAAGGGACAAACAACGGACAGCAAGGAAATCCCTGCACATGGCGGAGTTTCATTATGCACCTTGTAGCCCGCGCTGAAGAGTAAAGATTCGCCGAGATTGCGAAGAGGAGACGTCCGGAAGAAAAGATCCAGGTGGAACAGTGCGGTACAGGGGGAGGTTGGGAAGACATCGCATGGGGCCTGTCTGCCGCTCGTGAACCACCACTCAACGGCTTTATTATGCTGTCCCTAACCGGGCCTCAATCAATGTCGCTAGATCAGATATTTAATACAGCGTTGCTGTGTGCTATTGTGAAGTATGTACCTTAGCTGCAGCGGAGAGAAAATCTTCTTGCGATGCGATGAAGTCACTTCGCCCGTCACCATTAGGTTTTACACACCTACCCAGATCCATATATTAATGAGTTAATTAATACCTATCACCCTACCTACGTACCTAGGAATTACATATTAGTAGTACACTGGTTAGTACATAGTTGAACGCTCCAGGTGTCCTAGGCCGGGGTGGGGTGTTTGAATACATACCTAGGTACCTAGGTAGGTGCTGCTGGGGACCTACTGTGTAGTGTGTACCTAGGCTGGCAGCCCCTTTGGTCAATGCATTGCTTGCAGATGGATGGTATTAGTACAACCTACCACTACCTACTACTACCTACTCTGTAATTGTTTCTGGTATCCAGCCAGCCAGCTACATGAAGAGCAAGGTATTTATTACCTTAAGAAGCAAAAGTAGCTAAGTATCGCCGATAGACTTCACAATCGCAGGACGACGTAGGATGAGGCTTGCTCTTGTTTTGCCTTTAGGTCAGACGCACTGCAGCCAGCTCCCATCCGGCGCCGTGCAACAGACTGAATGGATACGACAACTTGAGGCCCTGAAGAAAACAAAAGAGGGAGGGGAAAGAGAGAAAAGAAGATAAGGGAAGGGCGAAAGGGGCCAGCATTATCTGCTCTACTTCCTGCTCGCAGACATACACCTAGGTACTGGAGGAAGCTGCTGGCGCTAGGTCGAAATCTGGGGAAGGAACTGCCCTGTATGACCCGTACGGAACTAGGTAGGTACTACCACACACAAGTGTAGGTACCTACCTAGGTGCTCTTGCTTGCTCCCTCCCAATTCGCCCTAAGTTCGGTTCGTGCCGCGTCGCTCGGTTGCTTCTGCCAGTGCCCCATACCGACTCCTTCAGCTGGGCCCGACCAAGCCGCTACGCCGTCATCTTTTCCCGCTCCTCCTTCAACCATCACGAACTTGGGTTGGATTTTTTCTTATTAAAATTGTCTTTTTGAGGCTTATAAAAAGCACCAAGCCCTCTCTGCACCCTACTTTCGCCCCACGTCCCTGTTGACGTGTTTACCGTCACAAACACCCAACCCATATTCGTTTTGCCGAAGTCGCATGATTCAAAATCGCAAGTCTTGAAGCGTGGGAGGGGCAGTAGTAGCTAATTCCTTTCGCCTTCCGTTGTCGCTGAGCTCAGTGCTAGTCCATCCGACTTTTCGCCTCCACTTGGCGACAGCCTTGAGAATTGAAGGCTGACGACGGCCAGTCTCTGTCCGAACGCCTAACGCCTGAGACCGATGCCTTCTTCGTCTCCGAGTACACCACCCTCGACCGCCCCGCGCCTGTTTGTCGCGCATCCCTTGAGGTTGCTTCTATAGCTCTCTCTACCATCGAGATCTCTCGAGCAGTTACGCGGAACTGCTTCAAGTCACTACCCTTAGACGCCGCCATCGTCGATCAGGTTCATGTCGCCCAGCGCCCGTCTCTGAACGGTCTCATTATGACAATTCGCACACAAAGCCTTCAAGGTCGAGTTTGCTCCGTGGGCTCGACTCGAGGCCACCCTCAGTCAACGTGAAGCGCGCAAGTACTGCCGATATGGAGGAGGCAACCGGCAGCCATCCCCAGGCTCAGCACGGCGCCGGCGCTGCCTCCTCCGCACCCCCTCCTCCGACCATCACCGCTCCTGTTCCTGCGTCTGCTTCGACACCCTCGGCACCGACCCCGGCTGCCAGCTCTGCCGCCGGCCAGCTTTCCAAAAGGAGGAGAGGGTTGGGTGTGGTGACGCCCAATGCCTGCACCGAGTGTCGCAAAAAGCGCGCCAAGGTACGCGATTGTTGGATCTCGCTGCCACGCGGATGAGCTCCCAAGTCAGCTTCTACGTTCCATGGTCTGACTTTTTTTGCTCCTAGTGCGACGGCCAAAAGCCGTGTGGCCGCTGTAAGGCGCAGAAAGACGTCGAGTGCGTTTACGAAATTCCGGTCCGCCAGTCAAAAGAGCATCTTCGAACCGAGATCGAGCAGCTTCGCCAACGCCAGCGGTCCAGCGATCAGGTTATTGCTGCCCTTGTGCGGTCTGATATGTGGGAAGACGTGTTGCAACGGTTGCGCAGCGGGCAGTCCCTCGAATCAGTATCGGAATGGCTTGGCGGTACGCTTCCCTCCGGCGGTGGCTCACGGCCGTCCCTAAGTCGTCAGACCGAGCCGTCCGGCGACGTGAGCACTGGCTTGGGCGCCCGCCACGGGTACCCAGGATCAACGCCCGCTCCTATTAGAACAAGAAATCTCGGAGGAACTGGATCCGTGGCAATGAGTCCCATTACAGGACAGTCTGGCTTGCGTCAAGATTTGGACCCAAACAGCCCATGGCACCTGTCGTCACACAGTCAAAGTACCAGAAGCAACTCTCATCCTGATCTGATGAACTGGAGCGCCGACACCAACAGGCCCCCACAAGGTCCTATTGACACCTGGCCGGAGACTGCGAGCAATACAGAGGCATCTGAAGGCGGATCGCGATATCAAGGTCTCGACCAGGTTCTCGCGCCGCTTGACCTGCCTGACATGAAGCTTCCCCCTGAGAACTGGACCAATATAACTGAGGACGGCTCACTGGTTCAACACTTGCTCGCTCTTTACTTCTGCTGGGAATATCCGACGTTCGCGTCGCTTAGCAAGGAGCACTTTCTCAGAGACTTCCAGAACGGCGTCCATCGATACTGCTCGCCTATTTTGGTCAACGCCCTTCTGGCTCTTGGGTGTCGCTTCTCAAGCAAATCAAGCACGCGGGCGAATCCTAACGATCCGTACAGCTCAGGCGATCACTTTTTCAAGGAGGCGCAGCGATTGTTCTACCTAGAGGACGAACACCACAATCTAACAACGATTCAGGCTTTGGGCATCATGTCGATACGGGAGGCTAGTTGCGGTCGAGACTCGGAAAGCTGGTATTACGCAGGCCAGAGCATTCGCCTCGCCATCGAGATGGGATTGCACCAACTACAGGACGAGGGAGATGACGACGAGTTTGCGGTCCAAGCTGCCACCTTTTGGGGTGCTTTTGCCCTCGATCAGTAAGACTTCCTAACCCCAAGGCCACAAGCGTGACTATCGCTAACTGCTCCTACCCCTCCCAGTGCATGGTCTTTAGCGACCGGTTCGCTTCCTCAATGCTCATGTTTTCCCCATCTGCCCCCAAAGCCTGCCATAATCGATGATATTGAAGCATCTTTGTGGATACCATATACGGATGATGGTGAGTTGTTGTCGGCCAGTAAGCCAACTCGTCACTTTTGATACTCGTGTTGCTTACAGCATTTCTTAGGCGCGCCACTACAGCGCTCAGCCGAGCAACCATCTAATGTCCGATCCGTCTATAAATGCTTTTGCGAACTAAGCGAGCTCGTACACCAAAGTCTTTACGTTCTTCATTCACCAGGGAGGCCATTGACCAGCCGGGACCTCCTAGGCATCTACACTCAATACCTGAATTGGTATGACAGAATACCCGAGGTGCTCAGATTGGGACACAACTTTACACCCGCCGTTCTCTTCGCGCAGTAAGTCCTGACCATCTGAAATCCCGCCTCACATGCCCGTCTGACTCAAAGCGATCAGCATGTATTACCATTTCGCGATCCTACTTCTCTTCCGGCCCCTCATCAAGCTCAGAATCATCGGCTCGAAGTTGTTGCCCAGAGACGTGTGTGGCCAGGCAGCAGACGCCATCCAAGGCCTTCTCCGCTCCTACTCGCAACTATACACGCTAAGGAGGACACCGTCCTTCGTCCCATACTTTGTTCTTACGTCTGCTATCATGCATCTCGCCATTGGGGCATCATTCTCGCCATCGCAGAAGGGTTTCGAGGCATCGGACCAGCCGGCTACCGGAGCAGCTGCCGAAACAGCACACCCTCCCCGAGTCGTCGAGGCAATCAAGCAAGGAATCAGAGACTTGGAGGAGATGGCACCGTGTCACCATTTCGCGGAGCAAGCCCTCAACATCCTTAGGTATCTTGCGAAGAAGTGGAACATGGAGGTCGACATGGGGCAATCCGCTAGGTCAGACGACGAGTACGCACGCCTCGTCAAGCCGTATACGAGCAGTCTCAACTTCTTCGCTCCTCATGTCGTCGAGAATGACTTCATGTGCGCATGGGGTGTAGGAGGTGAAGGCGGCAAAGGTGGCACAGCCGAAGCAGCCATGGCACTGGGGGGACAAGGCCGGGATCAGGGAAGCGCATCGGTCTCCCGCGCGGCCCGTGTCATGGAAAATCCTCTTTTTTGGCCATTTCCGATGCAAGGGCGGCCGATGCTCCCGACTGGCCGCGAGCTCGAGGAAGCTGGCTTCGAGAGGCTGTTCTAATGACGTGCGGTACTTGCTACGTCGATGCATGTGATAATATGGTACGATGCCGTTAGCTACCATAACGGCGAGCGATGTGGCTGACTTCCTCGAACACAAGCACGCTTCTTTGCAGCCCGGCGAGGAAGGGATTTGAGGGACGGATGGTGTTTGCGCATCTCGCCCGTTCAGGACCATGGCCTCGGGCGAGGCATTTCTTTTTTTGATACCCTACCCCCTTTCCGAACACAGGACAGCTTCTCGTCGTCGTCACTCAGCAGTGGCGGGCTCCCCGCACATCGTCAATCAGAGATGCCGATACGAAGCCATGTCGCCGAATGCATACTCAGAAGACGAACGTGAGAAGACGTGAAATACCAAGAGTTCAACTGCAAATACTAGTCCGTAGCGTAGTTCCGCACGAATAAGCGACCACATACAGAACTACCGGCGGGTAGTACATACCTACCTATGTAGCGGTGCTACGACGAGGCTATGCAGGTAAAGAGGCGTTGGCCTCCAGGGATTGTCCATACCGAGGCATGCAATGTAATTTCAAAGGCATTGCTCATGCTGCAATCTCATGTAACTACTTAATATATACGTACCTAGGCATTATTGGGTACTATTAGGTGGTAGGTAGGTACCTACCTAGGCAGGTATGACAAGCAGCCTCGGCCCACGGCTGGCCAGCCCACCAGCCATCGCAGTGCCAGTGCACTGTGACCCGTGCACGTCGCGATGCGCCGCGCAAAGTGACGTTCCAGTCCTATCCTCTTCCTCACCAGCCGCCGAAGCGTAAGCCTTCCGATACCTACCTACCTTCCAAGTCCCAACTTAATTCCTAATTTGCACCTTCTTCTTTTCCACCATTCTAACGCTCCTCTCGCCCTCGCCTTGGTCTCGTTTGCGTCGCCATCTGGCGCCTCCCTTTGGTTTGCTGTGGTTTGTCGCCGTGGCCTGCTCTGTAATGCCGTAAACCAGCCTTTCGCCATGTCGACTTCCGCCGATATCCCCAACAAGACACGGCGGTCCTACCAGGCATCGACCGTTCGCGCCGTGCTTTCGCTTCCGCCACAATGGCTTCAAATGTATGACGAATTCATCACCAAGAATGCCAGCCAGGTCTCTCAGATAGAATCGGCATTGCGGTCGCTCACCTATATCATACCTGGTAATACCCCCCTCCCCCATTCCGATATCAGTTTCACGGCTAAGCATTTCGTCGCAGGTCGTTTTCGCGACGCCGAAATCGCCTCCGAGACGCTACATTCGAGCGTTCAGCTTCTTTCCCTTTATCATGATACCCTGCTTATGCGCGCCCTCTCGCGCATCCCAATGGCGCGGTTGCCGTCGCCACATGCCCGATACACCAAGTACTGGACCCAACGCAGTCCAATGTACCGTCGGGTCGCCATGCTGTTACAAATGGTCACCTACACGCAATTATTGTGTGAAATGGCAGCTAAAAGACGGGGAGGCGAACGCGGTCGGTGGCGCGTTATTGTGTTCCTCGAAGCCATCAAGGCCCTTTGTCGCCTGTTGCTACTCCGTGTGACCCGCACGCGTCCTCTGGTCACGCCCGTCCTTCCCGAGCGAGAGCCAATTCCTGAAGAGCCCGAGGCCGACGAGGACAACGGTTTGAAGGAACTGTTGGGCGAGTCTACCGACGGTCACGCCACAAAAGAGGCCGACGAGGGTGCACCCAAGCCCCACGAAAGGGAGTGGACTATGCCGAGAACTGGCATGAGCCTGCCCTCGCTGCCCAACGCCGGCGATATCAGTGGCTATCTTCTCAGCAAGGTCCTCACGGCCGACGATGTGAAACCGGCAGCGAGGCTGCTAAATCAACTGCAAGGTGGCGCCCAGGCGGCCGAGGTTCTTCACATTCTGGCTCCATTGGTGTATGCTCTCGCTCTTTCGAGAAGTCGGAACAAGAAATCTTGGACACCGTGGCTCATCGGCTTGAGTGTCGAATATGCAGCCCGTCAACTTAGAGATCGAAGCTTCCGGACAACGCCCCTTGAACGCGACGAATGGAGCAAGAGAGGTTGGGCCATGGGATGGTGGACCATGCGCGGGGCCTTCTATGAAAACATCATGAAAGGCGTTGTCGGTGGCGTGAGATCAAAGGTACCAGGAATCATTGGCGGCATCCTGGAAGACTACGAGTATCTGTGGGAAAACTACTATTTCAGCACCAGTGCTTGAGCGCCGCACGAACATTACGTTGATTTCTAGACCTGCCGCGGGGGTTGGTCCGGCAGCATGATGCTCATCCAACATTCGCAAGGCGTTTCTCGGGTGTGCACTCAGAGGTCAGAATATATATTGTCGAGACGCTTCCCAGACTGCCTCAACGAGAACATGACACCCTGCACATGCTGGCGAAGCAGGGGCGCAAGCCTGCCTTCCTTTCCTTTTTTCTCCCCTCCATCAACGTCTACAGACACGCGGCCAACCAGGTATGTCTGCACCATGAGAAGCGTTGGTCGATACTCGACAGGCGTGCGTCGGTAGCAAGACTGGAGACGCCGAGTTGCTATTCTCAACCACAACGGGCGTATGGCAAGGTACCTCGTCGCAATTTGCGGCTCGCTACCGGTCGTCACCAAGCCAGTCCGTTATCGGCTCGATGTAGCCGTAGAACTGTACTCGTCAAGATATGCAGGGAGGCACGGGGTGGTCCACATCAGCGGTTTGGCCAAGACTCCGGGACAGATTCCGGTATTATGGTTTATGGCCAACCATGTCGTGGCTGAAGCTGGGATTTCTAGGATGGCGGTGGCAATTGCGATCGCCATACCTCTCTCGTCCCACACGATCCGAGACAATCAGCCTAGGTAGCCGCCGCGAAGAAGGGATGCGGCTATGACGGCGCGGGTGCCGGGTACCGCCTTGCGCGTCCGGGCAACGATGACTTGCGTCGTGGCCATTTAAGTTGGAGTTGGTTTGTTTTGTTTTGTTTTTCTATCTTTTTTGTCTTCCTCTTTTTCAACAGGCAGATGGCGGATATCTTGACAAGGACATGCGAGAGATGCACGGCCAGTCACGGCCTCCCGAGATAGGCAGTCCTGCCAGTACATACGGATACGAGACAGAGCAACATTCGGACGGATAGGAGCCCTGCTCAGAATCTCAGGTTCATATGCTTAAACGTATCCTCATTCCCTACGGACTCTCCCTTGCATTTCTGCTGGAGCTGTGGCTCTTCGACTGCTCTCCCAACGCACGGTGATGCAACCCCCACTGCTTGTCGCCCCAGATGCCTCGCCGGTTGAGCAAGGCAGGGCACGTTTGTAAGAGGACAGCGTGCTATGGTACGGAGTATACGAGTGACCACACCGCTAATTGAGCGGGAGGGCGGAGGTTGAGCAGGGGTAGAGTGCCATGCTGATTCGTGTTGGAGGTGCGGCACATGGTTGTCGATCGTATGCCGGATAACGACTCCGTGAATGCCGGCTGCAGGACATATTGCTTTTTGGAGTTCCACGTCGTCAGGGCTAGGCTTCAATCAACTATGGCCTCGCCATGGCTGGTTCAGGTCCTTGCAACTTGGGTGGCAAGCAGGCATGTGCAAATTCTTCACATGGATCGGAAACTGGAGTCCTGAGTCCTGACGGCGCCGGAGATGCGGGCGTGTATCGCAGTGTACTGGGCTCAGCTCAGGGCTAGGCTGGGCAGGCTCAGGGAGACCAGCAAGCCAGGGAGGTGCATCACAACGTATCTCAAATGCCAACAAGAAAGCGAAGATCAAGACCATACCATGGCAATTTTCTGCCCGCCAGTCAGCGGCACCGGGTTGGGCTCCAGCCGTCACCCGTCAGCTCAAATCACCCGCATGTCGTCAACTTGGCCTAAGCGTGTTGTCCAGGCCCAGTCGATCGGGTCGTCATCCGTCACATCTCGACTGCACCAGTTCTAGGGGAATATGAGCGACACACCCGGACGCGTGCCGCCTTTAGTAGGGACTGTGTTTCCTCTGGCTCGGGCCCAACGAACGCGTCTACCATGTATCTTCCAGACATGCCCAACAATCCTAGATGGTACGCTGCTCTGTTTGAGAAGGATCTCTCGGTAGACGCTGCACCTGACCCGGGAGACGACAGTTGGGAGACACTGCTAGCCTACACAAGGGCAAGGTGGGAACATGGCCGCTTGCTGGGGCCACACGCTCATACGCGAAGCGAGGCCAAGACGCAAGACGGTCACATCAGGCCATCCCCACTAGTGTAGCCTTTCCGACGACTCTTGACGCGCTTTCCGATATTTGAATCATCCATCTCCCAGTCACAGCGGGAAAGAATGAGCCCGGAGGGTTGAGGGTGAGACTCGAGAGGGGTGTGGGAAAAAAGCAAATATTCACCCTCGCCCTAAGCCTCAATTGGGGGTTTGTGCAGCAGGCTACGGATACTCCATCACCAACCTCGCCCATTGGCTCGCCTTCCCCAGATCTCGTCCACAATGCTGGTTCAGTCGGTTAGGAATCGGCAAACTTGTTCGTCTATCGATCGGGGAGGGTTGTGAAATATTAATACTACACTGCACTACACTACACTACACTACACTACACTACACTACACTACTACCTACAACTGTAGCGCAGTCGGCAAAATAGGGCTTCTGTAAAGACCGATCGTTATATAAAGGGCGTTGTGGTTTGCGTACAGGGATAGTGAAGACGAGCCGATACGGGCATGACTTCATGATGGGTACGGATACACTACTAGTAGTACCTCGTCAGGCGTCTTGCAGGAATCTGCAACTCATCTGCATCGACTTCTTCGTACGTCCGTACCGGGGGACAGCGTATCCACATAGGTAGTGTATGGATACATACGGATAGTACTCCCAAGAAGTGACAGGCATCATTAGAAGCACAACACATCGACAGGGGCATGTGGTTGGGTGTGTCTTACTTTCTTTGGGCGTGGAATCCAGCTTGGGGCCCACGAGGGCCGCGCCTGATCCGGCTCTGCCCTGTCAACTGTGAAGCTGAAGCACAGTTCCCTGGTGTAGTATCATTACGACATCTAGATCTGGCCCTGCCGTCTTTCTCTTAGGCACTGATACAGATTCTGCTACCATGACCACTGCCCAGCTCCATTCTCTGGCCGTCAATCCGACTGGTGATACGGTACAGATACTAGTACCTGCTAATACCCCGACTTTGCACCCATGTCGTGTCGTCGTAGCCTCCCTTGTCCCGGCCGGCAAGCGCCCCCCCCCTGGTCAGTTTGGGCTCCAGTCACCAAGATTACCTTCTGCAGACGGATAGCGTTGTACGTACATAATGTAGTGTAGTGGTAGTGGGCTCTGCGAATCCACGGTGCGTCCAGTGTTTGCATCTGCAGAATGGGACTTTGCTTCCTGACGCCCTGGTGCCTCCTTGGAGCCACCACTATCCGTACTCGCTCACCTAGCGAACCGAACGACGACTAGGCAGAGAGTGCTAGAGTGGCCGAGTTGCTTTTTCTCCGCGGTATTCTGAGACTAGGGCCAGCCACCCTGGGTCTCTCGCTTCGCCCTTCTTTCTTTTGATTCAACCAGACAACAAGAAACAACGCTGTCTGTCATGAGGATCCATATCCGTAGGAAGAATCCAAAGGACAGCTATGGAGCCGAGATCGTGACCCAACAGGGGGGTCGTCGTACTACTACGACAGTCCGATCGCCCACACCCTTCCGCGCCTTCACTCCCGCCGTGCTGCTGTCTGAGATCTAACTCTCCGCCCATCTTACATGACGACTTGCCTCCGCCCATGTCTATGGTTTTCGTATTTGTGCTCCTCTCCATCTGCAGTTGCCCGTGCCTAGCAGCACCGATACCTCCGTTTGGGAGTGTCACGTTTACAACCAAGAATATACACGAACATCCAGAACATCCAAGCAATTCTTCAGTGGCCATCCACTCCTTCTCTGCGTACCGATAGCTCGGATAGCAGGATAGCAGGACGCCCGCGATATGAGCCTGACTATCTCGAACCGATTCTCAACACACCACAGTCCCATCGGAGCAGACGCTTTTGGCCACTTTCCTCCTCCACATCATGGGTATCATCCGATGCATCGCCACCAATGGCCGACGCGTCCTCCCACCCAGGTCCCGATCCAGGACCGCGAATCATCTGCTGCTTTGGTGAATACACACAGCATACGCCACAACAGCGCAGTATTGCAGCCGAATAAACCTCAAGAAACCATATCGGCTCTGGCTCTTTCGTCAGACACGGCCACAACCACGGCCGCGCCCGTCGACCCTGTCTCAAGGCGGTCCAACTCTGAACCCGACGGCCCAAGTCAGACTGCGATCGAAAACGCCACATTCACAACAGCGTCCGGCCCACCGGCTGGCATCATTAATCCTTTTGACCTTTCGGCCTCGAAGTCGACCGGGCCTCGGCATGTTCTCGTCCGGATCGACGGCGATGCCGGCACTTATCTGAGTGGAATCGTGAACCAGTCGGCATCCCAAGATCTCGACCTTCCAACCGAGGTATATGGCTCACAATCAGTGACTAACGGAGATGCTGTGCAGACGGGCTGGACTGTAGACTACTACGGTCTGTCCCGTACCGCCCAGGGATATGGCAACGGCGTTGGTTGGCGTTCACAGGAAGCCGAGGCTCAGGCAGATACACAAGGTGGTCACTTCGGTTGGCCTCGAAAGTTCGTGTGCTCTCTCTGCTCTCTGCGGTGGAACGCCGTACCTCTGCCCGGCAAAGTGATTCGTGGAGATGTAAGCCAAAAGGACAGGATTGACCTAAGAATCGTAAGTCTGCGCGGTACTGGCCCTGTCCTTCGACCGAGCATGCTCACAAGCAGTAGCCAAACCCGCCCGACTCCAGAAAAGATCCAATGTTCTCGCGCCCCGGATGCTCCGAGGTACGTCAGGGCTATGATATTGAGACAGGACCCGAGTTAACAGCTAGCTTTGCGGTTCTAGCTTCACTACTATCTCGATCATGAGGGGTCCGGCAACGATCCGTGTGTGCGGGGTCTCTGCCAAACGTGCCGGCCAATTTCAATACTGCCAGATTCACAACCAACCACACACTGCTGTCCACCGCAGGTGGCAGAACCGGGTTTCCTCAAGGAGATTTACCGTTGCATCATGGACAACTGCTCGTTTCTCACAGACACCAGGCGCGAGATGAAGGTTTGCTTCTTCTTTTCGTTCATTTCTAAGCACTACTTTCGCTGATACTCCAGCCTAGGCTCACCTCCACTCCCCCCGCAAGAACGGGCACAAGGCCTACCTGAGCGCGCTGGCTGCTCGTATCGAGCAGGGCCAACTGCTCAGTGCCGTTGACAAGGAAGTCAGTTCACGCCTCATGCTCATGTTCAACGACAGGGACGCGCGCGGGCAGAAGTCCATCTCACAGCCCATCAACACTGTATTGGGCCCGGAAGACATCAGCAGCCCAGCAATTCTTCGGGAGCACACCCAATGGATGTCATATCTTGGCCTCCATACCCCAGAGCTTCATCGACGGGACTTTTTCGATCCCAGGACAAGCCAATGGTACTACCGAGAATACAATCTCGACGATGACTTCGAAGATGCGTGCGAGAATACCCGAATCATATCGCATGCCACGGGGCGAGCCGTGAGACCATCCGACTTCATGTGGCGTTGAGCATACTGCGGCCCAACTACCTTAGTTTGGCGTCAATGCCCTGCTTCTTGTGCTCTCCTTTTCATTTTATTATCTCTCTCACGCATGACGTTGTGCCAGCCGCCTGCTTCCGACCGATGAAGCAGGGATCATGGAACTCAGCAGTCTTGCGTATGACTTCATGCTTCGTTATGATTTGGACAAACAGTACATCACCATGGTTTTGCTTTCTCCTCTTCTCTGCTTCCATCCGCATTTGGGTTTGGATATAGAGAGGTACTCACGCAAGCTTTGAGGCTATACACGCGTAAGGCATAGCGAGGGCGGCAAGCTTAGGGATGAGGTGTTGGTTTTATGGAGAGCAACTTTGCTGTGTAGAAGGAGGGGCTTTTAGGCCCCGCGACGTCGGGCGAGGCGCACTGGAAATACCCTACCTCTTTATTTTATTTTTTAGGCGTGGACTTTGATCTTAGGGTGTGCATTTTAGTCGTGCTTGACACAACTTAAGGCTAGTATGTTTTAATTGGGACTACTAGAGATTTTTATCGAAACTACTGCATGTAAATGCACTGGCAATATTACTACTTGTACGACCGAAAAATGATTCACAACACAAGAGTTCGTTAGCAACGATTGAGTGGTCAAAACAACAAAAACATACAACACCAAGTATTCGCTGGTCGTCACCGACCCAACTACTAATCCGGCCCTCACTGGCTTATCTATGGGAGAGCGGACGGGATCCCGAGTTCTCCAGTGGGTATGGTCGTATGTACCAGATCTGGCCAAAACCGATCATATAATGGATTACTGCGCAGATGATTTTGACAGTCATCGTTGTCTACCACAACGCGGAATGTTATAAGCATATCTGTAGGCTGATCATCTAGATCACACTTTACACTCTAACCAGTAGCATGTTTGGACTTCACATGAGGTATTCAAGTGTTTACCAAGTTGCCACTATCCGTATGGAAAGCTCGGCGACCAGGTTTACACACAAGTTCACGTAGCAAACCTGACTTGCTCTGAAGTTAGGGTTGGCTCATTCCTAAACCCCGCTCTTTTCCACTTCACACTACCTGGAATGTTTTCAAGTTAGTCTCAGCCGGCTATCATGCGCTCTCGCGCTCAAGTAGTGTAAACACAGCTCGGATGCTATTCTACATCAGCACCATGTACCGAGGTGTTAGCAGCGTATCCATATGAAGTGCCGCTAAACTTAACGTCCTGGCGGGCAGTATAGATCGTGAAAGCGCTGCGCCGACTTTTCTTGGATCCCATGTCCTGAGATTGGTGATCTGCTTGAAGCCGACCCCATGTCAAGGTCGACGTGGGCAACCAGTATCATATTGAAGTTTGCCATTACATATGACAACTGTGCTGCGGCCAATACCTACCCTGTTTCATAGTCAGGGAGGGTGTTAATATTCATCGGGATCTGCGTAGGCGTCGTGCGGGGTGTTCTGGGCGATAAATGCGGAACGGGTATTGCCTCAGTGACAGCTTGCGATCCTATGTTGTGTGTACCTAATCATGCCCTCCTGCCCGTGACGAGAGGGTGATTATTATCAGAGTCTCGAGTCTTCATCGCAAGACCTGACGGTCTTGACTCATCCAGTTAATATCACAGACAAGATGGCGTTGTCGGTAACCTGCCATATCTGAAACTGAATCGCCCCCCTTAAAGATCTTGAGTATGGTATGAACACCGGAGATCTTATTTATCACAACCTATAGTATTCGACACCCCCTCCAGCCACAACTAAGTTGCTAGGCGTCCCTAAGCACTCCCTCTGGTCAATATCATTAAGAGCTTTGTAGCCTTGTTATGCGTCGTTGTCATCATCCATCATCGTTATCGTTGTTGCTGTTGTTGTTGTCGTCTATTGTCGTTATTATCATTATGAGTAGTAGCAGTAGTAAGGGGGAGGCAGACCGACCATTGGAGAAGCACGCTACTTAGAGGTGTTAGATACAACAGGATGGAGTGATAAGCAAGATCACCCATGACAGAATGTCGCAAATGTAAGCGTAGTCTTTCAAATGATGCAATTACACACCCCATTTGCTTGCGGGAAAACGTCGTTCTCCGTTGTTAACAAACCTAATGTTCAGATATGCATACAGGTAGATGATGCAATGCACGGCAAAGGGTGCCTCACTCATGCGCCATCCTACGACAACCTCTAGTTTCTTTCAAGCTCTGGAATCCAAGGCCTTTAGCGTATCAGTCTATGATTGATGAGATGAGAAATCAAGAGGCATACAGCGTCACAAACTGGCAGTAAACGTTGTTGTATCTGCTTCAACCAGGGCAACTACAGTATGGGTTTACTCGCACACGAGAGGTATGCAGCAGTGTCCGTCGCCCATTGCTAGCATGACCTGGCCAAATTTCAAAACCCAAGAAGATAACAACATTCACCCACCGAGCAACAGACCCGTGGCGCTCGCCAGTTGACACGATAAGAAACTGTAGCAACTACTGCTACATGATGACCGATCTGCGTTGGTTACACTCAATCCGTGGCAAACATGGTGTCTTATTCAGTGATGCAAACGAGCCAAGCCCAAGTTGTCCACATTTTTTGGCATAACAGAATCCCATAATGAGGCAGACGTGACGCACATCACTTCATAGGAGGAAGATTAATGTCGACTGCAAGCAAGACTTGGGGCTCCAACAAAATATACAACACCACTCAACAAGCGGTCATGGACGAACCTCCATAGTCATTTCACTTGAACCTCTGACAGCTCACCCTGTATCCTTGTTAAAGCGGCTGAGGAGGACCAACGCACCTCACTGGTTTGGAAACTGCACTAGATGTCCATCGGACCAGAGCTCTGATCTTTGTAGCCGATGCACGAGCAATGCCACTCATCTCGACGTAAGGATTGTCACATAGTATACTACGTCGAGGCTCGAGCAGGATCCAAAGACATCGCGTCTGCGGCTGAGCCGGCTTTGTCACAGCAGCCCGGAGGCTTCTTCCATCGTGCTGTGGCTAAGACTCCGCCCGTTTAAAAATCCCCGAAACTCAAAGTCTTCACGTGCTCACCAGCATTCCAGTACGGTTATTCTTGCCACTGGATCGCCGAGGAAAGACCCGAGCCAAAGCCTGGACGATATTCGGAAGATAAACACGCGATGGCGATCCTTCTCTGTACATCCGTCTGTCATCGCATTCGGGGTAGTCTCATTTTCCCTGTGCAAAGCTCACCGTCAGATACATCGAACATACCAGGGGGGGCTTGCCACGCAGCCGTCTCGCAGATATTAGAGCATAGCGTCGGACAATGTTTGATGTCGCGTTCTAGTAACCTTGATCGAAGAAGTTGAATGGAATGCCAGGGACCCGATCGAGCAAGTTCCACGCTAATCGCTCGGGGAGGACATACCGAGAGAGGGCATCATCGTGTCTCACCAATATCAAGCGAGCCAGCGCCGGTTGATGGGGAAATGTTAAGTGAGCCCACGCACGGAAGCCTGCTGATCGGGGCTATCCTTCTAGAGCGGAATGACAGATGCAACACGCCTCAGGGGCCGGTTAGGAGAATGGCGTTTTCTTCGGAAATGAGGCTGTCCAACCTCTGCGTGTTTTTCAAAGCCGATAATAGATCACAGAAGACAGAAAGGCCGGCGGTCATTCCCCTGCCAAGCCACCCGATCTAATGCCAGCGACGACCAAAGTTTGTCTACACTAAGGCTAAGCTAGGAAGCTCGCGGAACGGGAACGGAACAAGCTTGGCACGCTTTCGCAGGCGCGAGGGTCGAAGGCCTCGAAGCCGTGTTTCTATAGGAAATAACTGCGGGGAACAACCCATGCCGCAGATCTTGGAGATCCTGACGATCAAGCAAGCTAGGTGTCACGACTGAACAGCAGTTGAAATTTCTGTCGCCAATACCGGCCGGGTGGGAGCGGGAGTGGGAGTGAGGTTTTACCGCGCTTGTGGCGAACAGAACAGAACAGAACTTGACTTATGCGGCCAAGAGGTCTGGAAGCGAAGCGAAGCGAAGTGCACGTCCATAAAATAGGGCACACTAGCATTCGCGCTTCTGTGTAGTTCGAGGTGACTCGGACGAGGACGAGGCCATCATGGGATGGATGGCAGAGGTTGAGGGGCGTGGGCCCGGAGGGCATGGACAGTCGTCCGGGCCGGGGGTGCGGTGGCTTGGGCGGGATAGACCGTTGCCTCAGACGAGAAGAAAAGCGGCATCGACAACCTACAACGCGAAGGAGGAGCCGGCCCACCGCGGGCCGCCAGGGCCCATCCATGGGTTGTTGTTGCGGAGAAGGAGGAGAAGAGTAAGTAAGAGTGAAGAGAAAAGGCACGAGATGCCTACTCCATAGGCCTTGATCTTGATGGTCGCGGTTACGGTCGGGTGCGATTGCCTGTTGAATCAAGAATAGAGCTAGAGCGCACGTTGTTAGTTTCCTAGGGTGCCACGCCACGGTGCCTAGTTGAGAACTTGAGACCCAAGGCAAGGCAAGACAAGACAAGAGGCGGGATGAAGTCTTAGTCTGCACCTCGCACCTCGCGCGGTTGAGGTTGACTTGGGCGCAAGGCATCCGAATGGAGCGAAGCCGAGACGGGTTCGGGCTCGGGCTTGGTGGCTGCGTGCCGATGCCAATCCCAGTTCGGACTTGGTGGCCACGCCCTCGGGATTAGCTTGCAGGGCCAATTTCCTCAAACGGGCAGACACGGGCCGCAGGGTGAGCAGCAACAGTGCAGGCAAGCAAGCAAGCAAGCAGATCATCATCCTTCCATCATCCAAAGTCCAGTCCATCAAAGTTGAAACACATGCACTGGCGAGCGACCTTCCCTGTTGTGCAGTCGGTGCACACCTACCGTCCACATCGCGTGGTGACTGGCGACTGAACAGCGGTGATCGTACGTAGGTACCTGCCTAGTGGTGCAGGTATGTAATGTACGCGGTATCGTGACGAAACGAGCCATGTGATTGATGGAGACGTACGGATACGTGTATGATGGTTTGGTCGCCAAAAAAAAAAAAAAAAAAAAAGGGAAAAAAAGAAAAGAAAAAGGCCAGTACACGAGCGAATCGTGTTGTATCGTGTCGTCGCGTCGTGTCGTGGTCGTGCGGGTCGCGTTAATTAGCTAGGTACCTACCTAGGTCCCTAGATAGGTACACTAATCCGTCGCGGCGTGACAGCCAGTTAACATTGTAGCACCTACGTACCTACCTAAGTAGTAGTAGTACGTAGTAATGTAATAGTAGCTGGGTGCCGAGGACAATCAAGGTCAAACGTCGCAGAAGCAGCGCAGCAGTCACGATCACGGTCACGGTCACGGTCTCGGCAAGGGACGATCGTCAAAAGATCATTTGATGTGTTGACAGCGGTTGGACGGACCTCGGAGGACAATTCTTGTCGCTGTCGCAGCACCAACAGCTGCGGCTAAACCGCTTGCGTCCGTCGCCAACCCACCGGCTCATCAAACTGGGCATCTCTGATTGAGTGCCCTCGGACCCTCTCTACATAGTAGAGGAGGGGAGGGGAGGTTGCCCCTTTTTGATCTGCTCTTTGGTCGCTCCACCGTGACCGAGGCCGCCCGGCGCCCCCTGTCCTGTCTTGAAGTTACTGTCATGGTCTTTGGGGCTCTGCTCTTAGTAGTAGGTAGCGCTCATCATGACACGACAACTACATGGGCCACGAAGAGCCGACGTCGACCCGGTCGTCGGAAGAGAGCCGCCTCGGTATGTACCGGGGGGTCTCTGACGACTTACCTTTAGTACCTATGTAGTCTCCGTAGCTCTTCGGCTCTCCATTGATTGACTGGTGGTCTCGGTCAGGGCAGGATTGGCGACGTTGTCGGGAGGTGGAGGCCATAGCCCAGATGGTATCCGTACCTACCGAGTGTAGGTATCCTATCCGTAGTTCCGTATTCCGTACGGATACTAGTACTAGTAGTATTACTAGCAGGAAGTATTGATACTACATACCCAGTACGAATCCATGTTACCTAGGTATACGTGCCCCATACTCCGCAGTACTCTGTTGACTGGCAGACAGGCAGTCGCTTTCACTGTCAGGGACCAAGCTGGTGAGTAAGCTGCGGCGGGCCATGTGGGGGATTTTCATAGCGGGTGTGTTATATCGGTAAGATGCCGACGTCTTGGGATGGCGTGCGTGCCTGGCAAGGAGGCCAACTGAACTAACCCCCATGTACGGGTACGGATACATCATACAAGGCCTGCAATTGCTAGTAGTACTAGTATTGAAAATCCCAAAAAGGACAAACGATTTGAAACATTGCTGGGATGAGATGGTGACGGGCGAGGGCAGCCTGCAGGAGTCGGAGCCGTTCGTCTGAAGACGCAACAACGGCCAGGGCTGCATGCAGGGCCTCCGCGCGTACACCTACGCAAGCATTCCAAAGGTTAGCGTGTTACCTGGTGGGGCTTACCTAATCGTCTGGCCCCACTGTGTAGTACGCTAACCTTTGGAATGCCTGTGGAGGTGTAGGCCACCTCACAGTGAGTCCACAATCGCAACACCTACTAGGTATGTACCTAGATATCCGTAAAGGTCGCTACTACTACCTACATATGTGGGGTACTTACTTATGTACGGAATACGGATAGAGGTAGGTAGGTACCGTAGTAAAAATCATACTACACTACGTGCGTATGCGGCGCCTCGAGAGGTTCGGATCCGACCAGCAGCTGTTGGAACGGAGGAGAATGTCTACGGTCTCGGGATGTTTTCTCCGCACCTCACAGAGTAAAGTCCCTAGGGTCGCCGTTCTGCCGATGCGATGAACACACACAAGGTGGACAAACAACGGTTTTGATCCGTGCCTTGCGTGACCACGCCGATTCAGATTTAACCGACGACCCCTATGCTCCTTGGCCGTTGATTGCTTGCACCGCGGTGTTGCCACTGCTCGTCTGTGCATCGCCTGCACTGGTCTGGTCATCGCCTGCTCAGGGACCGACCAACAGGAGAAACCGACAGAGGGACATGACACACGAGGGCGGAGACGGCACTATCGACGCGACTCAAAAGAGGCGTGGTGCAGTGTATCTAGTGTAGTGTATCCGTAGTGTATCATGATTGCCAAAGGCCATCTGCATCTGGCTGGGCCTGACAACTCGGGTCCTCCTCGTTTTCGGTCTGCTACGAATGCCGTGACCGTTGAGAATCCATGGCGAGATTCCACATCGTCGCGCCCGTGCGTGCAGTTTGGTCAATGCTCCAAATTCAAAATAGAGTGCGGATAGACCGCGACAGGAAGCCTGCACCACGAGCTACGGCTACGGCTACGGCTACGGCTACGGCCACGGCTACACTACACCACACTACCTAACGTACTCTGTACAGATGACCTTTCCCCCAATCTCTTGGAGCGCGTCCAAAAAAAGACGAGACGAACCGATCCGAGGTCAACTCACCGTTAGTTTAGAGCCCCCCGCCCCGGTGGTCGCATGTCTCCGCCGAGAAAAGGACCCGACCCGACGTGGCGTACCTACGGATACACTAACACACTATAGTCTATGGGGACATGCAGGTACTCCGTAGATGGCCTCTTCAGTCTTCACCTTACAATCATCTAGATATTTTTCCAACCATCTATTCGTACTCTACCTACCTTAGTATAACAGTAAGCAAGACGGGCATAAATATAGATGCATTAGCTTGACATTACACACATAAGATATGATTAATAGGCAGCACTGGATTGCTCTCTGTCATGAGGGTGCGGATCGCATTTTACTTCCGTAGGTGGTGGAAAAGTAGGTATCAAAACTCACTTGGACACAAGCATCAAAGACACTAGGGGTGGGAGAAGAAGAAAAAAGATACACAACGAAAACGTCCGTCTATTATTGCCCCGCTACCCAGCATAACAGCCAATGATACCAAGTCGTTCGTCTGATTGCCACACCTCCTCTTTCCTAGTGTATCTTTGCCCCATTATGTTAATTAAGCTGGCCAAATCTGGTAATCACCCCCATGCAGTCACCCCTGCAGCTTCCTGCTCTCACCTTGCCATCATCCCAATTCCTTACTGGGACGTCCCTGTAGACTATGTTGTGTACGGATACCTATGGTAGAAGTGAGAACCTCCTTTCCTTTCCTTCTGGGGCCACGACGACAGTCAGCTGGTCATCAGAGGCGGTGCTGTGCACTATCCGTATCCGTGCTATTATTATGTAACATGCTGACCTTATGCTGTGCTGTGCTGTGCTGTGCTGTGCTATGCTGTGATGTGCCGTGCTGCGGAAGTCATATGTAAAGCTACCTAGGAGTGGGTAGGTGGCAGGCAAGTAGGGAGGGAGATGCTCGGCAGTGTTTCCCCCTTCTCTTCCACTGCTCTTGTTTCGAAACGCTGGGCCGCCCCGTGGCGTGTCGGTGAGTGGTCCTGAATTTGTTTCAGGCTATCTCTCCACCAATCATGTCGAAGCAATCACGAACCAGTGAGCAGTTTCCCTCGTGGTCTCGACATTCTGCCTTTACCTGCAACCATCCGTTAAATATCTCAGGACAGGTTCCGTACCGACACGTTCTCTTGTCATTTAAAAGTTGACGCAGGGAAGTACGGATACTTTGAGGAAAGACACAATACCAAGGTACGTACGGATGCATATACGGATAGGTAGGTAGAGACGAAAAGCAGCCGTGACTCCTGAGAGGTCGGCCAGGGACCCTCGGCCTCCTCAAAACGAAACTAAGCGCTGTGCACGTTCCTCGAAGCCTGGCTTGGATTAGCCCAACTCCAACTTCCCAGTATCCTTCCATACCTACCTACGGAGTGCCTAGGTAACATAATGTAGGTACACTACCTTATGCTACTGTTACATAGGTAGTTTTACTTGTATTAGGCCTTCCAGCACCAAGGAGCGAAGGAGTGCGCAACACCCCCACTAGTGTAAGTCTCACTTTAAGGTGCCTACCTATCCGTACATGGAAAGATGCCTTATTGTGATTCGGGCAGCAGGCGGTTTTTGAGTTGCCGCGTCGTGTCGCTCGCTTTATCCATTTCGAAAG
The DNA here is from genome assembly GCA_027406025.1 of Colletotrichum musae. Classification (NCBI taxonomy): domain Eukaryota; kingdom Fungi; phylum Ascomycota; class Sordariomycetes; order Glomerellales; family Glomerellaceae; genus Colletotrichum; species Colletotrichum musae. Next base: position 2,297,472 of record JANVYC010000001.1, on the reverse strand, counting down.
AGAAAGAGACGAGAAGAACAGGCGTCGCTTACAGGCTGGCTTCTGATCTGATCTGATCCGATGTCGCGTGTACTAAGCCGGGCGGCTAGTGTTAGGTCAAGGGGGCTCTTATCCAATACCCCCCCTCCCTACTTAACCGACATCCCCTAAGCTACAACCTTCTAACTATTAGAGACCTAACTACTACAATTCCTCTCTATTAAATTACGCCCTACTGAATTTTTTTTTATAGTACGTGGCCCTTTTTTTTGTTTATTATGTTTTTTATAATACTAATAATACTAAGATGTTGTTTTTTAATAATAACGAGCCCTGTGGCCCTCTGCTGCCTATAGAGTAAATTTTTCCTAATTTTAAGTCTCTCTACGCGGGTCTTTAAGTCTATATAGTAGTTTATAGGTATTACTTTAAGTTAAACTTGTATAAGAGTAGTAAAGATACTAAAGAGGACTATACTTACGTTATTTACTTTTATATATATACTCGCGATACTAAGTTAGTTTATAAAGCTTATTCCTTAAAGTAATAAGCCTTAAGTAGTTATAAAATTAAGTACCTATTTAAAGTAGGTACTAAATACTTATTTAATGGTACTTATAAGTATTCTGGGGCTATAGGGACTATTAATAACTATAACTACTTATAGAATAAAAAGGGTATATTTATTACTTACTGCTATAAGTATCTTAAGTTTATAAAAAACAAGGTTATCTTTATAGTAATTATAAATATTTCTCTTTTAAAAATAATAAATATTCTTTATACTAAAGAGGGTATAGAGTTATTTTTTTTGTATTAATAGTACTTATAGGGACCCTACTACTACTAAAATTACTAAGTATATAGTTAAAAGAAACGTAATACTAGTACTAGCGTTACTACTACCTCTATTAATAGTACTACTAAGGCTAGCTACTAAGTCTTCTATAGTTATATTAAATACTACTATTCTTAGTTTTTAAATTTTAAGTATATAAGTAGCTTTTAACTAAGATACTTATAAAGTAGAGACGTAAGTACTATATAAGGCTTAATATTATTAATAATACTTTTAAAATTTACTTATTAATAGTACTAAGCCTAGTAATAATAATAAGTCTAAATATAAATAGGATATAAACGTTCCTGTTCTTTAGTAAAAATCTAGTTTAGAGGTAGAAGTTAAGATTAAGCTAGGTACTAAGAAGGGTTTAAAGTTATTAGAATTAGTAGTAATAGAGACGTAGTAGTTTAATACTAACTTTAAGATATAGAATTTATAGACTAGGCCTATTTTTAAAGAGACTATAGTTAAAATACTTATTAATATTAAACGGGTAGAGATTAAGTAGAATTTATATTTAGTAGAAGTTATTAATTTACTATTAGACTTAGAAGACTTAAAGTAATAGCTAGCCTAGCTCTAGGTAGTACTAGAAGGCTTTAGACGTTATTTAAATTATAGTTACTACTAAATATATTTATATTTTTTTATTTATAGCCTTACTTTATTCTAAATTACTTAAATCTAAAGAGTTTAAAAGTATTAATTTTTTTTATAAGTTTAGTATAGTTTATATACTCTAATTAGATCTAATTAATTATAATTATTATAGTAAAAATTACGTAGGTACTGTACTAATTACTAGAGCGACCAGTAGTGGCTGTGTGGCTTGGGGGATGTCGGTTGAGTGGGGAGGGGGGGTGTTGGATAAGAGCCCCTTAGGTCAACTTGGTCCATCTATACCTACACTCCCTACCTAGAATGCCACGCGCCGTTCCCGCAGGTTTCTTTTTTTTGGCCATTCGACCCCTTTCCTTACTTCTTTTTCGGTTGCTTTCGCTTGCTTCCTAGTGCCTGTCTCTAGCGGCCGCAGCAACTAGGTATAACGGACGACGGGATATCCATTGACACTAGGTATACGTAGGCAAGTCGCCATCAACTCCCGCCCAGTCTAGGTGCCTAGGTAGCAAAGGGCAGTGTAGTACGGACAGTGTCTGTAACCAGATGATACCTCTCTAGATGCCTAGGTACGGATACCTGGCGCCCCAAAGTACTGCACAACGTTCTGTAGGTAGGTGCCCGAGGTAAAGTTTTGACCCATGTACCTACTAGAAATACCTATCAGCCCAGCGTCAAACATAATATACCGCATCTCCCTGAAGAAGCATTGACCTTTACCTCGGCTGGTTCGAGTTTTGATGTGCTGGGCTGAACAATGGAAGTACCTCTTTTTTTTTATTTTTCCTTTTTTTTTTTTATTTTTTTTTCCCTCTCCCACCCCCTAGGGCCCTCTCTTTTTTTTGATTTCTTTTTTTTTCGTCCCATTGTCCAATACCACCCCATTGTTTGCCCGCCGCGTTTTCTCTCGCTGAGCCACAAGCCAAGCTATCCATTCCATCCCACGTCTCGTCTCGTCTCGTTCCACCACATCGCATTTGCGGCTACTTCCTAGTCTTCCCTGATCCTGGCGAGGCTGAAGCTTTCTCTCCTCCAACTCCTCCCCCTCTTGCACCAGTTGTTGGGATGAAGCACCTGAGGTGAGGTATTCAATCATTCTCGTTACCATTTCACATATGCCTTCTTCTCCCGGGTAACCAAACACCGCCCTGACGTAGTATTTCGTACCTTGGAAGGAGAAAAGACGAAGAAAAGAGAAAGGGCAAATGAAAATGAACCAGGTTGGATCCTCCCTCATACAGGGCCAGTCTCGCAGCCGCATCACGCGCATATACGCACCAGCTATCCGTACGTACACTGGTCACTCCCTACTTACTACCCGTATGGATGCGCGATCTGCCACTGGCCTATCCGTTCAAAGTCAAGTTAAAGGCTTAGGCTACAAGACCCCACCCCGTCAATCTGTCCGGGGATGCGATGCGATGCGCCCCTGAAAAGTTCCGTCCGTAATGTATCCCACAGACTCGGAGCGCACCACTCATGAGAAGATCGCCCACCGTAACCAGACGATGACGCGCTGGGAGGTTCGTTTCATCGTGGGATCCGATATGCCGAACACTCGTCGCGAAGTGTCTTTGAGGGTACACTAGACACCACTAGCACCAACCCAGTCACGTCAAGGTACATAGTGTACGGATACTCATACTCATAGTACGGATGTACGCAGTGCCTCTCCTCTGCTGCACGGATACTTGCACCCCTCAAACCCTACCTCCTTTCCCGTCCATGCCATCCGCGCACAGCGCACACTGCCGCCACTCCTGCATCTACAATATTTTGGATACACAGGATACGGAGTACGGATAGTAGTATAGAGTATTGTATCCGTACCTAGCAGACACCCTTCTTCCCCTCTCCCGGCCGCACTCCAAGCCAAGCCGGCTTAGCTTACCTTAGCCTGCGGGTCTCATGTTCCAAACAAGCGCACCTCCCAGAAGAGTGAAACACCCCTCATCTGCATGTTAGTGATAATCACACAAGCGGCTCGAGGGTCAATCGGAGTGCAGCGTTTGTACAGGAAGGATGACGAAGTGGTTGCGAGAAGGAACATTTACTGCGTGGTGTAGTAGTCGACTCGAAAAGAACAGAGTACTATCTGTTGCCTGTATCCGTAAGTAGTAATAGAGAGAAGGCCAAGCAAAGATGACAGGGTTAAGAAGGGGGAGGAAGAAGAAGAAGAAAAGAAAAAAAAAACCTTCTCTGATATGTCTGGGGTTGCTGGCACGGCTTCTGACCCACACTATACTTGGTATTGGCTGGCTTCCGTCCGTTCCATCCCATCCCATGATCCATCCCATCCCATTTCATCCCATGTGCATGTCAGGGTCAAGGTCAAGGCCCGGGTTCAGGCCCAGGGGTGGGAGATCACCTCCTCTCATCCTCCTCCTGTCTCCTCCAAACATCAGATGGAATTAACAGGTGCAATCAAGTCTATTACCTGTCGACCTGCATACACAGTAGCTGGCTTCACAAACGTACACGCAGCTAAGCGCAGTTGCGATACGGAGAAGAGGTGCTCTGTGTAAACAGATTATCAGAGCAATGGAACAGTCAGAATACCCACACGACAAGGTAGCAATATCTCTGTATTTTTTTTTTTTCCTTACCTGAAGTGAGGCGACATTCACCCAACTACATACATACCTATTAGGTATCTACCAAGCACCCTAGGTAATATTCCGCGTCCGCGCCTCGTACGGGCAAAACTGCAAGCAAGCACGCACGCACGCATTGTCGACAGCGGCCGGGAAGGAGAAGCAGCGCTAACAGGTCGTGCAGTGCAAGGATTGTTCGGACAGCACCGTACCTATCATGTAGGTAGTGTAGTGTACTACCTATGTAAGCCTGTAGCCTGTACGAATAGGGAGGTCCCTTACGCAGTAGTGCACTACACTCCATACGGATACATACCTAGTATGTACCTAGCCCCCCAGCCCGTACTCCCTACTTCCTAGTCGCTTCTCTCTCCGCGCTAGGTTCCTGACTAACTTTGCCCAAGCTTCCACTGGCTCTGATTCAAAGCACACACGCACAAACACACTTCTCTTCCCACACACCCCCCCCAAGCCTCCGACGACCACCACCAACACTACCGCCAACGCCAACCAGGCTTTTTTCCCGTCCCGACTCAACCTGACCTCTCGCTCCGCTCCGCACCACCATTACCTTACCACACCACGCTTCCTCTTCCCTACCTCAACTCTGCTCTACTTTTTACTTTTACTTACCTACACCTACCTACCTTGCTATCTACTACCTTTCTCGACCGACTTGGCTTCGACACTTCACCATCTGTCTGTCCTTCGCCCTTAATACCGTTCCAACCCACCACGCTCGTTACTCCGGCACGCTCCTCGTCGACATTTCCTCCTTTGCGTCGTCCTGTCCCTTTCTCCTCATCTACCCGAACCTGCCTTGCTCTCCTTTTCCCGACATCTTCTGTTCATCTTTTTCCCGTCTACACCACGGCACACACCAACACCATCTACCTCGCATCGCACCTATCCGGCCTAGGCACCGCCTCTACCCCTTCGACTCGCCCTAACACCGCCGTCGCCCTGCGCCGTGCCGCTGCTTGACCCGAAAACGAGGCCAAATCGACATCATCGCGCAGACGAAAGAGAGCTGGAGATTGTTCAGATGGACCACGCCATGCAAGATGCACCGGCCGACGTGCTGGCGGATGCCAGGCGGACTCTGGAAGCTTTGAAGAGCTCGGGGCTTTCGCGCGAAGTTTTGTTGCAGATGTGGGAAGCTGGCGACGACAGGACGCACCAACAGCCACAAGCGCCCCAGGACACTGCTATGGAGGATGCGTCCACACGAGGTTGGTTCCCTCTCCCTCGCCATATCTCCGCTCAATGCATTACACACCTGCTGACTACCCTCTTGCCCCCTCAGCGATTTGCCATGGCCAAATCGGTCACCGCCCGCGTATCTCCGTATCGTCGACCAGCTCAGGTTCCTCCGGTCATGCCAGCATCTGGTCCATGGGCTCCGCCAATTCGAATGCGACCGTTGCCACCCATTACTCCCAGTCCTCCCAGAACCCTTCGCCTTCGCAGCAATCGGTCCCTCAGGGCGCCGTAGGCGTACCCGGCAGTCTTCCTCAGGTGGCCAGCGCCCAGACCGGATGGGGTCCGGGCCGCTTCAACTTCTACTGGTGTACCTCGTGCGAGACGAGATTTAAGCGCAAGTACGACTGGAAGCGTCACGAGGAGGAGTTCCACGAGCGTTGGAAGAAGTACCCTTGCCCCGAGCCGGGCTGCAACAGGAGCTTCTGGGGAGCCAACACATTCAACCAACATCACAAGGCCTCGCACGGTTGCAAGACCTGCCCCCACTCCGAAAAAGTCGTGAAGTACCTGAAGAGGAGAAAGTATTGGGCTTGTGGTTTCTGTTCCGCTCTCCACCCTTCGAGGGAGCGTCACGTTGAACACGTCGCGAGACATTTCGAGTCTGGGAAGACCAAGTCGGACTGGATGCACTCGAGAGTCATATACGGCCTGCTACATCAGCCCCTGATCCACGAGGCCTGGAAGGAAATTCTGATGTCCAAGGCTGCAGAGTTTAGCGGACGCCAACCCAACTTCAGCTGGAATCCTACACAGACCGGTCGTGCTCAGGGCTTCATGGAGAACGAGAGCCCCGGTCAGCTTCAAGACCTCCTCGAATTCTTTTCGGGCTCCAGCACCGAAGCTGAGTCTATCGTTGCTATCGCCTATAAGCTTGCCGACCTCGTCTATCTCCCAGTCGCTGCGTCGCCGCCCATGCAGTACTCACAGTGCTACGCCCCCGCCCCTGCTTCTCTCCCTCAGCAATATCCCCCTCAGCCTCTTATACCACCTCCTTCGGTACCCTCTCAGACGCTTCCAACGCAATCCCCCCAGCCTCCTGTGCTGCATTCGCAGGACGCTTCGCCAACCCCCTTCATGGACCACATGAGGGGTCAGTCCATGATGCCGGCCCCTCTGTTCCATTCGCCACAACCGCGCGCCACGTCTGAATCCATGCGCCGGGCCTCGCTGGATAGAGAACTTCCGCCGCCGCCGCCAGAGACGCAACCCATGAACTTTCAATACATGACCGACAACATTGTTTTCGAGGACTGGGAGAGCTTCTCAAGCACGGTCGTCGACGAAAACGCACCAGCACCGACATCAATGTCGACAGAATGGCCGCTGGTGCCTGTACAATACTACAATCCCCCGGTGGGGCCATGATCGCCTTCATTTTGCTCGAAAAGTCAAAAAGTAAATTTCCTTTGTTTCATGTCACATGAGTTGCTGCTAGCGAGCCCGCCGGCCGATCTATATAGTATATAATGGTAATCACCTTATGGGAGACCGGACTCGAAAGCTTTCGGATCATCATTTTCAGGACCGTGGATTCGAGGGGAAAAGGTACGACATGGCATGTATGGTTGGGAAGGAATACGAATCGCGGCGCCGCTTATGATGGGGTTGGTCCGTTACGGTTGATGGTCGGATGTCGAATGCGATCATTAGATTCAAATCAAAGCGTCGTTTCCATTGTGCGTTTCGTAGGCTTGAATTTCTGTCCCTCGTCCAAGTGCACGCTGGAAGTTTAGCAAGGACATCTTGAACGTGACATGTCGCGAACGACAGCCATTTCGCCTTGGCAAGTGTACTAGCTACCTACCTGGCATCTGCCTACCTATGTAGGTGGGTAGGTTGGTAGGGACTAGGGAGGGAGGGCGCGGCAAACCGGGCTCGGATAATCGGCACTACAGCTACCGGATTGGCGCCTTAACGACACACGATTGTCGTCAGCGACGACAAAATGCCTGCCTGTCTGCTCTGTCCCCTTCGTAAAACCCGCCCTTTCATGTTGGTGTTTTGATGCAGACAGTAATGCGATAGGCTTTCTTGTGCCAATATTGGATCGGCCTTCATTGCGCTGACTGAGCTGGTTTCCAGGGAGGCAGCCCCTCACTATTCAGGACGATTGAGAGAGCTAAAGAACCTACAGTTGCGAACGCAACTGCCTACCCTCAAACCGACTCGCAACGCCAATTGGCTGTCTCGCTTGGTGTGCCAGAGAAAAACAGAGTAGCCCTGTGCCTTCGCCACCGATGATAGTAAAAGTTTGGTTTTCTATGAGCATTTCGAATCTACACGCCAATGCTCACATAACCAAGCCACTATGCGGACGAGACTGAGCCAGGCGAGTCTCGTTTTAGTAGATGTATCGGAATCCAGCGGCTCTCCTCTCCTGCGTCAGGTCCACGGCGGATTTCTCGCCTTGTTCCGCTTCAGCTGCCGCTTGTTGCTCGGCTCTCTCCAGCTTCTTGTTCTCCCATTTGTGCAGGTAACGAAGAACAAGGGCAAGGACTCCAACGAGCATACATATCGCTGCGTTGGCACTGCCTCCGGGTATATACTGCGGACTCGTGCTGCTTGGGTACTAAGTTTCTAGTGAGCAGGGACATACCGACTCTCTCAAGGGGGCCAGGGGCTCACCATGTAGCTGGCATAGACGCTCGCCGTATTGCCGATGCAGTTGGCGATGGCAATAGATGCCGATCGCTTGACTAGAGGCCTCGGGAAAGAGTTGGCAACCCACGACACGATGATTTGGTCTGGCAAGGCTCGTGTCAGCGAATGAGGCCGGGGGCATGTATCCCGTGCAATCAGCGCTTACACGCAGATATAGCTCCCATGGGCATGAGAAACATGGCAAAGTACCGGACACCGACATTGGTCGAGCCAGTAGCGATGGCGTTCCCGACGGCCGATAGAGTCGTGAGGCAAGCGATGTGGATAGATCGGTCTTTTGTCCTCGCAGAGGACCATGTGACGCAAACCGAGAGGAGAAAGGTCGCAAACTGAAGCTTTTTAGATAGAGAATTTAACGACAGCATGGTGTTGTGTTAAGGGTCTTACCCAAGCCGGTGCAGTGAGCCAGAGAGTGTTGATCTTCCCGTAACCCAGCGTCCCAACAATTGTGGGAAAGAAGTACTGGAACGTTTGGGTCACCAAGCTGATGTGTTGCAGTAGGACAAATATGTAAAGGCGATAGTCTCGCATCGCCATCTTAACGCCGTCCCACACCGACTGCTCACCATACATGTCGGCTTCCTGGACGTCTCCTATGAGGCGCCATGCGGCGTATGCGCGCTCTTCATGGCTTAGCCACTTAGTGGTGTGGGGGTAGTCGGGCAGAATCCACATAGCTATGAGTGCAAACGCGATGGCGGCCACTCCTTCCTGTTAGTGCGCTCTCTGTTAGCTTCAACAGGAATTGTTTTCACACCAACAACGGGGGGAATCTTACAATGATGAACAGCCACCTCCATCCAGCAATTCCCAAGTCCCCCTCAAGCCCACCGAGGATCGCAGCGCCCAGTAGCCCCCCAAACATGTTGGCGAGAGCGTTGCCAGCATAAAGGTAGGCGATCCTACGAGTCAACTCGGCCCTTGTATACCACGAGCTCATGAGAAAAAGTGCGCCTGGGAAAAAAGGCGCTTCCACAAATCCTAGGAACGTTTTCGCAGGCTTAGCAAGAATGACCTATAAATTACCTCAACCAGAGAACCGTACTAGCGGGTGGATGAATGTGTGATGCAAGTTCATAGATAGGCATTGAAAATTTGGATTCGAGAGATGCGAAAGGGGATGTTGAAGGATGTGGAAATGGAGAGTCAACGGATACCTAAGAAGAATCGTATCACGACGAGATGCGTGAATGTCTTGGCGCCAGCATTGCAAGTAGACACTACGCCCCAGAGGCAACAAGACAGAGACAGGTAAAAAGACGGCCGCACACGCGTCAGAAGCAAGTTCGAGGGTAGTTGCATGAGTAGGTAGCCGACGAAGAATATGGACGTGGCGAGGTTAAAGTCGGTTCCTGTCATGCCCAGATCTTCCTCCAGTGTGCCCTGGCGGGCCTGGGCGAGATTTGACCGGTCGAGGAAGTTGAGAAGGTACATGATGACGAGGGTTGGCATAAGACGTCTATCAACCTGCAGCAAGGTTGGCGTAAGAACGCACTGCTAACTCCCTGACTTACCTTTCGTAGCAGTTGCTTGTCGAAGGCTACATGCCAAGATTCTTCCTGGCCCGTAAAGTGCCTTGCCCATTCTTCAGGGGTTGATGCCGATGCCGAAGGCTTCGCATCGTTTGGGGGTGAGTGTTCATCCTGCTCGACGCTGGCTTTGCTCGTTTCCATTATGACAGATTGTGTGGTGCGAAGAATTATACGGAGTGACAACTGGGGGACCCGCTGCAGGGCCAGCTCAAAGCTCCCTTTATAGGAAAATATTCCATTACCCGTGGGGGCAGATGAGGGGAAGGCCCTCGTGAGGAGGCTGGCTATCAAGCTCGGTAGATGGTCCTGCCGAGGTGATGTTGGCATTGCTCGTCGGCTTTCTCGCCGATCAATCTGATGCGGGGAATAAGCTGGGTGGTGATGCAACTTGCCAACCCTGTGGATGGACGGTCACCTGCAGTGGTAGTGGTGGTGGTCAGGGGTATTTGGCTCTAGGACCCATTGTGATTGGCAGTCATGAGCCAACAAAGATGCCATGTTGATGAGACCTGGAAACCCAAGGGGGATTGTAGCGGTCTGGTATTCTGGAATGCGTTTGAAAACTGTCGGGCCATGACCGAATATCGCGGATGAGCACAGTGGTCATCTTCTATGTGGCCCATTGCTACTGTTGGACATCGATGAAGGTGCCGTAGTTATTTCCGCAAACACGATTGAGTGATAGAAGTCTGTACAAAATTCCAAATTCTGTCTAACACACCGAATTCGCACCAAACGAAACTGCTGAGTTGTTCCAAAAGAAAGAAAGGAGGGGGAGGGCTCTTAAAGGACAAGAATGTTTTTTGTTTCATTAGCAGTAAGATGCGCAATAAAGACTTGTATTGCATTGTAATGGCACTGAAATATAATCACAATGGCGATGATGGACGACGATGATGGACGACGACGGTGGATGACAATAACAAGAAGCCTATGCATGTAGCCCTGAATAATACTGACCCCGGGGAGTGCTTAGAGGCTGCCTACTTAGCCATAAATGTATGGCTGGAGGGATGATGAATAGAATCTCCCATTTTAAGACACAGCAATTATTTGATGGTATGCTCTCCAGTCTCAGGCAGGGAGTTCTAACTTGCTCGACTATGGACTCCTCGACAGCGCCGACGTTCTATAACCGTCCTCATCGTGCTGCAAATCAACACTCGAAACCGTATTCAGTGGGGATAGTGATAAGAACCGCTGGTAGATCTTACATCGATCAATTCATACCAAATACGAGAAAACTATGTTTGACTTACGGCCTGGAAGATGATAGACGGGTGAGTCGGTATGTGGTTTCAACGGTCTTCACCGTCTCTCATCAGGAGCCGACGAACATAACGCAGAGTGGATACTCTCGAGAAGGGTGATCTCGGCCCCCCCGAAGAGAAACGTCTTACGGGAGGAGATGAATCGGCCAATCAGCAGTACGACGCACATCTTAAGACGCGGAAGCGTAGGGAACAAGCCTGAGGCCCGCTTTCAATGGGGTTCGAATCATCCATACGCCTGCAACAACATGAATGAGCAGAAAGAGTGAGAATAGCTGAGTCGAACGAGGGAGATTCTAAGATGATACGACTCTTGTTTGGCTCTAAAAACCACACTACAGAGAAGGAAGCCCTAGACCAAATGGTTTGCTACTAACCCCGCCTCGACGGCGAGCGATCTGGACACTGTGACTGATAAACAATGGCATCTACGTGCGAAAGCATTGTCTATTTGCTATTCCAACGGAGTAAGTTGACCCCGGAGTATCAAAGAACATAATCTGCACCGTAATAGACGGCTACAACGCAGATGAAGTAGGCCTGTCAACAACGTAGCTGCGAAATTTCCGAGCAGGGATGCGGCCATCGAAGAGGATGTCCAGCTCTTCATAAGTCCGCCCCATGGTCTCAGGAACTCGAAACCAAGCCCAGCAGAAACACAATGCAGCTAGTCCCCCAAAGAAGAAGCCTAGCTTCCCCTGCATATTCGCCTCGTCCGGATTGATCATGTACGGGATAGCCACTGTCATGACAATGCCGAGCATTCCCTGGGAGGCGGTGGCGAGGGCAATGGTCTTAGACCGTAATCTCATCGCAGAGGCCTCGGATATGAGGACGAAGCAAACGGGCCCGACGGATAAGTCGTACGCAAAATTCCAGATCAGCATCAGGGACGATTCCGCCCACATGACACTTGGGGGGCGTCCCGGGATACAGTCAAGAACGCCAATCGTAAGCTGCAGAACGACCAGTGCCGCAAGACCGGCAATATAAATGGTTCTCCGGCCGTAGCAAGTCAAGAAGTACCACGAAATTACTGTCCCAACAAAGCCGACAGCTGTGTCTGTGAGCCAAACAAGAATGGCACACGAAGGACGGTGAAGCTGACTCACCAAGAAATCCGATGGCCATGTCAAAAGCTCTGTCAGTGGGCAAGCCTGCCTGCTGGAAGAAGTACGTGCCATAGTTGACTAGATAGATGCCGCTGAGTACTTGACTGCAGTAGACCCCCGCCGATATTTCAGTCCGCCTTAGGTTGACTCCTCTCAGACAATCTCGATACGTGCTCCCTGCTTCCAGCTCCTGTTCAAGCCGATCAGTCTGTATGATGAATGATAGAGACGTCGCGATATTGACCTCGCTGGAAGCCAGTCGTCGGAGACTTTTCTCGGCGTCATCAAATCTTTCTTTTCGGACCAGCCACCAAGGACTCTCGGGCACTAAAAGCAGACCTGGCAAAATGACGAGAATCCAGAACCATTGGAGTGCAAAAGGTAGCGAGTACGCCCAATGATTCTCAAAGGTAGAGGTTCCCGCAGTAACCCCGTTTGCGAGAAGTTGGCCCGCAACGAAACACAGATTAACATAGGACGTCAGGTGGCCACGAAGAGCCGTGGGGCATACCTCTGAGGCATAGGCCGGGGCGATGACGACGTACATGCCCAAGATGAGGCCCCCGAGAAGCTCTCCGACGAGTAACACAGGTAAGGAACGCGCGAAAAATTGGATGAAGACGATGGCGGCGGTAAGGACGACACATGCGGCGAAGGTCAGCTTCCGACCGAACCAGTCCATAGGATAAGCGGCAAAGAGCGCGCCAATAACTTGGCCGACGGGATTCCCCATGGACAGCCAAGTCTGCCAGACGGCACCTGCATTAGACGTCAACATCGAAGAGAAACCTCGGGAACTTGTCGTACTGATAATGTACTGAGAGAGAAGTCAGTCGAGTAACCACAATTGCGCCCCGGAGAGATGTGAGGCGATAGACTTACAGAGCCCTCGTACTCATATCCGAAATCTCGTTGGAACTGCGGTGTGGCGTAGAGATTTCCCAAAAGCTGCGGGTCGAATGCGAGCATGATTACACCAAGAGACACGAAAGCAGACCACCCGATGGCTGCGGGGTAAAGTCTCAAGGCCTGAGGGAACGTCAATTCTTGCTCGCTGTGGATGCCTTCAACCAAGGCGACAGCCCCTATGGGCTTCGAATCTAGAGCTGTTGCGGATAGCGTCTCGACATCCTTGGATTGCATCGTAGAAACTGTCTGCTGTGATAAACGCTGAGATCCCTCTAGAAGCGGTTGGATTTCATCGTCGGCCAACGCCTGTCGAGGCGAGTGCGGGGGAGTGTTGTTCATCTTATTGCCACCCGAATAGCTGATTGGCACCGGGTCAAGGTTCGATGGCATCCGGCGCCTGCGGGCAAAAGAAGCAAATGATGATGTGACCCTGAGCGATTGCTTGTTATCCCAGGACTGATCCGAGTCAAACAATCAGCAGGTTGGGGGAAGAGATGGCACCCCCGGACGGACGGGGGCGCACACACGGCTCGGCGCACAGGGCATGGTGAAGATGATGGGTGGTGTGTTGCCTACCTACATACATAGTGCACTACCAGTAGGTACTTTGGTCAGATGGGATGGACTATGTAATCCATGCCTAGGTAGGTACAGTCACCTTCCTGTCAAGGTGCCTGTACTTGTTTGGGTATCTATTTACTACCTACCTAGCTAACCTAGGTAGGTGCGGTGGAATGCTGGAGATCATGGCGGGTTGGGGTACTAGTTGTATCTGTTTTGGGGTTAACGCGCATCGAAGCTTGATTCAACGGCAGTTCAGACGACTCCGGCTACGTACAATCGCAGCAGTCCACCTCCGACTAGGTGCCTAGTTCACCTCTCTGAGTGTGATTGTCGTCAAGTTACATTACAAGTGCATGTGTGAGAGTGAATGAGATGTGCTGATATGATCATTGGGACTCGAGGCCCTCGAAGTCGCTGCAATTTTGAACATGATGCGTCCTGGTCGTACCATTAAAAACGCCGATTAGGGCTTCCCTTGCTTGACTCACCATTCCTTGACGAAGGTCGGCCGTGACTTCCAAGCCAGCACTGCCACGTCAACGACTTTGTTGCGCAGTCAACATGCAGGATAGCACAGCTCATCACTTTTCATCGTTCACCACCCCGATCTCGTATCCTATCAGCACCTCTGTACTTGTTCCCTCCCAGCCACGAGTTCCGGCCGCTGAGATCATGAAGCGGCACGTCCGGTCAATATACAGCGAAGAGATGACGCCAGCCCGTGGAGGTCCCGGGATAATGAGGAACGGAACCGTCGAGTGCTTGAAAGCCCGGGTATCGCGAAGGTCGTACAGCCGTAGGATATCGTGTGAAGCACTATACTCGGGTCAGACTTCAACTCCTTCTCGATAGCCACACACCAACCCCATTCCAGCAACACTCACCAGACCAGATGCCGCCCGTTTGGCATCGCCCGTACTGCACTGACTGCGCCACTGCCAGCAGGGAACTTGAAAGACCGCTCCGGCGCCCAGCCACTCCTAGCCTTGTGTACATTGTACTCCTCCACCGTGCCGTTTCGTCTGCCGGCATAAATCCAGTTACCATCTGGACTCCAGCACGCTCCCATACACCAAGGCGGCACACCGCGCTGGTTACCAATTCTTGCAACAGGATCTTGAACACGTCGATCCCAAAGCCGGATTGTGCCATCAGTGGCGGCGGAGAAGAAGATGGTATCGGCTGATTGAGTGGGGTCCATGGCGGGTGGGGGAGGGTCTGACGCGAAGACCAAGGACGGTGATCCTGCTTCAGGCTTCTGTCCATCTGGCACCGCGACAGCTTCTCCCATGCTATCCCCAACCGGCTGCGCCACGGCATCGGTCGTGGATTTTTGGCCCAGCAGCCCTTCCGTCGCATCAACAACTGTATCCGCCGAAGTTTGGTTTCTCGAGACTTCCGGGCTATTACTTTCCGCGGGTTGAACCGTCGGGCCCGCAGCGGCGTCAGGACCGAAATCATTCGTCATATCGATGTCGGCAGAGTGATCCATGCCTCCGTCCTGGCCTGAGCCGTCGTGTAGGGGCGGCATGCCCATATCTCCCATGGCCCTCGAGAACTCATCATCATCATCACCGCCGTAGTTGCCGCCGACATTGTCACCAAATAATGACCCGGTGTCACTGCCGCCAAACAAGGACTCGTGGGCAGGAGACGCCTGACCTTCGATACCTTCGCCAATTGCGCTGGGTGCATGGGCATCTGGGCCGGCCGCGCCGCCATTGATACCATTCTGCAGGGCTTTTCCATTGTTCGAGGTGAATGTTGGGTCCAACTTGATGTCTTCCTCCATTGCATCAGCAGGGATCGGCGCTCCGTTGACTGGGCGCAGTTCGATCGCGGAAATCTGACCTCCGCTGCCATCGAAGGTCCGCTTCACGGTTCCAGTATTCAAATCCCAATCGAAGATATTCTTGTCCCAGCTGCCGCTCAGGACGCTCTTCTCATCCTGGGCCAAGGACAACACACTCACAGCATTAGAGTGTTGCTGGAGGCATGTTATACGCTTTCCTTCGTCGTGCCTCACGCTCTGCAGGTTGATGCCGCCCGACTCAAGACCCGACAGCAGCCACAGTGCTTGCGAGTGGACTGCCAGAGAGTAAACTGGCGACAGCACATGCTCTTCGTTGCCCCGAGGGTTTGGCGGCCCCGGCTCCTCGTTCTCCCAGTAAGACATCAGAATGCCCGCTTTGACTACGCTGTCGACAAAGGGGTGTCTTTGCGCCACTGTGAGAAGCTGCTTGCCGTTTATCGTCCCCGGCCCGTCGTATTTTCGGATATAACCATCTGACCCTCCAGTCATCCAGTATCGAAGATCCGGTGTGATTGCGATGGCATTGATACTGGTAGCCTGGGGGGCAGCCATGGTGGGTACAACATCGTAAAGTCTGGCGGTGACAGCCTCTGGACGGACAGTCGGGAAGAGACTCGACGGCTGTGACGGCTGACCCGTCGGCTCCTGGGAGGGCCGCGTGGAGCTGGCTCTGGGGCGTTCTCTAGGATCTTCTCTTGGATCTCCCGTTGTTCCATCGTCACCCTTGTCTTGTCCGTCATCTGCTATATCTTCCCGGTCGCCATCCTCCTGGTCGTCTTCGTTCTCGTCCTCGTCGTTTTCTATGTCACCTTCGGCATCGTCCACGTCTTCCATGACTTCATCCTGGTCATTGTCGGAGCTCGCATTCGAGTCTAGTGGGCCAGCACAGGTCAGTAACGCAGCAGCCGGCGGCGAGCGCGCATGTCCCTACCTCTTTCATCATCCTCCATTGTGTCGTCTAGCAAGGCAAATCACGGCCTTGCAAGGCGCGTGTCGGGATCTCGGCTTCCGCAACGGTCTCTGGGGGTCGCAAATCGGCAGGTTTGTGCGCGATGATAAGAAGTTACGACGCGATAGAAGCCAAACGACTGCTATTCCCAATTTGTAAGCAACAGAATAGACAACTGTAGTACTGATTGCATCGGTAGATTTTAGCAGTTGGATACGACGTGTTTGTGGTGCGGGTGTGATTCCGATGGAAGCGTCGCGAAAGAGCGAGTCGCACGCGACGAAAGGCTGGAAAAGGTATCTCTCAACAGGCCTTGGCGGGGGGCGCGGGCAACCTACAGCGCCACGTACATAAGTACCTAATACCTAGCACGGAGGCATGTGCTTAGGTAGGTGGGTACTTCGTACTGCACTACAGGTACCCAAGCTTATACACTATTGCAATGAATTCAAGCCTCGGAAGATGCCAAACGCTTGCGATGAGCCTTCGCGTCCAGGAGAGGAGTGGGTCTGCGCCGTGATATAAGGCTCCCGAGGTTTTACCACCGGTCGAGGTTACCACCAAGGGTCCCGCAAATTCATCGGAGTACGGAAATGGTAACTTCCTCCGTGCGGCGGCAAAGTGGGGCCGATCCGACCGCAACCCACCGAATTTCGGAGCTTCTCGGTACACTTTCCGACCCATCCGCCAGTCCCGCCCCCCCGCTCCCTGCACTTACATCTGGCCTCTTTCACTCCATAATATATTGAATCAACGGACAGTCTAGTTCGCTTGTGTTTGCTTTAGCTATTCTACATATCCTTGAAGGAAGTCGAACCGGAAGGTCTGGTTCATTGGTCTGCAAGTAGCCGGCGGTGATGCTACGTGGCGATGTAATGCAAACAAACTTCACGCGGACCATAGCTCACCGCTTGTCTTTGCACTTGGCTATCACTTGAGCTGCCAACCCTTCACAGCATGCGCCGTGCAAGCACCAGAAGCCATCCCGGGACATTCTCCATATATTGTTATTTCCATCCATACATACTGTCCATCGAACTTCTACAAGCTACCCCTAATCGTCTGTCTCAGCCACCTCCAATCTCCGGTAGAGTTGTCACGGTTTTCATCATCAGGCGAGCCCGACCGAAAGTCCTGGGGAAGTCCTAGTGTTGATGTTTTGATGTTGTCGTTCTTGTCTGACCGATACACTCTTGAGCTATCGGTTTGAAAGCTCTACAATAGCTGAACGCACAGGTACAGAGTGAATACCTTTTTATTCATGATTACACACATTGATATTTGGTATCATGGTTATCCGCTGTTAACCCGGAACAACCCCCCCCCCCCCCCCCGATGAGAAATTTGCGCACGCCTCTTGCCAAACTTGTCACTTTTTCCTGAACTTGTGCTGACTGGCTGCCTCCTTACTTTCATCCACAGTTATAGGTTCTTTACTCAAGAATATGTCCCCGCAGGCAGTAAATCTTGACAGAGCAGACGCCATAATTCGATCTCATGTCTTCCCTGAAGCCCAGGAGGGTTGGCGAAGCATCCCGGAGCTGCCTCTAGCTAACGAAATCACGAAACAAAATGGCAGCCTCCCTATGGAGCACCGTCCAATTGGCTCCAGCCTCAGCAAAGATGCCTATCTCGAGGCCCAGTACAGAATTCTGCGGCACGAGGGCATCGAGCCGTTACGGAAGGCCGTTCAAGAGTACAAGGCCGCACCTGAAATGATAGAGAGCAACGAGACCCTGATTTATACCGAGGCAAGTAAATCCACGCTGGATAACAGGAGACGGCACACACATCAAACTCTCTGTAACTGACAGCAATTCATCAGGTTTTCGTTAGCGGCATCAACATAGTCCGCCTTGGCACTATGGTTCGCGTTACGTTCTCTGCAGTGCGCACCCGATCACGTGTGAATTGGTCTGCATCCCAGCGTCTTGTCCCCGGCACTGTCGTTGCCCTTTCACCCATTTTAGATAACTTTGAGTCCACATGCATCGTGGCCGTTGTGGCTGGTCGTTACGACGAATTCATTGTTAGCACCGTCACTCCACCCCCGATTGACCTGGAGATATGCGATTCTCAACTGGTGGCGGGCCTCATGCAGCCCGATCAGGAATACGTCATGATTGAGGCTCGCTCCAACTACTACGAGGCCGTTCGCTACGTCATGGAAGGCCTGAAGCAGACCGCACAGGTTAGGTAGGTAGTAACAAAAGCCTCCGTATATGAATTGCTAATGATCTGAAGGTCGCCGCTTGACAAGTATCTCTTCGGAGGGGTGACTAAAGTTAACCGCGCGACGTTCTTGCCATACCCACTTGGTTCGTTGGATGTCTCGACTCTTTGTCATAGGAATGTCTCTTGTTTCGTGCCTCTACACATCCCTGCTCATGGCAACATTCCAGAGCACATTCAATCCCAAGCGAAGCTGGATAAATGGCAGATGATGGCGCTACGGCGGATGATTACCAAGGAGCTGGCCATAATACAAGGCCCCCCCGGAACTGGCAAGACGCACACGTCCATAGCAGCGTTGAGGATCTTGCTGAGTATGCACCCAAACGACAAACCGATCATTATCACAGCCCAAAAGAACGACACCGTTGACGAGCTACTAATTCGACTGCAAAATCTCGGCGTGAGCTTTGTCCGTCTCGGTGGCCAGGCGAAAGCCGTCGCAGTATCGGAACGGACACTGTACAGTCTTCGAATGTCGTCGCGTGACAAGACCTGGAGACGTGATCGCTTTCAGAAACAGCTCGATAGTCTGAAGTCACAGGTCAAGCTTCTCGTCAATCGCTGCTTTCCGCCTTTCCACCAACAACTAATCATGCCTCAACATCTTCAGGACGTCGGACTAATCACAACTGCGCAATGCGGATCGATAATGGGAGTGTGGGCGGGGACAGCAGACAAGATAGCTGGAGAGATCTGCAGGCACCCGCTGGGTCCGTGGCTAGGAGACCAGTTTCTCGTCAAGGAACTGCCCAGAAGCATCCACGTCCCAATGGGCCGCGACGATGTCAAAGACGATAATAGTCTCGATTGCAGCAACTTACGCCCCATCGTAAATCGAAAGAAGGAGCAGTTGACCGGAAAGCCCATTTCAGTATCTCGCTGGGCAGTGATGACTACGCCAGCAGAAGCGGGTCTCAATTGGGAGATCAAAGCCAAGCAGCTGCTGCTACAGCATCAGAATCTTTGGGAGGTTCCAGCCCGATTCCGTGGTATGATCTACCGATATCTCGAACAACAGTACAGTGCTTCCACAAAACTGGCACTTGGAACGATTTTCAGGCAGATCAACGACGTTGTGCAAGAGTTGAGAATGGTTAGGTGGCAAGAGGACCTTGATACCGTCCGCAAGTCCGGTGCCCGCATCATAGGATGTACGACGACCGGGCTCACCAAATACCGCGGACTCATTGCCGCAATGCAGCCGCGGGTCATGATGATCGAAGAAGCTGCCGAGACTCGAGAGGCTAACATAGTGGCTGCCTTGTTCCCTTCCTTGGAACAGATGATACTCGTAGGCGATCACATGCAGCTTGCGCCGCACGCGGATGTGTTTGAGCTCGGTAGACCTCCTTACAACCTGAACGTGTCCCTGTTCCAGCGACTGGTCGAGGGCGGGCTGGAGTTTTCCGGCCTTCAGATTCAGAGGCGGATGGTGCCAGACATCCGGGGGCTCCTCAACGTCTGGTATCCGTCCCTAGCGGACCACGAGTGCACCCGAGGTCGGGACTTTGTGCCCGGCATGGGTTCGCAGCGCCTGGTATGGTTCGATCATCAGCATCCCGAATCAGCCGATAGATACTCCAGCAAAGTCAACGCCTTTGAGGCAGAAATGATCATCGGACTATATAACCACCTAGTCTGCCACGGGACCAAGCCATCCGAGGTCACTTTACTCACCTTTTACAGTGGCCAGAAGGCCTACATCGAGGGCATTCTGAGCCGGAACCGGGCGCTTGTCTCTGTTTCCGGACGAGACAACGGAGACAGCGATGAGTATGGCGGGCCGGAGGTGCAGACCATTGACGGATACCAGGGTAAGGAGAACGAAGTGGTTCTCATCTCTGTGACGCGTAGCCCCGAGGACCGACGAAAGCCTGACGCCGGCTTCCTCAAAGACTTGAGGCGTGTTATTGTAGCCCTCAGCCGCTCGCGACGTTTACTGGTGATCTTCGGAGACGCGCAGAACCTCATCCAGTCTTCGGGACAAGCCATCTGGAGCGAGGTCCTCGGCCAGATGAGGGGCGTACGTGCTGCCTTTGTCCCCGTGTTCTGCGGAACTCACTCGAGGGAAATTCGTATTAGAAGGCCGGACGAGTGGGAACGGCTTGCGGGCCATGGAGGATGCGACATGCGTTGTGGACAAGGAATGGGCGCTCAAGGGCCGGTTTGCGAACGGAAGTGCCACGGGTACGGTAACGGCTTCCTTGTCGTATCAACGAATGGCTCCATGCTATGCTCTTCATACTGAGCTCCAATGCTGACTTGTGGTGTCTAGGGGCCCTTGCAAGACAGCTGAGAGCGCCATAGCTGTGGACGTAAACAACAGCAACAGCGTGAGAACATCTTGTGGTACTTTCATAGCGTCGACGAAGTCCAGTTGCTCTGCAGAGGAAGATCTGATAGATTTGGAGTGACCAGTGGCACGTGGAGTGCGGCAGTCAGGTTGCTAACGAATCCGGAGGATGAGCGTGGATTGTTGGTTGTTGAGTCGCTGAGATGGAGACATTGGGATTTTTACCTCCTACCTTGCCCTAGGTAGACTGCCCGTACCATTGCTGGTCGGAAAGCCGATATGAATGCGAAGACGATCAGCCTGGCCATGAAGTACTAGCATGCTGCGCCTCGACTCTCGGGCCCGGTCCATCCACAGGAGGTGAGGCCACCAAGCGGGATCATGACCAAGGCCCAGGTTCGAGGGACCTATACTAGAGACGTTTCGAAAACCCACTCAAGCGGTCTGTGATCGTCTTCTGTTCCCCGTCGCATCACCTTATCGAAATCTTATCGCGTGCAAGTGGTCTTTCCTCCCTTGGCCTCAGGCCACGATGGTTCGTCTAAGGCGACGAGAACGGGCGAATACCCAAAGAATTAGTCGCACACCCCCGTGGCGTAGAACCCCAGGAAGTAGTAGTCGAGGGGAGTACGGATACGCTAGGTAGGTACCTAGGTCCCAAGGGCATTACCAATGGAGGTAAGTCAGTCTGTGCACACTACCTAGTGTAGTGTGTAGGTGCCTAGGTGCCGGGGTAGGTATACGGACACACTAGTTTTAGGGTGGACTAGACTCCACCGCGCACGAGGCACTGGGATGGTACGGACCATCGGCGGAAGGATGGAAAGGACACATAGACTGGGGGCCGGCACCGCCCTATAGTAGTACTAAGTACCTAGATAGGAATGTACCTTATACAGTGGCCCCCAGCCCATAGGTATTCAGGGACAACTAACCCTTCCTTCACGTCGAGAAGAAAGAGGGACACTGGAGTCGCTAATAAAAATGAAGGGTGGTAGAAGTTAGGTTTCTCCCAAAGGTTTAGCTGATACAGGATAGCTGCCCAGCGGCCATCGTCGGTAGAGAGCGACTGGTGGCAGTGGGGCAAAACCTTTCAAGCCGAACATGGACGTATTTATCAAAGTCTAGTTGGGATGAACGAGGCGCGTCGTGGTTCGGCCGGCCCATCGCGCCAGAAATCGAAACACGTCTTCTCTCGACTGACTAGTCTGGAGGTGTTATTTTTGCGCGCAATGTTTCTTGAGTCGGCTAGTCATAAAAAGACGAGCGGATTTGCTGATGGAAAAAGAAAAAAAACCAAAGTTGCGGAGTAACAGGTTGACAGGTGTGAAATTTGCCCTTGTGCTTTACCCCATTAAATAAAGCCATTTTTGGTCTTGATCTTGCCAGGGAACGATGGTATGAATTACAACATGAGCTGCGAAGAATCCAATATGAAACGTTGTTACCATAAACTCGGGTGACAAAAATCTCGGCTTCTAACTGCACGGCACTGACCCTGACCTTGGGTTGCCCGCAGGCCCTAGCGCTTTACCTACCTACCTATGGAGGAGGTAGGTACATGCCGGGCTTACCTAGTTGTACACTAGGTGTCGCGCTGCCCCGAGCTCTTGGTATTCTCAGGATGGCCCCGCCCGCGCCGACAGTGCATGGTGGTGCAGAAGACCCTCCCACATGTCGGTGCTACCTACCAACTTACCAAGGCTCAGTACCTAGTAGTTCGTGATAAGGACTACCTACCCTAGTGTACCTAGGTACTTACACTGCATGCTGGCCGTCCCGCATCGTCGATCAACACAACCGCGTGCTCCACCTCATGAAGAGCCGCCCTGCCAACCTACCTACGGTCTACCTAACCATCCTAATAACTTAGTGTACCTAGGTACACTAGGTAGGTAGGGCGGCAAGACAAGGGTTCACCCTCAACGACACACGCCCCTCTGTCCTTGTTCTTCTCCCTTTTTTTCTTCTTCTTTTTTTTTGGTAGGGCTGAACCGGACATACGCACTTCATCTCACTTTCTTCATCGCATTCATCACTGGCGTCATCGCTATTATATATCATCATGACACAACCTGTCAGATTCCAAGGATACAGGTTGTGAAATGATGAATTCAGCTGGTCTTGATTGAGAAACTGCCAAAGACGGGTCTTATTTACCTCGACGTCGACCATCATGCTCTCCCTACTTGCAAGCACATGTACACAAAATCTGATCCAAACCATCACTTCGTGACTTGTCCGACCAAACATAGAAGAAATAAACCAAATTGTACTAGCTGTGAGATACAACACTGTGAGCCCCGTAGCTCATTGCCCTTTGGATGAACCTCATAAGATAGGGGTGTGATATCCCGTTGAACCAGATGCACAGACGAAACTCCTGTGAAAGAAACAAATGAGATGCGAGATGGAGTGGGATGACATGATTCAAGTAATCAGATTCTGCCGTACTCCGGGTATCACCGTAATAAACCCATATGCTTGGTATGCCGAAGGCCGTGTCCGAGATGTGAAGAAGATGCTTGATGGCTACCTCAAGCCATGCTAGGGAAATGGAAAAGGAAGACAGGGAAGGGAATATCCGTCCGTCCGTCCTGAATCAATCCTGTATGTAGGTGTGGCCAGGAACCAGTGCGGTGGGCGAAAATCTGAGGGACAATCCTGAAATCGATTTCGCTGATGCAGTGTTCAAAATATGAACGAATATGGTGAGCCGGTCGTGCAGCACGTATATCGTGGATAGTTGTGTCCTGGTCGTGGTCGAGTTGGCATCATACCTCCAAGGAAAAGGAAACCAAATGAACTAGGAAACACTGTGACGCGAGAAAATAATACACCATGCTGTATGATCTTGTGGCCGGGAAAATGCGCGTCGTCTTCAGATGAACTGGCTCATCCATTTCGGATCCAACCAGCCAACCTTGTCATATGCGAGCCAAAGCTTGGAAGCCTTATTGACATCGATCTTGCACGCCTGCTGAGCATCCGTCTTGCGAAACTCCTTGCCTGTCCTGGCGCATTCCAACCTCCGGATGAAGATACGGCGTTTGCTGGTGAGGTAGGTAGCGCAGTCGAGACGGAGATTTGCTGCGAGACTGGCTTCATCAGCATGAAGCAGATTGATGTTAGGGTCATCGCTGAGGTCGATTGGGGGGCCCTTCCATTCAGTCTTCAGGGAGTTCGGCTTATCGGGCAGAGAGGAAACCGGCGGACAGTAGTCAGCAAGGGCGCCGAAGTCGCGATCCTCCCTGTTCGGCGCCACAACACGACGAGCAGGGTCCGGTGTGTCGCTAACACGACGAGCATGTCGCGTAGGGGGGCTACTACGAACAGGTCGAACTGCCTGCGGCCGAGAGACTCTATCAGGTCTTGGGTTCGTGTGAGAAGCAAGGGCTCTCGGTCTGGTGGAGGCGGGCCTCGTCGCCCTGGCGGGGGGAGACTTGGCGGGAGCAATGTTCTGATATCGCATGCCGCTGTTCCACCGAGCACTGTTCAGTCTCCGATCGGCCCTGACCTGTTCTCTTTCCTTTTCAAACCACGATTTCCTGTTGTTGGCGAACAGTTTCATGACCTGCGACTTGAGCTCCAAGGCCAGCTCATAGTCCTCTGGTTGAGGAGGGGAGGCTTCGCGGAACAGGCCAGGAGGCCGAGCGACGATGTGCTCGTCGACGATGCGCCGACGTTCAATCGTTTCGGTGGTTGGAAACAGAGGAGGCTGAGCTGGGCTCGATGCATTGTCCTCACGAGGATACAAGATCGGGTCCTTGGCCATTCCAGCTGGAGTTTCGGGCACTGAAGGGTCCGTGGGGACGTAAGGGGAGACTGGTGGGGACATTGGCATGTTGGGCTTGATAGCCTCACGAACATGGTGAGCTCGCGACGCCGGAGACACATGAAGTTGCTGACCCTGGCTGAAGTTTTCGAGGGGTACTGATTCGGGAGGAGACATGAGGTTGCTAATATCAGAAGCTTTCGTGGTCGGGTCCCGTGGTAGCGAGTTTGTGTGCGATGACATGTTGTGATGACTGGAACCAACTGTCTGCAGTATGGCAGTTGGCATGGACGATCGTGATGAAGACATGTTGATTGGGATTCGGAAGGCGTGAGTAGAGCCGAAAGTAGTGTGAGGCTGCGATGAAGTCGAGAGAGTACGTTTGTCAGCCATAATATAGTGGCGAGCGGTGGCGCGGCCGGTATGGAGATATCGGAGGTGAGACTAGGATTCGGCGATAGTGGAAGTCGATGGACCAGAAGAGAAGACCGAGGATGAGAGGGTTTGCAACTTGACCCAGTCTCTTCCTATAAGTTTGTTCGGTGGGTGTCTGATGACAGTAATGTCTCAACCGTGCTGCAATTGAAGCCGACGGCTGAATGTGGGTGCTTGTCGACGATGACGCTGGATTGCCGCCTTATCGCGGCTGGGCGCCGACGTGGTGAATATCCAGTGGAAGACAAAGCAGATTACTGTTCCCTGAGCGAAGAAGCTAGGCTTCAAGCCCCATTGGCCTGAATTGATTCGGCAGTGGGAGAGGTCGTGCGTCAACTGGTGGCAATGGGCAATTCCTCGAGATTGACAACCGAGGTGTTGATTGATACTGGAGAAAACGGCGGTCGATGGTGGCGGAATGAAGCGGGTTGAGTACCAAGAGAGATGTGGCGATGGGTACCGACGGATAGATACTATTGCGAAGAGTGGGCAGACAGAACCTCGAGGAAAACAATGCGAAGGGGCTGGTGTGGTGGATGAGTAAAGATAGAGTGAAAAGGGATTGGAGAAAGAGAAGAAACCTAGAAGAGGGCAGCGACAAGGAGAATAAGAAGTAGCGGGAGAAAAGCGAAGCCGGGCGCAAAGTGGATGATGGAAACGGGAGGAGAAAGAGGAGGGACAAGATGGAAGCGTAGTTAGGCAGGTAGGTAGGTACCTTGGGAACCTACCGGACCTTTGCTGGGTACCCTCCTCGCTCAACCTGCTATAGTTGGGTACTTGTGGCTATCCGTCGCTATCCACCGGGCTTGACGCATACCTTGAGGCCAGGCAGGTCAGTGTACTTTCCTAACTTACATACCTTATGGACTCTACCCAGGCAGACAGCTTTGAATATGGGCTGCTCTAAGTGCTGTGATGCAGTGAGGCAGATGAAACGGCCCACGTACCTCCCTAGCTGCCTACTTCTCGCCGTATGTCCTGTCCTCCTAACCACTTACCTAACGAAGAGATAGAAAAAGAGAGAGAGAGAGAGAAAGTAGGTAAACAGGACACCACAGCAAGGATGGGGAGGGGAGGACGAGTGACAGAAGTCTGGAGGAAGCATCTGGAGACGTGGAAAGTGGATCTGGGCTTGTTCTTCCCTTTACGCCACCTGCCTGTCCACCTACACCTCTGCAAGCATTGCAAAGGTTAGCGCGTTACCTGGTGGGGCCTACCTAATCGCCTGGCCCCACCGTGTAGTACGCTAACCTTTGCAATGCTTGCAGAGGTGTAGGCACTGCCTGCGCAGATGCCTAGGGCGTGTGAGTTCTAGGTGGTTTCCATTGGTTTGGAAGAGTCACTGGACTGGTCGCAACACTGAACAGGGTACCCTACTGTAGTGTCTGTTCTGGGTCAGTACCCACATCACCTGCCCACCTCGATGACCCACCATCACACAGGATAGGTAGGTCCTGTGTACATTGGACCCTTGCCCCAGGCCAGCACCCGCCCCATGCTATCAGGGTATGTATCAGGGGTGGTCTTCATCACGAATATCTTATTTTCACACCCTTATGGCTAATCGCACACTCTCTCTAGGCCTTGTGCCTCCTCCCCACGTAGGTAGGTAGGTATTTGTGTGTTGGTGTTGCCTTATCTCCTGTATCTATCCAATAGGACTGTCCAGTCAGACTGAGCCACACCAGCCTGTCATCTCTTAGAATCGCATTTTTGTTCACACCTACTTTAGGGTGGGAAACAAGGCAGAAACTACTGGCGCCAGGAGCTGAATTGGCCTCCATTGTCATTGTTGTGGCACCGTGCCTCTTCCTACAGTCCTCCACCCTAACTGACTTTATGTGCCTAGGTAGCGATGTTGTACAGTACTCTCCTGTGAAACCCAGTAATGCCAGTAGAGTCCAGGCTATAGTGCCTAGGCTGAGGCTGCAAAGTTAAATAGCATCTACTGATGGATATTGACACCTCAAGGCAACACAGGAAATGTCAGACACTTACTCACCTTACTATGCACTTGGAGGGGTACCTGGTACCTGTGTAAGCAGGGAATAGTTCTATACCTACCTAGGTACAAAGGCATATAATGAAGGAGTTGTGCTGCTATGGACATTAGTCGAGGGCCTGGGCCCTTACCTAGAGAGTGAATCCAAGGAGGTGTGACACAACACAGTATTGTTGAATTACGCGTCGATTGGTACGTATATTGAAGTAGGTGTCTATATGCCACCACACGCGATTTTCGCCCCTATTACGCCCCGCGCTAGCCGTTAGGGGCTTAGCCGCTGGACCTTCTATTAATCTAGGCCGGCCCTTAGCTATTAACTTATATAAGTAGCTAAAATTTACTCTTATACTATTTAAAGTAATAAGCTTAAATTTATATAATTTAATATACTTCTTTAATAAGGGCCTCTATAAGGCTTTTACTATTATATTAATAGCTAAAGGGCGTAACGCAGCGTAATCCAGCCGAAGGTTCGCACAAGCAAAGGTTTGTTTCGACATGTCAGTCACGCTGTTTAGCGCCGCCTATTAGTAATAGTATCGTTATTATCGCTAGAAGGGCAGGTAAGCGGAAGCGTTAAGGTACATACGCCCTACTAAGCTCTACTTAAGACTACTTAGTAGAGCTAGAGGGGGTCAAAGCTACTGGATATACCCTATTGGATACTTTTATTTAATTATACTATTTAATAATGTATGGCTATGGTGTATTCTTTTTAGAATAACCTATAGAAATGTCCGGACGAAATAACTACTTAAAAAAACACAAATAGCTAAAAGGCTTTTTAAATATATTATTTTATTTATTCCTTTTTAGTATATACTTTATAGCTTAATTACTTTTTTAATTACTCTATAATTACTTAGTAATTAGTACTTTTAAATACCTCTTTAAAGTAGTATATTTATTACTCTTTTTTAGTTTTTAAGTAGTTCTGTTACTCTTATTAAACCTTTACCCCTATAGTAAAAAGAGTAGTACTATTTTTAAAGTACTTAAAGTTTATAATTCTTTTTTTTATTTTTTATTAGTAAAGTTAAGGCCCTTAAGCTTTTTACTCTTAAGTTTAGTTTTATAAAGTACTTTAAGTTACTTAATTTAATTAATAAAATTTAGCTACTTAAAGAATACTTTAAAGTAGGTACTAGTAAATAGCTTTATAAACTTATTAGTTATTAACTTTATTATAAGAGTATACTTAATAATAATATAGTTTTTTTAAGCCTTTTAATATAGCTAATAGTTATAAATATTAATATAGTATAACTTTATTTATAATTAAACTATTTCTTTATTAATAAAGTAAATTATTTATTAATTATTATATTAAATTTATATACTTAATACTAGAGCTATTAAAGTAACTTTAAAAGTCTTTTTTTTTAAATTTATATAAAAAGTTATTATTAATTAACTTATAAAAATTACTTTTTTTACTACTTAAAAAAGTATAAGTAGTTTAACTTTTATAGTTAATATAGTAACTATATTTTATTTATTAACTTACTACTTAATTAATTTACTAAAAAACTTAATTATAAAGGTTTAAAAGTTTTTATAGTTTATTATATTATTAATAAAGTTTATATTTATAGTAACTATAAAGCTATTATTAAGTCCTTTTTTTTATAACTATATTTAAAGTATAAAGTATATTAGTAAATAAAGTAAGTTATAGTCCTTTTAGCCTTTTTAGTATACTTTAAACTAGGGTTATAGTTAAAGTAGGTAAGTTAGTTAGTTAAAAGAGTAATATTAAGTTAGGTTATTATTACTAAGTATATTATAGAGTTAATATTACTTTAGTATTAGTTAGTTTAAGTATATATAACTATTTCTTTATATAGTAGGAATTTATTTACTTAAAGTAGTAAAGTATATACTTTTTTTAATTTTATTATATATTACTAAAGTTGTTTAGTAAATTTATTAATATATATAAATTATAAAAGCTATAGTTACTTTATAGTATAGTTATAAATAACTTTAATTCTTAAAAACTATTATAAGTCTTAACTACTCTTAAAATAATACTACTTTTAAAAAACTCTAATAAACTCTATAGCTTTATTATAGTACTTTAAGGAGAAGTAGAGTATATAGTTATCTATATAAAAAAAAAGATTATATAGTTATATATTTAATAATAGTTTTTACTAATAACTTACTTTAACTTAAGTTTTTATAAACCTACTTTAAAATAATACTACTAAAAAAGTAGTAAGTAATATAATTTATAAAGTACTTTAATAAATTTAAGAATAGTACCCTTTTTTTAGTAACTAGGGAGTATTTATATATAAATATCTTTATTAAACTCTATATATATAAAAGTATTTATAGTATTATATTATAAAAGTTTAAAATTAAAGTAATTAATAATAGCTATTAGTATTTAAAAGGATATACTAATAAGTATTAAGGTATATATTTTTTAGTTATGTTAATACTACTAATATTAGTATACTCGTAGGTAAGGGGGTTTAATTAAATGTAATATAGGTCCTTATAGGGAGTTAAAAAGTATAATAATTTCCTTAAGTCTATAGTATTTACGTACTAGTATAAATATAGGAGTTTATAGTAGAGTTACGTAGTTATATAACCCCTAAATAGCTATAGCTCCCTCCTAGCTACTATAGGTATAGGGGCTTATAAATACTAGGGCCTTAGCACTATAGCTATAGTAGCTTATAGTACTATAGTTATATTAATACTAGGACCCCCTCTAGGGTAACTAACGGCCCACGAGCCACGTACTTTAGGGAATAGCCGTCTAGCCACCCACTTTGTTGATCTTTTTCGTTATAGTACTCGAATTTACTTACTACAACGTAGCTTCTACAGATTTAAAGTAATAAGTGTTTTTAATTAATTTTGAAGTAGACTACTAATTACACTATTAATACTACTAAAACCACTAATGCCTTCCGTATACCTCCCGTATACCTAACTGTCTAGACCGTCCCTTTAAACTTATTAAATCTAATCTAAACTAAACCGTCCCTTCCCTCACAGACCGCACTATAGCTAGTTAACCTAATTAGACCGCTTTTCCCTACGCTCGTTAGTAAATATTTTAATATACTTTATTAAACGTACTAGTCTCTTATAAACTCTAGGGGATCTATAGTTATCGTTACTACTTCTATTACTTACTTAAAGTAGTATTAGTTATTTTTTAAAAATAATAAGTTTAAAATTTAACTTAGCGTTAGATTAACTAATAGGGCTAGTTTAATAGTTCTTATTTAGACTCTATTACTACTAGTTTAAAAAAAGTAAAGGCTAAAGATAGTGATTTAGATCTTTATATTTAAGGGTTAAGTTAGTTAGTTATACTATATATTAATAGTAGTAATACTAAGCTATATAACTACGTTACTAAGTTAGTTAATATTATTCTTAACTATAGTAACTAGGTTGTAGTATTTAGTATTTAGTAGTGGCTAGGGGACTTTTATAAGTATAGTATTTTTTACTATTTTATTACTTTAAAGGATTGTTGGGTATGTAGGAATGTGGAAGATAGGAGGAATTGATAAAGGGCTCGCTCGTAGTAGTACCTTTTTCTTTAATTGTAAACGCCACTAGGGCTTGTTAGGCTCTACGCGTAGTGTGATCTAGCTAAAGGTTTGTATAAGTAAAGGTTTGTTTCGATATGTTAGTCACGCTATTTAGCGCTGCCTATTAGTGATAGTATCGTTGTTATTACTAGTATATCTACGTCCACGTCTACTACCATAGGAAGGGTAGGTAAGTGGAAGTATTAAGGTATATACACCCTACCGAGCTCTACTTAAGACTACTTAGTAGAGCTAGAGGGGGTTAAAGCTACTAAATACACTCTATTAGATACTTCTATTTAATTATACTATTTAATAATATATAGCTATAGTACATTCTTTTTAAAACAACCTATAGAAATATTTAAACGAGACAACTACTTAAAAAAACATAAATACTAATACTAGTACTTTTTACTTTAAAACTTAAAGTCTTAATAAAAAGTATAAAAATTAATTATAATTATAAAAAGGGTAGTAATTAACTTAACTTAAGTAATTAAGTCTTTTAAAAAAATAAAAAAAAATTAAAAAATAGTTATAGGTATTAAGGGCCTTAAGTCTAATAGTACTAGGGGCTAGTAATAGCTTTAGTATAATAGTCTTTTAGTCCTTTTATACTATTTTAATAAAACCTCTTTTATATTTTTTAAAAAAGCCTTTAAAAACTATAATTTGTTTTAATTTATCTTTTACTTACTTTTCTTTATTACCTATCCTTTTATCTTAATTATTATTTTATTATTAGTAATAAAGTACTTAAGTATATAGTTTAAAAAGGATTTTATAAATACATTAGTAATATTATTACTTCTTACGATTTAGTAGATATTACTAATTTTGTAGTATTTATAGAATTATTATAAAGCTATAATATCAATTATTAAACGTTTTTCTTTAGTAGTACTAAACTTAATAAAGTACTTATATAGTAAGTATAAGTTTATATATACTATAATAGGGATTTAAAGAAGCTATAAATAGTTAGTTATAATATAAAGTGTTTTAGTAATAGCTATAGTTATATTAATACCTACTATTATTTTATAAATCTTAAATATTAGTATACTATAGGTAACGCGCTTATTCTTTATTAAGTTATAGTAGATAATATTTTTTTATAACTTAAAGGTATTATTAGTAATGTACTTTTTATTACTAAGTGTAATAATAAAGCTAAGTTATAAAAAAAAGTTAGTATTATTA
Organism: Colletotrichum musae; assembly: GCA_027406025.1. Taxonomy (NCBI): domain Eukaryota; kingdom Fungi; phylum Ascomycota; class Sordariomycetes; order Glomerellales; family Glomerellaceae; genus Colletotrichum; species Colletotrichum musae. Next base: position 2,265,848 of record JANVYC010000001.1, on the reverse strand, counting down.
ATAAATAATTTATCTATAAATATAAATAGCTTATAAATAAAAAGGTTAAGTAGGATATATATTAACCCATAATCTAGGTTCTTAATCTACTACTAAAGGTACTTATTAAGTATTTTAATATCTTTATTAATTAACTCCTAGTATTAAGTAGTAACTAATAGGTTATAAAACGCTTTTAACTAGTAAATTAATACAATATAGGTACTATAGGTACGTTACTAAATATACTAAGTCTTTTAATTATTACTAAAAGTTATAGTAATAATTTTTTTACTCTAGCCTTTTTATTTAAATACTAAGTTATTACTTTTAAAATATAGGATACTACTATTAAATATAAAGGGATTATTTAAAGTTAAAAAGGACTTTAGTTTAGTTATAAAGTTTACCTTTTAAAGCTATTAATCCTTATAAGTTAAAAAATTAATAATAAAAATACTTAGTATATTATTTATTTATATTCTAACTATAATAAAGTTGCTATTATTAATTAAAGAAATTAAAAGGTATAAATTGTATATTAAAGTAACTATATTTAACTTTTTATAGTAGTAATAGTAGTATATTACTTACTAGTAAGTACTAACTTTAATAATACTATAGAGTAGTTACTTTATAATTATAATAGAGTTAAAAGGGTATTAATCTTTAATTTAAATAAGGAGCCTTACTAAAATCACCTAGTTAAGCTTTATTTTTAACTAAGTATATACTTAAGTAATATTTTATAACTAAAAAGTTATACTATTATAAATAAAAAAAGGTATAAGAGTAAGGATTAACTACTATAAAGCTCACTATATTATTAGCAATTAAGTTAGGATCTTAGCTTTACCGTTATTAGTATAACTTTATACTACAAAATAGGATTTTTTATATAAAGCGTTTATAGTTTTACTCTTAACTTTATTAATAATACAAAACTTAAAAATACAGTACTACTTATATACTATAGGGTTAAATAGAACAATCTTAAAGATATTATAATTTTAAAGTACTAATATCTTTTACGTAGTTAAAAGTTAAAAGAGTTTATTAGGAATAGTAATTACACCTTTATTTTAAAACTTCTTAATAAAAGTAAAGTTAGTAAACTCTTTTACTAAAATAAAAGTAGTAGTAGTATTTATAGTAGCTTTGTAAGGGTAGCTAGAGTAGTATTTAAAAGGAATAAGGGTCACTATAATAATAGTTTTAAGTATAGGTTCTTTAGTTTTATTACTATTATTATTTAAAGTATTACTTTAAAACTTATTATTAAAGGGTAGTAGGTTTTTAAAGTTATTCTTATTAGTATTATTATAAAAGGGTTTAATACTTATTAATTTGAATATTTAAGGGCCTTATAGTAAAGTAAAAGTATATAATTTACTATTAATAGTAATAAAGTAGTAAGGGCCTTACTACCTACTTTTTTTATACTATACCTTAACCTTTAACTAAAGTAAAAAGTTTAGGGTTTTTACTATATTAGGGCCGTTACGCGCCTTAAGGCCCTTAGTAACTATTTATTTAGTATAGAAGTAGTAGACTTTTTTTATAGCTTTTTAAATAGTTATAGCTTTTTTAATAATATTTAGTAATAATAAAGAAGTATTATTAACTCTTAAGTACACTCTAAAAACTAAAAGGGTAGGTATAAAGCTATTAAGCCTAGTTATATTATTAATAGCTTTAATAGTAGTTTAAAGCTATGCATCTTTATTTATTATAAAGTTTTTAACTTTAAAAATCTTATAAACCCTATATACTATAATATAGTACTTCTTAACTTTACTAATTAAATAGTATACTTTAATTAAAGTATCTTTAAGAGTAATACTAAAGGATTAAGCGTTACTATAGAAGTTACTAAAGTAAAATCTAGTACCTAGATTAGTAACAAAGTAATTAAGAGGTCCTTAATATATATTAATCTAGTTCTTTTAAAATACTTACTATAAATATTTAGTAAAGAGTAATTCTAAAAAGTAGGCAGTATTAAATACTATAGTAGTATTAACTATATATAAAACGGGTTTACTATTTAAATATATAACGTTAATAATAACTTTATAGTTAAAGTTATAGTTATTATAAACGTTAAACTTAAAGTAGGAAAAAATAAAGCTATTAAACTAATATTAATAGTATACTTAGGTAAAAACCTTAATTACAGAAATTTTAATAGAGTTTCTTAATTTCTATAAAACCTAATAGAGTCTTTAAACTAAAGAGTAACTAAATTAGTAATAAAAATACTTAAGCTTAATATTAGTAAAGTAGTAAAATATAAGGGACTTCTCTGTATTAAAAAGAAGCTATTTATAGCCCTATTGTTAGATAATAGGTACTACTATTTAACTCTAATAAAGCTTATTATAAATATTATTAAAAACAATACCTAGTTAATCTATATTACTAAAACTTAAAAAAAAAGGGAGTATTTATAGGTATAACCTAAAACGTAATTATACTAAACGGCATAGGGACATTAACCGTTTTAAGTAACTTAACTATAATAGAGTCTTTAAATACAATTAAGACCTTACTAGTTTATAAGGTATTTAACTTAAAGTTAAGTAAAAAGTAGTTATAAAGCGTAAAGTATTAATTATATCTAGTAGTAAAGAATTTCGCTATACTAGTATTAGATATAATACTCTAAAAAACGTTTAAGGAGTACCGGCTATAGTATGTAAACGCTATTTAAAAAAGAAGTATATTAAATAGACTTTATTATATTAAGTAGTAAGTTAATACGTTATTATAGAGAATCTTAATAACTTAATAACTATTAATTAAAGCTATTAAAGTAGAGGTATTAAAAAATATTATATAATAAATAAATCCTAGCCCTTTGTTCTTTTTATTACTCATAGCTATAGGAAAATCGTTAACTAATATAGCGTCTTTATTGTCTTTTTTAGGGCCCTTATATTTAAGTAAAAATTAATAGTAGGCTTTAATAAAAGGGTCTTAAACGTATACTAAAGATTTAAAGTACTTATAGGCCTTGTTTTAAGTACTTTAAAGGTAGTTAGTAAACTAGTAACCCGCTTTACTATAAATATAGTACTTCTTAGTGCCTCTATAGAAAGAGAAAGAGAACTTACTTAAGGGTTAGTTATAATATACGTAGTTAAAGTAATAGCCCTAATAACTACCGCTATACTTATAATTAACATAAAAGGCATCTATAAAAGTAAATTAATTACTTATTATACTACTATCCATAAGGCTTATAGTAGATTAAAGGTCTATAATAGTTCTACTAAGTAATAAAGAGGCTTTAATAATAGCTATAGCTAAGTCTATTAAGGTATTATAAACTATAAAGAGTAAACTATAAAGGGCCTTATTAGATCTATACTTAGCTTCAAGTATTAGTTAGATTTTTAGTATCTTTATAATTATTACGTTAAGGTACTTAAAGCGGGATCGCCTTAAGTTACTATAGATCTTATTAATAAAGTTAAGATATTACTATTTAAAAAAGTAGTATTAATATATTTAATCCGTTTTAAAGTAACTTTAAATAACTTTAATAACGTCTATAAGGGAGTAGGTACTTATTAACTTATTAAAGTAGTTATAATAAAAGGTCTAAGTATAGCTACAAAGTATTAATAAAAAAGTAATATATTAATAGTATAATAAAATACCTATAAACTAATAGTTATATTAAAAAATCTTTAACTTAGTAGTAAGGAACTTATATTATTTACTACTATAAAGTATACTACTATTAAGCTTTATAAAGTTAGTAAGTATCTTTAGTAATAGGGTATTTAGTAGAGGAGGGGTAAAAGTAGTAGTAAAGGGGTCTTTTAAGTAAAAAGGGACAAAGTAAGCCAGTAGAGCCTTATAAGGCTAAGGCTAGTAGCTAAAATTTCGTAAAGTCTTTTCTATAGCTTATAAAGTCGCTACTTACTATAAAAATAAGGCCTATACTCCTTATAAAGCTAAGTCTTTATAAAATTTAATTAATAATAAAACCCTACTTTTACTATAAAAAAGAATATTTTATATAAAGTTATTATTATTAGTACCTATAATATTACTAAAACAGTTAGGCTTTAAGGAGTTAATATAGAAGTTATTTTAAAGAGTAAAGGCATTCTTAATATTATTTTCTAACTAAAAGTTAAAACGTTAGTAGTAGAACGTATTAAAGAGATCTTAACTATAGTCGCTTATAAGGATACTTATCTTAACACTATTTATATAAAGAAACTCTTTAAACTAATATTAAGTCTTATAGAGGATAAAGCTAAATACCTAAACTATTTAATTACAAAAGTCCTAAAGAAACTACTCTTAAAGGGTATAACTAAGCTACAAGGCCTTACTATAGTACTATATAGCCTATAGAATAAAGTTTTTAAGTTACTTAGCTAGGGTATTATTAGTAGGTTTATAGTACTTTATAGAAGGGTTCTAGTTATAAAAGTCAATACGTTTAACTAATTAGTAGGACGTAGTTAAAGGGGCGGGGTTAGGATTACTCTTAACTATAGAATAAAATATATTTAAAAAGGCCACCTTAGCCTAAAGCTCTTTTTCTTTAAATAATACGTAGAAGTAATTAATAAACTTATTAATAGCTTTATAGTAAAGTAGAGAGGGTAATTATAAAGTTAAAAGAAAAGGGAGGTTTATAAACGTACTTAACTATATTTTAACTATAAGTATAAATACAGTTATAGTAATAAATAATAGAGATAATAGATAATAATAGTAAGTTTAAAGTTTTGTATTATAAGGGTTTTATTATTATTAATAAAAGACTTAGTAAAAATTTCTCTTTAATAAAGAAACTTAAACTAAATAGCCTACCTATTTAAAAAGTAAAAATACAGTACTATAAAAAAGAAAATTTTAAATTAATAAATCTTTAAAGCTAATATATAAACTAAAGAAGCTAAAAAAGGCAAGTAATTTACTAGTAAACTTACTAATAAGGACTAGTTATAGTAGTAACCTAGGTTTTTATAGTATTTAACATAATTTAGGCTATTTTAAAGCGGAGTAAGGTTATTATAAGTATAGATTATAATAAAAGAGTAAGTTATATATAAGAGGCTTTTTAAAGAGGTAGAGTTTTTTAGAGAAGGTTAGAGGGTATAAAGAGGAGGCGTTAAAAGCTAAGGGTTTTATTAGTAAGGAAGGGGGGATTTAAGGAGTATCGTAAAGAGAAAAGGTTATAATATCTTTATTTTTTACTTTAGTAGTAATATTTAAACTATCTAGAACTTTGCTCTTATTAACGAAGTTTAATAAAAGGTTATAGAGTTACGTTTTAATACTATCCTTAGTTAAATTACTATAACTACCTACTTATAAAATTAGAGTTAGTTTAATTAAAAAGAGGAATTTTAGTACTTTAAAAGTAAATATAACTACTTACTTATAAAGTTAGAGTTATAGTTAATTTTCTATCATTTCTTTTAAGTACACTTTATTAATTTATAGTTTATAATAAAGTAGTAATAAAAATATTAACTATTAATTAGTATTAGTATACTTATAAATAAGGGGGTTTAATTAAATGTAACGTAGGTCTTTATAGGGGGTTAAAAAGTGTAATAATTTCTCTAAGTCTATAGTGTTTATGTGTTAGTATAGATATAGGAGCCTATAGTAGGGTTACGTAGTTACGTAACCCCTGAATAGCTATAGCTCCCTCCTAGCTGCTGTAGGTGTAGGGGCCTATAAATACTAGGGCCTTAGCACTATAGCTATAGTGGCTTATAGCACTATGGCTATACTAACAACTAATTACTATATATAATAAACTAAACTTTAATTTTTAAAAGCCTACTATATTTATTTAGTTTATATATATAAACTTAATAGTAACTAAAAATCTAAGTACCTTTTATAGTACTTATAAGTACTTCTTTTTAAAAGTTTATTTTTAAATAACTTTTAAAATAAATTACTTTAACTACTTATATAACTATAGTATATAAGTAAATTAATACTTCTATATAAAATATAAATAAAAGTTAAAGATCTTTTTAAAGGGTACCTAGTATTAGTAAATTACTATACACTTTATATAGCTTTTTATACCTATTTAGTAAAAAGGTTTTATTTCTTTAAGTACTTATATCTTCTCTTTATAACTAAAAATTACTATTAAAGCGTTTAATATCTACTATTTAGGATACCCCTAGAGTATATTAAATACTAGAAATTCCCTTTAATAGTTTATAAGTAGCTAAGAAGTTAACTTAGAAGTAGTAATACTATAAAGTATTTTAATATAATAATAAAGTCCCTATTAAAAAGGCGGCTTTATAAAAGCTTTACTTTTAATAGGGCCTAGTAAGTGCATTATAATAAGTTTACTTAGGGTTTTTTAAATTATTATAACTTAGTACTACTCTTATATACCTCTCTAAATACTTTTTTTTATAAATAAGTACTTAAAAAAAAGTAGTAAGTAAGTTAAGTAGAGTTAATATTAATTTAAAGTAAACTATTAAGTAGGAGTATTTACTAGGGGGAACTTATTTTATAGTAGGGTCTTTAGAATTAGGATTTTTAAAAATTTTACTAAGGGCCTTTATAAAAGGTATAACTTTGTTATTTTCTTTACTTAATAAAAGGGGTCTATATAGTACTTAATAGTTACTTTTTTTATTATTAGTAAAGTAGTTACGGACCTATATAGTAATAATATTAAAGTTAAGGTTTAAAGTATCTTTAATAAAGGCCTTTAAGTTACTATTAAATTATTAAGTCTTATTAAACGTTATATTCCTTATAATAATAACTTTTTTAGTTAAAGGAATTTATATATAGTATTAATTTATTAAAGTATATTCTATAAAGAACTCTAAAAAAGCGTAGTTAGTAAAGTAGTTAAGGTACTTTTTTGTAAACTAAGTAGTAGCTATAAGGGTATATACTTTATAACTATATACTTATAAGTATATAAAACTTAGCTTTATAGTATCGTTATTTTTAAACTACTAGTAAAGTACCTTATATAGAGTCTTTTAACTAAGGACTACTTATAGTATATAGTTATAAAAATATACTATAGACTTATATATATTAAGTTATATTTCATAAAGGAACTTACTACTTTTTTTTATAGTCCTTACTTTAACTTTAACTATAGTATTAACGTACTTAGTACTACTATTTTAATTTTATATATTTAAAGTAGATAGCTTAATAAGATAGTTTTATACTTAAAAAGTAACTATTAGTTTTTTATATTTAATAAGCTCTTTATTATATTTAAATACTAGTATATCTATATTATATTAAAGTTTTATTATAAAAATAAACTTATTAAAGGTTTTAGTAAGGGTATTAGTAAAGTAGTTAAAAAGGTAATAGTTTTATAAGTACTAAGTAATATAGTTAGTAAATACTAGTATAAATATAAACTTACTATATTTTTTTATATATAGGTAGAAGTTAAATATAATATACTTACTAGGGTAGGTATATACGTTACTCTTTTATAGCTTATAATAAATTATTTTTTTTACTTTACTAATACTATATATATTATAGTAAAAGTAAGGGGCCTTATTATTATTAAATCTAAAAGTACTAACTATAATATAGACTCTTTTTATAAAGCTTATTAAATAGTAGAGTAGTTTAGGACTAGAGTAGTTAAGCTACTAGTACTATATTTCTTTACTACTTTTAAAAGGCTATTACTTTATAAAGCTATACTTATTTTACTACTATAAAGTATAAATATACTAAATAGCCTATATAGAGCTATAGCTACTATACGCTACTTTAGGGGTAAGTTTATTATACTTAAATACGTATTAACTATATTTAATTTTAATAATACTAAAGAGACTATAATTAAATTTATATAGTATTAATTAATACCTAAAGTACTTATTCTACTAGTATTTTTATTTATATAGCTATTAATAAAAAATAAGATTTATTACTATAAATATATAAAGTACTATATTATAAAGGTATATTATAAATCTTTTTTTATTAATTTAAGTAACTCTAATACTTATATTTTTATATACTTTAATTATAAGTAGCTTAAAACCTACTTATAAATAGTTACTTATACTAGCTACTTAAAGCTTTATAAATAGCTACTTATTATAAAATATATAAATTAATATACTAAAGTTAAAAAAGTAAAAGTCTTTAAAAGAATAAGCTTATAGGCCCTTATAAAGAGTAACTTACCCCCTTTAGAGTAACTAACAGCCCATAGACTACATACTCTAGGGAATAGCTATTTAGCTACCTACTTTATTAATCTTTTTTATTACAGTACTTAAATTCACTTACTATAACGCAGCTTCTATAGATTCAAAGTAATAGGTATTTTTAATTAATTTTATAAACTACTAATTACACCGTTAACGCTATTAATACTACTAAAACCACTAACGCTTCTTATATACCTCCCTAAACCGTCTCTCTAAACCTATTAAATTTAATCTAAACTAAACCGTCCCTTCCCTTATAGACTATACTATAACTAGTTAACCTAATTAAACTACTTTTCCCTATACTTATTAGTAAACGTCTTAATATATTACTAAGCTTTATTAAACGTACTAGTTTCTTAACTCTAGAGAATCTATAGTTATTATTACTACCTCTATTATTTACTTAAAGTAGTATTAGTTATTTTTTAAAAATAGTAAATTTAAAATCTAACTTAGTATTAAATTAGTTAATAGGACTAATTTAATAGTTCTTATTTAGACCCTATTACTACTAGTTTAAAAAAAGTAAAAGTTAAAAACAGTAATTTAAATCTTTATATTTAAGGGTTAAACTAGTTAGTTATACTATATATTAATAGTAGTAATACTAAGCTATATAGTTATATTACTAAGTTAGTTAATATTGTTTTTAACTATAGTAACTAGGTTATAGTATTTAGTATTTAGTAGTAGCTAGGGGACTTTTATAGATATAGTATTTTTCGCTATTTTATTACTTTAAAGGATTATTAAGTATATAAAAATATAAAAGACAGAAGGAATTAATAAAGGGCTTATTTGTAGTAGTGCCTTTTTTTTAATTATAAACACTACTAGGGCTTATTAAGCTCTATAGTACGTTATAGCGCCTATAGTGTGATTTAGCTAAAGGTTTATATAAGTAAAGGTTTGTTTTAATATATTAGTTACGCTATTTAGTGCCGCTTATTAGTAATAGTATTATTGTTATTACTAGTACGTCTACGTCTACGTCTACTACTATAGAAAGGGTAGGTAAGTAGAAGCGTTAAAGTACGTACGCCCTACTAAGCTTTACTTAAAACTACTTAAGTTAAAGGGGGTTAAAGCTATTAAATATACTCTATTAGATACTTCTATTTAATTATACTATTTAATAATACATAGCTATAGTATATTCTTTTTAGAATAACCTATAGAAATATCTAAATAAAATAACTACTTAAAAAAACACAAATAAAGAGCGGCTTAAAATACTACTAGTAGTTACTTAAAACTCTTAATATATTAACTATAGAGTTATTTACTATAAAGATCCTTAATAAGTTTAATTAATTAATTATTAGTCTTTAAGTACTTATTAGTATACTCTTAATAAACTATATTATAATACTATCTCTTAAATACTTTTTTAAAAAAAATATAATAATATAAGTTAAATAAGTAAATAAAGTTATAAATAGGGTAAATATTATATTATAAAAAGCTTTAGTAATTACTTTACTTTAAATAAGTACTTTATAAGTAGTTTCTATACTACTTATTTAACTTCTAACTATTTACTTAGTTAATACTAAATACTCTAGAAGTATATAAAGATCTTTTAATTAACTCTAGTAAGTTATTAATAACTTTAGTAATTAATAAAATTACTTTCTTAAGTATAGCTATATACTATACCCTAGAGTACCTTAACTTAAAGCCTTAAATAAAGCTTTAAATTAGTAAGTACTTAAGGGCTTAGTATATATTAAGTAACTAAAATTTATTTTTTTAAAAGGCCTTAAGTAAAATAGCTTATTCTTTATATATTTTAGTAATTTATAAGTTAAACTACTTAGTAGTAACTACTTTTAATATAAAGTAATAACTATAAGGGATTATAAAGTAGTTTTAAAGTACCTACTCCGTACAGTTATAGTAAAAAAACATAGTTATATTAAAACAACTTTTAAAATATAATAGCTAGTTAGTTAGTTCTTTATTTATATTATAGTACTAATACTAAAACTTAAAAAATATAGTTTTCTATATTTATATAACTAAGTTATTTTTATTCTTTTTATAGTTTTTATAGTAATAGCTAATAACTCTTTATATAACTTAAGTATTAGTATAGTACTTAAAGTATTTAATAAAAAGGTCTATAATACTTATAGTATAGTAAAAGTTATTAATACTATATAAAAGGGGAACGTCTTTAGGAATAGTTACTAAAGGGCTAGATTTTATAAGTATTAAAGAGTAAAGACTTAGTAGCTTAAGTCTATAGTAAGTAAAGCTCTTTAAGTAGTTACTTAAGAGTAGCTCTAGAGGTAGTACTATAGTACTAATTAATAACTAAAAGTCTATATTTAAGTTAATAGTATTTTAGAAATTAAAAAAGACCCCCTAAGTTTAAATAGTATTTTACTAGGGGATTTAATCCTTAGGGCCTATAAAAAAGATTTTATTAATAATTAAATTAGTTATTATAGTAATATATTTATTTAAAAAAACTTATAGTAATTAATTAATTATATATAGTAAAGGAGTTATAGTATAAAACTTTTAATTATTAAATTACGCGTTAATTAATATATATATTAAAGTAAGTATTTATATACTACTTTACGCGATTTTCGCCCCTATTACGCCCCGCGCTAGCTATTAGGGGCTTAACTACTAGACCTTTTATTAATCCGGGCCGGCCCTTAGTTAGTAGCTTGTACGGGTAGTTAAAATCCGCTCCTACGCTATTTAAAGCGGTGGGCTTAAATCTACGTAATCTAATAAGTATCTTTACTAGTGTCTACTTTAGTTGGGATTTCTAGGTAGTAAAGTTAGTAAAGTACACTAAGTGCTTGTGTCTAGCCTAGATAGAAGTGCCTATCACGGGACCTGAACACACAGTACACAGCTAGGTGTACTGTAGATCTACTACCCCTCCTCTATACCAGGTAGCATATAATATACCTAGTATGTGTACAATACACCCCCTGAATGTTTGTATACGCAAAAACCTCTACTTTCCCCAGTTTTACCTAGTAAAAAGCAACTAACCTATGCGATAATCTAAAACGTAAATTCGCTATTTACTATAGTACTTTATTGCCCCTAATATACTTATAAGGTCGAAGTACTATACTTATATTCTTTCAGGGGGTGTATTATAGATACCTATAGCCTAAGTACTAGTGGAGTATCAACTACTTAGCAGGCAAACAGGCATGGAACCAATAAACGCCCGTGGGGGAGACTGGATGGTAGGTACCTATGTAGGTATACAGGCACTAGCCAGAGTCGCCACCTCTGCCTCGCGCCATACCCCTTCTCTGGTACCCTTTGGGCATCACCCAAAAATGTAAGAAGACAGAAGGTAGACACAGTCACTACTACGTATTTAGTTGATGCTTTTCCTCGATGGGCATCCAATTGCAAACCGAATGCTGGCCTGTCTGCAATTGCCTCTTTTACTGGAATAATGTTTCTAAAATCCATCATTTCGTCGTGCTAATAGCAGTAGTTTCTTGACATTACAATAAACTAACCACCCAGCTCCAGCCCAGACAGCAAGTCCACGCGGGCCTTCTCCAGCCCAGGACGTGAACGGCCCACCTGACCCGACGACATATCAACAAAGGTGCCTAAGTGGACCGGGAGGTGTGTGACTGTGTGCGTCCAAAGGCGGGCGGGTGACAGACTGTCTCCAAGTCCGCGTCTCAACTAACAAAATTCACTTGAGCGCCGCTTGAGACCCAATCAACCTTCGGTTCTTGTGTGTCAATGGACAAATAGACCCCATGGAGGCCACCAGGAAAGAAACCAGTCCGGGCTGGCGAATGTGCTGGCGAATCTCTTTGTGTCAATATCGATGTGCCTGGGGTTCGTCGCTTGGTACCAAGTAGTCGATACCCAGCAACTTGTGGTGGATTTTCGAAAACGCGAATTTTGCCCTTCCCCTACAGGGCGCCAACGAGATTTTACACTCACACGGCGGAGGCTCTTGATTAAGTAGTGTAATCTGGACAAGCTTAGAAATAAAAATGAGAAGAAAGCAGGCCAGATTGCGGCGGTTGCCTGGAGCTCCAAACTACTATGCGCTGTCATTGAGAAGGTGTTTGGACCGTTAAAGCGCGCGACGGTTATGCAACTCATTGTGGCCCAACGGACCCGATGGGGCCCTACGGGGGTAGGCAGATAGGCCCAAACGAACGCTCAAAGCGCATACTACCTACCTAGGTAGGTAGGTAGGTAAACACGTAAGTAAGTACACCACAATCGCCATCACCTTGGCTGCTCCAGCCAGTGCCTTGCATCTGTTGTTTGCAGCCTTTTTCTTTCGTGAATGACATTTATACATGCACTTTGCATTTGATTCCATTTTTGATTTATAAAGTAGTGATTTCGTCGTCGCCGCTGCTGCGAGGCAAGGCAATTCAGACTTGTTTGCCAAGCTGCTATCAACGAGATTGCGGATTGCTAATCAAGTACTACTACTCAGTATATTCACCGTGGCACCCTATTTGCCTGAAGGCGGGGAAGCGTGGCGGACTGGCAGGTTGGGCTGACAATGATCAATTGACCAATGACGGGGCTACTGACCGCTGGATTGCGCAATACGCATTGAGAGGTGGTTGACTACATAGGTAGGTACGACTAGGTAGGTAGAATAGTGTGCCAACTATCCGTACCTAAGTAGTAATAGACTGTGCACCCGATACCTACGTCAATCTTGCACAATTGCCCGTCCACAGTCCACAGGCGTGATGAAAACCCGAACCCTCTACACGAAGCCCAGTGAGGCGCATTTGCACGGGCTTGCTGCGCTTTGCGCTTTCCAAGCCTGAGGGAGGCTACCTAGTGTACTATTGTGGTACTTGCGTAGCGTGTATTAGGCACCTTACGGGCTGCCTCCTGACCATTGACTTTCAAAACGGGTGGGTGGGGTTCGTTGCGTTGCGTGTTGCCTCTGCGGCTTGAATACTATAGTATGGTAGGTATTCAGAACTTTCTATGCTGATAAAGGCATGTGTGGATAACCGGTAGCTACACAGTGTAGGTGTACCTAGGTAGGCAGGCACCTGGGGTCCGGTCTGTCTAGGTAGGTACGATAAGACTGCGAATGAGGGGCAGGTCACAGGAAAATAATGCACTGTGTCGAAGGGGCCCGATACTGTGGGCTACCTACAACTTGCACCTCAGTCGTTTCTTTAGGTGGTGCTCGCATGACATGGCGTGGCGCGGCCCAAGTGACTCTTCCAGGTGCGAGAAGTCGCTTGACAACGAGCGAGGCGTGTGAGTCACAGAGAAATGCGATGTCAAGCCGATGGGGAAAATGGGACAAGACCGGCCTGTCGTTGGTCTTGCAGCGCATCATTGCGAAACACTTTTCCCCTAGACCCCCTGTCGGTCTTGGCATGATCGCCACTTATCGATAAGACGTCATTGCGAGAGATGCCTACAATGCCTACCTAGGTAGGTAGGAGGTACTTGGGCGCCAGGTAAAACTCATGTAGGTATCGGGAACGTTTCTTATTACTAGGATGTGAAGCATCGGTCCATTTCCAGATCTCTCGGCCCTTGACCCGGTCCTTCATGTCTTACACTAGTGTACGTGCCTACCTGCTATCGATGCAGTGTGTACTAGGTACCTAGGTAGATAGACAGGTAGGTAGGTAGTAGGACTCTTATATGAGGTATTATCTATTATACAACGTCCTGGCCCCGTCGTCCCTCAAGAGTGAAATCCTCTGTCTCTCCGAACCTTCCGGACTTGCGAGCAAGCACCGTCGGCGATCTATACTATCAACAGGTGCAGGTGCCTCTTTACACTCCCTCGGGCCTTTCAGCGCGAACAAAGCACTGGCAGCAGTCCGCCGGCGCAATTCCTCGGCAAAGGGTACTAGTTCCCACGCACTAACCGCCACGGGGTCGAACCTTGGATGGGCAGCCATAGGGGAGGTATTGTCAGCTGACGAACGCGACCACGCACACAATCCTACGTCGGGGGATCCGTCAATTCCGATGCGCGGTTCTCGCGGGTGTCTGTGATACACAGCACACTAGAGGTAACGAAACATGCAAAGTTTAGCCTGCCGCCTTGCGAGAGACAGGAGTAGACGGCACGAAGTTGCTTGCCTACCGCCCACCTGGGCACTTGTGTAATGATTTACCCTCGACTGATGGCCTCGTTGAAGAATTCCATTATAGGTAGGTAGCCAGATGCCTAGGTACTTACTAATATGCATGTGGCTGGTGGTGCCTATCTACCCATACAGAGGTACCTTGCATTGCGGAAACATTCGAGGTCGAAGGCTTGTCATGCGCCCGGACCGCAGAACATCTCGCCGATTTCCACGAACTCGGGCGATGGCGAGCCTTCTCCGCGATGCATCGAATGACCAATCCGCCATGGGAATTTCCTTGCAGCAATGAATATTCGGGACCTTCACGTCAAGTTACCTAGTCTTGGGTCGAGTCAACGGGCGACAAGCACACCCTTCCAAGGCCAGAGGGCCGCCACATGATCAAATCAGCCCCCCTCTCCTCTCCCTCTACCTCAAGCTTGAGATTTGGAGGGCTGGAACTTGTGTGTGATTGTAAGACTTGCCCAAAAGAAGTGACATACTCGGCTAGGTCATGCCCGCACAGCTTCTTTGCAACTCCGTCCTTCCACCCTCACAGGAGTGAGTTGATCACGAGGGGCCATGTTAAGTGAGACCACTGTATCAAATCTAGGTACTATGAAGTATACCCGAGTGGTTTCATTGAAGCCGTTCACTTCGACTCCTTAGTGGCATGCTTTACCCGCGAGTTTCTCGTTCCGTTGTTGTCGCCTGCAGCGTCGCGCAAGAGGCCCTTCTAGATAGATAGGTGGTTACTCAATCCAGAACTTACCCACCCACATCACATGCCCCTCACCAGCAAAAGGGTCGTCAATCGACCATTGCCTGCCGATAAGGCTACCGCAGCCTGGTGGCATTCCACCGGGCGTTTATTGATAATGTGGGACGAGGGGTAATATGAGGAGGGGTAAGGTGCTGTCAGGTAAGTTGGTGGGGGCGGCTTCACATCGTGTGTACAGAAAAACGGGCCGCTACTTCCGCCCGTCATCTGGTCGGTAGGTTCCTACGGATACCTAACACCTGGAACCTCTGCACTCACAAAGCGACTTCAGTAGAACGCGAGATACGCAAGTAGTAATTCCGCGAACACTTGGGGGGCGCAATTTGGATCCCACCTGGTAAGTAGGTAGTACGCATCCATTAGGTATGCAGGCACGCTTGTAGGCAGGGAGGTCAGATCTAATTTTATTAATCACTTCATCAACATAGTACACCGCGAGGTCTGGAAAGAATGTGCCACTGGTACGTATGATCATCGGCGCTATTGTTACTGCTGTTAATAAAAAGCCTGCGGTTTGGCTGGTTAAATGTTCACTGAGATTGTAGGCCAGGACCTTCAGTCACATGCGGGCAGTGGCCAAACGACAAGAAGCCAAGATGACTCGTGGCCGATATTCCCTTAGGAGAAGTCGTATACAACAAGAGTTTCCCTGCCATCCTTGGTTTCTTTCAGCACAGTGACCATCTCGTCGTCGAAGCCTACCCAGTTGCGTCGCTCGTCCCATTGGGCAGCTTTGGCTTCAGACCAAGCAGCAGTTTCCGGAATTGGGTTGGGTCGAATTTCAGTGCTCTTCCCACTGACGCGCCCTTCGAGCTCCCAGACTCGTATCTCTTCGCCTCGGCAGCTGACACTGACAGCCTTACCCCGCGCCGTGATCTCCGCGTCACTGATGCCGGATGTGTGGCCCCAAAGGCGGATTCCTGGAGAGACTGAAAGTTTTGTGGCATTTGAGGTGCAAACGTGCAATATCAGGGTATTATCAGCCAGTGCTGCGAGAAGGTACGGGTGGTTGTAGCACAGGGTTTTCGGGCCACCAGATGTGCTCGTTGGCTGTGCCTCTCGATACCGCGAATTTACATGGAAAGGGGATGAAGTCGAAGGCGAGGCTGTCAACGCAAGGCGACTGCACACAACCTCGGATGAGCATGACGAGGAATCTCCTTGACGTCGTATTTGTAGATCCTGAATGCCGATAGACCATCCGCCCTGTGAAGCGTACGTATAAGCGATCGATGCAATGAAAAAGGACGCCATTTCTCGAATAGACAGCGCCAGCGGAGCTTGAGACGTATGCGACTTAAGAGACGTCATCAAAACCGGAGCTGGAAGTGCGATGACGCTCCGTGTACTGGCAGAGTTGCCGTTGATTTTTGAGCGAGTTTTTCTCGGGAGCGCATCTTCCATCTCGCTCTCTGTGTTTTGAGGGGTGGCGCTGTCCGAACCGGCCTCTGTCTCGCTTTCAACGTCTTCGGGTGACACCGACACTGTCTCGGTTGCGCACCCGACAACCGAGGTTTCCCGGCGCTTCTCGAAGCTATACAAGGAAATGAGAATCGATTCTGTAGCCGTTAATACGAAAGGGTGGTGATATGCAATTCCAATGAGTTGTCCTTCGGGCGACTTTGCATTCCTATACCTCCTCAGAAGCCTGCCATCTTCGAGATGTAGCCTCCAGATGCCAAAGCTACCATCAAAAAAGCCGACCGATATGTCCAGAGTCTTGGCTTCGAGAGTCTGCTCGTCAATCGCCAGGCATGTCGGCGTGCACTTGTCAGTTCCGTCTGCGAGCCCGGCCTGGGCGATTGTTTCCCTCGTCTTCAGGTCCCAAGCTCGTAGCCCCGAAATGCCGTCCGCGGTCACCGCGATGCCATCGATCACCTTGGCTAGGGTCCTCGGCTTGGAAGTATTGGATGACGTCCCTCCAACCTCAAGCTCCTCGACCGTGGCTTTTCCGCGTGTCCAGTTGTAACGCAGTTTGTATTGCTGCTTCCAATCGACCGTCTTTCCAGGTGTAGCTCTCCGACACCACCCGCCGCCTGCCCAGACGGCCCGCCTGGCCGAGTGATGGATCCGCGTGCCTTGTTCGGAAGACCCTCGTCGGAAGCCGGGAATACGCAGAGCACGAGGAAGAACGAAACGGTGGTAGTACAGTGTTCGCCACAGTTGAGAATCGGCAGAGAGGCGGTAAAAACGGCGGGATACCGGTGCTATCTCCAAGAGATTTGAAGTCGATAAGAAGGATAGGATGCGAAGGAGTAGTTCATCGGAAAGCGAGGACAGATTATCTCCAACTGCGAAGGCGGGCATCGGATGGAGGATAGGGCCCGAGGTCCTAGTTTTGCTCAGTTGCGGTGAAATAAGGCGTGCTCGCTTGGGGACTGAAACGCCGTCGTCGACATTTTCGAGTCGTCTTTTGCTGTGCATCTTGATTACTTCGATCGCTTTCGGTGGGTGTTCAGCACATGCGGTCCAGCGGATGGCCGCAATGCAAAAAGCGATGCATCATGGTGAAGAATCTATTGTGGCAGCTTTATATGTGGGTGCTTTACCTAGTGCAGTTGTCAGATTTTGCGTATATTACATATATTAACGTTGTGTGTTATTCTACAGCCTACAGCGCCATTAACGCGTTTTTTGCCTTAATAGCGTTGTGGGCCTTTAAGCCCCTAAACACAGCTACGGCCTCTAGAGCCAGTAAAACGTTATTCTAAAGTGGTTATTAGTTGTTAAATTACGCGTTAATTAGTACGTCTATTAATATATGTGTCTATATGCTACTACACGCGATTTTTGCCCCTATTACGCCCCTTACTAGCTATTAGGGGCTTAGCTACTAGACCTTTTATTAATCTAGGCCGGCCCTTAGCTATTAGCTTATATAAGTAGCTAAAATCTACTTTTATACTATTTAAAGTAGTAAGCTTAAATCTATATAATTTAATATACTTCCTTAGTAAGGGCCTTTATAAAGCTCTTACTACTATATTAATAACTAAAAGACTTTTTAAATATATTATTTTATTTACTCCTTTTTAGTATATACTTTATAGCTTAATTACTTCTTTAATTACTCTATAATTACTTAGTGATTAGTACTTTTTAAATACTTTTTTAGAGTAGTATATTTATTATTTTTTTTTAGCTTTTAAGTAGTTTTATTACTTTTATTAAACCTCTACCCCTGTAGTAGAAAGAATAGTACTATTTTTAAAGTATTTAAGGCTTATAATTCTTTTTTTTATTTTTTATTAGTAAAGTTAAGGCCTTTAAGCCTTTTATTTTTAAGTTTAGTTTTATAGAGTACTTTAAATTACTTAGTTTAATTAATAAAATTTAGTTATTTAAAAAATACTTTAAAGTAAGTACTAATAAGTAACTTTATAAACTTATTAACTATTAACTTTATTATAGGGGTATACTTAATAATAATATAGTCTTTTTAAGCCTTTTAATATAGTTAATAGTTATAAATATTAATATAATATAGCTTTATTTATAGTTAAACTATTTCTTTATTAATAAAGTAGATTATTTATTAATTATTATATTAGATTTATATACTTAGTACTAGGGCTATTAAAGTAGCTTTAAAAGTTTTTTTTAAAAGTTTATATAAAGAGTTATTATTAATTAGTTTATAAAGATTACTTCTTTTATTACTTAAAAGAGTATAAGTAGTTTAATCTTTATAGTTAATATAGTAACTATATTCTATTTATTAATTTATTACTTAATTAATTTATTAAAAAGTTTAATTATAAAAACTTAAAAGCTTTTATAATTTATTATATTATTAATAAAGTTTATATTTATAGTAACTATAAGGCTTTTATTAAGTCCTTTTTTTTATAACTATATTTAAAGTATAGAGTATATTAGTAAATAAAGTAAACTATAGCTTTTTTAGCCTTTTTAGTATACTCTAAGTTAGGGTTATAGTTAAAGTAGGTAAGTTAGTTAGTTAAAAAAGTAATATTAAGCTAGGTTATTATTATTAAGTATATTATAAAGTTAATATTACTTTAGTATTAGTTAGTTTTAGTATATATAACTATTTCTTTATATAAAAGAAGTTTATTTAGTTAAAGTAGTAAAGTATATACTTTTTTTAATTTTATTATATATTACTAAAGTTATTTAGTAAGTTTATTAATATATATAAATTATAAGAGTTATAGTTACTTTATAGTATAGTTATAAATAACTTTAATTCCTAAAAACTATTATAAGTTTTAACTACTCTTAAAATAATACTACTTTTAAAAAGCTTTAATAAGTTTTATAGCCTTATTATAGTACTTTAAAAAAAAGTAAAGTATATAGTTATTTATATAAAAAAAAAGATTATATAGCTATATATTTAATAGTAGTTTTTACTAGTAACTTACTTTAGTTTAAGCTTTTATAAATCTATTTTAAAATAGTACTACTAAAGAAATAGTAAGTAATATAATTTATAAAGTACTTTAATAAGCTTAAGGATAATATTCTTTTTTTAGTAATTAGGGGGTATTTATATATAAATATTTTTATTAAGCTCTATATATATAAAAGTATTTATAGAATTGTATTATAAAAGCTTAAGGTTAAAGTAATTAGTAATAGCTATTAGTATTTAAAAGGATATACTAGTAAGTATTAAAGTATATGTTTTTTAATTATTTTAATACTACTAGTTATTATATATAATAAACTAAGCTTTAATTTTTAAAAGTTTATTATATTTATTTAGTTTATATATATAAATCTAATAGTAACTAAAGATTTAAGTACCTTTTATAGTACCTATAAGTACTTTTCTTTAAGAGTTTATTTTTAAATAACTTTTAAAATAAATTACTTTAACTACTTATATAACTATAGTATATAGGTAAGTTAATACTTTTATATAAAATATAAGTAAAGGTTAAAGATCTTTTTAAGGAGTACCTAGTACTAGTAAATTACTATATACTTTATATAGCTTTTTATACCTACTTAATAAAGAGGTTTTATTTTTCTAGGTATTTATATTCTTTTTTTATAACTAAAGATTACTATTAAAGTATTTAATATTTACTATTTAAAATACCCCTAGAGTATATTAAATACTAAGGATCCCCTTTAATAGTTTATAAGTAGCTAAGGGGCTAGTTTAAAAGTAGTAATACTATAAAGTATTTTAATATAATAATAAGGTTCTTATTAAGAAAGTAGCTTTATAAAAGCTTTACTTTTAATAGGGCCTAGTAAGTACGTTATAATAAGTCTATTTAGGGTCTTTTAAATTATTATAACTTAGTACTACTTTTATATACTTCTTTAAATACTTTTTTTTATAAATAAGTACTTAAAAAAAAGTAGTAAGTAAGTTAAGTAGTATTAATATTAGCTTAAAGTAGGCTGTTAAGTATAAATATTTACTAAGGGAAGCTTACTTTATAGTAAAGTCTTTAGTATTAGGATTTTTAAAAATCTTACTAAGGGCCTTTATAAAAGGCATAACTTTATTATCTTTTTTACTTAGTAAAAAGAGTTTATATAGTACTTAATAGTTATTTTTTTTATTATTAATAAAGTAGTTATAAACCTATATAGTAATAGTATTAAGGTTAAGATTTATAGTATTTTTAGTAAAGGCCTTTAAATTACTATTAAATTATTAGGTTTTATTAAACGTTATATCTCTTATAGTAATAACCTTTTTAGTTAAGGGTATTTATATATAGTATTAATTTATTAAAGTATATTTTATAAAAAACCTTAAAAGGGTATAGTTAATAAGGTAGTTAAGGTACTTCTTTTTAAGCTAGGTGGTAGTTATAAGGGTATATACTTTATAACTATATACTTATAAATATATAAAACTTAGCTTTATAGTATTGTTATTTTTAAGCTACTAATAGAGTACTTTATATAGGGTTTTTTAACTAAGGGCTACTTATAGTATATAGTTATAGAGATATACTATAGACTTATATATATTAAGTTATATTTTATAAAAGAGCTTACTACTTTTTTTTATAGTCCTTACTTTAGCTTTAACTATAGTACTAATATACTTAGTACTACTATTTTAATTTTAAGTATTTAAAGTAAATAGCTTAATAAAGTAGCTTTATACTTAAAAAGCAGCTATTAGTTTTTTATATTTAGTAAGTTCTTTATTATATTTAAATACTAGTATATTTATATTATATTAGAGTTTTATTATAAAGATAAATTTATTAAAGGTTTTAATAAGGGTATTAGTAAAGTAATTAAAGAAGTAATAGTTCTATAAATACTAAGTAATATAGTTAGTAAATATTAGTATAAATATAAACTTACTATATTCTTTTATATATAAATAAAAGTTAAATATAATATACTTACTAAAGTAAGTATATACATTATTCTTTTATAGTTTATAACGAATTATTTTCTTTACTTTACTAATACTATACGCGTTATAATAAGGGTAAGGAGCTTTATTATTATTAAATCTAAGGGCGCTAACTATAATATAAACTCCTTTTATAAAGCTTATTAAATAGTAGAGTAGTTTAGGGCTAGAGTAGTTAAGTTATTAATACTATATCTCCTTACTACTTTTAAAAGGCTATTACTTTATAGAGCTATACTTATTTTATTACTATAAAGTATAAGTATACTAAATAGCCTATATAAAGCTATAGTTACTATATACTATTTTAAGGGTAAGTTTATTATACTTAAGTACGTATTAACTATATTTAACTTTAATAATATTAAGGGGGCTATAATTAGATTTATATAGTATTAATTAATACCTAGAGCACTTATCCTACTAGTATCTTTATTTATATAGTTATTAATAAAAAACAAGATTTATTACTATAAATGTATAAAGTACTATATTATAAAAGTATATTATAAATTTTTTTTATTAGTTTAAGTAACTCTAATACTTATATTTTTATATACTTTAATTATAAGTAGCTTAAAGTCTACTTATAAATAGTTACTTATACTAATTATTTGTGTTTTTTTTAAGTAGTTATCTTATCTAGATATTTCTATAAGTTATTCTAAAAAGAATGTACTATAGCTATATATTATTAAATAGTGTAATTAAATAAAAGTATTTAATAGAGTATATTTAGTAGCTTTAACCCCCTTTAACTCTATTAAGTAGTTTTAAGTAGAGCTTAGTAGGGCGTACGTACTTTAACGCTTTTACTTACCTGCCCTTTTAATAATAACAACAATACTATTACTAATAAGCAGCGCTAAATATATTAAAATAAACCTTTACTTATACGAACCTTTAGCTAGATTATACTACGGGCGCTGTGATATACTGTAGAGCCTAATAAGCCCTAGTAGCGTTTATAATTAAAAAGAAAAGGCACTACTATAAGTGAGCCCTTTATTAATTCCTCCCGTCTTTTATATTCCTATACACTTAATAATCCTTTAAAGTAATAAAATAGTAAAAAATACTATACCTATAAAAGTCCCCTAGCTACTACTAAATACTAAATACCACAACCCAGTTACTATAGTTAAAAATAATATTAATTAACTTAGTAACATAGCTATATAGCTTAGTATTACTACTATTAATACATAGTATAGCTAACTAGCCTAACCCTTAAATATAAAAATCTAAATTACTATTTTTAATTTTTATCTTTTTTAAACTAGTAGTAATAGAGTTTAAATAAGAACTATTAAACTAGTTCTATTAACTAATTTAATACTAAGTTAGATTTTAGACTTACTATTTTTAAAAAATAACTAATACTACTTTAAGTAAGTAATAGAAGTAGTAATAATAACTATAGATCCCCTAAAGTTAAAAAACTAGTACGTTTAATAAGGCTTAATAATATATTAAAACATTTACTAATAAGTATAGGGAAAAGTAGTTTAATTAAGTTAACTAGCTATAGTATAGTAATAGTATATTAGTTATAAAGAGATTTAATAGTTAAAAAAAAGGATAGTTTAGTTTAAATTAAATTTAATAAGTTTAAAGGGACGGTTTAAAGAGGTATATAGAAGGTATTAGTAGTTTTAGTAGTATTAGTAGTGTAATTAGTAGTTTACTTTAAAATTAATTAAAAACACTTATTACTTTAAATCTATAAAAGCTGCGTTATAGTAAGTAAATTTAAGTGCCGTTAACTAACGATAAAAAAGATTAACAAGGTAGGTAACTAGACGGTTCTTTAAAGTACGTGGCCCGTAGGCTGTTAGTTACCCTAGAGGGGGTAATACTAATTATTTAAAGTTTTATAAATAACTACTTATTATAGAATATATAAATTAATATACTAAAGTTAAATAAGTAAAAGTTTTTAAAAGGGTAAGTTTATAAACTTTTATAAAACGTAGTTTAAAATACTATTAATAGCTACTTAAAACTTTTAATATATTAACTATAAAGTTATTTATTATAAAGATTTTTAATAAATTTAATTAGTTAATTATTAGTTTTTAAATACTTATTAATACACTTTTAATAAACTATATTATAATACTATTCTTTAAATACTTTTTTAAAAAAATATAATAATATAAATTAAGTAAGTAAGTAAAGTTATAAATAAAGTAAATATTATATTATAAAGAACTTTAGTAATTATTTTACTTTAAGTAAGTACTTTATAAGTAGTTTCTATACTACTTATTTAACTCTTAGTTATTTACTTAATTAATACTAAATACTTTAGGAGTATACTAAAATCTTTTAATTAACTCTACTAAGTTATTAATAGTTTTAGTAATTAATAAAATTACCTCTTTAAGTATAACTATATACTATACTCTAAAGTACTTTAATTTAGAATTTTAAATAAAGTTTTAAATTAGTAAGTACTTAAAGGCTTAGTATATATTAACTAACTAAAATTTATTTTTTAAAAAAACTTTAAATAAAATAGTTTATTTTTTATATATTTTAGTAATTTATAAATTAAACTATTTAGTAATAACTACTTTTAATATAAAGTAATAGTTATAAGGAATTATAAAGTAGTTTTAAAGTATTTACTTTATATAGTTATAATAAAAAAATATAGTTATATTAAAGTAGCTTTTAAAACGTAGTAGTTAGTTAATTAGTCCTTTATTTATATTATAGTACTAGTACTAAAACTTAAAAAATATAGTTTTTTATATTTATATAATTAAGTTATTTTTATTTTTTTATAGTTTTTATAGTAATAACTAATAACTCTTTATATAGTTTAAGTATTAGTATAGTACTTAAAGTACTTAGTAAAAAGGTTTATAATACTTATAGTATAGTAAAAGTTATTAATACTATATAAAAGGAAAACGTTTTTAGGAATAGTTATTAAAGAGTTAAATTCTATAGGTATTAAAGAGTAAAGACTTAGTAGCTTAGGTTTATAGTAGGTAAAGCTCTTTTAATAGTTACTTAGAAGTAGCTCTAAAGGTAGTACTATAATACTAATTAGTAGTTAATAGTTTATATTTAAGTTAATAGTATTTTAAAAGTTAAAAAAGACCTTTTAAACTTAAATAGTGTTTTACTAAGGGATTTAATTCTTAGGACTTATAAAAAAGATTTTATTAGTAGTTAAAGTAGTTATTATAATAATATATTTATTTAAAAAGACTTATAGTAATTAATTAATTATATATAGTAAAGGGGTTATAGTATAAGACTTTTAATTATTAAATTATACGTTAATTAGTACGTTTATTAATATATATATCTATATACTACTATACGCGATTTTTACTCCTATTACGCCCCTTACTAGCTATTAGGGGCTTAGCTACTAGACCTTTTATTAATCCGGACTAGCCCTTAGCTATTAGCTTATATAGGTAGTTAAAATCCGCTCCTATGCTATTTAGAGTAGTAGACTTAAATCTATGTAATTTAATATTAGTCTTTTTAAATACTAAAATCTATTTATATATTATAATATATTAGTAGCTTTAAACTATATAATTTAATATACCTCTTTAGTAAGGGCCTTATAAGGGCCTTATTAAATCTATTTATAAATAAAATTATATACTAACTATACTTTAACTACTTTATAATTACTTTTATATAACTTACTTTTTTAAAGCTATAATTCTTTTAAAGTCTTTATTTTAAATAGTTTTATTATTTTTATTAAACCTTTATTTTTATAATAAAAAGAGTAATACTATTTTTAAAGTACTTAAAAACTATAGTCCCTTTACTTTATTTATTATTAGTAAAGTTAAGGCCTTTTAACTACTTCTTTTAAAGTTTAGTATTATAAAGGGCCTAAAGTTACTCTATTTAATTTACTATATTAAACTATTTAAAAAAGATTTTAAAGTAGGTACTAGTAAGTAGCTTTATAAGGCTATTAACTATAAATTATACTATAGGTTAGTATTTAACTTTAATATAGTTTTTTTAAGCCTTTTAATATAACTAGTAGTTATAAATATTAATGTAGTAGAGCTTTATATATAGTTAAACTATTTTTTTATTAATAAAGTAGATTATTTATTAATTATTATATTAAATATATATACTTAGTACTAGTACTACAGAAGTGGCTTTATTACTAAAGGTCTTTTTACTAAAGTTAATATAAAGAGTAGTTATTAAATAACTTATAAAAATAGCCTTTTTAGTTATTTAAAAAAGAGTAAAGAACTTAGTTTTAGTTATAAACGTAGTTATAGTATTTTATTTATTAATTTATTAATTAATAAAGTTATTAAAAAGTTTAATAATAAATACTTAAAAGCTTTTATAGTTTAGTATATTATTAGTAAAGTTAGTATTTAAAGTAATTACTAAACTATTATTAAAGCCGCCTTTTTTATAGCTAAATTTAAAGTAGAGAGTACGCTTTATAGTAAGGTATTTAATAACTTATTTAACCTTTTTAAAGTACTTAGGGCCGGGGTTATAGTTAAAGTATATAAAATAGCTTATAGTAAGGGCTATATTTAGTTACGTTATTATAGTATTATATATAATTAATTTAATATTACTTTAGTATACGTTAGTATTTATATATAAAGTAGTGCTTTTATAAGGGAGTAACTTAAGTAATTAAATTAAAGAAGTATATAGTTATTTAACTTATAGGCTTTGTTTTTTTAGGTACTTAATAACTTTATTAATATATATAGATTATAAGAGTTAAAGGTACTTTATAGTACGGTTATAAATAACTTTAATTTTTAAGAACTATTATAAGTCTTTACTACTCTTAAAAAAGTAATATTTTTAAAGTTTTTTTATAAATAAAAGGGCCTTTTTATAGTATTTAAAAGGGAAGTATAGAATATAGTTATTAATATAAAAGAAAAAAATAATATAGCTACTTATTTAATAGTAATTTTTACTTACTATATACTTTAGTCTAAGTTTTTTTAAACTAGCTTTTAAATAGTATTACTATAGAAGTAAAGAGTAGTATAGACTATAAAGTACTTTATTAAGTTTAAGAATATACCTAGACTTTTAATACTTAAAGAGTATTTATATATAAACGTCTTTATTAAGTAGAACTTTAATAAATATATTTATAGTATTATATTATAAAAGCTCTCAGTTAAAGTAGTTTATAATAACTATAAGTATTTAAAATAATATACTAGTAAGTATAAAAGTATAGGTATTTTATTTATTTTTTAGTTATTAGTTATTATATATAATAAGGTATACTTTAATTTTAAAGAGTTTTTTATATTTATTTAACATATATATATAGACTTAATAGTATTCTAGAATTTAAAAGCCTTTAGTAGTACTTTTAAAAACTTTTTTTTAAAAGTTAGTTTTATAGTAGCTTTATAAATAGTTTATTTTAATTACTTTAATTAAAGTAGTATAAAAGTAAATTAATACTTTTATATAAAATATAAGTAGGGATTAGAGTTTTTATTAATAAGTACTAGGCGTAGAAGCTTTAGTTTATAACTAGTTTATCCCTCTTTATAGCTAAATCTTACTATTAAAGTATTTAATATTTGTGTTTTAGAATGCCTCTATAGTATATTAAATACTAGGGGTCCCCTTTAATAGGTTATAAGTAACTAAGTAGTTAGTTTAGAAGTAGTTTTACTATAGAGTATTTTAAAATAATAATAGAGTATTAGTTAAAAAAGTAGCTTTATAAAACGTTTATTTATACTAGAGTATATAAGTTACTAAAGTAACTTAGTTTATAAACTTAGTTATAAATATAAACTAGTAATATAGATTTATAAACTTAGTTATAAATACGGACTAGTAAGAACTTATAGAGGAGGGTTTTTTATTTATTAATTTAGTTATAATTTACTTTTTTAAGTATTAGTTTTTTTAATTAATACTTAAAAGAATAAAATAAATAAGTTAAAAGGGGTAGGTAGAAGTTTAAAGTAAGTAAAGGAGTATTTATAGTTATAAGGTTTATTATTATTAAGGGTAGTATTACTTAAGTTAAATTTATTAAAAATATTATTAGGGAAGTTTATAAAAGGGGATACTTTATTATTTTTTTTATTTAGTAGTAATAGATAAAGCTATACTTAAGAGTTAGTTTTATTAAATACTATAAAGCTCTTTTAAATTTATTTAGTAATAGTATATAGGTTAGGGTTATTATAGTTATTAATAAGTTAAGTTACTATTATAAAACGCCTTTTTATTAAATATTATATTATATATAGTAATAATTTTTTTAGTTATAGGGTTTTAAATTTAATATTAATTAATAGATATATATTTAATAAAAAAGCCTATAAAAGTATAGTTTTTAAAGTAGTTAAAGTATTTTTTTTAAGTTAAACTATAGCTATAAGGGTATATACTTTATAACTATAAAACCTTAAGTATATAAAGCTAGGTTTTATAGTTTTATTATTTTAAAGCTATTTATAAAGTACTTTATATAGGGTCTTTTAACTAAGAGCTATTTAAAGTATATAGTTATAAAGGTAGGTTACTACTTTATAGATATTAAGTTATACTTTATAAAGTAGCTTACTACTTTTATATATTATTTAATCCTTTATTTTAATAATAACTTTAATATACTTAGTACTACTATTTTAATTTTAAGTATATAAGGCTAATAGCTTAATACGTTTATTTTACCTCTAGAGGTTATTTATAAATCAGTAGTATTTTTTAATTTTATTATTATACTTAAAAACTTATATATTAATATTATACTAAACCTTTAAAAGTAAAATAAACTTTTTAAAAACCTTAATAAGTATCTTTATACTATAGTTATATAAATAGTAATTCTAAGAGTATTAAGAAATATAATTAGTAAATACTAGTACTAAAGTAAATTTACTATAGCCTTTAGTATATAAGTAGAAGTTAAATGTAATATACTTACTAAAGCGCGTATACGCGTTACTCTTATATAGTTTATAGTTAATAATTTATTTTACTTTACTAATACTATAGGTATTATACTTAAAAAGGGCCTTTTTAAATACTTTTTAATTTATAAGAATAATAATAATTTAAATACTATAGACTAAAGAGTTAAAGTAGTAAAGTAACTTAGGGCCTAAGTAGTTAAGTTATTAGTACTATATTTTTTTAAAACTTTTTAAAAATTATTATTAATATAAAGAGTATTTATACTATTAATAAGAAATATAAGTATACTAAGTAGCCTATATAAAGGCCTTATAAAATAGTACTTAGTTTAAGAACTTATTAAACTCTAATACTCTTTAACTATATATAGTTTTAACGTAACTAAGAGGACTATAGTTAAACCTTTATAGTATAAAAAACTACTTAAAGTATTTATTCTACTAGTACTTATATTTATAAAGTTACTTATAAAAAATAAAGTTAGTTACTAAAAATATATATAAAGTAATATTATAAAAGTATAGATTAAACTTTATACTATTAGTTAGTATAATATATATATTTATATTTTTATATTTATTAATTATAAAGGGTTTAAATTTAGTTTAAAAAAAGTCCCTTATACTTATAGTTTATAGGTTTTTAAAGTACTTTACGTCTTTAAATATATAAATAAATATACTTAAGTTAAAGAAGTAAGAGTTTTTAAAAAGGTATATTATAAAAACTTTACTTTAAGTAGTTTAAAAAACTACTAGTAAATACTTTAAACTCTCTATATAGTAACTATATAGTTACTAACTTTAAATCTCTTTAATATACTTAATTAATTAGTTATTATTTATAAAGTTTCTTTTTACTTACTTATAGTAGTAGTTAAGTAGCTTTTATTTAGTATATATATACTTTAAAAAAGTATAAAAGTAATTTTTAAAGTAGTAGTATATTATATAAGTAGAGTAAAAGGGA
Organism: Colletotrichum musae; assembly: GCA_027406025.1. Taxonomy (NCBI): domain Eukaryota; kingdom Fungi; phylum Ascomycota; class Sordariomycetes; order Glomerellales; family Glomerellaceae; genus Colletotrichum; species Colletotrichum musae. The sequence continues at coordinate 2,236,502 of JANVYC010000001.1, read as the reverse complement.
GTTAATAGAGTAAAGGAAGCTAGAGATACTAATAAAACTTTATTTTATAATTTTTAGAGTTAGTATTATTATATTTATTATTAAAGTACTTTAAAGAGTTATAAATAGCTACTTTATTAATAGTAAAAGTACTTTAAGTACTTTTTTTATATTTTATAGTTTTTAGTATTTATTTAATTATAGTAGTTATTTTAGTAATAGCTTTATTAAAACTATAGTTATTCTAATTATTACTTATTATTATATAGTAGCTTTTAGTTTAGAATTAAAGTAGTAAGTAGTTAAAAGAGTAAAGTAGTTTATAAATCTATAAGTTTTTTTTATAAATTACTTTAAGTTTAATAGTACAGCTTTTATATATATTATTAATTTATATTATAAACTATTTAACTATAGTAGCTTTTATTATAAGTTATTTATTATAAAGTACCCCCTCTAGGGTAACTAACGGCCTATGGGCTACGTGCTTTAGGGAATAGTTATCTAGCTACCTACTTTGTTAATCTTTTTTGTTTAATAGATAGTACTCGAATTCACTTACTATAACGTAGCTTTTACGGATTTAAAGTAATAGGTGTTTTTAATTAATTTTGAAGCAGACTACTAATTACGCTATTAATACCGCTAAAACTACTAACGCCTTCTGTACGCCTCTTTAGTAGACCGTCCCTCTAAACCTATTAAATCTAATCTAAACTAAACCGTCCCTTCCCTTAACTATTAAATCCCTCTATAACTAACGCACCGTTATTAACTACACCACGGCTAATTAACCTAATTAAACCACTTTTCTCTATACTCGTTAGTAGATGTTTTAATATCTAGGCCTTATTAAACGTACTAGTTTCTTATAAACTCTAGGGAATTTATAGTTATTATTACTACTTTTATTACTTACTTAAAGTAGTATTAGTTATTTTTTAAAAATAGTAAGTCTAAAATTTAACTTAGTATTAAATTAGTTAATAGGGTTAGTTTAATAGTTTTTATTTAGACTTTATTACTATTAGTTTAAAAAAAGTAAAGGCTAAAAATAGTAATTTAGATCTTTATATTTAAGGGTTAAGTTAGCTAGCTGTACTATATATTAATAGTAGTAATACTAAGCTGTATAGCTACGTTACTAAACTAGTTAATATTGTTCTTAACTATAGCGACTGGATTGTGGTATTTAGTATTTAGTAGTAACTAGGGGACTTTTATAGGTATAGTGTTTTTTACTATTTTGTTAGATTATTAGGTGTAAATATAGAAGACGGGAGGAATTAATAAAGGGCTTATTTGTAGTAGTGCTTTTTTCTTTAATTATAAACGCTACTAGGGCTCGTTAGGCCCTATGGTATATTATAGTGCTTGTGATCTAGCTAAAGGTTCGTATAAGTAAAGGTTTGTTTCGACATGTCAGTCACGCCCGCCGCCTATTAGTAATAGTATCGTTGTTATTACTAGTACGTCTACGTTTACGTCTACCGCTACGGGAAGGGCAGGTAAGTAGAAGCATTAAAGTACATACGCCCTACTAAGCTCTACTTAAGACTACTTAGTAGAGCTAAAGGGGGTTAAAGCTACTAGATACACTCTATTAAATACTTTTATTTAATTATACTATTTAATAATATATAGCTATAGTATATTCTTTTTAAAATAACCTATAGAAATATCTAAATAAAATAACTACTTAAAAAAATATAAATTTATTATAAAGTATAATAAAGTAGTTAATATAAAGTTAATTAGTATATTAATAATATATACTTTTTATAAGTTTAAAGTATTTATAAAAGTTTTAAATTTAAATAGCTAGTTTTAAAGTACTTAAGTAGTACTAAATTTTAAATTTTTTAATAATAGTACTTTATATTTAAAAAAATAATAGTATTTTTAGTTTTTTTTTACTTTTAGTATATTACTTTTATTATATAGTAAAGGAATAAAGAGTTAATATAGTACTTAAGGGCTTTTTTAAAAAGATTAGTTATTATTTTAGTATAATAGTAATTTATAGTTTTAAATAAAAGTAAAAGGTTTTTATTTAAAAGTACTTAAAGTAAAATGTTTATAGTAAGTTTATTTACTTTAAATTTTATAGTTTAAGAATAAAGAGTTTTTAGCTTAAAGCTATAGTAAATAATAGACTTTAAGTAGTTATTAAAACGTAGCTTTTAGAGTAGAGTATTACTAATAAGGGGCTTTAGGGATATAAAGGTTAAGTTAAGAACTTTTTATATATTAAGAGTATTTATAAGTACTTAAAAGTTATAAAACTATAAGTACTAAGTAGTTAAGTTATTAAGGATAGTTTTTTAAGGGGTTAAAAGGATATTTATAGTAATTTTTATATTTAATAAAGTAGTTTAAAAATAATTAATTATATATAGTAAAGGGGGTAATAAAATAAAACTCTTAATTATTAGATTTTATATATATTATATATATTAATATTATATATTATTCTATAGTTTATAGTACTATTAATATATTTTTTACTTTAATAGTATTATAGACCTTTAAGTCCCTAAATATAACTACGGCCTTTAGAGCTAGTAAAACGTTATTTTAGAGTAGCTATTAGTCTCTTTAAACGCTAAAATCTATCTATATATTATAACGTACTAGCGGCTCTAAGCTACGTAATCTAATAGTAGTTAATAGGTATTAAACGTAGGAAATAATAAATAATTATTTTAACAGAAAAAGAAGTTTTTAATACTAGTAATTAAGCTTTATATAGATAAAGTAGATAGTAGTAGTTTAAGTAGAGAACATAGTAGAAAACGTAAGTAAGTTATTAAATTAAAGTATTATTATTATTTTTAAAGCTATTATAGTAACTTAAAATATATTTTATAAAGTACTAAAATAGTATATATACTTACTACTTAAATATAAATTATTTTAAATACTTTTATATTAATTTTAATCTTTTATTATAGTTATATATATTCTTTTTAAAGTAACTAATAGCCTATAAGCTATATACTCTAGAGGACTATTTAGCTATATACCTTATTAATCTTTTTACTATAGTACTTAAATTTAACTACTTTAATATAGCTTTTATAAATTTAAAGTAATAAGTATTTTTAATTAATTTTAAAAACTACTAATTAGTAATTAGTATATGTATAAATATAAGAGTATTAAAGTTAGTATTAAAGTACTTAAATACTTCTATAGTAATATTAGGCTTAATAGAGTTAGTAAAAGTATAGATTTAGTATATAATATATAAGTAAAAGAGGTAGAAGTATTATAGTAGTAGTAATAGTACTATATTACTATATTATTATACTAGTTACTTACTAAGAAAGTAGAAGTTTAGACCCTTATAAACTAGAAAAAGCCCTACTTTTTATAAACCTAGTACCTTACTTTATTAGCCTAGCTCCTAAAGTACTAGTCTTTTTAGGGTTTAATACGTTATGTATAGTTTAACTAAGTAGTACTAGGCCCTATATATAATTAGCTATAGCTACTATAGTTAACTATAGGTGCTATAGTTAGCTACGGGTACTATAGTTAGCTATAGAAGCTATAGTTAGCTATAAGTACTTTAAAGGGGTTAATAAGAGATATTTAAGGTGGTTTTTTTACTAAAAATAGTTTATTTAGTAGTTTAGAGTTTAGCTTATTAAAGCTAAAGGTTATAGGTTTAATTTTCTCTTTTATTTTTTTAGTTTTTCTTTTTAGTTCTTTTATATAGACTAATAATTAGTAATTATTAGTAAGTAGTAATATTAAAATAAATCTTTCCTTTTATAAATCTTTATTTAAACTATACATAGGGCTTAATAAGTTCTAGTAGTATTTATAATTAATTAAAAATACTACTACTATAAATAAGGCTTTTATTAATTTATTTATTTTTTACATAGTTACATATTTAATAATCTTTTAAAATAAAAATACTAAATACATTATATTTAAAATACTTAGTTTTATCCCTATTAGTTCCTAGCTATATTTTAAGCTTATTAATATATTAATAGTACTAACTATTTTAAGTAACTATAAATAACTTATATTTGTGCTTTTTTAAGTAGTTATTTTATTTAAATATTTCTATAAGTTATTCTAAAAAGAATATACTATAGTTATATATTATTAAATAGTATAATTAAATAGAAGTATTTAATAAAGTATATTTAGTAGCTTTAACCCTCTTTACCTTAAGTAGTTTTAAGTAAAGCTTAGTAGGGTATACTTACTTTAATACTTCTACTTACCTACCCTTTTTACTATAGTAGTAAACGTAGATATAAACGTACTAGTAATAATAACGATACTACTACTAATAAGCGGCGCTAAACTTATAGTGTAATTAGTATATTAAAATAAACTTTTATTTATATAAACCTTTATTTAAATTATACGTAGGGCCTAATAAGCCTTAGTAGCGTTTACTATTAAAGAAAAAGGTACTACTATAAGTAAGGCCTTTATTAATTCCTTTTACCTTTTATATATATATATAATAATAACCCTTAAGGCTATAATATTTAATAAAAAACTACTTACTACTAGCCCCTACCCCTAAAATAATAACTATTATATAACTTTATAGTTATTAATTAACTATAATACTAATAATAAGTACTTTATAGTTAAAAGAGTTAATATAATTAATTAAACCTAAAACTAATATAAATTCTTTAATAAAAAAAAGATAAAGCTTAATATTACTAGAATTTACTACTATTAAACTATAAGTAATTAACTTAATACTTAATAAATAATATTTAAGTTAAATACTAGACTTAATAAAACTATATATATTTTATAAATTAAGACTAATCATAAATACCTTAACTAACTAAAGAATATAGCTACTAAATTTATAGTACCCTAAGTAGCTACTTTAATATTAGTATATTTAGTAATATAATATTAAAATAAATACTAATAATAATAGAACTAAATAACTAAACTAACTATAGTTATATAGTAATAGTACGTTAGTTATAAAAGAATATAATAGTTAAAAAAAGAAATAGTTTAGTTTAAATTAAAGTTAATAAGTTTAGAAGAACGGTTTAAATAGTTAGGTATATAGGAGGTATATAAAAGATATTAGTAGTTTTTATAGTATTAATAGTATAATGAGTAGTTTACTTTAAAATTAATTAAAAATACTTATTACTTTAAATTTATAAAAGCTACGTTATAGTAAGTAAATTTAAGTACTATTTATTATAACTAATAATAAGAAAGATTAATAAAGTAAGTAGCTAGATAGTTATTCTTTAAAGTATATAGTCTATAGACTATTAGTTACTCTACAGGGGGTACTTTAAAGGTTTTAAAATTTAATAACTACTATAAATACTTTTTATATTTTTTTAACTAGTTATTTTTATTAAATATTTTTATAAGTTAGTTTAAAAATATATACTATAGCTAAGTATTATTAAGTACTATAATTAAATAGAAGTTTTTAATAGAGTATATTTAATAGCTTTAACCCCCTTTAGCTTTTAATAATTCTATTTATTTACTTTTTTAGTAATAATAATAATACTATTATTAATAAATAATAAGTATAATTAATTTATTAAAATAAACCTTTATATATATAAGTTTTTAATTAAATTATACTATATATAGGGCTTAATAAGTTTTAGTAGTATTTATAATTAAAAAGAAGTACTACTATAAATAAAGCCTTTATTTTTTTATTTTTTTTTATTTATGTTTTTTTATAGTGTTTAGTACGGACATTTTAATAAGGGGTTTTAAAAAGAATACATTATAGCTACGTATTTTTAAGTAGTATAATTAAATAGAAGTTTTAATAGGGTGTATTTAGTAGCTTTAACCCCCTCTAGCTCTACCTTAGTAAGTAGTCTTGAGTAGAGCTCGGTAGGGCGTATATACTTTAATAATTCCACTTACCTACTCTTTCTATAGCGGTAAACGTAGACGTAGACGTACTAGTAATAACGATAATACTATTACTAATAAGCAGCGCTAAATATATTAAAACAAACCTTCACTTATACAAACCTTTAACTAAATTACACTACGCGTAGGGCCTAACAAGCCTTAGTAGTATTTACTATTAAAGAAAAAGGCACTACTACTATAAGTAAAGCCTTTATTAATTCCTTCTGTCTTTTATATATATACTTAATAATCCTTTAAAGTAATAAAATAGTAAAAACTACTATAGATATAAAAGTTCTTTAGTTACTAAAGACTAAATACTATAACTTAGTTACTATAGTTAAGAATAATATTAAGTAGCTTAATAATATACCTATATAGCTTAGTATTAATACTATTAATACACAGTATAACTAGTTAGTTTAACTCTTAAATATAAAAATCTAGATTACTATTTTTAGCCTTTACTTTTTTTAAACTAGTAGTAATAAATACTAAATAAAAAACATTAAATAGAACTTATTAACTAATTTAATACTAAATTAAATTTTAAACTTACTATTTTTTTAAAAATAACTAATACTACTTTAAATAAGTAATAAAGGTAGTAATAATAACTATAGATCCTCTAGAATTAAAAGACTAGTATATTTAATAAAGCTTAGTAATATATTAAGATATTTACTAATAAGTGTAGGGAAAAGCAGTTTAATTAGGTTAACTAGTTATAGTACGGTTAATAATAGTACGTTAGTTATAAAGGGATTTAATAGTTAAGGGAAGGGATAGTTTAGTTTAGTTTAGATTAAATTTAATAGGTTTAGAGGGATGGTTTAAAAAGGCATTAGTAGTTTTGGTGGCGTTAATAGCGTAATTAGTAGTTAAAATTAATTAAAAACACTTATTACTTTAAATCCATAAAAGCTGCGTTATAGTAAGTAAATTCGAGTGCTATTTACTAACTAATAATAAAAAAGATTAACGAGGTAGGTAGCTGGACGGCCATTCCCTAAAGTATATAGCTTATAAGCCGTTAGTTACTTTAGAGGGGGTGTTAATTTTTTTTATATAATAATAATTTATTATATTTAATAAAAAGCTACTTACTACTAGCCCCTAATTTTAAAATAATAACTATTATATAACTTTATAATTATTAATTAATTATTTATTTATATTTTTTAAATAGTTATTTTATTTAAATATTTCTATAAGTTATTTTAAAAAGAATATACTATAATTATATATTATTAAGTAGTATTTGTGTTTTTTTAAGTAGTGTTTTATACAGATATTTTTATATATGTGTTTTTATAGTTATAATACTACTTATAGTAAAGTAAAAAAAGAAATCTACCAAGTAGAAAATATTCTAAGTAAAAAATCTAGTAAAGAATGTATTTAAGCTAATATATATATTTAGTAAGTTAATAAATAAAGGTTATTTAAAAAGAAGAGTAGATGCGTTACTAATATTGACCCCTTTTTAGCTGTGTCTTAGTAGATAGGTACTTATAAGTAAAGCTCGGTAGGGCAGCTTAACGTACGTACTAACTATAACGCCCAAAGTTATTATAATGACTTTCGCCTACCTGCTCTTGCGCTACAAAGCGCAGCGTAGTAGTAGCTGCAGCGATAATAACGATACTATCACTAATAGGCGGCGATGTCAAAACAAACCTTTACTTATACGAACCTTTAGCCGGATCACGCTGTGGGCGCTGTAACGTACCGTAGGGCCTGACGAGCCCTAGTGGCGTTTACGATTAAAGAAAAAGGCACTATAAGTAAGGCCTTTCTCGATTCCTCTAGTCTTCTATATTTATATTTAATAATCCTAAAACACTAAGCTTACCAACAATAAGTTTAATACAGCCTAATGGATATATAAAGCCTAAGCACTTTAGTCTCTTAGCTACAGTGTATAGAGACTTCTTTAGAATACGGATATTTTTATAAGTTAATTTAAAAAGAATATATTATAGCTATGTATTTTTAAGTAGTATAATTAAATAGAAGTATCTAATAGGGTATATCTAATAGCTTTAACTCTATTATTAAGTAGTATAATTAAATAAAAGTATTTAATAGGGTGTATTTAGTAGCTTTAACCCCCTTTAGCTTTACTTTAATACTTTTACTTACCTACCCTTGTTACTATAGTAGTAAATATAAACGTAAACGTACTAGTAATAATAATAATACTATTACTAATAAGTAGTAAGTATAACTAATATATTAAAATAAACTTTTATTTATATAAACCTTTAGTTAAATTATATATAGAGCCTAATAAGTTTTAGTAGTATTTACTATTAAAAAAAGTACTACTATAAATAAGGTCTTTATTAATTTCTTTTATTTTTTATATATATATAATAATAACTTATAATATTTAATAAAAAGCTACTTACTACTAGCCCCTACTCCTAAAATAATAACTATTATATAACCTTATAGTTATTAACTAACTATAAAACTAATAATAAGTACTTTATAGTTAAAGGGGTTAATATAATTAATTTAATTTAAAACTAGTATAAATTCTTTAATAAAGAAAAAGTAAAGTTTATTATTACTAGAATTTACTACTATTAAACTATAAATAATTAACTTAATACTTAGTAAATAATACTTAAGTTAAATACTAAGTTTAATAAAACTATATATATTATATAAATTAAAACTAACTATAAATACTTTAACTAACTAAAGGATATAGTTATTAAATCTATAGTACTTTAAGTAGCTACTTTAATATTAGTAGATTTAGTAAGGCTTATATAAATATTAAAATAGATATTAATAATAGTAGAGCTAAGTAGCTATACTAGCTATAGCTATATAGTAATAGCGCGTTAGTTACGGAGGGATATAATAGCTAAAGAAAAGAATAGTTTAGTTTAGATTAAATTTAATAGGTTTAAAAAAACGGTCTACTAAATAGTTAAGTATATAAAAGGTATATAAAAGGCGTTAGTAGTTTTAGTGGTGTTAATAGTATTAATAGTGTAATTAGTAGTTTATAAAATTAATTAAAAATACCTATTACTTTAAATCTATAGAAGCTACGTTATAGTAAGTAAATTTAAGTAGTATCTATCGTTACTAACTAACAATAAAAAAGATCAACAAGGTAGGTAGCTAAACGGCTATTCCCTAGAGTACGTAGCCTATAGGTTATTAATTACTTTAGAGGGGGTACTTAATTAGTTATAAAAGTAGTAATAAATACTTTATAGTTAAAGAAATTAATAAAATTAACTTAACTTATAACTAGTATATATTCTTTAATAAAGAAAAAGAAAAGCTTACTATTACTATAATTTACTACTATTAAACTATTAGTAATAAATTTAATATAAATATAATAATTATTAAATTATAAAATAAAACTCTTTTAGATATTTTATAGTTTAAAATTAACTATAAATATTCTAACTAGTTAAAAGATATAGCTATTAAATCTATAGTATCCTAAGTAACTACTTTAATAATATTTAATATTAATATATTTAGTAAAATAATATTAAAATAAATATTAATAATAGTAAGGCTAAGTAGCTAAACTAGCTATAGCTATGTACTTAAAAAAAGAAATAGTTTAGTTTAAATTAAAGTTAATAAGTTTAAAGGGATAGTTTAAAAAAGCGTTAGTAGTTTTAGTAGTATTAATAGTATAATTAGTATAAGCACTACGTACTGTGTATATATAATTAATTACCTAAGTTAAAGACTAAACCTTTAAACGTACTAGTAGCCTTAAATACTACTACGGGCGCCCGCTCTTTTACTTAGAGGTTATAAGCCTACTTACACTCCTATATTACGCATATACCTTATGTGTTTAAGTCCCGACTTACGAACTAAAACGAGTAGTTCTTACTTAGGGATTAGTTATCCCTAGGGTTCTTACGCACTTATAAAATCGCAATATTATTAAAGAGATCTTGTAATTACATTAAGGAGGCATATAAGTACTGCGTACTATGTGCGCGCAATTAATTACCTAAGCTAGAGACTAAAGCCTTAAACGCACTAGTAGCCTTAAATACTATTACAGGCGCCCGCTCTTTTACTTAGAATTAGTAGTTTATAAAAATTAATTAAAAATACTTATTACTTTAAATCTATAAAAGCTATATTATAGTAGGTGAATTTAAGTACTATAATAAAAAAGATTAATAAAGTAGGTAGTTAAATAGTTCTTTAAAGTATATAGTCTATAGGCTATTAGTTACTTTAAAGGGGGTACTATAAATACTTTAACTAAATAAAAAACGTAGTTATTAAAACTATAGGTTTTTAAGTAGTTAATATTAATATATTTAAAAAAGCTAATACTATTAAAATATATACTAGTAATAGTAAAGAGTAGCTAAACTAGTTATAGTTATATAGTAATACTGTATTGGTTATAAAGGAATATAATATATAAAAAAAGTAAAGAAATAGTTTAAATTAGATTTAATAGGTTTAAAGAGAAAATAGAAATATATAAATAGTATTAGTAGTTTTAGAGGCGTTAGTAGTATAATTAGTAGTTAAATTTAATTAAATACTCTTATTACTTTATTTTTATAGTAACTATATTATAGTAAGTATATTTATATATTAAAATAAAGGGTAAAAAAGCTAATTAAAGAATAACTTAACTTTTAAAGCTATATATAATATATAGACTATTAGTTAAAAAAAAGAAAGGGGGGTTCTTAGTAGTAGAGTCTCTACTAGTAATATATTTATAGTTAAGTAGCTACTTAGGGATACTAAGAGTATTATATAACTATTAAAACTTACTATATATTTATATAAATACTAGTACTTAAAACTGCTTTACTTAATATACTAGTACTAGTACTATAATAAAGAAAATCTAATTTTAAATTTATATTTATATATATTAGTATATAATTTAAAATATATTAAAATTTTAAAAAAATCAATTAAGGTTTATACTGTTTTCTTAGTAGTTGAAAAAGTAGCGATTCTAATGTAATCTGGCCAAATCGAGCGATCCAGATGGTGGGGGGGGGGGGGGGGGGGGGGCGGGCATTGGCCGGGGTGGGTTCTTAATTATAGGGACGGATTTAACGCCACCGTTGAACCCGGAAGGCGGCTGCGTCGATTGATCGCAAGCCAGTCCCCGTAACCGGCCGTTATGGTCAACTCGATCCGTTGCGTGACGGCGAGTTCGACGGACACGAGCTTCTATACTTATAGATATGATCGCTGAATGACCGAGACACCGAGGTTCCCGTGGAACTTCCTGTCTTGTCGGGTCGAAAAATAGCTCCCACTAGCAAGGCTTAGTGACTTCCCATAAACAAGTACAAACATATGAAAGTTACTAGTTGATTGAATAGGTAGGCCAATGAAGACTCGGGAGGCACCTGGATAGGTACCGTATACACTCACTGCGCTCGTAATCCGCCCCCCCACTGCCCTACGAGAAATCTGGTGGTAAAACAGGGGCTGGAGAACGGGATCAGTGGATTCCTCTTGATTTTGACCAGTTAACGCCTTGGGATCTCTATGGGGGAGTGGGGGAGCGGATTACGAGCGCAGTGAGTGTATACGGTAGGCACGTCTTCTTCAGGTGGGTCCCAGTCCCGGAGACCGGTTCTCAACTCGGCCCGGGAATCACGATCGGCCCCCCGGAAGTTTGGGAAGAGCATTCGGTACACAGGCATATGGGCCAGAGTGACCCGATGACGAACGACCGGGAACGGCAACGCCACAGGCATCGGAGTCCGCGGGGGCGAGTACGTGACCAAAGCGCATCAGATTCCGTTGATGATAGGTATCAGCGAAGTAATTCGAGCAAAGGCAACAATGTCTAGTATTATTGGTCGAATTTGGCCTCGGACGCCGGCATGTCGGGCGGTCAGAGCGAGAGTTTCACGATGACGAACTATTGGCCCTTTCGCAGCAACTGCCTGGAACGCGAGCCAGTCGGACAGGGCGGGGCAGTTCGGCTGTACCTGAATTGAGATTCTCCAGGCCCCAGGTGCTGGCGGTGCTTTGGTGCGACAACTTGAAGCAGCGACGGAAAGGTTAAGGAGCAGCAGGGGCTGGGGATTAGGGTTAACGACTTTTTCAGCAGGCAGTTTTAACAATCCAGACCAGGTGAAGGTGATGCGATGCGGCGAGACGATGCGGCGGCTCTGGAGCGAGCCCACCGGATCCCGCGGGGCCCCGATGTAGCTTTGCAGTCGCCAGTCTGAATTGACGGGAATGCAGTCTTACGGTGTATTATGTGGTGGGTGGTTCCGCGGGTGGGTTGTTTGTTAAGTTAGGTACGGATATGGTTTTCTCTCTCTTCGTTTCGTCGCCCGCTGGGTACCCAGTAACACCTACTAGTAGATACGCAGTCTACATTACAAAGCCTGGGTCCCCAGTTGCTCATTGGCGCTGTTAATGCCGGCCCCGGACCAAGACAAGGTCAGTCAGTGTATAAGGACACAACCCACTGTACCTACCTAATGAAGGCCGTTCCCTGGCAGCTGAGCCTCAAAGTTAGGTCACGACCACAAGGTCCGAATACCCAACTGGCCCTTGTGGCTTGGCTTGACTCGACCGTCCCGTCTTTCACCCACGTCCAATCCACGGCTGCTGCCACCGGGACCACTACTCCCACTAATTGATTGAACGATTTCTTTGCTCTGTTTGTTCTCTGGCATTAACACCGATCCGACTTAACAATAATAACCCTTCGATTTCGCTTGTGGGATTTTTCCGGCTGCCGGCGCCAATATCCATCTTGTGCCTTGCGATATCCTGTCGACAGCCTAGCCGGCAACGTCACGGCTGTACTACAACAACAAAACGCTGCATGTTGGCGGTACGTCAGAGAGAGCACCACAAGCGAACTCGACGCATACCCCCAAGAACAACGACACGAGACAGGCTTCAAAAATGGAGTCAGACTCCCGGTCCGCGGGCCCCGAGGACCAGGGCCTCCGTCGAGCCGTAAGTCCGCACTCAGATGATCTTGCATCGCGCTTCCGCCACCAGTATCTCCATAACTCTCCATACCGAACACCATCGTGTTGGAAACGATGCTGACTCTTACGTTTTCGTCCAGTGTGATCAGTGTCGCACCCGTAAGGTTGGTTCCCCCTTTCTACTCTCTTCGTGCTGCCCACCTTCGGCCTCCAACGACTTGCCTATGCTTCCAACGATCCCTACCGCGGAATTGTCGTCCTGTTGACCCTGCTGCGTTCGTTCTGAAAGGGCCGTTTTGCCCACGAAATCGACGTTTCTTTCACCTTGACTAACATCCAGCCTCGGCTTGGGCCTTACTTGGCAGATCCGCTGCGACAAGAGCTCGCCGTGCTCCAACTGCCGCATTACGCAGCGATCTTGCAGCTCGAATGGCGTAGGGCAGAAGCCAAAGGAACAGAGACATCGTGTCCTCATATCCCTCCAATAGTACGCCACAACCCCCTCTGCTTGTTCTTCACTTCTTACTACACGTCCCTATCGCTCTGCAACCCATCCTTCCATCGTGTTGGCAGTCCCAGCTAGGACTTCCCTGTGAGAAACTGCCCGGTCTTTACAGGCTGCTCCGGTGGGATGAGAGGCTGACGTGAACGGGCTGCCTCTCCCAGTGAGAAGAAAATCGATCTGATCGAGGAACGGCTCTCTAATATCGAGGAGCTGCTACGGAGCCTGGCCAACAATCCACAGACTGGAGGCGGAACTCTATGGGACCCCTCCAGGGCCAGGCATATTACCCCGTCAGCCTCGACCATCGGAGATGCTTCCGTTCTCACTCACGACGGCGCAGACTCGGACTCTGCGTTTGAGGGCGACTTATCGCTCACTGCTCACACCATGTTTGCAAGCGAGTTCATAGAAAACGCCGTCCAGAGAACCTCGCTCCAAGACTTGCCACCCAATATGCATGCCGCGCTGTCTTCCCTTCGCCAGATCGTCTCCATGCAAAACAAGGTCTCGTCTCTTCGGGAGATGCGCTTTCGCACGCAACAGCCCCTTCCGCCAGGAGGCTTGCCAGACTTGCCCATGCCGCCGATGAATGCCGTCGTTGCTTTACTCAAGCACATGAAAGGTTCGCCACCATCCATAATCGTTAGGTCGGAGAATGCTTAGACTTTTGACAGCCTCGCCCCCGGGGATCTTCTCAATTGCGTGTTCATTCCTCGACGTCGACGACCTGGCCGAGCTCTGTCGGAGGGTGTACTTCTGCACTGACACCTTCGCCGACACGACCTTCATCATCGTCAATGGCGCACTCTTCTACTTGTTCATGGAACAGGCTTACCTGGCTCCCGATGCCACGGCGCGAGAGGAGTTCGAAAGGTACCAACACATGTGTCAAAGTAATCTGGAGACGTCTCTGGCATGCTTGCCGCTCATGCTTCCCGCTAAAGTGGAGAGTATCGAGGCACTTCTTGTTGCGGTACGCTCATAAAATGCTCGTTTCCGTGTCGATGGCTTGAGCCCCTACCGCGGCAGGACTGACGAGTCATAGGCGGTATATGCGATCGACGTCTCTAAAGCCTCCCTGGCCTGGCTTTTTACTTCCACGGCCGCTAGTCTCTGCCAGACTTTGGGCTATCACCGCGTCTCACAGAGTAGAAACGAAAGCACCGGCCCACGGGACATCAAGACGCTCCTGTTTTGGCACGTTTACATGCTAGACAAGACCTTGTCGCTGAGAACTGGAAGAGCCTCCGTAATGCAAGACTGGGATATCACGTTGCCAAGGAAGGTCGACAGCACCATGGTTGCAGATCCGTGGGGCGTCGTCATCACGACGTGGATCAAGCAAGCTGAAATTCAGCATCGGGTATACGAGCAGCTGTAAGATGATAGAATACACCAGTTCAACAGGTCGGTAGTGGAGCTGATATGATCACCAGATACAGCCCCTTAGCTTTAAACCAGTCCCAGGAGGAGCGTATCGAAACCGTGCGTCGCTTAGAGGCCGAGCAAAAGAACATCATGGCTGCCGCCTCACACGTTCGTGAGCAGGCGCTTTTCGGGCTCAGAGCTCTGGGTGCCTCGTCCATCCTAGACATACATCTCCGAGGCGATGAGCTTACCTTTCAGTCGACGTTGACCCTAATCTATCGAGCATTGCCAGCGCCAGATGGTTCTCCGGCCCGGTTCTCACAACAGTGTATTGAGACAGCTCGTTTTGCGATGCAGCTTCACCTCGAGTGCATGCAAAGGATCGCCGAAGAGGGGCGCCATTTGAAAGCGGTCTATATTCACTGGTAAAGGAACTCTCGACCCGAAAAAACATCGTCTCTGACATTTCAACCAGGGCGATTTTGCTGACTCCATTTACCCCTTTCTTCGTTCTTTTCTGTCACGTGATTGACTCATCGAGTGCCGAAGATCTGAAGCGGCTTAACGACTTCGTTACCTCACTCCGGCCCGCCTGCCCACTCTCGGAACCCGTGGAGAAACTGCATCAGCTCTGCCAAATGTTATACAACGTGGCTATTTTATATGTCGAAACCAAATCACAGCAGTCTGAGGAGCGTGGCCCCATCAGTGACGAATTCGATGTATACCTCAGTGCTCTCGGTTTCCCCCCAGCCGAATACCCAGTCCACGGCCTCGAGACTGGCAACATGAGCC
The DNA here is from genome assembly GCA_027406025.1 of Colletotrichum musae. Classification (NCBI taxonomy): domain Eukaryota; kingdom Fungi; phylum Ascomycota; class Sordariomycetes; order Glomerellales; family Glomerellaceae; genus Colletotrichum; species Colletotrichum musae. The sequence goes on along the minus strand of JANVYC010000001.1, from coordinate 2,221,004 downwards.
AGCCTACCATGCAAACAGCCCAGCTTGGTAACTGGTTCTCGGGAAGCCAGTACATGATGGGGCTGTTGGAGGAGGATTTGTCTCAGTTCGGGTAGGCAAGGGTTCGACGTTTGTCTGATCAGGCAGGGAACGTGGGAGCTAATATGCTTAACCCGGGATAGCTGGCGTATGGCCCATGGTGACTAGTGCGAATGATTGGAACATGGTAGATTGATAATTCAGGGACAACGCGTCATAGTTCATATTCAGCGGTCATGCAAATGACGAAGTGATCACCGCGGGACATTAGCTGGTTGTTGGTAGCGGCATTTCGCCAGCGAAAAAGGAGAGAGTAAGAGAGAGAGAGAGAAACACACACCTTCGTTTCCATCAGATGCACAATGTATCGGGCACTCCATGTATCCCCAAATGCAGCCTCCATGGGCATTAATTAGAGATTAGTCATGTGGATGGGAGGGAAGATACCGACCTGAACCCCCTAGTCTGTGGGGTGTCCCGGGTCATACATTTCGTAGTCTTCATCTTCCGTGTCACTCTCAGCCCGTCCATCTCGTTCCCGAACGAGTCCGAGTTTCTCCGTGTCAAGAGCCTGGCCAGCACTTGGCTTCGGCGCATCCAGAGCGCCAATCGATTCAACAGGAGTAAACGCCGATTTGAAGCCCGACTTTTTGAAAACTCCCTTCTTGAAGCCACCAGCTCCTGACATCTGCTGAGACTGTTCTGTTGAAGCCAGCTTGATGCTGACGAGTCCGCCGGCTTTGGCTTCGGCTTTGCGAGCACGTGCGCCGGCGTTCGGGTCGCGCACCATCGCTTTCATGTCCTTGAGACGCTGTTTATGGCTGTGATCATAGCTGCTGAGGTGAGCTTCGTAGTCGTTCATCCGGGAGTATCCTTTAGAGCAGAGACTGCAGTAGAACGATTGTAGGGCTTCGCGTGCGGACGACGTCTGCGCCGGGGGAAGCGTCTGGTGTCGCTGAGGCAGTGTTGCAGATTAGTTTAGCAACAGGACGCTTGGGGAGGGTGTGGCAACACGTACCGGCGGCATCGTAGAGTGAGTGTGCTGCCGATAATCCCGTGAGAATGACGAAGGCGAACGGTGCAGTTAGGAAATCTCTCTGAACCAGCTGATGTTACCTCCCTACGAGTAAAAGTGACTTATTTACTCACACTGCAGTGGCAAGCACAGTTGTAGCTAAATATAGTTTGAAGTGTAACTAACTATATATAAACCGGTAATTTACTAAGTATTAAGTACTTTTTAGTAATAAAGAAAATAACAGTATATATACTTAGTATATAATAGTAATACTTAGTAGTATTACTCCTACTATATTTTTAAATTAATTATAGTTATTAACTTAAGTAGTATATAGCTTTTTAATTTATAATAAGTCTATATAGTTTATTTTATCTTTAGTATTCCTAAGTAGCTACTTAAATACAGATATATTACTAATAAAGACTCTGTTACTAAAAACCCCTTCCCCCTTTTTTAACTAATAGTTTATATATTATATATAGCCCTAATAGTTAAGTTATTCTATAATTAACTAACCTTTTTACCTTTTATTTTAGTATATAAATTTACTTACTATAACATAGTTACTATAAATTTAAAGTAATAAAAGTATTTAATTAATTCTAACTATTAATTATACTACTAATATCTTTAAAAATACTAATACTATTTATATATCTCTATATACCCTTATATCTATTATTATTATTATTTTAACTTTATTAAATTTAATTAAAACTATTTCTTTATTTTTTTTAACTATTATATTCCTCTATAACTAATATACTATTACTATATATATATATATATATATATTATATTATTCTATAAGTATATTTATATTATAAATAAAAAATCTACTAAATAATAGACTTTTAACTTCTTATAAGTAAATATTTAAGTAAAGGGTATATAGAAAATATAGTAGAAAAAATATATAATTATTTAGTAAGTTAATAAGTAAATGTTATATATAAAGATAGGTTAAGTATAAGTTAAGGGATACTTACTTATATAAGGGAGGGTATATATATACTATATATAGCCTAGTAGGGGCTACTTACTTTTATTAACTAAAAGTAGTATATAAGTTATATAGTATAGTTAATTAGAGTCTGTAGGGGCCTTACCCTAGGAAAACTCTAATAGTTATACTATATAAGTACGTAATATATAGTTAGGGAATAAAGACCCCTTAAGTGGCGTAGGATTTAAACCTACTACCTCTACCTCTTATAAAGTAGGGTTGGGCAGGCTTATAACTACTAAACTAACTACCTATACTATTACTATATGACTATAGTTAATTTAACTATTCCCTACTATTATTAGTATCTATTTTAATAGTAATATATATAATCTTTACTAAATATACTAATACTACCCCCTTTAAAGTAACTAATAGTCTATAGACTATATACTTTAAAGAATAACTATTTAGCTACTTACTTTATTAATCTTTTTTATACCTCCTCTAGAGTAACTAATAGCCTATAGGCTACATACTTTAGAGAACTATTTAACTACCTACTTTACTAATTCTTTTTATTATTATAATAAATAATACTTAAATTTATTTACTATAATATAGCTTTTATAAATTTAAAGTAATAGGTGTTTTTAATTAATTTTATAAACTATTAATTATACTATTAATACTACTAAAACTACTAACGCTTCTTATATATCTTTTACATACTTAACTATTACTATTCTTTTAAACCTATTAAATCTAATTTAAACTAAACTATTTCTTTTTTTAACTATTAAATCCCTTTATAAATAATATACTATTACTATACTATAGTTAATTAACTTAATTAAACTACTTTTCTTTATACTTATTAATAAATGTTTTAATATATTACTAGGCCTTATTTAATATACTAGTCTCTTAACTCTAGGGAATATATAGTTATTACTACTACTTCTATTACTTAAATAATATAGTATTAGTTTTTTTAAAAAAAAATTGTAAGTTTAAAATTTAACTTAATATTAAATTAACTAATAGAACTAGTATAATATTTTTTATTTTAATTCTACTACTACTAGTTTTAAAAAAGTAAAAATTAAAAATAGTAATTTAAATCTTTATACTTAATAGTTAAGTTAATTAACTATACTATATATTAATAGTATTAATACTAAACTATATAGCTACTCTATTATACTATTAAATATTATTTTTAACTATAGTAACTAAGTTATAGTATTTAGTATTTAGTAGTAACTAGGGGACTTTTATAAGTATAGTATTTTTTACTATTTTATTACTTTAAGGGATTATTAAGTACATAGGAATATATAAAATAAAAAAAATTAATAAAGGGCTTATTTATAGTAGTACCTTTTTTTTAATTATAAATACTAATAAGGCTTATTAGGCCCTATAATATACTATAGTACTTATAATTTAACTAAAGGTTTATATAAATAAAGGTTTATTTTAATATTACTATTTATTAGTAATAGTATTATTATTATTACTATAAAAAAGTAAATAGGTAGAAGTATTAAAGTAGAGTTAAAGGGGGTTAAACTTACTAAATATATTTTATTAAATACTTTTATTTATACTCCCTTTAGAGTAACTAACGGCTTATAAACTATATACTTTAGGGAATAGCCGTTTAGCTACCTACTTTATTAATCTTTTTTATTATTAGTTATAGTAAATAGTACTTAAATTTACTTACTATAACGTAGCTTTTATAGATTTAAAGTAATAGGTGTTTTTAATTAATTCTAACTACTAATTACACTATTAATACTACTAAAACTACTAATACCTTCTTAATAAACTATTCCTTTAAAATTATTAACTTTAATTTAAACTAAACTATTCCTTCCCTTAGCTATTATATCTCTTTATAACTAATATACTATTTAAACTATATAACTATAACTAGTTTAGCTACTCCCTACTATTATTAGTATTTATTTTAATATTACCTTATTAAATATACTAATATTAACTATTTAAGTTAATAAAACTCTAGTAGCTATATTCTTTAGTTAGTTAAAGTACTTATAGTTATTTTTAATATTTAGGGTTTTTATAGTATTTAGATTCTTATAGTATAAGTTATTTATAGTTACTTAAGTATTATAGCTATTATTAGTAGTTTTATAGTAATAAATTTACCCCCTCTAGGGTAACTAACGGCCCACGGGCTACGTACTTTAGGGAACCGTCTAGCTACCTACTTCGTCGATCTTTTCGTCACAGTACACAAATTTACCTACTATAACGCAGCTTCTATAAATTTAAAGTAATAAGTGTTTTTAATTAATTTTAAAGTAGACTACTAATTACGCTATTAACGCTATTAACACTACTAAAACTACTAATACCTTCTATACGCTTCCTATATACTTAACTATTTAGTAGACCGTCCCTCTGAACCTATTAAATCTAATCTAAACCGTCCCGTTACTTTCCTCGGCCGTTATATCCCTCTATAACTAACATACTATTACTACACAGCTATAGCTAGTTTAGCTGCTTAGCCCTACTATTATTAGTATCTATCTTAATATTATTATATATAGGCCTTACTAAATATACTAATATTAGTAGCTATTTAGACTAATAAGACTCTAGTAGCTACGTCCTTTAGTTAGTTAAAGTATTTATAGTTAGCTTTAAACTATAGAATACCTAAAGAGGTTCTATTTATTAATTTAGTTATTATTATATTTATATAAAACTAATTACTAGTAGTTTAATAGTAGTAAATTCTAGTAATAGTAATCTTTTTCTTTTCCTTATTAAAGAATATATACTAGTTATAAGTTAAGTTAATTTTATTAACCCCCTTAGTTATAAGGTACTTATTACTAGTTTTATAGTTAGTTAATAACTATAAAGTTATATAATAGTTATTATTCTAGGGGTAGGGGCTAGTAGTAAGTAGCTTTTTATTAAATATTATAGATTATTATTATATATATATAGAAAACAGGAGGAATTAATAAAGGCCTTACTTATAGTAGTACCTTTTTCTTTAATTATAAATGCCACTAGGGCTTATTAGGCCCTATACACAGTGTGATCTAGTTAAAGGTTTATATAAGTAAAGGTTTATTTTAATATATTTAGTGCCGCTTATCGGTAATAGTATCGTTATTATTACTAGTACGTCCACGTCTACGCTTATATCTACCACTATAGTAGGAAGAGTAAATAAGCGGAATCATTAAGGTACATATACCCTACTAAGCTATACTTAAAACCACTTAAGCTAGAGGGGGTTAAAGCTACTAAATACACCCTATTAAATACTTCTATTTAATTATACTATTTAATAATATATAACTATAATATATTCTTTTTAAAACCCCTTATAGAAATGTCCGTATAAGATACTATATATAAACACAAATAGTAATAAATTCTAGTAATATTAAACTTTATTTTATTATTATTAAAGAATTTTTATTAGTTATAAGTTAAGTTAATTATATTAACTCTTTTAGTTATAAAGTATTTATTATAGTTTATATAGTTAGTTAATATTTATAGAGGTCCGTTTTAGTATATATTTTAGTACTAAGTAAATAGAGTAGGATTTGTTTTTTAAATATTATAGTAGGTAGTTTATTTAATAGAGTGCTTTTAGGTTATTATTTATATATATAAAATATAAAGGAGTTAATAAAGGCTTTACTTATAGTAGTACCTTTTTTTTAATAGTAAATACTACTAAGGCTTATTAGGCCCTATATATAATATAATTTAACTAAAGGTTTATATAAGTAAAGTTTATTTTAATATATTAGTTATGCTATTTAGTACTATTTATTAGTAATAGTATTATTATTATTATTAGTACGTTTATGTTTATATTTATTACTATAATAAAAAGAGTAAATAAGTAAAATTATTAAAGTATATATACCCTACTAAGCTTTATTTAAAACTACTTAGTAAAGCTAAAGGGAGTTAAAGTTACTAAATATACCCTATTAAATACTTTTATTTAATTATACTACTTAATAATATATAACTATAATATATTCTTTTTAAAACCCCTTATTAAAATATCTAAATACCCCCTCTAGAGTAACTAACGGCCTACGGACTACGTACTCTAGAGAATAGCCGTCCAGCTACCTACTTCGTTAATCTTTTTTTTTATTAATTAATAAATAGTACTTAAATTTACTTATTATAACATAGCTTTTATAGATTTAAAGTAATAGGTATTTTTAATTAATTTTAACTACTAATTATATTATTAACGCCGTTAATACTACTAAAACTACTAAGGCCTTTTTAGTAAACCGTTCTTTTAAACTTATTAAATTTAATTTAAACTAAACTATCCCTTCCCTTAACTATATAGTTATAACTAGTTTAGCTACTTAGCTTTACTATTATTAGTATCTATCTTAATATTTATATAGGCATTACTAAATATACTAATATTAGCCCCTTAGGGCTTTATAATACTAATAACTATATTCTTTAGTTAATTAAAGTATTTATAGTTATTTTTAAACTATAGAAAATTTATAGTAGTTCCATTTTATAATTTATATATTATTATATTTACTTTAGGTTATTTTTTAGTAGGTTAATAGTTTAGGGCACTAAATATAATAAAGGATACTCTTATATTATTTAAAAAGTTATTCTAATTAAGTATTAAATTAGTATTAGGGCCTATAGTTAAACTAAAAAAGTAGTTATAGCCTCTTTTATAGTCCGTCTTAATCTATATAGTAATAGAATAGTATTTATCCTAGCTATAGGGGAAGTTAATAAGTAACCTTCTATTAAATATTATAGTAAGTAGTTTACTTAATAAGGTACTTTTAGGTTATTATTATATATATATAGAAGATAAAAGGAATTAATAAAGGCCTTACTTATAGTACCTTTTTCTTTAATAGTAAACACTACTAGGGCTTATTAGGCCCTATATATAGTATAATCTAGTTAAAGGTTTATATAAATAAAGGTTTATTTTAATATATTAGTTACGCTATTTGTTGGCACGGTAGGTAGGAAATAAGTATATATTACTTAGTAGAGTAATAATATACTTATTATAGAATAAAAGAGATATATATTCTTATATTAAGAATATATATATATAATAACGAATACTCGGAGTAGTAAAGAATATAGTAGTAAAGACTGTATTAATAAGTTAGCTTAGCTTGGCTTAGAAAGAGGGACTAGATACAGGAGGGTAAACTACCCTTATATAGATATATCCATCCTTCTAGAATATTCTATATGCTTATATATATATAATTTAATTTATAAGTATATTACTAATGCTAAAGAGGGGCTTAGTAATAGTAGATTATTAATACTAGGAATAGTATTAATAATTTAAGCCTCTAGGGCTTAGGAGAAGGTTCTAGAACCTTCTACTTACTAATGTTGGATTAGTAAGCTATAGTGTAACTAGTAATACTTACTAGGTAAGTACTATTTACTCTTATTTAGTATAGAGTAAATATAGGGCATATAAGTACTATATACTTATAATGTAAATACTATTTAATACTGCTTATTAGTAATAGTATTATTATTATTACTATAAAAAGGGTAGGTAAGTAAAAGCGTTAAAGTAAAGCTAAAGGGGGTTAAAGCTACTAAATACACCCTATTAAATACTTCTATTTAATTATACTACTTAATAATATATAGCTATAGTATATTCTTTTTAAAATAACTTATAGAAATGTCTAGATAAGATAATTACTTAAAAAAAACATAAATAAAAATATCTAAATAAAATAACTACTTAAAAATATAAATTATACTATTTAATAATATATAGCTATAATATATATATTTTTAAAATACTCTATAGAAATATTTATATTTATATTTTTTATAGTATTCTATATAGATATTTTAATAAAGAGTTTTAAAAAAAATATATTAGAGTTATATATTTTTAAGTAGTATAATTAAATAAAAGTATTTAATAAAGTATATTTAGTAGTTTTAATTCCCTTTAGCTTTACTAAGTAGTTTTAAATAAAGCTTAGTAGAGTATATATACTTTAATACTTCTACTTACTTACTCTTTCTATAGTAATAATAATAATACTATTACTAATAAGTAATACTAAATAGTATAATTAATATATTAAAGTAAACCTTTACTTATATAAACCTTTAGTTAAATTATACTATATATAGAGTTTAATAAGCCCTAGTAGTATTTACTATTAAAAAAAGCACTACTATAAGTAAGGCCTTTATTAATTTCTCTTATTTTCTATATACTTATATATTTATATGTTTTCTTAAGTAGTTATTTCGTTTAGATATTTTTATAAGTTATTTTAAAAAGAATATACTATAGCTATATATTATCAAGTAGTATAATTAAATGAAAGTATTTAATAGGGTGTATTTAGTAGCTTTAACCCCCTCTAGCTCTATTAAGTAGTCTTAAGTAAAAAGCTCAGTAGGGCGTACGTACCTTAATACTTCTACTTACTTATTCTTCCTACTATAGTAGTAGACGTAGACGTAGCTATAGACGTACTAGTAATAACAATAATGCTATTACTAATAGATAGTAATATTAAAATAAACCTTTACTTATATAAACCTTTAGCCGGATTACGTATAGGGCCTAATAAGTCCTAGTAGCGTTTATAATTAAAGAAAAGGGCACTACTACTATAAATAAAGCCTTTATTAATTCCTCCTATTTTTTATATTTCTATTTACTTAAGAATCTAATAAAACAGTAAAAACCACTATAAATATAAAAGTCCCCTAACTACTAAATACTAAATACTATAACCTAGTTACTATAGTTAAGAACAATATCTAGTAGTATAGTAAAGTAGCTACGTAGCTTAGTATTAATACTATTAATACATAGTATAACTAACTAGCTTAACTCTTAAGTATAAAAATTTAAATTACTATTTTAGCCTTTACCTTTTTTAAACTAGTAGTAATAAAGACTAAATAAAAAATATTAAACTAAACTTATTAACTAATTAAATACTAAATTAGATTTTAAATTTACTATTTTTAAAAAATAACTAATACTACTTTAAGTAAGTAATAGAAGTAGTAATAATAACTATAGATCTCCTAAAGTCTATAAAAGACTAGTATATTTAATAAGGCCTAGATATTAAAACGTTTACTAACGAGTATAGGGAAAAGTAGTTTAATTAAGTTAACTAACTATAGCGCGGTTAAGGGAAGGGACGGTTTAGTTTAGTTTAGTTTAGATTTAATAAATTTAGAAGAACGGTCTACTAAAAAGGCGTTAGTAGTTTTAGTAGTATTAATAGTATAATTAGTAGTCTACTTTAAAATTAATTAAAAACACCTTTTACTTTAAATCTATAAAAGCTGCGTTATAGTAAGTAAATTTGAGTACCGTTAATAACAAAAAGGATTAACAAAGTAGGTAGCTAGACGGTTCCCTAGAGCACGTAGCCCATAGGCCATTAGTTACTCTAAAGGGGGTATATACCTATATATAATAAACTAAAAGTATCTTATTCAGTAAACTACTTACTATAATATTTAATAAAAAGCTACTTACTACTAATCTTTACTTTTAAAATAATAACTATTATATAACTTTATAGTTATTAACTAACTATAAAACTAGTAATAAGTACTTTATAATTAAAGGGGTTAATATAATTAACTTAACCTAAAACTAGTATAAATTCTTTAATAAAAAAAAGTAAAATTTACTATTACTAGATTTTACTACTATTAAACTATAAGTAATTAGTTTAATACTTAGTAAATAGTATATAAGTTAAATACTAGGCTTAATAAAACTATTTATATTTTATAAACTAAAGTTAACTATAAATACTTTTATTAGTTAAAAACGTAGTTACTAAATCTATAGTACTTTAAGTAGTTAATATTAGTATATTTAATAAAGTAATATTAAAATAGATACTAATAATAGTAAAAAGTAGTTAAACTAGCTATAGCTATATAGTAATAGTATATTAGTTATAGAGGGACAGAGTATTAAATCGTAAATATATATATTTTTTGTATTTATTTGTATTTATAATTCTTAAAAAGTAAATAATTAATATTATTAACTACTTTTTAAATTTCTAGCTTACTATTATATATAGCTACTAAACATAGAAATTAGCCCCATTTTTATTTGCTATATATAGCTCTATATATGTATTTGTATCTGTATTTGTATTTACCTTAGGCAAAAATACAGATAGTATACACCTAATGTATTTTCTTAGCAATCACTATATATAGCTGGACCTACTTGCCTATCTGGGTAAGTAAATATACCGTTTATATTTACTTTTTAGCGCGGATTTTATAAGATTTAGTATATAATTTTACCTTTATAAGTAGAGTTTTTATAAGTTAAAGTATAGCTTAAGAGCCTTAATAGTGTATTTTCTTTTTATATTTTTCCTTAATACTCTATCTAAGAGGGATATAACGGCTAGGGAAAGGAATAGTTTAGTTTAAATTAAAGTTAATAGGTTTCAAGGGATAGTAAAAGCTATTAGTAGTTTTAGTAGTATTAATAGTATAATTAATAGTTAAAATTAATTAAAAACACTTATTACTTTAAATTTATAAAAGCTGCGTTATAGTAGGTAAATTTAAGTACCGTTTATTAGACAAAAAAGATTTATAAGGTAGGTAGCTAAATAGCTATTCCCTAGAGTATATAGTCTATAAACCGTTAGTTACTCTAGAGGGGGTATTTTTAATACTTATAAACTTAAAGTATAAAGACTATAGGGTCTTTTATAAAGAAAGCTATAGAGCTTTTATATAAGGACTCCTTTTTTATAAATAGAATAAGTAAGTAGTTGAAGGTTAAAGACTAAAAATCGTTATTAATTTATAGTATTATAGTTAAAAATATAGAGTTAAAGTAGTTATAGGTTTAAATAAAAAAAAGTTAAAGTTATTAATCTATAGGATTAAATAAGTAGTAAAAGGGTTATAGGTATTAGGTAAGGTTTTTATAAAGAAAACTCTTTATTTATAAATATAGTAAGTAGGTAGTTTAGTAACAAAAGCTTAAGAAGGTTAAGTATAGGTTTAAAAAAAAAAAAAAAGGGTACTTAAAGTAGTAAGACTATTAATCTATAGGCTAAACAAGCTATAGAAAGATTAGAGTTATTAAGTAAGGCTTTTATAAGAAAACTCTTTATTTATAAATAGAGGTAGTAGTTAGTTTAGTAGTATAGGTTTGAAATATAAAAATAAGAAATTAAGTAATTAAAGATATTATAACTAATTAACTATGTAGTTAATTACTAATTAGTATTAAATAGATAGTATTCTAACTTACTATTAATAGTAAATAGGCCTTTTTATAGGGGTTTATTATAGTTAGTAAAAGTTAGTTATAAATTATAAGTAAGTAAGAGAGTAGTTATAAGAGTAAAAGACCCCTAGGCTTTAGAGTAGGCTTATTATATAGTTAGTTAAACTATATAACCTCTAAGCCATAATAGCTATAATAGCTATAGCTACTATAGTAACTACTATACTATACTAACTTTTTTTTATTATATTAAAGCTTTATAACTTTAATAACTAAATTTTCTACTTAATTAAAGTATTTATAGTAGTTATTAAACTTTAAAACTCTTAAAGTACTATTAATATTCTTATAGTAGTTATTTATAGTATATATATTATTATACTATTACTATTTATTTAACAGTATATAAAGTTAAATATTATAATTTATAATATATACTTTATTTATATACAAATAAAACTTTTAGGTTTTGATTAAATTAATTTAATTTTAACTATATAATATAGTAAGTTATATAACTTATTTATAGTTATTTAAATTATTTAACACTATTAGTATTTTAGTAAGTTTTTAGTATAGTTAAGAACTAGTAGAGATAAAGTTTAGTATTTTTAATTTTTAAAGAGTTATTAAATATATATATATAAAAAATAAAGAAATTAATAAAAACTTTATTTATAATAGTAGTACGTTTTAATTAATTATAAATACTACTAGGGCTTTTATAGTTTTTTTAAGTAGTATTTTTTATAAATATTTTTTTAAGTTATTTTATAAAGAATATATTATAGCTATATATTATTAAGTAGTAACCCCCTCTAGGGTAACTAATAGCCTATAGGCTATATACTTTAGGGAACTATCTAGCTACCTACTTTATTAATCTTTTTTATTGTTAGTTAGCAAATAGTACTTAAATTTACCTACTATAACGCAGCTTTTATAGATTAAAAGTAATAGGTGTTTTTAATTAATTTTAACTACTAATTATACTATTAATACTACTAAAACTACTAACACCTTTTTTATACTTCCTACTATCCCTCTAAATCTATTAAACCTAAACTAAACTATTATATAGCTTCTCTTAACTATTATTTATTTATTTTCTTATGATAGCTACTTTTACTAATAAAAATAGTTAAAACTTATACAGTAAATCGTTCTAAGTAGAATATAAATAGTAGAGATACTATAACTAATATCGATAATAGTAAAAGAGTATAGTGTGATTATAAATAGGAAACAGTTTTTAATTACAACACTACTATAGCTAAGAACCTTAATTACAACTTATATAGAGATACTCTTACTTAAATAACTTCTTTAAAACAGTATAACCTAATATAGCTACTGTATTCTATAGGTTAAAAACTTTCTTCTATTAAGTTACTTAAACTTTTTAAGCTTAAAGGTATTAATAAAACCCCTATAGCTAGACTTTAGTCTTTTTTTTGTGTTTTTTAACTCTATATACATTCGCCCTATAATAACGTTAGTATAACTACTACTATTATTTACTCTATACTAACTCTAAATAAAAAGCCCCGCGACTTATAATTATTTATAAAAATAAACTAAAAGAGATCTAGGATAAAAGCTTATAATTACGGGCTTTACTATATTTTTAATAATAATAAAAACCCTAACTAAAATACCCTTTTTATAAATAAAAAGATCTAGTTCGCTCTATTTCTACTTAACTTTATTAAAAGTAGTAGTAACTATACTAAAGTAACTAGAATTAAAGCTCTATACTAGGGCCTAATTTAACTTAATAACTATTACTTTATTATTTTAGAGTTAAATAACTACTATAAATACTTTATTTAAGTAATTTAAGCGGCTCGTGAGTACCTAGTACTTAATAAGCCTAGAGATTAGTATATTAAGAGCTAGTTAAAGTCTAGGGATATATTAAGATATTTACTAATAAGTATAGGGTTTATTAGTTAAATTAAGTAAGCTAGTTATAGTAGCGCGCTTAAAGTTTAATAGAAGGAAACGGGTAATTTAAATTAATAGAAGGTTTGTAAAGGTATTGGGGGCGTTAATAGTAATTAGTAGTAATTAAATATAATTGTTAGTCTATAATAGTAATTAATTAATAGGGGTACTTTAAATCTATTATAATTATATTATTATAAGTAAAATTATGAACTTTAATGTATAAGGAGGTAGCTTATTGATAAGAGAAGGTTAAAGAGAGATATTATTAGCTAAAGAGAAGTTAGGCGATATAGATCCGAATTTTGCCTAGTATTACGTAACTAAAAGGTTATTAACGCGGCGGCTATAGCTAGTGCTGCGTTACAGTAAAAATCGTAGAGAATAAACAGTAATAGTCTAAAAACCCTCTTAACTATTATATCCCTCTATAACTAGTATACTGTTACTACGTAGTTATAACTAGTTTAATACCCCCTCTAGGGTAACTAATAGCCCATAGGCTACGTACTTTAGGGAATAGCCGTCTAGCCACTCACTTCGTTAATCTTTTTTATTATTAGTTAGTAAATAGTACTTGAATTTACTTATTATAATATAGCTTCTATAGATTTAAAGTAATAGGTATTTTTAATTAATTTTAAAGTAGACTATTAATTATACTATTAATGCTATTAACGCTACTAAAACTACTAATACCTTTTATATACCTCCCGTACGCCTAACTATTACTATCCCTTTAAACCTATTAAATCTAATTTAAACTAAACTATCCCTTTCCTTAACTATTAAATCCCTCTATAACTAACGCACTATTACTATACTATAGCTAGTTAACTTAATTAAACTACTTTTCCCTATACTTATTAATAAATATCTTAATATTTAAGCCTTATTAAACGTACTAGTCTCTTAACTCTAGGGGATCTATAGTTATTATTACTACTTCTATTACTTACTTAAAGTAGTATTAGTTATTTTTTAAAAATAGTAAATTTAAAATTTAACTTAGTATTAAATTAACTAATAAAGCTAGTTTAATAGTTTTTATTTAGACTTTATTATTACTAGTTTAAAAAAAGTAAAAGCTAAAGATAGTAATTTAGATCTTTATATTTAAGAGTTAGGCTAGCTAGCTATACTATATATTAATAGTAGTAATACTAAGCTATATAGCTGTATTACTAAGCTAGTTAATATTATTTTTAACTATAGTAACTAAATTATAGTATTTAGTATTTAGTAGTAGTTAAGGGACTTTTATAAGTATAGTGTTTTTTGTTATTTTATTACTTTAAAGGATTATTAGGAATATAGAAAACGGGAGGAATTAATAAAGGGCTTACTTATAGTAGTAGTGCCTTTTTCTTTAATTATAAACACTACTAGGGCTTATTAGGCCCTATATATAATTTAGTTAAAGGTTTATATAAGTAAAGGTTTGTTTTAATATATTAGTTATACTATTTAGTACCGCCTATTAGTAATAGTATTGTTATTATTATTAGTACGTCCACGTCCACGTCTATATCTACTATTATAGTAGAAAAAGTAAGTAAGTAAAAGTATTAAAGTACGTACGCCCTACTAAACTTTATTTAAAACTACTTAGTAAAGCTAAAGGGGGTTAAAGCTATTAAATATACCCTATTAGATACTTCTATTTAATTATACTACTTAAAAATATATAGCTATAATGTATTCTTTTTAGATTAACTTATAAAAATATTTATATAAAATACTACTTAAAAAAACACAAATAACTAGTTTAACTACTCCCTAGTATTATTAGTATTTATTTTAATATTACTTTATTAAATATACTAATATTAATAGTTATTTAGGCTAATAAAACTTTAGTAGTTATGTTTTTTAATTAATTAAAGTATTTATAATTTTATTTAGTATTTAAGATTTTTATAGTATTTAAATCCCTTAAGTATAAGTTAAGTATTATTCTATTTATATTATAACTATTACTAGTAGTTCTATAGTATAAAACTCTTAAAATTATAAGTATTACTTTATTATTTTTACTTTAGTAGTACTAATTAAGAGTTATATTAATTATATAAACTTTTATAGTATATAAGTACTTTTTAGTAGTATTAATACTAGTTAATATTTATAGAATTATATCCTTTTATTTATTTTAGAGTTAAGTAGGGGGGGTAGGGATCTTTTTTTTAAATATTATAGTTTAAAGGATTATTATAATATATATATATATAAAATAAAAAGAATTAATAAAGACTTTATTTATAGTACGTTTCTTTTAATAGTAAATACTACTAGAGCTTATTAAGCCCTATAGTATATTATAGTACTTATAATTTAACTAAAGGTTTATATAAATAAAGGTTTATTTTATTATATTAGTTATACTATTTAGTACTACCTATTAGTAATAGTATTATTATTATTACTATAAAAAAAGTAAGTAAGTAAAAGTATTAAAGTATATATACTCTATTAAACTCTACTTAAAACTACTTAAACTAAAGGGGTTTAAAGCTACTAAATATACTTTATTAAATACTTTTATTTAATTATACTACTTAAAATGTATAACTATAATATATTCTTTTTAAAACCCCTTATTAAAATAAAACCACCTATTTTAACTATACTACTCTAACTAAATTAACTATACTATAGGTAGAAATAATAAATAAAATCTAAAATAATAAAAAATAAAAATAATTTAAAAATACTCTTATATCTATAAGTAGTATATATAGGTATATTAACTTTTTATAGTAGGCCTAATTTACTATATATTAGTAAAATAGAAGTTAATATATATTTTAAAATATAAATACTTAGTTTTAATAACCTTTTAAGATTATAAACGTTAAGCTATATACTACTTAATAAAAGTAAAATAAAACTTATATACTTTATATACTTAATTATATCCTTACTTATATAGTTTTAATTCTTAATTTAAAAATATAGTTTGTTTTAAAAAAGTACTTATAGTTATATATATAATAGTACTATTTAAAATCTACTTTTACTTAGTATTTTTTTATTAAATAGTTATTTATTTATTTAGTTTTATTTATTTATATTTTTAAAAATTATTTTAACTAGTTAAGTATAGTAGCTTACTACTTATACCCGGGACATAGTTAACGTAGTTAAGACAGTATAGTTAAAATAGGCGGTTTTATTAAAATATTAATATAAAGCTATAAAAATATATAAATATTGTTAAGTAGTATAATAAATAAAAGTATTTAATAGGGTATATTTAATAAATTTAACTCCCTTTAGTTCTACTAAGTAGTTTTAAATAAAGCTTAGTAGGGCGTATATACTTTAATAATTCTACTTATTTATTTTTTATATAGTAATAATAATAATACTATTACTAATAAGTAGTAATATTAAAATAAACCTTTATTTATATAAATCTTTAATTAAATTATAAGTACTATAATATACTATAGGGCTTAATAAGCCCTAGTAGTATTTATAATTAAAAAAAAAGTACTACTATAAGTAAGTTCTTTATTAATTCTTTTTATTTTCTATCTTTATATTTAATAATCTTTTAAAGTAATTAAATAGTAAAAAATACTATACTTATAAAAGTCCCTTAGTTAATACTAAATACTAAATACTATAACTTAGTTACTATAAATAAGAATAATATTTAGTAGTATAGTAAAGAAGTTATATAACTTGGTATTAATTCTATTAATATATAGTATAGTTAATTAGTTTAACTCTTAAATATAAAAATTTAAATTACTATTTTTAATTCTTATTTTTTTAAACTAGTAGTAATAGAGTTAAATAAAAATATTAAACTAACTTTATTAGTTAATTTAATACTAAGTTAAATTTTAAACTTACTATTTTTTTTAAAAAACTAATACTACTTTAAATAAGTAATAAAAGTAGTAATAATAACTATAGATTCTTTAGAGTTAAAAAACTAGTATATTTAATAAAGCCTAAATATTAAGATATTTATTAATATATATAAAAAAAAGTAGTTTAATTAAGTTAATTAACTGTAGTGTAGTTAAGGGAAGGAATAGTTTAATTTAAATTAGATTTAATAAGTTTAAAGGAATAGTTTAGACAATTAGGTATATAAAAGGTATATAAAAGGTGTTAGTAGTTTTAGTAGTATTAATAGTATAATTAGTAGTTTAATTTAAAATTAATTAAAAATATATATTACTTTAAATCTATAAAAGCTACGTTATAGTAAGTAAATTTAAGTACTATAATAAATAGGATTAATAAGGTAAATAACTAAATAGCTATTCCTTAGAGTATATAGTCTATAAACTATTAGTTACTCTAAAAAAAATACACTACTAGAGTTTATTAAGCTTTATAGTATATTATAATACCTATATAAATGTTCTTATAGTTATAATACTACTTATAGTAAAGTAAAAAAAGAAATCTATTAAGTAAAGAAATTTTAAGTAAAAACTTTAGTAAAGAGTATATTTAAACTAATATATATATTTAGTAAGTTAATAGGTAAAGTTTATTTAAAAAAAGAATATATATATTACTAGTATTAACCTTTTTTTAGTAACTATAACGCTTTATTAAAAATAATAACTATACTTATAATAACTTTTATATATTTACTTTTATACTATAAAGTGTAGTATAGTAGTAGCTATAGTAATAATAATAATACTATTACTAATAAGTAGCGATATTAAAATAAACCTTTATTTATATAAACCTTTAGTTAGATTATATTATATTATAGTATTATAATATACTATAGGGCTTAATAAGTCCTAGTAGTATTTATAATTTAAAAAAAGAATACTATAAATAAGGCCTTTATTAATTCCTTTTATTTTTTAAATTTCTATATAATTAATAATTCTAAAATACTAAACTTACTATTATATAATAAGTTTAATATAGCTTAATAAATATATAAAGCTTAAGTACTTTAGTTTTTTAACTATAGTTTATAAAAACTTCTTTAAAGCTAACTAAGCTACTAAAAATATAAATCTTAATAGCTTTAATAGTAGTACTAACTTTATATATATATTGTATTATTTTATTTATATTTTTTTATAGTATTTAATATAGATATTTTAATAAAGGGTTTTAAAAATAATATATTATAGTTATATATTTTTAAGTAGTATAATTAAATAGAAGTATTTAATAGGGTATATTTAGTAACTTTAACCCCCTTTAACTTAAGTAGTTTTAAGTAGAGCTTAGTAGGGCGTATATACTTTAATAATTCTACTTACCTACTCTTTCTACTATAGTAGTAAATATAAATATAAATATATTAGTAATAATAATAATACTATTACTAATAAGTAGTAATATTAAAATAAACCTTTATTTATATAAATCTTTAACTAAATTATAAGTACTATAATATACTATAGGGCTTAATAAGCCCTAGTAGTATTTATTATTAAAGAAAAAGGTACTACTATAAGTAAAGCTTTTATTAATTCCTTTATTTTTTATATACTTATATAAATAATAACTTAAAAGTACTTTATTAAGTAAACTATTTACTATAATATTTAAAAAGAAAATCCCTATTCTATTTACTTAGTACTAAAATATATACCCCCTTTAGGGTAACTAATAGCCCACGGGCTATGTACTTTAGGGAACTATCTAGCTACCTACTTTATTAATCTTTTTTATTATTAATAGTACTTAAATTTACTTACTATAACACAGTTTCTATAGATTTAAAGTAATAAGTGTTTTTAATTAATTTCGTAAACTACTAATTATACTATTAACGCTACTAAAACTATTAATACCTTTTTAGTAAACTGTTCCTTTAAACCTATTAAATTTAATTTAAACTAAACTAAACCGTCCCTTCTTTTAACTATTAAATCCCTTTATAACTAATGTACTATTAATATAAACTATACTATAGTTAGTTAACTTAATTAAACTACTTTTCTCTATACTTATTAGTAAACGTCTTAATATACTTTATTAAATGTACTAGTTTTTTAACTCTAAAGGATTTATAATTATTATTACTACTTTTATTACTTACTTAAAGTAGTATTAGTTATTTTTTAAAAATAGTAAATTTAAAATTTAACTTAGTATTAAATTAACTAATAGGTTCTATTTAATATTTTTTATTTAATACTTATTACTACTAGTTTAAAAAATAAAAGCTAAAAATAGTAATTTAAGTTTTTATATTTAAGGGTTAGACTAACTAACTATACTATATATTAATAGTATTAATACTAAGTTATATCACCCCCTCTAGGGTAACTAATAGCTTATGGGCCACGTACTCTAGGGAACTGTCTAGCTACCTACCTCGTTAATCTTTTTTGTTTAATAAATAGTACTTAAATTTACTTACTATAACGTAGCTTTTATAAATTTAAAGTAATAGGTGTTTTTAATTAATTTTAAAGTAAACTACTAATTACGCTATTAACGCTGCTAAAACTACTAACGCCTTCTATACGCCTTCTATACGCCTAACTATTGTCCTAAACCGTCCCTTTAAACCTATTAAATCCAAACTAAACCGTTCTATTACTTCCCTTAACCGTACAGCTACAGCTAGTTTAGCCGCTCTCTACTATTATTAGTATCTATTTTAATATTACTTTACTAAATATACTAATATTAAATATCACTAAAGTAGCTACTTAGAGTACTATAGATTTAGTAGCTACGTCCTTTAGTTAGTTAAAGTATTTATAGTTAATTTTAGTTTATAAAATACGTATAGTTCTATTAAGCTTAGTATTTAACTTAAGTATTATTTACTAAGTATTAAGTTAATTACTTATAGTTTAATAGTAGTAAATTCTAGTAATAATAAACTTTACTTTCTCTTTATTAAAAAATTTATATTAGTTTTAAGTTAAGTTAATTATATTAACCCCTTTAGTTATAAAGTACTTATTACTAGTTTTATAACTAGTTAATAACTATAAGGTTATATAATAGTTATTATTCTAGGGGTAGGGGCTAGTAGTAAGTAGCCTTTTATTAAATATTATAGCTTTAAAGGTTATTGTTATATATAGGTATATAGAAAATAGGAGGAATTAATTAAGGCTTTACTCGTAGTAGTAGTGCCTTTTTTTTTAATTATAAACACTACTAAGACTTATTAGGCCCTACGCGTAATCTAGCTAAAGGTTTACACAAGCAATGGTTTATTTAAATATATTTAGCGCCGCTTATTAGTAATAGTATTGTTATTATTACTAGTACGTCTACGTCCACGTCTATACTTATATCTACTACTATAGTAGAAAGAGTAGGTAAGTGGAATTGTTAAAAGCTAGAGGGGGTTAAAGCTACTAAATATACTCTATTAGATACTTCTATTTAATTATACTATTTAATAATATATAACTATAATACATTCTTTTTAAAACCCCTTATAAAAATATCTATACAAAACACTATATATAAATATAAATACTAAGTTATATAGTTATATTACTAAACTACTTAATATTATTTTTAACTATAGTAACTAGGTTATAGTATTTAGTTTTTAGTAACTAGGGGACTTTTATATTTATAGTAGTTTTTACTATTGTATTAGATTATTAAGTATATAAAAGACGGGAGGAATTAATAAAGGCTTTGTTTATAGTAGTAGTACCTTTTTCTTTAATAGTAAACGCCACTAGGGCTTATTAGGCCCTACGTATAGTGTAATCTAGCTAAAGGTTTATATAAGCGAAGGTTTTTTTTGATATTACTACTTATTAGTAATAGTATCGTTATTATTACTAAAAGAGTAGGTAAGTGGAATCGTTAAGGTAGAGCTAGAGGGGGTTAAAGCTACTAGATACACTCTATTAAATACTTCTATTTAATTATACTACTTAAAAATATATAGCTATAATACATTCTTTTTAGAACCCGTTATTGAAATGTCCGTACTAGACACCACAAAAAAACATAAAAGTACTAAAACATATACTAAAATATAACTCTATAAATATTAACTAACTATATAAGTTATAATAAGTACTTTATAGTTAAAAAAGTTAATATAATTAACTTAACTTATAACTAGTAAAAAGTCTTTAATAATAATAAAGTAAAGTTTACTATTACTAAAATTTACTACTATAAAACTACTAATAATCGCTATAATACTTAAGTAACTATATATAGCTTATACTATAAAAATTTAAATAATATAAAAACCCTAAATACTAAGGATAACTATAAGTACTTTAACTAACTAAAGAACGTAACTACTAGAGTTTTATTAGTCTAAATAGCTACTTTAGTAATATTTAATATTAGTATATTTAGTGAGGTAATATTAAGATAAATACTAATAATAGTAGGGCTAAGTGGCTAAACTAGCTGTAGCTATGTAGTAACGGCGCGTTAGTTGTAGAGGGATATAATGGTTAAGGGAAGGGATAGTTTAGTTTAAATTAGAGTTAATTATATTATTCTATAAGTATACCTATATTATAAATAAAGAATCTACTAAGTAGTAAGCTTTTAACTTTTTACAAGTAAATATTCTTATAAAGGGTATAGGTTTTTAAGAAGCTATTTAGGTAAGGTTATCTTTAGTATATTAGTTATTTTTAGTTATAATTAAGGTTTTTAGCTATAGTAGTATTATAATTAAAGACTATTCCCTATTTATAATTATACTTTACTTCTCTACTATTATTAATATTAGTTATAGTATTTCTACTATTTATATTCTATTTAAAACAATTTACTATATAAGTTTTAACTATTTTTATTAGTAAAAGTAACTATTATAAAAAAATAAATATTCTAATAAAGGTATATAAAAAACCCTAATAGAGAGAATATATAACTATTTAGTAAGTTAATAAATAAAGGTCATATATAAAAATAAGCTAAGTATAAGTTAAGAGATACTTACTTATATAAAGAAAAGTATATATATACTATATATAGCTTAGTAGGGGCCGCTTACTTTTATTAATTAAAAGTAGTGTATAGGCTACGTAGTATTATTAATTAAAGTCCCTAGGGGCTTTACTTTAAAAAAGCTCTAACAGCTATACTATATAAGCGCGTAATATATAGTTAGGGTATAAAAACCCCTTAAGTAGTATAAGATTTAAACCTACTACTTCTACCTCTAATAAAGTAGGGTTAAGTAGACTTATAACTACTAAGCTAACTACTTTTAACTAAGTATTATATACTTATATAGCATAGCTAAATTAGAGTTTTTAAGAATAAAAACTCTACTACTCTAATTAACTATACTATATAGTTTATATACTACTTTTAGTTAATAAAAATAAATAGTCTCTATTAAACTATATATAGTATATATATACTTTTCCTTATATATATAAGTATTTCCTAACTTATACTTAACTTATTTCTATATATAACCTTTACTTATTAACTTACTAAATAATTATATATTTCCTCTACTAGGGTTTTTCTATATACCTTTATTAAAATATTTACTTATAAAAAGTTAAAAGTCTATTACTTAGTAAATTCTTTATTTATAATATAAGTATACTTATAAAATAATATAATATATATATATATATATACTTATATATAATAATAATTTATAATATTTAATAAAAAGCTACTAATTACTAACCCCTACTTTTAAAAGAATAACTATTATATAATTTTATAGTTCTTAATTAACTATAAAACTAGTAATAAGTACTTTATAACTAAAAGGCTTAATATAATTAATTTAACTTAAAGCTAATATAAATTCTTTAATATAAAAAATAAAGTTTACTATTACTAGAATTTCCTACTATTAAACTATAAGTAATTAACTTAATACTTAATAAATAATAATTAAACTAAATATTAAATTTAATAAAACTATATATATTTTATAAATTAAAGCTAACTATATATACTTAAATTAACTAAAAAACTTAAGTACTAAATTTATAGTACTTTAAGTAGTTATTAATATTGGTATATTTAGTAAGGTAATATTAGAATAAATATTAATAATAGTAGAGAATAGCTAAACTAACTATAGTTATATAGTTAAAATAGGATAGTTTAGTTTAAATTAAAGTTAATAGATTTAAAGAAAAGATCTACTAAGAAGGTATTAGTAGTTTTAGTAGTATTAATAGTATGATTAGTAGTTTACTTTAAAATTAGTTAAAAAATACCTATTACTTTAAGTCTATAAAAAGTATGTTATAGTAGGTAAATTTAAGTACTATTAACTAATAATAAAATGAATTAATAAAGTAGGTAGCTAGATAGTTCTTTAGAGTACGTGGCCTATAGGCTATTAGTTACTCTAGAGGGGGTATAGACTATATAGTACTATAGTATTTATATTACTAAATATACTTAGTTAAAGTACTTATAGTAATGTATTTTTAATTAAATATATATACTGTATATTAATAAATTTATATATAAAAACCTATTAATTTTATATTAAACTTAAGCTATACTACTATTACTACTATTTAAACTAAGTAGGAGGAAGTTTATTTTTAGTGTTTTTTTATAAACTACTTAAACTACTTAAACTACTATATTAAAATTTAATAGCTAATACTATATTTATAAAATTATTTTAGTATATAGAATATATATATATATAAATAAAGAAATACTAATACATTTATCTTTATTAGATATATTATATATTTAATAACATTAATTCTATAATAGCATATTTCCTATATATAGAGACATTAATAGCCGAAATCCTACTTGATTTTACTGCTGGTTATGCCGAAAACACACAGGTGAGCATTGCCCCACTTAAGGCTCTAGAAGCCGCTGATGCAACGGATTATAGCACCTAATCCGACTCCGTCCTCCCTCTGCGCCTATGATGATGCGAGCAATAGTCAGCTGCATCGTTGTACTCCACAGTAGTACATACTCGCCTGCTAACCCTCACAAACACGCCTGCGGATATCTTTCGGTTCATTCCGCCAAATCGGGCTGTTTATGCCTTGTAATCTTCCTTTCTCTCTCCCTCTCCTTTTTTTTTTTTTTTTGGAGGGGCTGACCAGCTCAGTCCGATTCGGCTTGCTTGCTTGCATGCTGCGTAAGAGCCAGTAGCGGGCAGCAGCACTCTTGGCAGCGCTTCGCCATGGAGTCTCGATCCCTGCGGGCGAAAGCATCTGAGGAAACTCTCATCTCACTCCTCCAGCTAGATCCATCACCCATTGAAACACCATCTGCCGATGTTGACAAAGATTTCACACCCCAACAAGGCGACGCGATGGATTCTAGCGCCACGTCTTTCAAATCTACATCTACCGCGCCCGGTTTGAGCGGGGCCGGCCATGGGGCCATTTTCTACTGTAGGTCATGGTTGGCGATCTGCTACGGTCGCTCGAGCAATCCGGGTACTCGGAGCAACGAGCAATGGCTGACCAGCTTTCCATATCAGTAACACGTGTTCAAAAATTCTCATCTTACCTGATACCCGTTTTCGCCTCAATTCATTTGGCGAATACGTCGATTATACCGCTCCTCGCACGCTCTGTCGCCGCCTCCGAGACCTACTTGCTGCTCTCCCGTGAGATCTATCAGACGTCGTTCGCAGAACCGATTCTCGTGGCCTCGCCACTTATCGCACACGTGCTATCTGGTGTTGCGCTCCGACTCTTGCGCCGGTCACAAAATTTGCGCCGTTATGGAGGCAACACCCCCGGCATGTATGCGCTGTACAGAGCTCAGACCGGCACAGCCTCCCACTCGTTGAGCTCCAGCGGCACGAACTCGGCAGCACGCATTTGGCCACCTCTTAGTTACATTTCGGTATCTGGATACGCTTTCACCATGCTCCTGACTGCCCATATCGGCATCAATCGTATCCTCCCTCTTCAGGTCGAGGGGGATAGTTCAAATATCGGACTGGCTTTCGTTGCGCACGGCTTTGCCAGGCAACCTGTTTTTTGGGTTGCTTACATTGGATTGCTGGCTGTTGGATGTGGCCACATGGTTTGGGGGTCCGCGAAGTGGTTGGGACTGGCACCAGCAGCCATGGGTTGGAGTGGGAGCGGCTCCGGAGTCTTGGACAAAAGAATGCTTAAACGCAAGAGAAGGTCGTGGTGGGCACTTCACGGTGCATCTGCTGCTGCATTTGCCGTCTGGGCCGCCGGCGGCTTGGGGATCGTGGCGAGGGGCGGTCTCACAGATGGATGGGTTGGCAAGCTTTACGACGAACTTTTTAGTAGAGTTCCTCTTTTGTGAAAAGCAGATTTGTCCTATTTCTTACTCCCTCAATGATACCCGACTTTTCTCTTGACTCGACCCTGATGAATGGGATTCCATAGAAGCGAGATGTAGGTAGGTCTCATTTGCCCCCCCCGGGTGTGGCTTAGCTCTTTAGACGTTGGCCTTCCTCCCTCTCTACTACACAATAGACGACAATAGACGACGATGGACAGCGATAGATAACGACGATAACAACGAACGATAATAACGATACTAATGGATAATGAGATGTTTTAGCTCTTAACTTACGGGCATCTCGCCATGTAGTTGTGTCTAGAGGGGCTGTTGGATACTGGGGGAGGGTGTGATAAATAAGATCTTCCTGGATGTATTGAAGAGGATTAAAGTAAGTTGAAGGGTAGTAGATAGTATTACTAGCGGAAACCAAGCCGAGCAACAAGATCCATCCTCTCCAACCGGTTTGGTGTTGTACTCTCATCCTCGGGCACGTATCGAATCGCATGCAACGTCATCCCTGCGCTGACCAACCCTTCCCTGCCCCAATAATGCCTCGCCGCTATGCCGATGACAGAATATCGTAAATTGCCGTAGACGTGGAAGTTTTGCATCCGTTGTTATACCGGTTGGAGGCGTTTTCGTTGGGCTTGAAAGGAGTTCGATCCGAACAGAGTCGCCCCAGTCGAAGATGCTTAGCCGCAGATGCGGGTGGCTAGCTCGATACATTTCTGTACGTCCGCGGGGCCACAGCTTGCCTTGACACAGGTGAGAAGGGCAATTTTGTCGGAATTTGCGCAGAAGCACTTCGAGTCGTCAATGCTGCAGCCCCCTCTGGCGAGTTCTTCCTGGGCGCAGCCTCTCGCGCACGGCGGAACGTCGCTGATCGAGTGGGCAGAGGCTAGCCCAGCAATGGCTGCAAGGAGCGTGAGGGATGAGACCTTCATTCTGTAGGCTTTTGGGTTGTTGTTGGTTGGAATTGGGGCGTGCAATAAGTGCAAGCAAGAAGCAAGGAGGGAATCTGGCGTTCGTGATGATAATGATGACTTTGGTTAATGGTAAGGGTGAGGACAACGGGAAATTCTCGTTCTTTGGCCTTTTCCTTGGGTCATATATATACACATATACTTACTTATGCCTGTACGAATCGGGAGCATGGTCTTTGCGCGATATTCTATCTGGCGACAGTCACCAGGTCCAGCCACCGCCCATGGCGACTCAATTGAGATACTCGGCTGCATTGCGGTTCGTAGGCATATCCTGCCCGGCTCCAATTCATCGCGAAGCTGGACGTGATTCTCGCCCATGTCCTCTGATTATGATGAGCTTGTTCAAACTTTCCGTGTTCGTTCGATCATAAGTGGACACGTGACATGTGTTGGCGTCAAGTTACGGCGTAGTGTGTGCATATACGAATATCTTGGTTCGTAGTCGCACCGCTTGGTTGTGTTTATGAGCTGATAGAAATGTACAAATTGCTAAACATGGGTCGAACTTTCGCCGTGGCTCCTGCCATCACAGCGACGATCGACAAAAGGGACCGTTCTGGATGACAGAATCTGAGACGCCTGTGGGTGGACACGCCCAAGCCTCGCACTCAAGTCTCTGGATTCAGGTGAGGTATGACCGAGGGAAACCCTTCATCACAGGATTTATCTGATCATCCACGCCCACCAAGGAGACTAATGTTTCCTCGAAGCTTACCTCGTATGAGAGTTGTGTTTTGTAAATCATCCCAAGGCACCACCCCCATATCCAAATCAGCCTGTATCGAAAGTGGCGTGGACAGCTGATATTCGAGACACCTGACTATATTCTAGGTATTGTTTCTCTTTCCTTGGTCCGCTTATACGGTCACAATAGACCGCGGTAATTGCCCGGGTGGCCATCTTCCGTTGGCTCTTTTCCCTTCTCAGCTTCTAGCGTGCCTACATGTCCTATCTCTGAGTATTAGAATGCTAGTATTGCCGATCATAGCTTACAGCACAGCCAGTAATTTCTCGGGCTCAATCAAATGGCATCGGCCGTTATGCCGGACGTGGCTCATCAGGCTGATTGCAGCAAACATTGCGGCCCGTTCTCCGCTGCCTCTCATCACTGACTGGCCGATTCATCTATACTCAATTTACCTGCCCATATATGCCATATAAACAACTTCATATGTCAATGGATGTAAGCCGAGCCGGAATATATTATTTTTCACCTTCCACGATGTCATAGGAGACCAAATGGCCCTTGGACCCAAGGGGGTTTTCGTATAAATATACATGCATCCTGCCTTGAGTAACAAGAACGAATTACGCCAAAAGCAGCACAGCAGTAACAAAGCCTCACCGAAGTCCCTGCCTCCACTACTGCAAGAATGCTCACCAAGGAAATCGCTTCTCTCTCATGTCTGGTGTCGGCCGTCGTCGGTCACGGCGCCGTCACCAGTTACAATATCGAAGGGAAGAACTATCCTGGATACGAGGGGTTTTCTCCGGCAACCTCGCCCCCGACCATCCAATGGCAATGGGTACGTTGAGACTGGCAGCGACAGACGCCCTGACTAATAGGGACAAAACCAGCACGACTACAACCCAACCATGACCGTGAGTGACATCAAGATGCGCTGCAACGGCGGCAAGTCAGCGCCCCTCGCGGCAAACATTAAGGCAGGTTCCAACATCACGGCCAACTGGAAGCAATGGACTCATGCCCAGGGGCCCGTGATGGTATGGATGTACGACTGCGGCAGCGACTTCAAGATCTGCACTGGCGACAAGCAAGGCTGGTTCAAGATTGATCAGATGGGTCTATGGGGCAACAACCTGAACAGCGAAGACTGGGGCACCGCCATTGTGCTCAAACAGCTCAAGTGGTCAAGCAAGATTCCTAAGAACCTCAAGCCCGGCAATTATCTTGTTCGCCACGAGCTACTCGCTCTTCACCAGGCCAACACGCCGCAGTTCTATGCCGAGTGTGCCCAGGTTGTCGTTGAGGGATCCGGTACCGCGCAGCCCCCATCATCGTTCCTCAAGAGTATCCCTGGCTATGCTCCTCAGAATGACCCCGGTATTACTGTAAGTGGGACATGTGCCGTTTTCTTCCCCGACTTGGGAGTGACACTGCGAGACAGGTCGACATATACCAGGGCAAGGCAACTTCTTACACGCCTCCTGGTGGCGAAGTATGGCCCGGCTTCGAATGAGCAGTGCAGTTGATTCAAGTCACCCGAACACAAGGCGCATCCTTTTGAGCTGATCATACTTGGTAAGTAGGTGTACGAATTCACGTCGGCCGAGGATCGGACAGAGTTGTTCTTCGTTAGCTCTGTCATGAATACATACATACACGCTGAGACCCTCTCCCCGTGTCTTCTGTGACAAGCTCGCCCCTCTACTTCCCAAAGGCATGCTATAGTTTTCTAGCCCAGTCAACCAAGGCGTAACCTGAGATTGGTCACTAAACTGACCGGTATGCTCGCACAACCACTGCCATCTTCATCCTCGAATCGATCCTGAGCAAGGTCCGAGACCCCCCTCGCCAGCGGGCTGACGGCTATCCTTGGAGAACTGAATGTCCGGGCGGCCACTTGGGCAAGATTCGGTTCTGTTGGGGCCAGGGTAACCAGGAATAAGGTTACAGGTGGGCGTATTGCTATTACCTGGAACGTACAGCCAACCATTGCAACCTGGGGCCTCCCACTGGTAGCACATCGTGCAGCAGTCCCGAGCGGTACGGGCCGGTGTCAAATTGAACTCCCAGTCGCTGCCTTTGAAGATGCCTATCCAGGTAACATCGCGGCGGAAGCTTGCTGAGCTGCACTCAGGGGCCTATGAGAGATGATTAGCAGGGCACAGAGACCTGCAAGAGCACAAAGCTCTGCGGAGCGGGAGACAAAGCGATGGACTTACGGCAAAAGAGGGTGATGGAGACGCGATGGATGACGACGGGCTGGAAGACGTGGCGGACGTAGGCGACGGGGCAGCTGAAGGGCCATCTTCCGCAATGGTGTCTTGTCGGGGCTTCATTGCTAGAGACAGGCAGAGAGGAAGGACAACGGCCGTGATAGCTAAGATGACGATCAAGGACGTAAATTTCCAGTGTCTTCGGAGGCGGTGGCGCCAGCTTGATCTCTGCGCGATGGTTTCTTCTGGTTGCAAAGGCGAGTCTGCAGCACCATCGTTCCTGCCACCTAGATCGGCCATCGGTACCACAACCTCGGGGCCGGACTCCAGTGCGACTTGAGGTGCCGCATGGGGGTCGAACTCGACATAGTTGGCGACGCGTAGGCCCGCCTTGGGTGATGCCATGGCGAGAATCCTGGATTGGGACCGCCCGTCGCGCTGTATTTCGCCTCGGGGACGATAGCGGAAGGTGAACACTTGGTAAGGCAGCAGTGATAATGAGGTTCGGGCGATGCGGCAGTTATGGCCGTTAGGTTGAATCGGCCGCGGTGGCTGTGGCGGTGATCTTGACGACGCTCTCGTGTCGGGGGAGGCAACCACGAAGCAGATGGGCGGTGCAAAATCCCTTCTTAGTACTGCTCTCTGTCTTGGGCTGCTGCGTCCAGCAGAGCGAGGGAGGAACTCGAGTCGCAGGCTGAGAAGCAAACTGTTTTGTGTTAGTTGTGTTAGATCACTCTAGCTGGCCGAGCTCCCAATTATCCCACCAGGTATAAAAAAGGAAGGTTCCAAGGGGGGAAGGAACGAAGAAAGATGCGTGATGAGTGCCCTATATAGACTGATTATCTTATTACCTTGCTTACCGAGAGTTGAACGCCCCTGCCTCTATCGTGGGATAGCAGGTGTGTATAGGCAGGCGCCTTATGATTTATAAGGTGTGATGTGTTCGACGCCTATGTTATGGTACCCACCTCCCTATCTGGCGGAGATGTGAGGTAAATGAGGTCGGCTTCCTCTGATGTGAAGTGGAAGGGAAGGGCCAAGTGCTTTATTCCAGGGCTGTGTCACCATTATCCGATTTATCTTCCCTGCCTCACCACACAACCAAACACAACTGCAAACAAGGCAAGTGAACCACCAAGAACAAAGCATGGATGCAAAACCATAGAAGTCCGTGGAGGACCAATACTTCTGATCCTGTATTGTGACTCAACAATGTATTAGTACTTGTTGCATCTCACACAGCGTGTGCTCTATCTACGCCTAATAGGCCAACCTCTTAAGGCTTTGGCTGTCAAGATGACGTTACGTGCCTGATCACAGTATCTAGGCCACATGAGACACAAAACATAGTATCATGCTGGACAACTCATCATAAGGTAGAGACAAAACTCACCCTATATATGGGAAACTTGTGTATCATGTCTTGCCTGCAGAAGCAGTGCATCAAGTGTCTATTCTATTGACATCAAGTAAGCGTGTTGTGTGTTGTCGTAAGTATCTTATTTTGGTTGTACCCATCAGAATCTCTTCGCTAAGTTGCTCCCACTACTGAGTGAGAGACTTGGCGTCTCCCTCCTTCAGCTTCCCGGCTCCGATCAATCTCTTGACCTCTTCGCTCCAGACGCCCTTGATTTCGTCTGCCAGCTTGAGGCCACCCAGCTTGCCTGCCAGAGCCGCAATTTCATCGGCGTCGATCTTTCCCTGGACCAGCTCAACGTCGCCAAGAACAGCATCGATAGTCGCAGCAGAGGCATCGCCAGACGCAAAGTAGTTTGCGTCTTTGACAGAGCCCTTTAGAACACGCTTGTTCTTCTTAACAGCATTCTTAGCCGCCTCCTTGGACTTCTTAGCCGCCTCGCGGTCAGCCTTGGCCTTCTCCTCCGCCTCCTTGGCAGCCTTCTCCTCCGCCTCCTTCTTCAAACGGGCGTCCTCGACGGCCTTCTTCTCGGCCGCCTCCTTCTCCAACCTCTTCTTGTTCTTGGCCGCGTTTGCTTCCTGTCTGAAGCGCTTGATACGCTCGTCGCTAGCGGAGCAGTCATCAAGCAGCTTACGAAGACGGGCGTTATCCTCAGCCTTCTTCTTCTTGCGCGCGTTGGCATTCTTGCGCTCCGTGTGGCGTTTTTGGTCGCGATTCTCGTTGTCGTCAGGAACATCCTCATCCAGATACTCGAAAGTGCGCCAGCTGTCGAAGTTGTACCAGAAGTTGTAGAATTCTTCAACATCATCCTTGGTAGACTTGTCGTCGCCGAAAGTCGGCACGGGCTGGATGTTTGAGAAACGGCCCTCGGACTTGAAGACATTGCCCCAGAGCTTGTAGAAGTTGCCCTTGGCGAGCTGCTTCTTCGTGGGAGGGTCGACATCAGCCTTCTCGTCAACTGAGTCGTACTGGCGGCGCTTAGTAGGGTCCAAGAGAACCTCGGAGGCTTTCTGGATGCACTTGAAGAAGTTGTCGTCATCGACAGCACCGGCTGCGGCCTTCTTGTCAGGGTGATGCTTAAGGACCTTCTTGCGGTGGGCGCGCTTGATTTGGTCCTCCGTCGCCTTCCAGCGGTATTTGGTAATTCCAAGTACCTCGTAGTGGTCTTGGTTCTGCGGAGTAACGCACCGTCAATCGACCTTGCTCTTTGTCGCCACGTTGGGTGGGGGGAGGCGTGACTTACCTTCCAGTCTTTGGCATCGCGCTGCAGCATCATGGGATCCTCAGGCTCGCTGATATCGCTGTCCTCATCATTCTCGACCTTGGTGGCAGCCTCTTGGGCTTGAATACGGTCATCTTCAGAGAAAGTGCGCTTATGGCGGGCACGGCGAGCGTGGGCAAGGAAGTGAGGGCCCACGGGCTCGAGGCTGCGCTGCGAGGCAGCAGAGACCTGTCCGACGGCCTTGAAATCCTTGTCTGCAACCCAGCCCTCGAGAAGGGCCGGTAGCGCGTGGGCGACAACAGCGGCAGAAGCCATATCAGCGATCTTGTCTCGAGTTCTTCGACTGAGCCGTATCGTGTGGTGGAGGACGGAGGTAAACAATTGCTGGAACGAGGGAAAAAATTCTAGAAGGTGGGGCTCTTTTTTTTTTTTTTTCCCTTCCTCCCCTCCTTTCTGTGTCCCTGCCAGTGACAGGGGTCGGGGTGTGATCTAAAACCCACCAAGATGGAAGGGCGGGGGTGTGTCTATCGATAGAAACCTACATGCAGAGGGAGTCTATTCGGGGCACCCCTGAAATCTATTCGGGGCTGGCACCTAAATGTCTAGATTTTTCGCCCTGAGAGACTGAATTACATAAGCGCGGTTAGGGTGGTTAGGGTGGGGTAGGGTACTGGCTAGGGATTAGTGCTAGGGATTAGTGCTAGGATCCGGGTCGGTTTTTTCCTTCCTGCTGTTTGATTGGCTTATTTGGACTGCTAGCTTGCCCCGGATAGAAAACAGGGGTGCCCCGAATAGAGCGCCTCTACATGCAACGTACTAGGTATTAGTTGACAAAACTCTATACCATAGTAAGAGCCACAGCGTGCTCAGCCACACTTCGAAACTTCATTGGCTCGAATCTACCGTAGGTAGTTGAGTTGCTTTGTTGATACCTTCGCAACCACAAGTTCTCTGGTGCTACCTCCCACCATGTCGCTTGCTGCGTATAGGCATTTGTGGCGCGCTGCCAGAATCGCCTTCCAAGGTATCAAAGCCATATACACCCCATATTCGGCGAATTCATTCTGACTGTGGCCATTCTGCAGGCGACGAGAGAGTTCTTACGGCTGCCCGTCAGCAAATTCGCCAGGGCTTTCGCGAACAAGCAGCGCTCGCTCCCTCGGACCCTTCCCTTGGCCCGGCTATCGAGAAAGCCGAAGGCATTGCCACGTTTCTCAGACAAAATGTCGTTCAAGGCAAGCTAGACAAATCGAGTGTCTTCAGTACGTCACCCGAGTTGTCGGAAGAAAGCCGTAGACGTAGCTTCGACTGATACCAATCGTCCTAGAACTGCGCATCCACAAGGACACCGAACGAGGTGATAACGATTCTGTCAAGCTAGCCGGTGGAAGCAAGACCACTACCGGGGGATGTGGCTGCAGCTGAGCAATGCGTATGATAGAGACAGGGGGCCAAAGAAGAGATGCGTGTACAAACAAGTTGTATAACAGAAAATGATACCCTGACTACCAGCACGCGGCCGTGGTCTAACCCCCCAAACCCAACCGTCATAGCCATGCCTTTTTGCATGGACTTTCCCCAACTCCACAAGTGCCGCCTGGCAAATGTTGCCTGCCTCTCTTTTGATAGTGATCTATTCTCCCGTCAAACTTGCATATTTCGGGCCATCGCCGGTCCCAGGCGGTGGTGCAGCGACCGAAGCTACAGCTGAATGGGCAGTCTCGCCATTGCTGGGACTGCCCGCAATCTGCTTGCGCCCACCCCTGCCACCCACCGTACGCGTGCCATCCTGGCCTCTCCGGGCGTCCAGGAGCATCTGCGATCGCTGCTCCTTGTCCATGGTGCCGATGGCTTTGGGAATACCCCATCGCACGCGCAAGGGACATCCGGCAATGACAGCTCGGCCCTGGCATGCTATAGCAGCCTTTTCCGCAGCCTCCCTGGTCTCATAGTTGACAAACGCGCAATGCGACATGTGTGAGCAGACCAAACTTTTTATCTTGCCGTGAACCTTGAAAAAATCGCGAATTTTGTGCTCCGGCAGATCATCCTCGACTCCAGTCACGAATAGTGACATGATGTTTTTGTCAGCAGGTGGCTGCCAATCTTGTGGCCCAGGAGGCAACTGAGCAGCGCTTGGGAAGGCCTGCTTCGCCCTGCCTGGCCGCGGGCCGAGAGCAGATGCGGCTCGTGAATCTCGTGTTCTGATCGGCCCTGGCCCACCAACCCCGGTGCCTACAGCAGGGTTCCCGCCAAGCCCTCTTTCTCGTGAACTCAGAAAGGAGCCTGAAGGCGCTGAACTATTTTGCGACTCGTCATCTAGGCCATCGACTGGCCGGCCCTTTCTGAAGTATGGCTTGCTGGCTGCCAGTCTCCTGAGAAGCTCTCTCGCCTTGTCGTCGGTCTTCTCGTACTCCTCCACTCCGGCGCGGCCCTCTTCGATGGCGCGCTCATTGTTCTGCGCGAAGTATTCCCGATTAATGTCAGATGACGGGCCGGGAGCCACCATTTTCAGCGCCGCATCGCGAACCACAATAGGCAGGCCGAATGAAAGGTCGAGCATGCATGACTGGCAGCAGTTCTTCAGGCGAGCGCATGTTAAGCAAATGTTGGTTCGCTTCTTTCGGCCGTGGGCTCGGTCGGCGCTCCAGCTGAACACCGTAAATGGTCTCGTGCACTAAAGTAGTAGTATCAGCGGAATGCTCCAAGAAAAGGTGAGTTGCAGAATTCTCACAAGTTTGCATTCGGCTCCATAGTCTTCCTTGAGCATTTTCACGTAGGGGTTTTCGGGTAGGCAGTTTTCGCAAACTGAGGGAAAGTCTGTTGATTCCCAGCCTGACCGATTCAGGTCCTGTTTGATTTGGGGTGGCATGACGCCTCTCAAGCGGTAGTGTCGTGATTCTGTTGTCAACTAGGATCGCGGGATGCGTTGAGGTGCGCAACTGGTTTGCTAATGATGGGTCCTGAGATTTCTTATCGAGGCAAATGAATCATCGGGTGGCGACGCGGTTTAGGTCATGCACGTTCTGTCCGAGGGAGTTACTTTCTTTTACAGATGAACTCAGGCAACAGCCGTTATCTCTACGTTGTAGAATCTATAGTAAAAAAGCCTAGTCAGTAAGTACTAACTTTTAATTTATACTTACAATACAAGTAAGCTCTTAATTTTAGTTCTAGTTTAATTTATACTTTTAAGTACTATACTTAGTTTTTAGTATTATATATAAAGAGTAAGTTTTAGTTAGTATAAAGTAAAGAATAGTTAGTAGCTTAAATGTTTATCTATATTAGCTTATTAATAAAAGTAAATAAACTCTTAGTTACTTATTTTATTAAGTTTTTATAGCTAATATACTATATTCTAACTAGTTAAATTTAAGTAACTTAAGTATTTTATTTCTTTATTTATTTTATTTAATTTTTTTTTAAAATATACTTAATATAGTTAATTAGTTTTAACTTTATAATTTAATTTTATTATTATTATTAATAGTAATTAATATTAATATTTTAATATAGGTTTTATTTTCTTTTTAGTACTTAATTATAAAAAGCTTTATTATATTTATATTACTTAACTACTATAGTAGTAAATAATACTAACTTTATTTTAATTCAAATTCTAATACTTAAAATAATACCTATATTTAAAGGGTTTTTATTTTAATATACTATTTATATAAAGTATAACTATAAAGTTAAATAGAAAATATAAAAAGTACTATAGTAATAGTATATAACTTATATTATAAGTTTTAGAATAGAATATATTAGTAATATAAACTATTTTATAAACTATATAATAATAATACTCTATTCTATTTTAAGTTATTTAACTATAATTTACTTACTTTTAAACTATTTAAACAGTATATAAAACTAGTAAGTAAAAGCAACTAACATATGCCTTCTCTCCACGGGCTACTACGAGATATGTTTTCTATAGGTGCCAATCCGCATAGATACTATCAGTTCGTATTCGGATTGAGTTAACCCCATAGCTCCACGGGGGACCGGCGACCATGCGTTTCCCGTGTGTCCGCCGTCTCACCGCCTTCTTCAAATAGCCGTTCCAGGCAATATAAGTCTTCTCGATTGGTCAATGGGCCTCTAGTGCTTCGTAGGCGACGTCCTCAAGTTGCGAATTTCAGTGCTTGTCTCCATGTTAAAAGCTATTAGTGGATACCATCCATCCCACTGTGTCCCGCATTTTCCCAGGGTAGGTACCTAGATAATGTCTGCACACTGCAGCGAGCTGGTCCGTATTAGATTTGCTCAGGGGTATCTGTCAGGTACCTACGTGTGGTTGCCGCAGAGGTGAAATTTGAAATGGCCACAGACACAATCTCCCGTCCCGTGGCTTGGTAGATATCCATGCCATACGACCTAGACCTAGCCTCTGGTCTCCTTTTCTCGCCATCGTAAAAAAACACAAAAAAGACGATCACCCCCTGTACCTACCTGTGAGCATCAACTGCTTCTCTCTCCTTCCCTTCCTCTTGGTCTCCTCGTTGTCTTCTACTCACCCCACCCTCGCCCATTTCCCTCAGCGACCACAATGGTATCCTCAACGGCTTCCAATCTCGAGCGCGAGGACCACGCTCGCGATGCCCAGTTCAACAAGGCGCTGCACGGTAACAGTGCAAAGGCCGCGGGTGGTCTTGCTGCCATGTTTAGCAAAGGTCGCGAGGCAAAGCAAGCTGCCGTTGACGAGTACTTTAAGCACTGGGACAATAAGGCTGCAAAGGATGAGACGCCCGAAGAGCGTGCGGTGAGCTACTTCATGCTGGCCTGAGAAGCTGACCAGAAACTGACTTGCGCCACTCCCACAGTCGCGCACGGCTGAATATGCGACCTTGACCAGACAGTTCGTCACCTAGTTTCTATCTGCAGTCTCTTGCCTCACTCTTTGCTGACACGTGCCGTCTCCAGCTATTATAACCTCGCCACCGACTTGTACGAGTACGGCTGGGGCCAGTCCTTCCACTTTTGCCGCTTCTCCCACGGCGAGCCCTTTTACCAGGCCATCGCCCGCCATGAGCACTACCTTGCCCACCAGATTGGAATCAAGGAGGGCATGAAGGTCCTCGATGTTGGCTGTGGTGTTGGCGGACCTGCGCGCGAAATCGCCAAGTTCACTGGATGTCACGTCACTGGCTTGAACAACAACGACTACCAAATCGATCGGGCGACTCACTACGCCGCGAAGGAGGGCTTGGCGAATCAACTTGAGTTCGTCAAGGGTGACTTTATGGTACGTTACGACAGACCCCAGCCCATTACATAAACAGTAACTAACCGCGTCTTCCTTACAGCAAATGTCCTTCCCTGACAACTCATTCGACGCTGTTTACGCCATTGAGGCCACTGTTCATGCCCCCAGTCTGGAAGGCATTTACAGCGAAATCTTCCGCGTCCTCAAGCCTGGTGGTGTCTTTGGCGTCTATGAGTGGCTGATGACGGACAAGTACGACAACGACAACCTGGAGCACCGTGAGATCCGTCTCGGTATCGAGCAGGGCGATGGCATCTCGAACATGTGCAAGGTCTCGGAGGGTTTGGCTGCCATGAAAGCCGCTGGCTTTGAATTGCTTCACCATGAGGATCTTGCCGACCGACCCGACCCAATGCCGTGGTACTGGCCTTTGTCAGGTGACGTGCGATACATTCAGTCCCTGTTCGACATCTTTACCATCGTGCGAATGACCAAGTGGGGACGCTCCATCATGCACAACTTGATCGGCGGTCTCGAGGCCATTAAGCTTGCCCCCGCGGGTACTAAGAAGACGGCGAACAGTTTGGCTGTGGCTGCCGACTGCTTGGTTGCAGGTGGAAAAGACCACCTGTTTACCCCTATGTACCTCATGGTTGGAAAGAAGCCCGCCAATTAAGGTATGGCTCTACCTATCTTATCCGTCGGTGTGGCGTGGTCTAGCGCTTTTCGGACGGGTACCTAGGTGGACTACCTACTCAGGGGCCAAAACGAGGATCAAAGGCCCTCGGCCTGACTTGACTATTTCTTATTCCAAGACTATTACATCAATATCAGTAGCATAATTATAATAATGACACGAGGCCATTGATTTAACGACATATTTGGTAGATCTGTTTTTGATGCGGTTAGGTCGTGAGGACCGTTGAGAAGGAAGTACAGGGCCTTGAGCGGTTTGGGACAGGAAGGGTCGGCACAGAAGGTGAGGAAGTAATACTTCAGAGCACAAAATCACACATACAAGGAGTACTCAGTAGAGTTTTTCCACACAAGTGAGGAAGTAATACTACCTACATACGTGCGTTCCACAGCCGGATGTGATGGAGAGTGGCGGGACATTCCAATTCCATCCATTCATCAATCAAATGGTCAGTCAATCCAAAGACTTGTCGAGCCCTCTCCAGCCACTCCACCTTAAGACGGAGCCGGGATCACCCATAGTTCAAGTTCGGATGGAAACGGGTTGTAGCGGGCGCCGCATCGCTCGAGCTTGACACCCATCTAGCGCTATTATTACTGGGTACGTACCTACCTTCCAACTGTCGGGATTAGATCGGACATTGATTTCGGCGCTTTCCAGGCCCTGATCGAGCAGGATTGGCCGCCTGGTCTCGCCTATGATTGATTGGGTAAACGACGCCCGTCTGATTATCTAAGGAATCCGGATGACCCTAGGCTGCTTTCGGCATAGCTCGATGCTAAGAGCCTCCCCAACGCTGTCTTTTGGCAGCTTGCCGCAATTCAACGGACTCAACGCCCAAAGAGCTAAGCAGGTTAAAACAAAAAAAAAAAAAAAAGAGAGAGAGAGAGCTGCGAAATCCCTCGACAGCTCCGGTCTTTCTCATCCCTCTCCCTCCCTCCGACGCTCACCTTCAACCTCCGTCGCTGGCCATCGTCGACCAACTCCCGCTGGAGGCCGCCAATCGCCCTTCGATCATTTTTTGTCACCTACTTTATTGTTCGACGTTTTTTTCGGAACAACTAGCATCTTAGTGCTGTGGCCTTTACGGTAGATCAAACCCGAAAACTAGGCCCGTCATGTCCCGATTCCTTCGTCCCGCAGCACGCCTGGCGGCCTCGTCCAGAGTGGCCGCTCTCCGTTCCTCCATCCCTCAGATTGCCAGCCGTCCCGCTGCCTTTGCCCTCCAGACGAGGACGTACGCCGAAGCCAAGGGAACCAAGGACTACACTGTTCGCGAGGCCCTCAATGAGGCTCTCGCCGAGGAGCTTGAGTCCAACGACAAGGTCTTCATCCTCGGCGAGGAGGTCGCTCAGTACAATGGCGCGTACAAGGTCACAAAGGGTCTGCTCGACCGATTCGGCGAGAAGCGTGTTATCGACACCCCCATTACTGAGAGTGGCTTCTGCGGTCTTGCTGTTGGTGCCGCTCTGAGCGGACTGCACCCTGTCGTAAGTGGTCCCTTCTCCGGCACTGGTTACGCCGAGTATGGCTTGCGCGCTTCTGTCTTGGGTGGCAGTTACCCCTAGACATGTCAAGCGCAGGTGGACGGCACACCATTCCGCCTCTGAGTTACCTACCTTCTCTAATACATGCTTTGCGTTGAAATTAGTGCGAATTCATGACCTTCAACTTCGCCATGCAAGCTATCGACCAGATCGTCAACTCCGCCGCCAAGACCCTCTACATGTCCGGTGGTATCCAGCCTTGCAACATCACCTTCCGCGGCCCCAACGGTTTTGCCGCCGGTGTCGCTGCTCAGCACTCCCAGGACTATTCGGCGTGGTACGGCAGCATCCCCGGCCTCAAGGTTGTCGCTCCCTGGAGCGCCGAGGATGCAAAGGGTCTTCTGAAGGCCGCCATCCGCGATCCCAACCCTGTTGTCGTCCTCGAGAACGAGCTCATGTACGGTCAGACCTTCCCCATGTCGGAGGCTGCGCAGAAGGATGATTTTGTTCTTCCCTTCGGCAAGGCCAAGATTGAACGCTCCGGCAAGGATCTGACTATTGTCACCCTGTCCCGCTGCGTCGGACAGACCTTGATTGCTGCCGAGAACCTGAAGAAGAAGTACGGTGTCGACGTTGAGGTCATCAACCTGCGCTCCGTGAAGCCCCTGGACGTCGAGTCTATTGTCAAGTCGGTCAAGAAGACGCACCGCCTTCTGTCCGTCGAGTCCGGCTTCCCAGCCTACGGTGTTGGCTCCGAGATCCTGGCCTTGACCATGGAGTACGCCTTCGACTACCTTGATGCACCCGCGCAGAGGGTTACCGGTGCTGATGTCCCCACCCCTTACGCCCAGGGACTCGAGGAGATGAGCTTCCCCACTGAGCAGATCATCGAGAACTATGTCGCCAAGATGCTCAGACTGTAAGGGTCGTATATCAGGCGGATGAGAGACGTGGGCGTGGATTTGTTGCTTTATGTGAGGCTCCTTGGCATAGGAGTTGATTCATAAGGGGATTTTGAGCTTGATAGACTCGGGGAAGCTTGTACTTGTATGTTTCTCAGTTGTCACATATACATCTCATACCCTGAGCGCACGACTAGACGTGAAACGTGGCTTAATTGGTATTGTAGGCAATGCGTGAAGTGCCCCAATACTTCGGCGCCTCGTAGTTGAAGTACGCGATAATGACAACTTCTTTGGCCCCGGCACAGATAGCCGCACCATTGCCCGCACCACTGCGTCTACGATTTAGTCGTGGGAAAAGCGCCGATTTCGAAGGCGGCTACCTAGACAGAAAACTAGGTAGCTATAAAGGTAGATAGATACCTGACCAGGCACTTGCTTACCTACCTACCTATATTAGGAAGACGGCCCGGCACGTATGAACCTCAGGTACCTCCATGGGAACCAGATGGTGTTAGGCGGGGCCCTGAGGGGCATCGGAACAGCTGGAATGCCGCGGCCCGCGCACACTGTACTATACCTACCTACACAAGCTGTAGGCACCTACGTAGTGGCCCCGCACAACCAAGGTACCTAGGTAATAGCTCTGCCCTGAGTATCCGTATGCCTACTTAACTCCCTACGTAGGTATATCTGATAATACCTAACTAGGTACTACCACTTCGACCAAGCAAGCTTCTCATCGCATGCACAAACTTCAGCAGATTCCTTGCCTCATTGACTCACTTCTTGCTGCGCAACATACTCTTCCACAGCACCTCATCCCTTTAGGATGGTTCCTGATCTGGCTACGGCCATTCGGGGTCTTTCTCTTGAGGATCAGGGAGATTTCGTCATCGATGATATCCTCTTCCAGCAGCGACCTCGCAAACGAGTCAAGCAGAATCCGTCGCAATTGAAAACCCAGCTCGAAACCCGTTTTCTCACGCCAGACACACAGTTCTCACCCGACTGGCTGAACCGTCTACAACAGTAAGTCTCTCCTCTAGACGACCGACGCGTGCGAAACGGGACTGATTCATCATGCACAGACGATGGGTCTGCCCTGTAGACTACACGGAATTATTCAGGATTGTAGCCCCTCAGACCAGAACGGTCACACGGTTCCAGCGCCATGGTTTGGAGGGCAGAGTTACCAGCTACAAGAATGTAACCGTTCCTGCCAACAGCGCCACAGCCAAAAATTCCACGTCGTTCCTGCGCAAGCCTGCTAGCAGGGCTGATTTTGTGCGAGGTGCCGCCGGGTTTTTCCCCTTTGCACCAGGAGGTCTCGATGGTATCGAGGCGACCGCCGCTCTAGAAGATCAGGTACACCGAAGTGGTGCTGGAGACGTGGTTGCCGTCTCTTCCAATAGGCTGGAGAGAGTAATCAAGCTGGGCGCCGAGGGCGGTTTGCTCGAGGTCGCCCCAGGGCTAGACCGCGGGATTGATGTGAACAAGAGGAAGACAAATGAAGAGGAATCCAAGGCCTTGGAACGGGAGTTGGATCAAGAGCCCGAGCAAGCCCCCGGTGCCGGAGAGTCAGAGAACGATACGCAGCTCAACGGTGCGAAGGAGCGGGACTCAGATGACGAAGGTGGCGAGGATATCGACGCCATCCTACCTGTCGAATTCCCGGCTCTCGAGCCCCACGGCGCTCTTGCTGCATCCAGCGCCAGGAAAGCTGGGCGAGAATGGGCTCACATGGTGGACATCAATAGGGATATTCCCAACTTTAGGGAGTTGGTGCCTGACATGGCGCGAGATTGGCCTTTCGAGCTCGATACATTTCAGAAAGAAGCCATCTATCACCTCGAGAACGGCGATTCCGTCTTCGTTGCCGCGCACACATCAGCTGGCAAGACTGTGGTCGCCGAGTATGCAATTGCGCTTGCGTCAAAGCATATGACAAAGGCCATTTATACGTCTCCAATCAAGGCGCTGAGCAACCAGAAGTTCCGCGACTTCCGCCAAACGTTCGACGAGGTCGGCATTCTCACGGGCGACGTTCAAATCAACCCCGAAGCAAGCTGCCTCATCATGACCACAGAAATTCTGCGAAGTATGCTCTACAGAGGTGCCGATCTGATCCGAGACGTTGAGTTCGTCATATTCGACGAGGTCCACTACGTGAACGATTTTGAACGCGGTGTAGTATGGGAAGAGGTCATCATAATGCTTCCAGAGCATGTGTCACTCATTCTGTTGTCCGCCACTGTGCCGAACACCTACGAATTCGCTTCGTGGGTCGGACGAACGAAACAAAAGGACATCTACGTCATTTCTACTCCAAAGCGGCCCATTCCCCTTGAACATTATCTCTGGGCGGGTAAGAACATCCACAAGATTGTCGACTCGGACAAAAAGTTCATCGAGAAGGGGTGGAAAGAGGCCAATTTAGCCATCCAGGGCAAGGACAAGGCAAGGGCCCCGGAGACTAACAACACGACGCGTGGCGGAGGTGGTGGTCAGAGGGGAGGCCAGAGAGGGGGTCAGCAACGGGGAGGGCAGCGTGGAGGCCAGAGAGGAGGAAGCTCTCAGCAAAGAGGACGCGGCGGAGCACCGCGTGTCAGCCATACCCCAGGGCATATGGGTCGGACTGGACGCCAGGGAGGCTTCACGTCGGCCGCCCAGGACAAAAATCTTTGGGTCCACCTTGTCCAATTCTTGAAGAAGTCCAACCTGCTACCTTCTTGCATCTTCGTCTTCTCGAAAAAGCGCTGCGAGGAGAATGCCGATGCACTTAGCAACCAAGATTTCTGCACGGCGGCCGAGAAGAGTGCCATTCACATGACTATCGAGAA
The DNA here is from genome assembly GCA_027406025.1 of Colletotrichum musae. NCBI lineage: Eukaryota > Fungi > Ascomycota > Sordariomycetes > Glomerellales > Glomerellaceae > Colletotrichum > Colletotrichum musae. The sequence continues at coordinate 2,177,891 of JANVYC010000001.1, read as the reverse complement.
GTCGATTGCAAGACTGAAGCCGGAGGACCGAGTTCTTCCTCAGATCATTAGGCTCAGAGAGCTTCTGTCGCGAGGCGTCGCAGTTCACCATGGAGGCCTATTGCCTATAGTCAAAGAGATTGTCGAAATTCTTTTTGCCCAGACTCTTGTCAAGGTACTATTCGCCACGGAGACTTTTGCTATGGGCCTCAATCTACCAACCCGAACCGTTGTCTTCTCCGGATACCGAAAACACGACGGCCACTCTTTCCGAAACCTGCTTCCTGGCGAATATACGCAAATGGCAGGCCGGGCGGGACGCCGCGGTCTCGACACTGTGGGCTCCGTCATTATTGTCCCACCCGGAGGCGATGAAGCCCCCCCCGTCGCCGATCTTCAGAAGATGATCCTGGGAGAGCCTTCGAAGCTGAGATCCCAGTTCCGACTTACGTACAACATGATTCTCAATCTGCTCCGCGTGGAGGCACTCAAAATCGAAGAGATGATTAAGCGTAGCTTTTCTGAGCACGCCACCCAGCAGCTATTGCCTGAGCACGAGAAGGCTGTCAAACTGTCGGAAGCGGATCTCGCCAAGATCAAGCGCGATCCATGTGGTATCTGCGATGTCTCGATGGACGAATGCCACCAAGCGTCTCAGAACTACAAGCAGCTGACAGAAGAGCTATATCGATTTCTCCTCGGGATCCCCATTGGCCGCAAAATGTTCAGTCAGGCACGCTTGATTGTATACAACAAGGACGGCATTCGCACGCCGGGCATCCTATTGTCCGATGGGGCCAGCACTAAGGGACCTCAGGGCAGTCCCACGCTACACGTGTGCGAGATCAGGCTCATGAGGGACACGCGAGATTCGACGGACTTGCTGCCATTCATCCCAGCATTCCGCAAGCATCTGACACCACTTCCTCAGGCGAAGAAGCATATGCGTATCAAGACTCTCCATGTGCCCTTAACTGATGTGGAGTGTCTCACGAGATATATGACCAAAGGCATCGTGCCAGAAATCTTCCAGAGTGGAGAGAAGTATCTCAAAGCGAAAGACAGACTTCACTCATTGTGCAGATCATGGGATGACCTCTGGGACGAGATGGACCTCTCAAAGATCAAGAATCTCCAATTTCAAGAGACCATGAAGAAACGGAAGGATGCAGAGCTTATTGCATCATCTTCACCAGCATTGTCCTGCCCCCAGTTCTTGAAGCACGTAAGTGACTAGTGCTACCGACTGCAAGCTTGCTAAGTTGCTAACGTTGACGCATAGTTTGCCATGTGCCACGATCAATGGCTCGTCAAGGAGCACATATCCCAGCTTCGTCAGTCTCTGTCCGACCAAAATCTACAGCTCCTCCCCGACTATGAGCAAAGAATACAAGTGCTGAAGCAGCTTCAATTCATTGATGAAAGTTCCAGGATTCAGCTGAAGGGCAAGGTGGCATGCGAGATCCACTCGGGAGATGAGTTAGTTCTCACGGAATTAATTCTCGACAATGTGCTTGCAGACTACGAGCCGGCCGAAATCGCAGCCCTGCTATCAGCCTTTGTGTTTCAAGAAAAGACGGATTCCCAGCCGAATTTGACGGGCAACCTAGAACGGGGCAAAGATACCATCATTGCTATTAGCGAGAAGGTGAACGAAGTTCAGACGCTCCATCAGGTCATTCAATCAGCGGATGACTCGAACGACTTTATCTCCAGACCCAGGTTTGGTCTCATGGAGGTAGTATATGAGTGGGCCAGAGGCATGAGCTTCAAGAACATTACCGACCTGACGGATGTTTTGGAAGGCACCATCGTACGGACTATTACCCGACTCGACGAAACCTGTCGCGAGGTCAAGAACGCCGCTCGCATCATCGGAGACCCTGAACTGTACCAGAAAATGCAGACCGCGCAGGAGATGATCAAGCGAGATATCACCGCGGTAGCAAGTCTGTACATGTAGTAGGAGTAGTAGTAGTAGTAGCAGCACATCAGAGTTGGGTGTATGGCTTGATATACAAGTGTGATAGTGACCCAGGGCACGAAATAAGTGGGGGAAGACGGGTGACAACAAGCAAACGGGTCAAAACTTGATTTAAGGGACTGATACTGAATGCCTCTTGCCTCCCAGAACGCCGCATGTCTTTTGTCGCAAGTTTAATAATCAAGTTGTGTTCGGTTCAACAACAGAACTCTTTCGCGCATGTGCCAATAACCAGAAAACGCCTCATTAGTCAGTCCCAAAGTCCCAAACGAGTGATGCATGCCCAATGCCCAATGCCCAAAGGGTTGTCCACAGTATATTCGACATCATGCCCTCAGGGCCCGCAACCTCTGCTGAAGAGCATCCTCCTCTTCGGCGGTCGGCTCACTGGCAACAAGTTCCTCCTTTGCGGGCGTTGCGCTGTTGAGCTCGGCATTGAGCTGCACGCCGGCATCGTCGGCCAGCTTGCCTAGAAGCTCGTGCACGGCATCATCAGAAACTTGAGCGCTTGTCGATTGAGAGATGGCGTCCTGGTAGATCCCGTTGGACACGGCATACTCTTCGTTCTGCTGCTTGAACTGCTCGAGTGTGACGAGAGTCTACATAGGTAGGGTGTACGTTAGCACGCACGACTGGCCGACTGATGATGTAGGAATGGCGTTGTACCTTCTCGGGGTTCATGTTTTTTTGTGCGAGGGACATGGTGCGAGAAGACTGCCCCATCATGTGCGTCATACGGTTCATTGAGTTGTTGGCTTGGATTTGAGCGGCAGAGAGTTCGGCCATGTCGGCCATCTGATCCATTTGCTGGGCGAGAGCCTGCTTGGAAAGAAGCATTTTGGCCTTCTGGTACGCCTTTGCGGTCTCGCCCTTCTTGAGGAGCTAAGAGATCAGGAATCAGCAGATATCCAATGACACACGGCCATATGAAGATCGCTTACGTCCTGGATTTGCTTCTTTAGAATCGGATCCTGTTTGGCGGCCTTCTGGGCTTCCCTGCGAGCCTGCTTTGCTTGAAACTTGGCAAGTGTTAACGACAACGACGTTCTCGAGTGACGAGTGCTGGGGGGCTTTTTTCCCCATCGGCATACCCTGGCTTGGAATTCAACCTGCATGTCCCGAGAGAGCTGTCGGTTCGACATGATGTTCGATATTTGCCTGGTCGGGCTCGGGTGGATGAGCGGGTCGTTCGAGGATGGTCGGACAATGCCGCGGCTAAGGTGGCGATGCCTTGAAAGCAAAAGTCGGTTTTGAGGTTTCAAAAAATCCAAAGCCCGACGGCGGAGGATTATTTTGCGTTGATACAAACGTACAGGACGGCGAGTGATTGTCGGAGAGAAGTGCCTGCTAATATCCAACCTGATGCCGACCGGAGCAGTATAGCCGTCCGAGAGGACCGTGACATAACGCTGTTGGCCTGGCAGTTTGTACGCCAGCTAGCCAGGTGGGTGGGCCTGGCCGCCACATCGCCCAGGACACATGCGTACAATACGACCCCTAAATGTTTGTATACGCAGAAACCTCCCTCTTCCCCATTTTTACCCACTCACACATGAAATAATCCAGAACCCAAATTCGTCATTTGCCTGTGTACCTTGCCCAGCCTAATGCACATACAGGGTCGAAGTACCACGCTTACAAACATTCAGGGGGGGTATTGTAGGTAACTTTCACTCCTATGACGCACGCAGATAAGACGACTCGTTCTTATGTAAGCAGGTAGTATGTCTGACGCGATGCATTTTGCCGTAATTATCTCCACGGCGTCAACCCCTTTGCATCAATCAACTCAAAAAGAGCTAATTTCCGTGAACATGGCTGCACGCGTGAAAATGAATGTGCAGTTGTTTCCTCGGCCACCGCTGCTGCAGCAAACACGCAAGCACCTACAAGTCGTCTGGAACGGTCAGGTCATCGCCGACACCCGTGAGGCGTACTGGGTGTTGGAGACTCATCATCCTCCAAGTCCGTTACTTTCCAAGCGGCAAAGATCGACCACTTTTGCACACACTGACTTGATCTAGCATACTATATGCCTCCAGCAGCACTTCGAACCTCTCTGGCCCGCACTCGGCGAAGCACATATTGCGAATGGAAAGGCGCTGCGACATACTACGCTATTGTCGATTCCAAGAGCGAGTCTGCAGGGGAGTCACAGGTAGTGGCAAATCGCATTTGGTCTTACGAGAATCCGACGGCAGACTATGAGGCAATTAAAGGATATGTGTCCTTTTATGCCGGGCCTTGGGACTGTTATGTCGACGGGGAGAAAGTCGAGCCGCAGCCAGGTGACTTCTACGGTGGTTGGGTAACATCGGATGTCGAAGGCATTGTCAAAGGGGCCAGAGGGAACTTCGACCCAATGGTCTGATGACCGGCCCTCTGCCATGGGAATACCAGAGACCAGTGACGTGTCTGACATTTCCGGTCACAGTCGGCTCCGAGCCCGATTTCTCCGGCAAGTACCGTGCACATGTGGAAGGCATCCTGTAGCGAGGTGTCTACGCGGGGCAATGGAGAAGGATGCTCGTCGCCTGCCGAGTCCAGAGCATGTATTCCGTCTCGGCGAGAACCGCGAATTGTCGAACATGAAGGAGGAAGGCATGTCGGACAACATGGCATATTCGGAAGTATTCATTAAGGTGCTTCGACGAGGCTGATGCCGACATTCCGTCGCCGGAATGTGGTTCGCCCTCCTTTGCTGGGACGAAGGGGGAAGATGGTACGGTACATTGGAAGAAGAAGATAAAGGGCCATCGGGTTCTTCCTTTTGGGCTTGCTTCGGCGCATTGGGCCAAGAGGTGGTGAGAAAACCGGTGCCTAGAAGACCCAACTCTGACACATCTCTCATGCGATCCCGCCACCTGGAAACGCATTAGACAGAAGGCTTGATGATGGCGATAACAGGTCTTACGCCAGGGCAGTGCCCACTACGAACAATATTTACATAGGAAGAGCACCGGCATCACGTCAAAGTCAGGCGAAGTGGAGCCTGAGCCATGTGTACTAGGTTGTACTGCACGACAAGCCACGGATTGGCAACGCCCGATGGCCTGCGCTTTTCATTGTGTGTGTTTCTCATAAATTAGAGAAAACAGCATGGAGGAAGAGTCATGTGCTGGGCAACGCAACACATGTGGTCGAAAAGAACAAGCGCAAAATATTGTAGCAAAAACTCTAGTACTTGCAGCTGACTCATTCATTGTATGTAAACTTGAGTCGGAAAATGCAATTTCTTCCTCACAACCTTCAGCCTCTTGGGCCTGGTGTGCCAAGCTATCCTAGAAGGTGCAAAATGCCTGGAGCTCCAGAACCCATACAACAGCGGCTAGTAGTACCGTGTTGTTGGGTTGCGGTACGGATACTATCTTTGAGTGGGCAGGCAAGCAGGTAGCTAACTGGTAGGTCTACACAGTCAATGCTCTGTGGTGGGTTTGAGAGGGTCCGCAAACAAGCTAACATAAGTACCAGGAAGGTGAAACGAATGTAGCGACAGCAAACATCTTGTCTTCCATATACTCGTGTTCTCATGGTCCGGTCTTTCTTTAATATCAGGAATCAATGCCGTGCAAGGGCATCCATCCATACAAGTAAACCCCAGCCAAATAAGGTTTTTTATTCCGGCACAGCATTAGTTGGCGTATCAGGGCACTTAGTTGGTTTCGCAGCATCGATTTGCGTTCTTTTACAAAGTACCTACCTAGGACACAGCGGTGGTGCCCACTCGCCGACGCCGGGGAAGACGGTTGACTATTACTAGGTAGTAGTACCTAAGTTTAGCAATCAGCGGTGATAGGCCACAAAACACCGCTTCCCCACGAGCCTTGAGCTGAACCCGTGTCAGTCCCTTAGTAATCGTTACAACCACCGCTGTGAATGCGAAGGCGCAGTCAGCTGAGCTGACTGCGGCGGAGGATGGACGTCGCGCCCGCGATCCATCCGGTCAGACAAGTCACCAAATGGTAAATACCGGTTACAAAGCAACGTAGTGCAATGCAGAGTGGCGTGGCAGGGCGTGGCGTACCTAGGTAATGCCCATGTATAAGCAAGCTGTGGACGCACTGCTAGAGGGGCTCGGGAATCAGTGCCCAGTGCTGTCGATGTTGCTGCCTACCTGCCAATTGCCTGCTACTAATACTAGGTATGTACGTACACCAGTGATACTACACTACTAATGCTGAGGCAGAGACAGCGTGCCGTCGTTCCCAAGTGCAACGTAAGGAGGGATCGGCCGGCATGTAAGGGGTGACAGATGGGGAAAGACTAGCACCTCTTGCTCCATTTGGCACGGAGGCTGCGCACCAGCGTAATTCCGCTCCGTGGCTCCCGTGTCCCGGTAGGTCCTCCCAGTTGCCAGGCCCCGAGTAATAGGTAGCTTCGAGTACGGAGTAATACGCTGTATTATCCGTTCTGAAAAGCACATGCGGGAACCAGTGAAACCCCTAGGCCTGTGCATGCTTCCACTTCCGCCAGCGACGAGGGGCGAGATCCACCAATCATACTTCGCTTTCTGAGGGGCCTCCCTGTATTCACCTCCCTCTTTCGGATTTCGTCTACGGCACCCACTCACACCGCGGCGGAGCCTCGCACTCCTGAGACTTTGCGTGATCGGCTCCAGTTTAGGCGGCACCCTTGCTTCGCCTCCTGTTCCACCCGCACAGCTTATTACCACTCAACCACTCTCAGACGCACCACATTCATACCTAGTAACACGGTGCGTTACTAGGTACCTGCCCATCCATCCTGATGGCTTCTTTAATGCCTGAGGCAGAAGGATTCCTGCCCCTTGGCCACCTCGGCCCCCCTGTGGCGTGCGCCCCTTAGACGGAGCCAGCTGGCCTCGAGTTACAAAAGAGGCCACATCGCCTACTGCTGCCACGTCCTTCTTATCCTCTTACTGCTCCAGAGCAGCTCGTTAGAAGACACTCTGTCCTCTTCCTCACCAACAGCTCGAAGCCACCTCGCAGACCTTGTTTCGGTGACTCACCTGACCGGTCATTAACCTATCTGAGTCACTGGCCGGGTCGTCATCACCTTCCCACCATGCCTGCTACCTAGCAGTTAACTGAACTATATTATCTATTGAGGAACTAGGACGGCACCTCGATATTTCATCCATCGCACCACACTCGAAGACGCATCAACGCAACGCATCATTCATTAGGTGTCACATCCTCTACCGCCTTTGATAGCCCCCCTGCACGCAGCCCCTCCAAAGTCCTCCTACAGCGTCGATCGCCATCACCGGCGCCAGAACCCTTTCAAGCCCGTCACGATGGCTTCCTGGGATCAGACATCACCACTGATCAAGTTCGAAGATTCGCCCGCCGAGTCCTTCGTCTCGACTCCTGGCGAGCTGTACCCCTCGCTTTTTGGCGACGCAAACCCTTCTGTAACAGACAACACTGTCAACCCCTCAGATATGTTGACACCCCCGCCGTTCACCGACGATGGCCCCTCCACTCCGACCGATGCCACAACACCTGTAGCAACGTCGTCAGAGAAGAAGCCCGTCAAGAAGAGGAAATCTTGGGGACAAGTCCTCCCCGAGCCAAAAACAAACCTTCCACCCAGGTAAGCCGGTTTAATAGAATCCTTTGCTGAGCGGCGATCCTAACTACGACAGAAAACGAGCCAAGACGGAAGATGAGAAGGAGCAACGCCGTGTGGAGCGTGTTCTCCGCAATCGTCGTGCTGCACAGTCCTCCCGTGAGCGCAAGCGCCTGGAAGTTGAAGCTCTTGAGAGGCGCAACAAAGAACTCGAGGTGGCACTCCAGAGTGTTACCAAAGCCAACCAACTCCTGGTTGAGGAGCTCAACAAGTTCCGTCGCGACTCTGGCATGCTGACTCGCTCATCCTCGCCCCTCGATCCACTACGCCCGACCTCCGTAACCCTGTCCCAGGAGTTGTTCAGCTCTCAGGATGGCCATCGCCCTTCGATCGACGAGACAAAATCACTTGTTGATGACCTGATGTCATCGACTCAAAGCAATGCCACCGTCAATCCTGCGTCGCTCTCACCAGAGCTATCACCTATCCCGGAAAGCGACGAGGCGGGTGCTGAGGAGCAAAAGACGGCCGAGACCAGCGTGAACTCGTCCTCCGACCTGACACAACGTCCTGCAGCGATGTTGTGCGACCTGCAGTGTCATCTGTCGGAGGGCCTTCCGCAATCATGGCTGGCCTCTCGAACCCCTCTGCATCCGACCTTGGTCTTCTTTCTGCAACTTCAGACGCTGTTAGTCACCTCATCAGTGATACTTTCAGTTTGTCAGCGGCCCTTGACGCAGATCGCTATGTCCTTGAAAGCGGGCTTCTCTCTTCCCCCAACTCCCTCGATTATGAACACGATTATTTGGCTGGTGACTCTTCCACCTTCCTCCAAGAACCGTTCGACATCACCGAGTTCCTCCACGACGAGGTCAACGGGTGCAACAACTCAGACTCGAATGCGGTCAACGGTAATGCAGTCGCAGCGGACCTGGAGATCAGCCGGGATCTTGCCCACTCTGAGACTCAAGTCTCTTCAGAGAATCCTAACCTGCAGCCCCACTCTGGCGCGTCCACTTATGGATGCGACGATGGAGGCATTGCGGTTGGTGTCTGAGGGACGCGATGACCAGGCTGGGGGATTGTCGACTGAATCTTCGGCGGGGCGCGATAGCAGCCGAGCACCGCAGACGTGGCTGAACGGCGCACCGTTACCGTCGAGGGAAGTTCTCATGACACTATTGTGGGCTCTCCGAGTCGAAGAGCGGAAGAACGCTCGCGGCGATAAACCTTCAAATAACCCCCAGTCAGGAAGTAGCACCTCGAAACCATTCAGTTCTGTATCTTCAGCGGCTCCCAAAAGAAAAGAGAGCGGGTTTGATGGGAATGAAACTGGGAAGCGTTTACGGATGGCGTGATCGGGCACAATTGTGCGGGGCAAACGGGATATTCGGGTATAAAGTGTGTTTTCCGGTCGGACTAGATGTGCCGTCCGGAATTTGTATCAGTATCTAGTAACAAGTCGCTCTGCGACCAACGAACATCGACGTCATGATGAGAAATTGCCTATCTGTTGTAGAGATGATCATTAGTATTCTGATGGAAAAAGTCGACTGATCCACTTGACTCTCGTCTACTCGACTTTCGTCAACTCTGAACGAAGATTGAAAAGAATGAATGCCTCTCAAGTCCAACACCGCAATAACCAGAGAGTGACATATCGTTCAGTTCAAGGGCTTCGCACATTTTCCCTACTTCAGTATTTGTGTAGGCAGCAGCACACACCACATGCAAACAGTAACAACTGGTGCTATTCACCATAAGCCATCCATCTCAGCCATGGCCGCCTCCTCGTCTGCGAAGCTGTCCGCGGTGGGTGTACCGTGACTCTGTCGTGGGTTTGCCTTCGCAGTCTGGGATGCAAGTTCCGCCTCTGCCATCAGAGCGTCCAAGTCGTCATCTTCAGGTTCGTCCGACGTCTGATTCGATATTTGTTGCACCTGATCCCTCGTCCTTCCCACAGGAGTTGCTTCGTAGATGTCCTCTTCATCTGGCACACCAGCTTCCGGGGTTTGTAGCCGCTGTGCCGTGGTACCTTTCGTTGTGTCTTTCGGAGGTGATTGCATATGCGCCATCTGGTCTATTTCAGGGACGGGCGGATCGATCGCATCCTCGTATTCGTCGTCTGCCTTCCAAGGTTTTGGTTTTGCCTTATCGATCCATTCCATTCGCTTGAGTGCCACTTGCCGCTTGTGGCCTGCCTTCTCTACCATGCTCAGGGCGTCGAGAAATTTGGCTTTGGGAAACAGGTCATCGAGCCAGAACTGATAAAAGGATAGTAACCTGGCTGCGTCGGAGAACTGAGAGACATTTTCAGCAGGTTGTCAGCCAAACCAAGAATTTGAGGGCGATATGTCACACCTCGTGCCCCTTTCCTCTGAAGTTTAGATCTGCAGCGCGTTTGCGAAGTTTTGGAATACCATTTTCAGAAAGCAATCTGAGAAGATTGCGTCAGTCGGCGATGCGTGGGGTGACAATGACACGAATGTGCTTTTAACCTACCTAGCCTCATCCAGCTTGACCCTGGGTACTCTCGCCCGCTTGGCCACCTCAACGGCTTCATCGAGCCCCAGGGCCGCGGCTGCCTTCTTCCGCTTCTTGCTTGCATCTCCGTCTTGTAACTCCGGGGGCGGAGACCGAAACGGATCATCGGTATCGTCAACTGCGTAATTTTCCAGGTCATCATATTCAGGTACTGTTATTGACGAGATTGAGGCCATTATTTGTTTGGTTAGGGGTCGATACCGAGTCGCGATTCACAAAGCCTCTTGAATGATAATGATGTCGAGAACAACGCGACGCGGTGTTGCCGGCACTTAACGCGTGGTGAAATATGGGGCGGACCAAGGGGGACCTTTCTCCAGGGGTTCACGTGCTTGAGGGGAGGGGATAAGGAAGGAACTTGGTGCCTGAGGCAAGCAGGCGTCCTACATTCGCCAACCCGACTTGCCAATTCGAGATGGCGTAGACTACCTGCATCTTGCTATACCAGCTATAGCCTTGCGTTCATCGACTGCATTGTACAAAGGACTGCCCGTAACAATGGCTACAGCGCAAGTCCAGACGTATATTCCGACGAAGGTCGTGAAGAGCGATTTTCCGGTACGTGTTGTCCCTGTGATATATGTATATAGGGACGTAAGCTAATATTTTGTGCCAAAGCTCATTGACAACGATCCGTATGCCCGAACTCCGATTGTGACTGCCGCAAGACGTCAAAATGTCATTGGCTAATTTCCGGCGGCCTACAGACACTTCAAGAGAGTCGTTGGCTATGCTCGGCCTTCTGACTACCTCAGCGGAGCGGCTGCTGCTGCTTTTGGTCCCGGCGCCCTTCTCGTCCTGGAGAAGTTCGCTCCCTCGCACGTCGGCAAGGGAGGCCTTGCCCAAGCCATGCGCCTTGCTGGAGCTCTAGGCCTCGCTGGAGGATTTCTCTACTTCTATCAACGCTCGAGCTGTGAGCAAAACCCCATGCTGACGTCGCCGACCGCGGCCAATAGGTATCACGAGGACTGACTGGGAGAGTAGTGCGGTTCTACGGGGCAACTGAGAATGCAAGGGAGGTTGAAATGGACATGAAGGAGATGGTCGCGAAGGTCAAGGCAGGGGAACCGTTGTATGGGGAAAGCAGGTTGACCCCTCACATGCAGGGCATCGCTGCCCGACAGTCGCGATACTCGGCGCTGTTCATGGGCGTGATTCCGTGGTTTAACTTTGTCAACCACAACCAGCACGGTGTCGATACGGCCAAGTACTACCAGCAGGCTGAGAGAGAGCTCGAGGCTGAGCGTCTGAAGAACAGCAGCCTTTAATACAAGTTATGTCTAGAGAATTCAAACTATTAGTTACTACAGTGTAGCTTCTCACTAAAGGTTTACTTAATATTAAATACTATAGGGAAGGTGTTACGTGGCTAAGTACGAGTAGTTAAAGTAGAGTAAAGTAATAGCTTAATTTTTAAGTCCTATAATATATAGAAGTAAAAGTAACGACCCCCTTATAGGGACTAAAAATAAAGTAAAGCTACTTAAGTAACTAGTTAAAGTAAGTAGTTACTTATATATATAGCTATAGATAGCTTTATTTATTATAATATACTCTTTTAAATTTAAAAAGAGTTTAAAAAATACTATATTTAATACTTTTTAATATATAGTTAAAAATATTTATATTAGTATTTAATAAAAAAGAGTATAAATAAAAGGGTTTTATATTATTAAAAAACTAATAAATAAAATAAAAATCTCTTTACTTTATTAATATTACCCTTACCCCCTTTAGAGTAACTAATAGTTTATAGGCTATATACTTTAAAGAATAGCTATTTAGCTATTTACTTTATTAATTTTTTTTATTATTAGTTAGTAAATGGCACTTAAATTTACCTACTATAACGTAAATTCTACGGATTTAAAGTTAAGTATTTTTAATTAATTTTATAAACTACTAATTATACTATTAATATTACTAAAACTACTAACATCTTCTATATACCTCCTATATGCCTAACTGTTACTATCCCTCTAAACCTATTAAATCTAAACTAAACTGTTTTATCGTTTCTCTTATAAACTATATAACTATAACTAGTTTAGCTACTTTCTACTATTATTAGTATTTATTTTAATATTTATATAGGCCTTATTAAATATACTAATATTAGTAGCTATTTAAACTAATAAAATTCTAATAACTATATTCTTTAGCTAATTAAAGTACTTATAGTTATCTTTAATATATAGGGTTAATAGTATTTTAATCCCCTTAGTATAAGTTATTTATAGTTATTTAAGTATTATAGCTATTACTAGTAGTTTTATAGTAGTAGATTCTAGTAATAATAGGTTTACTTTATTATTATTAAAGAATTCCTACTAGTTATAAGTTAAATTAATTATATTAACCCCTTTAACTATAAAGTATTTATTATAGTTTATATAGTTAGTTAATATTTATAAAGTTATATCTTAGTATATATTTTAGTGCTAAGTAGATAGAGTAGGGATTTTGTTTTTAAATATTATAGGCTATTATATATATATATATATATATAAAATAGGAGGAATTAATAAAGGCCTTATTTATAGTAGTAGTGCCTTTTTCTTTAATAGTAAATACTCCTAGGGCTTATTAAATTCTATAGTATATTATAGTATTTATAGTATAATTTAGCTAAAGGTTTATATAAATAAAAGTTTATTTTAATATATTAATTATACTATAAGTTTAGTACTACTTATTAGTAATAGTATTATTGTTATTACTATAGGAAGAGTAGGTAAGTAAAAGCGTTAAAGTATATACACTCTACTAAGCTCTACTTAAAACTACTTAAGCTAAAGGGGGTTAAAGCTACTAGATATACTCTATTAAATACTTTTATTTAACTCCCTCTAGAGTAATTAATAGTCTATAGGCTATATACTCTAGAGAACTATTTAGCTACCCACTTTAGTAATCTTTTTATTATAGTACTTAAACTTACTTACTATAATACAGCTTCTATATAAATATTTTTATAGTTATAACACTACTTATAGTAAAGTAAAAAAAGAAATCTACTAAGTAAAGAATATTTTAAATAAAGAATTTAGTAAAGAATATATTTAGGCTAATATATATATCTAGTAAGATAATAAATAAAGGTTATTTAAAAAAAAGAGTAAATACGTTACTAATATTAAACCCCCTTTAGTAACTATAACGCCTAAAGTTATTATAATAACTTTTACTTACTTACTTTTATACTATAAAGCGTAGTATAGTAGTAGTTATAGCGATAATAACAATACTATCACTAATAGGTGGCGCAAAATATATTAAAATAAACCTTTACTTATATAAACCTTTGGCTGGATTACGCTATAAATACTATAATATACTATAGAGCCTAATAAGCCTTAGTAGTGTTTATAATTAAAGAAAAAGGTACTACTACTATAAGTAAGGCCTTTATTAATTCCTCCTGTCTTTTATATTCACATTTAATAATTCTAAAATACTAAACTTATTACTATATAATAAGTTTAATACAGTCTAATAACTATATAATACCTATAGGCTTTAGCCTCTTAGCTATAGCCTTTAAAGACTTCTTTAAAGCCAGCTAGGCTACTAAAGATATAAACTTTAATAGCTTTAATAGTAGTACTAGCTTTATAAACCTTCTATCTAAAACATAAATAACTATTACTAAGTTTAAATACTACTTACTACTTAAAAATAATTTAAACTTATAAATTAGAATTATATATAATCTTTTATATAACCTCCCTATTAATAAATCTATTAAAATAGTTAAAGTATAGATCTTTAGTTTAAAAGCTTTAGCTTAGTATAGTAGTATAATAGGTACTACTACTATAGCTATTAAGGCTCTTTATAGTATAAAAAAAGCTATTAAGAATTAGTATATAGCCTAAGGCTTAATAATATATTAAAACGTATACTAATAAAGGTAAAGTAGATCCTTTAAATAAAGTTAATTAACTATAGTAATACAGTTAATAACGGTGTATTAGTTATAGAGGAGGTTAATAACTAAGGGAAGTAGAGGGATAGTTTAGAGTTTTACTAGCTGGGCAGTGTCTACTAGCTGCCCAGGCAGTGTCTCTACCTTACTAACTAATAGGGTTATATACATTTATTATAGTGTAATTACCATAGTTATAGTGCAATTATGCCAGTCATAGCGCGTTAATTACGCCGGTCAAAATACATTAATTACACTAGTTACAATACATTAATTATAGTACCTTAATTACAGCTATTATTATATACAAAGTCGAGTACTTTAATTTTATTAGTCGTAGTACGTTATTTATACTAGTCGTAGTGTGTTAATTACGCTGGTCGCAGTGTGTTAATTACGCTAGTCGCAGTATGTTAATTTTAGAGCTAATAGAAAGGCTTAAAATCTAGGGAAGTAGAGATACTGCCCGGGTAACTAGTAGATACTGCCCGGCTAGTAGAACTTATAGTTTATATTAAATTACGTAGCTTAAAGCTACTAGTACGTTGCGATATATAAGTAGATTTTAGCGTTTAAAGAGACTAATACCTACTCTAGAATAACGTTTTACCGGCTTTAAAGGCTATAGCTACGTTTAAAAACTTAAAGGCTTATAATACTATTAAAGTAAAAAACGCATTAATAGTACTATAGGCCGTAGAATAATATATAACATTAATATATATAATATAAATAAAATCTAATAATTAAGAGTTTTATTTTACTACTCCCTCTACTATATATAATTAATTATTTCTAAACCGCTTTATTAAACACAAAGATTACTATAAACGTCCTTTTAACCCCTTAAAAACTATCTTTAATAACTTAGCTACTTAGTACTTATAACTTTATAACTTTTAAGTACTTATAAATACCCTTAATATATAAAAAGCTTTTAACCTAACCTTTATATCCCTAAAGCTCCTTATTAGTAATACCCTACCTTAAAAACTATATTTTAGTAACTATTTAAAGTCTATTACTTACTATAGCCCTAAGTTAAAAGCCCTTTATTCTTAAACTATAAAATCTAAAGTAAATAAACTTACTATAAATATTCTACTTTAAGTACCTTTAAGTAAGAACCTTTTACTTTTATTTAA
This sequence comes from Colletotrichum musae, assembly GCA_027406025.1. NCBI lineage: Eukaryota > Fungi > Ascomycota > Sordariomycetes > Glomerellales > Glomerellaceae > Colletotrichum > Colletotrichum musae. Next base: position 2,162,761 of record JANVYC010000001.1, on the reverse strand, counting down.
AGCTATAAATTACTACTATACTAAGATAATAGCTAACCTCTTTAAAAAGGCCCTTAAGTACTATATTAACTCTTCGTCCCTTTACTATATAATAAAAATAAAGTATTACTATCTGGGTAGTGTTTTTTAGCTATCTAGGCGGTGCTCCACTTTTACTAGCCAATAGGACTATATAGCTGAATTGCGCGTAGTTGCAGTAGCTTAATTACGCGCGGTTATAACAGCAGCTTAATTACGCGCAGTTGCTGCAGCTTAATTACGCGCGGTCGCAGCAGCTTAATTGCGCGCGGTCGCAGCAGCAGCTTAATTACGCGTAGTCGCAGTAGTAGCTCAATTACGCGCGGTCGCTACAGCTTAATTGCGCGCGGTTGCAGTAGCAGCTTAATTACGCGCGGTTGCAGCAGCAGATTGCGTACAGTAGGAGCTAATTAGAGACCTAGCTATTAGATTTTCGTATATCCTACGTTGTGTATTATTCTACTACCTTCAGCGCTATTAACGCGATTTTTACCTTAATAGCACTATAGGCCTTTAAACCCCTAAACACAGCCACAGCCTTTAGAGCCAGCGAAACGTTATTCTAGAGTAACTATTAGCCTCTTTAAATACTAAAATCCACCTATATATCTTAATATACTAGTGGCTTTAAGTTATATAATTTAATATACCTCTTTAATAAAGGCCTTATAAGGGCCTTATTAGATTTATTTATAAATGAAATTATGTGCTAGCCGCGCTTTAACTACTCTATAGTTACTCTTATATAACTTACTTTTTTAAAGCTATAATCCCTTTAAAGTCCTTATTTTAAATAGTTCCGTTATCCTTATTAAACCTCTATCTCTATAGTAAAAAGAGTAATACTATTTTTAAAGCGTTTAAAAGCTATAATCCCTTTAACTTATTCTTTATTAATAAAGTTAAGGTCTTTTAGTTACTCTTTTTAAAACTTAGTATTATAAAGTACCTAAAGTTATACTATTTAATCTACTATATTAAGCTACTTAAGGAAGATTTTAAAGTAGGTACTAGTAAGTGGCTTTATAAAGCCGTCTATTATAAACTATACTATAAGCTAGTATTTAACTTTAATATAACCTTCTTAGGCCTTTTAATGTAACTAGTAGTTATAAATATTAACGTAGTAGAACTTTATATATAGTTAAACTGTTTCTTTATTAATAAAATAGATTGTTTATTAATTATTGTATTAAATATATATACTTAGTATTAATATAATAAAAGTAGTTTTATTACTAAAGGTCTTTTTACTAAAGTTAATATAAAGAGTAGTTATTAATTAGCTTGTAAAAATAGCCTCTTTAGTTATTTAAAAAAGAGTAAAAAACTTAGCTTTAGTTATAGACGTAGTTATAGTATTCTACTTATTAACTTACTAACTAATAAAGCTACTAAATAACTTAATTATAAATACTTAAAAACTTTTATAGTTTAGTATATTATTAGTAAAGCTAGTATTTAAAGTAATTACTAAACTATTATTAGAACTACCTTCTTTATAGCTAAATTTAAGGTAGAGAGTGCGCCTCGTAGTAAAGTATTTAATAGCTTGTTTAGCTTCTTTATAATACTTAGAGCTAAAGTTATAGTTAAAGTGTATAAAGTAACTTATAATAAAAGCTATATTTAACTGAGTTATTATAGTACTGTATATAATTAATTTAATATTACTTTAGTATATATTAGTATTTATATATAAAATAGAGCCTTTATAAGGAAGTAGTTTAAGTAATTAAATTAAAGAAGTATATAATTGTTTAACTTATAAGCCTTGTTTTTTTAAGTACTTAATAACTTTATTAATATATATAAATTATAAAAGTTAAAAGTACTTTATAGTATAGTTGTGGATAACTTTAATCCCTAGAAACTATTATAAGTCTTTACTACTCTTAAAAAAGTAACGTTTTTAAAGCTTTTCTATAAGTAAAAAAGCCTTTTTGTAGTATTTAAAAGGGAAGTAAAAAACGTAGTTATTAATATAAAAGAAAAAAATAATATAGTTACTTATTTAATAGTAATTTTTACCTGCTATATACTCTAGCTTAAGCTTTTTTAAACTAGCTTTTAAATAGTGTTACTATAAGAGTAGAAAGCGGTATAAGCTATAAAGTACTTTATTAAGCTTAAGGATATACTTAGGCTTTTAATATCTAGGGGGTATTTGTATATATATATTTTTATTAAGTAGGACTTAAATAAATGTATTTATAGTATTATATTATAAAAACTTAAAATTAAAGTAGTTTATAATAACTATAAGTATTTAAAACAATATACTAGTAAGCGTTGAAGTATAGGTATTTTACTTATTTCTTAGCTATTAATTGCTGTATATAATAAAGTACGCTTTAATCTTAAGGAGTCTCTTATACTTATTTAACTTATATGTATATACTTAGTAGTATCTTAGAATTTAAAAGCCCTTAACTATACTTTTAAGAACCTTTTTTTAAAAGTTAGTTTTGTAATAACTTTATAAATAGTTTACTTTAACTACTTTAATTAAAGTAGTATAGGAGTAAATTAATACTTTTATATAAAACGTAGGTAGGGGTTAGAGTTTTTATTAATGGGTACTAGGTATAGGAGCTTTAGTCTATAGTTAACCTATCCCTCTTTATAGTTAAATCTTACTATTAAAATATTTAATATTTATATTTTAAAACGCCCCTATAATATATTAAATACCGGGGGTCCCCTTTAATAAGTTATAAATAACTAAGTAGCTAGCTTAAAAGTAGCTTTACTATAAAGTATTTTAAAATAATAATAAAGTACTAACTAAAAAAGTAGCTTTATAAGATATTTATTTATACTGGGGTATATAAGCCACTAGGGCGACTTAGTTTATAGGCTTAGCTGTAAATACAGACTAGTAAAGTAGGTTTATAAACTTAGTTGTAAATACAGACTAGTAAAAGCTTATAAAGTAAAGGTTTTTATTTACTAACTTAGCTATAGCCTACCTCCCTAGGCACTAGTCTTCTTTAATTAATACTTAAAAAAATAAAATAGGTAAGTTAAGAGGGGTAAGTAAAAGTTTAAAGTAAATAAAAGAGTATCTATAGTTATAGGGTTTATTGTTATTAAAGGTAGTATTGCCTAAGTTAAACTTATTAAAAATATTATTAAAGGAGTCTATAAAAGGGGACACTTTATTGTTTTTTTTACTTAGTAAGGACGGGTATAGCTATATTTAAAAGTTAGTCTTATTAACTACTATAAGGCTCTTTTAAACCTATTTAGTAATAGTTTAAAAGTTAAGGTCGTTATAGTTGCTAGTAAGTAACTCTAAGTTACTATTAAAGTACTACTTTTTGTTAAACGTTATATTGCGTATAGTAATAATCTTCCTAGTTACGGGGTTCTATACGTAGTACTAGTTTATAAAAGTATATTCTATAAAGAAACTAATAAAAGTATACCCTTATAGGCGGTTAAGGTACTTTTTTTTAAACTGCGTAGTAGCTGTAAGTGCGTACGCCTTGTAGCTGTACGATCTTAGGTGTGTAAGATTAAGCTTTACTGTTTTATTAGCCCTAAGCTGTTAATAAAGTGCTTTATATAGGGTCTTTTACTTAAAAGCCACTTAGGGTATATAGTTATAGAGGTAGGTTGCTGCTTTATAGATATTAGGCTATATATTGTAAAGTAGCTTACTACCTTTTTGTATTATTTAAGCCTTTATCTTAATAACGGCCCTAATGCGTTTTATTCTACTATTTTAATCTTAAGTATATAAAGTAGATAGCTTAATGTATTTACCGTGCTTTTAAAGGTTATTTATAAAACGGTGGTATCTTTTAATTTTACTATTATATTTAAAAATAAAAATATTAACGTTATACTAGACTTTTAAAAGTAAAATAAACTTTTTAAAAACCTTAGTAAGTATCTCTATACTATAGTTATATAAATAATAGTCCTAGGAGTACTAGGAGATATAGTTAGTAAATACTAATACTAATATAAACCCACTATAACCCTTAGTATATAGGTAGAAGTTAAACGCAATTTACTTACCGGGGCGGGCGTACGCGTTACTCTTACGCAGTTTGTAGTTAATAATCTACTTTACCTTACTAATACTATAAGTATTATAACTAAAAAGAGCCTTCTTAAACTCCTTCTAAAAAGTCATAGAAATTTAAATACTATAGGTAGATAAAGTAAAGTATTAAAGTAGTTTAAAGCTGGGGTAGCTAAGCTACTAGTACTACGTTTCTTCTAAGCCTTTTAAGAATTATTGTTTTTAAAAAGGGTACTTAGTTTAATAGTATAGGGTATATATATACTAAATAGCCTACGCGGACCCTTTGCGTAAGGGCACTTTATCTAAAAGCTTATTAAACTCTAATACTTTCTAGCTGTATATATTTTTAATAAAGCTAAAAGGGGAGTAATTAAATTTATATAGTATAAAGCACTAACTTAGGTACTTATCCTACTAGTAACTGTATTTATAGAGTTAATTATAAAAGATAAGGTTAGTTACTATAAATATATACAAAGTAATATTATATAAGTATAAACTAAATCTTTTTTTATTAGTTAATATAATACGTATACTTATATTTCTATATCCCTTAATTATAAGGGGCTTAGAGCTAGCTTAAAAGTAATTACTTAAGTTAATAGCTTAAAAGTTACTAAAATAATATTTGTTTTTAAATATATAAATAAACGCGCTAGAGTCGAGGAGGTAGGAGTTTCTAAAAGGGTAAGCTTATGAACCCTTACTTTAAGTAGCTTAAAACACTACTAGTAACTACTTAAAACTCCTAGTATAATAACTATAGAATTATTAGCCTTAAATCTCTTTAACGTACTTAATTAACTAGTTATTATTTGTAAGGTTTCTTTTTACTTACTTATAGTAGTAATTAAGTGGCTTCTACCTAGCGTACGCGTACTCTAGGAAAGTATAAAAGTAATTTTTAAGGTAGTAGTGTATTATATAAGCTAGGTAGAAGGGAGTTAATGGGGCAAAGGGGGCTAGAAATACTAAAAAGACTTTACTTTGTAATCTCTTAAGGTTAATATTATTATATTTATTACTAGGGCACTTTAAAGAGTTATAGGGAGCTACTTTATTAACAGTAAAGGCACTTTAGGCACTTCTTCTACGTTCTATAGACTTTAGTATTTATTTAATTGTAGTAGTTATTTTAGTAATAGCTTTATTAAAACTATAATTGTCCTAACTATTGTTTATTATTATATAGTAGCTTTTGGTTTAGAATTAAAGTAGTAAGTAGTTAAGGGAGTAAAGTAGTTTATAGATTTATAAATCTCCTTTATAAGCTACTTTAAGCCTAATAGTATAGCTTTTATATATATTATTAACTTATATTATAAACTATTTAGTTGTTATAGCTCTTATTATAAGCTACTTATTATAGGGCACAGTAAGGTAGTTAATATAAAGCTAGTTAGCGCGTTAATAGTATATACTTTTTGTAAGTCTAAAGTGTTTGTAGAGGTTTTGAATCTAAACAACTAGCTCTAAAGCGCTTAAGTAGTACTAAATCCTGAGTTTTTTAATAATAGTACTCTATATTTAAAGAATAATAGTATTTTTAGCTTTTTTTTATTCTTAGTACGTTACTTTTATTGTATAGTATAGAAATAAAAAGTTAATGTAGTACTTAAGGGCCTTTTTAAAGAAGTTAGTTATTGTTTTAGTATAATAGTGATCTGCGGCTTTAAATAGGAACGGGAAGTTTTTACTTAAAAGTACTTAAGGGGGACCGTTTATAGTAAACTTATTTACTTTAAATCCTATAGTCTAGGAGTAAAGGGCTTGTAACTTAGGGCTATAGTAAATAATGGACTTTAAGTAGTTACTAAGACGGGGCTTTTAGGGCGGGGTATCGCTAATAAGTAGCTCTGGGGATATAGAGGTCGGGTTAAGAGCTTCCTACGCGTTAAGGGTATTTATAAGTACTTAAAAGTCGTAGAGCTATAAATACTAAGTAAATAGGTTGTTAAGGATAGTCTTTTAAGGAGTTAAAAAAACGTTTATAGTAATCTTTGTATTTAAAAAAGCGGTTTAAAAATAATTAATTATATATAGTAAAGGGGATAGTAGAATAAAACTTTTAATTATTAAATTTTTATATATTTTATATTATATATTATTCTACTGCTTTTAGTACTATTAACGCAATTTTTGCTTTAATAGCGCTATAAGCCTTTAAACCCCTAAATACAGCTACAGCCTTCAAAGCCAGCGAAACGTTATTCTAGAGCGGCTATTGGCCTTCTTAAACACTAAAATCCACCCATACGTCTTAACGCACTAGCGGCTTTAAGCTACGTAATTTAATACTAGTATAGGACTAAAGTAGAGTACCGCCTAGATAGCTAAAAAACACCGCCTAGATAGTAATACTCTAAAAGTAATATACTAAGAGTAAAAAAAGACTAAAAATATTATTATTCTTTAAATATAAAGTACTATTATTAAAAAGCTTAGGATTTAGTACTACTTAAGTACTTTAAAGCTAGTTATTTAAATTTAAAATCTTTATAAATACTTTAAACTTATAAAAAGTATATACTATTAATATACTAACTAACTTTATATTAACTACTTTACTATATTTTATAATAAGTAGTTTATAATAAGAGTTACTATAGTAGAGTAGTTTATAATATAGGTTAATAATATATATAAAAGCTGTACTATTAGGCTTAAAGTAGCTTATAAAAGAGATTTATAAATCTATAAATTACTTTCTTCTTTTAACTACTTACTACTTTAATTTTAAATTAAGAATTATTATATAATAGTAAATAATAGTTAAAATAACTATAGTCTTAATAAAGCTATTATTAAAATAACTACTATAATTAAATAAATACTAAAGACTATAAAACGTAAAAAAAGTACTTAAGGTGCTTTTATTATTAATAAAATAGTTCTTTATAACTCTATAAAGTATTTTAATAATAAATATAATAATACTAACTTTAAAAAATTATAGAGTAAGGTTTTATTAGTATCTTTAGTTCCTTTTGCTTTATTAGCTCCTTTTTACTCTACTTATATAATACACTACTACTTTAGAAATTCCTTTTATACTTTTTTAGAGTATATATATACTAAGTAGAAGCTACTTAACTACTACTATAAGTAAGTAAAGAGAAACTTTATAAATAATAACTAGTTAATTAAGTGTATTAAAGAGATTTAAGGCTAGTAACTATATAACTACTATATAGAGAGTCTTAAGTGTTTATTAGTAGCTTTTTAGGTTACTTAAAGCGAAGTTTTTATACTATACCCTTTTAAAAACTCTTACTTTTTTAACTTTAGTATATCTATTTATATATTTAGAGACGTAAACTACTTTAAGAACTTATAAACTATAAGTATAAGGGACTTCTTTTAAGCTAGATTTAAGTTCTTTATAATTAATAGATATAGAGATATAAGTATATATATTATACTAGTTAATAGTATAAAGTTTAGTTTATATTTCTATAATATTACTTTATATATATTTATAGTAATTAACTTTATTTTTTATAAGTAACTTTATAAATATAAGTATTAGTAGAATAAATACTTTAAGTAGCTTTTTATACTATAAAGGTTTAACTATAGTCCTTTTAACTATATTAAAACTATATATAGCTAAAGAGTATTAGAGTTTAATAAGCTTTTAGTTAAGGTGCTATTCTATAAGGCCTTTATATAGGCTACTTAGTATACCTATACTCCTTATTAATAGTATAAATACTCTCTATATTAATAGTAATTTCTAAAAGGCTCTAAGGAGATATAGTACTAGTAGCTTAACTACTTAAACTTTAAGCTACTTTACTACTTTAACTCTTTAACTTATAGTATTTAAATTACTATTACTTTTATAAGTTAAAAGGCGTTTAAAAAGGCCCTTTTTAAGTATAATACTTATAGTATTAGTAAAGTAAAATAGATTATTAACTATAAACTATATAAAAGTAATATATATATATACTCTAGTAAGTATATTACGTTTAACTTTTACTTATATACTAAGGGCTATAGTAGGTTTACTTTAGTACTAGTATTTACTAACTATATTTTTTAATACTTCTAGAATTATTATTTATATAACTATAGTATAAAGATACTTATTAAGGTTTTTAAGAAGTTTATTTTACTTTTAAAGGTTTAGTATAATATTAATATATAAGTCTTTAAGTATAATAGTAAAATTAAAAAATACTACTATTTTATAAATAACCTTTAAAGGTAAAGTAAATGTATAAAGTTATTAACTCTATATACTTAGAATTAAAACAGTGGCGCTAAGTACGTTAGAGTTATTATTAAGATAAAGGGTTAAATAATGCATAAAGATAATAAGTTACTTTATAAGGTATAGCTTAATATCTATAAAGTAGTAACCTACTTTTATAACTATATACCTTAAGTGGTTTTTAGTTAAAAAACTCTATATAAGGTACTTTATAAATAGTTTTAAAACGATAAAACTATAAAACCTAGTTTTATATACTTAAGGTTCTATAGTTATAAAGTATATACTCTTATAGTTATAGTTTAACTTAAAAAAAAGTACTTTAACTACCTTAAAAACTATACTTTTATAAGCTTCTTTATTAGATATATATTTATTAACTAGTATTAAATTTAGAACTTATAACTAAAAAGATTATTACTATATATAATATAACGTTTAATAAAAAGGCGTTTTATAATAGTAACTTAGATTTATTTATTAGTAATTATAATAACTTTAACCTATATACTATTACTAAGTAGGTTCAAAAGAGCCTTATAGTAGTTAGTAAAACTAACTTTTAAGTATAGCTCTACCCGTTACTACTAAGTAAAAAAAATAATAAAGTGTTTCCTTTTATAAACTCCCCTAATAACGTTTTTACTAAGCTTAACTTAGGTAATACTACCTTTAATAATAATAAACTTTATAACTATAGATATTCCTTTATTTACTTTAAATTTTTACTTACTCCTTTTAACTTACTTATTTTATTTTTTTAAGTACTAATTAAAAAAAACTAGTACTTAGGGAGGCGAGCTATAGTTAAATTAGTAAATTAAAAACCCTACTTTATAAACTTTTATTAGTCTATACTTATAGCTAAGTTTATAAATCTATACTACTAGTTTATATTTATAGCTAAACTTATAAACTAAGTTACTTTAGTAGCTTATATACCCTAGTATAAATAAACGTTTTATAAAGCCGCCTTTTTAGTTAGTACTCTATTATTGTTTTAAGATACTTTATAGTAAAGCTACTTCTAAGCTAGCTACTTAGTTACTTATAACCCGTTAAAAGGGACCCTTAGTATTTAATATACTATAGGGGCGTCCTAAAATATAGATATTAAATACTTTAATAGCGAGATTTAGCTATAGGGAGGGATAGACTGTAAGATTATAAATAAAATCTTCGAGATTTTTAATGGATTTTTTAGAATATAATACAGATAAGACCGGCTTATCTATATTAGTAGGGTGACGAAAAAGAGTATAAAAAACGCAGTGTATAAGGGTATTTTATAGTAGTAATTGTAGTAGTATTGGTTGATTTGTTTACTTAATAGTAGGTCTCTAAAATCTATAAGGTAGAGGATTCCCTCTAAATATATAGAAGATTTTCCCTTATAAATAGATTCCTTAATAGGATCTATTTACTTACTGTTACTATTACGTAGATCTAACAGCCCTGTTTTACAGCCTTATTTTACTTAAAACTGGCTTTTACCCTAGCTATGTTTTATTCTTTTACTTTAATTAGACCTTTAGTCTAATTTACTAATAAATAGGGTTTATAGTAAAACCGGGTCTTAACCTACCCGTATTTTACTTATAATTAGGGTTTATACTAGTATTCGGATCTATAATAGCCGTGTTTCACTAGTATAATAGGGTTTTAGTATAAAACCGGCTTATAGTTAACTGACTGTTTTAGTTAAAAGTAAACTTAGTTACTGTTTCTAACTTTAACGTAATTACTATTAGAATAATATACTTTTAATATTTGTATACTAGTCCTATAATAGGGTTATTATACGACTATTATACTTTTATATATTACCTAATCGTATATATTACTATATTAAGTAATATTACTTAAGTTAACATTTAGATCGAATTTGAGCTTTTAGATTTGTATAATTCTACTAATAGCTATATTTAATTACTAGGTATTAGTATATAGATAAGTATGTATATATAGTATATATTACTATATTATAGTACTAATACACTAGAAATTGTTTATTTAGCTCTTATAGTTATAAAGTTATTACTGTTATAAGTGTTTTTTACAGCTTTAGTACGTTTTAAGGTCTTTTAGTATTAAAGGGTAACTTTTATACTAAGTAGTATATTTTACTACTTTTAGTGGTATATTATTATATTTAGTAGCACTAATAGTATAACTACTATACTAGTACTATATTAGACCTAAAACTCTTTTATATAATCTTATAACAACCTATATATATAACCTATTTAATAAAGTTTTTTAATCTAAAAGGGTAATTATTTACCTAAAAGAACATCTATATCTAACTATATATTTTTTGTAAGCCCTAATAATATTATTAACTAAAATAGTACTTTATAAAAAACGCTACCTATTAGTACTTATAAAACTAAATACATAGCTTTAAAGGAAGCTACTAAAGAAGCTATATATTTATATAATACACTTAAAAGTATTAACATTATACTAGGGTTTAATTATAATACTATTATACTTAGTTTAATTATAGACTTGCAATTTACTTAATATATAACTAAATATTTAGAATCTTATAAGAAAACTAAGTATATTAATATTACTTATTACTATATATACTAGAATATTTTAAATACAAAATTACTACTTACTTATATTAAAAGTAATAGTAGTATAGTAAACAGCTTAACTAAAGGTTTAAATACTACTCTATTTAGAGTGTTTTTCAATTATATAGTCCTTTATAATTCTTTTAACTATTTTTAATTACTAAAATTATATAAAAGAGTATATATGTATGTGTTTTTATAGTTATAATGCTGCTTATAGTAAAGTAAAAAAAGAAATCCACTAAGTAGCGAATATTCTAAGTAAACAATCTAGTAAAGAATGCATTTAGGCTAAAAAAAAGAATATATATATAGTAAAACTATATATATATATATATTTTAAAGAGATATAAAATTATATAAAAGGATTTTAAGTTTAATATAGTATAGATATAGTAATTATACTATTAGTACTATTAAAAATAGTAATATACTACTAAAAGTACTAAAATATACTATTTAGTATAAAAGTTACTCTTTAGTACTAAAAACCCTTAATATATACTAAAAGTATAAAAACTACTTATAATAGTAATAACTTTAGAGTTTTGCTATTAGGGCGGATACTTTTAGCTATTAGGGCGGATACTCTACTTTTTTAACTAATAGGAGTAGCGGGACCTAAATACACCGGAAAACGGTATGTTACGTAATTACTAAACATTTAATTTAATTACGTTTTTATTACAACTTTTATTATATTTTAGCGCAACAAGCTTAAGCTTTAGTTAGTTAATTACAGCCCCTTTTACCCTTAAATTATTTAATCCTAGCTTAGCGCGGCTAGTACTATAAATACTAGCGGCTTCGATCCCCCCGCCTTCTTCTAGCTACTACGCTAGGGCTTCTTCGCCGCTAGGGCACTATTAGAAGTGTTACTACTACTACTACTACTACTACTTACTACAATACATTCTTATATTAACTACTAGCTATACTAAAACTAAGGTTATAATAGTTTATTATTAAAGCTATACTTAAAGTGGGATCAATTGCGATAAATACTAGGCTTTACCAGCCTTAGTGCTAGATTAACTGCCTTTTTTAGAGCCTTTAAAGCCCTCTACTTTAGCATAGGACCTATACTACTTAATAGTATACTATTAATAAAGCCTTAGGGCCAGCTATACAGTATAATAACAATACAAGGATTATAAATCTTTAACAGAGTATTAGTAAAATTAAAAGGCTACTAGAGCTACTATTATAGGTTAACGTTATACTTTAAGAGTTTAAGGCCCTTAGTCTTTATAACCTAGAGGATAGTATAAGTATATAGGAGCTTAAACTAGTTAGTAAAGTGACTCTAGTAAGGCTATAGGTCTTTTAGATTAGGGTTATTATTTAAGGGTATTACTATAAGAGTAATTCTATACTAGTAAGTTATAAGCTTAAAAGCCTTATACCCTACGTACTTTAAAAAGTCTCTTAGTTAGTACTCCTACTATAGAAAATTATAGTAAGTACGTGACTTTATTATAGCTATATATTAAATATAATCCTACTCTTTATTTTATAGTATCTCTTTAATTACGTTAGTGACTTTAAATAGATTAGAGTAGCTATAAATAACGTATAACTTTAGGTCCTTATAAGCCGTCTCTATAGGACTATTAGTATATATACTATAGTTTTCGTTCTTACTAATCTAGTACTAAGCCTACTATTCTTTAGTAGGGAGGTAAGTATAATTAAAATAGCTATAAATACCCTTTTAATTAATAAAGTCCTTTTAGAAATAGTTAAGGGTAGTATTAAAGTTAGAAATAGTATTAGTGTAGATAATATATACCTAGAGTTTATAAAAGCTATTAATACTATACTCTATAACAAGGTTATTAAGTTAATATAAAGTAAGGGTCTTATTAGCTCTAATAAGCTTATTAAAGCCAGTAATATTAGAGTTATAAAGGAGAGCGGCTGTTTTAGCCTTATTAGCCTTTTTAGCCTTAGTAGCAACTTTAGCTATAATTTTATCCTTATTAACCTTAAACTTATTATCTAGTACACCACCGGGACCCTTCTACTTATACTTAATATTTAACTTAACGTTTATATTAATATAGTATACATAGAGTTATAGGTATATACCGGGTATAGTAGTAATAATAGTAGAACATAAAGTATCTTTATAGTTAGTAATTATAATATAAAGAGTAACTATACTAACCTCTTTATAGATAAAATTTAGGGACTTAATTAAGAAGTTATATCCTTAAAAGTACTCTAATAAGTTAAAGCTAAAGGCTACGTTATAAAGCAAGCTAATATTAGTAGTTCCTATAATTTAATAAAAAGGTATTTTAAACTTATTAGTTTTATATATATTATTAATACCTAGGACCTTAAGAAACTACTTCTATATAACCTTACACTAAGGGTAAGTCTACATAAGGGCCTTAAGAACGTTAGAGTTATTAAAGGACTACTTAACGTAGTACTTAAGGCCTCTTTACTAAAAATAATAAAAAAGAGTTTAAGTAAGGGTCCTTCTTCTAAAGTTATTATAACAAGCCTTTTACTAAATATTATTAATATCCTTTTATATAAAGTACACTTAAGTACCTTTATCTTTAACTATATTTTAAACTACAGCACTAATCTCCCAGGGCTTAATAGTATTATACTTTAAAAGGTTATTAAAAAGGCTCTATTAGGCACTAGTAAGTTAGTAATAAATAGTATAAATAAAGGGGTTAAGAGACACTAGATAAGTATACCTTTTATAGCCCTTCTTTAATTTCTAAACAAACTTCTAGTTAGTAAACTTTATAGTAGTAGTAATACCCTACTAGGTATAGTTGACTTTCTATATTATAGTCTTTTTAAAGCTAATGCCCTTAGTAGAGCGTATAGTATCGCAGTTATATTTAAGAGCCTACTACGTATTAACGCTATTACACTTAGTAGAGCCGTTCTTCTACACAATTACAAAGCTATACTAGCGCGTAAAGACGTTAAGATAGTTCTAAAGCTCTTTAATTATATCTATAAGTACACTATTAATACTACCCTTAGGAGGATTAAGAATGGCCTTATATTTATTATTAGTAATATTAGTAACGTTAGTAATATTAATTAAGGGTATAGGTATAGCTATTTTTATATTAGTAATAATATTATAGTAGTTAGAAGAAGTTAGGTTATAGTTAATATAGGCTGTAAGAAGGATTTAGTAGTAGAATTAATCTATATGGTTTAATTAGTTAGAAAAGTGGAGCATCCGCCCTAATAGCTAAAAGTATCTGCCCTAATAGCAAAACTCTAACTTTATAACTATAAAAATTATAAAAATAATTCTTAGTAAATTAATAGTTTTATATATATATATATATTATTCTATAAGTTTACTTATATTATTATAAAAATCTACTTAATAGTAAACTTTAAACCTTTTATAAGTAAATATCTTACCCCCTCTAGAGTGACTAATAGCCTATGGGCTATGTGCTCTAGGGAATAGCCGTCTGGCCACTTACCTTGCTAATCTTTTTTATTATAGTACTTAAATTCACCTACTATAACGTAGCTTCTATAGATTTAAAGTAATAAGTGTTTTTAATTAATTTCAACTACTAATTATACTATTAACGCTACTAAAACTACTAATACCTTCCTAGTAGACCGTCCCTCTAAACCTATTAAATCTAATCTAAACTAAACTATCTCTTTTTTTAGCTATTATATCCCTCCACAACTAACGCACTATTGTTAGCTACGTAGTTATAGCTAGTTTAGCTACTCCTTACTATTATTAGTATCTGTTTTAATATTTACGCAGGCCTCGCTAAATATACTAATATTAGTAGTTATTTAGGCTAATAAAACTCTAGTAGTTATGTCCTTTAGCTAGTTAAAGTATTTATAATTATTCTTATTATTTAGGATTTCTATAGAGTCCTTACTCCTTATATATAAGTTAAGTATCGTTATATCTATATAGGGGCTATTACTAATAGTCTTATAGTATAGAACTCTTAAAATTATAAGTACTACTTTATTATTTTTACTTTAGTAGTACTAGTTAGGACTTATATTAATTATATAAGTTTTTATAGTATAAAGGTACTTTTTAGTAGTATTAATACTAGTTAATATTTATAGGACTATATCCTTCTATTTATCCTAGGGCTAAGTAGGGCTAGTAGGAATCTTCTTTTTAGATATTATAGATTGTTGTTGTGTGTGTGTGGAAGACGGGAGGAATTACTAAAGGCCTCGCTTGTAGTAGTGCCTTTTTCTTTAATTATGAACGCCACTAGGGCTCGTCAGGCCCTACGGTACGTCACAGCGCCGTTCAGCGCCGCCTATTAGTAATAGTATCGTTATTATTGCTATAGGAAGAGTAGGTAAGTAAAAGCGTTAAGGTACGTACGCTCTACTAAGCTCTACTTAAGACTACTTAAGCTAGAGGGAGTTAAAGCTACTAAATACACCCTATTAAATACTTCTATTTAATCATACTACTTAAAAATACATAGCTATAATGTATTCTTTTTAGAACCCCTTATTAAAATATCTGTATAAAATACTATAAAAAAAACATAAATAAGTAAATATTCTAATAAAGGTATATAAAAAAACCCTAGTAGGGAAAATATATAGTTATTTAGTAAATTAATAAATAAAGATTATATATAAAGATAAGTTAAGTATAAGTTAGGAGATACTTACTTATATAAAAAAAAGTATATATATACTATATATAACTTAATAGGGACTACTTACTTTTATTACCTAGGAGTAGTATATAGGCTATATAATATAGTTAATTAGAGTCCCTAGAGCCCCTACCCTAAAGAAACTCTAATAACTCTACTATATAAATATATAATACTTACTTAAATATAAAAACCCTTAAGTAGTATAGAATTTAAGCCTATTACCTCTACTTTTTATAAAGTAGGGTTAAGTAGGCTTATAACTACTAAACTAACTACCTATTGATAGTTTTATATGATACTATATACTATATATATATAATTATTTATATTCTAATACTTAATAGTTTAATATAGCTATTAATAGAATTATATATATTTAAAAACTTAAATTTAATTTAAATATTAACTTAAGTAATATTACTAAATATAGTAATATATATAATAAAATAAAATATAAAAGTATAATAGTTGTATAATATCCCTATTATAAGTTTAGTATATAAATATTAAAAGTATATTACTTAAATAGTAATTAAGTTAAAGTTAAAAATAGTAACTAAGTTTACTTTTAATCAAAATAGTTAATTAACTGAAAATTAGTTTTATATTAAACTCTATTATATTAATAAAATATAACTATTATAAATCTAAGTTTTAGTATGTATGTGTTTTTATAGTTATAATACCACTTACAGTAAAGTAAAAAAAAGAAATCCACTAAGTAGAGAATATTCTAAGTAAAAAATTTAATAAAAAATGTATTCAGGCTAATATATATATCTAGTAAGTTAATAGGTAAAGGTTGTTTAAAAAGAAGAGTAAATGTGTTGCTAATATTAACCCCCTCTAACTATGCCTTAGTAGACAGGTGCTTGCGAGTAGAGCTTAGTAGAGCAGCCTAACGTACGTACTAACTATAACGCCCAAAGTCATTGTGGGTAATAATTGTACTTATAATAACTTTCGCCTGCCTGCTCTTGCGCCACGAAGCGCGGCGCAGTGGCAGTAGCGATAACGGCAATGCTATTACTAATAAGCAGTGGGCGCGACTAATATATCAAAATAAACCTTTGCTTATGCAAACCTTTAGCCGGATCACATATAGGGCCTAATAAGCCCTAGTAGCGTTTACAATTAAAGAAAAAGGCACTACTACTACGAACAAGGCCTTTCTTAATTCCTCCTATCTTTTATATTTTTATATATTTAATAATCCTAAAACACTAAACTTACTACTATACAATAAGTTTAATACAACTTAATAACTATATAAAACTTAAAGGCTTTAGCTTTTTAGCTATAGCCTTTAGAGACTTTTTTAAAGCTAACTAGGCTACTAAAAATATAGGCTTTAGTAGCCTTAATAATAGTACTAACTTTATAAACCTTTTACCTAAAATATAAAAAGCTATTACTAAGTTTAAATACTACCTACTACTTAAAAATAGTCTAAACTTATAAATTAGAATTACGTATAATTTTTTATATAACCTCTTTATTAATATATTTATTAAAATAGTTAAAGTGTAAGTGTGTTACTTAAGAGTCCTAGCTTAGTATAGTAGCGTAATAAGTGCCACTACTATAACTATTAAGGCCCTTAATAGTATAAAAGAAGCTAAGAATTAGTATATAGCCTAAGGCTTGATAATATATTAAGATATATATTAATAAAGGTAAAGCGGATCCTTTAAATAAAGTTAACTAACTATAGCAATACAACTAAAGAAAGTAGAGGAATAGTTTAGATCGGATCTAATAGGTTTAGAGGGGCAGTCTACTAAACGGTTAGGCGCGGGGGTATATAGAGGCGTACGGATAGCGTTAGTAGTTTTAGTAGTATTAGTAGTATAATTAGTAGTTAAAATTAATTAAATACTACTATTACTTTAAATCCATAAAAGCTACGTTATAGTAGGTAAATTCACGTGCTAATAACTAATAATAAAAGTTAAAGAAGGTAGTTAATTACTATACGTGACCCGTGGGCCGTTAGTTACCTAAGAGGGGGGGGGGTCCTTAGCAGTAGGGTCTCTACCAGTGATGCATCTATAGTTAAGTAGCCGCTTAGGGATACTAAGGACCTAAGTTTTAGTATAAACCCTAATTTTAAATAAAATATAAGTAGTTTAAAACTTAGCTTTACTATAAACTCTATTTACTATTAAATTAAACTAAAGGTTTAATTAAAATAAAAAAAGAGTTTTACTATTTAGGTAGTGCCTTTTAGCTATCTAGGCGGTACTTTACTTTTTAGACTAATAGGATTAATAGAATCTAAATATACTAAAAAATAGTATATTATATAATTACTTAATATTTAATTTAATTACGTTTTTATTATATCACTAGCCTTTTTTTAGTATAATAAGCTTTTTGGTTAATTATAGCCTTTTTTACTTTTCAATTAATTAATCCTAGTTAAATAAAGCTAGCGCGGTAGATACTAGTAGCTTAAATCTATTTATTGCCTTTTATATACTATACTAGAACCACTTTAGTACTAGTAGTCCTTTTACTATAATACATTTCTGTGTTAATTAACTACTACTACTACTAAGTATAAGTATTAACTATAAAAGTTTATTACTAAAGTACTTAAAGGTTAAATAATTATAGTAGATACTCAGTTTAACTAGTTATAGTACTAGATTCTTTACCTTTTTTAGCTTTTTTAGCTACTTTAGCTTCTTAGTACTACTTTATAGTACTATAGTCTTTTAAAACTAACTATAGAGTATTTTAACTAATAGTAGGTTTTAATATAAAAGAAAGTATTATCAAGGTTAGGTAGTTAATATAAATACTAATATAAGTAGTATTTATACTTAGTAACCTTTTTATTAACCTTTATAAGTTTAAAGATATAGTAAGTATAGGGTAGTTTAAATTAATTAGTAAAGTAGTTATAGTAAGGTTTTAAGTTATTAAGCTTAGAAACTACTTTTAAGGGTATTACTATTATTATAATTTAGTACTACTATACTATAAAGTTATGAGTAAAGTAGCTTATATATTTTAGTATATTATTAAGTTAACTCTTTAATAGTAAGTAGTTTTTTTAAGTACGTACCTTTATTACTACTATATACATTAAGTAGTCCCTTTATTTATTTTAGAGTTTTACTATTTAGGCCCTATTAAGTAGCTATCCGGGCCCTTTTTTACTTTTTAGACTAATTAAGTTAATAGGATTTATTACGTGATAATAATACTACTTTAATTGCGTTTTACTATTTAAGTAGTATTAAAAATCTATTTAAGTAGTACTTTTTTTTAATTAATTAAGTTAATAGGATCTATTCTACTTATAACTATATTTCTTATTTAGTTGTGCTACTAAATTAATTTCTTTACTACTACTACTACTTTAGTAAAGCTATTATAAAATAGATTTTTTACCCTTAAACCTACGTAATAACTATAGCGTCCTTAGTATACTATAACTATTATTAATAGCTTTAGTAATATTAAATACTCTATTTCTAGTTCTATCTCTAGATTATATAATAATTCTAAACCTACTAAAGGGCGGGATTAATAGCGCACTAGTAGAGTTAATTAATGCCCTTTTTGTTTACTTTAATAACTTTACCTATACTAACGACTTTATAATTATATATTATAGTAGCTTAAACGCGTATTAGGACTTATATACGTACTATAACTTTATATATAACTATAATAAGGTTTAAGTAACTAAGAGTACTAGTTTTTATATATTATTAAGAAGTAAAGCTAGTTATAATTAAAAAGGCGTAGCTACTGCCTGTACTACTAATAGTTTTAAATAAACTTGGTATTTTATTACTAATTCTAAGTATTACTATTATAACTATAGTCCCTCTTTTTATCCCTTAGTTTATATTTGTGTTTTTTTTATGTGGTTGTCTCGTCCGGACATTTCTATAAGTTGTTACAAAAAGAATGCACCATGGCCATGCATTATCAAATAGTGTAATTAAATAGAAGTATCTAATAGGGTGTATCCAGTAGCTTTGACCCCCTCTAGCTCTACTAAGTGGTCTCGAGCAGAGCTTGGCAGGGCGATCCCTTAGTTTATATAACTTATTATAAAATAATAGTAGTATAGTAAACTATACTTATTAATTTATTTAAGTATAAAGCTATTAAGAGTTATAAAGTAGCTTTAGTTATAAAAAATGTAGCGCTTAAGTTATATATTAAGTAAAAGAACGTTAATAATATTTATTAGTACTTTTAACTTAAGGATCTTTATAGTTATATATTAATATAGGTACTTTTTAACCTCTTTTATATCTATAGTTTAAAGTACTATATTTATGTGTTTAATGTATTTATAGTACTACTTGTAGTAAGGTAAACGAAGAAATCTACTAAATAAAGAACATTCTTAGTAAAAGATTTAGTAAAAATGCGTTTTAGCTAAATGTATATATTTAGTAAAGTAATAGGTAAAGGTTATTTAAAAAAAAGATACATTACTGATATTAACCCCCTTTAGTAACTATAACGCCTAAAGTTATTACTTAAAAATAACTTCTACCTACCTACTTTTACGCTATAAAGCGTAGTGTAGTAGTAGTAGCGATAACAACGATGCTATTACTAATAGGTAGCAATGTTGAAACAAACCTTTACTTCTGCGAACCTTTGTTTGGATTACGGGCACTATAACGTACCGTAGGGCCTAATAAGCCCTGGTGGCGTTTACAATTGATTAAAAGGCACTGCTGCTGTAAGTGAGGCTTTTGTTGATTCCTCCGTCTTCTACACACCTACGCATTCGACAATCCTTCGAAGCGAAGACACCAGACGTATCACATCCAAAATGCCCAGCTTCGTCCCTGCCAGTCCCTGGCCGCACCTAGAGCTCGCCGACGTATCAGTTTAAAGTACTATATACTATAGAGCCCTAAAGACTCTAACGTTTCTAAGGTTTTATTTTAAACCTATCCCTAGTATAAGATAATATAAAAGACGTTCCTAAAGGTCCTAGGTTTTAATTATATATATAAAACAAACTAATTTAAAATACCACTATTCTAAATATATATTTTTAATATAGACTTATTACGAACTTATTCTAACGTACTATAAAATTACTAGTACTATAGATATTAGTTTTCTATATAATTACACTTTTAGCTTTACTTTAATCAAGTAGTAAAAAGGCTATAACTTTCTTATTAAGTTATTTAATAAGATTAATATTAAAGTTAGTATATATAAGCTATTTATTACTATTACTAATTATAAAGATACTTTATATATAGTTATTATAGACTAGTTCTCCTTTACTTAGTTTAAAATATATATATTTTTATATTAATATAAACGCTAATTAGTATATATATAAGTACTAGTATAGTAAGAACAGTACTCCTAATAATAAAAAAGACGTTAATAGGGATAAAGAGGTAATTAAGAAAGAGGTTATTACTACTATTAAAGCTGCCCGTAAGCATAAAGAGGCCACTACTACTCTTTTTTATATTCCTTAAGAGTACGTACTTAATAAAGTAGTTTAAGTAAATATAATCTTTATATAGTATTAGTTTAAGGTCCTTAAGGTTAACTATAGTCTAACTAGCTTCTTAAACATTTAGACTTATATAATTTATACTAATACTAAGAACAACTTTAATACTATATAAACTTACTTTTATAAGGTCTTTTATAACTAAAAGGTTAACTTTAAGTATTTTAGTACTATATACTTCCTACTTTATTACTAATAAACTTAGTACTATATTAGTAAGTATAAAAACTATAGTATTTATACTAACCCTTTTATGAAGACTATATATAAATACTTTAAGTCCTATATAATTACTAAAACCTTAAACCTCTTTAGTATCTCTTAGGTAATTAATAAGATATTTTAGAATAAAGAGTAGATCTATCTATAGTAAGTAAGTAGTAGTAATAAAGAAGTAGTTCTAGTATAAATACCTTAGTTAGTTATAGCTTTAAGTTATAAATAAGTAGGTTAACTTTAAGGCCTTTAACTACTTTATATATTAGTATTATATTATATTAATAACTTTACTTAAAAATAATAAACTACTCTCTTTTAATTTACTACCTTACTATAGCTACTTTATTTATTAATTTAAACTCTTTTATAGCTATTATTTATTTACTCTTAATAAGGAAAAAGAAAAGGGTTTTAAGTTTAATATTCACTCGCAATAGTAGCTTAAGTAGCCCCTTAACGTTACTAACGCGCTACTATAGATTAAGGACCCTACTATAGTCACTAAGTTCTAAGGCTAACTTTAGAATATAAAGTACTCTACTACTAAGTTAAAGTAGCTGAAAAAGGTAGTAAATTAAGTACTATTATCTATATAATTAAGTATTCAAAGGGACTAATTAGCTTTTAAGTATAATAATAAAGAGGATAAGCTTTTATAATTTATAACTTAAGAGTATATTATTATAACTAAGAGTAGTACTTTAGAACTAAAGAAGCTATACTAAAGTAGCTAAAACACAGTACTACTATTAATAGTACTAGAAAGGCTAGGATAGATTAACTAAAGAGTTATATATAGAGTAGATTGTCCTTAGTATCCCTAAGTAGCTACTTAACTATAGATGCGTTACTAGTAGAGACTCTACCACTAAGGACCCCTCCCCCCTCCCCCTAACTAACAGCCTATACGTCACGTATAGTTAGCACGCGAATTTACCTACTACAACGTAGCTACTATAGATTTAAAGTAATAGGAGTATTTAATTAATTTCAAAGCAGACTACTAATTACGCCGCTAATGCCTCTAAAACTACTAACGCCGTCCACCGTCCCTCTAAACCTATTAGATCTAATCTAAACTATCCCTCCACTTCCCTTAGCTATTAACCTCCTCCGTAACTAATGTGCCGTTACTACGTCGCTATAGCTAGTTAACCTTGTTTAAAGGATCCGCCCTACTTTTATTAGTATATGTCTTGATATATTATTAAGTCTTAGGCTATGTACTAATTCTTAGTAGCTTTTTTTATACTATTAAGGGCCTTAATAACTATAGTAGTAGCACCTATTATACTACTATACTAGGCTAGAGCTCCTAAGTAACGCACCTACACCCTAACTTCTTTTACTATATCTTTAATTAATAGCTAGTATAGTTAATTATATAAGGGCTAGATCTATAGATCTAAGTAGTCCTTTAGTAGTAGGTAGTATTTAAACTTAGTAATAGCTACTTATATCTTAGGTAAAAGGTCTATAAAGTTAGTGCTACTATTAAGGCTACTAAGGCCTATATTTTTAGTAGCCTAATTAGCTTTAAAAAAGTCTCTAAAGGCTATAGCTAAGAGGCTAAAGCCCTTAGGTATTATATAGTCATTAGGCTGTATTAAACTTATTATATAGAATTATTAAATGCGAATATAGAAAACAAGAGGAATTAATAAAGGCCTTGTTTATAGTAGTAGTGCCTTTTTTTTTAATTATAAACGCTACTAGGGCTCGTCAGGCCCTACGCGTAATCCAGCTAAAGGTTTATATAAATAAAGGTTTATTTTAATATATTTAGTACTACCTATTAGTAATAGTATTATTATTATTACTATAGCTACTACCACACCACGCTTTATGGCACAAGAGTAGGCAGGCGGAAGTTATTACAATAACTTTAGGCGTTATAGTTACTAGAGGGGGTTAATATTAGTAACGTATCTTTTTTTTAAATAACCTTTACTTATTACTTTACTAAATATATACATTTAGCTAAAACGCATTTTTACTAAATTTTTTACTAAGAATATTCTTTATTTAGTAGATTTATTCATTTACTTTACTATAAGCAGTACTGTAAATACATTAAATACATAAATATATAGAGTAGATTAATTAAGTACTATAGTATTAATTACTATAATAAAACTTAAATTAAATTAAATATTAAGTAATTATATAATATACTATTCTTTATAATTTTTAATATTATACTAAGTAACTAAATTAATTAGTTAAAAAGAGTAAGTACTACTCAGATAGATTTTTAATACTACCTAGATAGTAAAACTCCTTTAATTAAGTATAGTACTATAAAGGTAATTAAGTATAGTACTATAAGGGTAATTAAGTATAGTACCGCAAGGGTATAACTAAGCGTAGTACTATAAGGGTATAATTAAGTATAGTACTATAAGGGTATAATTAAGCGTACTACTATAAGGGTATAATTAAGTAGTACTACTTTTTTAAGGAACTATATAATATAGTTAACTATATTAACTTAATTAGTTTAAAAAGTAAAAGAGGGCCTAGATAGCTACTTAATAGAGCCTAAATAGTAAAACTCTTATTTTAAAGTATTTCCTTAATTAAGTAAGTAATATCTAGAAAATTAGTAGTACTATAAATAATATATAACTTAAGGTTTTTATAAAACGTCTTTATAAGTAAATTAATTTAAACCTTAAAGTTAATATTATAGTTAATATAATACTATACTTTCTACTCTTTAATAAAAAAGTAACTCTTACTAATATAGTTAAGGATAGTTTATTAGTTTTAAAACTTATACTTAAACTACTTTAAAGTAGCCTTAAAGTCCTTAATAGTATTACTATAAATAATATAAATTTATAGTTTATAAATACTCTTATAACTATACTTAATAATAAAGTTATTAAACTAGTTAAATAAAAGGGTATTATTAATATAAATAAAGTTATTAAAGCTAAAAAAGTTTAAATTATAAAAAGTAGTTTTAAAAGTATTTTCTTTTTCCTTACTAACCTTATACTTATTCTTAATAAAGCTACTAAACTTAATTTATTTATACTTAATATTAACCTTAGTATTAGTATTAATATAATAAGTATATAATTAAAGCTATACATTAGAAATTATAGTAATAATAGCACTATAAAAAGCATCTTTATAGTTAGTAATTATAAAATTATATAAAAGAATTTTAAGTTTAATATAGTACTAGTATAGTAGTTAAACTATTAATACTACTAAGTATAGTAATATACTACTAAAAGTACTAAAATATACTATTTAGTATAAAAGTTACCCTTTAATAACTTTTACTTATTAACTTACTAAATATATATATTAACCTAAATATATTCTTTACTAAAAAATTTTACTTAAAGTATTTTTTACTTAATAAGTTTCTTCTTATACTTTACTATAAATAGTATTATAACTATAAAAAAATAAATATACTTATTTTTACTAAATAAAAAAAATATAAAGTATTTTTATTTATAAACTCTTTTAATAATATTTCTAATAAACTTAACTTAAATAATACTACTTTTAATAATAATAAGTTCTATAACTATTAATACTCCTTTACTTACTTTAAACTTTTACTTATTCCTTTTAAATTATTTTTTTTATAATAAATACTTTACTAATAAAAATAATTAAAACTTATATAGTAAATTATTTTAAATAAAATATAAATAGTAAAAATACTATAACTAGTATTAATAGTAATAAAAAAATATAGTATAATTATAAATAAAAAATAATTTTTAATTATAATACTACTATAATTAAAAACCTTACTCCTTTTAAAGTAACTAACAGCCTACGAGCTATATACTCTAAGGAATAGCCATTTAACTACCTACTTTATTAATTTTTTTTATTATTAATCAGTAAATAGTACTTAAATTTACTTACTATAACATAGCTTTTATAAATTTAAAGTAATAAGTATTTTTAATTAATTTTATAAACTACTAATTATACTATTAATACTACTAAAACTACTAATACCTTCTATACACCTCTTATACACTTAACTATCACTATCTCTCTAAACCTATTAAATCTAATCTAAACTAAACTATCCCTTCCCTTAGTTATATAGCTATAACTAGTTTAACCACTCTTTACTATTATTAGTATTTATTTTAATATTTATATAAACTTTACTAAATATACTAATATTAGTAACTATTTAAACTAATAAAACTCTAGTAACTATATCCTTTAACTAGTTAAAGTACTTATAATTATTCTTAGTATTTAGGGTTTTTATATTATTTTAATTCCCCTAATATAAGTTATTTATAGTTATTTAAGTATTATAGTTATTATTAGTAGTTATATAGTAGTAAATTTTAATAATAGTAAACTTTACTTTATTATTATTAAAGAATTCCTATTAATTATAAATTAAGTTAATTATATTAACCCTTTTAGTTATAAAGTATTTATTATAACTTATATAGCTAGTTAATATCTATAGAGTTATATTTTAATATATATCTTAGTACTAAGTAAATAGAGTAGGGATCTTTTTTTTAAATATTATAAGTTATTATTTATATAGGTATATAAAAAATAAAGGAATTAATAAAAGCTTTACTTATAGTAGTACCTTTTTCTTTAATAGTAAATACTACTAGGGCTTATTAAGCCCTATATGTAATCTAGCTAAAGGTTTATATAAGTAAAAGTTTATTTTAATATTACTACTTATTAGTAATAGTATTATTATTACTACTAAAAAAGTAAGTAAGTAGAAGTATTAAAGTACGTATACTTTACTAAACTTATTAAATTATGT
This sequence comes from Colletotrichum musae, assembly GCA_027406025.1. Lineage (NCBI taxonomy): Eukaryota > Fungi > Ascomycota > Sordariomycetes > Glomerellales > Glomerellaceae > Colletotrichum > Colletotrichum musae. The sequence continues at coordinate 2,136,701 of JANVYC010000001.1, read as the reverse complement.
AACTTAGAGCTACTAGTACGTTATAATATATAAGTGGATTTTAGCGTTTAAAGAAACTAATAGCTACTTTAAAATAACGTTTTACTAGCTTTAAAGGCTATAGTTGTATTTAGGGACTTAAAGGCTTATAATACTATTAAAGTAAAAAACGTATTAATAGTACTATAAGCTATAGTATAAAATATAATATTAATATATATAATATATATAAAATCTAATAATTAAGAGTCTTACTCTACTACCCCCTTTACTATATATAATTAATTATTTTTAAACTACTTTATTAAATATAAAGATTACTATAAATATCCTTTTAACCCCTTAAAAAACTATCCTTAATAGTCTAGTTATTTAGTACTTATAGCTCTATAACTTTTAAGTACTTATAAATACTCTTAATATATAAAAAGTTCTTAACTTAACCTTTATATCCCTAGAGCCCTTTATTAGTAATACTCCGCTTTAAAAGCTATATTTTAGTAACTATTTAAAGTTTATTATTTATTATAGCTTTAAGTTAAAAGTCCTTTACTTTTAAATTATAGAATTTAAAGTAAATAAGTTTATTATAAACGTTTTACTTTAAGTACTTTTAAATAAAAACTTTTTACTTTTATTTAAAACTATAAATTACTACTATACTAAAAGAGTTTTATTATTTAGGTAGTACTTTTTAGTTATTTAAACAGTACTTTACTTTTTAGGTTAATAGGATTAATAGGATTTAAATATACTAAAAAACGGTATATTACGTAATTACTTAATATTTAATTTAATTATATTTTTATTATAGCTATAGCTATATCTTAGTATAGTAACTTTACTACTTTTAATTAATTATAGCCCCTTTTACTCTTAAGTTAATTAATTCTAACTAAGTATAGTTAGTATAGTAGATACTAGTGGCTTTAATTTATTTATTACTTTTTATATACTATACTAGGAGTACTTTAGTACTAGTGGTCCTTTTACTATAATATATTCCTATATTAATTAACTACTACTACTATTAGGTATAGGTATTAACTATAAGAGTTTATTATTAAAGTACTTAAAGGCTAAATAATTACGGTAGATACTTAGCTTAACTAGCTATAGTACTAGATTCTTTACCTTTTTTAGCTTCTTTAGCTACTTTAGCTTCCTAGTACTACTTTACAGCGCTGTACTCTTCTAAGGCTACCTATAGAGTATTTTAATTAATAGTAGGTTTTTAATATAAAAAAGGGTATTATTAAGGTTAAGTAGCTAATATAAATACTAATAAGGGTAGTACTTATACTTAGTAACCTTTTTATTAGCCTTTATAAGCTTAAGGATATAGTAGGTATAGAGTAGTTTAAACTAGTTAATAAAGTAGCTATAGTAAGGTTCTAAATTATTAAACTTAAAAACTACTTTTAAAGATATTACTATTATTATAATTTAGTATTACTATACTATAAAGTTAAAAACAAAATAGCTTATATACTTTAGTATATCTCTAAGTTAGTTTTTTTATAGTAAGTAGTCTCTTTAAGTATGTATCTCTATTATTACTATATGTATTAAGTAGTTCCTCTTTTTATTCTAAAGTATTTTCTCTACTATATTAGTAATACCTAAGAAATTAGTAGTACTATAAATAATATATAACTTAAGGTCTTTATAAAACATCTTTATAAGTAAGTTAGTTTAAACCCTAAAGTTAACGTTATAACTAATATAGTACTATACCTACTACTCTTTAATAAAAAAGTAGGTCCTACTAATATAGTTAAGAATAGCTTATTAGTCCTAAAACTTATACTTAAGCTACTTTAGAGTGGCTTTAAAGTCCTTAATAGTATTACTATAAATAATATAAGTTTATAACTTATAAATACTTTTATAGTTATACTTAATAATAAAGTTATTAAGCTAATTAAATAAGAGGGTCTTATTAACGCGGGTGAGCTTATTAAGGTTGTTAAAGTTTAGATTATAAAGGGCGGTTTTAAAGGTATTTTTTTCCTTATCCCTACTAACCTTGTACTCGTTATTAGTAGGGCCACTAGGTTTAACCTACTTATACTTAGTATTAGCCTTAATATTAGTATTAATATAATAAACGTATAATTAAAGCTATATATTAGGGATTATAGTAATAATAGTGCTATAAAAAGCGTCCTTATAGTCAGTAATAGTCACATAAAGAGCCCTAGTGCTAATCTCTTTGCGTATAGAGTTAAGGCTTTTAATTAAAAAGTTATACCCCTTATAGCACTCTGTATTAATAAAGCCAAACGCGCAGTTAAATAAAGAGCCAATATTTATTATCCTAGTAACTTAAAAAAGGGTATTTTAAAGTAGTTTATTTAATATATATTATTTATACTAAGGACCTTAAAGAACTACTTCTATATTATCTTATACTAGGAATAAGTTTAAATAATACCCTTAGAGATATTAGGGTCTAAAGTTAGTTACTTAACGTAATACTTAAAGTCTAAAGTAATAAAGTAGAGAAAAGGGCTTAAGTAGGTATATAGCTAATAAGTAATTTAATATGCACCTTTTAATATGTATTGTTAATGTCTTTTTGTATAAAGTGGGTTATATTATTACCTAACGCGGCCTGCCTAACTATAGTACTAATCTCGCGCAGCTTAATAGTATTATAAGTAAAAAGGTTACTTACTAAATTACACTAAGTAGTAGTAAGTTAATAGTAAGTTGGGTAAATAGAGGGATTAAGAAATAGGTAGTAGTTATAAGTCTTATAACCTTTTTTAAGTTTTTATACCTACTTATAATTATTAGACTTTATAGTACTAGTAATACTCTATTAAGTATAACTAAGTTTAAAAGTTGTAGTTTTTTAGAGGCTAATAGCCTTAGTTTAGTGTATAGTGTCCTAATTATAGTAGAGAGACTACTATATAGGTATACTACTTTTATTCTTACTAGAACCCTATTTATAGATAATTGTAAAGCTGTAGGTGCGCGTAAAGGTATTTAGATAATCCTAAAGTTTGTTAATAGTGTTAAAGAGTATACTATTTTATAGAGGGTTTGGAATAGCTTTATTTTTGTTGCTAGTGGTGCTGGCGGCGCGTAGGATTGTTACGTTAGCTATAAGGGTGGTAATGCCGACTATAAGTTAATAAGGAAGAAATTGTGGTAGAGAGGGGCTGGTGTAGAAAAAAAGATAGGTAGAAAGATGCTATTAATCCTATTAGCCTAAAAAGTAGAGTACCGCCCGGATAGCTAGAAAGTACTGCCCGGATAGTAAAACTCTACTAAAATAATAGTTAACTTCTTTAAAAAAACTCTTAAGTACTATATTAACTCTTTATTCTTTTACTATATAATAAAAGTAATATACTAAGAGTAAAAAAAAGCTAAAAATACTATTATTTTTTAAATATAGAGTACTATTATTAAAAAACTTAGGATTTAGTACTACTTAAGTACTTTAGGGCTAGTTATTTAAATTTAAAACTTTTATAAATACTTTAGATTTATAAGAAGTATATACCGTTAACGTACTAACTAGTTTTATATTAACTACTTTACTATACTCTATAATAAGTAGTTTATAATAAAAGCTACTATAGCTAAGTGGTTTATAATATAGGTTAATAATATATATAAAAGCTATACTATTAAACTTAAAGTAACTTATAAAGGAGACTTATAGATTTATAAATTACTTTACTTCTCTAACTACTTACTACTTTAATTTTAAGCTAAAAGCTACTATATAATAATAAGTAATAGTTAAGATAACTATAGTTTTAATAAAGCTATTATTAAAATAACTACTATAAATAAATAGATACTAGAGACTATAGAATATAAAAAAAGTACTTAAGGCGCTTTTATTATTAATAAAGTAGTTCTTTATAACTTTTTAAAGTACTTTAATAATAAATATAATAATACTAACCCTAAGAAATTATAAAGTAAGGTCTTATTAGTATTTTTAGCTCTCTTTACTTTATTAGCTCCCTTTTACCCTACTTATATAATATACTACTACCTTAAAAATTACTTTTATACCTTTTTAGAGTGTATATATACTAAGTAAAAGCTACTTAACTACTACTATAAGTAAGTAGAAAAAGACTTTATAAATAATAACTAGTTAATTAAGTGTATTAGGGAAATTTAAAGTTAGTAACTATATAGCTACTATATAGAGAGTCTTAAGTAGCTACTAGTAGCTTTTTAGGCTATTTAAAGTAAAGTTCTTACGCTATACCCTTTTAAAGACTCTTACTTTCTTAACTCTAGTATGTCTATTTATGTATTTAAAGACGTAAAGTACTTTAAGAACCTATAAGCTATAAGTATAAGGGACTTCTTCTAAGCTAGATCTAAGCCCCTTATAATTAATAAATATAAAGACGTAAGTATATATATTATACTAGTTAATAGTATAAAGTCTAGTTTATACCTCTATAACGTTACTTTATATATATTTATAGTAACTAACCTTATTTTTTATAAGTAACTCTATAAACGTAGGTACTAGTAGGATAAACGCTTTAAGTAGCCCTTTATACTATAAAGGTCTAATTATAGTTCTTTTAGCTACGTTAAAACTATATATAGCTAAAAAGTATTAAAGTTTAATAATTTCTTAAACTAAGTAATATTCTATAAAGCCTTTATATAAACCACTTAGTATACCTATACTCTTTATTAATAGTATAAATACTCTCTGTATTAATAATAATTTTTAAAAGGCTTTAAGGAGATATAGTATTAGTAACTTAGCTACCTAAACCCTAAGCCGCTTTACTACCTTAACTCTTTAGTCTATAGCGTTTAAATTACTATTACCCCTATAAGTTAAAAGGCGTTTAAAAAGGCCCTTTTTAAGTATAATACCTATAGTATTAGTAAAGTAAAATAGGTTATTAACTATAAGCTACGTAAGAGTAATGCGTACGCGCGCCCTAGTAAGTGTATTACGTTTAACTTCTAGTTATATACTAAGAGCTATAATAGGTTTACTTTAGTATTAGTATTTATTAACTGCGTTTTTTAATACTCTTAGGATTATTATTTATATAACTATAGTATAAAGATACTTCTTAAGGTTTTTAAAAAGTTTATTTTGCTTTTAAAGGTTTAGTATAGTATTAATATATAAGTCTTTAAGTATAATAGTGAGATTAAAAAATACTACTATTTTATAAATAACCTCTAAAGGTAAGGTAAATACGTTAAACTATTAGCCCTATATACTTAAAATTAAAACGGCAGTACTAAGTGCGTTAGAGTTATTATTAAAATAAAGGGTTAAACAATATACAAAGGTAGTAAGCTACTCTATAAGGTATAGCTTAATATCTATAGAGTAATAACTTACTTCTATAACTATATACTTTAAGTAGCTTTTAGTTAAAAGACCCTATATAAGGTGCTTTATATATAGCTTTAAAATAATAAAACTATAAAACCTAGCTTTATATACTTAAGGTTCTATAGTTATAAAGTATATACCCTTATAGCCGCAGCCTAGCTTAAAAAGAAGTACCTTAACTACCTTAGAGGCCGTACTTTTATAAGCTTTTTTATTAAATATACTTCTATTAACTAGTATTAAATTTAGAACTCTATAACTAGGAAAATTATTACTATACACAACGTAATGTTTAATAAAAAGGTATTTTATAATAGTAACCTGGATTTACTTATTAGTAACTATAATAACTTTAATTTATATACTATTACTAAGTAGGTTTAAAAGAGTCTTATAGTAGTTAGTAAAACTAACTCTTAAGTATAGCTTTACCTATTACTACTAAGTAAAGAAAATAATAAAGTATCCTTTTTTATAAACTCCCTTAATAACGTTTTTAATAAACTTAACTTAAGTAATACTACTTTTAATAATAATAAACCTTATAACTATAAATACTCTTTTACTTACTTTAAACTTCTACTTACTCCTTTTAACTTATTTATTTTATTCTTTTTAGTATTAATTAAAAAAGACTAGTACTTAGGGAGGTAGGCTATAGTTAAGTTAGTAAATAAAAAAAAAAATTTTATAAACTTTTATAAGTTTATATTTATAACTAAGTTTATAAATTTATTTTACTAATTTATATTTATAACTAAGCCTATAAACTAAATTACCCTAAAGGCCTATATACTTTAGTATAAATAAACGTTTTATAAAGCCGCTTTTTTAATTAATACTCTATTATTATTTTGAAATACTTTATAATAAAGCTACTTTTAGGCTAGCTATTTAGTTACTTATAACCCGTTAAAGGGGACTCTTAGTATTTAATATACTATAGGGGCGTCTTAAAATACAAATATTAAATACTTTAATAGTAAGATTTAGTTATAAAAAGGGATAGGCTAGCTATAGACTAAAGCTCCTACGCCTAGTACTTATTAGTAAGAACTCTAACCCCTACTTACGTCTTCTATAAAAGTATTAGTCTACTCCTATACTACTTTAATTAAAGTAGCTAAAGTAAACTATTTATAAAACTACTATAAAACTAACTCTTAAAAAGAGGTTCTTAAAAGTACTACTAAGGGCTTTTAGATCCTAGAATACTATTAGGTCTATATATATAAGCTAAATAAGCACAAGAGACTCCTTAAAATTAAAGTGTGCCTTGTTATATATAGTAATTAGTACCCCCTCTAGGGTGACTAACGGCCCACGGGCCACGTGCTCTAGGGAACCGTCTAGCCACCCACCTCGTCAATCTTTTTTGTCGTCAACAGCACTCGAATTCACTTACTATAACGCAGCTTCTACGGATTCAAAGTAATAGGTATTTTTAATTAATTTTAACTACTAATTATACTATTAACACCATTAACACTGCCGAAACCACTAACGCCTCCCGTACGCCTCCCGTACGCCTAACTATCCAGACCGTCCCTCTAAACCTATTAAATCTAATCTAAACTAAACCGTCCCTTCCCTCATAAACCGCGCCACAGCTAGTTAACCCGATTAGACCGCTTTTCCCTGCGCTTATTAGTAGACGTCTTGATATCTAGGCCTTATTAAACGTACTAGTCTCTTAACTCTAGGGGATCTATAGTTATTATTACTACCTTTATTACTTACTTAAAGTAGTATTAGTTATTTTTTAAAAATAGTAAGTTTAAAATCTAACTTAGTATTAAATTAGTTAATAGGGCTAGTTTAATAGTTTTTATTTAGACTTTATTACTATTAGTTTAAAAAAGGTAAAGGTTAAAAACAGCGATTTAGATTTTTATATTTAAGGATTAGGCTAGTTAGTTATACTATATATTAATAGTAGTAATACTAAGTTATATAGCTGTATTATTAAACTAGTTAATATTATTCTTAACTATAGTAACTAGGTTATAGTATTTAGTGTTTAGTAGTAGCTAAGGGACTTTTATAGGTATAGTATTTTTTGCTATTTTGTTGCTTTAAAGGATTATTAGGTGTATAGGAATATAGAAAACGGGAGGAATTGATAAAGGGCTCGCTCGTAGTGCCTTTTTCTTTAATTGTAAATGCTACTAGGGCTTGTTAGGCCCTACGGTACGTTACGGTGCTGTGAGTCTGGCTCTCTACCCAGCTCCTATTTAATACAATACTGAACGACTTCTTATACGTAGTAGCACAGTGTGATCCAGCCGAAGGTTTGTATAAGTAAAGGTTTATTTTAATATATTAGTTACACCTACCGCTTATTAGTGATAGTATCGTTGTTATCGCTATAAGAAGGGCAGGTAAGTGGAAGTATTAAGAGCTAGAGGGGGTTAAAGCTATTAGATACACTCTATTAGATACTTCTATTTAATTATACTATTTAATAATGTATGGCTATGGTGCATTCTTTTTAGAATAACCTATAGAAATGTCTAGACAAAACAACCACTTAAAAAAAACATAAATATATAGTAATTAGTAGTAAAGAAACGAGTAAGATACTTATACTTTAATACTTACTAGTATATTATTTTAAATACTTATAGCTATTATAAACTACTTTAACTTAAAGCTTTTGTAATACAATACTATAAACGCGTTTATTAAAGTTTTACTTAATAAGGATATTTATATAAAAATACTCTTTAGGTATTAAAAGCCTAGGTATATCCTTAAGTTTAATAAAGTACTTTATAGCTTATACTACTTTTTACTTTTATAGTAATACTATTTAAAAGCTAGTTTAAAAGAGCTTAGGTTAAAGTGTATAGTAGGTGAGAATTACTATTAAATAAGTAACTATATTATCTTCTTTTTTTATATTAATAACTATGTTTTATACTTCTCTTTTAAATACTATTAAAAGGCCCTTTTATTTATAGAAAAGCTTTAAAAACGTTGCTTTTTTGAGAGTAGTAAAAACTTATAATAGTTTTTAGGGATTAAAGTTATTTATTATTATACTATAAAGTACTTTTAGTTTTTATAATTTATATATATTAATAAGATTATTAAGTATTTAAAGAAATAAGGCCTATAAGCTAAATAACTATATACATCTTTAATTTAATTATTTAAACTACTTTTTTATAAGGGTACTACTTTATATATAAATACTAATATATACTAAGGCGATATTAAATTAATTATATATAGTACTATAATAACTTAGTTAAACGTAGCCCTTACTATAAGCTATTTTATATACTTTAACTATAACCCTAGTCCTAAGTACTTTAAAAAGGTTAAATAAGCTATTAAATACTTTACTATAAAGCGTACTCTTTACTTTAAATTTAGCTATAAAAAAGGTGGCTCTAATAATAGTTTAGTACTTACTTTAAATACTAGCTTTACTAATAGTACACTAAACTATAAAAGCTCTTAAGTATTTATTATTAAGCTTTTTAGTAGCTTTATTAATTAGTAAGTTAATAAGTAGAATACTATAACTATATTTATAACTAAGGCTAAGCTTTTTACTCTTTTTTAAGTAGCTAAAAAGGCTATTTTTATAAACTATTTAATAACTACTCTTTATATTAACTTTAGTAAAAAGACCTTTAGTAATAAAGCTACTCCTATAGTACTAGTATTAAGTATATATATTTAATATAATAATTAATAAATAATTTACCTTATTAATAAAGAGATAGTTTAACTATATATAAAGCTCTACTACGTTAATATTTATAACTACTAGTTATATTAAAAAACTTAAAAAGGCTATATTAAAGTTAAATACTAACCTATAGTATAGCTTATAGTAAACAGTTTTATAAAGCTACTTACTAGTACTTATTTTAAAATCTTCTTTAAATAACTTAATATAGTAAATTAAATAGAGTAACTTTAAGTACTTTATAATACTAAGCTTTAAAAGAAATAGCTAAAAAGCCTTAACTTTACTAATAGTAAATAAAGTAAAGGGATTATAGTTTTTAAGTACTTTAAAAACAGTATTACTCTTTTTACTATAGGAATAGAGGTTTAATAAGAATAATAAAACTACTTAAAATAAGGACTTTAAAGGGATTATAGTTCTAAAGAAGTAAGTTATATAAAAGTAACTATAAAGTAGTTAAAGTATAGTTAGTATATAAATTTATTTATAAATAGATTTAATAAGGCCCTTATAAAGCCCTTACTAAAGAGGCATATTAAATTATATAGCTTAGAGCTACTAGTACGTTATAATACATAGGTAGATTTTAGTGTTTAAGGAGACTAATAGCCGCTTTAGAATAACGTTTTACTGGCTTTAAAGGCTGTAGCTGTGTTTAGGGACTTAAAGGCCTATAACGCTATTAAGGCGAAAAACGCGTTAGTAGTACTATAGGCCGTAGAATAATACACAACGTTAATATATATAATATACGTAAAATCTAATAAAACTCTACTTAAAACTACTTAAGTTAAAGGGAGTTAAAGCTACTAAATATACTCTATTAAATAGGTGGTTAGCTTAGTAGTTATAAGTCTGCCTAACCCTACTTCGTAAGAGGTAAAGGTAGTAGGTTTGAATTCTGTACTGCCTAAGGGGCTTTTATACCCTAACTATACGTTGCGCGCTTATATAGTATAGCTGTTAGAGTTTTCCTAGAGTAGGGCCCCTAGGGACTCTAATTAGCTGTACTACGTAGCCCGTGCGCTGCTCCTAGTTAATAGAAGCAGGCGGCCCCTACTAGGCTATATATAGCGTATGCGCACCTTTCCTTACATAAGTAGGCATTCTCTAACTTATACCTAACCTATTTTTACTACACAACCTTTACTATCTACCCTACTAAATAGTCGTATGTTTTTCTACTAGGTTTTTTTATATACTTTTTACTAAAATATTATGTACTTAGAAGAGGTTAAAAGCCTACTACTTAGTAAATTCTTTAATTATATATAAGTAAGTTTATAGAATAATATAACTTATATATATACTCTATTAAATACTTATATTTAATTATACTACTTAGTAATATATAGTTATAATATTTTTTTTAAAACACCTTATTAAAATATTTATATAAGATACTATAAAAAAACACAAACTTAATATAACTACTATATTCTATAAGTTAATATTAATTCTATTCTTTAAAATTTAATTAAAAAAACTAGTACTTAGAAAAGTAGACTATAAGTAAGTTAATAAATATAAAATTCTACTTTATAAGTTTTTATTAATATTTATATATAGTTAAGTTTATAAATTTATTTTATTAATCTATATTTATAACTAACTTTATAAACTAAGTTATAGGTAGTTAGCTTAGTAGTTATAAGCCTACTTAACTTTACTTTATAAAAAGTAGAGGTAGTTATTAGATTTTATATATATTATGTATATTAATATTGTGTTATTTTATAGCCTATAGCACTATTAATACGTTTTTTGCCTTAATAGTATTATAGGCCTTTAAGCCTTTAAATAAAGCTATAGCCTCTAAAGCTAGTAAAACGTTATTCTAGAGTAGCTATTAGTTTTTTTAAATACTAAAATCTACTTATACATTATAATGTACTAGTAGCTCTAAGCTATATAATTTAATATACCTCCCTAGTAAGGGCCTTATAAGGGCTTTATTAAATTTATTTATAAATAAAATTATATACTAACTATACTTATTACGCGGCTAAGTATAAGTAGTTAAAGTAAAGTAAAGTAACGGCTTAATCTCTAAGTCCTGTAATATATAGGAGTAAAAGTAAAGGCCCCTTTATAGGGGCTAGAAACGGAGTAAAGTTACTTAAGTAAGCTACTAAAGTAAGTAGTTGCTTATGTACGTAGCCCCGAATGGCTTTAGTTATTATAATACACCCCCTTAAACTTAAAAGAAGTTTAAAAACGCTACGCTTGTAGCCTCTTAACGCGTAGCTAAAATTATATATATTAATATTTAATAAAAGAAAGTATAAATAGAAGTTTTTATTTTATAAAAGAAACTAATAAACGAAATAAAAATCCCTTTATTTTATTAATACCGCCTTTACTTTATTATAATGCTTTATTACTATTATTAAAGAGTAGTTACGCTTTTGTTTATATAGTAGAAAGTAAGTGAAAAAATTAATAAATGTCTTTAGGTGCCTTTGATTAGCTGGATTTAAGTAAATACCCGGCTTAAGGTAGGTAAATAATAATTCTTTAAGGGCCCTAATTTTTTTTTTTTTTTTCTAGTAATAATATTAATTTAAAGTATAAATGCCCTTAGTTTTGCCTTTAACACTACGATACTGCGCCTTATGTAGTTTAAAGGTGTATACGGTGTTTGGTTTAAAATATAGTATTTTAATAAGTTATATAGTATAATAGTTAATAACGCTTTTAAAAGGAAGTAAACTAAGTCCGTGTGCGTAGCGCGTACTATAAAGTACACTAAGGATAAGGCTAATAAAGAAACTATAGCTACTATAGTAGCTATAGTAATAGTTACTAATACTACTATTAGTATATTTAGTTATTTTCCTTTTATACTATTAATACTTATAACCCCCTCTAGGGTAACTAACGGCCTACAGGCTACGTACTCTAGGGAATAGCCGTCTAGCTACCTACCTTGTTAATCTTTTTTGTTATAGTACTTAAATTCACTTGCTGCAACGCAGCTTCTATGGATTTAAAGTAATAGGTGTTTTTAATTAATTTTAAAGTAGACTACTAATTACGCTGTTAACGCTGTTAACGCCGCTGAAACCACTAACGCCTCCCGTACGCCTCCCGTACGCCCGACCGTTACTGTCCCTCCGAACCTATTGAATCCGATTTAAACTGAACCGTCCCTTCCCTTAGCCGTTGTATTCCTCTGCGACCGACGCACTGTCTAGACCGCGCCACGGCTGGTTGACCCGATTGGACCGCTTTTCCCTATACTCGTTAGTAGACGTCTTAATATACCTTGTTAAACGTACTAGTTTCTTAACTCTAGGGGATCTATAGTTATTATTACTGCCTTTATTACTTACTTAAAGTAGTATTAGTTATTTTTTAAAAATAGTAAGTTTAAAATCTAACTTAGTATTAAATTAGCTAATAGGGCTAGTTTAATAGTTTTTATTTAGACCTTATTACTACTAGTTTAAAAAAGGTAAAAGCTAAAAATAGTAATTTAGATCTTTGTATTTAAGGGTTAAGTTAACTAGTTGTACTATATATTAATAGTAGTAACGCTAAGCTATATAGTTATATTACTAAGTTAGTTAATATTATTTTTAACTATAGTAACTAGGTTGTGGTATTTAGTATTTAGTAGTAGCTAGGGGACTTTTATAGATATAGTGTTTTTTGCTATTTTATTGCTTTAAAGGATTATTAGGTAAATGTAGAAGATAGGAGGAATTAATAAAGGGCTTGTTTATAGTAGTAGTGCCTTTTTTTTTAATTGTAAATACTACTAGGGCTTGTTAGGCTCTATAGTACGTCACAGCGCTATGACGTAGCGTAATCCGGCTGAAGGTTCGTATAAGCAAAGGTTTGTTTTGATATGTTAGTTACGCCGTTTAGTGCCGCCTATTGGTGATAGTATTGTTGTTATCGCTAGTACGTCCACGTCCACGTCTACTGCCACGGAAAGGGCAGGTAAGTAGAAGTGTTAAGGTAGAGCTAGAGGGGGTTAAAGCTACTAGATATACTCTATTAGATACTTCTATTTAATTATACTATTTAATAATATATAGCTATAGTGTATTCTTTTTGGAATAACTTATAGAAATGTCTGGACGAGATAACTACTTAAAAAAAACATAAATACTATTAATACTTATACTAATGCGTATTTTAATTTAAATTAATTTAATAACTTTAGTAGTAAGGGAGGCTTTAAAGAGCTTTTTAAATAGGAAACTACTTCCGCCCCTCCTAATAGTAAGTTTATTTATTACTATTTTAGTTAAGTTATAATTAACTTTATATTTATATAGATTCTAAAGAAAAGAAGTACTTTAACTTTATAGCTACTTAGTTAAATAACTATAAAGAGTTTTTAGCTTTTTAGAATAGATTAACTTTATCCCTATTACTATAATTATATATTAATTAGTTTAAATAGTTTTATACTATATAAAGAGGGTAGTTATTACTACTTTTACTAGCTAAATTACTCTAGTTAAGGAGGAGAATGTAAAAAAGGGAAGTTTAGGGCCTTTTAATAATGCTCCTCCTTTTATTTTTAAAATACTTAAGTTACTCTTAAGTAGTTATAGTAAATTTAGTTATTTTATAGTATTTTTTAAGTTTAGTTACTAACTTTACTTTAGTATAGTTAAAAGTATAGTAGTTTTTAATAGTAAGGGTATTTAGCTTAGGGCTCTTATTTATATTTAATACGTTTATAGTATACTAGTTAGTAGGGACCCTAGTATATATAACGCTTTAATTAATAGTTTAAAGTATTATTATTATAAAAGAGTTTTACTATCTGGGTACTGTTACTTGGCTAGCTGGGCACTCTTTACTTTTTTTAGCTAATTAAGTTAATAGGATTAAAGATACTAAAAAACGGTATATTACGTAATTACTTAATATTTAATTTAATTACGTTTTTATTACAGCTACGGCCTTTTCTTAGTATAATAAGCTTTTTAGTTAATTATAGCCCCTTTTGCCCCTAAATTAATTAATCCTAGTATAGCGTAGCTGGTACTATAAATACTAGCGGCTTTAAGCCGCCCCTGGCCTTTTGCGCGCCGCGCCGGGCTCTTTTTAGTACTAATCCTTTTACTATAATATATTTTTATATTAACTAATTACTACTAGTAACTAGCTATAAGAGTTTATTATTAAAGTACTTAAATACAGAATAATTGTAATAGATACTTAGCTTAACGGGCCGTAGTACTAGATTCTTCGCCTTCTTTAGCTACTTTAACTTAGGATTATTTAAGAGTATTTTAAAAGTACTACTTAAGGGTATTATAGCTAACTTATAAGAGTAGCTATAGAGAGACTTAATAACCTTAGGATTATAGATCTTTAATAGTACGTTATTAATATTTAGTAGCTAGACTAGCTACTAGTATAGGTAGTATTTGTACTTTATAACTATAAGGCCTTTTATCCTTATAATCTTAAGGATGTAGTAAGTATAGAGTAGTTTATACTAATTTATAAAGTAGTTACTATAAGGACTTAAGCTTTTTAGATTTTTATTACCCTTTAAGGGTATCGTAGTTAAGGCAATACAGTATTAATAAGCTATAAAATCTAGTACTAAGTATCCTACTTACTTAGGGGTATTTTTAAGCTAATCCTCCTAGTAAAGGTATTCTTAATAAACCCTTACTTTTATTATAGTACTTTAAACAGTATAGTCCCTTTCTTTATTCTTAAATATCTCCTTAACAGTATTAACTATACTAAAGTAATTTACGTTACTATAAATAATATAAAACTTAAGGTCCTTATAAAATATTTCTATAAGTAAATTAGTATATATACTATAGTTTTAATACTCTATAATAAAGTACTATACTTACTACTCCTTAATAAAAAGGTAAGTATAGTTAATATAACTTAAGACGTTAGTCTCTACTTTGAACTTCTTCTAAAGACGCTTAAGGGTAGTATTAAAGTTATTAATAGTATTTATGTATATAACGTAAACCTAGAGCTATATAAAGCCCTTAGAACTATACTTAACCTTAAGGTTATAGAGGCGGCTTAAAGAGAAGGTCTTATTAGCCTAAGTAAACTTATTTAAGTTAGTAATAGTTAGATTATAAAGCTTAGTTAGTAGCTGAGCCCTAGTTGCTTTTTTTTTTCTATATTAACTTCTATAGCTTACTTATTATAACTAACCTTAAACTTATTTAGAGTAGGGCTACTAGTACCTTACTACTTATACTTAGTATTACTATTAACGTTTGTGTTTATATAGAACACGTAGAGCTAAAGCTATATATTGGGGATTGTAGTAACGACGGCACTACGTAAAGCTATTTTATAGTTGGTAATAGTAATATAAGGCGTGGAGACGCTAATCTTTTTGTATATAGAGTTAAAGTTCTTAATTAACTAGTTATAGCTAAAGTGGGTTTTAGTGTTAATAAAGCTAAAGGCATAGTTATATAGGGAGCTAATATCTATAGTACTAGTAACTTAAAAGAAGGGTATCTTAAACTTATTTATTTAGTATATATTATTAATACTAATTACTTTTAAGAACTACTTTTATATTTTTTTATACTATAAGTAGGTCTATAGTAGTTCTTTAGGTATATTAGGGTCCTTAATAAACTATTTAATATAATACTTAAGGCCTATAAATTAAAGACGGGTAAATAATACCTACGTAAGTGTTCTACTACTAAGACTATTAATATGTGCCTTTTGTTTTACGTTGTTAATATCCTTCTAGGTGAAAAATACATTACTAGTATTAGTATAACTATAGACTATAGAGCCGATTTTACAAGGCTTAATAGCTTTATAGTAAGAGAGAGATTTAACAAGGTTACACTAGGTATTAGTGAGCTTATAGTAGGTAGGATAGACCAACGGATTAAAAAACGGGCTGTAGTTATACTCTTTATACTTAAGTACCTAGGTTTAGCACTAATTATTACTAGTATAAGTAGTAACTAGTCTATACTAGGGGCAGCCTTATTTACTCGTTATAGTTTTATAAAAACTAACTCCCTTAGTTTAATGTATAGTATTAACATTATATTTAAAGTAATACTTAGTATACTTACTAAGGCGGGGGTTACCGCCCTATTTATAGATAATTATAAAGCCATTAGGACGGGTATATATCTTATTAAAGTAATCTTAGAGTTCTTAAACTATTACTACTAATACGCTATTAATACTGCCTTTTAGAGGGTTAGGAATAGCTTTATATTAAGGCGCGGGTAGCGTACCTTTATTATAGGTAAAATCTATTATAGCGATATTATTGTAGTAGTTATAATAGGAAGGTTTTTTTTACTGTGTAGTGCGTAGCGGAAGAAATTACGTGGGCGCGGTGTGGAGGGATCCTATTGACTTAATTGGCCGAGAAAAGTGGGGAGTGCCCGGCTAGCTAAGTGATAGTGCCCGGATAGTAAAACTTTTATAAAAATAAAAAAAAAACTTTATACTTCCTTTTTTAGTAACAGCTTTACTTAGTACTAATAAAACGGGTTCTTTACTATAAAAACTATAGCTTAGTATAGGGATATTAAGTATTATATCCTTATAGCTTTTAATAATATAAAGGCCTAGCTTTTATTAGTATTAACGCTAAAGGGTAAAAGTAGCGACTAGGGGTATATTCCTTTAAGAAAGGGGAAGTAAAAGGCTTTAGCCTTTTTAATACTAGCTCCTAGGGTTAAAACGACTTTTATAAAAATAACTCCTTTAAAGCCGTTTAAAGTAGCTATAGCCCTGTAAACCCCTAAAAAGGCAGTTAAAGTAAGTATTAAAAAGTATTTTCTTATTTATAATAAAGAGTCCTTATATTTAGCTATTACTTAAGTAAACCTTAACACCTTAGTTATAGTTAACTTTAATTAAAGTACGGCCTCTTTATTTTAATGCGTATTAAATATATTTAAGGATACTTTATAGACTAAATATAAAGAGGCGTAAGTTTACTTTAGTAGTAGTAGTATTACTTAACTTTAACTTAGTGTAAGTCTACTTTAGTAGTAGTAGTAATAATAATAGTGTAAGTCTACTTTAGTAGTAGCGTTAATAGTAGTAGTAGTATTTAGTTTAGTAGTAGTACTTAGTATAGTACAGTAGTGGCTCTTTTATAAGAGCTTTTTATACTCCCTAGTCCTTAGGCTAAAAGGAATTAAATAAATATAGGCCTAAGACTATATTTACCTTACATACTCTTTTTACTCTCTATAATATATAACTTAATATTTTAAAAGTTAAAAAGTACTTTAAACTATTTAAACTTTAAATAAAAAAGTACTTTAATAAAGCTATTAATAAGTATTTTATTAGTTAGTATATAAATAATATTAAATAACTTCTTAGTATACTTTTAGTAAAGCTATATATTTTATATATTAATATAGTAAAGTTATATTAAAATATATTCCCTTTCCCCTACTATAAAGTGTATAGTTTAACGATTATTATAGTAGATTTACTATATATTACCTAGTTTAAGTTTAAGGTCTTTAAAGAGTTTCTTAAGGGCGATTATCTCTTTTATAGTATACTTAAAGCTAAAAAGCTTAGCCTTAGTTATTAAAGTTATTATAGTATTTTACCTTATAGCTTTTTACTAAATAGAGCCACTAAAAAGTAAAATAATATATCCCTAAAACGACCTTTACGTTTCCTTGTTATTTATAAATAAGGTATCCCTAGTAATTAAAAGTATCTATACTCCCCTACCCCCTAAGCTACTATAGTAGAGTAAAAGGTAGTAAGTATAATATAAATAATAAATAACTTAATTTATAGTAATTTAGTATTTAGAAAAAGGATTTATTAAGAATTTTAAAAGAATAGTATAAGTAAAGGCTATATTAGGGTGAATTATAATTATAGTATATAGAATTAAATTAATCTTTTTTTAATATAGCTTTACTTTACTACTAATAGGGTTTTTAGTATTTTTTTTAAGGGGAGTAAGTAGTAATAGAGTTAAAGGGTAGTGAGAGTCTATAAAACTAAACTTCTCTATAAGGCGTTAAATATACTAATTATAAGTAAAATAGATCTTTTTTACTTTATAGTTATAAATAACCCAGATTCTAAAATACTACTTAATAACTCTTTACTTCTTAAGTTTATACTTTACCTTAATACCCTTAATAATTTACTTTACTTTTATAGTATTATTTCTATAGTATATAATAAGAATATTATTAATATAGAAAAGAATAAGTATATAGTAGTTATAACTCTAAAAGAGGCACGGGTCTTCGTTAGTTAGTATAAGCCTAAGACTTTAAAGGGTTAAAAAGAACTCTTCATACTAAAAAAAAGGAGTATCCCTAAGACTATAGAGGGCGTAGTAAAGCTTAAAGAGCTTACTACTTTACTTAAAGCCTTTTAAAAGGTAATAAACAACTAATAGGTTATTTAGTCCCCTTTTAGTATTTAGAAATACATTAATAACATTAAACTAATTAACCTTAAGGTTAAACTATATTATAACAGCTATAGTAACTCTAAAAGTATAAACCGTAAGTATAGCTATATAGGTCTACTTAAGGGGATACTTTTCCTAAAGATCCCTATAGATATAAAGCCTTACTTTTTAGTACTAGAGGTATCTGTTTTTATTAAGCTTATATATAAATACCTACTTAAGGGGGATTAACTTTACTTTAGCCTTATAAGAGTTAATAACCTTTTATACCCCTATCTCCTTAAGTTTAAATACCTCTTTATTTACTACTTTATAAAAATAGTTTTTTAGCTTTAGTAGTAATAAGTAAATACTTTAGTATATAGTTAGAGCTTTACTAAACTAACTTAAGTAGACTTTTATTTTTAATATAATAAACTTAGCTTATTTTACTTTATTAATTAAAGTAAAGACTACGTAGTAGTACGTATAGTGTCCTTAAGTTACTTCTTTTAGAACATAGTTATAATTTAGTATATATATATTAAAGAAGGTATCCTAGTTGTGTTTAGTATTAAGGAACACAAAGTAGTTATAGAAGCGCAATAATCTCTATAACTTTACTTTAGGTTAGCTTAGATCTTTATAGTTATATACCTACTCTAATCCCTCTAAGGGACTACTTAGCTTTTTTATATCTATATATAGTTATATTAAAAAAAAAGGCAAGTTACTTTTTTAGAATAAAAAAGATTTAGCCTTTATATTTAGTTTTTATAAAGCTCTAGTATTAGTTACTATAATAATTTTATTTTTAATTTTTTTATAAAAGGAGTTAACTTTTAGAGTAAAAAGTAGATTAAGGAATAATAACTATTTACTAGTCCAATATATACTAGTATAAAGTACAGGGCTTTTTACTCCCCGCGTATAGCCTTAAGTTTCTTTAAGTACTAGTATAGGGTCTAGAGTTAATAACTACTCTCCGTACTAGTTAAACAGCTTTAGTATAGCCTTTAAAATACCCTTACTAGGGTTCTTAGTTACTAGAATAAGTATTAGTAGAAATAGCTTTTTTTTATTATATATTAATAAAGTATTAGTTATCTTAAGGACACCTAGGACTTAAAGTTTAGTATTAAGAAAAGAAATAGACTTTTAAATAGCCTTAACTATAGTACAGGCTACTTTACTTTACTTTATTACCTTTGCATCCAGCTTTAAGTAAAACTTTATTTTATTAAAAGTTACGTTATATATAATAATAACTTATTTAAGTAAAAGTACTTAGATTTAATAAAAATTATAGGTATTTAGAACATAGCCTATAAAGTATCTAATATATACTTTTACTTCTACCTTAAAGTCGCGTCTTTTTTAATTTACTTTATAGTCTTTTTTAAGGGGGTATACTTTATAACTATATATATATATATTTAACCCTAGTAAAGATAAAGATTACGTATTAAAAGGACCTAGTAAAAGGGTTCTTATTAGTGGAAGTACTAGTAGAACTAGGCTTTTTTAACTTAAATTAATAAAAGCTATACTCTTTATTTAAAAGGGCTTATGTTATAGAAGAAGGCCGCGGCTATAGCTGCTTTAACCTATAAAATAAAGGAGAAGCTAAACGCTATAAGTATTTTAATAACTTAAAGTATTATTTCTTATTTAGTGTACTTACCCCCTTTATTTAGTTTTTTTATATATAATAGAGTTATTTTAATTTTAATTCCCTTTTTAAGGGCCTATTATTAGTATTTAGTATAGCTGTATATTATAATTACTACGCGCTTAATATTTTAATAGATCTTATAGACGGATACACTACGCTACCTCACTACTTAGTATTTAAATATCTTTAGTATATAGAAAATAGATTTATATTACTTATTAACGTAGGGAAAAGTAAAAAAGTAGCTAGTATATTTATTTTTAATTACTATAAGTTAGTAGCTTTAATTATACTCCTTAGGGTAGTTAAAAAGATCCTAGTAAATCCGTTTATACGGCTTTATAGTACGACTCTTAGAGGTTTACTTTAAAATTACTTAAGTAGTATAGGTCGTTACGTAATACTTATACTAGAGGCGTGTTAGGCCTTTAAGTCTTACTCCTTAAGTATTACGTAGGAGATAGTTAAGTACCTTGGGTCCTAGGTAACTAAATTAAAGATACTATATAAGGGGATTATTACTTTAGTTTCCCGGCTAATAGTAAGACTTTTAAAAAGCTATAGTTAATATAGTTATATTTATAGTAGTAGTAAAGTTAATAGGGATATATAAGGATATAGAGTAGAAGGAAGTAGCTTTATATTTAAAAAAAATAATTTTTTTTTTTTTTTTTTTAGTTTTTTAACTATAAGACTTTTTTTATTATTACCTATATAAAATAAGGTATTAAAACTAGTATACTAGATACCCGCTTTTTATAAAAGTACTTTAGAGACGATGTTTATATAGAAGTTTTTTATATATATAATGTTTATTAGTATAAAGTTAAGGGTATTTAACCTATTAGAGCTATTAAGTACGTTCTTTATAACCCTTGTACTAACTACTAGGATAGAGTATAAAGTAGTTTTTAATTTAATATATACCTCCTTATTAGGGGGCCTAATAAAGCCCTTTTTAAGGAAAGAGAAATTATTAATAAAATAAGTTACACTATAGTTGTTAAATACTATATATATACTTAAAGTATAAAGAGTAGTTAGGGGAGTAAAATAAATATTACTAATATATATAAGTAAAGTAGGGGTCCCTAGGGCCTCTTAAACTAACTAACTACTAATTATAACTATAACTTAGTTTGTTTTTAAAAGAGTTAGTTTAGAAGTAGCCTCGGTATTTAAGGTATTTACTCCTTTACTTCCTTTTTTTTTTTTTTAACTAAGGAATTAACTCTAGCTCTATAGATAGGGGGGATTAACTTAAATCTAGTTAGTATAAGCGAGTTTAACTAAAAGGTCCTAGTACTCCTTTAAGTTAAGCTTCTTTTAAATTTCTTTAGTATTTATAGTAAAGACCTTAATATAAGAGTAGTTACTTTACTTAGAAACTATAAAGTAGATACGTATGTACTTAACGAGTAACTAACTATACTCTTTATTATAAATATACTAGATCCCTTTAGACTTAGTAGTAGAAAATTATAGAGTTTTAAAAATTATAGTATTAAAGTAGCCTATAAAAGTTAAAAAGATACTAAATAATTTACTCTTAAACTTTAAGAGTAAATCCTTATAAAAAAGGTCTTTAAGTATAGATACGTAGTCCCTAATTAAAATTTAAAACTAGTTAAGCCTTTTTTTTTATAATTACCTACTTATATTCGTCCTACACCTAATTTAAAGTAATCTTTTACTTAATAGTAGTAAAGAAGTCTTAAACTATAAGTAGTTCTATAACGTCTAGGAACTTATATTAAGTTATTTAAAAGTAAATTACTTAAAACTTTTATAACTAAGTACTAAGCGCGATACTAGTATTTACTCTTTAAAGTATTACTTAGTACTCTTATTAAATTATAGTAAAAAGGCTTATATTACTTAAGGAGTACTTAGTATAAAAGACTTAGAGTAGGCTTTAAAGTATTGTATCCCTTTATTTAAAGAGTTTAGTTTAAATAGGTTTAAGTATATTATTAAAAACTAAGTTATTAATATGTATTTAAATCTCTTTAAAAGCTTTAACTTTTTACTTTTAGACCTTATTATTAAAGACTCTATTAAAAATATAACTAAGGTATTCCTTAAGTACTCCTTTACTTTATTTAGTAAAAAGCGAGTTAAGGATCGGTTTAGGCTTATTATTATTAGGTATATATTACTTAGGAGTCTTATTATTCCTAGTAGGCTCTAAAGCGTTTTTAAATTACTCCCCTATAACTTAAATACTCTTTACTTTATTTTTTAAATAGGTTTATACTCTAGGTTATTAAAAAGGGTCTTTACTATTATTACTTTTAATTAAAGTACTTAGTTAACACTAAGTTACATTCTTTTCCTAAAGGCTAAGGTAAATATAATAAATTCACTTTACTTCTATATTTTTATTTTTTAACTACTAAGTAAGTAAAATTAAGAATACCTCCTTTAGGGGCTTATTTAGTGACTTAAGGTTATTAGGGTTAATTTAAAGCTAAACTCCTCGCACAACTACTTTAATTTAAAGGTTTTTATACTACGCAGAGTAGTTATAATACCCCGTAAGTTTATGGGAGGATAAGAGGGAAGAAGTTAACTTTAAAGTTAAGCTTAATATTATTAAATTAAAACAGTAGTAGGAGAATGAAAATAGTAATAAAAGAGTATTTACATAAATATTTCTTAGTAGGTACGTTTACTTTAGAGATAGTAGTTTAGAAGTATAGTATAAGTTGGGCTTATAACTATTATATAGTTAAGTATAAGTAGTTAAAGTAAAGTAAAGTAATAGCTTAATCTTTAAGTCTTATAATATATAGGAGTAAAAGTAAAGGCCCCCTTATAGGGGCTAGAGATAGAGTAAAGTTACTTAAGTAAGTTGTTAAAAGTAGTTATTTATATATACAGCCCCAAATAGCTTTAGCTATTACAATAACACTTTAACTACTTTATAGTTACTTTTATATAACTTACTTTTTTAAAACTATAATTCCTTTAAAGTCCTTATTTTAAGTAGTTCTATTATTCTTATTAAACCTTTATCCCTATAGTAAGAAGAGTAATACTGTTTTTAGAGTATTTAAAAGCTATAATCCCTTTACTTTATTTATTATTAGTAAAGTTAAGGCCTTTTAACTACTTCTTTTAAAGCTTAGTATTATAAAATACTTAAAGTTACTTTATTTATTTTACTATATTAAGTTATTTAAAAAAGATTTTAAAGTAAGTATTAGTAAGTGGCTTTATAAAGTTATTTACTATAAACTATACTATAGGTTAGTATTTAACTTTAATATAGCCTTTTTAAGCCTTTTAATATAACTAGTAGTTATAGATATTAATATAGTAAAGCTTTATAGATAGTTAGACTATTCTTTTATTAATAAAGTAAACTATTTATTAATTATTATATTTAATACGTATACTTAGTACTAGTATTATAAAAGCGACTTTATTACTAAAGGTCTTTTTACTAAAGTTAAGATAAAGAGTAGTTATTAAATAGTTTGTAAAAATAGCCTTTTTAACTACTTAAAAGAGAGTAAGGAACTTAGCCTTAGTTATAGACGTAGTTATAGTATTTTATTTATTAGTTTACTAGTTAATAAGGCTACTAAAAAGTTTAATAGTAAATACTTGAGAGTTTTTATAGTTTAGTATGTTATTAGTAAAGCTAGTATTTAAAGTGATTACTAAACTATTATTAGGGCTGCTTTTTTTATAGCTGAATTTAAGGTAAAGAGTATACTTAGTAGCGAGGTATTTAATAGCTTATTTAGCCTTTTTAAGGTACTTAGGGCTGGGGTTATAGTTAAAGTGTGTAAGACGGCTTATAGTAAGGGCCACGTTTAGTTAAGTTATTATAGTACTATATATAATTAATTTAATGTTATTTTAGTATATATTAGTATTTACGTATAAAGTAGTACTTTTATAAGGGAGTAGTTTAAGTAATTAAATTAAAGATGTATATAGTTATTTAGTTTATAGGCCTTGCCTTTTTAGGTACTTACTAATTTTATTAATATATACGAATTATAAAAGCTAAAGGCGCTTTATAGTATAGTTATAAATAACTTTAATTCTTAAGAACTATTATAAGTCTTTACTACTCTTAAGAAAGTAATGTTTTTAAAGCTTTTTTACGAGTAAAAGGGCCTTTTTATAGTATTTAAAAGGGAAGTATAAAACGTAGTTATTAATATAGAAGAAAAAGATAATATAACTACTTATTTAATAGTAATTTTTATTTACTACGCGCTTTAATTTAAGTTTTTTTAAACTAGCTTTTAAATAGTGTTACTATAGGAGTAAAGAGTGGTGTAGGCTGTAGAGTACTTTATTAAGTTTAAAGATATACTTAGGCTTTTAATACCTAGGGGGTATTTTTATATAAATATCCTTATTAAATAGAACTTTAATAAACGTATTTATAGTGTTGTATTATAAAAGCTTTAGGTTAAAGTAGTTTATAATAGTTATAAGTATTTAAAATAATATACTAGTAAGTATTAAAGTATAGGTATTTTACTTGTTTTTTAGTTATTAGTTACTATATATAATAAGGTGTACTTTAATTTTAAAGAGTCTTTTATACTTATTTAATTTATATATATAAACTTAATAGTATTTTAGGATTTAGGAGTCTTTAGTAGTACTTTTAAGAACTTTTTTTTAAAAGTTAGTTTTATAGTAGCTTTATTTGTGTTTTTTTTTAAGTAGTTGTTTTGTCTAGACATTTCTATAGGTTGTTTTAAAAAGAATACACTATAGCTATGTATTATTAAATAGTGTAATTGAATAGAAGTATTTAATAGGGTGTATTTAGTAGCTTTAACCCCCTCCAGCTCTTGACGCTTCTGCTTATCTGTCCTTTCTGTGGCGGTAGATGTGGACGTGGATGTACTAGTGATAACGATGATGCTATTACTGATAGGCAGTGCTGAATATGTTGAAATAAACCTTTGCTTGTGCGAACCTTTGGCTGGATCACGGGCGCTGTGATGTACTGTAGGGCCTGACGAGCCCTGGTGGCGTTTACGATTGAAGAAAAAGGTACTGTAAGCGAGCCCTTTGTTGATTCCTCCCGTCTTCTATATTCCTAATAATCTAATAAAATGGTGAAAAATACTATGCCTGTGAAAGTCCCTTAGTTACTACTAAATACTAAATACTATAACTTAGTTACTATAGTTAAGAACGATATTAACTAGCTTAGTAATATAGCTACGTAGCTTAGTATTACTACTATTAATATATAGTGCGGCTGGCTAGCTTAACTCTTAAATACAAAGATTTAGATTACTGTTTTTAGCTTTTATTTTTTTAAATTAGTAGTAATAGGGTTTAGATAAGAACTATTAGACTAGTTTTATTAGTTAATTTAATACTAGGTTGGATTTTAGACTTACTATTTTTAAAAGATAACTAATACTACTTTAAGTAAGTAATAGAGGTAGTAATAATAACTATAGATTCTCTGGAGTTGAGAGACTGGTATGTTTGATAAGGCCTGGTTAACCTGATATGTTGAGACGTCTGCTAATAAGTGTAGGGAAAAGCGGTCCGATTGGGTTAACTAGCTGTGGCGCGGTTGACGATGGTGCGTTGGTTGTGGAGGGATGCGACGGCTGAGGGAAGGGACGGTTTGGTTTGGATTGGATTTGATAGGTTTAGAGGGATGGTCTGCTGGGGAGGTGTATAGGAGGCGTTAGTGGTTTTGGTGGTGTTAATAGTGTTAATGGTGTAATTGGTAGTCTGCTTTGAAATTAATTGAAAATACCTATTACTTTGAATCTGTAGAAGCTGCGTTATAGTAAGTGAATTTGAGTGCTGTTTACTAATTAATAATAAAAAAGATTAACGAGGTAGGTGGCTGGACGGTTCTCTAGAGTACGTGGTCTGTAGGCCGTTAGTTACTTTAGAGGGGGTCTTATAGTAGCTTTATAAATAGTTTATTTTAATTACTTTAATTAAAGTACTATAGGGGTAGGTTAATACTTTTATATAAAATATAAGTAGGGGTTAGAGTTTTTATTAATAGGTACTAAGTGTAGGAGTTTTAGTTTATAACTAGTTTATTCTTTTTTATAGTTAAATCTTACTATTAGAGTATTTAATATTTGTATTTTAAGATGCCCCTATAGTATATTAAATACTAGGGGTTCTTTTTAATAAGTTATAAGTAACTAACTAACTAGTTTAGAAGTAGCTTTACTATAGAGTATTTTAAAATAATAATAGAGTATTAATTAAAAAAGTAGTTTTATAAAATGTTTATTTATACTAGAGTATATAGGTTTTTAGAGTAACTTAGTTTATAGACTTAGTTACGAATATAGACTAATAAAATAAATTTATAAACTTAACTATAAATATAAACTAATAAGAGTTTATAAAAAAAAGTTTTTTATTTACTAACTTAATTATAACTTACTTTTTTAAATACTAGTTTTTTTTAATTAATACTTAAAAGAACGAAATAGGTGAGTTAAGAGGGGTAAGTAGAAGTTTAAAGTAAATAAATAAGTATTTATAGTTATAAGGTTTATTATTATTAAAAGTAGTATTACTTAAGTTAAGTTTATTAAAAATATTATTAAAAGAGTTTATTACCCCCTTTAGAGTAACTAATGGCCTACGGGCTATGTGCTTTAGGGAATAGCCGTCCGGCTACTTACTTTGTTGATCTTTTTTGTTACGGCACTTAAATTTACTTACTATAACGCAGCTTTTATGGATTTAAAGTAATAGGTATTTTGGATTAATTTCGTAGACTACTAATTACGCTATTAACACTATTAACGCTACTAAAACCACTAACGCCTCTTACTATCTCTTTAAACCTATTAAATTTAATCTAAATTAAACCGTCTCTTTTCTTAACCGCGCCACGGCTGGTTGACCCGATTGGACTGCTTTTCTCTGCGCTTATTAGTAGACGTCTTGATATCCAGGCCTTATTAAACGTACTAGTCTCTTATAGACTCTAGGGGATCTATAGTTATTGTTACTACTTTTATTACTTACTTAAAGTAGTGTTAGTTGTTTTTTAAAAATAGTAAGTTTAAAATTTAACTTAGTATTAAATTAACTAATAGGGCTAGTTTAATAGTTTTTATTTAGACCTTATTACTACTAGTTTAAAGAAGGTAAAGGCTAAAGATAGTAATTTAGATCTTTGTGTTTAAGGGTTAGGCTAGCTAGTTATACTGTATATTAATAGTAGTAACGCTAAGCTGTGTAGCTGTGTTACTAAGCTAGTTGATATTATTTTTAATTATAGTAACTAGGTTATAGTATTTAGTGTTTAGTAGTAGCTAGGGGACTTTTGTAAGTATAGTATTTTTTGCTATTTTATTACTTTAAAGGATTATTAGGAATGTGGAAGACGGGAGGAATTAATAAAGAGCTTACTTATAGCAGTAGTACCTTTTTCTTTAATTGTAAACGCTACTAGGGCTTATTAGGCCCTATAGTACGTTATAGTACTGTAATGTAGTATAATCCGGCCGAAGGTTTGCATAAGCAAAGGTTTATTTTAATATATTCAGCGCCGCTTATTGGTAATGGCATTGTTGTTATTGCTGTAGGAAGGGCAGGTAAGTGGAAGTGTTAAGGTACGTACGCCCTGCTGAGCTCTACTTGAGACTACTTAGTAGAGCTAGAGGGGGTTAAAGCTACTAGATATACTCTATTAGATACTTTTATTTAATTATACTATTTAATAATGCATAGCTATAGTATATTCTTTTTAGAATAACTTATAGAAATATCTAGATAAGATAACTACTTAAAAAAAATATAAATTAAAAGAGTTTATAAAAGGGGATACTTTATTATTATTTTTACTTAGTAGTAATGGGTAGAGTTATACTTAAGAGTTAGTTTTACTAGATACTATAAGGCTTTTTTAAGCCTACTTAGTAATAGTATATAAGTTAAAGTTATTATAGTTACTAGTAAGTAAATTTAGGTTACTATTATAAAACGCCTTTTTATTAAACGTTACGTTATGCGTAGTAATAATTTTTTTAGTTATAGAGTTTTAAATTTAATACTAGTTAGTAGAAGTATATTTAATAAAGAAGTTTATAAAAGTATAGCCTTTAAGGTAGTTAAGGCACTTTTTTTTAAACTAGGCTGTAGCTATAAGGGTATATACTTTATAACTATAAAACCTTAAGTATATAAAACTAGGTTTTATAGTTTTATTATTTTAAAGCTATATATAAAGTACTTTATATAGGGTCTTTTAACTAAAAGCTACTTAAGGTGTATAGTTATAGAGGTAGGTTACTACTTTATAAATATAAAACTATACTTTATAGAGTAGTTTACTACTTTTGTGTATTATTTAACCCTTTATTTTAATAATAGCTTTAACGTACTCAACACTACTATTTTAATTCTAAGTATACAGGGCTAATAGCTTAATATATTTACTTTACTTTTAAAAGTTATTTATAAAATAGTAGTATCTTTTAATTTTACTATTATACTTAAAAACTTATATATTAACGTTATACTAAATCTTTAAAAGTAAAATAAACTTTTTAAAAACTTTAATAAGTATCTTTATATTATAGTTATATAAATAGTAATTCTAGGAGTATTAAAAAACGTAGTTAGTAAATACTAGTACTAAAGTAAACTTATTATAGCTTTTAGTATATAGATAAAAGTTGAACGTAATATACTTACTAGGGCGCGTATATACGTTGCTTTTACGCAGCTTATAGTTAATAATCTATTTTACTTTACTAATACTATAAGTATTATACTTAAAAAGGGCCTTTTTAAATACTTTTAAGTTATAAAGAGTAATAGTAATTTAAATACTATAAACTAATAAGTTAAAGTAGTAAAGTAGCTTAAAGCCTAAATAGCTAAGCTACTAGTACTATATCTCTTTAAAGCCTTTTAGAGATTATTATTAATATAGTAAGTGTTTATACTATTAATAAGGAGTATAGGTATACTAAGTGGCCTATATAGAGGCTTTATAGGATAGTGCTTTATTTAAAAGTTTATTAAACTTTAATACTTTTTAGTTATATATAGTTTTAATATAGTTAAAAGGACTATAGTTAAACCTTCATAGTATAAAGGGCTATTTAGGGCGTTTATTCTACTAGTACCTACGTTTATAGAGTTACTTATAAGAAATAAAGTTAGTTACTATAAATATATATAAAGTAACGTTATAAAAGTATAAGTTAGACTTTATACTATTAATTAATATAATATATATATTTATATTTTTATATTTACTAATTATAAAGGGCTTTAATTTAGTCTAAAGAAAGTCCTTTATACTTATAGTTTATAAGTTTTTAAAGTACTTTACGTTTTTAAATATATAAATAAATATACTAAAGTTAAGGAGGTAGGAGTTTTTAAGAGGGTATAGTATAAAAACTTTACTTTAAATAGCCAAAAAAGCTACTAGTAAACACTTAAAACTCCCTACGTAGTAGCTATATAGTTACTAGCTTTAAATCTCTTTAATATACTTAATTAACTAGTTATTATTTATAAGATTTTTTTTTACTTATTTATAGTAGTAGTTAAGTAGCTTTTACTTAGTATATGTGTACTTTAAAAAAGTATAAAAGTAATTTTTAAAGTAATAGTATATTATATAAATAGGGTAGAAGAGAGTTAATAAAGTAAAGGGAGCTAGGGATACTAATAAAACCTTATTCTATAATTTTTTAGAGTTAGTATTATTATATTTATTATTAAAGTACTTTAAAGAGTTATAAAGAGCTACTTTATTAATAGTAAAGGCGCCTTAGGTACTTTTTTTACGTTCTACGGTTTTTAGTATCTATTTAATTATAGTAGTTATTTTAGTAATAGCTTTATTAAGATTATAGTTATCCTAACTATTACTTATTATTATTTAGTAGCTCTTAGTTTAGAATTAAAGTAGTAAGTAGTTAAGGGAGTAAAGTGGCTTATAGATTTATAGGTCTCTTTTATAAACTACTTTAAACTTAATAGTATAGCTTTTATATATATTATTAATTTATATTATAAACTACTTAACTATAGTAGTTTTTATTATAAGTTACTTATTATAAAGTATAATAAAGTAGTTAATATAAAGTTAGTTAGTATATTAATAGTATATACTTTTTATAAGTTTAAAGTATTTATAGAGGTTTTAAATTTAAATAGTTAGCTTTAAAGTACTTAAGTAGTACTAAATTCTAAGTTTTTTAATAATAGTACTCTATATTTGAAGAATAATAGTATTCTTAGCCTTTTTTTACTCTTAGTATATTACTTTTATTATATAGTAAAGGAATAAAGAGTTAATATAGTACTTAAGGGCCTTTTTAAAGAAGTTAGTTATTATTTTAGTATAGTAGTAATTTATAGCTTTAAACGGGAATAGAAGGTTCTTACTTAGAGGTACTTAAAGTAGAATATTTATAGTAAATTTATTTACTTTAGATTCTATAGTTTAAAAGTAAAGGGCTTTTAGTTTAAAGCTATAGTAAGTAATAGACTTTAGGTAGTTACTAAAACACAGCTTTTAGAGTAGAGTATTACTAATAAAGGGCACTAAGGATATAAAAGTTAAATTAAAAGCTTTTTATATATTAAGGGTATTTATAAGTACTTAAAAGTTATAAAACTATAAGTACTAAGTAACTAGGCTATTAAGAATAGTTTTTAAAGGAGTTAAAAGAATGTTTATAGTAATTTTTATATTTAATAAAGTGGTTTAAAAATAATTAATTATATATAGTAAAGGGAGTAGTAAAGTAAGACTCTTAATTATTAGATTTTATATATATTATATATATTAATATTATATTATTCTACGGTCTATAGTACTATTAACGCGTTTTTTACCTTAATAGTGTTATAGGCCTTTAAGCCCCTAAACGCAGCTATAGCCTCTAGAGCCGGCAAAACGTTATTCTAGAGTAGCTATTAGTCTTCTTAAACGCTAAAATCCGCCCGTACGTCGCAACGTGCCAGTGGCTCTAAGCCACGTAATTTAACAGTAGTAGGTTCGAATCCTGCGCCGCCCAAGGGGTTTTTATACTCCAACCATGCGTTGCGCGCCTATGCGGCGCAGCCGTTAAAGTTTTTAGGGGTAGGGACCCTACTACTCTAATTAGCTGCACTACGTAGCCCGTGTGCTACTTCTAGCTAATAGGAGCAGGCGGCCCCTACTAAACTGTATATAGCGTGTGCGCACCTTCCCTTACGTAAGTAGGCATTCCCTAACTTACACTTAACCTATTTTTATATATAACCTTTACTACTACCTTACTAGATAGTTATATGTTTTCCTACTAGGTTTTTCTACGTACCCTTTACTAGAATATTATGTACTTAGAAGAGGTTAAAAGCCTACTACTTAGTAAATTCCTTAATTGTATATAAGTAAGCTTATAGAACAATACAACCTATATATATAAACTAAGTTACTTTAATAGTATATATACTTTAGTATAAATAAACGTTTTATAAAGCTACTTTTTTAATTAATACTTTATTATTATTTTAAAATACTTTATAGTAAAGCTACTTTTAAACTAACTACTTAGTTATTTATAACTTATTAAAAGGGACCCCTAGTATTTAATATACTATAGATTTTTTTAAATATAAATACTAAGTACTTTAATAATAATATTTAATTATAAAGAAAAATAAGTTACTTATAAACTAAAGCCTTTATACTTAGTACTTATTAATACAAACTTTAACTTTTACTTATATAAATTTAACTTATATTTATTATATATATAACTATAGTATAGTTTTAAAGTTAAGCCTATAGATATATAGTAGGTTATATAGTATAGAAACTATATTAAGTATAGTAAGAGTTAAATAGTAGAGGTTATAAAGGAAAACCCCTATAAAAAAACCTATATTTATTGAGTTTTGCTATCCGGGCCCTGTCGAGTGGCTATCCGGGCCCTCCCCTACTTTTTGGACCAATCAGGTCAATACAGTCAACCACATCGCATAGTCCCTTACAGCAGCACTACTCAATTACACCCTCGCAGCACTACACTTAATTACCCTCGCAGCGCTGCGCTCAATTGCCCTCGCAGCGCTGCGCTCAATTACCCTTGCGGCGCTGCGCTCAATTACCCTTGCGGCGCTACGCTTAATTACCCTTGCGGCACTGTGCTCAATTACCCTTGCAGCGCTGCGCTTAATTACCCTCGCGGCGCTGCGCTTAATTACCCTTGTAGCACTACGCTTAATTACCCTCGCGGCGCTGCGCTCAATTACCCTTGTAGCGCTGCGCTTAATTATACCCTCGCGGTGCTGCGCTTAATTAAAGTGGTGTTGTTGTTGCGTAATAGATCCTATTGACCTGATTGGTCCGAAAAGTGGGGGAGGGCCCGGATAGCCACTCGACAGGGCCCGGATAGCAAAACTCTATTTATTTAGTAAAAGTAAAGAACTTTTCTGCACTTTGAAAGTAAGTATATAGCTACTATTACTACCTACCCTTCAAGTAGGAGTAGAGTAGTAGTATTTTAACTGATTTAAGTCTACTACGTCTTAGTTACTTTATATTCCTACTATAGTTCTACTTTAAAAGAGTATATATATATACTATATAACCTAAAAAGCCTTTCAATAATATAGAATTTAAACCTACTACCTCTACCTTTTATAATATAAAGCTAACTAAACTCTAAACTACTAAACTAACTACTTTAACTTTTGTTTATATTTTATATAAAAGTATTAACTTACTTTTATACTACTTTAATTAAAGTAATTAAGATAAACTATCTATAAAATAATTATAATATTAATTTTTAAGAAAAGATTCTTAAACGTACTACTAAGGGCTTTTAAATTCTAAAATACTATTAAGTTTATACTTATAAATTAAAGAAATATAAAGGGCTTATAAAAATTAAAATATACTTTATTATATATAGTAATTAATAACTAAGGAATAAATAAAATACTTATATTTTTATACTTACTAGTATATTATTTTAAATACTTATAATTATACTCCTTTTAGAGTATCTAATTTATGTTTTTTAATAGTATCTAGTACAGACATTTTAATAAGGGGTTCTAAAAAGAATATATTATAGCTATATATTTTTAAGTAGTATAATTAAATAGAAGTATTTAATAGAGTGTATCTAGTAGCTCTAACTCCCTCTAGCTTAAGTAGTCTTAAGTAGAGCTTAGTAGGGCGTATATACCTTAATAATTCTACTTACCTACTCTTCCTATAGTAATAATAACAATACTATTACTAATAAACAGCACTAAATAGCGTAACTAATATATCAGAATAAACCTTCACTTATACAAACCTTTAGCTAGATCACACTATAGGCACTATAACGTACTATAGGGCCTAATAAGCCCTAGTAGCGTTTACTATTAAAGAAAAAGGTACTATAAATAAGGCCTTTATTAATTCCTCCCGTCTTCTACACACCTAACAATCTAATAAAATAGTAAAAACTACTATAAATACAAAAGTCCCCTAGTTACTAAAAACTAAATACTATAACTTAATTACTATAATTAAGAACAATATTAAGTAGCTTAGTAACGTAACTATATAACTTAGTATTAATACTATTAATACACAGTATAACTAACTAGCTTAACCCTTAAATATAAAGATCTAAATTACTATCTTTAGCCTTTACCTTTTTTAAACTAGTAGTAATAAGTACTAAATAAAAAATATTAAATAGAACCTATTAGTTAATTTAATACTGGGTTAGATTTTAGACTTACTATCTTTAAAAAATAACTAATACTACTTTAAGTAAGTAATAGAGGTAGTAATAATAATTATAAATTCTCTAGAGTTAAGAGACTAGTACGTTTAATAAGGCCTAGTTAACTTAATATATTAAAACGTCTATTAATGAGCGTAGGGAAAAGTGGTCTAATTAGGCTAACTAGCTGTAGTGCGGTTTAGATAGCGCGTTAGTTGTAGAGGGATTAAATGGTTAAGAGAAGGAATGGTTTAGTTTAGTTTAGATTAGATTTAATGGGTTTAGAGGGACGGTCTAGGAAGGCGTTAGTGGTTTTGGCGGCGTTAATAGTATAATTAGTAGTTAAAATTAATTAAAAACACCTATTACTTTAAATTCGTAGAAGCTGCGTTATAGTAAGTAAATTTAAGTACTATAATAAAAAAGATTAATAACGTAGGTGGCTGGATAGTTCCTTAGAGTATATGGCCCGTAGGCCGTTAGTTACCCTAGAGGGGGTTTAGAGTAACTAATGAGTTTTGCTATCCGGGCAGTGTTACTTTACTATCCGGGTAGTACCCACTTTTTTAACTAATTATCTTAAAAGGATCCCTCTATGAAAGTACACGCAGCTCTACATAGGCCGCGCTATAAGGGTAATTTAGCGCGCTATAAGGGTAATTAAGCGCCGCACTATAAGGGTAATTAAGCGCGCTATAAGGGTAATTAAGCGCTGCGCTACGAGGGTAATTAAGCGTACTGTGAGGGTAATTAAGCGCCGCGCTGTAAGGGTAATTAAGCGCCGCGCTGTAAAGGTAATTAAGTACGCTGTAAGGAACTATATAGTAGTTTACGCGCGGGTTGTTATGTGCTGATTAGCTGAAAAGGTGGGTACTGCCCGGATAGTAAAGTGATACTGCCCGGATAGTAAAACTTTAACTAATAGCCTACGGGTTATATACTTTAAGGAACCGTCTAGTTACCTACTTTATTAATTTCTTTTATTATTAGTTATAACAAACGGTACGTAAATTTACCTACTATAACGTAGTTTTTATAGATTTAAAGTAATAAGTATTTTTAATTAATTTTATAAACTACTAATTATACTATTAACACTACTAAAACTACTAACGCCTTTTACTATCCCTCTAAGCCTATTAAATCTAAATTAAACCGTCCCGTTACTTCTTTTATAAGCTATATAGCTATAGTTAGTTTAGCTACTCCCTACTATTATTAGTATCCGTTTCAATATTACTTTACTAAATATACTAATATTAAAGTAGCTACTTAGAGTACTATAAATTTAGTAACTACATTCTTTAGTTAATTAAAGTATTTATAATTAATTTTAATTTATAAAATATATATAGTTTTATTAAGTTAAGTATTTAACTTAAGTATTATTTACTAAGTATTAAGTTAATTACTTATAGTTTAATAGTAGTAAATTCTAGTAATAGTAAGCTTTACTTTCCCTTTATAAAAGAATTTATATTAATTTTAAATTAAGTTAATTATATTAATCTTCTTAACTATAAGGTACTTATTATTAGTTTTATAGTTAGTTAATAACTATAGAGTTATATAATAGTTATTATCCTAGGGGTAGGAGTTAGTAGTAAGTAGCTTTTTATTAGATATTATAGTAAGTAGTTTACTTAATAGGGCTTTAAGGGTTATTATTATATATAGGTATATAAAAGACAGGAGGAATTAATAAAGGCCTTACTTATAGTACCTTTTTCTTTTATAGTAAATACTACTAGGGCTTATCAGGCCCTATACACAGCGTGATCTAGCTAAAGGTTTATATAAGTAAAGGTTTATTTTAATATTACTACTTATTAGTAATAGTATTATTATTATTACTAAAAGGGTAGGTAAGTGGAAGTATTAAGAGCTAGAGGGGGTTAAAGCTACTAAATACACTCTATTAGATACTTCTATTTAATTATACTATTTAATAATATATAGCTATAGTATATTCTTTTTAGAATAACTTATAGAAATATCTAAACAAAATAACTACTAAAAAAAATACAAATACTTATAATTACTATAAACTACTTTAGTTTAAAACTCTTTTAATATAATATTTATATTTTTTTTAAATAGTTATTTTATTTAAATATTTCTATAAGTTGTTTTAAAAGGAATATACTATAACTATGTATTATTAAATAGTACAATTAAATAAAAGTATTTAATAGAGTATATTTAATAGTTTTAACTTTTTTTTAACTTTACTAAGTAGTCTTAAATAAAACTTAGTAGAGCGTACGTACTTTAACACTTCTACTTACTTACCCTTTTAGTAATAATAATAATACTATTACTAATAAATAGTACTAAATATATTAAAATAAACCTTTACTTATACAAACCTTTAGCCGGATTAGGTATAAAGCCTAATAAGCCCTAGTAGTATTTACTATTAAAGAAAAAGGCACTACTACAAATAAGGCTTTTATTAATTCCTTTTATTTTTTATATACCTATATATAATAATAACCTAAAAGTACCCTATTAAGTAAACTACTTATTATAATATCTAATAAAAAGCTACTTACTCCTAGCCCCCACCCTTAGAATAATAACTATTCTATAACTTTATAGTTATTAATTAATTATAAAACTAGTAATAAGTACTTTATAGCTAAAGGGGTTAATATAATTAACTTAACTTAAAACTAGTATAAATTCTTTAATAAAGAAAAAGTAAAGTTTACTATTACTCAAATTTACTATTATTAAACTATAAGTAATTAACTTAATACTTAATAAATAATACTTAAGTTAAATACTTAACTTAATAAAACTATATATATTTTCTAAACTAAAACTAACTATAAATACTTTAACTAACTAAAAAACATAACTACTAAATCTATAGTACTTTAAGTAGTTACTTTAATATTAGTATATTTAGTAAAGTAATATTAAGATAGATACTAATAATAGTAAAGAGTAGCTAAACTAGCTATAGCTATGCAGCCTATAATAATAGCGCGTTAGTTGTGGAGGGATGTGATAGCTAAGGGAAGTAAGGGGACAGTTTAATTTAGATTTAACGGGTTTAGAGGGACGGTAATAGTTAGGCGTACGGGAGGTATATAGAAGGCGTTAGTAGTTTTAGTAGTATTAATAGTATAATTAGTAGTTAAAATTAATTAAAAATACCTATTACTTTAAATCTATAGATGCTGTTTTATAGTAGGTAGATTTAAGTACTATCTATTATTACTAATTAATAATAAAAAAGATTAATAAGATAGGTAGCTAGATAGCTATTCCCTAAAGTACGTAGCTCGTAGGCCGTTAGTTACCCTAAAGAGGGTCCTAATATAATATTATTAATATATTTATTAGGGGTTTACTTAGTAAAGATATTTATATATATATACCCCTTAGGTATTAAAAGCCTAAGTATATCCTTAAACTTAATAAAGTACTTTATAGTTTATATTACTTTTTACTTTTATAGTAATACTATTTAAAGGTTAGTTTAAAAAAACTTAGGTTAAAGTTTATAGTAAATAAGAACTACTATTAAAAAAGTAGTTATATTATCTTTTTTATATTAATAACTATATTCTAGACTTCTTTTTTAAATATATAAAAAGGCCCTTTTATTTATAAAAAAGCTTTAAAAACGGTACTTTTTAAAAAGTAGTAAAGACTTATAATAACTGTTAGGGGTTAAAGTTATTTATAACTATACTAGAAAGGCAGTTGGCTTAGTGGTTGAGAGCCTGCCCGACCCTACCTCGTAAGAGGTAGAGGTAGTAGGTTCGAATCCTGCGCCGCCTAAAGGGTTTTTATACCCCAACTATGCATCGCGCGCCCATATAGTGCAGCAAATCAGAGTTTTCAGGGGTAGGGACCCTACTACTCTAATTAGCTGTACTGGATAGCCTATGCGCTGCTCCTAGTTAATAGGAGCAGGCGGCCCCTGCTAGGCTGTATATAGTATACAGTACCTTCCCTTATAAACAGGTATCCCCTAACCTAGACTTAAATAGACCTTTACGTAAAACCTTTACTACTTTTATACTAAATAGTCACATATTTTCCCTACTAGGGTTTTTTTGTGCACCCTTTACTAGAATATTATTATTTATTTATAAGAGGTTAAAAGCCTACTACTTAGTAGATTTCTAGTTTGTAATATAGGCATGCTTATAGAACAATACAACACATATACATAACTATACTAGAAAGTACTTTTAGTTCTTATAATTTATATATATTAATAAGGTTATTAAGTACTTAAGAAAGTAAGACTTATAAGTTAAATAACTATATACTTCTTTAATTTAATTACTTAAACTACTTCCTTATAAGGGCTCTACTTTATATATAGATACTAATATATACTAAAGTAATATTAAATTAACTATATATAGTACTATAATAACTTAACTAAGTATAGCCCTTACTAGAAGTTATTTCATATACTTTAATTATGACCCTAGTTCTATAAAATTATAAATAAATTACTGTACGTCTTTGATTATAGGGTAGGAATATATTAAAGAAATAGGTAGTTTTATAGAATTTTTATGCGTAAAAACAGAATAGAAAACAGTATTTAAAGTTATATAGTAAATTTAATAGTAAAATTAAAAGTAGTATTTTGTTGTATTTTTTATTATATTACTTACTTAATAGTAGGGGCCCAAAATCTATAAAGTAGAACATTCCTTCTAAATATATAGTTAATTTTCCCTTGTAAATAGGTTTCTTAATAGAATCTATTTACTTACTTTTAGTATTATATAAACTTAATAGCCTCGTTTTACTTAAAACCGGCTTCTACCCTAGCTGTTTTTTATTCTTTTACTTTAATTAAACCTTTAGTTTAACTTACTAATAAATAGAGTTTATAGTAAAACCGGGTTTTGTCCTTAGTATCCCTAAGTAGCTACTTAACTATAGATGCGTTGCTAGTAAAGACCCTACTACTAAGGACCCCTCCCCCCTTCCCCTAACTAATAGTCTATACGTTATATATAGCCCTAAAGGTTAAGTTATTCTATAACTAACTAGCCTCTTTAACTTTCGTCTTAGTACGCGAATTTATATACTATAACGCAGCTACTACGGATTTAAAGTAATAAAAGTATTTAATTAATTTTATAGACTACTAATTATACTACTAACGCCTCTAAAACTACTAACACTATCTACTGTTCCTCTAAACCTATTAAATCTAATCTAAACCGTTCCTTTACTTTCCTTATAAGCTATATAGTTATAGTTAGTTTAGCTACTCCTTACTATTATTAGTATTTATCTTAATAGTACTTTACTAAATATACTAATATTAGTAGTTACTTAGGACTTTATAGCTCTAGTAACTACGTTTTTTACTTAGTTGAAGTATTTATAGTAGTTATTAGATATTAGGACCTCTAGGGTACTATTTATACCTCTATAGTAGTTAACTATAGTAGTATTTATAGCTATACTATTACTATTTATTTAATAGTATATAAAGTTAAATATTATAATATATACTCTATTTATATATAAGTAGAACTTTTAGTTTTTAATTAAGTTAAACTAATTTAAGTTATATAAAATAGTAAGTTATATAAACCGTTTATAGTTACTTAGAATAATTAATACTATTAATACATTAGTAATCTCTAAGTATAGCTAGGGATTAGTAAGGATAAAGCTGGGTATTTTAAATAATTATTTTATATATAGGTGTGTGGAAGATAAAGGAATCGATAAAAGCCTTACTTATAGTAGTACCTTTTAATTAATTATAAACACTACTAGGGCTTATTAGGCCCTATAGTATATTATAGTACCTATAGAGTGATCTAAATAAAGGTTTGTAAAGGCAAAGGTTTGTTTTAATATGTTAGTCGCGCCTGCCGCCTATCGGTGATGGTATTGTTGTTATTACTATAGCTGCTACTACACTGCGCTTTGTAGCGCAAAAGTAGGCAGGCAGAAGTCATTTCTAGGCAATGACTTTAAGCGTCAGAGTTAGTACAGCTAAAGGGGGTTAATATCAGTAACGTATCTTTTTTTTTAAATAACCTTTACCTATCACTTTACTAGATATATGCGTTTAGCCAAAACGCATTTTTACTAAATCTTTTACTAGAAATATTCTTTATTTAATCGATTTCTTTGTTTACCTTACTACAAGTAGTACTATAAATATATTAAATACATAAATAGTAAAACCGGGTCTTAACTTACTTATATTTTACTTATAATTAGGGTTTATACTAAAACTTAGATTTATAATAGCTGTATTTTACTAATATAATAGAGTTTGAGTATAAAACCGGCTTATAGTTAACTAACTATTTTAGTTAAAAGTAAACTTAGTTACTGTTTTTAACTTTAACTTCATTACTATTAGAGTAATATACTTTTAATATTTATATACTAGACTTATAATAGGGATATTATACAACTATTATACTTTTATACTTTATTTAATCGTATATATTACTATATTTAGTAATATTACTTAAGTTAATATTTGGATTAAATTGAAGCTTTTAGATTTATATAATTCTACTAATAGCTATGTTTAACTATTAGGTATTAGAGTATAGTTAATTATATATTTATACTGTATAGTACTTTATAATAAGAGTTTTGCTAGCCGGGCAGTGTTGTTTAGCTGCCCGGGCAGTGTCTCCACTACCTCCGATTTCAAGCCTTCCTATTGGTCACATAGTAAACGCACTACACCTACTACAACCGGCGTAATTAACGTACTACGACTAGTGTAATTAACGTGCTGCAACTAGTGTAATTGACGTTTTGAAACTAATAAAATGAAGGTACTGTACTTTATATATAAAAATAGGTGTAATTAAAGTACTGTAATTATAATGCGGTAATTGTGGTAATTATACTACTACTATAGTAATTACGCTACGACCGTAGTAATTACGCTGCGACCGTGGCAATTACGCTGTGAGTTATGCTGCGACTGATGTATGTAATCCTATTGGTTAGAAATGTGGAGACACTGCCCGGGCAGCCAAACAACACTGCCCAGCTAGTAAAACTCTATAATAATACGAATATACTAAACATTATTTATATAGCTTTTATAGTTATAAAGTTATTACTAATATAAGTATTTTTTATACCTTTAGTACGTATTAAGGTCTTTTAGTACTAAAGGGTAACTTTTATACTAAATAGTATGTTTAGTACTTTTAGTAGTATGTTACTTATATTTAGTAGTACTAATAGTATAACTACTATATTAGTACTATATTAGACCTAAAATTCTTTTATATAATCTTATATTCCCATACTTTAGGTATATAACTATATACTCTTTTTTACTTACTATAAGTTAAATTAGTTACTAGTTATTATAATAGACCTTTTAAGTATTTTTAAAGTTTAAATTTACTTTTTCAAGAGTTATTAAAGTACTATATACTTTTTAGTAGTATACTTAAGTATTAAGAGCTTTACTTTAATTATTAACATTATAATCATATTTTATTAACTAACTTTTTAGTAGAGAAAACTACTAAAGAACTTAATAATATATTTATAGAATCATCTTTTTGTTTTTTTATTATTTATAAAAAAAGTATTTTTTACTATAAAAAGCACCTCTATATTACTCTTTATATTACTATAGTATATAGTAAAGTAATATATTAAGTATAAATAGTAAATAGCTTAGTTAGTAGCTTTAAAGTATACTTAAAAGGAGTTTATTAAGAAGTATAAAAGTTATAAAGTAGTAAAGGCGATATTTAAGTGGGTTATAATAGTGGTATAGAGGATCAAGTTATTCTTTTTTAAAAACTCTTTAACCTCTTAATATAATACTTAATTTAGGTTTTTAATAAAGTTAACTATGAGTAGTAGTATAGCTAGGTATAGTATATTAGTAAGGTTATACTTTTTAGTTGTTTTGTTAATATATATATCATAAACTAAAAGGATATATTATTTAGAACGGTCTTTAATTACTTTAATACTAAAGAAATACTCTATAGGGCCTTACTCTTTAGACTTATATATATTTTTAGTACTTTTAATTTTTATTTAAGTATGTTTAGTTTTATTTAAGTAGTATACTATAAGGATACTATTAATATAAAATATCATAAATATGCGTTTTTAAGGGTTTTTTAAAAAATAGTTTTTTATCATAGTACTTAAGACTAAAACTATAAAGTATTTTCAAAAACTCTTTATACTATAAAAGAGAAGTATTATATAGTTTATAAAGTATTTATTTAAGTTTAATATACTTTTTTTAGTTAATAAAGGCTGTTTAGAAGTTTATAGTAAGTAAGTAGAGTATTAGGGTTAAGTTTTGTATTTAAAAAGACGTTTATAATATTAAATCATTAGATATTATAGTTAAATTATACTTTAGGGGATATTAAAAAGTAAAAGAATTAAACTATAAAAGTAGTAGTATAAGCGTATTATAGTAAATTTATGTTTTAAAGGTTTTTAAATATAAATATCTACTTTATAGTAATTAAGGACTTCATTAAGTTTAAACTTATAAGTAAAGACTTATTTTAGGGAAAGGGGTTATAATAAAGCCTTTTAATAGTTTTACTTTTACTACGTTCTTATAAAGGTAAACTTATATATTTCCCTATATACTACGTTTATAAAGAGCTTTTAAAGCTTTAAAAAAGCCTTTTTATTACTTTTTATAACTTTAAAATACTAATAAAGTTATTTATATAAAACTCTCCCTCGTTTATAGTATATTTATAGTTATAAGGTATTATATAAACTACGTTTTAAATAATATAGTATAAGTAGGTATAATTATGTTCTTTTTTCTTAAACGCCTTTTACTAATTAAGTATAAATATTATTAAAAAAGTCTTACTTAAACTACTATAAAGTATTTTATAAGTATTATTAATATATATATAAGTAATATAATTTTCTTTTATAAACTCTAAATTAAGCCCTATTAAGTACTAGCTACTATATATAGATAGAACTAGTACTTCTTAAAGCGTTTTTAAAATATTTAAAAGAATAGTATTATTTAAGTTATCTTTACTAGCTAGCTAAGCCTTTTCTATTTAGGTAGTTAAAGGTTTATACTTAATAGTTAAAAATTTTAAGTATTTTATAGAACCTTTTATACGCGCATAGGCCTAGTTACTTATAAATTTAATTAATTTAAAAGGTTCTACTAACTTAGCTTTATTTATTATAAGTTCTTTAGTATTAGTAGTTACTTTATATAACCTTTTACCTCTAAAGTCTTATAAGACTAATTTGAAAGTAAAGTTAAGAGATATGAACCCCCTATATTATAATATACTATACTCTTTATATATAAAAGTATTACTTAACTTAATAACGTTTTATTAAATAAGTTTAGTATTTTATAGTTTAATAAACTAATTATTAGTTTTTTTTTAATTACTTTTAAAGTTTCTTAGAGTTTTATAAACTTTATCTTAAAACTTAATAGACCTTTGAAACTTTAAAATAACTATATATATAAGTTTTAAATAAAGAGTATATTTAGTATTATTCTTTAAGTAGAATTTTATTTTATTAAAAGTAATATTATATATAATAATAACTTAATTAAGTATAGATACCTAAATTCTATATAAGTTTATTATTTTAGATATATATCTTATAAACTATTTAATATATACTTTTAATATAACTTTAAACTATCTTCTTTTTATTTTTATTTCTTTTTTATACTTAAAGGGGTAAGTTTAGTATTTATAAGTATAGAGTTTACTCTAATAAGGGCATAGATCTTAGTTTAAAAAGTAGTTATAAACTAAAGTCTACTACTTAAAGTAATATTTAAACTATTCTACTTTAACTTTATTTAAAAAGTATTACAAGTTTAATTTATATAGGCTTATATTATAAATATTAATACCTATAAGTACTAACTCTTTTTAAAAATACTTAAAAAGGCCTACTCCCTCCTTTATATAAATCCCCTAGTTCATACTTACTACCTCCTATAGACTCTTTAATATATACTAATAGCGTTTTAAAATTAATACCCTCTTTTTATACTTATATTTAAAAACTAATAACGCTTTTAATAGTAATTATAGTATACTTATTATCTATACATATTTTATAAATATTAACTCCTTTATATTATTTAACTTATTTTTTAAATACATAAAGGACTTTGAATACTTTAAAGTATTTCTTTTTAAAAAAAAGAAAAGCTAAAGAGCTTACTAAAGTACTTATTTTTGATTACTAGAAGCTAGTTATTACTATTATATATATATATAGAAAGTTAAATAGGTTTTGAAAGATATAGTAATATAGTTAACTAACTTTATTCTTTAATACTCTATATAATACTTACTTTATTATATATATAACTATATAGTTTTAGTACTTTATATAAATTAAGTTATAAATCTTTGTCCCCTAAGTATTATATACTAAGTACTTAAGAGCTTTATAACTAAAGTAGCCTACCCTAAAGTACTAAAGTACTATAAAGTTAATATAGTTATATAGAGATTAGTAGCTAGAATAGTATTTTATACGTTTAATAAAGTAAGTTAAATATACTATTATAGTATTACTAGTAAATATAGGGTATAAGTA
Organism: Colletotrichum musae; assembly: GCA_027406025.1. Taxonomy (NCBI): domain Eukaryota; kingdom Fungi; phylum Ascomycota; class Sordariomycetes; order Glomerellales; family Glomerellaceae; genus Colletotrichum; species Colletotrichum musae. The sequence continues at coordinate 2,092,292 of JANVYC010000001.1, read as the reverse complement.
AGAAGAAAATAAATTATATTTAAAAGAATATATATTATTATAGTATTTTAAAGTCTTTACTATAGTACTTTTATTTATTATTTTAACCTTAAGTATATAGTTAGAACTATAGTATTAAATACTAGCTTTAAAGAGGACTACTTTAAAGATAATATTAATATAAAAGCCCTTTATTACTATAACGTTTATAAGTATTAAGTTTTATATAAAGTTACCCTTTTTATCCCTTAGAATACTTTATATAATACAGGTACTACGTTTAAAAACTAGGATCCTATTTATACTAGTATTAATGTAGCTTTTTAGACTAAAGGCTTTAAATATACTTAATTTAATAAAAGCTATATAGTTAATAAAGTAAGTTAAACTATAGTTATTATATATAGTGCTTTAAAAAAGTAAGCAGGTTAATATAATAGTTAAAAGAACTAAATATCTAATTATATTACTTTTTAAAAAGGTATTAAGTAAAAAGATAATATTAATAATATTTTTAGGACTTCGAAGCTATTATTTATAGTACTTAAAGAATCTTTATTATAATTATTATATATTTAATATTAACTTTTAAGCTATAAAAGTGTATTTTTATATAACTAGTTATTACCCCCTCTAGAGTAACCAACGGCCTACGGGCTATATGCTTTAGGGAACCGTCTAGCCACCCACCTCGTCGATCTTTTTCGTTATTAGTCAACAGCACTTAAATTTACTTACTATAACGCAGCTTCTACGGATTTAAAGTAATAAGTATTTTTAATTAATTTTAAAGTAAACTACTAATTACGCTATTAACGCCACTAAAACTACTAACGCCTTCTATACGCCTCCTATACACTTAACTATCTAGACCGTCCCTCTAAACCTATTAAATTCAATCTAAACTAAACCAAACCGTCCCTTCCCTTAACCATTAAATCCCTCTACAACCAACGCGCTATTACTACACTACAGCTAATTAACCTAATTAAACTACTTTTCCCTTTACTTATTAGTAAACGTCTTAATATATTACTAAACTTTATTAAACGTACTAATCTCTTAACCCTAAGGAATCTATAGTTATTATTACTACTTCTATTATTTATTTAAAGTAATATTAGTTATTTTTTAAAAATAGTAAATTTAAAATCTAACTTAGTATTAAATTAACTAATAGGTTTTATTTAATATTTCTTATTTAGTACTTTTTACTATTAATTTAAAAAAAGTAAAAACTAAAAATAGTAATTTAAATTTTTATATTTAAAGGTTAAGCTAGCTAACTATACTACGTATTAATAGTATTAATACTAAGCTATATACCCCCTCTAGGGTAACTAACGGCCCACGGGCCACGTACTCTAGGGAATAGCCGTCCAGCCACCCACTTTATCAATCTTTTTTATCGTTAGTCACAATAGACGGTACTTAAATTTACTTACTATAACGTAGCTTTTACAGATTCAAAGTAATAAGTGTTTTTAATTAATTTTAAAGTAGACTACTAATTACACCGTTAATACTATTAATACTACTAAAACTACTAATGCCTTCTTAGTAAACCGTCCCTCCAAACCTATTAAATCCAATCTAAACCAAACCGTCCCTTCCCTTAACTATTAAATCCCTCTATAACCAACGCACCGTTACCGCGCCACGGCTGGTTAACCTAATTGGACCGCTTTTCCCTATGCTTATTAGTAGACGTCTTGATATATTACTAGGCCTTATTAAACGTACTAGTCTCTTATAGACTTTAGGGGATCTATAGTTATTATTACTACCTTTATTACTTATTTAAAGTAGTATTAGTTGTTTTTTAAAAATAGTAAATTTAAAATCTAACCCGGCGTTAGATTAGTTAATAGGGCTAGTTTAATGGTTTTTATTTAGACCTTATTACTACTAGTTTAAAGAAGGTAAAGGCTGAAGATAGTAATTTGGATTTTTGTGTTTAAGGGTTAGGCTAGTTAACTATGCTGTGTATTAATAGTGGTAATACTAAGTTATATAGCTGCGTTACTAAGCTAGTTAATATTGTTCTTAATTATAGTAACTGGGTTATGGTATTTAGTGTTTAGTAGTGGTTAGGGGACTTTTGTAGGTATAGTGTTTTTTGTTATTTTGTTAGATTGTTAGGAATATGGAAGATAGGAGGAATTGACGAAGGGCTTGCTTATAGTGCCTTTTTTTTGATTGTGAATGCTACTAGGGCTTGTTAGGCTCTATAGTACGTCACAGCGCTGTAACACATCGTAATCCAGCCAAAGGTTCGTATAAGTGAAGGTTTGTTTTGATATGTTTAGTGCTGCCTATTGGTGATGGTATTGTTGTTATTGCTAGAAGGGTAGGTAAGTGGAAGTGTTAAGAGCTGGAGGGGGTTAAAGCTATTGGATATACTCTATTAGATACTTTTATTTAATTATACTATTTAATAATATATAGCTATAGTGTATTCTTTTTGGAATAACTTATAGAAATGTCTGGATGAGATAACTACTTAAAAAAAATACAAATACTAAGTTATATAACTATATTACTAAGCTACTTAATATTATTCTTAACTATAGTAATTAATTTATAGTATTTAGTCTTTAGTAACTAGGGGACTTTTATATTTATAGTAGTTTTTGCTATTTTGTTAAATTGTTAAGTGTATAAAAAACGGGAGGAATTAATAAAAGCCTTACTTATAGTGCCTTTTTCTTTAATAGTAAACACTATTAGGACTTATTAGGCCTTATATATAGTATAATCTAGCTAAAGGTTTATATAAGTAAAGGTTTATTTTAATATTACTGCTTATTAGTAATAGTATTGTTATTATTACTAGTACGTCTACGTCTACGTCTACTACTATAGTAGGAAGAGTAGGTAAGTAGAATTGTTAAAGTACATACGCCCTACTAAGCTCTACTTAAGACTACTTAAGCTAAAGGGGGTTAAAACTACTAAATATACCCTATTAGATACTTCTATTTAATTATACTACTTAAAAATATATAGCTATAATATATTCTTTTTAGAACCCCTTATTAAAATATCCATACTAAACACTACAAAAAAACACAAATATAACTAGTTATACTTAATAAACTTATTTTTAAAGTCTTTCTACTTTAGATTTACTAAGGTTATTTTAATACTAATAATTTGAGTATTTAAAAGGAACTAAATATACTTAGAGTAGCCTATTAAGGCCTTACTAAAACGTTTATAAGTATAGATAAGCTAGTAGTAAGGCGTTTTATAAAGGTACTTTTAGATACTAAATAGTAAGTTAGTTTAAGCTATAAAAGTAAAGAATATAGCTTTACTATAGGCCCTTAGTTAATTATTAATTTGTCTTTAATTTTTATATAAAAGAGCGCTTTATAATCCTTAAGAGTTAAGGGATCTATACTATAGTAAAGCTCCTTTTAAAGTCTATTAAGCTACTATTATTTCTACATAGAGTTATATTAAGTACTAACTACTTTTAAAAAACTCTATACCCCTTAAGGACTTTAAATATCTAAAATATTTCTATATATAGCTTATAAAAAGTAGTTATAGTAGTAGCTATATTACTTTATAGAATTAAAATTTATATATTTAGCGTTTTTAAAAATAGTATTATATTTATTTGATAGTAGTATTTAAAAAATAAGAGTATTGAGTATAAGGTAGTTTTAAAGTTTATAGATATATACTTAAAGTATATATATTTATAGAATAGTAAGCTTTTAATATACTAAGTCTATATACTTTAAGTCTATAAACTTATTAATCGTCCTTAGTATCCCTAAGCAGCTACTTAACTATAAATACGTTACTAGTAGAGACCCTACCGCTAAGGACCCCCCCCCCCCCCCCCCCCCCCCTTCTTGGGTAACTAACGGCCTACGAGTCACGTATAAGTAATCCAGAGGTTAAATTACTTTATTATAATTAACTACTTTCTTTAACTTTTGTTATTAGTTAGTAATTGGCACGCGAATTCACCTACTATAACGCAGCTTCTATAGATTCAAAGTAATAACAGTATTTAATTAATTTTAACTACTAATTACACTACTAGAGTATTAAGGAAAAATACAAAATACAATATAAATATAAAATATAAATACAAATATAAAATACAAATACAAATACAAATATAAATACATATATTTGTATTGTATTTGTATTTATCAGAAATACATGTATTTGTATTTGTGTTTTTTGTATTTATTACACTATATTTTTAGAGTTACTACTATTAGTATATAGATTTATAAGAATTTAATAGATTTTTTAGATAGTATAAAACTAGTGTATTTCTTACTTTAATATAAGTATTAAGAGAGATAAAGCTAAGTAAAGTATTATAAAAAGAGTCAAAAGTAAAACGGTTTTACTTTTAAATTTACTATATTCACTATATATATATAGGGTTTAAAATATATTAATTATATAATATACTATTTATTATATTATAGTATAAATACTTTATACTATAATATACTACTTAAGTAATTACTTAAATAAAAAAAGTATTTTAGTATAAATAGAATATTTATTTCTCCGGAAGGTATTTATGCTATATATATTTAATAAAGAATTATAATAATATTTTACTTTATATAAATATATAAATATTACTTAATTTAAACTAACGTTAATAGAGTAATAATTATATAAATAAAATACATATATATATATATATATTACTAAAGACTTTAAAAGTGCTAAGTCTAAAGTAGGTTTCTTTATATATTAATTAAATAGAAATATATTATTAAATTACTAAAATTTAAAATTCTACTTTTTATAGTAAAGTATATATATTCTTTTAAAAAAAAGCTATATATATATATAGTAAACTACTATATAAAGATATTTATACTTATTCTACTAAAAAATATAAGATTATATTAAAAAACTTTAATATATATATTCTTATAGTTATAATACTACTTATAGTAAAGTAAAAAAAAAATATCTACTAAGTAAAAAATATTTTAAGTAAAAAATCTAGTAAAGAATATATTTAGGCTAATATATATATTTAGTAAGTTAATAGGTAAAGGTTATTTAAAAAGAAGAGTAAATGCGTTATTAATATTAACCCCCCTCTAGCTGTGCTAGGTACTTACGAGTAAAGCTTGGTAGGGCAGCCTAACGTACGTACTAACTATGACGCCTGAAGTTATTACGATAACTTTCGCCTGCCTGCTTTTGCGCTACGAAGCGCAGCGCGGTGGCAGCTGTAGTGGTAGACGTGGGCGTGGACGTGGACGTACTAGTAATAACGACGATGCTATTACTAATAGGCGGCGATGTTAAAACAAACCTTTACTTGTACGAACCTTTGGCCGGATTACACTGTGGGCGCTGTGATGTACCGTAGGGCCTAACGAGCCCTAGTGGCGTTTACAATTAAAGAAAAAGGCACTACTACTATAAGCAAGGCCTTCCTTAATTCCTCTAGTCTTCTACATTCTTATGGATTTAACAATCACAATTAAAAAACTTTAATAACCGAGTAAAATTACTCTTAAATTGTAGATATAGAGTCTTAACGTAATCCCTAACTGCGGGGTTATGCGGCCCGTACTTTAATACAACCACACCTAGAATTAAAATAACTAATAACTTTAACAATTTATATCAAATTAAGGAAAATAGCTAGAAAATTAGGGAATTCTAATTTGAAATTAGAATTCTTTTAACATACTGATTCTATTATTGTTTGCGTTATAGGGGTATGTATTAATTTAATTAGGAATTAAACGTCTATTTAAACCTCTTTACTTCCCACTTTAACAGCTTATTCTACAGGCATCTAATAATAATAGCAATTTTACACTAAATTACCCTATTAAAATAGATTTCAACGACTCTACTTCTACTACCCCCTACCCCCCCCCCCCCCCCCCCCCCCCCCTTTAAGTAGTTTAAAAACCACCTTTTTATCTTACTGTACTTTTTTTTCTTTGGTTTCTTCCCCCCGGCTAAATCCAGTCCTCCTATTAGTTAGAATTTTACTGCGGACCTACTTCTTGCCTCTTTAAGTAGTGAGCTACTCTCTGTTAAAAATCTAGCTGAAATGGATTTTTCTACGATTAATTAGGACAATTATACTCTTAAGGGTCCCTTTTTTCCTAATCTTTCCCCCGATTCTACCGACCTTCTTAGCCCCTTAGCCTTCCTACCTATAGAAAGTACTACTATAGAGCCTATTACTAGCTCTATAGAGCCCCCCTTGAGCCCTTTAGAGCCCCCCTCGAGCCCTCTAGACCCCCCCTTAAGCCCTTTTATAAGGCCCTTAAAAAGCCCCTTTATAAAGCTTACCTCTATTCCTTTTACTATAAGTCTTTTTTTTTTATAATTTAATACTCTTTATAAGAGTATTTATTCTTATATACTATACTAATATATAATTATCTTTATAGGAGACTTAGAATAGTTATAATTGTTGTAGGGAGGTATTTAAGGGTAGAATAGGGCTAGGTAGGTATAGGGCCTAGGCTAGGAGAAATAAGAAGCTTTATAGACGTTTTAGCCCCTTTAGATAGGGGTTTTTTTTAGTAATTTTCTATATAATTTCTTATATATTTTTTTATATAATTTCTTTATACTTTTTTATTTATTTCTTAATATAGTTTACTTTATTAATAGTAGTTATATATAAGTACTAAAATATAAAAAAACGTTAAAAGTTAAGTATTAAAAGTAAACTTTAAAGTATTATACTACTTTAAATAAATATAGTAACTTTATAATTTAATAAATTTATTATAAAAAAACCTACTCCCTCTAGGGTAACTAATAGCCTACGGGTTACGTACTCTAAGGAACTGTTTAGCTACTTACTTTATTAATCTTTTTTGTTTAATAGATGGTACTTAAATTTATTTACTATAACGCAGCTTTTATGGATTTAAAGTAATAGGTGTTTTTGATTAATTTTAAAGTAGACTATTAATTACGCCGTTAACGCCACTAAAACTACTAACGCCTTCTATATACCTCTTATACGCCCGACCGTTTAGTAAACCGTCCCTTTAAACCTATTAAATTTAATTTAAACTAAACTATCCCTTTCCTTAATCGTTAAATCCCTCTATAATTAACGCACTATCGTTACAGACTATACCACGGCTAGTTAACCTAATTAAACTGCTTTTCTCTATACTTATTAGTAGACGTCTTAATATCCAGGCCTTGTTAAACGTACTAATTTCTTATAGACTCCGGGGGATTTATAGTTATTATTACTACCTTTATTACTTACTTAAAGTAGTATTAGTTATTTTTTAAAAATAGTAAGTTTAAAATTTAACTTAGTATTAAATTAGTTAATAGAGTTAGTTTAATAGTTTTTATTTAGACTCTATTACTACTAGTTTAAAGAAGGTAAAGGCTAAAAATAGTAATTTAGATTTTTGTGTTTAAGGGTTAGACTAGCTAGCTGTACTATGTATTAATAGTAGTAATACTAAGCTATATAACTGCGTTACTAAGTTAGTTAATATTGTTTTTAACTGTAGTAACTAGGTTGTAGTATTTGGTGTTTAGTAGTAGCTAGGGGACTTTTATAGGTATAGTGTTTTTTACTATTTTATTAGATTGTTAGGTGTATAGGAATGTGGAAGACGGGAGGAATTGACAAAGGGCTCGCTCGTAGTAGTGCTTTTTTCTTTAATTATGAACGCTACTAGGGCTCGTCAGGCCCTACGGTACGTTACAGCGCCCGCAGTGTGATCTGGCTAAAGGTTCGCACAAGCGAAGGTTTATTTTAATATATTTAGCGCCACCTATTAGTAATAGTATTATTGTTATTACTAGTACGTCTACGTCTATGTCTACTACTATAGGAAGGGTAGGTAAGTAGAAGTATTAAGGTACGTACGCTCTACTAAGTTCTACTTAAGACTACTTAAACTAAAGGAAGTTAAAGCTACTAGATATACTCTATTAAATACTTCTATTTAATTACACTATTTAATAATACATAGCTATAGTATATTCTTTTTAAAATAACTTATAGAAATATCTAAATAAAATAACTACTTAAAAAAAACATAAATAGTAAAAAGACGTAGTTATATTAAAATAGCTTTTAAAATATAGTAGTTAGTTAACTAGTTCTTTATTTATATTATAGTACTACTATTAGAGTTTAAAAGGTATTTATATATTTAATATATTTATAATATTAACTATAGTAAAGTAAATAAAGAAATCTACTAAATAAACAATATTCCTAGTAAGAAATTTAATAAAAATATATTTTAGTTAAATGTATATATTTAGTAAAGTAATAGGTAAAGGTTATTTTCAAAAAAGATACATTACTAATATTAACCCCCTTTAACTATACTAACTATAATACTTAAAGTTATTATAGGTAATAACTATACTTATAATAACTTCCGCCTATCTACTCTTACACTATGTATATAGGTTATATTGTTCTATAAACTTACTTATATATAATTAAGGAACTTACTAAGTAGTAGGCTTTTGACCTCTTTTAAGTATATAATATTCTAGTAAAGGGTACATAGAAAAACCTAGTAGAAAAATATATAACTATTTAGTAAGGTAGTAGTAAAGGTTATATATAAAGATAGGTTAAGTATAAGTTAGGGGATGCCTACTTACGTAAAGGAAGGTATGTATATACTATATATAGCCTAGTAGGGGCTGCCTGCTCTTATTAGTTCAAAGTAGCGCACGGGTCACGTAGTACAGTTAATTAGAGTAGTAGGGTCCCTACCTTTAAAAACTCTAATAGCTACGCTGTATAGGTGCGCGACGCATAGTTAGAGTATAAAAACCCCTTAGGCGGCGCAGGATTCAAACTTACTACCTCTACTTCTTATAAAGTAGGGTTAGGCAGGCTTATAACTACTAAGCTAACTACCGCTACTTTTATACTATAAAGCGTAGTATAGTAGTAGTAGTAATAATAATAATACTATTACTAATAGGCGGTAGGCGCGACTAATATACTAAAACAAACCTTTACCTCTATAAAGCTTTATTTAAATTATACTATATATAGGGCCTAATAAGCCCTAGTAGTATTTATAATTAATTAAAAAATACTACTCTAAATAAGACTTTTATTAATTTCTCTATCTTCTATATATATATTTAATAATTTAAAAATACTAAACATATTATATTTAAAAGAGTTTTACTATCCGGGAAGTACTTTCTAGCTATTTAGGAAGTACCCCACTTTTCTAACTAATAGGAGCCGTGGGATCTAAACCGTTAGAAATCCTCCTCCTACTTCGGCTCAGCGCGAATATTTTTACTACTTATAATAACGTCGCATTACCTCTTAATATCGCGCCGCTATAATAATAATATCTTTTAATGCGCTGGAAGACTATAATAACACTATAGAGCCTAATTATAATGCTATTCTAAACCCTCTTAAGGGTAGTATTAATAAAGTACCTATAGATTCGGTTTAGTAACTCTAGACCTATTTTAACAACTTCGCCTAAACTAATAGCTTTATAATTATCCATAAAAGCAGTAGTAACTTATACAATAGTAAGAATACTTTTTTTTACTTCTACTATAACTATAATAAGGTATATTAAACCAAGGCTATTAGTTTATATTAGTTAAGTACATTAAAAATAGACTGCCCTTAAAAGAGCGTAGCTTTAGTAATAAAGAAGAAGAATTAAAAGTAGACGTAGTCTTTTAAGTATCCTTACTATAACTATAGCCCCTTCCTTAACGTAGTAACTTATTTAATATATTATTACTTTATATTATAGTAAACTACTTTTATTACTAATTTCTTTAAGTATAATACTATTAAACCTTAAAAAGTTAAATCTATTATCCGTAATACTTATTCTAGTATAGTCTTTACTTAAAAAGATATTAATAATAAGTACTAGTACTTTTAGCTTTTTAAGCTTAGTAGGTATACTATAACCTAAGTATTCCTTTAATAGCTTTAGTAATAGGGCCTAAAGTATTGTATACTCTAGAGTAAGGACAATCCTAATATACTTAAGACTATCTTTTAAACCTATTCCTTCTATAAGTAGATATAGCGTTACTTTTTAAAGATCTTGGGCTTTAATAACACATATATAATTAACTAATATAAAATACCTCTATTTTAAGTTACTAGAACTACTAATATTAGCTCCCTATATAACGCCGCCTTTAACTTAGTTTTTAATAAGTATAAAAAGGGGTATACCTTTTTTATTAAGTTACTTAATAAGCTATGCGTTAAAACTAGTACTTAGCTACCTTAAGTAGTTATAATAGACTTTAAGAATACTCTTTAAACTACTTTTATAGAGACCTTCTCTTTTATATAACTTTAACTCTATATCTTTTATATTAATGCAAATATTAATACTAATATTAGGTATAAGTAAAAGGGTCCTAGTGGCCCTAGTAACGTAGAGTTTAAGGTTCCTCTTAATAGTAACGTTTATAACGAAGTAGCCCCGGCTCTAGTTCTAGCCCTAGCTCTAAACCTAGCTTTAGCCGCCTTACTCTATAATCCTTAGACCTATATATTTAATAAACTTAGCTATACTAATAAGGTTCTAAATAAGTATTAGCTCTTTACTACTAAAGTTAAATATACCCCTACTAGCTTTTACTAACTCTAGGCCTATATTATTTATACTAATACTAAGTAGAACTTTAATATAGTATAGTACTAGTTATAGTAAAAGTTTACTTATTAGAATAATACCTTTAAGTACTTTAATAATACATACTACCCTTATTATTACTAATAGGCTTAGTACTATATTAATAAGTATAAGAACTTTAGTATATAGACTAACTCTCCTACTAAAACTACTTATAAAGATCTAAAGTTATATATAGTTATAAATAACTTTAACTTCTTTAGTATTACTAAAGTAATTAATAAAATACTACTAAATAAAAAGTCTATATATACCTTTAATAGTACTATTATAGAGTAGTATACTCGCTACGAATATTTTTAATAGCCTTAGTTAGGAAGTATTACTAAAATAGTTAGTTATAAGGCCCTTAATTTTATAGCCTACTAGTATTAAATTACTTTAATAGTAATACTAAAGCTAAGTAAAAGAGTACTTTCCTTAGACCTCCCGCTTTATATAAGCTACTTTAAGTATTAGTATAAGTTCCCCTATAGTTATATACTCCTTAGCTTTATAAAGAAAAAGGAAAAGCTAATAAAGTAGTATATTAACCCCTAATAGTAGCTACTATAGCCTTTAGATCTTTATAATATAATCCTTAAAATTAAAAACCCGCGCGTTATAACTAGTACCTAAGGTAGGCCCTAAAATACTAAGTTACTAATAGCCCTTATAGTAATACCCTTAAGTAGTGCGCCGGCGGCCTTCTTAGCTTTAGTAGTAAGAGTGGTAAAGTTAAAGGTATTAAAGAAGGTAAAGAACCTAGCACTAAGGCCAGTCTAGAACAGTATCTACTATAATTAGTTATACTTTAAGTATAGCTTTAATAATAAACTTTTTTAGCTTTAAGTAATATATAGTAGTAGTTAATTAACCTAGGAATGTATTATAGTAGGTAGAAGTAGTAGTAGTGCTTTTAGTAGTACCCTAGTGGTAAAAAAGCCTTAGTGTAGTAGTTAGAAAATAGTAGGAGGATTGGAGCTACTAGTATCTATAGTACCGGCCGCGCTATACTAGGATTAATTAATTTAGGGGTAAAAGGGGCTATAATTAACTAAAAATAGCTATAAGCTTATTACGCTAAGATACGGCTATTACTATAATAAAAACGTAATTAAATTAAATGTTAAGTAATTATGTAATATACTGTTTTCTAGTGTTTTTAGATCCTACGGCTCTTATTAGTTAAAAAAGTAGGGTACCTCCTAGATAGCTAGAAAGTACCTCCTGGATAGTAAAACTTATTTAAAATACTTAACTTTATCCCTACTAGTCCCTAGCTATACCTAAGGCTTATTAATATTTTAATAGTATTAATTGTCCTAAGTAACTATAAATAGCTTATATAACTTACTATTTTATATAACGTAAATTAAATTAACTTAATTAAAGACTAAAAGCTCTGCTTATATATAAATAGGGTATATATTATAATATTTAACTTTATATACTATTAAATAAGTAGTAATAGTATAGTTATAAATACTACTATAGCTAACTACTATAGAGGTATAAATAGTACCCTAGAGGTCTTAAAGTCTTATAACTACTATAAATACTTTAACTAAGTAAAGAACGTAGTTACTAGAGCTATAAAGCCCTAAGTAACTACTATTATTAGTATGTTTAGCAAGGCCTATATAACTATTAAGATGGATACTAACGATAGTAGGGAGCGGCTAAACTAACTATAGCTGCGCGGCTAACAACGGCGCGTTAGTTATAGAGGGATATAACGGCTAAGGGAAATAACGGAACGGTTAGTTTAGATTTAATAGGTTTAGAGGGACGGTCTACTAGATAGTTAAGTATATCGGAGGTATTTGAAAGGCGTGAGTGGTTTTAGTAGTATTAATAGTATAATTAATAGTTAAAATTAATTAAATACTCCTATTACTTTAAATCTATAGTAGCTGCGTTATAGTAGATAAATTCGTGTGCTAACTATTATTACCTATATGTAATGTATATGCTATTAGTTAGGGGGAGGGGGAAGGGGTCCTTAGTAGTAGGGTCTCTACTAGTAATGTATTTATAGTTCAGTAGCTACTTAGGGATACTAAGGAAAAGCTTAGGAGATATAGTTTTTTATATTTATATAATTACGTTTTTTTTATTTTCTTTATAGTTTTTATAGTAATAACTAATAGCTATTTATATAGTTTAAGTATTATTATAAAGCTTAAGGTTCTTAGTAAAAAGGTCTATAATACTTATAGTATAGTAAAAGTTATTAATACTATATAAAAGGGGGACGTTTTTAGGGATAACTACTAGGGGGCTAGATTCTATAGATATTAAGAAGTAAAGGCTTAGTAGCTTAAGTTTATAGTAAATAAAGCTTTTTAGGTAGTTACGTAAAAGTAGCTTTAGAGGTAGTACTATAGTACTAGTTAATAACTAGAAGTTTGTATTTAAGTTAATAGTATTTTAGAGGTTAAAAAAGACTCTTTAAGTTTAAATAGTATTTTACTAGGGGATTTGATTCTTAGGGCCCGTAAAAAAGATTTTACTAGTAGTTATATTAGTTATTATAGTAATATACTAATCTAAAAAGACTTATAGTAATTAATTAATTATATATAGTAAAGGGGTTATAGTATAAGGCTTTTAATTATTAAATTATGTGTTAACTAGTATATATATTAATGTATGTGTTTATATACTACTATACATAATTTTCGCCCCTATTACGCTCTACGCTAGCTATTGGGGGCTTAGTTGCTGGACCTTCTATTGATCCGGGCCGGCTCTTAGCTATTAACTTGTATGGGTAGCTAAAATCCGCTCTTACGCTGTTTAGAGTAGTAGGCTTAAATCTACGTAATCTAATATAATTAACGTGCTGTGACTACCGTAATTAATGTACTATAACTAGTGTAATTGACGTTTTAAAACCAATAAAATTAAGGTACTATACTTTATATAAAAAAATAGGCGTAATTGAGGTACTATAATTGTGATGCTATAATTATAGTAATTATACCACTACTCTACTAATTGCACTATAACTATAGTAATTATACTACGACTATAGTAATTACGCTATGAGTTATATATACTACAGCTGATATATATAATTCTATTAGTTAAAAATATAGAAACACTGTCCGGGTAACTAAATAATACTACCCGGCTAGTAGAACTTATTATAATAACCCTTTTAAGTATTTTTAAAGTTTAAACTTATTTTTTTGAAAAGTTATTAAAGTACTATAAACTCTTTAGTAGTATAATTAAGTATTAAAAACTTTTACTTTAGTTATTAATATTATAACGACATTTTATCAATGTGACGCTGCAAAAGTGGAACCACGATTACAACGCTGGTAATCGCGTATACGTACTTTCAGTACGACACACCCCCCCAGACTCTACGGTCTATAGTAGTAGAGACTGACTAAACGTTTCTTACCACGGGCTCTTACGTCCCGACCTAGGTACACCAACTAGGTGAACGAGTGTCGTTATGTTAACTCGAACCTACAGGGGGACGGGTATAGAGCCGTTCGCCTGTGGACGTACACGCATTACCACTATGGCACAGTAGGGTAGAAAGGGCTCATAACTGTGACGCTGCAAAAGTGGAACCACGATTACAACGCTGGTAATCGCGTATACGTACTTTCAGTACGACAATCAATTAGCTTTTTAGTAAAGTAAACTACTAAAGAGCTTGAAAATATATTTATGAAATAATTGTATTGTTTTCTTATTATTTATAAAAGAGGTATTTCTTATTATAAAAAGTACTTTTATACTACTTTTTATATTACTATAGTATATAATAAAGTAAACTAATTATACTATTAACGCTATTAAAACTACTGATACCTTTTCTATGCCTCTATATACTTAACCAGATGCCCGAACTCCAGCGGCGAGCACTGAAGTAGTGAGAGCGGAGCAAAAGGGCTAATATATAAATATATTAGTAATAATACTAAGCCTATGAGTATATTACTATTTTAACTTATATAATAAAATACTTTATATAAGTATAAGTAAGTAAGTTTTAAAGACTTAATTTTATTAATATTTAATATAAAAGTTAAAAAGCTATTTATATAATAATATATTACTTTAAAAGATTAAAGTTTTATAAATACTATTAATACTGTAACTACTCTAACTACCCTAACTACCCTAACTATCCTAACTACCCTAACTACTCTAACTACCCTAACTACCCTAACTACCCTAACTACCCTAACTACCCTAACCCCTAACCCTTTTTATATATACTACTAACCCTACTAACCCTTAAAATTAAATCCTAACCCCTAACCCTAATCTATAACCCTTAATTTTTAAGCTAATTACTCTATTTATTCTATTTATTCTATTTATTCTATTTATTCTATTTATTCTATTTATTCTATTTATTCTATTTATTCTATTTATTCTATTTATTCTATTTATTCTATTTATTCTATTTATTCTATTTATTCTATTTATTCTATTTATTCTATTTATTCTATTTATTCTATTTATTCTATTTATTCTATTTATTCTATTTATTCTATTTATTCTATTTATTCTATTTATTCTATTTATTCTATTTATTCTATTTATTCTATTTATTTTATTTATTCTATTTATTCTATTTATTCTATTTATTCTATTTATTCTATTTATTCTATTTATTCTATTTATTCTATTTATTCTATTTATTCTATTTATTCTATTTATTCTATTTATTCTATTTATTCTATTTATTCTATTTATTCTATTTATTCTATTTATTCTATTTATTCTATTTATTCTATTTATTCTAAACTTATTATTACTATTATATATACTATTACTATTATATATACTTGTGTTTTTTTTAAGTAGTTGTCTCGTCCGGACATTTCTATAAGTTGTTCCAAAAAGAATACACCATGGCCATGCATTATCAAATAGTGTAATTAAATAGAAGTATCCAATAGGGTGTATCCAGTAGCTTTGACCCCCTCTAGCTCTACTAAGTAGTCTCGAGCAGAGCTCGGCAGGGCGTACGTACCTTAACGCTTCCACTTACCTGCCCTTCCTACAGCGATAACGACGATGCCATCACCGACTATTATATATACTACTACTATTATATATACTATTACTACTATATATACTATTACGATTTTAAAATCCTCTTACTTATTTAGTAATTATAGATATTTTAACCCTCCAGGGGTCCTTCGGGGGCCCTCCGGGGGCCGCTGCGCGGGGCTCCACTGCGCGGGCCTCCCCCGGGGGGGGACCCCCCGGACCCCCCCTGCGAGGGCTACTGCGAGAGTTACTATAAAGGCTACTACTATAAGGGCTTTTACTATTAATTAATTAGCTATAGAGCACGGACCACCCCTATATCTACTAATAATAGTAGCTTGCGGCAGATATGACTAATAATAGTTAGCCTAGACTCCAGCCAATAGGAGCAGTAGAAGCTAGATTCACCTCCTATAAGTTCGCTTCGCGCCCGAAGTCATTAACACTCCTTCTACATAGCGCTCCGCTCAATTACTATTGTCCCTTTAAACTTGTTAAATTTAATTTAAACTATTCCGTTACTTTCTTTATAGGTTATATAGCTATAGCTAGTTTAGCTACTTAGTTCTACTATTATTAGTATTTATTTTAATATTTTTAGTTTTACTAAATATACTAATATTAGTTACTTAGGTTAATAAAACTTTAGTAGTTATATTTTTAGTTAATTATAGTATTTATAGTTATTTTTAGTATTAAAAGTTTTATAGTATTTAAATTCCTTAAGTATAAGTCAAGTATTATTTTTTTATAGTAAAGCTATTATTAAAGGTTTTATAGTATAAAACTTTTAAAATTATAAGTATTACTTTATTATTTTTACTTTAATAGTACTAGTTAGGAGTTATATTAATTATATAGGCTTCTATAGTATAAAAGTACTTTTTAGTAGTATTAATATTAGTTAATATTTATACAATTATATTTTTTATTTATTTTAAAGTTAAGTAGAGTAAGTAAGAATCTCTTTTTAGATATTATAAGTTATTATATATATAGTTATATAAAAGATAGAGTAATTAATAAAGGCTTTATTTATAGTGTTTTGTTTTTAATAGTAAGTACTACTAGGGCTTGTTAAGCTCTATACGTAGTATAATCTAACTAAAGGTTTGTATTAGTAAAGGTTTATTTTAATATATTAGTTACGCCTACTACTTATTAATAATAGTGTTATTATTATTACTAGTATATTTATATTTATATTTATAACTATATTAGGAAGAGTAGGTAAGTAGAAGTGTTAGAGTTAGAGGGGGTTAAGGCTATTGAATATACTCTATTAAATACTTTTATTTAATTATGTTACTTAAAAATATATAGTTATAATATATTCTTTTTAGAATAAGTTATAGAAATGTCTATATAAGATATTACTTAAAAAGAAATGTATAATAAAGTAATATAGTAAGTAAAAGTAGTAAATAACTTAGTTAGTAGTTTTAAAATATATTTAAAAGGGATTTATTAAGAAGTATAAGAGTTATAAAGTAGTAAAGGTAATACTTAGGTGACTTATAATAGTAGTATAAGGGATTAAGTTAACTTTTTTTAAAACTTTTTTACTTTTTGATATAATACTTAACTTAGAGTTTTAATAAAAGTTTTACTATTTAAGTAGTATTACTTAGTTATTAAAGTAGTACTTATTTTTATAGTTAATTATTTTAAAAGGAGTCTTTTATATAAGCATATATAGTATATAATCTATGTTTTTTTAGGTAGTTATTTTAGATAAATATTTTTATAAGTTATTCTAAAAAGAGTATACTATAGCTATATATTATATAGTAGTATAATTAAATAGAAGTATCTAATAGGGTATATCTAGTAGCTTTAACCCCCTCTAGCTCTACTAAGTAGTTTTAAGTACAGCTTAGTAGGGCGTATATACCTTAATGATTCTACTTACCTACTCTTCTAGTAATAATAATAATACTATTACTAATAGGTAGTAATATAAAAATAAACCTTTACTTATACGAACCTTTAGCTAAATTACACTATACATAGAACCTAATAAGCCCTAGTAGCGTTTACTATTAAAGAAAAAGGCACTACTATAAACAAAGCCTTTATTAATTCCTCTATCTTTTATATACATAAATAATAACCTATAATATCTAAAAAGAAGATCTCCACCCCGTCTACTTAGTACTAAACATATACTAAAATATAACTCTATAAATATTAATTAACTATATAAACTATAATAAGTACTTTATTACTAAAGGGGTTGATATAATTAACTTAACCCGTAACTAATAGAAATTCCTTAATAATAATAAAATAGAGTTTACTATTACTAGAATTTACTACTATAAAACCACTAATAATAACTATAATACTTAAGTAACTATAT
Organism: Colletotrichum musae; assembly: GCA_027406025.1. Lineage (NCBI taxonomy): Eukaryota > Fungi > Ascomycota > Sordariomycetes > Glomerellales > Glomerellaceae > Colletotrichum > Colletotrichum musae. Next base: position 2,074,259 of record JANVYC010000001.1, on the reverse strand, counting down.
ATAACTTATACTATAAGAATCTAGATACTATAAAAACCCTATATACTAAGGATAAGTATAAGTACTTACTAACTAAAGGATATAACTACTAGAGTTTTATCGGCCTAAATAGCTACTAATATCAGTATATTTAGTGAAGCTTATATATAATAATATTAAAATAGATACTAATAATAATAAAGAGCAGCTAAACTAGCTATAGCTATACAGCCTATAATAATAGCGCGTTAGTTATAGAGGGATATAACGGCTTAGGGAAGGGATAGTTTAGTTTAAATTAAATTTAATAGGTTTAGAGGGATAGTCTACTAAATAGTCAGGCGTATAGAAGATGTATAAAAGGTATTAGTAGTTTTAGTAGTGTTAATAGTATAATTAATAGTTAAAATTAATTAAAAATACTTATTACTTTGAATCTATAGAAGCTGTGTTATAGTAAGTAAATTTGAGTGCTATTTGTTAATTAACAATAAAAAAGATTAATAAAGTAGGTAGCTAGACGGCTATTCTCTAGAATACGTAGCCCGTAGGCCGTTAGTTACTCTAAAGAGGTTTATGATTTTTTTAGTTATAGAGTTTTATATATAGTACTAATTTATAAATATATAATTTATAAAGAACTTAATAAAAGTATACTTTTAAAGATAGTTAAAGTGTTTTTTTAAACTATATAGTAGCTATAAGTATATACGCCTTATAGTTGTATAATTTTAAGTATATAAAGCTAGGTTTTACTATTTTATTAACTTTAAGCTATTAATAGAGTACTTTTTAAAGGGTCTTTTATTTAAAAGCTACTTAGAGTATACAGTTATAGAAATAGGTTACTACCTTATAAATATTAAACTATATATTATAGAGTAGCTTACTATTTTTTTATATTGTTTAAGCCTTTATTTTAATAATAGCCTTTATATATTTAGTACCATTATTTTAATTTTAAGTATATAAAGTTAATAGTTTAATCCGCTTACTATACCTTTAGAGGCTATTTATAAAATAGTAGTATTTTCTAATTTTATTATTATATTTAAAAATAAGGATAATAATATTATACTAAACCTTTAAGAGTAAAATAAACTTTTTAAAAACCTTAATAAGTATTTTTATACTATAGTTATATTAATAGTGGTTTTAAGAATACTAAAAAACGTAGTTAGTAAATACTAATACTAATATAAACCTACTACAACCTTTAGTATATAAATAAAAGTTAAATATAATTTACTTACTAAAGTAAATATATATATATTACTTTTATTTGTGTTTTTTTTATAGTATTTAGTGTGGATATTTCGATAAGTATTGCTATCCGGGCGGTACTTTCTAGCTATCCGGGCGGTACTCTACTTTAGTCCTATACTAGGTCTCTAATTAGCTGTAACTACGCGCAATTACACTACGCGTAATTAAGCTGCTACTATGACTACGCGTAATTAAGCTACTACTGCGACTGCGCGCAATTGAGCTACTGCGACTACGTGTAATAAAGCTACTGTAACTACGCGCAATTAAGCTGCTACTGCGACTACGCGCAATTAAGCTGCTGCTGCGACTACGCGCAATTAAGCTGCTGCTGCGACTACGCGCAATTAAGCTACTGTGACTGCGCGCAATTAAGCTGCTGCTGAGACTGCGCGCAATTGAGCTACTGCTGTGACTGTGCGCAATTGAGCTACTGCGACTGCGCGCAATTAAACTGCTGCTGTGACTGCGCGCAATTAAGCTACTGCGACTACGCGTAATTGAGCTACTACTGCGACTGTGTGTAATTAAGCTACTGCGACTATGCGCAATTAATCTATATAGTTTTATTGGCCCGAAAAATAGAGCACCGCCTGGATAGCTAAAAGACACTGCCCGGATAGCAATACTCATTTCGATAAGGGGTTCTAAAAAGAATGTATTATAGCTATGTATTATTAAGTAGTGTAATTAAATAGAAGTATTTAATAGGGTGTATTTAGTAGCTTTAACCCCCTTTAGCTCTATTAAGTAGTCTTAAGTAGAGCTTAGTAGGGCGTACGTACTTTAATACTTTTACTTATTTACTCTTTTTACTATAGCGGTAGACGTGGACGTGGATATAGATATAGACGTAGATATACTAGTAATAATAACGATGCTATTATTAATAGGTGACGCTAAATATATTAAAATAAACCTTTACTTGTACAAACCTTTAGCTAGATTACGCTATAGGTGCTGTAGTATACTATAGGGCCTAATAAGCCCTAGTAGTATTTATAATTAAAGAAAAAGATACTACTACAAGTAAAGCCTTTATTAATTCCTCCGTCTTCTATATACATATATAACAACTTAAAGTACTTTATTAAGTAAACTACCTACTACAATATTTAATAAAAGGTTGCCTACTAACTTCCCCTATAGCTAGGATAAATACTATAGCTAATTTATTACTATATAGATTAAGATAAACTATAAAAAAGGCTATAACTACCTTTTTAGCTTAAGTATAGGCCCTAGTACTAATTTAACACTTAACTAAAACGATCTTTTAAATAATATAAAAGTGTTTTTTACTATATTTAGTACTCTAAACTATTAAACTACTAGAAATTAGCTTAAAGTAGATATAATAGTACGTAAATTATAAAACAAAACTACTATAGATTTCCTATAGTTTAAAAATAACTATAAATACTTTAACTAACTAAAGAACACAGCTACTAGTATTATAAAGCCCTAAGGGGCTAATATTAGTAGAGTATTACTATCCGGGCGGTGTCTTTTAACTATCCGGGCAGTACTCCACTTTTACTAGCCAATAGGACTATATAGCTCAATTGCGCACAGTCGCAGTAGTAGCTTAATCGCGCATAGTTATAGTAGCTATTAGATTATGTAGCTTAGAGCCGCTAGTACGTTATAACGTATAGGCGGATTTTAGCGTTTAAAAAAACTAATAGCTACTCTAGAATAACGTTTTACTAGCTTTAAAGGCTATAGTTATATTTAGGGGCTTAAAGGCCTATAATACTATTAAAGTAAAAAACGCATTAATAGTACTATAAACTATAAAATAATATATAATATTAATATATATAATATATATAAAATCTAATAATTAAAAATTTTATTTTACTACCCCCTTTACTATATATAATTAATTATTTCTAAACTACTCTATTAAATACAAAAATCACTATAAATATCCTTTTAACCCCTTAAAAACTAACTTTAATAGCCTAGTTACTTAGTACTTATAACTCTATAACTTTTAAATACTTATAAATACCCTTAATATATAAAAAGCTCTTAACTTAACCTTTATACTTCTAAAGCCCCTTATTAGTAATACCCTACCCTAAAAGCCGCGTTTTAGTAACTACCTAAAGTCTATTACTTATTATAACTCTAAACTAAAAGCCCTTTACTTCTAAACTATAAAATCTAAAATAAATAAACTTACTATAAATATTCTACCTTAAGTACCTCTAAATAAAAACCTCCTGCTTCTATTTAAAGCTATAAATTACTACTATACTAAAATAATAACTAACCTCTTTAAAAAGGCCCTTAAATACTATATTAACTCTTTATTCCTTTATTATATAATAAAAGTAATATACTAAAAATAAAAATAAAAACTAAAAATACTATTATTCTTTAAATATAAAGTACTATTATTAAAAAACTTAAAATCTAGTACTACCTAAGTACTTTAAAACTAACTATTTAAATTTAAAACCTTTATAAATACTTTAAACTTATAAAAAATATATACTATTAATATACTAACTAGCTTTATATTAACTACTTTATTATACTCTATAATAAGTAGCTTATAATAAAAACTACTATAACTAAGTAGTTTATAATATAAGTTAATAATAGATATAAAAGCTGTACTATTAAACTTAAAGTAGCTTATAAAGGAGACCTATAAATCTATAAACTACTTTACTCCTTTAACTATTTACTACTTTAATTTTAAACTAAAAGCCACTATATAATAATAAATAATAATTAAAATAACTATAGTTTTAATAAAACTATTACTAAAATAACTACTATAATTAAATAAATACTAAAAACTATAGAATATAAAAAGAGTATTACTATCCGGGCAGTGTCTTTTAGCTATCCAGGCAGTGCTCCACCTTTACTAGCTAATAGGACTATATAGCTTAATTACGCGCGGTCGCTGTAGCTCAATTGCGCGCAGTCGCAGCAGCTTAATTACGCATAGTCGCTATAGCAGCTTAATTACGCGCAGTCGCTACAGCAGCTTAATTACGCGCGGTCGCAGCAGCTCAATTGCGCGCGGTCGCAGCAGTAGCTCAATTGCGCGCGGTCGCAGTAGTAGCTTAATTGCGTATAGTAGGAGCTAATTAGAGACCTAGTATAGGACTAAAGTAGAGTACCGCCTGGATAGCTAAAAGACACCGCCCGGATAGCAATACTCTATAAAAAAAGTACTTAAAGTGCCTTTACTATTAATAAAGTAACTCTCTATAACTCTCTAAAGTACTTTAATAATAAATACAATAATACTAACTCTAAAAAATTATAGAATAAAGTCTTATTAGCGTCCCTAGCCCCTTTACTCTATTAACTCCCTTTTACCCTACTTATATAATACACTACTACCTTAAAAATTACTTTTATACTTTTTTAAAGCGCGTATATACTAGGTAAAAGCCGCTTAATTACTACTATAAATAAGTAAAAAAAAACCTTATAAATAATAACTAACTAATTAAGTATATTAAAGAGATTTAAAACTAGTAACTATATAGCTACTATATAGGGAATCTTAAGTATCTATAAGTAGCTTTTTAAACTACCTAAAGTAAAGTTCTTATACTATACCCTTTTAAAAACTCCTACCTATTTAACTCTAGTATATTTATTTATATATTTAAAAATATAAAGTACTTTAAAAACCTATAAATTATAAGTATAAAGGACTTTTTTTAAACTAAATTTAAGCCCCTTAAAATTAATAAATATAGAAATATAAGTATATATATTATACTAGTTAATAGTATAAAGTCTAACTTATATCTCTATAATATTACTTTATATATATCTATAGTAATTAACCTTGTTTTTTATAAATAACTCTATAAATATAAGTCCTAATAAAATAAACACCCTAAATAGCCCTTTATACTATAAAAGTCTAACTATAACCCTTTTAGCTATATTAAAACTATATATAACTAAAAAGTATTAAAATTTAATAAACTCTTAAACTAAGCGCTATCCTATAAAGCCTCTACATAAGCCACTTAATATACCTATACTCCTTATTAATAGCACAAATACTACCTGTATTAATAATAATCTCTAAAAAGCTTTAAAGAAATATAGTACTAATAACTTAACTACCTAGGCCCTAAACTACTTTACTACCTTAACTCTTTAGCTTATAGTATTTAAATTACTATTACCCTTATAAATTAAGAAGTATTTATAAAGGCCCTTTTAAGTACAATACCTATAGTATTAATAAAGTAAAACGGATTATTAACTATAAACTGTATAAAAGTAACGCATATACACGCCCTAGTAAGTATATTATATTTAACTTCTATCTATATAGTAAAAACTATAGTAAGTTTACTTTAGTACTAGTATTTACTAACTATATCTCTTAATACTCCTAAAATTACTATTTATATAACTATAGTATAAAGATACTTATTAAGGTCTTTAAAAAGTTTATTTTACTTTTAAAAGTCTAGTATAATATTAATATATAAGTTTTTAAGTACAATAGTAAAAATAAAAGATACTACTATTTTATAAATAACCTCTAGAGGCAAAGTAAACGCATTAAGCTATCGGCCCTATATACTTGAAATTAAAACAGCAGTACTAAGCGCGTTAAAGCTGTTATTAAAAAAAAAGGTTAAATAATATATAAAAGTAGTAAACTACCCTATAAAGTATAACTTAATGTTTATAAAGTAGTAACCTACTTTTATAACTATATACTTTAAATAACTTTTAATTAAAAAACCCTATATAAAGTACTCTATAAACAGCTTTAAAATAATAAAACTATAAAACCTAGTCTTATATACTTAAAGTCCTATAGTTATAAAGTATATACCCTTATAGCTATAGTCTAGTTTAAAAGAAAGTACCTTAACTACCTTAAAAGCTATACTTTTATAAACGTCTTTATTAAATATATATCTACTAACTAATATTAAGTTTAAAACCCTATAACTAAAAAAATTATTATTATATATAACGTAACGTTTAATAAAAAAGCGTTTTATAATAATAACCCAGATTTATTTACTAGTAACTATAACAACCTTAACCTATATACTATTACTAAGTAAGTTTAAAAGAGCCTTATAGTAACTAATAAAACTAACTCTTAAGTATAACTCTACTTATTACTACTAAATAAAAAAAACAATAAAGTATCCCCTTTTATAAACTCCCCTAATAACGTTTTTAATAAACTTAACTTAAATAATACTACCTTTAATAATAATAAACCTTATAACTACAAATACTCCTTTATTTACTTTAAACTTTTATTTACTCTTTTTAACTTACCTATATTATTCTTTTAAGTATTAATAAAAAAAAACTAGTACTTAAAAAGGCGGACTAGAGTTAAGTTAATAAATAAAAACCCCTACTTTATAAACTCTTATTAACCTATATTTATAACTAAGTTTATAAATCTATAATACTAGTCTATATTTATAACTAAGCCTATAAACTAAGTTACTCTTATAGTCTATATACCCTAGTATAAATAAACGTTTTATAAAGCCGCTTTTTTAACTAGTACTTTATTATTATTTTAAAATACTCTATAATAAAGCTACTTTTAAACTAGCTATTTAGTTACTTATAACTTATTAGAGGGGACCTTTAGTATTTAATATACTATAGGGGCGTTTTAAGATATAAATATTAAATACTTTAATAGTAAGATTTAGTTATAAAGAAGGATAGGCTAGTTATAGACTAAAGTTCCTATACCTAGTACCTATTAATAAGAACTCTAACCCCTATTTATGTCTTATATAGAAGTATAAGCCTACCTCTATACTACTTTAATTAAAGTAGCTAAAATAAACTATTTATAAAGCTACTATAAAACTAACTCTTAAAAAGAGGTTCTTAAAAGTACTACTAAGGGCTTTTAGATTCTAAAATACTATTAAGTCTATATATATAAACTAAATAAGTATAAAGGACTTTTTAAAATTAAAGCGCGCTTTATTATACGTAGCGACTAGTAACTAAGAAATAAATAAAATACCTATACTTCTATACTTACTAGTATATCGTTTTAAATACTTATAGCTATTATAAACCACTTTAACTTAAAGCTTTTATAGTATAATACTATAAATACATTTATTAAAGTTCTACTTAATAAGGATATTTATATATAAATACCTCTTAAGTATTAAAGGCTTAAATATATCCTTAAACTTAATAAAGTACTTTATAGTCTATACTACTTTCTACTCCTATAGTAACACTACTTAAAAGCTAGTTTAAAAAAACTTAGACTAAAGCGCGTAGTAAGTAAAGATTACTATTAAATAAGTAGCCGTATTATCTTCTTCTTCTATATTAATAACTATATTTTATATTTCCCTTCTAAATACTATAAAAAGGCCCTTTTACTTATAAAAAAGCTTTAAAAACGTTACTTTTTTAAAAATAGTAAAGACTTATAATAGTTCTTAAAAATTAAAGTTATCTACAACTATACTATAAAGCGCCTTTAACTCTTATAATCTATATATATTAATAAAGTTATTAAACACTTAAAAAAGTAAGGCCTATAAGTTAAATAACTATATATTTTTTTAATTTAATTACTTAAACTACTCTCTTATAAAAGTACTACTTTATATACAGACACTAACGTATACTAAAGTAACGTTAAATTAATTATATATAGTACTATAATAACTTAGCTAGACGTAGCCCTTACTATAAGCCGTTTTGTATACTTTAACTATAACCCTAGCTCTAAGTACTTTAAAGAAGCTAAATAAGCTATTAAATACCTTACCACTAAGTATACTCTCTACCTTAAATTTAATTATAAAAAAGGCGGTTATAATAATAGTTTAGTAATTACTTTAAATACTAGCTTTATTAATAATATATTAAACTATAAAAGTTTTTAAGTATTTATTATTAAGCTTTTTAGTAGCTTTATTAATTAATAAACTAATAAGTAGAATACTATAACTATATTTATAACTAAAGCTAAACTCCTTACCCTTTTTTAAATAGCTAAAGAGGTTATTTTTATAAACTATTTAATAATTACTTTTTATATTAACTTTAATAAAAATACCTTTAGTAATAAAGCCGCTTTTATAGTACTAGTACTAAGTATATATATTTAATATAATAATTAATAAATAACCCGCCTTATTAATAAAGAAATAGTCTAACTACGTATAAAACTCTACTACGTTAATATCTATAACTACTAGTTATATTAAAAAGTTTAAAAAGGCTATATTAAAGTTAAATACTAACCCATAGTATAGCTTATAATAAATAGCCTTATAAAGCTACTTACTAGTACCTACTTTAAAATCTTTTTTAAATAACTTAATATAGTAAATTAAATAAAGTAACTTTAAGTACTTTATAATACTAAACTCTAAAAAAAGTAACTAAAAAGCCTTAACTTTACTAATAATAAATAAAGTAAAGGAATTATAGCTTTTAAGTACTTTAAAAACAGTATTACTCTTTTTACTATAAAGATAAAAGTTTAATAAAGATAATAGAACTACTTAAAATAAAAACTTTAAAAGAATTATAGCCCTAAAGAGGTAAGTTATATAAAAGTAACTATAAAGTAGTTAAAGTATAACTAGTATATAATTTTATTTATAAATAAATCTAATAAAGTCCTTAAAAAGCCCTTATTAAAAAAGTATATTAGATTATATAGCTTAAAGCCGCTAGTATATTATAATATATAAGTGGATTTTAGCGTTTAAGGAGACTAATAGCTACTTTAGAATAACGTTTTACTAGCTCTAAAGACTATAGCTGCGTTTAGGGCCTTAAAGGCCTATGATACTATTAAGGTAAAAAACGCATTAATAGCACTATAGGCTATAGAATAACACACAACGTCAATATACGTAATATACGCAAAATCTAATAGCAGTAGCTTAATTACGCGCGGTTACTGTAGCTTAATTACGCACGGTCGTAGTAGCTTAATTACACACAGTCATAGTAGCAGCTTAATTACACACAGTCGCTACAGTAGCTTAATTACGCACAGTCACAGCAGCTCAATTACGCGCAGTCACAGCAGTAGCTTAATTACGCATAGTCGCAGCAGCAGCTTAATTACGCGTAGTCGCAGTAGCAGCTTAATTATGCACAGTCGCAGCAGTAGCTTAATTGCGCGCAGTCGCAGTAGCTTAATTACGCACAGTCGCAGTAGCAGCTTAATTGCGCGTAGTTATAGTAGTAGCTTAATTACGTATAGTAGAAGCTAATTAAAGACCTAGTATAAGACTAAAGTAGAGCACTACCTAGATAGCTAAAAGACACCGCCCGGATAGTAATACTCTATTAGTATATTTAGTAAAGTAATATTAAGATAGATACTATTAGATTTTATATATACTATATATATTAATATTATATATTATTCTATAGCCTATAGCGCTATTAACGCGTTTTTTACTTTAATAGTATTATATATCTTTAAGCCCCTAAACGTAACTATAGCCTCTAAAGCCAGTAAAACGTTATTCTAAAGTAACTATTAGTCTTTTTAAATACTAAAATCCACCTGTGGATCCAGGCAGTCCTTTAGTAGTAGGTAGTGTTCGAACTTGGCGACGGCCACCTGCGTCTCGGGCAGAAGGTCCATAAAGTTGGTGCTACTGTTAAGGCCACCAAGGCCCATGTCTTTAGCGGCCTGGCCGGCTCTAAAGAAGTCTCTGAAGGCCGTGGCTGAGAGGCTCAAGCCCTTGGGTATCATATAGTCGTTGGGCTGTATCGAACTCATCGTGTAGCAGCAAGTTTGGTGTTTTGGGATTGTCGAATGCGTAGGAATGTGGAAGACGGGAGGAATCGACAAAGGCCTCGCTCGCAGCAGTGCCTTTTTCTTCAATCGTGAACGCCACTAGGGCTCGTCAGGCCCTACGCACAGCGTGATCCAGCCGAAGGTTCGTACAAGCAAAGGTTTGTTTCGACATCGCCGCCTATCGGTGATGGCATTGTCGTTATCGCTACTGCCACCGCGCCGCGCTTCGTGGCGCAAGAGCAGGCAGGCGGAAGTCATCGTAAGTGCAGCATTGCCCTCCAGGCGATGACTTCGGGCGTCATGGTTGGTACAGCTGGAGGGGGTCAACATTAGCAACGTATCTTTTTTTTAAACAACCTTTACCCATTACCTTACTAGATATATACGTTTGGCCAAAACGCATTTTTACTAAATTTTTTACTAGGAATATTCTCTATTTAGTGGATTTATTCGTTTACCTTACTACAAGTAGTACTGTAAATATATTAAATACATAAATACTAAAATCCACCTATATATTATAGTATATTAATAGCTTTAAGCTATATAATTTAATATACCTCTTTAGTAAGGGCCTTATAAGGGCCTTATTAAATCTATTTATAAATAAAATTATATACTAACTATACTTTAATTACTTTATAGTTACTTTTATATAACTTACCTCTTTAAAACTATAATCCCTTTAAAGTTCTTATTTTAAGTAGTTTTATTATCCTTATTAAACCTCTATTCCTATAGTAAAAAGAGTAATACTATTTTTAAAGTACTTAAGAACTATAATCCCTTTACTTTATTTATTATTAATAAAGTTAAAGCCTTTTAACTACTCTTTTTAAAACTTAGTATTATAAAGGACCTAAATTTACTCTATTTAATCTACTATATTAAGCTACTTAAAAAAGATTGTAAAGTAGGTACTAGTAAATAGCTTTATAAAGCCGTTTACTATAAACTATACTATTAGCAGTTAGCTTAGTAGTTACGAGTCTACCCGACCCTACTTTGTAAGAGGTAGAGGTAGTAGGTTCGAATTCTACGCCGCCCGAGGGGTTTTTATACTCTAACTATACGTCACGCACCTATATAGCACAGCTATTAGACTTTTTAGGAGTAGGGGGCTACTACTCTAATTAACTATACTACGTGGCCCGTGCGCTACTTCTAGTTAATAAGAGTAGGCGGCCCCTACTAGGCCGTATACAATATATACGCACCTTCCCTTATATAAGCAGGCATCCCCTAACTTACACTTAACCTATCTTTACGTATAACCTTTACTACTACCTTACTAAATAGTCGTATATTTTCCTACTAAGTTTTTCTACGCACCCTTTACTAGAATATTATATAATTAAAAAAGGTTAAAAGCCTATTACTTAGTAAATTCCTTAATTATATATAAGTAAGCTTATAGAATAATATAACCTATATATATAAACTATACTATAAATTAGTATTTAACTTTAATATAGCCTTCCTAAGCCTTTTAATATAACTAGTAGTTATAAATATTAATATAGTAAAGCTTTATATATAATTAAACTATCTCTTTATTAATAAAGTAAGGGAGCTATTATTAAGTACCCCTAACCCTAGTATTAAGCACCCCCGTGTGGCTGAAGCCTCTGACCGTCAGCTTCCCTCCACCACCTCTACTACCACCACCACCACCACTACTACTACTAATACTACTACTACTATAATAACTACTACTACTATTATTACTACTATTATAATAATTACTATAATTATAGACTTAATATTATAAGTCTTTTTATAGATTTAATTTACTTAAATATATATAATAAAGTATTTTTAAAAAATATAAATTATACGTATTTAAACTACTATATTTTTTTAAATAAACTATAATTAAACTTTTATATATATATATATATATATATTTATTTATATTTATTACTATAGTATAATTTATAATAAAGTAAAAAGTATCTATTTATTGAAGAGTATTTTAAATAAAGTAGTTTAATAAAAATATATATAAATTAAATATATATATTTAATAAGCTTTTAAGTAAGTACTAAAATATATATATACTACTTTTAAAAAAACTATTATTAATTAGTAATAATATACTTATTTTATTTTAAATATATTATAATATTTAAAACTCTTTTATTTAAGTTAAATAAACTTTTATTTAAAAACTAAACTACTATTAATACTAGTATTAATATTTATACTACTATATATATTAAAAAAAAATTAATCAAAAACTTTTTAAATAATAATATATATTATATTTAAAACTATTTTAATAATAACTTTTTACTATTAATTAAGTATTAATAAATAAGTTTAATAAAGTATAGTATTTATATTTACTTTATTATAAAAGTAATAAATATTCTAGTATCTAAGTAAAAGAGCGGGCGCCCGTAGTAGCATTTAAGGCCACTAGTGCGTTTAAGGCTTTAGTCTCTAGCTTAGGTAATCAATTGCGCGCACACAGCACGCAGTACTTATATGCCTCCTTAATGTGATTACGAGATCTCCTTAATGACATTGCGATTTTATAAGTACGTAAAGACCCTAGGGGTAACTAGGCCCTAGGTAGAAACCACACGTTTTAGTTCATAAGTCAGGACTCGAACACACGAGGTGCATGCGTAACACAGGAGTGTAAGCAGGCTTATAACCTCTAAGTAAAAGGGCAGGCGCCTACCGTAGCATTTAAGGCCACGGTCGCGTATTTAAGGCACGGGACCTTCTAGCTTAAGTAATCAATTGCGCGCACACAGCACGCAGTGCTTATATAGTATATATATTTATACTTATATATATATATTAAGTTCTATTTAAAAATATTCTTTTGAATAGTTTTCTATGTTTAATTAAAGTATTAATAATTTTTACTTTACTTTAATAAAACTTATATATAATAAACCTCTTTTTATAAACATTATAATATTAATATAAAATATACTAAAATATAATATATTTTTAAAACTTAAGTAGTAAGTTTAATAAACTATATTATATATATAATTTATAATATAAATTAATATTTATTTTAATATTATTTAATATTATTTTAGTATAATTTAGGTATTATTTTAGTATTATTTTTATATATTTGATATTAATACTTATTATATAACTATAATTGTAAAAGTAGTAAGTTTTATAGTAGTAGTAATAATAGTAGTAGTAGTAGTAATAAAGGTAGTAGTAGTAGTAGTGGTGGTGGTGGTGGTGGTGGTAGTGGTAGTGGTAGTGGTAGTGATAGTGGTAGTGGTAGTGGTGGTGGTGGTTGTGGCTGGCTGTGGCTAGAGGGGTGCTCAATAATACAAATGGGGGTGCTTAATAATAGCTCCCTAAAGTAAATTATTTATTACTTATTATATTAAGAGTTCTACTAGCTGGACAGTGTTATTTAGCTACCCGGGCAGTATCTCTACCTTTCTAACTAATAGAATTATATACATCAGTCGCAGCTAGCTCGTAGTATAATTACTATAGTTATAGTATAATTACCACGGTTGTAGTACAATTACCATAGTCATAGCGTAATTTATTACAGTTATAGTATAATTACTATAATTATAGCGTCGTAATTATAGTACCTTAATTACACCTATTTTTATATATAAAGTATAGTACTTCTATTTTTTTAGTTATAAAACATTAATTACGCCGGTTATAGTACGTTAACTACGCTAGTCGCAGTATATTAATTACACCGGTTGTAGTACGTTAATTACGCCGGTTATAGCACTTGTGGTGTAGTACGTTTCCTATGCGACTAATAGGAAGGCTTAAAATCGGATGTAGTGGAGACACTGCCCGGGCAGCTAAACAACACTGCCCGGCTAGCAAAACTCTATATTAAATATATATACTTAGTACTAATACTATAAAAGTAGCTTTATTACTAAAGGTCTTTTTACTAAGGTTAACATAAAAAGCAGTTACTAAACAGCTTATAAAAATAGCCTTTTTAGCTACTTAAAAAAGAGTAAAGAACTTAGCCTTAGTTATAAATATAGTTATAGTATTTTACTTATTAACTTATTAACTAATAAAGCTACTAAAAAGCCTAATAGTAAATACTTAAAAGCTTTTATAGTTTAGTATATTATTAGTAAAACTAATATCTAAAGTAATTATTAAACTATTATTAGGGCTGCTTTTTTTATAACTAAATTTAAAGTAAAAAGTATACTTTATAGTAAAGTATTTAATAGCTTATTTAGCCTCTTTAAGGTACTTAAAGCTAGAGTTATAGTTAAAGTATATAAAATAGTTTATAATAAGGGCTACGTCTAGCTAAGTTATTATAGCACTATATATAATTAATCTAATATTGCCTTAGTATATATTAGTATCTATATATAAAGTAGTACCCTTATAAAAAAGTAGCTTAAGTAATTAAATTAAAAAAGTATATAGTTATTTAACTTATAAGCCTTACCTTTTTAAATACTTAATAGCCTTATTAATATATAGAAATTATAAAAACTAAAAGCACTTTACAGTATAGTTATAAATAACTTTAATCCCTAAGAACTATTATAAGTCTTTACTACTTTTAAAAAAGTAACGTTTCTAAAGCTTTTCTATAAGCAAAAGGGCCTTTTTATAGTACTTAAAAAGAAAGTATAAAACATAGTTATTAACGTAAAAATAATAATAATATAGCTACTTATTTAATAGTAATTTTTACCTACTATATACTCTAGCTTAAACTCTTTTAAACCAACTTCTAAATAGTATTACTATAAAAGTAAAAAGTAGTATAAACTATAAAGTACTTTATTAAACTTAAAAATATACTTAAACTTCTAATACCTAAGGGGTATTTATATATAAACGTCTTTATTAAATAAAACCCTAATAAACGTATTTATAGTATTGTATTATAAAAGCTTTAAATTAAAGTAGTTTATAATAGCTATAAGTATTTAAAATAATATACTAATAAATATTAAAGTATAAGTATTTTATTTATATTTTAGTTATTAGTTACTATATATAATAAAGTATACTTTAATTTTAAAGAATCTCTTATACTTATTTAACTTATATATATAAACCTAATAGTATTTTAGAATTTTAAAGCCCTTAGTAGTACTTTTAAAAACCTCTTTCTAAAAGTTAGTCTTATAGTAACTTTATAAATAATTTACCTTAACTACCCTAATTAAAGTAGTATAGAAGTAAATTAATACTTCTATATAAAACGTAAATAAGAGTTAAAGTTCTTACTAATAAGTACTAAGTATAAGAACTTTAGTTTATAACTAACCTATTCCTTCCTATAGCTAAATCTTACTATTAAAGTATTTAATATCCGCGTTTTAAAATGCCCCTATAGTATATTAAATACTAAAGGTCCCCTTTAATAAGTTATAAGTAACTAAGTAACTAACCTAAAAGTAGCTTTACTATAAAGTATCTTAAAATAACAATAAAGTACTAGCTAAAAAAGCAGCTTTATAAAACATTTATTTATACTAAAGTATATAAGCCTCTAGAGCAACTTAATTTATAAACTTGTCTATAAATACAAACTAATAAAAGCTTATAAAAAGAAGTTTTTTATTTACTAACTTAGCTACAGCCCACCTCCCTAAACACTAGTCTTTTTTAATTAATACCTAAAAAAACAAAATAAATAAGTTAAAAAGAGTAAATAAAAGTTTAAAGTAAATAAAAGAGTATTTATAGTTGTAAAGTTTATCGTTATTAAAAGCAGTATCACCTAAATCAAGCTTATTAAAAACATTATAAAAAGAGTCTATAAAAAGAAATACTTTATTATCTTCTTTACTTAACAATAACAAACAAAGCCACACTTAAAAGTCAGTTTTACTAGCTACTATAAAGCTCTTTTAAACCCACTTAACAATAGCGCATAGGTTAAAGTTATTATAGTTACTAATAAGTAAATCTAAGTTACTATTATAAAACGCCTTTTTATTAAATATTATATTATATATAATAGTAATCTTCTTAGTTATAAAGTTCTAAATTCAATACTAATCAATAAACGTATATCTAATTAAAAAACCCACAAAAACACAGCCTTTAAAGCAGTTAAGGCACTTCTTTTTAAACTAAACTACAACTATAAAAGCATATACTTTACAGCTATAAAACCTTAAGTACATAAAGCTAAGTTTCACAATTTCGTTATCTTAAAGCTACTTATAAAGCACCTTATATAGAGTCTTTTAACTAAAAGCCACTTAAAGTATATAGTTATAAAAATAAATCACTACTCTATAAATATTAGACTATACTTTATAAAGCAACTTACTACCTTTATATATCGTTTAACCCTTTATTTTAATAATAACTTTAATATACTTAATACTACTATTTTAATCCTAAGTATATAGAACTAATAGCTTAACGCATTTACCTTACCTCTAAAGGTTATTTATAAAACAATAGTATCTTTTAATCTCACTATTATACTTAAAAATCTATATATTAACGTTATATTAAACCTTTAAAAACAAAATAAACTTCTTAAAAACCTTAATAAATATCTCTATACTATAGCTATATAAATAGTAGTCCTAAGAATATTAAAAAACACAATGAATAAACACTAGTACTAAAGTAAACCTACTATAGCCCTTAGTATATAAGTAGAAGTTAAACGTAATATACTTACTAGAGTGCGCGTACACATTACTCTTATACAGCTCGTAGTTAATAATCTACTTTACTTTACTAATACTATAAGTATTATACTTAAAAACGGCCTTTTTAAACGCCTCTAAACTATAAAGAATAATAGTAATTTAAATATATTATAATAGCTAAAGCTATTTGGGGCTGCGTACATAAGTAACTACTTACTTTAGCGGCTTACTTAAGTAACCTCGCTCTGTCTCTAGCCCTTATAAGGGGGCCTTTGCTTTTACTCCCGTATATCGTAGGACTTAGAGATTAAGCTGTTACTTTACTTTACTTTAACTACTTATACTTAGCTGTATAATAGTTATAAGCCTAGCTTATACTATACTTCTAAACTACTATCTTTAAAGTAAACGTACTTATTAAGAAATATTTATATAAATACTTTTTTATTACTATTTTAATTTTCCTACTACTATTTTAATTTAATAATATTAAGTTTAACTTTAAAGTTAACTTCCTACTTTCTATCCTTCTATAAGTTTATAAAGCGTTATAACTACCCCGTATAGTATAAGAACCTTTAAATTAAAGTAGTTATATAAAGAGTCTAGCCCTAAATTAACCCTAATAACCTTAAATTACTAAATAAGCCCCTAAAAGAAGTATCTTTAATTTTACTTACTTAGTAGCTAAAAGATAAAAACGCAGAAATAAAGCGAATTTATTATATTTACTTTAGCCTTTAGGAAAAAAACGCAACTTAGTATTAACTAAGTAGTTTAATCAAAAGTAATAATAGTAAAGACCCTCTTTAGTAACCTAGAGTATAAATCTATTTAAAGAGTAAAGTAAAGAGTATTTAAGTTATAGGGGAGTAATTTAAAGATACTTTAGAGCCTACTAGGAGTAACGAGACTCCTAAGTAATATATATTTAATAATAATAAGCCTAAGTTAATTCCTAACCCACTTCTTACTAAATAGAGTAAAGGAGTACTTAAGGAATACTTTAGTTATATTTTTAATAGATTCTTTAATAATAAAGTCTAGAAGTAAAAGGTTAAGGCTTTTAAAGAAATTTAAATATATATTAATAACTTAGTTTTTAATAAGAGACCGACTAAATTCCCTGTACTGCCCGCATATCCTCCCTGTATAGGGCAGTCTCTACTATATATCCCCGGGCTCCTATTAGTTGGATTAGGCTACAAACAACAAAAACAGCGAAAACGGCGAAAACCACGGTTTATACAGCCGGCTCTAAATTACTTAAAACCGAGGTCTTTTTAATTTTAAATTAAATATTATATCTTTTTTACTGTTATGACTATACTTAATTAGGCTTAACTGCTTAAGTAATTGTATATATAAAGTTAGTAATTAATCCCCGTAGCTTTAGGATTAATAGCTGGATTACTTTTAATTATTCTAAGGCCCGGTAAATATCTTAAGGGTATAAACCTAACCTATTCTTATTTATCCTACTTTATTAAAGCTAAAACTAATCCTCTTTTACAATCCTAACTATAGCTCTGTCCCTAATATCCTCTACAGCTAGCTACTACTCTATAGCTAATTACTACTCTACAACTAGCTCTACGGGCCCGGCTTCTATAGGGACGGCTACGGGGACGGCTATATAGTAGGGCTGCTGCCGGTAGTGGCGCAATAAGTGGCTACTGAAGTTCTGTAATAATATTATCCTATAGCTACTTAGCCTTACCCTCCCTTTCCTAATAAAACGGATCCTAAGTTTGTATTACTTATAAACCTTATTAGTAGTTGGTTTTATAGAGTAGCTATTAATTAGTATTAGGTTCCTAGGATAGGAGTATAGTAACGGGGATATTCTAAGACTTATTATAAAACTAGCTACAGCCTATGATTATAATAGGATTAAGGATCTAGTAAAGAGGATCTTTATTAAGTAGGTTATAGTAGAGATATTATTATAGGTAGTAGTTAAAGTAGGAAAGTAGGGTATTACTCTAGAGATATTACTTAATAGTATAGGAGTAGGGGAGGCTATACTGCGATATAAACTACTATATATAAGCCTTATTAACAATTTAACTTTTTAGCTTTGTATAGATAAGCTAATACTATTTATTAATAAGTTTTAAAGCCTTTTTAGTATAGTAGCTATAAATATCACCTATTTATACTTTAGTACAGTTACTTATACTAAACTTATAGAGTTAATAAGTTTTTTTATTTATAAAACCTAATATATATATATTCTTTTAATTTTTAATTAACTATTTTATATATTTAATAAAGAAGTATAAATTAGTTATTAAATTAAAGAAGTAGCTCTTAATTTCTTTATATAAACTCTTTATACGTAATATAACGCGTATACTAAAGTTACAGTACTAATTAATAAAGTAACTAATAAACTCTTTATAATTTGTATTTTTTTATAGTATCTAGTACGGACATTTCGATAAGGGGTTCCAAAAAGAATGCATCATAGCCATGCATTTTTAAGTAGTGTAATTAAATAGAAGTATCCAATAGGGTGTATCCAGTAGCTTTGACCCCCTCTAGCTCTACTAAGTGGTCTTGAGCAGAGCTCAGCAGGGCGTATATACCTTAACGATTCCACTTACCTGCTCTTTTTGCAGCAATAACGACGATGCTATTACCGATAGGCGGCGGGCGCGACTGATATATCAAAACAAACCTTCACTTGTGCAAACCTTCAGCCGGATCACGTATAGGGCCTGACGAGCCCTAGTAGCGTTTACTATTAAAGAAAAAGGCACTATAAGTAAAGCCTTTATTAATTCCTCCGTCTTCTATACACACAAACAACAACCCTTAAAGCTATAATATCTAGAAAGAAGATCCCCGCCCTGTCCGCCTGGCGCTAGGACACACACTAAAACGTAACCCTATAGATATTAACTAACTATATAAGCTATAACAAGTACCTTATAACTAAGGGGGTTAATATAATTAACTTAACCTATAACTAGTAGGAATTCTTTAATAATAATAAAGTGAAGCTTACTATTACTAGAATCTACTACTATAAAACCACTAATAACAGCTGTAACACCTGGACAACTATAAATAACTTATACTAGGGAAATTAAGATAATATAGAAACCCTAAATGCTAAGGATAACTACGAGTACTTTAACTAGCTAAAGGACGCGGCTGCTAGAGTCTTGTCGGCCTGAATAGCTGCTAATATCGGTATGTTTGGCGAGGCCTGCGTGAATGTCGAGACGGATGCTGACGATGGCAGGGAGCGGCTGAACCAGCCGTAGCTGCGCGGCCGAGGGAAGCGACGGGACGGTTCGGATCGGATTCGATGGGTTTGGAGGGACGGTGACGGTTGGGCGTACGGGAGGCGTACGGAAGGCGTTAGTGGTTTTGGCGGCGTTGACGGCGTAATTGGTAGTTGAAATTAATCGAAAACACCTATTACTTCGAATCCGTAGAAGCTGCGTTGCAGTAAGTGAATTTGAGTGCCGTTGACGACGAAAAAGATCGACGAGGTGGGTGGCCGGACGGTTCCCTAGAGCACGTGGCCCGTGGGCCGTTAGTCACCCTGGAGGGGGTTACAAACTCTTTATAAAAGGGAAGGTATATCTTAAGAATATAAGAAACACATACCTTTTAATAACTAAACTTCTTAAGAATTATGGCCTAGGCCTCTTTAAAGGTATCTTTATTGTTAGTATAGATTATAGCCTTTTATAGTATAAAGAAGCTATTTAGGCTATTAGGAATATCCTCAGCCTAAGGCTAGTTAGTAGTAACTAGCTTTTTTATACTAAGGCCAGCTATAAGCTACTAAAAAATAGAGTTAATATAAACCTCCTTCTTAGTCTCTAGGGGAGCCTTAGTATTACTAATTTATTTATACTTAACCTTCTACGTAATGTTTGTATTTATATACTAAATATATAGCTGTTACTAAATATTAGGCTATACATTATTAAGTGCGTTTTTAAGGGCTTTTTTAAAGTTAGTAATAACTATATAGGGATACTTAATATTAAGCTATAAGTAAAGCTTTTTAAGGTGCTTAATAGTCTACTTAAATGCCTCTTTGTTTTTTTTATTAAGTAAGTAGAAGTTAATGTTAAATATAAAGCTAATATTAGTAATACTAGTGATATTTATAAGTGGTATGCTAAAGTGGTTTATTTTATAAGTATTGTTAATTAAAAGGATAGCTAGGAATAGTTTTTAAAGCTTTTTATAATATAAGAAGGTCTAAATAAGGGCTATTATATAGCTACTAAACTACTAGAGGTAATACTTAATACTATGGGTTTAAAAATTATAGATAAGGGCTTGGGTTAAGGTATTACTACTAAGTAGCTTAAGCCTTGCCCTCTACTACTTGTTTTTAATGTTTTACTACTTTTAAGGCTAATTAGGATAATACGCAGCTATTAATGCGGTTATAGAGTAACTACTTAATGTTATTTCTTTAAAGATATTTTAGATCTTTTAGTACTAGCTATTTAAGTACTTATAGTAGGATGGATGCGCGATGTTGTTATTAAAAGGATTGTGATTATATTAATTAATATATATAGTAAAATACTAGTAGTTACTTTAGAGTTTATATTAAACGGCTTTTGCTACTTATTTATAATTAGTTTTTTAAGATATTATTTTATAGAGATTTACTATACTAAGTGGATTTTTTTTACCCGCGTTATAATAGAGATTTTATTACTATAGAAGTTTGTTTTTATAGTTTAATAGTTAATAAGGAATAATTGTATAACCCTTAGTCTTTGCTTAATTAGTAATATTAGTAAGGAGCTTATTAAAGGTCTTGTAGCCCTTGGGCGCGCCGATTAGTACAGTAAAAGGTATTGTAATAAGTAGTATTAAAGTTACTGATTAAAAAGGCCGATTGTGAAAAAAAACGGCTAAGTCAAAAAACGGCCATTGGGTGGCGGTACTGACCTAATCCGACTAATAGGAGCCCGGGGATGTATAGCGGAGACTGCCCTATATAGGGAGGATATGTGGGCAGTATAGGGAATTTAGTTGGTCTCTTTAATAATATCCTTAAACCTATTTAAACTAAATTCTTTAAATAAGGAGATATAATACTTTAAAGCCTACTTTAAGTCCTTTATACTAGATACTCCTTAAGTAATATAAGCCTTTTTATTATAATTTAATAAAAGTACTAAGCGATACTTTAAAGAGTAAATACTAGTATTACGCCTAGTACCTAGTTATAAGAGTTCTAAGTAATTTACTTTTAAGTAACTTAATATAAACTCTTAGATGTTATAGAACTACTTATAGTTTAAGACTTCTTTACTACTATTAGGTAAAAGATTACTTTAAATTAGGTGTAGGATGAATATAAGTAGGTAATTATAAAAAAAAGGCTTAACTAGACCTAGATTTTAATTAGGAACTATATATCTATATTTAAAGACCTTTTATAAAGGATTTATTTTTAAAGTTTAAGAGTAAATTGTTTAGTATTTTTTTAACTTTTATAGGCTACTTTAATACTATAATTTTTAAGGCTCTATAATCCTTTATTACTAAGTTTAAGGGGGTTTAGTGTATTTATAGTAAAGAGTATAGTTAGTTATTTACTAAGTGTGTATGTATTTACTTTATAGTTTTTAGGTAAAGTAACTACTTCTATATTAAAGTCTTTACTATAGATACTAGAGAGATTTAGAAGAAGTTTAATATAAAGGAGTACTAGGACCTTTTAGTTAAACTTATTTATACTAGTTAGATTTAAGTTAATTCTCTTTATTTATAGGGCTAGGGTTAATTCCCTAGTTAGAAAAAAAAAAAGAAAAAAAGTAAGGGAGTAAATACTTTAAACGCTAAGGTTACTTTTAAACTAACTCTTTTAAAGATATACTAAGTTATAGTTATAATTAGTAGTTAATTAGTTTAAGAGGCCCTAGGGACCCCTACTTTACTTATATATATTAATAACGTTTTTTTTACTCCCCTAACTACTTTTTATACTTTAAGTATATATATAGTATTTAATAATTATAGTATAACCTATCTTATTAATAACTTCTTTTTTTTTAAAAAGAGTTTTATTAGGCCTTTTAATAAAAAGGTATATATTAAATTAGGAACTACTTTATACTCTATTTTAGTAGTTAATATAAGGGTTATAAAGAATGTACTTAATAGTTCTAATAGGCTAAATACCCTTAACTTTATACTAATAAATGTTATATATATAGAGAACTTTTATATAAATATTATTTTTAAGGTACTTTTGTAGAAGGTGGGTATTTAGTATACTAGTTTTAATGCTTTGCTTTATATAGGCGACGATAAGAAGAGTTTTATAGTTAAGAAGCTAGAGAGGAAGATAAATATTATTTTTTTTTAAATATAAGGCTGCTTCTTTTTGCTTTATGTCCCTGTGTGTCCTTATTAGTTTTACTACTACTATAAATGTAGTTGTGTTAGTTATAGTTTTTTAGAAGTTCTACTATTAGCTAGGAGACTAGAGTAACGATCCCCTTATATAGTATTTTTAATTTAGTTACTTAAGACCTAAGGTACTTAGTTATTTCTTATATAATACTTAGGGGGTGAGACTTAAAGGCCTAATACGCCTCTAGTACGAGTATTATATAATAACTTATACTACTTAAGTGATTTTAAGGTAAACCTTTAAGAGTTGTACTATAAGGCTATATAAATGGATTTATTAGGATCTTTTTAACTACTTTAAGGGGTATAATTAAAGTTATTAGTTTATAGTAATTAAAGATAAGTATATTAGCTGCCTTTTTACTTTTTCTTATATTAATAAGTAATATAAATCCGTTTTTTATATACTAAAGATATTTAAATACTGGGTAGTAAGGTAGTATAGTATATTTATTTATAAGATTTATTAAGACGTTAAGTACGTAGTAATTATAATATATAGTTATACTAAGTACTAATAATAGGCCCTAGAAAAGGGAATTAAAATTAAAATGACTCTATTATATATGAAAGAACTAAATGGAGGGAGCGAATATACTAAATAGAAAATAATACTTTAAGTTATTAAGATACTTAAGGCGTTTAGCTTCCCCCTTATTTTATAGGTTAAAGTAGCTATAGCTATGGCCTTTTTTTATAATATAAGCTTTTTTAAGTAAAGAGTGTAGCTTTTTTTAATTTAAATTAAAGAGGCCTAGTTTTATTAGTACTTTTACTAGTAGGAACCCTCTTACTAGGCCCTTTTAATGCGCGACCTTTGCCCTTACTAGGGCTAGATATATATATATATAGTTATAGAGTATACCCCCTTAAGAAAGACTATAAAGTAAATTAAAGAAGACGCGACTTTAAGGTAAAAGCGAGAGTGTATATTAGATACTTTATAGGTTACGTTTTAAATACTTATAATTTTTATTAAATTTAAGTACTTTTATTTAAATAAATTATTATTATATATAACGTAACCTTTAATAAAACTTTATTTTATTTAAAGTTAGACGCGAAGGTAGTAAAGTAAAGTAAAGTAGTTTATACTATAGTTAAGGCTATTTAAGAGTCTATCTCCTTTTTTAATACTAAGCTTTAAGTCTTAAGTATTCTTAAAATAACTAATACTTTATTAATATATAATAAAAAAAAGCTATTTTTACTAATACTTGCCTTAGTAGTTAAAAACCCTAATAAGGGTATTTTAAAGGCCCTACTAAAGTTATTTAATTAGTATAGAGAGTGGCTATTAACCCTAGACTCTATACTAGTACTTAAAGAGACTTAAGGCTATACACAGGGAGTAGAGAGCCCTATACCCCTTACTAGTATATATTAAACTAATAAACTATTATTATTTCCTAATTTACTCTTTATTTTAAAAGTTAACTCCTTTTATAAAAGGATTAAGGACGAAATTATTATAATAACTAACACTAAAGTTCTATAAAAACTAAATATAAAGGCTAAATCTTTTTTACTTTAAAAAAGCAATTCTTTTTTTTCCCTAATATAGCTATATATAAATATAAAGAAGTTAAGTAGCCCCCTAGAGGTATTAAAGTAGGTATATAACTATAAAGATCTAAGCTAACTTAAAGTAAAGCTATAGAAATTACTGTACTTTTATAACTACTTTACGTTCTTTAATACTAAATATAACTAAAATACTTTTTTTAATATATATATACTAAATTATAACTATACTTTAAAAAAAGTAACTTAGAGATACTATATATACTACTACGTAGTTTTTACTTTAATTAATAAAGTAAAGTAAACTAAGTTTACTATACTAAAGACTAGAGTCTATTTAAGTTAGTTTAATAAGACTTTAACTACTTATTAAAGTATTTACTTACTACTACTAAAGCTAAAAAACTACTGTTATAAAGTAGTAAATAATAAAGTATTTAAGTTTAAAGAAATAGGAGTATAAAAGGTTATAAACTCTTATAAAGCTAAAGTAAAACTAATCCCTTTTAAGTAGGTATTTATGTATAAACTTAATAAAAATAGATACTTTTAGTACTATAAAGTAAGGCTCTATATCTATAGGGATCTTTAGGAGAAGTATCCCCTTAAGTAAATTTATACAGCTATACTTATAGTTTATACTTTTAGAGTTACTATAGTCCTTATAGTATAATTTAACTTTAAAGTTAATTAGTTTAACGTTATTAATATATTTTTAAATGCTAAGAGGGGACTAAATAACCTACTAGTTATTTGCTACTTTTTAAAAGGCTTTAAGTAGAGTAATAAGCTTTTTAAGTTTTACTACGCCCTTTATAGCCTTAGGGATGCCCCTTTTCTTTAGTATAAGGAGTTCTCTTTAACCCTTTAAAGCCTTAGACTTATACTAACTAATAAAGACCCGTGCCTCTTTTAGAGTTATAACTACTACGTACTTATCTTTTTTTATATTAATAATATCTTTATTATATACTATAGGGATAATACTATAAAAGTAAAGTAAATTATTAAGGGTATTAAAGTAAAGTACGAACTTAAGGAGTAGGGAGCTATTAAGTAGTATTTTAGGATCTAAGTTATTTATAACTATAAAGTAAAGAAGATTTATTTTACCTATAATTAGTATATTTAATGTATTATAGAGAAGTTTAGTCTTATAGACTTTTACTACCCTTTAACTTTATTACTACTTACTCCCCTTAAAAAAAATACTAAAGACTCTATTAGTAGTAAAGTAAAGCTATATTAAAAAAAGATTAGTTTAATTTTATATACTATAATTATAATTCACCCTAATATAGCCTTTACTTATACTATTCTTTTAAAATTCCTAATAAATCCTTTTTATAAATACTAAATTACTATAAATTAAGTTATTTATTACTTATATTATACTTACTACTTTTTACTTTACTATAGTAGCTTAGAGGGTAGGGGAGTATAAGTATTTTTAATTACTAGGGATACTTTATTTATAAATAAAAAAGAAATATAAAGGTTGTTCTAGGGATATATTATTTTACTTTTTAGTAGCCCTATTTAGTAGAAGGCTATGAGGTAAAACACTATAATAACTTTAATAACTAAAGCTAAGCTTTTTAGCCTTAAGTATACTATAAAAGAGATAATTACCCTTAAGAGACTCTTTAAAGACTTTAAACTTAAATTAAGTAATATATAGTAAATTTATTATAATAATTATTAAACTATATACTTTATAGTAGGGGAAAGGGAACGTATTTTAACGCAACTTTACTACGTTAATATATAAAATATATAGTTTTACTAAAAGTATACTAAGAAGTTATTTAATATTATCTATATACTAACTAATAAAATACTTACTAATAGCCTTACTAAAGTACTTTTCTATTTAAAGTTTAAACAGTTTAAAGTACTCCTTAACTTCTAAAATATTAAGTTATATATTATAAGGAGTAAAGAGAGTATATAAGGTAAATACGGCCTTAAGTCTACGTCTATTTAATTTCTTTTAACTTAAAAACTAAGGAGTATAAAAAGTTTCTATAAAAGAGCCACTACTATGCTATACTAAGTACTACTACTAAACTAAATACTACTACTACTATTAATACTACTACTAAAGTAGACTTATACTATTATTATTACTACTACTACTAAAGTGGACTTATACTAAGTTAGAGTTAAGTAATACTACTACTATTAAAGTAAACTTATACCTCTTTATATTTAACCTATAGAGTATCCTTAAATACGTTTAATACAAAATAGAATAAAGAAACTATACTTTAGTTAAAGTTAACTATAACTAGGGTATTAAGGTTTACTTAAGTAATAACTAAATATAAGGACTTTTTATTATAAGTAAAAGAATACTCCTTAATACTTACTTTAACTGCCTTTTAAGGGGTCTATAGAGCTATAGCTACTTTAAATAGCTTTAAAGGAGTTATTTTTATAAAGGTTATTTTAACCCTAGGAACTAGTATTAAAAAAGCTAAAGTCTTTTCTTTTTCCTTTTTTAAAAAAGTATACTCCTAGTTACTATTCTTACCCTTTAGTATTAATACTAGTAAGAGTTAGGCCTTTATATTATTAAGGGCTATAAAGATATAATACTTAGTATCTCTATACTAGGCTGTAGTTTTTATAGTAAAAAACCTATTCTATTAGTACTAAGTAAAGTTATTACTAGGGAAGGGAGTATAAAGCTTTTTCCTATCCTTATAATAATAATACTTTAAGTTATTAGTTAGGGCGTTATATACACTAAGGTCCCTACTAGCTAGTATACTACAAACGTACTAGACGTAAGTAGGAGCTCTAGGCTAGATGCCCTTATTATTAAAAACTACTATACTTTTAGCTATACTAGGGTAAAGTTAGTAACTAAACCTAAAAGATACTATAAAATAACTAAACTTACTATAACTACTTAAGAGTAGTTTAGGCGTTTTAGAAGTAGGGGGAGGGGTATTATTAAAAGGCCCTAAACCTCCCTTTTTTATATTCTCTCTTTTAGTTAAGGTAATTTAGTTAGTAGAAGTAGTAATAGCTACTCTTTTTATATAGTATAGAACTATTTAAACTAATTAATATATAATTATAGTAATAGGGATAAAGTTAACCTACTCTAAAAGACTAAGAACTCCTTATAGTTATCTAGCTAGGTAGTTATAAGGTTAAGGTGCTTTTTTTCTTTAAAATCTATATAAATACAAAGTTAGTTATAACTTAATTAAAATAGTAATAAATAAACTTACTATTAGGGGGGGCGGGAGTATTTTCCTATTTAGAAGGCTCTTTAGAGCCTCCTTTACTACTAGAGTTATTAAGTTAGTTTAGATTAAAATACGTATTAGTATAAGTATTAATAGTATAAAAAAAAGATAACTAAATATACTAATAGTAGTGTTAGTAGCTGCTACTATAGCTACTATAGTAGCTATAGCCTCTTTATTAGTCTTGTCCTTTGCGCGCTTTGTGGTACGCGCTATATACACGGGCTTAGTTTACTTTTTTTTAAAAGTATTATTAACTATTATGCTATATAACTTATTAAAATACTATGTTTTAAACTAAATACTATAGACGCCTTTAAACTATATAAAGTATAGTGTTATAGTATTAGGGGTAAAATTAAAGGTATTTATACTTTATAGTAATATTATTACTAGGGAAGAAAAGAAAAGAGATGAGGGCCCTTAAAGGATTATTATTTACTTACTTTAAACTAAGTATTTACTTAGATCCAGCTAATTAGAGGTACTTAAGGATATTTATTAATTTTTTTACTTACCTCCTAGTATATAAATAAAAGTATTTATGTTTTTTTTAAGTAGTTATCTCGTCTAGACATTTCTATAAGTTATTCTAAAAAGAATACACTATAGCCATATATTATTAAATAGTATAATTAAATAGAAGTATTTAATAGAGTATATCTAGTAGCTTTAACCCCCTCTAGCTCTACTAAGTAGTCTTAAGTAGAGCTCAGTAGGGCGTATATACTTTAATGCTTCTACTTACCTGCCCTTCCTACTATAGCGGTAGATATAAACGTAGACGTACTAGCAATAACAACAATACTATCACTAATAAGCAGCACTAAACATATTAAAATAAACCTTTACTTATACGAACCTTTAGCTGGATTACGCGTAGGGCCTAACAAGCTCTAGTGGCGTTCACTATCAAAGAAAAAGGCACTACTACGAGTAAGGCCTTTATCGATTCTTCCCGTCTTCTATACATACACAACAACAACCCTTAAAGCCACAATATCTAATAAAAAGTTACCTACTAACTCCCCCTATAACTAGGATAAATACTATAGCTATTTTATCACTATATAAATTAAGACAAACTACAATAGAGGCTATAACTACCTCTTTAGCCTAAGTATAGACCCTAATACTAATTTAATACTTAACTAAAATAACTTCTTAAATAATATAAGAGTATCCCTTACTATATTTAGCGCCCTAAGCTGTTAAACTACTAGAAATTAGCTTAAAGTAGACGTAACAATACGCGGATTATAAAACAGAACTACTATAAATTTCTTATAGTCTAAAAATAACTATAAATACTTTAACTAACTAAAGGACGTAGTTATTAGTATTATAAAGCCTTAAGGGGCTACTAATATTAGTATATTTAGTAAGGTTTATATATAATAATATTAAGATAGATACTAATAATAGTAGGGCTAAGTAGTTAAACTAGCTATAGCTGTGCGGCGATAGTGCGTTAGTTATAGAGGGATGCGATAGTTAAAGGAAGTAATAAAATAGTTTAGTTTAGATTTAATAGGTTTAGAGGGATAGTCTACTAGATAGTTAGGTGTACGGGAGGTGTATAGAAGGCGTTAGTAGTTTTAGTGGTATTAATAGCGTAATTAGTAGTCTACGAAATTAATTAAAAATACTTATTACTTTAAATCCGTAGAAGCTACGTTATAGTAAGTGAATTTGAGTACTGTAATAAAAAAGATTAACGAGGTGGGTGGCTGGACGGCTATTCCCTAGAGCACGTAGCCCGTAGGCCGTTAGTTACCCTAGAGGGGGTTATATAAATAAAAGTATAACTACTCTTTAGTAATAGTAATAAAGTATTATAATAAAGTAAGGGCGGTATTAATAAAGTAAAGGGATTTTTATTTTATTTATTAGTTTTTTTTATAAAATAAAAACTTTTATTTATACTCTTTTTTATTAAATATTAATATATTTATTTTTAACTATATATTAAAAGCTATAAGTACAGCGTTTTAAAACTTCTTTTAAGTCTAGTGGGGTATATTATAATAGTTAAAGTTATTTAGGGCTATATATATAAGTAACTACTTACTTTAGCGGCTTACTTAAGCGACCTTACTCTATCTTTAGCCCCTATAAGGGGGCCTTTACTTTTACTCCCGTATATTATAGGACTTAGAAATTAAGCCGTTACTTTACTTTACTTTAACTACTTGTACTTAGCCGTGTAATAAAACACTATAAACTAAGAAATTAAAGTAGTAAAGTAGCTTAAAGCTTAAGTAGCTAAACTACTAGTACTATATCTCTTTAGAGCTTTTGAAAAATTATTATTTATATAAAGAGTATTTATATAGTTAATAAAGAGTATAAGTATACTAAGTAACTTATATAGAAGCTTTATAAAATAGTACTTAGTTTAAAAACTTATTAAACTCTAATACTCTTTAGTTATATATAGTTTTAATATAACTAAAAGGGCTATAGTTAAACTTTTATAGTATAAAAAGCTACTTAAAGTATTTATCCTACTAGTACTTATATTTATAGAGTTACTTATAAAAAATAAAGTTAATTACTATAAATATATATAAAGTAATATTATAAAAGTATAAACTAGACTTTATACTATTAGTTAGTATAATATACATACTTATATCTCTATATCTATTAATTATAAAAGGCTTAAATTTAGTTTAAAAAAAGTCCCTTATACCTATAGCTTATAGGTTCTTAAAGTACTTTATATCTCTAAATATATAAATAAACGCACTAGAGTTAAAAAAGTAAAAGTCTCTAAAAGAGTATAGTGTAAAAACTTTACTTTAAGTAGCCTAAAAAGCTACTAGTAGACACTTAAAACTCCCTATATAGTAACTATATAGTTACTAACCTTAAATGTCCCTAATACACTTAATTAACTAATTATTATTTATAAAGTTTTTTTCTACTTACTTATAATACTAGTTAAGTAGCTTTTACCTAGTATACACGCGCTTTAAGAAAGTATAAAAGTAATCTTTAAAGTAGTAGTATATTATATAAGTAAAGTAAAAGGGAGTTAAGGGAGTAAAAAGAGCTAAAGATACTAATAAAACCTTACTCTATAATTTCTTAAAATTAGTATTATTATATTTATTATTAAAGTACTTTAAAAAATTATAAAAAACTACTTTATTTATAATAAAAGCGCCTTAAGTACTTCTTCTATATCCTATAGTCTTTAGTATCTATTAAATTATAGTAGTTATTTTAATAATAGCTTTATTAAAACTATATTTATTCTAACTATTATTTATTATTATATAATAGCTTTTAGCCTAGAATTAAAGTAGTAAATAGTTAAAAAAGTAAAGTAACTTATAAATCTATAGGTCTCTTTTATAAATTACTTTAAACCTAATAGTATAACTCTTATATATATTATTAACCTATATTATAAACTACTTAGTTATAGTAGCTTTTATTATAAGCTACTTATTATAAAGTATAGTAACGTAGTTAATATAAAACTAATTAGCGCATTAACAGTGTATACTTCTTATAAGTCTAAAGTATTTATAGAAGTTTTAAATCTAAATAACTAACTTTAAAGTACTTAAATAATACTAAATCCTAAGTTTTTTAATAATAGTACTTTATATCTAAAGAATAATAGTACTCTTAGCCTTCTTTTACTCTTAGTATATTACTTTTATTATATAGTAAAAGAATAAAAAGTTAATATAGTACTTAAGGGCCTTTTTAAAGAGGTTAGTTATTGTTTTAGTATAGTAGTAATCTATAGCTTTAAATAAAAGTAGGAAGTTCTCACCTAGAGGCACTTAAAGTAAAACATTTACAATAAGCTTATTTACTCTAAATCCTATAGTTTAAAAACAAAGAACTCCTAACTTAAAGCTATAATAAATAATAAACTTTAAATAGTTACTAAAATACAGCTCTTAAAGTAGAGCATTACTAATAAAGGGCTCTAAAAACATAAAGGTTGGGTTAAAAGCTTTTTATATATTAAGGGTATTTATAAGTACTTAAAAGTTATAAAGCTACGAGTACTAAGTAGCTAAGCTATTAAAAATAGTCTTCTAAAGAGTTAAAAAAAACATTTATAGTAATCTTTATATTTAATAAAGTAGTTTAAAAATAATTAATTATATACAGTAAAAGGAGTAGTAAAATAAAACTCTTAATTATTAGATTTCACATATACTACGTATATTAACGTTATATATTATTCTACAGCTAACAGCACTATTAACGCGTTTTTTACTTTAATAGTGTTATAGGCCTTTAAGCCCCTAAACACAGCTATAGCCTCTAGAGCTAGCGAAACGTTATTCTAGAACAGCTATCAGTCTCCTTAAACGCTAAAATCCACCCATACATCACAGCATACCAGCAGCTCTAAGCCACGTAATCTAATAAATACTAATAATAGTAAAAAGCAGCTAAACTAACTATAGTTATATAGTAATAGTATATTAGTTATAGAGGGATATAATAGTTAAGAAAAGGGATAGTTTAGTTTAAATTATAGTTAATAGGTTTAAAGGGACAGTCTAAAAAAGCGTTAATAGTTTTAGCAGCGCTAATAGCGTTAATAGCGTAATTAATAGTCTACTTTAAAATTAATTAAAAATACCTATTACTTTAAATCCATAAAAGCTGCGTTATAATAAGTAAATTTAAGTACTATTTATTAATTAATAACAAAAAAGATTAACAAAGTAGGTAGCTAGACAGTTCCCTAAAGCACATAGCCCATAGGCCATTAGTCACTCTAAAGGGGGTAATATATTACTTTTATATAACTTATAATTAATAATTTATTTTACTTTACTAATACTATAAGTATTATAGTTAAAAGGAGCCTTTTTATTTAAACTCCTTTTAAAGAATTATAAAAATTTAAATACTATAAGTAAATAAAACAAAACGTTAGAGTAGTTTAAGGCTAGGGTAGTTAACCTACTAGTACTATTTTTTTAGGCCTTTTAGGGATTATTACTTTTAAAAAGGATACTTAGTTTAATAATATAGAGTATATATATACTAAATAGTTTACATAGACTCTTTATATAAGAGTATTTTATTTAAAAGCTTATTAAACTTTAATACTTTTTAGTTATATATAGTTTTAATAAAGTTAAAAAGAAGTAGTTAGACTTTTATAGTATAAAATACTAGTTAGGGTACTTATTTTATTAATAACCATATTTATAGAGTTTATTATAGAGAATAAGGTTAGTTACTATAAGTATATATAATATAATATTGTATAAATATAAATTAGATTTCGTTTTATTAATTAATATAATATATATACTTATATCTTTATATCCTTTAATTATAAAAAAGTTTATATTTTCTTATAGTATTTTATATAGATATTTTAATAAACGGTTTTAAAAAGAATATATTATAACTATATATTCTTAAGTAGTATAATTAAATAGAAGTATTTAATAGAGTGTATTTAGTAGCTTTAACCCTTTTAAACTCTACTAAGTAGTTTTAAGTAAAGCTTAGTAGAGCGTACGTACCTTAATACTTCTACTACCCACTCTTTCTATAGTAATAATAATAATACTATTACTAATAGGTAGTACTAAACATATTAAAATAAACCTTTACTTATATAAACCTTTAGCTAAATTACGCGTAGGGCCTAATAAGCCTTAGTAGTATTTACTATTAAAGAAAAAGGCACTACTATAAGTAAAGCCTTAGTTCTTAGACTATTACTATTTACTTTTTACGAATTTTACTACGACGTAGTACTAGCTATAGCCGCTGCGTTAACGACCTTTTAGTTACGTAATACTAGGTAAAATTTAGATCCACGTTGCCTAACTTCTCTTTTAATAATATCTCTCTTTAACCTTTTTTTATTAATAAGCTACCTCCTTATATATCTAATAAAAAGTTTATAATTTTACTTATAACGACGTAATTATAATAGATTTAAAGCGCTCCTATTAATTAATTACTATTAACTAACAATTATATCTAATTACTACTAATTACTATTAACACCCCCGACGCCCCCAACGCCTCTAACCTTCTGTTAATTCGAATTACCCGTTTCCTTCTATTAGACTTTAGTAATTAACGTTGTTAATATCGTTAATGTTATTATTAGTATACTACTACAGCTAGCTTACTCGATCTAACTAGTAAACCCTATACTTATTAGTAGATATCCCGATATATCCCTAGACCTTGACTAGCTTTTAATATACTAATCTCTAGGCCTATTAAGTACTAAGTACTTATAAGCTACTTAAATTACTTAGGTAAAGTATTTATAGTAGTTATTTAATTCTAAAATAATAAAGTAGTAGTTATTAGATTAAATTAGGCCTTAGTATAGGGCTTTAATTTTAACTACTTTAGTATAGTTACTACTACTTTTAATAAAGTTAAGTAGAAATAGAGTAAACTAAATCTTTTTGTTTATTAAAAAGGTATCCTAGCTAGGGTTTTTATTATTATTAAAGATATAGTAAAGTCCGTAATTATAAGTTTTTGTTTTAAATCTTTTTTAGTTTATTTTTATAAATAATTATAGGTTATAGAGCTTTTTATTTAGAGTTAGTATAGAGTAAATAATAGTAGTAGTTATACTAATGTTATTATAGGGTAAATATATATAGGGTTAAGGAATATAAAAAAAAACTAAAGTCTAGTTAGTAATAGTAGGGGTTTTATTAATACTTTTAAGCTTAAAAAGTTTAAGTAACTTAATAAAAGAAAGTTTTTAACTTATAGAATACAGTAGCTATATTAAGTTACGCTGTTTTTAAAAAGCTATTTAGGTAAGGGTATTTCTAGTACGTTAGCCGCCTTTAGTTATAATTAAGGTTCTTAGCTATAGTAGTATTATAATTAAAGACTATTCCCTATTTATAATTATACTATACTCTTCTACTATTATTATTAATATTAGTTATAGTATTTTTATTATTTATATTCTACTTAGAGTAATTTACTATATAAGTTTTAACTATTTTTATTAGTAAAAGTAGTTATTATAAGAAAATAAATAAGTAAGGCCTTTATTAATTCCTTCTATCTTCTATACACATACAATAATAACCCTTAAAGTTATAATATTTAAAAAAAAGATTCCTACTTACCCTACTTAGCTCTAGGATAAATAAAAGGATATAGTTCTATAGATATTAACTAGTATTAATACTACTAAAAAGTATCTTTATACTATAGAAACTTATATAATTAATATAAGCCCTAACTAGTATTATTAAAGTAAAAATAATAAAGTAGTACTTAGAATTTTAAAAGGAGTATTACTATCCGGGCGGTGTCTTTTAGCTATCCGGGCGGTGCTCCACTCTTATTAGCTAATAGGACTACATAGATCAATTATGCGCAGTCGCAGCAGCTTAATTACAGTTGTAGTAGTAGCTTAATTACACATAGTGTAATTGCGCGCAGTTATAGTAGTAGTTTAATTGCGCGTAGTTACAGTAGCTTAATTGCGGTTGTAGTAGTAGCTTAATTGTGTATAGTGTAATTACGCGTAGTTGCAGCAGCTTAATTACAGTTGCAGCAGCAGCTTAATTGTATATAGTATAATTACGCGTAGTCGCAGTAGCTTAATTGCGCGTAGTGTAATTGTGTATAGTGTAATTGTGTATAGTGTAATTGGGCGTAGTGTAATTGCGCGTAGTTACAGCTAATTAGAGACCTAGTATGGGACTAAAGTAGAGTACTGCCCGGATAGCTAAAAGACACCGCCTGGATAGCAATACTCTTTAAAAGTTTAGTACTATAAAACTACTAATAATAACTACTATATAAATATAATAATATATAACTTATATATAAAGAATAAAGACTTTATAAAAATTCTAAATAATAAAAATAACTATAAGTACTTTAACTAGTTAAAGGACGTAGTTACTAAAGTCTTATTAGTTTAAATAGCTACTTTAGTAATACTTAATATTAGTATATTGAGTAAGGTAATATTAAGATAGATACTAATAATAGTAGGGCTAAGTAGTTAAACCAGCTATAGCTATATAGCTAAGGGAAGGGATAGTTATTAGATTTCGCGTATATTACGTATATTGACGTTGTGTGTTATTCTACGGCCTATAGCACTATTAACGCGTTTTTTACTTTAATAGCGTTATAGGCCTTTAAGCCCCTAAACGCAACTATAGCCTCTAAAGCTAGTAAAACGTTATTCTAAAGTAGCTATTAGTCTCTTTAAACACTAAAATTTATTTATATATTATAATATACTAGTAACTCTAAGCTATATAATTTAATATACCTTCTTAGTAAGGGCCTTATAAGGGCCTTATTAAATCTATTTATAAATAAAATTACGTACTAACTATACTTTAACTACTTTATAGTTACTTTTGTATAACTTACTTTTTTAAAGCTATAATTCCTTTAAAGTCCTTATTTTAAGTAGTTCTATTATCCTTATTAAACCTCTATTTCTATAGTAGAAAGAGTAATACTATTTTTAGAGTACTTAAAAACTATAATCCCTTTACTTTATTTATTATTAGTAAAGTTAAGGCCTTTTAGTTATTTCTTTTAAAACTTAGTATTATAAAGTACTTAAAGTTACTTTATTTAGTTTACTATATTAAGCTATTTAAAGAAGATTTTAAAGTAGGTACTAGTAAGTAGCTTTATAAAGCTGTTTACTATAAGCTATATTATAGGTTAGTATTTAACTTTAATATAGCCTTTTTAAGTCTTTTAATATAACTAATAGTTATAAATATTAATATAGTAGAGCTTTATATATAGTTAAACTATTTTTTTATTAATAAAGTAGATTATTTATTGATTATTATATTAAATATATATACTTAATACTAGTACTATAGAAGTAACTTTATTACTAAAGGTCTTTTTATTAAAGTTAATATAAAGAGTAGTTATTAAACGGCTTATAAAGATAGCCTCTTTAGTTACTTAAAAGAGGGTAAAGAACTTAGCCTTAGTTATAAACGTAGTTATAGTATTTTACTTATTAATTTATTAGTTAATAAGGCCGCTAAAAAGCTTAATAGTAAATACTTAAGAGCTTTTATAGTCTAGTATATTATTAATAAAACTAGTATTTAAAGTAATTACTAAACTATTATTAAAGCCGCCTTTTTTATAGCTAAATTTAAAGTAAAGAGTACGCCTAGTAGTAAGGTATTTAATAGCTTATTTAACTTCTTTAAAGTACTTAGGGCTGGGGTTATAGTTAAAGTGTATAAAACGGCTTATAGTAAGGGCCACGTCTAGTTAGGTTATTATAGTATAGTATATAATTAATATAATATTACTTTAGTATATATTAGTATTTATATATAAAGTAGTAC
The DNA here is from genome assembly GCA_027406025.1 of Colletotrichum musae. Classification (NCBI taxonomy): domain Eukaryota; kingdom Fungi; phylum Ascomycota; class Sordariomycetes; order Glomerellales; family Glomerellaceae; genus Colletotrichum; species Colletotrichum musae. The sequence continues at coordinate 2,037,060 of JANVYC010000001.1, read as the reverse complement.
CCTTATAAAGGAGTAGCTTAAATAATTAAATTAAAAAAATATATAGTTATTTAACTTATAGGCCTTACTTTTCTAGGTACTTAATAACTTTATTAATATATATAGATTATAAGAGTTAAAGGTACTTTATAGTATAGTTATAGATAACTTTAATCCCTAGGAACTATTATAAGTCTTTACTACTTTTAAAAAAGTAACGTTTTTAAAGCTTTTTTATAAGTAAAAGGGCCTCTTTATAGTATTTAAAAGGGAAGTATAAAACGCAGTTATAAACGTAAAAAAAGAAGATAATACAGCTACTTATTTAATAGTAATTCTTACCCGCTATATACTCTAGCCTAAGCTCTTTTAAACTAGCTTTTAAATAGCGTTACTATAGGAGTAAAGAGCGGTATAGGCCGTAAAGTACTTTATTAAGCTTAAGAATATACCCGGGCTTTTAATACCTAGGGGGTATTTATATATAAATGTCCTTATTAAGTAGAACTTTAATAAACGCGTTTATAGTATTATATTATAAAAACTTTAAGTTAAAGTAGTTTATAATAGTTATAAGTATTTAAAATAATACATTAGTAAATATAGAAGTATAAGTATTTTACTTGTTTTTTAACTATTAGTTACTATATATAATAAGGCGCGCTTTAATTTTAAAGAGTCTCCTGTATTTATTTAGTTTATATATATAGACTTAATAGTATCCTAGGATTTAAAAGCTCTAAATAGTACTCTTAAGAACCTCTTTTTAAGAGTTAATTTTATAGTAGCTTTATAAATAATTTATTTTAGCTATTTTAATTAAAGTAGTATAGGGGTAGATTAATACTTTTATATAAAACGTAAGTAGGGGTTAGAGCTTTTACTAATAGGTATTAAGCGCGGGATCTTTAGTTTATAACTAGCCTATCCCTTTCTATAGCTAAATCTCGCTATTAGAGTATTTAATATCCGCGTTTTAAAACGCCTTTATAGTATATTAGATACTAGGGGTTCCCTTTAATAGGTTATAAGTAACTAAGTAGTTAGTTTAAAAGTGGCTTTATTATAGAGTATTTTAAAATAATAATAGAGTATTAGTTAAAAAGGTGGCTTTATAAAACGTTTATTTATACTAAGGTATATAGGTTATTAGGGTAATTTAGTTTATAGGCTTAGTTATAAATATAGACTAGTAATATAGATTTATAGACTTAGCTATAAATACGGACTAATAAAAGCTTATAGAGTAGGGTTTTTTATTTATTAACTTAGTTATAGTTTGTTTTTTTAAGTATTAGTTTTTTTTAATTAATATTTAAAAGAATAAAACGGGTAAGTTAAGAGGGGTAGGTAGAAGTTTAAAGTAAGTAAAGGAGTATTTATAGTTATAAGGTTTATTATTATTAAAAGTAATATTACTTAACTTAAGTTTATTAAAAATATTATTAAAAGAGTTTATAAAAGGAGATACTTTATTATTTTTTTTACTTAGTAGTAATAGGTAGAGTTATACTTAAGAGTTAGTTTTACTAAAGAGTTTTACTATCCGGGCGACCCCCTTTAGCTATCTAGGCGACCCCCTACTTTTTAGACTAATTAGTATTAAATTACGTAGCTTAGAGCCGCTGGCGCGTTGAGATGTATGGGCGGATTTTAGCGTTTAAGGAGGCCAATAGCTGCTCTAGAACAACGTTTTACCGGCTTTAAAGGCCGTAGCTGTGTTTAGGGGTTTAAAGGTCTATAGTGCTATTAAAGTAAAAATTGCATTAATAGTACTAAAGGTAGTAGAATAATATATAACGTAATATATATAAAAATTTAATAATTAAGAGTTTTATTTTACTACCCCCTTTACTGTATATAATTAATTATTTTTAAACTACTTTTTTAAACGCGAAAATTACTATAAACGTCTTTTTAACTCCTTAAAAGACTATCCTTAACGGTCTATCTACTTAGTACTTATAGCTTTACGACTTTTAAGTATTTATAAATACCCTTAATATATAAGAAGTTTTTAACTTAACCTTTGTGTCCCTAGAGCTGTTTATTAGCGATACTCTGCTTTAGGAGCCCCGTTTTAGTAACTACCTAAAGTTTATTACTTATTATAGCCCTGAGTTATAAGTCCTTTACTTTTAGACTATGGGATTTAGAGTAGACAAGCTTACTACAAACAGTCCCCCTTAAGTACTTCTAGGTAAGAACCTCCTACTTCTGTTTAGAGCTATGGATTACTATTGTGCTAAGATAATAGCTGACTTTTTTAAAAAGGCCTTTAAGTACTATATTAACTCTTTATCTTTATACTATACAATAAAAGTAATATACTAAGAGTAAAAGAAAGTTAAGAATACTATTGTTTTTTAGATATAGAGTACTATTGTTAAAAAACTTAGGATCTAGTACTACTTAAGTACTTTAGGGCTAGTTATTTAGATTTAAAACTTTTATAAATACTTTAGACTTATAAGAAGTATATACTATTAATATACTAACTAACTTTATATTAACTACCTTATTACGCTCTATAATAAGTAGCTTATAATAAGAGCTATAATAGCTAAATAGTTTATAATATAGGTTAATAATATATATAAAAGCTGTATTATTAGGTTTAAAGTAACTTATAAAGGAGATTTATAGATTTATGAGCTACTTTGCTTTTTTAGCTACTTACTACTTTAATTTTAGGTTAAGAGCTACTGTATAATAATAGGCGATAGTTAGGATAATTATAGTTTTAATAAGGTTATTGTTAAAATAATAGTTGTAATTGAATAGATACTAGAGTCTATAGGATATAGAAGAAGTACTTAAGGTGCTTTTATTGTTAATAAAGTAGTTTTTTGTGACTTTTTAAAGCGCTTTAGTAATAAATATAACAATACTAACTCTAAGAAATTATAAAGTAAGGTCTCTTTAGTGTCCCTAGCCCCCTTTGCCCTGTTGGCTCCCTTTTGCCTAGCTTGTATAATACACTATTACTTTAAAGATTATTTTTATACTTTTTTAGAGTGTGTATATACTAAGTAGAAGCTATTTAATTACTACTGCGAGTAAGTAGAAAGAAACTTTATAAATAATAATTAGTTAATTAAGTATGTTAAAGAGATTTAAAGTTAATAATTTTATAGTTATTGTGCTAGGAGTTTTAAGTAGTTATTAGTAGTATTTTAAACTACTTAAAGTAAGGGTTTATAAGTTTATTCTTTTAGAGACTCCTACTTCTTTAACTTTAGTGTGTTTATTTATGTATTTAGAGATAAATATTGTTTTAGTAACTTTTAAGCTACTAGCTTAAGTGACTATTTTTAAGCTAGCTTTAAGTCCCTTACAATTAAGGGATATAGAGATATAAGTGTATGTATTACGTTAACTAATAGGAAAAGATCTAGTTTATACTTATATAATATTACTTTATATATATCTATAGCAACTAACTTTATTTTTTATAATTAACTCTATAAATACAGCTATTAGTAGAATAAGTACTTAAGTTAGTACTTTATACTACGTAGATCTAATTACTCCCCTTTTAGCTTTATTAAGAATATATATAGCTAGAGAGTATTAGAGTTTAATAAGTTTTTAGATAAGGTGCCCTTATACGAAGGGTCTGTGTGGGCTATTTAGTATATATATACTCTGTACTATTAAATTAAGTACCTTTTTTAAAAACGATGATCCCTAAAAGGCTTAGAAGAAACGTAGTACTAGCGGCTTAGCTACTTTGGCCCTAAACTGCTTTAATGCTTTACTTTATCTACTTGTGGTGTTTAAATCTCTATGACTTTTTAGAAAGAGTTTAAGAAAGCTTTTTTTAGTTACGACGCCTGTAGTATTAGTAAGGTGAAGTGGATTATTAACTGTAAGTTACGTAAGAGTAACGTATATACCCGCCCTAGTAAGTAAATTGTGTTTAACTTTTACTTATATATTAAGGGTTATAGTAGGTTTATATTAGTATTGGTATTTACTGACTGTGTTTCTTAGTACTTCTAGGACTATTATTTATATAACTATAGTATAGAGATACTTATTAAGGTTTTTAAGAAGTTTATTTTATTTTTAAAGGTCTAGTATGACGTTAATATTTTTATTTTTGAATGCGATAGTAAAATTAAAAGATACTACTATTTTATAAATAACTTTTAAAGGTGTAGTAAATATGTTAAGCTATTTACTTTATATACTTAAAATTAAAATAGTAGAGTAGAATGCGTTGGGGCTGTTATTAAGACAAAGGCTTAAATAATATAAGAAGGTGGTAAGCTGCTTTACGATATATGGCTTGATATTTATAGAGTGGCGACCTACTTCTATAACTATACGCCCTAAGTGGCTTTTGGGTGGAAGACCCTATACGAAGTGCTTTATTAACGGCTTAGGGCTAATAAGATAGTAAAGCCTAGTTTTGTATACTTAAGATTGTATAGCTGTAAGGTGTATATACTTATAGCTACTGTGTAGTTTAAGAAGAAGTGCTTTAACTGCCTATAAGGGTGTACTTTTATTAGTTTTTTTGTAGGATATACTTCTATAAACTAGTACTGTATATAGAACTTTATAACTAGGAAGATTATTATTATGTGTAATGTGATGTTTAATAAAAAGTAGTACTTTGATGGTAACTTAGAGTTACTTATTAGTGACTATAACGACCTTAACTTTTAAGTTATTACTAAATAGGTTTAAAAGAGTTTTGTGGTAGTTAGTAAGATTAATTTTTAGATGTAGCTATATTTATTTTTATTAAGTAAAGAAGATAATAAAGTATCTCCTTTTATAGACTCTTTTAATAACGTTTTTAATAAGTTTGATTTAAGTAATATTGTTTTTAATAACGATAAACCCTGTGATTATAGATACTTCTCTACTTACTTTAAACTTTTACTTACCCCTTTTAACTTACCTATTTTGTTTTTTTAGGTATTAATTAAAGAAGATTAGTACCTAGGGAGGTGGGCTGTGGTTAAGTTAGTAAATAAAAAACTTTACTTTATAAGCTCTTATTAGTTTATACTTACAGCTAAGTTTATAAACCTACTTTATTAGTCTGTATTTGTGGTTGAGTCTATAAACTAAGTTACTTTAGTAGTTTATATACTTTAGTATAAATAAATGTTTTATAAAGCTGCTTTTTTAATTAGTATTTTATTATTGTTTTAAGATGCTTTATGGTAAAGCTACTTTTAGGTTAGTTATTTAGTTACTTGTGATTTATTAGAGGGGACCCTTAGTATTTAATATACTATAGGGGTATTTTAAAATATAGATATTAAACGCTTTAATAGTAAGATTTAGCTATAGGGAGGGATAGGCTAGCTATAGACTAAAGCTTCTATACTTAGTACTTATTAATAAAAACTTTAACCCCTACCTATATTTTATATAGAAGTATTAGTCTATTTTTATACTACTTTAATTAGAGTAGTTAAGGTGAATTATTTATAAAGTTATTATAAGACTAATTTTTAAAGAGAGGTCCTTAAGAGTGTAGTTAAGGGCTTTTAGATTCTAGGATACTACTAAGTATATATATATAAACTAAATAAGTATAAAAGACTCTTTAAAATTAAAATATACTTTATTATACGTAGTAATTAATAGTTAAGAGATAAGTAAGATATTTATACTTTAATACTTGCTGGTATATTATTTTAAATACTTATAGTTATTATAAACTACTTTAATTTTAAGTTTTTATAATACAACGCTATAAATGTATTTATTTAAGTTCTACTTAATAAAGATATATATATACAAATACCCCCTAGGTATTAAAAGTCTAGGTATATCCTTAAGCTTAATAAAGTACTTTACAGCCTACGCTACTTTTTGTTTCTGTAGTAATGTTATTTAGAAGCTAGTTTAAAAGAGCTTAGGCTAGAGTATGTAGTAAGTAAGAATTGCTATTAAATAAGTGACTATATTATTTTCTTTTTTTATATTAATAACTGTGTTTTTTGCTTTTTTTTTAAATACTGTAAAGAGGCTTTTTTACTTATGGGAAAGCTTTAGAAATATTACTTTTTTAAGAGTAGTAAAGACTTATAATAGTTTTTAGGGATTAAAGTTATCTACAATTATGCTACAAAGTGCCTTTAGTTTTTATAATTTATATATATTAATAAGGTTGTTAAGTGTTTAGAAAGGCGAGGTTTATAAACTAAACGACTATATACTTTTTTAATTTAATTACTTGAGTTGCTCCCTTATAAGGGCTCTGTTTTATATATGGATACTAATGTATATTAAGGCGATGTTGGATTAATTATGTATAGTGCTATAATAACTTAGCTAAATATAGTTCTTACTGTAAGTTACTTTATATGCTTTAACTATAACCCTAGCCCTAAGTATTATAAAAAGGCTAAATAAATTATTAAATACTTTGCTGCAAGGTGCGCTTTTTGTTTTGAATTTAGTTGTGAAGAAGGTGGCTTTGACGATAGTTTAGTAATTACTTTAGATACTAGTTTTACTAATAATATACTAAACTATAAAAGCTTTTAAGTATTTATAATTAAACTATTTAGTGGCTTTATTAGTTAGTAAATTAATAAGTAGAATACTGTAACTATATTTATAACTAAGGCTAAGCTTTTTGCTTTTTCTTAAGTAGCTAAAGAGGCTATTTTTACGAGCCGATTAATAACTACTCTTTGTATTAACTTTAGTAAGAAGACCTTTAGTGATAAAGCTGCTTCTACTATATTAGTACTAAGTGTATGTATTTAATACGATAATTAATAAACAATTTATTTTATTAATAAAGAGATAGTTTAACTATATATAAAGCTCTACTATATTAATATTTATAACTACTAGTTGTATTAAAAAGTCTAAAAAGGTTATATTAAAGTTAAATACTAGTTTATAGTATAGTTTATAGTAGATAGCTTTATGAAGTTACTTGTTAGTGCCTACTTTGAAATTTTCTTTAAGTAGTTTAATATAGTAGATTAAATAGTATAATTTTAAGTACTTTATAATACTAAGCTTTAAAAGGAGTAGCTAAAAGGCTTTAACTTTACTAATAAAGAATAAACTAAAGGGATTATAGTTTTTAAATACTTTAAAAATAGTATTACTCTTTCTATTATAGAGATAGAGGTTTAATAAGGATAATAGGACTATTTAAGACAAGGACTTTAAAGGGATTATAGTTTTAGGGAGGTGAGTTATATAAGAGTGACTATAGAGTAGTTAGAGTGTAGCTAGTATATAATTTTATTTATAAATAGATTTAATAAGGCTTTTGTGAGGCCCTTGTTGGGGAGGTGTATTAGATTATGTAGTTTAGAGTTGCTAATATGTTAAGATATATAGGTAGATTTTAGTGTTTAAGGAGGCTAATAGCTGCTTTAGAATAACGTTTTACTAGTTCTAAAGGCTGTAGCTGTGTTTAGGGGTTTGAAGGCCTATAGTGCTGTTAAGGTGAAAATTGCGTTGATGGCGCTAAAGGCAGTAGAATAACACATAACGTAATATATATAAAAATCTAATAATTAGCTTTTTATATTACTCTAAGTACTACTCTAAGTACCACTCTATACTGTACTTTACGTAGTACTCTTTATAGTACTTTATATAGTATTTTAAGAAGGGCTTAATTACTTAATTACTTAATTACTCTAGCTTTAGTAACGGCTTTAGTAAGGGCTCTAGTAATGGCTTTAATTAATATAGGCTCTAGCGACGGCTTTAGCGACGGCGATGGCCTTAATTAAGGTGGGCTCTGGCGATGGCTCTGGTGAGGGCTTTAGCGACGGCGACGGCGACGGCTTTAATTGAGGTGGGCTCCGGCGAGGGCTCTGGCGATGGCGACGGCCTTAATTGAGGTGGGCTCTGGCGATGGCTTTAGCGACGGCGACGGCTTTAATTGAGGTGGGCTCTGGCGAGGGCTCTGGTGAGGGCTTTAATTGACGGCGATGGCTTTAATTGAAGTGGGCTTTGGTGAGGGCTTTAGTGAGGGCTCCGGCGAGGGCTCTGGCGACGGCGACGGCCTTAATTGAGGTGGGCTCTGGCGATGGCTTTAGCGACGGCGATGGCCTTAATTAAGGTGGGCTCCGGCAATGGCTTTAGTAACGGCGATGGCCTTAATTAAGGTGGGCTCTGGTGATGGCTTTAGCGACGGCGACGGCCTTAATTGAGGTGGGCTCTAGCGATGGCTTTAGTAATAGTGACGGCTTTAATTGAGGTGGGCTCCAGCGAGGGCTCTAGTAAAGGCTTTAATTGACGGCGATGGCTTTAATTGAAGTGGGCTTTGGTGAGGGCTTTGGTGAGGGCTCCGGCGAGGGCTTTAATTAATGGCGACGGCTTTAGCGACGGCATGGCCTGATTAGTCCGAAAAGTGGGGGGTTGCCTAGATAGCTAAAGGGGGTTACCCGGATAGTAAAACTCTTACTAGATACTATAAGGCTTTTTTAAATTTACTTAGTAATAGTATATAAGTTAAGGTTATTATAGTTACTAATAAGTAAATCCGGGTTATTATTATAAAACGCTTTTTTATTAAATATTATATTATATATAGTAATAATTTTTTTAGTTATAGGGTTTTAAATTTAATATTAATTAGTGAATATATATTTAATAAAGAAGTTTATAAAAGTATAGCTTTTAAAGTAGTTAAGGTGCTTTTTTTTAAACTAAGCCGTAGCTATAAGGGTATATACTTTATAACTATAGAACCTTAAGTACGTAAAGCTAGGTTTTATAGTTTTATTATTTTAAAGCTATTTATAAAGTACCTTATATAGAATCTTTTAACTAAGAACTATTTAAGGTATATAGTTATAAAAGTAAGTTACTACTTTATAAATATTAAACTATACTTTATAAAGTAGTTTACTACCTTCATATATTATTCAACCCTTTATTTTAATAATAACTCTAATACACTTAGTACTACTATTTTAATTCTAAGTATATAGGACTAATAGCTTAACGCGTTTGCCTTACCTTTAGAGGTTATTTATAAAATAGTAGTATTTTTTAATTTTACTATTATACTTAAAAACTTATATATTAATATTATACTAAACTTTTAAAAGTAAAATAAACTTTTTAAAAACTTTAATAAGTATCTTTATATTATAGTTTTATAAATAGTAATTCTAAGAGTATTAAAAGATATAGTTAGTAAATACTAGTACTAAAGTAAACTTACTATAGCACTTAGTATATAAGTAGAAGTTAAATATAATATACTTACTAGGGCGCGTGTATGCGTTACTCTTACGCGGCTTATAGTTAATAATCCGTTTTATTTTACTAATACTATAGGTATTATACTTAAAAAAAGCCTTTTTAAATACTTTTTAACTTATAAGAGTAATAGTAATTTAAATACTATAAATTAAAGAGTTAAGGTAGTAAAGTAGTTTAGGGTCTAAGTAGCTAAGTTACTAGTACTATATCTTTTTAAAGTTTTTTAAAGATTATTATTAATATAGAGAGTGTTTGTGCTATTAATAAGGAGTATAGGTATATTAAGTGGCCTATATAGAGGCTTTATAGAATAGTACTTAGTTTAAAAACTTATTAAACTTTAATACTTTTTAGTTATATATAGTTTTAATATAGCTAAAAGAGCTATAGTTAGACCTTTATAGTATAAAGAGTTATTTAGGGCGTTTATTCTATTAGTACTTATATTTATAGAGTTATTTATAAAAAACAAAGTTAGTTACTAGAGATATATATAAAGTAATATTATAGAGGTATAAGCTAGACTTTATACTATTAGTTAGTATAATATATATATTTATATCTTTATATTTATTAATTATAAGGGGCCTAGATTTAGTTTAAAGAAAGTCCTTTATACTTGTGGTTTATAGGTTTTTAAAGTGCTTTATATTTTTAAATACATAAATAAATATACTTAAGTTAAGGAAGTAGGAGTTTTTAAAAGAATATATTATAAAAACTTTACTTTAGGTAGTTTAAAAAGCTATTAGTAAATACTTAAGACTTTTTATATAGTAGCTATATAGTTACTAGCTTTAAATTTCTTTAATATACTTAATTAGTTAGTTATTATTTATAAAGTTTCTCTTTACTTACTTATAGTAGTAGTTAAGTAACTTTTACTTAGTATATATATACTCTAGGAAGGTATAGAAGTAATTTTTAAGGTAGTAGTATATTATATAAATAGAGTAGAAGAGAGCTAATAGAGTAAAGGGAGTTAAAAATACTAATAAAACTTTATTTTATAATTTTTTAGGGTTAGTATTATTATATTTATTATTAAAGTACTTTAAAAAGTTATAGGGAGTTATTTTATAAATAGTAAAGGCGCCTTAGGTGCTTTTTTTATATTCTATAGTTTTTAGTATTTATTTAATTATAGTAGTTATTTTAGTAATAGTTTTATTAAAACTATAATTATTTTAACTATTACTTATTATTATATAGTGGTTTTTAGTTTAAAATTAAAATAGTAAGTAGTTAAAGGAGTAAAGTAGTTTATAGATTTATAGGTTTTTTTTATAAATTACTTTAAACTTAATAGTACGGTTTTTATATATATTATTAATTTATATTATAAACTACTTAGTTATAGTAGCTTTTATTATAAGCTACTTATTATAGAGTATAGTAAGGTAGTTAATATAAAGTTAATTAATATATTAATAATATATACTTTTTATAAGTTTAAAGTATTTATAGAGGTTTTAAATTTAAATAACTAGTTTTAAAGTACTTAAGTAGTACTAAATTTTAAGTTTTTTAATAATAGTACTTTATATTTAAAAAATAATAGTATTTTTAGCTTTTTTTTACTTTTAGTATATTATTTTTATTATATAATAAAGGAATAAAGAGTTAATATAATACTTAAGGGCCTTTTTAAAGAAGTTAGTTATTATTTTAGTATAATAGTAATTTATAGTTTTAAATAGAAGTAAGAGGTTTTTACCTAAAGGTACTTAAAGTAGAACGTTTATAATAAGCTTATTTACTTTAAATTCTATAGTTTAAAAGTAAAGGACTTTTAACTTAGGGCTATAGTAAATAATAAACTTTAAGTAGTTATTAAAATATAACTTTTAGAGTAGGGTATTATTAATAAAGGGCTTTAGAGATATAAAGGTTAAATTAAAAGCTTTTTATATATTAGGGGTACTTATAAGTACTTAAAAGTTATAAAGTTATAAGTACTAAGTAGCTAAACTATTAAGGATAGTTTTTTAAGGAGTTAAAAGAACGTTTATAGTAATTTTTATATTTAATAAAGTAGTTTAAAAATAATTAATTATATATAATAAAGGGGGTAGTAGAATAAGACTCTTAATTATTAGATTTTTTATATATTATATATATTAATATTATGTATTATTCTATAGTCTATAGTACTATTAATACGTTTTTTACTTTAATAGTATTATAGGCCTTTAAGCTTTTAAACGTAGTTATGGCCTTTAGAGCTAGTAAAACGTTGTTTTAGAGTGGCTATTAGTCTCTTTAAACGCCGAAATCCGTCTATACGTTATAACGTACTAGTAGCTCTAAGCTATATAATTTAATATTAACCTAGTTAAATACTTTAAACGGACCTTTCTAGACGTCTACAAAGCCTTTTAATTACTTTAGCGTAACTACTCTATTTTAGTAAGAAGTATTAAAAATAAAATATAAATTAGTACTTTTAAAGAAAACAATCTTCTTAATATATATATAAGAGTTCTGCTAGCCGGGCAGTGTTGTTTAGCTGCCCGGGCAGTGTCTCCACCTTTCTAACTAATAGGATTATATACATTAGTCGCAGCCAGCTCGCAGCGTAATTGCCACGGTCGCAGCGCAATTCATTACAGTTGTAGTATAATTACCACAATTACAGCGTCGCAATTATAGTACCTCAATTACACCTATTTTTGTATATAAAGTACAGTACCTTTATTTTATTAGTTATAAAACGTTAATTGCGCTGGTTGCAGTACGTTAATTACGCTAGTCGCAGTGCGTTAATTGCGCCGGTCGTAGTACGTCAATTACGCTAGTTACAGCACTTATAGTGTGGTGCGCTTCCTATGCGACCAATAGGAAGGCTTAAAATCGGAAGTAGTAGAGACACTGCCCGGCTAGCTAAACAACACTACCCAGCTAGTAAAACTTATATATAAAACTTATTTTTATTATAAATCACAATTATACGCACCCGCGCCTTTTCTATAGCTTTAAGTAATTATATATCTTTAAGTTTAATAATAACCTCCTTAGTATTATAAAGCCTAAGTAACTACTCTAGTTTTATATATTTAATAATCTCTTTAATATAGTATACTAGTTTAATTATAAGATAAATAATGTGTTCCTAGATATATATAATATTCTTAGATAGAGTACTTAGGTTACTTTTACTATAGTATTTATATCTCTTCCCCTAAACTACACAATAAGATTACTTAACTAACTCCTTCTTCTTAGTAACTCTAATAATATTTACTTTAATATTAGTAACTTTATTTAAGTATATAAAAAAGAGCTTATAAAAATTAAAAGTATATTTATATATAAGCTTTTAACTAACTACTGGATTTTTTTAATTATAACTACTATAAGTAACTTCTTTAGGAATTAGACGCTTAATAAGGTTCTTAACTACTTAATATATAATATAATAAACTAGCGTTTTATTATTAGCTTACTAGCTATAAGTCCTACGCAGAACTAAGTTATTAAATACAAGAATAGAATACTACTTTACGCACTATATAATATCTTTATAATTTGAGTTTTATAAAATAGTAGGAATAAGTTCTGGGCTAGATAGAGTACCCCTAGATTTCTTTAATAATATTTTATACTAGGATTAAAATTTAAAGTTTTAAAGTTTTATAAAAAATTTTTAGAATAGAGGGAATATTATAAATATAGGGGAGAAACTAATATAAATAGTAGGATTATTAGAAATAGGTTTACTAAACTATAATAAACGTATAATATTTAAAGTTTCTATAATAAACTTTACTAAGTAGTAAGGGTATAATTTTCTACTAGAGTAATATCTAGGAAATTTACTAATATTAAATATATCTATAACTTAATTTAAAAAAAGTAATAAAGTAATTCCCCTTTTTATTAACTTTAAATAGAATAAATATATAAATATATAAGGGTATAAGTAATAAAGGTATATAAATTATAACTTTACTAGTAAACTTAAATATAGAGTCTTATTAGTATATAATTATATAAAATTAACTTTATATTTTACTTAAAGTAATATAAAAGTGGTAGAATATTTAACTAAGTTTTTACTATTAGATAGAAGCCGGGACTTAACTTAGTAGAAAAGAGGGCTTAATAAATAGTACTAAGTTAGAGTACGGACCTTATATAATCTATAGGTCTAGTAAAATAGGGGCTTGACTAGCCTAGGGTATAGCTAGAGGGGGCCTGTATATAGCTATAAAAAAATTATTTAGTATTTTAGTAGGTCCCCGTACTTTACCTGTTGCGTATACCCTAAATCTTTACTAAAATCCCATTAACAGCGCGTCACCTAGTATTAAATTTCTAATCTAAAGAGCTTATTTTTATAAGGTATTTAATCCTTATTACTCGTTTATCTACTTTAATACCCCTCTTTAATACCTAAAATAGGTTTAATATATTACTAGTATAAAGTACTACTAGTATTAAGTATACCTATATAGTAAAAATTAATATATAAAAAGGAGAGTTTTTTTATAAATAAGGCGCTATAAAGATAATAGTAACTTAGGTTTATAATTAAACTTATAATATATTTATTATTTTAAATAAACTTTAATTTTTAAGTAATGTTATAATTTGTATAATCCTACTAAGAGTATATTAAGGAAGATTATAATAAATATAAAGTATATTAGTTAATAATAGTAAAATTACAGCCCGCCCTATAACTTTATATACCTCCCTACTATAAACCCTTAAAATTACTTAACTAATAATATTATAAGTACTTTAAGTTTACTTTAAAAGTTAGTTAATATAATTTATGTTTTCTTTAAGTAGTTATCTTGTCTAGATATTTCTATAAGTTATTTTAAAAAGAATATACTATAGCTATATATTATTAAATAGTATAATTAAATAGAAGTATTTAATAGGGTATATTTAGTAGCTTTAACCCCCTTTAGCTTAAGTAGTCTTAAGTAAAGCTTAGTAGGGCGTACGTACCTTAACGCTTCTACTTACCTACCCTTTCTATAGTAGTAAATATAGACGTAGATATACTAGTAATAATAATAATACTATCACTAATAGGTGGTGCTAAATATATTAAAACAAACCTTTGCTTATACGAACCTTTAGCTGGATCACGCTTAGGGCCTAACGAGCCCTAGTAGCGTTCACTATCGAAGAAAAAGGCACTACAAGCAAGGCCTTTATCGATTCCTCCCGTCTTCCACATACACACAATAATAACCCAAAAGCACCCTATTAAGTAAACTACTTACTACAATATCTAATAGAAGGTTACTTATTAACTCCCCCTATAGCTAGAATAAATACTATTCTATTACTATATAGATTAAAATAAACTATAATAGAGGCTATAACTGCCTTTTTAGTCTAGGTATAGGCCCTAATACTAATTTAACGCTTAATTAGAACGACCTTTTAAATAGTATAAGGGTATTTTTTACTATATTTAGTACTTTAAGTTATTAAACTATTAAAAATTAGTTTAAAGTAAATATAATAATACGTGGATTATAAAACGGAACTACTATAAATTTTTTATAGTTTAAAAATAACTATAAATACTTTAACTAGTTAAAGAACGCAGCTGTTAGTATTATAAAGCTCTAAAAGGCTAATATTAGTATATTTAGTAAGGCCTATATAAATATTAAGATAAATACTAACAATAGTAGGGCTAAGTAGCTAAACTAGCTATAGCTGTGTAGTAATGGTGCGTTAGTTATAGAGGGATGTAATAGCTAAGGGAAGTAATAGGACGGTTTAATTTAGATTTAATAGGTTTAAAGGGACGGTTTACTAGACGGTTAGGTATATAGGAGGTATATAGAAGGCGTTAGTAGTTTTAGTAGTGTTGATAGTGTAATTAGTAGTTTGTGAAATTAATTAAAAATACTTATTACTTTAAATTTATAATTTATAAAAGCTGCGTTATAGTAAGTGAATTTGAGTGCTGTTAATAACAAAAAAGATTAACAAGGTAGGTAGCTAGACGGCTATTCTCTAGAGTACGTAGCCCGTAGGCTATTAGTCACCCTAGAGGGGGTAAGTTAGTTAATATAAAAAAGTAGTTAATAGTAAGTTTAAGTTATAACTTATATAGTTTTTCCTAGTTATAAAATAGTCTATCTAGGTGCTAGTAAGAATTAATTAGTTATAGGTATTATAAGTTTATTACGGGCTATAGAATAGTAAGTAGGGTAACTTATAGTCTGGTATGCTTTAATAAGTAATTATAGTATAATACTAAGTAATATAAATAGTACTAATAGCTTTTATAATAAATTTACTAGTAGTATATTCTATAGTACTATTTTTAATTATTATAGTATTATTATTTTATAGCTTTAGTAAAGTTTTAAAGTAGGTATAATAGTTAGTTTCTTACTATTAATTATTATTTATAGTCTAGTAGATACTAACTTTTACTAAGGAACTTTAAGTAAACTTATAGTTAGGTACTAATAAAAAGTATATTCTTTATTTAGGCCGCCTCTAGAATAATACTATCACTATACTTAATTACTAATATTAGGAGTTAAAAGTAAGCTTTTTATACTAAACTTACTTTATTCTTTAGAGGTATACTTACTAATATCTTACTATATAGCTCTAGAGGCTAAGCTATATAGGAGTTATTATTTAAGTTTAGCTTTATTACCCCCTCTAGGGTGACTAACGGCCCACGGGCCACGTGCTCTAGGGAATAGCTGTCCGGCCACCTACCTCGTTAATCTTTTTTATTATTAGTCATAATAAACGGCACTTAAATTCACTTACTATAACGCTGCTTCTACGGATTTAAAGTAATAGGTGTTTTTAATTAATTTTATAAACTACTAATTATACTATTAATACTACTAAAACTACTAATACCTTTTATACGCCTTCTATATACTTAACTATCTAGACCGTCCCTCTAAACTTATTAAATCTAATCTAAACTAAACTAAACCGTCCCTTCCCTTAACTATACTATAGTTAGTTAACTTAATTAAACTACTTTTCCCTATGCTTATTAGTAGATGTCTTAATATACTTTATTAAATATACTAGTCTTTTAACTCTAAAGGATCTATAGTTATTATTACTACTTTTATTACTTATTTAAAGTAGTATTAGTTATCTTTTAAAAATAGTAAGTCTAAAATCTAACCTAGTATTAAATTAACTAATAAGTTCTATTTAATATTTTTTATTTAGTACTTATTACTACTAGTTTAAAGAAGGTAAAAACTAAAAATAGTAATTTAGATTTTTATATTTAAGGGTTAAACTAGTTAGCTATACTATATATTAATAGTATTAATACTAAGCTATATAGTTGCGTTACTAAGCTACTTAATATTGTTCTTAACTATAGTAACTAAGTTATAGTATTTAGTCTTTAGTAACTAGGGGACTTTTATATTTATAGTAGTTTTTACTATTTTATTAGATTATTGGGTGTGTGTATAGAAAACGGGAGGAATTAATAAAGGCCTTATTTACAGCAGCAGTACCTTTTTCTTTAATAGTAAACGCCACTAGAGCTTATTAAGCCCTATAGTACGTCACAGCGCCCGTAGTATGATCTAACTAAAGGTTTGTATAAGTAAAGGTTTGTTTTAATATATTTAGTACTGCTTATTAGTGATAGTATCGTTATTATTACTATAGGAAGAGTAGGTAAGTAGAATTATTAAGGTACGTATACCCTACTAAGTTCTACTTAAGACTACTTAAGCTAGAGGGAGTTAAAGCTACTAAATATACCCTATTAAATACTTCTATTTAATTATACTACTTAAAAATATAGAGCTATAATATTATTTTTTTTTAGAACCCCTTATTAAAATATCTATACTAAATACTATAAAAAAACCCAAGACCCCCTCTAGAGTAACTAATAGCCCACAGGCCACGTACTCTAGGGAATAGCCATCCAGCTACCCACCTCGTTAATCTTTTTTATTATAGTACTTAAATTCACCTACTATAACACAGCTTCTATAGATTCAAAGTAATAAGTATTTTTAATTAGTTTCACAAACTACTAATTATACTATTAATACTACTAAAACCACTAACGCCTTCTTAGACCGTCCCTTTAAACCTATTAAATCTAATCTAAACTAAACCATCCCTTCCCTTAACTATCACATCCCTCTATAACTAACGCACTATCGTCAGCTATATAGCTATAGCTAGTTTAGCCACTCCCTACTATTATTAGTATCTATCTTAATATTACTTTACTAAATATACTAATATTAAATATCACTAAAGCAGCCCCTTAGAGCTTTATAATACTAGTAACCGCGTCCTTTAGCTAGTTAAAGTATTTATAGTTATCTTTAGACTATAGAAAATTTATAGTAGTTCCGTTTTATAATCTATATATTATTATATCTACCTTAAATTAATTTCTAGTAGTTTAATAACTTAGGGCACTAAATATAGTAAAGAACACCCTTATATTATCTAAAAGGTCGTTCTAGTTAAGTATTAAATTAGTATTAAAGCCTATACCTAAACTAAAAAAGTAGTTATAGCTTTTATTATAGTCCGTCTTAATTTATATAGTAATAAAATAACTATAGTATTTATTTTAACTATAGAGAGAGTTGGTGGGTAACCTTTTATTAGATATTATAAGTAGTTATTATATATAGGTGTGTAGAAGATAGGAGGAATTAATAAAGGCCTTATTTATAGTAGTACCTTTTTCTTTAATAGTAAACGCTACTAGGGCTCGTTAGGCCCTACACGTATTGTAATCCGGCTAAAGGTTTATATAAGTAAAGGTTTATTTTAATATATTTAGCACTACCTATTAGTAATAGTATTATTGTTATTACTAAAAGGGCAGGTAAGTAGAAGCATTAAGGTACGTACGCCCTACTAAGCTCTACTTAAGACTACTTAGTAGAGCTAGAGGGGGTTAAAGCTACTAGATATACTCTATTAGATACTTCTATTTAATTATACTATTTAATAATATATAACTATAGTATATTCTTTTTAGAATAACTTATAGAAATATCCGGACGAGATAACTACTTAAAAAAAACACAAATAAATAAAAAAACCTAAAAGTTTAACTTTATATAAAAAATCCCTATAAAATAATAAAAGTATTACCTATTAACGTTTTAGTATTTAAAGTACCTACTTTTTACTATACTATAATTTAAACTAGAATTAAAATACTATACTAAAGTAACTTTATATATAGTAAGTTATACTTTTTTAAAAGAAGTTTTAGATAATTAGTTAATATTATATTATATAAATTATATATTATAAGTCTCCTTTTTACTATAAAGTATCTATAATAAAAAGCTATTAAGTTGTTAAGTAATAATTTTTGTTTAAAATAAAATATAAAGGAATTAATTAATAGTAGCTTAAATATAATTAAAGTAGTAAGTCTTAAAGGTATTATAGTAGGATTTAAGTAGTAGAATTTAAGTAGTAGGATCTAAGTAGTAGGAGTATTATAAGGAAGTACCTATAGGGTTTAGGTAATAAGGGTTTTATAAGTACTAAAGTAGCTAAATATAAATAGTAATAGTTATAAATTAATAATATACCTTATAAGTATAATATTATACTAAGACTAACTAGTAAAATTAGAGTACTAGTGCTAACTAGGAAGATTTAATAGTAGTAATATTCTATAGTAGTTGTAATATTATATACTACTACTTTAATTTTAATATACTACTTTTGTTTAATAGTATAGTACTCTATATACTATACTTTAAAAAAGACCTATCTTTTTAAATTAATATAGTATTCTTTTAAATTACTACTACCTATAATAAATAGTTATATTTCTCCCCTACTATAGTAAAATTAAAAGGCTACTAAGGAAAAGTAAGGATATATTAATAATAACTTTAGACTAACTAGTAAACTCTTACTCCTATTACTATTTATAATTAATATTCTTTTTACTATACTTTATTAAAATATTAAATAATAGGGGTACTTTAATATAATAATATATATAAAAGTCGGAGTACTTTAAAAAGAAAAAGACTTTAGTAGTAAAATATGTATAGTTATACTATATTAAAAACTAGAATATCATACTAAGTATACTAACTAGGCCCTACTAGTATCGAGGTATAAATACCCTATTAAAGGGACATAGTATTACGCTTAATTCTTTTTATATATAGTAGTGTGTATCTACTGTAGTATAGTATAATATAATTAGATTACTATAAGTACACGATGTTGTCCACCCCCCTAAACCCGGGTAGGTAGACCTGTGTGCTCAAATCCACGTAATCTGACAACTATACCCCTTCAGAAAGCGGTACATTGTTGTACACCTAGGTAGCTGGGTAGCCTGGCAGGTACATGTACTGGAGAAAACCGCGGAGATGCTAGTCGTTACCCCACTCCATGGTACCCAACCGTTTGGCTTTAGCGTCAGATTCATTGTGGGCTTCTAGGTCTTCGATGGCCAATAACAGCCAAATAGCCCGCACATGTGACAAGTTTCTATACCCCAGATTGACCAGCAGGCGACGTGAGGGGCCCGGCAACTTTGTTTCTTATCTGCCGTGGTCTAATCTCCTCCTTGGGTCATCTTCACGTGTCGGTGAACAATGCACGAGAAACCTGGCAAGTGACCCAAACCCACCGCCATCCCAGCCTCATCCGCCCCATCATCCTTCAATAGCGCCCCATGGACCACTCACGAGGTGGTAGGGATGCTAAAGAACCGAGCTTTCCCTGCGTCAGGAACAGTCAGCTGTTTAGGTTAAAGCACTAGATGAAGCCAGCCACTTTCCTTCCCCACTCTCATTGGTACACCCATCGAGTGCTTTCATTCCGACATTTGGGAGGTCCTAGGCAGTATCAACAGTTGGGGCTGGCACGCCGCGCCAACGTTCCGTGTTCATAATAAGAGACATTCCCCCCTCCTTTGTCCTGCAATTGCACTTGGATCCGAGACTGTTGGAGGCAACCTGGAACACAGGTGTTGACGTATCTCAGCTTCATCGCCCAGACAGGAAGGAGTGTCAACCTCACCACGAAGTCGTCCAGATAGCAGTGGCCACCATGTCCTCCATCACCTCATACCTCTCGGGAACGGCTACGTCGTCCGCGGCGCCGGTAACCACGGGCGGAAACAGAGCTCCCTCCCAGGGCGGTGTTATCGAAGGCGCGAACCCGTCGCATTACAACCCTAAAGACCCCATCACAATCTTCATCATTCAGGTTCGTCCACTGTAGCCGCAGTGATGTGCCCTCTGCATGAGGTGCATTATAGATCGGGACTGACAGCAGTCGCGCCCTATAGGCTGGATTGATCATCATAGTTTGTCACCTCCTTCACTGGCCGCTTTCCAAAATTCGGCAGCCCCGTGTGATTGCTGAGGTTATTGGGGGCATTATTCTCGGCCCTTCAGTTATGGGTCGTATACCCGGTTTTCGAGCTGCCATTTTTCCTCAAGAATCAATCCCAAACCTTACACTTGTTGCTAATCTTGGCCTGGTGCTCTACCTCTTTCTCATTGGGTTGGAGACAGATGTGCGCTTTCTCGTCAGCAACTGGCGAGTGGCGACGTCTGTAGCTTTCGCTGGCCTGGCCTTGCCTTTTGCTTTGGGTTGCGCTCTTGCATGGGGCTTATACAACCAATTTTCCGGCGACGAAGGTGTAACGCACATCGATTTTAGCATATACATGCTGTTCATTGGCGTCGCTATTGCCATTACGGTACATAAACCCCAAGCAATCCGGGATTCTGGCACCCCGTCTGCTTCCCTGTGACAGCGCGCTAACACTGTGGACAGGCATTTCCCGTCTTGTGCAGAATTCTCACTGAACTAAAGCTGCTTGACACGACGGTGGGAGTCATCGTTCTCTCGGCAGGTGTTGCCAATGATGTAGTCGGTGTGTTGCGATCCATTCCGTCCTTAGCTGCGCGTGTCGCTAATTTTGTTACCAAGGATGGATCCTACTTGCTCTATGCGTCGCCCTTGCGAACGCAGGCACCGGCCTTTCAGCCCTATGGATCCTCTTGGCGTGCGTCGGGTACATGCTATTCCTCTTCTACCTTGTTCGGCCGGCCATGACCTGGCTTCTGCGCCGGACTGGCAATATTGAGAATGGTCCTTCGCAGAGCATGATTGCCCTCATCCTGCTGATCGCCCTTGCCTCGGCGTTCTTCACTGGTATCATAGGTGTACATGCCATCTTCGGGGGCTTCATGGTGGGCCTCATCCTGCCACGCGAGAATGGATTCGCTATCAAAGTCACCGAGAAGCTGGAAGACTTGATTGGCGCCTTGTTCCTTCCCTTGTACTTCACGTTATCCGGACTCAACACCAACCTAGGACTTCTGGATAGTGGCATTACTTGGGGGTATGTCTTCGCGGTCACCTTCACCGCGTTCTTCACCAAAATCATCGGCGCCACCATCGCTGCACGCCTGAATGGGCTGGTCTGGAGAGAGTCATTTTCCATTGGAGCACTGATGAGTTGCAAGGGGCTCGTCGAATTGATCGTTTTGGTAGGTTTCACTATTCGATTCCCGTCCCCCTCTTATCGTGACCTACACTGGTGAAGGACTTCACTAACCGACGAGAACAGAATATTGGATTGCAAGCAAGAATTTTGAGTTACAGGACGTTCACCATATTCGTCGTCATGGCCCTCCTGACAACTTTTGCCACCACTCCTTTGACCTCGTTTCTCTATCCCCTTTGGTATCAGAAGAAACTTGAGGCGTGGAAGCGAGGCGAGATCGACTGGGACACAGGTGAACCCACCGCCGGCCACGGTGCTGGAGCCGACATGGACGTTGCTAAACCTGCCGGTGATCGTGTCCGACGCCTTCTCGTGTATCTCAGGCTGGACAATATGCCGGCAATGTTGAACCTGGTGTCTCTGTTTGGCAAGCAGTCATCATCAGCCTCCCGAGACAGTGTCACCAGTACCGACGAAAAGGGCGGGCTTCACCCAGAGACTGTCAACTTAGGCTCCTCCTCCAAGGACGTTCAAGCTGTGCGGGCACATGGCTTCCGTCTGCTCCACCTCACCGACCGTGACTCGTCCGTCATGACCGTTTCCCAGGTCGCCGAGTTCACCCGAAATGACCCTGTGGTCAACATATTCAGGACTGTGGGCCAATTTCTCAAAGTAGCCGTTTCCGGCGAAGTATCAATCATGCCCGAAAGTCGTTTCGCGGAAGCACTTTTGTCGAAATCATCGGACATTTCGTCGGACCTTCTTCTTGTTCCCTGGAGCGAGAGCGGCAGTTTGGTGGATTCCCAAGTTTCCCCCGCAGACGGTGGCAACAACAAGCTGGGTTCGGCGTACGCAGCGTTTGCCAAGTCGCTTCTTGTTTCGACAGACCACAACATCGGCATATTCTTCTCCAACGGCACCGTGTCTCCGCCTGGAACCGAGTCCGGCTCCGAGCGCAGCAAACTCATGCGCGCTTACTCTTTCAGCGACATTCACCATGATATTCCTTCCATTCCCGTCACAAACAAGTCCCATCACATATTCATGCCCTACTTCGGTGGTAACGACGACAGACTTGCTCTTAGGTTGGTGCTCCAGCTCTGCGAGAAGCAGAATGCCACAGCAACTGTGATAAACTTCACTTCGTCCACCCAGAGTGAAGCCCAGCATCACGATGGCGACTATTTTGGGTTCGTCTCTACTCATTTGCCGGCTGCCGTGGCGTCGCGTGTCAAATTTGAAACCTCCTCTGCAAGCGACACAAATGAGGGTCTCCTGAACCAGTCCAAGTCAAGCATTCAAGTCGATTCACGCGATGTGACATGGCACAACTTGATCATCATCGGTCGCCGCGTTGCTGTCAAGTATACCGGAAGCAAGACGTCAGTCAAGGTGTCCGACGAAGTCAAGGAGTGCCTGGGCCAGTCTGCCGCCATCTTGATTGCCTCTGGTATCAAGGCAGATTTGCTGGTGGTTCAAGCGAAGACGGCGGTATCTTGAAACACCCTAATTTCTCACAGCCTACATGAATCCGGCTGTAGATAGTGTAACTGTGGGTTGGCTCAGAGCAACAGAGCGTTATTATTTTATATAAAGCCGCACTCCGCGATCTTATATCCGCTCAGTGACTGGTGTGCACGGTTGAGCCCGGCATCGGAAGATGCGTAGACATAAGATGCGACGGATGTGTATGGTTGTCTTCCTGCTTAACATGAATCTACACAACGTATATTAGAAGAATGTCTTACCACGACGACAAGGATTCACTTGAATCATTCGCAGATTATGAACTAAACAGGTCTCCGCACAAGACGGAAGATAACGCCGTGTCGCGACTCGAATGGTCTACATCCAACCCATATCCACAATCGTACGCTTGAAATTCCCGCGTTTTTGGCATGAAACCTGCATCCAAGCTACAGCTAATTTCCCCTTAAATTCGATGTCGTGCTCATGGCCCTCCGAACAGGGTGTTGACGGAACTCAACGCCGGATTAGAAGACCGAAACACACATGCCTTGGGGAAATGCCAACACCAACAAACCTAGAAGACGTGGGGTGCATAGGACGAACGCTGGGGGCATATGTTTATACCAGGGCCAGACTCAACGTCGCTGGCGGCCTCCGTTGCTGAATCCCCCGCTGCCACTTCCACTGCGATGGTTGGCACTGTTCACAGCTGGCTGCATGACAAAATTGCGAATGCCCATCTCGCATGCCTGACGCAACGCTTGGTGACGCATGCCGCCCTTCATGTTGGCAGCCTTGTGTCCCACGAAAGTGTCAACCAGGGCGGCACCGAGGGCGGCCGTAGCTACTCGAGTTCCTTTCTCTCCAATCCAGGGGCCGGGGTCGTTGCGCATCTGATAGGCAGCCTGGCTGCCGACTCGGAACGCTGTCTGGGCCGCCTCGCCCAAGGCGGCATATCCAACAGCTGATTTGGCTCTCGGCCGACCCCCGCCAGCAGTACCGCCTACAGCAACATTTCTGGGCACGGACCGACCTCTGGCGTTACTGGGTCGAATAGGTTGTGACTGACGACCTGGCGAGCCACTTCTGTGGCCACTGCGTGCTTCGAAGGCATGGTCTCTTGGCCGCAAGCGAGGATCGGCCTCGTGGTTGGAATAGCGGGGGCGATGTGTCTCGTTGGTGCCGTGAGTCGCAGCAACGTCATAATCGGCGTGACGAGATCTTCGCCTATCAGTCGCACGAGGCCCGGCATTGTAGTCTGTGTAACGAGAGTTTGATGGTTCGACGTCGTAGTCAGCGTAGCGGCTTCGGCGGTTCTCGTTGAGGGGGCGTTGCGGATCGTAGTCGGGATACCTGGAGCGCCTCGTTTCACTCGTCCGTGGCGGGTGATACGCGTGCTGCCGGTCCCGTCCGCGACGAGAGGGGGCTGCGCACGCGTCAAGATTATGGTAGTCAAGTGGACCACCGGCCGACAAGCCGTGGCTCCGAGCGCGTCTTGGGTATGCTTCGTCGTCGTCATGGTAGTGAGCTTTGTGTGTCTCGTAATCGGACCTCGGATCGACCTGAGAGGAGTGCTCGCCTCCCCTGCGATGCTTGCGGCTTTTCCGGTGCTCTTCCGGGTCGTGATCGCGGTTGTTGTAGGATGCACCAGCTGTGGCAGCGGGCTCTGACCTGTTGCGACGACGGGGTCCTCGGCTGCGACCCCGTGGAGGATGCGGTTCGCCGTACGATTCGACGGCAGGTCCTTCGTAGTGGTGAATGTGAGGTTGATGCGAATTCAAATCAGCATCAGGTCCTCCACGATGATGGCGTCCCATCCTCGTCGGGGATCGGCTTCCTAAGGGGCGTTAGAGAGGAAGAGGCGGGATGGCTCAGAGAGCAGGGTGTAACTTCGATGGAGCGTCCAGGACCGACTAGTTTGTTGGGGTACTTCGAGCCTAGTCCAGAGCCATTGCGAGAGAGAAGAGAGCAAAGGAAGAGGAGTGCTGGGGGCAGCGGATATAATAATGCGCGCAAGGGAAAGGTAGCCATGATCGGGGTGTTTCTTGCATAGGGTGGGGACGGCCGGGTTGGGGTGACGGACGGACCATGAGGAAGACTAGAGCAGCTCCAGGCGAATGGAACGGCGAGCTAGGTTGAGACGACGTGAATGCTGGAGTAAGAGCAGCTGCGTGGGCTGTCAAGGAAGCAAGACAAGGCCAGACGCGAGCGCGGACTGGCGGGTTGGAGAAGGATAGCGTCACGCGCAGGGGATCGGGTGACCGCAGCGGTTTTGCGGGGGTGTTGTGGGAAGTTACCTAAGATACCTACCTACCTACCTACCTTAGTGTCAGGTAGTGTCGGTATTCCATGGGTGCTAGAGAAGACAGCAATGTAGGTAGGTAGATAGGTAGGTAAGTAGGTAAGTAGGTAGGTAGGTAGGTAGGTAGGTAGGTAGTCATAGTGCGCCAACAGGACGGGCCTGGTCGGCAACCCACTGCGGGTCATTCCACGCATCGGCAAGCAGAGAGGCAACGGCGTTATCATCGTGAATTCTTGACTCTTTGGTGGGGCATCAACCAAATCCCTGTTATTCTTACCTCGTCTGCGCTTGATCTTCTTCCTTTTTATTTTCCAAATCTAAGCACGACAAGATACCTGGGCGTGTGCGTCTTTAATGTAGGTATCTGAGTGTCTGAAGAGATTCGTTGCCAGGAACTGGGGGATTCTGTTGCAGAACCTCTTAAGCACCGGATCAGAAATTTGACTTACCTAGTCGTATGCAGGGTCCAGCCTGTGACGTCACTTAGTATCAACCGTATGCTTGCCTTATCCACTACACCCACCTACAGGCTACCGACCTCGGTAGTGTCAGCCTTCAGGTCCATGGATCGATCCATGGATTGGATACGCCATTATACACCCGCCACATCACTTCACCCCAGCCGCACAGCACGGTACTGAATCGGCAGTGGACGACGGGCTTGTTTTGACGGCGACGGGCCAGTCCCAGTTGCACACGTTTACCTGCCCGCTTAGTGGTGTGAATGCAACTACGGCCCTGCCCCGGCAGGTTGAAACTTCGTCTGCCTTCACCGCGTGCCTGACGTCACAGTTACGCATAGTATGGTGAGAAAGGGAGAACATTGGCTGCGAAGTAAATCCTGCGCGACAACAACTTACTCCGACGACGGGTTTCTGACCGGCAGAGCTATTCCAAGCAGTAATCCTCGTCCTAGGGATTAAGATATATTCTGGACTTGCGTGATTTCAATGGTGTCATCTGAAACACAAGCAATGCAACACTATTTTCCCACACAGCCTGCTTCTGGTACCAAGACGTGTCGGGCCTGGCTCAGTAGTTCCGTTTTGCTATATCTACTCGTATGTAGCGCCAGCGCCATACACTTATGTAGACCTTCCCCCGAAAGTATGACTTGTTGACAGAAGATCACAAGCCGGAAGCTGTGTTGTTTTGATAGTGTTCGACCAGCTGAGGTTGTCAGAGACTTTCAGTGGGCATTCATCAGCAGGTGTCTTTGGACTGCGAGCTAGTGCGTAAACTAGTCCTTCCCACCCGATTTTATGTGGGCTGTCATCTCACCGTAAGCCGAAAGGACCAAAGAAAGATTCTGTATTCACCGTAGAAAGACCCGGAATGTGTTCCCTATGCGACACGGCACAAGTATAACATCTCCGGCGGTAGTAGCATTGGACATAGAGCGGCCCCACTGACGAAAGTGCGGGGCGGACCGCTCGGGCGCCATTCTAAATGGTCCGACAAGTCTACGACAACTACCCGTCCAAGACAGGAGAACGGCAGACACGCGGGCTTTTGAGGTTTCATTGGAGTCACCGGAGTCAAGAGCTACCGGGGCCGAGAACCCAAAGCCAAGTACCCGGGGTAGGCCGTCCGAGTAGTTTGTTCGAACCGACGCAAAGCCTGCTAGACAACCGCTCACCGCCTAGTCATATTGCTGCAGCGCGTGGAGACAGTACGACGGAGCAAACCGACACATTAGTTACCTTGGCTGAGGCCAGCGGGTTGCCAATCTGCAGCAGACCAACGCAGTCCTCTAGAGAACAACTTGCAGCCACCTCCTGCGAGCTGGTCAGCGTATTTTAATGGGAGATTTTGTCCGTCACCCCCTCCTCTACTGCCTAACACCCCTAAGGGGCCTGGCTCTCCTGTAACATTAACAATGACGATGACGGACGATACCGACGATGACGGATGACGACGACGACGACGACGACGGACGATAATGGTAACGACGATGGACGACGACGACAGCGACAGCAACAGCAACAACAACAACAACAACAGCCATAAGCCTATAGAGCCTGTGCCATAGTTATAGCGAGAGGGTGGTGTAAAATACTACGGATAGAGGGTAAGCGAATAAGATCTCCCTTTCTGGCATGCCGCGCCGTCCATTGTCAATCGCATAACCTTCATTCCACAAAACATTTGAACACTTTTCATTGACGGATGCCGCTAAACAAGTAAGCCCGACCCAGAGGAAGACGACGGGACCGGGAATGCATTGAATAGGCGCTGTCATCCTAAAATTTATCGGGCGCCTTAATAACGGGAGGAACATACACAGGCGGCAACGGCCGACGAGCAAATCAGATGTTGCGGCCACCATTTGATAGGGCAGGCGGGCAGGGCGCCTTTGGTAAGTTGGTAGATTCCAGGGGACTTCGCACCAATGTTGAATTCGGGTTGGGCTAGCAATCACAACCAGGGTCGTAATCAGCGCCCGGCCAGGGGCCCCAATCCGGGGGACTCTATCCGGGGGACTCCTATCGCAGTACCATATCCGTCCATACAATACATACGGATAGTTGATAATAGTACGTAGTAGTGTTAGTACCTACTGCACGGGAACCGAAGCGTCGCCACCGTCCACGTTGTCAGACCGATCGGTGAAGCACGGCAACAAGAACACCGCACACTAAAAGTAGAGTCGTCAGTACACTAGGGTAGGGGACAGGACTCCCCGATGGAGGGTGATACAAATTACAACCTCACCGTTCGAAGGGGCCCAAGACGCAGAAGCGCCCCAGGCAAGACACCTCACTGCGGTGTGGTCACTGCGGTGGGCTCAGCCGGCTTGGCGAGTATCGCAAGATGGTCTCCATCGACCATTACTACCCCTCCGTGCCAACAGTTTGTTGCTGTCAACCTGTCAGCAGGCAGCGCTACGGTTGGCAGAACAGAGCAAAAAAGCAAGCCTCTAAACGGCGCGGATATGTAGAAGGTGCCCGATATCCATAATCTAGTGTATACTATGTACGCTGTAGACCACCATTGCCATGTTATCCGTACCTTCGGATGGGGCATTTCTACCTAGCATGGAAGCAAGGTACTACTACGTACACTACCTTATGTACATCGGATACCGAGGAAAGTTTCTCAGTCTGCAGGGTGCAGACACGATGGCCCACCTCGGCGACGGACGTGGTATCCACGTCTGGTCTAGTGCCGAGGGCCTATAGCCAATCAAGCGGTATTTCGATCCTGTTCTCAAGCTGACGATCGGGGCTGGACGGTGCACCCTGTCCATAGGCGGCAGGTAATAACCCCACCGAGCGGTTGATATGAGGGCCGCTCCATTTATCGCAATTCGAGTGGACCTACCCTCCAGTTGACGCGCCGACGCGGTGCTACCTAGGTACCTACCTAAGCAACTATTACATAGGCTCTAGTGTCGTACACTAGCCGCCGCCCGCCCCACCTATTTGCAGAGTAAGAGTTACACTGAGTGCAGAACACCTCACTTCAGTGGAGATCCATTTTTGCCCGGGCGCAGTGCAGTGCAGTGGCAGACTGGCAGTTGATGCGCGATGCAACTCGAACCCTTCGTCTTCGGAAGCTCCTCCTTATTACTAGTACTACCTATGTAACCCTTGAAAACACCTCGACTCCGCGAGCGAGTGCTAGGTATGGACCTGATGAGGAGGGGTGAAGGGGATTTGTAGTCTTGTGCCTAGTACTGCTACACTACCTATCTAGGTAGTACTGTTACTTTGATGATGAGGTGAAAAGACCACCACACTGCAGTCAGACTCACCACACTTTTCAATCCTTACCCCTGTCCCAATGACTAGGAACCTTGGGCGCACGAGCACGAGGGTTCCCTGCCGCCTGTCACTTTTGTACAACGCCCTTCCCTTTTTTTTTTTTTTTTTTATCATCCTTCCATCCGTCGTGTTTTTTTTCTGCTTTGTTCTGGCCCTCCCAACAACGACAACAACACCACGACGGCGACTGTCCGGGCAGCTGGTAGTCCATGACATGTAGATGCAGTCTTTCTTGTTTCAGGCGGCTCAAGCCCTCGTCAGGTCCCCGTTTTGACTTGAGTGCAAGTCATCGTACCGGGGTGGCGTTTTGTGGCGTCCGGCATGGCAGATTTCTGACGTGACATGGCGAAAAATATTGGACGATAACAGTTCCAGGCGATGCGCGCCAAGTCGCGTTCAACAGCCAAGTGGTGCAGGTGCGGTGTGGCCATCTACACTATCTGGATCCGTATGGCTGCCAATATGAGTAAAGCCGGGTACTAAGGCAAATTCCAGACTCCAGTGTCCAGTTCCACAAGCCCTATCTCTCTTTCTATCCACCATATCGGCTAGAGGTACGCCGTAGGTAGGTAGGTATCCCTGAGAGGTCGGATTCCTCGCTCTTGTCTCCACCTCCGTCCAGCTTCTTCTCTTCTACTACTGCTATTAATATGTATCCGTACTCTTGAATCTTACGGATACATACTGCCTGGCTAGTACTCTGGGGTGTGGTTTGGCCGGGGCTGTTGATGCAACGCCCAACGCTGCCATGATGTTTGATCCATCCCGTTCCTCGCCATCGGGGACTCATCCACATGGAGCCAAGCTCGAGGATGAAGGCCCAGCCAGCCCTCGCCCCTCTCCCCTCGCCTCTCACGGCCTCGCCTCAGCAGTCGGTGTCCCGTCCATGCAGTTCGTCCCCGTCTCTGCCCCATGCCGTCCGTCTTCTTGGCCACATGCCAATACGGATAGCCACGCCTCTTTGATACTCATGCATATTTCACCTTCACCTACCTAGTACTACTATAAGTCAAGGTCGTGGTATCTCTGGGCCAAGGGCTCACTCAGATCGGTTCGACCCTGGTGTTTTGCAAGTCGTCCATCCTTGCCCACCACCCGCCCACCTGCGCAAGTGCTCCACGCCGCGCCCCATCGCAGACCGGCCCCCCGATGATCCAGCAAATGATAATCCATTCGCGCTAATAAATAATGGCTCGAGTTTTCTTTGATAACGAGACTGACTGGGTTGGCCCTCTTGCCCCGGCCGAATGTGCTTTCTTGATAAAAACCACACATCGTTCCGCTCACCCTCTTGGGGCTCGTCCTTCCAGGCCCTTCTCCCTCCCACGTCTCTGGTCGTCGCCGTTGGTCACCGCCACTCTAGGCCCTCTTTCATTGCTTGTTTTGTTTCTGGCAACCAACCTGCCCTGCCAGAGGCTTTCCCAGCCTCGTGTCTCGCTTCCCCTGCTCGGCCTCCGCGATTCCACAACGCTTACGCCTTGCCCGAACCAATATCGATATCCTAGTTGGGACCTTATCAGACATTGCCCGGAGAGCCTCGTTTGATCATCCGATCATTTCGTCGTTTCTGTTCCTCTCGTCCATCCCCCCTTTGGCTTCCTGGGCCCAACCAGAGAATTGCCGTCTCGTTCCAAAGTCAACGCTCTGGTGGAAAATTTCCTAGCCAACATGGGTTTCTTCAGAATTAGGCTCATCGTCGCTATACTGGCCTGGATTTCGGCCAAAATTGATGTTGCGAACGCCAAGATTGCTGTTAGTCCGGTCGGACGGTGGTTCCAACTCGAGGGCTCCGGTCACGTAAGTCCAACAACACCCGACCCGTCCCGTTCCGTCCCCGGGTGCTTGTCTGGCAGGGCGCGACCAAAGCCCCGCCGACGACGCCGTACCTACCACATGTGCCATCACACTTAGCTAACCCGCCTCCGCCGCTAGCCCCGCGAGCGTAAGGGCTCCCTATTTTTCACCGAACTCCGGGCTGGCCTTGTCGCCTTCTTCGCCATGGCATATATCATTGCCGTCAACTCGTCCATTGTTGCCGACTCCGGGGGCACCTGTGTGTGTACCGGCACCGAGGCGGACCCTGTATGCGATAAAGATCAGGATTACATGCTTTGTGTCGCCGAGGTGAAGCGCGACATCGTCACCGCCACCGCTGCCATTTCGGCCCTGGCTACCTTTTTCATGGGTTTGCTCGCAAACATGCCCGTCGGCGTCGCTCCTGGTATGGGTCTAAACGCGTATTTCGCCTACTCTGTCGTGGGCTATCACGGAACTGGTGCCGTACCCTACCAGGTTGCTCTCACTGCCATCTTCATCGAGGGCTTTATCTTCTTCGGACTGGCCCTGCTCGGGATGCGCCAGTGGCTGGCTCGTGCCATTCCCCGTTCCATCAAGCTCGCCACCGGTGTCGGCATCGGGCTCTTTCTTACACTCATTGGCCTTACCTATAGCGAGGGTATCGGCCTGGTCGTGGGCGCCAAATCGACACCTCTCGAACTAGCTGGTTGCTCCCAAGACCAGATGGAGGACGGCTTGTGTCCCTCATCGCAAAAGATGCGCAGTCCGACGATGTGGATCGGCATATTCTGTGGTGGTATCTTCACAGTTATGCTCATGATGTATCGCTTCAAGGGCGCCATTCTTGCCGGAATCATACTCGTCAGCATCATCTCCTGGGTGCGAGGCACCGATGTCACCTACTTCCCTTACACTGCTGTCGGGGACTCGAACTTCGATTTCTTCCGCAGGGTCGTCGACTTCCACCCTATTCAGAGAACGCTCAATGTCCAGGAATGGAATGTTTCGGGTTACAGCGGTGCATTCGGTCTTGCCCTTGTCACCTTCCTGTACGTTGACATTCTCGACTGCACTGGCACTCTTTATTCCATGGCTCGTTTCGCCAACCTCATCGACGAGGAGACCCAGGACTTTGAGGGTTCTTCCGTCGCCTACATGGTCGACGCCCTCAGCATTTCGATCGGCGCTATTTTCGGAACCCCCCCTGTTACCGCCTTCGTCGAGTCTGGCGCCGGCATTTCGGAGGGTGGCAAGACGGGTCTTACTGCCATGATGACAGGCTTCTGCTTTTTCATCTCCGTCTTCTTTGCACCTATCTTTGCATCAATCCCGTCCTGGGCGACTGGTTGCGTTTTGATCCTTGTTGGGTCTATGATGGTGCGGGCTGTTACCGAGATCAACTGGAGATATATGGGCGATGCTGTCCCCGCCTTCATCACCATGGCACTCATGCCCTTCACCTACTCAATTGCCGATGGCTTGATTGGTGGTATCTGCAGCTATATCCTCATCAACACATTAGTTTGGGTCATCGAAAAGGCATCCTTTGGTTACATTGTTCCTCCGAACAAGGACGAGAAGGACCCCTGGACGTGGCGCATTCCCGGCGGCATTCTGCCTCCTTGGGTCCGACGCTTGGCCAAGGGCAAGAAGGACTTTTGGCGCGCCGACGAAGTTGGACCGAGGCGCCACGCCGGCGAGGGACCTCAACCCCTCGAGAAGACTGTTAGCTCTGAGCAAGGTGGCTCGGTCAACGGTAAGGACAAAGAGGCTGGTGAAACCATAACCCCGCGAGGTGAAAAGTCGTTGTAAGGCCTCGAGAAGTATTGATATACGAGGGAGGATGGTGAAACAGATATTGTTACGTAGGTGTTGATTGGCAGCTTGGAGGAGTCAGATGCCCTGCCAAACGACGCATGTCCAGGTATTGTCTATCTGCTTCGAATGTACATACAACAATAGGGATGATAGTCGACAGACAGAAACTCGGGATTGTATACTACCTGGGGTATTTGCACAATTTGCTGAGGCGTGACACACAGATCGTGCGTTCTAGTCCTTGAGGGCTTCGCCGATGATCAACGGGTTGCAGGCCCTGTCGCCGGGCTCCACATCCGACGACGTCGGCTCCACGGGTGTCGCAGCTTCGCTTCCGGCCTCCATGGCTGCCAGTCTTGCTGCCCGGCCTTCCTTCTTGCGCGGCACAGGTGCTTGAAAAACGGGTCAGTCTGTGCAAAAGTAAAGCCGCCTGTGGATATGTTCAACTTACCGCGACCATTCTCCTGAACATAAAATCGCCGGAGCAAGCTGACGGCTTCGTCCCGGCCCCATCCGCCCTCGGCCTCGAAGCCTGGCTCAATATTGCCGCCGTCGCCACCTCCGGTCGACAACGGCTGCCGACTGCTAGCTACTGAAATCTTTCCCGACGACGATGAGCTCGTAGGACGAGGCAAGCTACTGCTGTGGGCTGAAGCCTGGGCGGCTTTAGTTTCCAAGAAAGAACTCGCGTGGCGATGAACATCTGTAGAGTTTTTGTGGATGCTGAAGACGCCACCGGTGCCTCCGAATTTGTCGTTGACGGCGCCGAAATACACTTTTTTGATGCCA
The DNA here is from genome assembly GCA_027406025.1 of Colletotrichum musae. Classification (NCBI taxonomy): domain Eukaryota; kingdom Fungi; phylum Ascomycota; class Sordariomycetes; order Glomerellales; family Glomerellaceae; genus Colletotrichum; species Colletotrichum musae. The sequence goes on along the minus strand of JANVYC010000001.1, from coordinate 2,003,459 downwards.
AGCTGTCGAAGGAGGCCAGCACACATGACGCACGGTTCGACCGTGACGTATAGGATGCAGTCTCGCACAATCGATCGATCGACCCGTGATGCACGGTGAAGTTTCTGGCCATACGGATAGAGATGGCCCATACTGACATAGTCGTCATCCATGGGGAAAAGGTCCGAGTCGTCATCCTGGCTCTCATCTTTGTCACCAGCATTGGTTTGCTCCGCGACTTCGGCTTCGGTCGCCTCCGCGATGTTCTCAGGTCGATAGGACAAGAGCGCGGACAGGGCCATGAACTCGGCGTGCCTGGTGCCATTTCGAGTTACATTGGTAGCATTCATGCCTCTTGCAACAACGACGCCGTTGTGAACGAGGACGCAGCCAACGGGCGTCTCGTTGGTCCGGAGAGCAAGTCGAGCCTAACTTGGTATTAGTGGACGTAGTTACTTAATGCTGTCTCGAAAGAGGCTTTTCGTTGCCCTGACAGCCGGTCTGGCTCACCATATCTAAGGCCTGGTCCATGAAGCCTTGGTGAATGGCCCGTTCACCAGACGTGCATGTCTCGCGGGCAATGGACGTGGAAGATCGAGGCCTGGCAGGCCCGTCGTTGAGGCCGAATCTGGCCATCGCAGTGACCGGCACAGGGTCCTCGGTGGCGGACGGCTGATTCTCCTTGTCCACATGAGCGGAACCGGTGATGCCATTAACGAGGATGCCACAGGTAGTGACTGATTCCTTTACCCCGGATATGCTGTGTCGAGTTGGTGCAGCAGCCATGTCTAGATTCTCGGAACTGTGCGGCGTTGCTTCTATCGGCGGCTTTTCCTGCTGCGATGGTGACGCGGTTGCTGCAGGCGAGGATGTTGTCGAATGGGGAGAGAAGGGGGATTTGAGGCGGGAGAATATATTATGGAGGAATTTGCCAGTTGTTGAAAGTCGCTTCCCCTTGTCTTGGGACATGGAGGCGGAGCCCGGACTGGCCGAGACGGGCTCTGAGGTGGAAGGAGCCTTCGTGCTGCCCATTTTGGGCAGGAGTTCCTTTGATGCCTGCCAGCCGAGGTGCCCAGATAAGCCCTGGGAGGGAAGGAAGGTGAGGTGAGGTGGGTGCCTGCTGGTTTCTAGGTAGTCAAGTCGCAACTGTAGAAGCCGGGTGATTCGTATAAAAAGAGATTGGCAAATGCGGTCAGATTTCCTGGGCTGGCTTGTCTTGCCCCAGATAAGACACCGCACAAGAACTATACCCTGAGCTCGTCTGTTTGGAAGCTTGCTGTTTTTGTACGCCGCTACTTAAGATCACCCCTGATCTTTGGACCCGGAAAGACCTGCAACAGAAATCTTCCCGCATACAACTGTAAAGCCCTGTTCTTGCTGCCGTCGTTCTACGACAGCACTGACTGACATAAGACGATCGGGAAGACAGCCAGGGGTGATTCAGACGGTACGGCAGCGACAAATAAGATTGCTACCTGATTCCTCTTTTCTGTTGCAGTCAGTCGGTCACCGGCCCCTGCTACGGTTTTCAAAGGCTATCCAGGGCAACTTGATCGACACTAACTTTTGACAGAGTCAAGACCAGAGGAGATGAATGACACACACAAGCTGTTAGAAAGCGAGATGAGACGACTTTGAATGACCGTCGAGCAATGTGGAGGACGGTGAAGGTAGTTACCTAGACGGGATTGATAGAAAGTTTGCTGGTGGGATTACACGCTTACCACGTGATATATCAATGGGTCACTCGCCCCATAGCACCCTAACTAGATACCTAGGTACCTAGATACCTACACTGTAGGTAGGTACTACCTACCAGCCCAGGTGCAGCGCAGGTAGGCGGGGCAATAGGCAAGTGGGCTGGTACTACCTACGTACCGTAGGCTCTGGGAAAATTCGGATTTGGGCTAAAGGCGGGAACCAAACCCCTCCACTCTCCGTATTGATCAACACTCTTTTGCAGAATCTCCCTTACAAAACCGTCATTTTAGTGTATTTTTGATAGTTTTAGTATACCTCTAGTCGAGATCAAGTTTAGCCCCAATCCGAATTTCTCGAGTGTATAGCGCGTGTAATTAAAAGAGAGAGAAAAAGAAATAAAAGGAATAAAAACAGGGAAACTCTATTTTGATGACACCTTGTAGAGGCAAGTAGAAGAGCGCCTACCTCTGATGGGACGGGCTTAGGTGGGTAGGAAGGTAGGTAGCCCAAGTGCCTTCAATGGTCGTTACCTGAGTACCTAGGTGCCCTACCTACTTCAGGGAGTAGGTAAAAGTAGCCAAACAAAGAAATCAGGCCGATTCGGAGACATTGTCAAGGAGGACATGAATTTGAGCAAGGAAGTGGGATGTGAATTGTACAGATCTACGTAAGATTTGTCATGGCTAATCCGCAGCCGCGTGCAAATTACAGTAGCGTCCTGTTTCCAGACCGTACAATGCCAAACCACAACCTTGCCCGATGATTTAGCCGACACGTCTGCCTATGCGGGAAAGACGTGTCTCATCAAAACAGAGGGGTATCTCAGAAACCAACGCTCCCTAAAACATCAGCAAGTACTACGACAGGATTCATCGTCCATAGACGCCAGAGCCAGCGATTCAGCCGCAGGCCGCAGCTCATTTGAGCCCCTGCGTGAAGCCCAGAGCTGTCGAAACCACCGCCTGGCTGACCTGGTGGTGAAATTTTTGGTTCTGGAGACAGAAATGTCGTAGTCTCGTGCTGACGCAGGAGAGTAGCCTTGCACCGTCGCTGAAGCTATGCAGCTTGGGCGTGGAACTGAGACGGCTCTGTTGCGGTCTCGAGCCATGAAGACTGGAGTAAGTGTATATGGCATTGAAAACAGCCTTGCCAAACGCGATCTGGAAGAAGCTCCCCGCCAGTGATTGGCCCGCAGAAGCGGTGACCACGTGCCAGGCCATCGCAAGCAGTGCCACGCATAGGATTGATAGACCGGCGGATGATTGCAAAACTGAAGAGCGATGCATGGATGTGGTGCGTTCGTCCACAGGTGTTGATAGGCCATGACATCTTTCAAGCAAGTCGGAATCGTCAGCAGTAGACAGCGGACTGGGCGACGCAGTCCAGCCACGTGTTTCCGACGGCCGTGAGCCACTCGAATGGAGGCAGCCTTCCACCGCCACATCTGCTACTGCACTACCGGTTGCGCCGAGTCTGTCGTCTGCACATGCTATCGTGGCCGTCGTGTAGCCAGACTGCGCCCCAGCCGACGTCGAGAAGCCCGAGGATGAAGACGACCATGAGCCGGGGATATTCCATGAAACGCGCCTTGTCGGCGATTGGGTGGGCGACGCGTGTGAAAGTGCTTGGCTAGCAGTTGCAGTTTTCGTGAGAACTGTCCGTGAGAACCCATCACGATGTACGGGCAAAACCACCCGAGTTTCGGAATCCGAGACATCGGAAGGACGTTGGTCAAGTCGCGCCGGATTGCTGCCAAAGACACCATTTACCGAAGGTCGTGACGCTGCCCTTGGCATTGACACGAGTCCTGTGTTTGGCTCAGGGGAGTTGTGATCGTTCTGTGTAAATGTCAGCGGAAGCCACGACGAGCCCACGTGGACGGCACCCACCTGTGGCACGACCTTATCCCCGGTGGAAAATACAGCTCCCTCGCAACTATGACGCGTCTGTGAAGCAGGCTGTGGCTGCGCGCCGCTTACTAGCGGCTGCTCGTGGCTGAAGATGCCAGTATCATCTAGGAATGGTAAAGACGATGAAAAGCCGCGGCCGACGACTCTATCCGCCGAACGCAAGGGCGGACTACTGGCCTCGACGTCTTGTGCATACGTCAACTGGCAACCCAGGGTGACGCGGTGTCGTCCCGGGGAAAGGCTTCCCGTCCTGCCAGCAACACCGATGTCAACTAGTGAGGTGTCTTCATCTAAGAAGCTTGGCTCCGGCGAGAAGAGATTGAAGTCGACGTAAGTGTTGGCGGGCGCCGTGGCGTCAAGGTAAGGGAGTGTTGGTGTGCGGTGAAGTTCACTCGTGATGTTTTGTGATAGGTCGTTCTCTTCAAGTGGCTGAGAGAGGATCGCACAGGCGGTTGCTTGACGCGACGAAGGAGAAAGATGGCCTTCGGGGTCGAAGAAGAAGTCGTAGTCGAAGGGAATAGCACTGGCAGACTCGTCGTCAAATTGCACAAAAGACTCCCATGATTCGCAGAGCTCAAAAGGCAGACTTGGGGCACCCAGGCTTTCGGATGATGGTTCTCCAAATGCGGACGGGATCGGTAAGGAGGCTTGCTGTTGTGGCGACCGATCTGTGACAACGGACGGGCCGTGGACCGAGGTTTTGGCCTTCTTCGCCGATCTCACTGGGGTCGTGCTCTGAAGCTGGGCAGCGGCGCGCTTCTTGTGGCTCGGGTCACAGCGGACCTTCTTCTTCCTGCAAGCTTCGCAAGCCTTGATGATTCGCATGAGATGGGCGTGGTCGCGCTGCTCCTTTGTCTTACATCCACGCGAAGCAGAATTTGTTACGTCGCGACCATCTTTCGTCATAATCTTCATGCCGGGTACGTGAGAAAAGTCGTTGTTCTGTGACTTTGCAGCCGGAGCAGCTGCCTTCTTCGAAGCCTTGCAGGGGATCGCGTCCTGGGCGACCGAGGCAGGGGTCGACGCTGAAGCAGAGCCCGGGGTTGACTGAGACCAGCTCCAGTCCGAGATGACAGGTGAGACAAAGTTGGAACTGTACCCCGAGTCTTGGTTCGGACTGGATCCAGCCGAAGATGCCGTCGTTGAGTTGAGAGGCTGAATGAAGACGGGGTAGTATTTGAACGTCTCCCCAGTAAGCTGAGAGTACTCGAAAAAGTCCATGGAGATGGTGGCTCTCTTCTCTTTGATGGAGGCAGAGCCAGGGAGGAAGGCATTGATAAGGTCGTCGAGCTGCGGCGTGCCCAACGCAGGGTAAAACTGCAATGCGGCGCCGAGGAAGGGCTGAGAAATGGAGAAGCCCTGAAGGGTACCGGTTGAGTTGTTGCGCGACATATCCACTACTTGGTTGACAGCGTGAACGACTGGGGAAGTGTAGCGATACGTGATTGTGTTGGTGCAGTGTAGTCGTGAGCAGTACCAAAGTCTTCTGAGGCAGGGAGATCTCGTGTTCTGTTTACGAGTAAGCTTCAGTTGCTTCTGGCTAGCGTCCTGACCAGCCCGTTTTTGTCCATCTGAAAGGTCGCAAATCAGATGGGAAATTATCAAGCCGCGTCGCGGCGGTAGGCATTCCAAGATAGCTACTTTTCATAATGTGGATTTCATGGGGTGGAGAAACACAAGCTGTGCAAGCCTGTTTAGACTTACCGTGGAACGAAGTGACTTGCCGTTCCTGCTTAAGCAAACAGAAAGGGTTCACAGCAAGATCCAACGAAGACTGGTCCAATCAGACGGCAGTGGCCTTGGCGATGAAATTCGCGGAAAGAGGCCAGCAACCAAACCTCTATCGGCAGGTGTTTGAAGATTTAAGAAGTGGTGAAGAGACGATAAAGCTTGGTTTGTGAGGACGTAAGATCTCCAGCTTCGGAGTTGCTTCAGGGACTTCTGTATCACTCAGCGTGTGTGACGAGGCGATGAATTGAGAGATTGAGGGAAGAGGAAGGCGAGAAGGGACTCGGCCTGGCTTGTCGGGGAGGGAGTCACGGATGGTATTTCAGTCGACCAGCTGATGTGCCTAGCGGTACCTCTCAGGTAATCCCCAGCAAGGCGCAGCAGTGGTTTTGATTGAGCTCGTCGGCGAGAAGAAAATGGACTAGCGCGTCATGGCCACCACACGGCCCTTCAGCCAATCAAAAGAACAAATTCGTGCAGCCAGACCTGTGAAGAGCACTATCATTGGCCGCTGTGACCCACATCCTGCGAGCCAGACATCAGATTTTCGGCGAGCGTCCCCAAGTCTCATTGGACAATCGTTGTCTGAGTTTCTGAATCACGTGACTGTTATGAGTCAACACGCAGCCAATGGCGGAAGCCACCTGCCCACCTTCTGCTGCGATAACATTCAATCTATCTAGGTGTCTCGGTACTTTCTTGGTACCTGGTAAGTGATGAGAGATCGCAGGGCGTCATGTGAAACGGACTTGAGTATGACCATAATGGCAGTGACAAGTGTTACCATGCCGCTTATGTGCATACTAGTATGTAGGCACGGATAGGAGGTAATGGAGACAAATCTTCAATTGTAACCAGTACGTGCCTCCTCTAAACACGAATTTCCAATAGGAGAACTTATTCTTCACTAGAACAACAACGACAATGGACGATAATAATAACAATAACAATAACTACGACAACAACAACAGTAATAACTCAAGCTCAAAGACCCATAAATATAGGTAGAGGGGGTGTTGAATATTAGAGGAGAAAGATCCCCCTTTCTAATTCCCAACCCAGTCAGCTACCTCAAAGTGCCTCAGGTAGGCCGGTAAGCAACATGGCCGGCCAGGAAAACATCATTTGCGGCTTATATTTGCGTGTGTCATGTGCTGCACCCATTCTGTAAGCGACGACGAGAATGAAATCTGCGGCACAACTGCACATCTCAGCCGCCCAGCCCTCACTTATCCCCACGCCGCTTTATATTCTTGCAATTCGTGATGCCTGCACTGGACAAACGGTGACAGTCTGTGCGAATACCGTTCTTACGCAAGTCAAGCGGCTCACTGAGTGTCACCAAGACTCGGGAATTTCGACGTAGAGATCCAGTACGGGATTTTGAAACTGTAAGGTGCAGGAGGTGTCAACTCAGGGCTTGCGCGCTTTACTAACCCGCGATGCTTCCAGCTGCGTTAAGGTTAGCAAATACTACTACCTACCTGTCCATTCGTACCCAGCTATCTATCCTATAGTGTAGTGGTCACTTCGTTCGCAAGGCCAATAATGGCTTGGCTGAGGTTTTGACTGTTTACTGTTTACCGCAATATTTGTTTAGATACTCGTACCTACCTAGCTCAGGACCACAACCTACCTAGGTGCACCATAGGTGTCTCATGAGGGCAATAACCGCCCTAAGGCATCCATCCAACTCTGCGCAACGGCATCGATAGAGGGAATCCGTTATTTGAAATATCGCTTTATCTTCACAGCCACACCATTTCCATGCCATCCCAGATCAGCCTCAATGAGCCGTGCTGTCGTGCGGGTCCTTGTCCCGAAGAACTGACCTCGACTCACACGTGGTGTCATACCGCATTATTCTGGTCTTGTGTATCCTAACAGATCAAAGGCCTCTTTGCTCCAAGGACCCCCGTTCACCTTCGAGAACCCTGGCAGCTCCGTCGCCAATTTACTAGGCACTGCTGCACCGGGCGGACTGCAGGGCGTAGTCGGATCCAATATTGACCCTCCGCCACTGCTGACCACAGCAGGACCCGAAGTGGTTTTAATAACGGACTGCGGCACGGTCCCAGATGCATCGGATAGCTTTGCAGCCTTGCGTCCTCTCGTAGCCGGATTCATCAGCCGAGCTGCCGGTCCTGTTTTCATGCCCGCTTGCCTTCCATTGTCCAATTCGTCTTGACGACGACGATCCGCGTTACCGCAGTCACTCGAAATTGTGGGGGTTTTATTGGGCGACTGGACGAAGGATGAATTAAAATGATGTAGCTGAGACGTTCCGTTGTCGAAGGCGCCAATGATCTCTTTGCTTTTCACGCTTCTCCGCCCGAGAGACGCCAGCCGTGGACCGACGCTGAGCGTACTGACTGGCTGTTCTCGGTAATGCTCAGCCTGAACGTGTTGACCTTGTCGCTTTCTGAGTTCTGCGTTGTGGTATTCGACGTCGTTGCGAACGCTCTCCGCCCCGTCGCCACCGGTCACGCTCGTAAGCTGGCCCCCCTCGGCTAAGCCTTCGGTATCTCCATCGTGGATGGAACAATCGGCACCATAGTCGCCCTGGGAGTTGCGCTTGACCCGAGAAGTGTCCAAGTATCTCTTGTTAGCGGAATGTCGACTACTCGGAGACGGTTTGACTGCCAGTGTGTCACCGGAACATGTCAACTTCTTCAATTTTGACCTGGTATTCATCATCAACAAACCTCGCTTCCGCTTGGCCTTGATGCGAAGTTTTGCCTTCGGCTCTTCGAATACATCGATCTCGCTATTAGCAAGGGGAGATGCGGAGAGGCTGGGCCGCAGGTCAGAGTCACCCAAGTGCCGCATCGAGATTTCGGGGCCATCTGCGAGAGATTTATCGATACGGATCAAAGATGAATCGGGCTCGCACGCTGGTTCCGCCCCGACTTCATGTAACGCCAGCGGCATTGAAGTTGCGGAGCGCATTGGCGCTCCAGGCCTCGCGTCCGCCTCGAACTGTGCGTCGGCACCGCCAAGAGACAAAAAGTCCGTCGAACTTGGCGCTTCAACTTCCGCCACATCACAAGGTGATGGGTCAGCAGCCTGTGAAGCTATCATGTGATCTCGGGGTTTCCAATGCTGTTTTTGCAAGGCTTCCGAGGCTCCTGAGGTCGAACGTATCTTATTTTCGATGGCCCCTCTCGCATACTTGGAAGAGGAGAAAGACTTGTGAGTCATGCGGACGCTCTCGTCCATAGTGATATGTGAGGCGTCCGTCAGATCTACCACGGCAGCTGATGGTGAGCGAGGGGCTTCGGGGCTTCTGGCGGACACAGTTGGGCGTGTTTCTCGATCGAGAGCGCGCGAGGTCTCGATTGGAAGTATAAGTGGCTGGCTACGCAACGGAGCGCTTGCAGACCAGGAAGATAGAGTCAATGTGGCGCCAAAAAGATTCTGAGCATAGCCTGATTTGCTCGGCGGAGATACGTCCCCCCTTCTCCTTTTGCTAGGCCTCTTAGTATCGTCCTCGTGGCCGAACTGAGCGGCTGCAGCTATGCGCTCCTCATAGGGAGACGTGGTGGGGATGAAGGCTCTGCCGGGTGGTGCTCGCGGGGTGTTGAAGACGTCGGTCAAGTGGCGTTGTTTGAATTGGCAACCTGCCTGTTGTTGAGCGAGGGAAGACGGTTGAGAAGGGGGTAATGGCGGAACTGCAGAAGAGCTTCGAGCTTGTCTGTGTTCGGCATCTTTCGTTCTCTTGTCAAGTAGCTCAGTCAGATCCTGATTTCTGCATCCGACGCACTCGGCGACTTGGACTATGACTGCCCCGCGCTCTAGGTTGATCTCTTCCCCCTCATCAAAATCGAAGTCTTCGCGCCAGTGCATGTCACCAATGAAATTCCCCCGCTCGTCGTAGACCATTATGCGTCTGTTGAAGGTGTGATACTTGAGGCGGCCATCTTGCCAGCGCTTCTGCTTGCGTTTCAAATCGTGGGTGAAGAGGCAGATATATTCGAGAACGGGGGCGGTAGTAGGAAGGCTCGAGGCGCCGTCGACTTTGTTAGAGGGCGGCATTCTACTCGCGATTGCTGGCATGTCTGGAAGCGATTCATGTCCGACGCTGCGGAGTGAGAAACTGTCGGGAGAGATTGCAACGACGATGACGTGCGAGGTGGTGGACGCGACGCGTGGGAAACGGTAGGGAAGCAGGGCACGCCAAATCAGGTGATAGAACCTAGCATCAGGCGGGCAGCCTGTGGACCTGTTGCGTGGCTCATGTATTACTGGGGAGGGAGGCCGGCAATTGGAGAGTCAAGCCCCGTGCATAGGGGTGTTGGATACCCGACAAGGGGGTGATGAATAAGATCTCCCTATACAGATAGGTGAGTACTATGTACCTCCCCAGGCAGGCAATACAAACAGGAAAGCCCCTTACTGCATCGCTCAAGCTGTCGGTGCGTGTCCGCCCGTTAATGTTGGATACACAGAGTGTCTATGTAGATTCGTGTGCGGGAGATATAAAAACCCACAGAGAAAACTTTCTGCGCACAAGACGGATACACCGAGCAAATCTGTTGTTGTGGAATGTGATGAGTTGAGGTAGGTATCTAATGGTTGTGCTGGTAGCAGCCCGTACCTCCTCTGTCCCAAAGCCATCGGGAACAAGGGCCGAATCGCAGGGCCGGAGTGCCTTCCCCGCTGGAGCTCTGTTTTACCTTGGCGACGGTCGATGCGTGTGGTTGGTCAGCCCTCCGTGCCGGCTGCCGGCCAAGACATGCACCTGAGGTAGGTACCTACCTAGGTGGCTATGTACGTAATACTAGGTAGGTAGATTGATAGGCAAATAGGTAGGCAAGGCGTTCAATCTGAAAGCCCCAATCTTTATAGGTGTATATTCGAACCTACCTGTACTATCCTTGGGATTGGCTACCGCTCCAGGTAGGATTGCAGGGCGGCGGCACTCACCGCCTGTTTCTAGTGTACATCGACGCCTAGTAGGTATTAATATCTGCAAGTCCACGCTCGCGGCGGCTTGGTAGACGGGTACCGGAGAGAAAAGGTATGTACCCGGTCTTATGAGTGGAAGTTAAGAAAAAAGACGACGATTGCGGAAACTTGGGCCATTGTGGTCTAGGTAGGTACGGATACCCGGTTTGTTCTTGATTGCTTTGTACCACCTCCCTCCCTACCTGGGTACTCGCTATAGGTACTCGAGTGCCCTGCCCACAGCTGTGACTCCTGGCGTGCAATCACGTCTTCTAGAAGGTGTCTTGTTGGATAGAACACCTCTGCAACATTCCCTCCAGTGTCTGCTACCACAGCATCGTCGCACCACCACCGGCTATCCACCGGAACCGCGCCCTGTAAAGACGCGACCTCGAACAGACGTGTTTGCCAGTGTGCCAGAGCTGCGCCTCCTCACTCGCTCTTCTCCTTCCCCCTTCCTCCTCACTCTCCCTATCACGCGACCTTCCTCCCTCGTCAAAAGCCCCTTCAGCTGGCACTTTCACCGACGTGTAGAAGCTATCAAGATACCTTGGTCAAACACCTGCGTATTCCCAACCGACCTCTTTCCAGGACATCGCCAGAGCTGTGTTTCTTAAGGCTTTACGGTGAACTTGAAGATGCAGTCTATGCAGAGACAATTCGGAAAGCTCATGAGCAAGAGCCCTGGCGACAATGCCAAGATCGCCGCCATCCTACATGACTATGAAGATGCCGACAAGCTACTGGCCAAGGTGGGTTTCTCTTCGTTCTTGTTGCTCCTTTGGGGTGTCGACTGGCCCCGTAGGCTGTACTATCGCCATTATCTGCTCTCTGACCCCTGCTTTCCGCTGACGAATCTGGTTTGGGATAGATCATTGAGAACACAAAGCATCTACGTGACTCCTGGGTGGAAGTAGGTACGACGCAATGGGCAATAGTGAAGGAATATGAGGGTTTGTACGACCCAATCGTCGGCGCCTCAGAAGGACACGGGCGGCACAGTATTACGACGCCTCAGCAGCAACTCAACCGAACTTTCAAGTTGTGCGAGGCATACTCCGAGCTTAAAGATGAATTGATCCAGGAGGTCACGGCCATCGATAACCAAGTCATCCGCCCCGCCACTGAAGCCCGCGATTATCTCCAACCCATCCGCAAAACCATCAAGAAGCGAGAGAACAAGCGATTAGACTACGAAAAAGCCCAAGAAAAGTTCAAGAAGCTACAGAAGAAGACGGGGAAGACGCCCAAGGACGATGCGCAGCTGTCAAAGGTCGAGTATGAATTGACTTGCGCTTCTGAGGTAGGTCAATTCTTCATGTGCTGCATTCCTTGCATAGCCAGTTGCTAACCGAAGCCGTGGTGTAGGATTTCCAAGTCGCAGACAACCACATCCGTGAAGCTCTACCACCAATTGTAGACGCGACATTCACTTTGATTCCTCATTTGCTTGCCTCACACGTTTGTATACAGAACCGGCTCCTCGGGCTATATTACACGGTTCTTCACAACTACTGCGAGGACCACCATTTCCCCTCCCCCCCGCCTCCCATGGAACATGTGGTGTCGACTTGGTCTCTTTCCTTTAAGCCCGTTCAGAAGGAGGTAGAGGCCCTCAGCTGTATAGCGCTTGGAAAAACCTGGCGCCAGCCTGTCAGGGTTGCCGAAGACCAAACTCGGAAGACGTCAACATCAGCAGCACCAACTCGCAGTGCCTTCACGCGAGCGTCATCCGGAATGGCGGCAGGGACGGAAGGCAGTATTGCAACCCCTCGAACCACCCGGATACCCTCATCGAACTCAGTGGCAGGCCACCATACCACTGCCTCAGAGTCGTCGCCCGAGCCATATCAACAAAGCACCTCGCGGGTACAACTCGGGATGCCTACGGACTTCACAACCGCGACAGCCCTTGGACAGCCTCAGGGCACAACTTGCGTAACCCCGGCATATACCAGTTCCGGTTCAGAATACTTCGGCCACCATTCGGAGATGTCAGCAACTTACAGCAGCCTTGCGGCCAAGAAGAAACGCCCCCCTCCCCCTCCTCCCGTGAAACGCTCTCAGGTGTCCGATGAGTTTGTAGTGGCGCAATACGATTTCGTCGGTGGCGACGGAGACCTGAGCTTTCGCGAGGGGGATCGAATTAAAATTGTAGCGAAGACAGAGACGGACCAGGATTGGTGGGTTGGGGAACTGCAAGGAATCAAGGGCAATTTCCCTGCCAATTATTGTAAATGACCTGACATATGTCACTGAGCCTGGACGGGGCGCCATTCGGTCAGTTCTCTTTTGTGCAAACACAGAAGAAAAGCTCTACTTCGGGTGACCCCTTGGTTCGGTCAGTTCTCCTTCTCGCATTCTGCCCGCCCCACCTTGGTTAGAGTATGGCCTCACAGTTTTCCCCAATTTGACAATGCTATCCGTACAGCTCTGTACGTTGGACAGATAGTGGAGGACCGGGCTGGTTCACCCCGAGAGTCTCAAGGGCCTTTGTTTGGCATTACTGCCTCTGGCATGTTATATACGTATATTACCAGGTCTGGGGCGTTGAGTCTGTTTTCATGATATCCTGTGCTGTTGCAGATATCCTGTGCTGTTGCACTTTGAAGAGTGCCCATCAGAGAAAAGTGATTCTGTTGACACCCGTGACATTATGCGCGCGGATTGTCATTTGACGCGACGTTACAATCGTTGTAGTGGTCTTTTCAGGCGATCCGCCACAGCTGACTGTAGGCACTACGCCAGCTTAGCTGGATTAGGCGACTTTTAAAGTATCAACAATCCATTCCGATAATCTGTTATCCTCTATTGCTTTCACCCTAACGCCTATCCCTTTAACACCTGCAGTTGGTTTTTAGCGCCACCAAGTACGGAAGCACTGGGCCATGGCCGTCGAATATGCAACGAGCGGTGAATATGGAGGCCCAGGTATTGGGCTGGCACTGGTAAGGTGACCAAAGATTCTCGGCCTAGCCAACCGATCTGTCTCCTCCAATAAGTCATGTTGTAGTAGCCACGAGGGTATACCTTGGGGTATCATAAGACATGAACGATCGTGTGTCAACCGCATGCTCTCACATTTTCACCAACCGGTTCACCCGTAGCTGCCGAGATTTCCCCGCCCCGACCTACTGCCATCCTGATGTCAAAATGCTTGGGGACCTGTTTCCACTGCTGGAGACGTCGCCCCTTCGCGGCGGATGCGTTCCTCCTCAGCCCGCAGTACCCGTGCGATCTCGTCATTACGACCCCGATCTAAATACCCAACCTCTTCACCTTCGAGATTCATCGGAGTTACTGGTCCAGGGCTCCCTAACGGCAGAAGTCGAGGTGAAGTTGGTTTATGGACGCCCGTTGGGCCAATATGATGTAGGTTGCTCAAGGGCAATCCATTCAGAGTGACAGCTGACCTCGACGCAGCGCTGGTCGGCCCAACCGAGCTACCAAGTACCTCACTCGCAGCTAACCTCGCTTGCGCAATCATGTCTCTTTGGTATTGCTGTAGCTTGCGTCGAACTTCTGAATCCTGCCTCGTGGGTCTCTGTGTATCTCGACTAGATATTTCTCCTTCGGACCTGGCCGAGGGCGTGCGAGTCGGCGGTGTAGAACACTCTGCCCGTGGATCCTGGATGTTCTTGCTCTCATAATTGGACGGGTAGTATTTGCCCATCGGCAAGGGGGTATCATGAACGCCGCTCGGTAAATAGGACGCGACAGGCGTATTGGAGCGAGTGTGTTCAACATCCAAAGCTGCCAGTGGAGACAAATGGGTTGCCGGTGCCATGGCTGCAGGCGTGGATGCACCGCGCTGATTGCTGTTTGATGAGAGGTCCGCGGCGACGGCCACAGAGTGGTGTCGAGAGAGGCCACTTTCGACGTAAAAGGGGTGTGGCCGATGGACGCGACCCTTCGGATCTTCGTGGAACGGAAAGTAACCACTGCAGTGAGACCATTCATGAGTTTTTATTCACATTGGCTCTTCCCAAAGAGTGCGAAGACATACCCTAGAAGATCGCCACCAGCTGAGAGAGGCTCAGGAGGGGTGTGTGTGGGTGCCGAGTTTATCTGGCGAAGCGAGGAAGGCAGTTCAATGGCAATTGGCCGACTGCGGGAGTGCCTGACTGATGAATGGGAGTGCTGGTCAAGATTGACGTAGGATGTTGATGTCTCGGCTGTTCGAATTGAAAAATGGGTTAGCGACGAAGTGGAAAACACTGGGGTTGCGTGATCTAATGTAGGTTAAACAGTACTGCATGTTGAATAGAAAACCAACTAAAAAAAAATATGACGCAACGGTAAGGGTCCGAAAAGCCGTGCAAGAGGAAGCAGAAGACGGTAGAAAAGGGTTTAGGCCCAGCGTTGGCCTGTCCGCCGCCGGCGTGGTCGTCAAGCTAGGTATGAGGGTTTTGTGGTACGTAGCGCAGATGACCAAGAGTGATGACGATGAGTGCAGGGTCCCGGCCGAATCTCTCAGCGGGCGATCATGAAAATGCAGGGCTCGCCGGGGCCGCGAGGGGGTTCAAGTGAAAGCCACGGGCCGCAGGACGGTCCCGAAGACTGTTAAGTCTCTCGATGCATAGGGCAGTCGCATACCGACCCCACATAGGGCCACACTACCTAACAGTACCTAGGTATCAGGTAGGCAGTACTATATTGCAATGACACGGCGGGGGGCGCGGGGGCGCATGGAAGGCCCTGGCCCCTGCGTACAATGCCATAGGAGACCGGCCAGCGATGTCCTTGGGTAGATAAGTGTGAGCCTTGACGTAGGCATGCTTGCTCGTGGCCAAGTGGATTGATTGCCTGGGCTAATCTTGCCGTGCCGCACCCGATTGACTTTACTACCACGATACTTACGGCTGCCTTCAGTCCGTGGTGGTAAAGTCAATTACCACGATGATGACAAAGTCAAGGTGGCAAGTGCTGGCGGATAAAAACTGCGATGAACGAGCCCTGGCTAGTGTTCGGAGCCAACCCCGGAGAACGAGGGGCTTTGGCTCCAGCGTTGGGGCTCAGCGCCGCACCACATTGGGCTACGCCTGCGACTGAGCCGCCGGACCCGCGCCCGAGCTGACTGGAATGGGCGCGTTCAGTCGCCGCTCGAGACCTCCTTCGGTCGGGCGGTAAACGTCGCCGGGGCGGTGACGCCGTGTTGGTAGGTAGTGTACTGGAGGCCGACTGGGCCCAAGTGGGGAAGTGTGACTCGGCTCGAAAAAGATGGGTGACCAGACCGAGCAACCAGGACAGGGTGAATGAGGGCAAGAGAACAGTGGAAGTGGAGAGGAGATCAAACGTAAAAGGTCAACCTTGAGATGGGAATGAGAGAGAGTCTTGGCAAAGGTGGGAGATTGATTGAAGCCCGAGCAGGCAATCAGCACGGAGAAGAAAGACAATATTGAAATTAGCCGGCTCCCGTCAAAATGATTTGTCCGCGCAATAACGGGTTGTATTGACGCGAGGAAAATGTAGACGAAACGAAAGGGTCCAACTTGCCTCCAGGGGAACGCAGCTTTGGCGGCAGCGGCAACGGCACCTTGAAGCCATCGAATGCCACCTTCTCCTGCATAGGCGTGTTTAGCCCAGACATGACTAGATCGCAGGTGTCGTCGGAGCGCGAGCCTGTCGAGGCCACCGAGGCGTCCGAGGAGTTGGACATGGTCCTCCCAGGCATGGCCGGTCGCCTCGCTCGTGAGAAGTAGGCCGGCGGTTTGAATGAACGACCCAGGCTTGCCATGCCAGGTTCCCGGTCCAGTTCCTGGGCCTCTTCCCTCTTAGCAGTGCCTGATACCGGGCCCGCCTGCTTCGGATCAATTTGAGGCCCAACCCCTCATTCGATCAAGCGGCGTTGCGATGTCGAGCGGTGTTGCGATGTCGATAGGTGGAGACGCTTTGAGGATGTCGCTTGCCGTCGATGGTGTACCTGTCTGTATGCCCTCTGGGATCGGATTGGTTCACAGGATAA
The DNA here is from genome assembly GCA_027406025.1 of Colletotrichum musae. Taxonomy (NCBI): domain Eukaryota; kingdom Fungi; phylum Ascomycota; class Sordariomycetes; order Glomerellales; family Glomerellaceae; genus Colletotrichum; species Colletotrichum musae. The sequence continues at coordinate 1,987,229 of JANVYC010000001.1, read as the reverse complement.
GTGAATCTCGAAATTGGTGTCGATGTGCATCCGCAGGCTGCTTTATCCTCGAGCCATTGCTGGTGCTGGTGGCGCCAGTCACAGCTTTTCGGGGGGCAACAGTTCGATTCGCTCCTGTCTAGACTCTAGACTCGACAAAACCAGAGACGAAGGATCAGGCCAGGAAAGCGAGCAAGGCTGGCATGCCAGGGTAAATATGTGGGTGCAGGTGCGGATGTGTGTGCTTGAATACATGGTGAACGGAACGTTGTGGTTGGTGTTTTTAGTCTGGCAGACGTGGAGACGATGGGATCGTTCAGGATTGGGCTGCCTAGGGATAGGTGCGCCTGTTGTGGCGGAGGAGAGTACCTAGTGTAGACAGACATGGTCATGGAAGTAATAATGGGTATTAACATGTATTAGCGGGTGTAGTGTAATAGGTGCACTACCTAGAAACCTAGGTAGGTAAGGGATGTAACATATAAGACTGCAGCTAGGGAACGAAGGGCCGTGTTAAGGGGTGCTCGGCCGTGACATGGTCGAGTGTACGGATACCTACGCCCACTATAGTGTGATACACTGTGACACCGTGGGTCCTGGCCTCCTGCTTAGTGTACTAGGTAGGTGACACCTGGTCCGGGCGACGCCAAGATCGCCAGTAGCGCTAGAGGCCTTTGTTGGCGTTAACCCCGAGATCCTAGAGAGGGAAGGAATAATACCTATAGGAACGGTGTATAATACCCCCTCTGTTTAATTGTAACGGGAGTAGTTTAACGCGGGCACATAGAGCATAAAGGCCCATTTACAGCTAATTATATTAACGATACAAGATAAGAAGATACTTAGTAGTACTACTATTAATAGAGCTACTAAGGGTCTTTAAAATAGAGTTAATATAAGAAAAGACTTAATTTAACGCTTAAATTAAGTACTGTAAATAAATTTTAATATTCTATAAAACTCCCTTAAACTATAACCTTTTTAAGTTAGTATAGTATAAAGTATATAAACTTAAATAAGTACTTCTTTAGTATAACTTTTTATAACTTTAAAATAACTTTCTTTAAAGTATTACTAGTAAGTTATATTAAATTAGTTTTATTAATCTATTTCTTTATATATAACTAAGTATATTTAATAAAGTTAAAATTAAGTAATTTTATAAGTTAATTAATAATATAAGTACTTATAAAGTTAAATACTATTTAAGTTTTAGTTTTAGTAAAAGTATAGTATAGTATATTATTCTATTAAATAATAAATAAATTAATAAACTACTAAAATATAAAGAAAACTAATAAGATATAGTAAATATATAAAGCTAAGTTCATAGTACTCTATTTTTTATTTTAAACAATACTAAAACCCTTCTAGTTACTTATAATATAACTTTAAAATATTTAACTATAAGGCTTTACTTTTACTTTAGTATAAGCTTTAGTATTCTTACTTAGTAGTATAGTAATAAACTTATAAGTAGTAGCTATACTATTATACTAAGTTTTATTACTAAAGATCTATTACTCCTAGTTACTTAATATAAAGTAGCCCTAGTAAAGAGTAAACTTAAGTTGTACCTTCTTTATCTTTTTAAATAAATAGATAAATACGGGCTATAAGTTATATTAAGCACTAAGTAAAGTTATTATATAATAAATAGCGCAGCCTAAAAAGCTTACTAAGGCTAATAAGTAGTTAAGTAATTAAAACTAAAGTATTATATAGTTATAAAGTAATATAGTAAAAAACTCTTATAGTAAATCCTTTTATAGAGTCTTTATAATAGTATAATAACTAAAGTAGTAATACTATAAATTAATATTATAGTATAAAGTATAGTAAATTTAGTATATAAAGAGCTCTATAGCTTTAGTAATACGTTATATATTAAACTTAATAAAAGTATAGAGTAAATAAATTATAATTTATTAATTTTAAAAAGTAAATAAAGGACTTATAGTATCTATTAATAATATTAAAGTACTTTAAAAAGTAAATAAAGTAAAAGAGATATTAATTAAAGTAACTAGAGTAGTAAAAGATAAAGAGATTTTATAATAACTTTTATTATTACTTAAGTTATATTTAAAAATACTATTATTAGTATATTAATTAAAAAAGTCCCTTATTACTAGTTACGTAAAGGATAGTTAAAAAAAGGATAGTAAAAAAAAAGTATATACTTAGCTCTTTTACTAAATAGAGTACCCTTAGGGCTATAATAAGGGTTTTAAAGTTATTAACCTCTTTAACTAGTACTAGTAATAATTAATAAAGTTAATAAAGTAGTAGGCCCTTTTTACTAAAAAGAAAGTACTAAGTAGACACTAGTAATAAGTGAGATTTTAATATAGTATTAGATATTTTAGAGTTACTAATATTATTATTTTTAGATATAAAGAGGTTAGTATTAGGGTTTTTAAGTAGGGTACTAAAAGTATCTAATAAAATAGTTAAAAAAGAGGTATTAAAAGGGGTTTTATAAAAAGGGCTAGTAGTATAGTACTAGCTAAGTACCCTTTAAAGTAAAATATAAGTTATTATAGAGTATAGTTATAGTAAAAAGTATAGTAAAGTATAGTTTTTTTTATCTTTAAAGAAAGGCTATTTTAAGTATTTTTTAATACTTTTTATTATACTCCCTTTAGAGTAACTAACGACTTACGGGCCACGTGCTCTAGAGAATAGCTATCTAGCCACCCACTTTATTAATCTTTTTTATTTAATAAATAGCACTCGAATTCACCTACTATAACGCAACTTCTATAGATTTAAAGTAATAGGTGTTTTTAATTAATTTTAAAGTAGACTACTAATTACGCTGTTAATACTACTAAAACCACTAACGCCTTCTATATACCTCTCTAGTAGACCGTCCCTTTAAATCTATTAAATCTAAATTAAACCGTCCCGTTACTTTCCTTAGCCGCGCAGTTACAGCTAGTTTAGCCGCTTAGCCCTACTATTATTAGTATCCGTCTTAATATTATTATATATAGGCCTTACTAAATATACTAATATTAAAGTAATTACTTAAAGTACTATAGATTTAGTAGTTATATCCTTTAGTTAGTTAAAGTATTTATAGTTAGCCTTAGTTTATAAAATACGTATAGTTTTATTAAGTTTAGTATTTAGTTTAAGTATTATATATTAAGTATTAAGTTAAATTATTTATAGTTTAATTGTAGTAAATTCCGGTAATAGTAAGCTTTACTTTTTCTTTATTAAAGAATTTATACTAGTTTTAAGTTAAGTTAATTATATTAACTCCTTTAGTTATAAAGTACTTATTACTAGTTTTATAACTAGTTAATAACTATAAGGTTATATGATAGTTATTATTCTAGGGGTAGGGGTTAGTAGTAAGTAGCTTTTTATTAAAAATTATAATAGGTAGTTTATTTAATAGGGTGCTTTTAGGTTATTATTATATATATATAAAAAATAGAAGGAATTTATAAAGGCTTTACTTATAGTGTATTTTTTTTAATAGTAAACGCTATTAGGGCTTATTAGGCCCTATAGTACGTTATAGTATCTATAGTATAATTCAGCTAAAGGTTTATATACACAAAGGTTTGTTTTAATATATTTAGTGCTATCTATTAGTAATAGTATTATTGTTATTACTAGTACGTCTACGTCTACGTCTACTGCTATAGTAGAAAGGGTAGGTAAGTAGAAGTATTAAAGTACGTACACTCTACTAAGCTCTACTTAAAACTACTTAGTAAAGCTAAAGGGGGTTAAAACTACTAAATATACTTTATTAGATACTTCTATTTAATTATACTATTTAATAATATATAGCTATAGTATATTCTTTTTAGAATAACTTATAGAAATATCTAAATAAAATAACTACTTAAAAAAATACAAATACTTTTTATTATAAAAAAATAAAAGAGTAATTATAAACGCGTTTCTACTAAAAAATATATTAGTAAATAAAGAAAATTAATATAGTAGGGGGTATTTTTAATGTACTTACGAGCGTTACTTTATAAAGGGAAAAAATTGTAACTTTATAGTATTATAGTTTCTTAGGTGTAAATATAGAAGACGGGAGGAATTAATAAAGGCCTTGCTTGTAGTGGTAGTGCCTTTTTCTTTAATTATAAACGCCACTAGGGCTTATTAGGCCCTATAGTACGTTACAGTGCCTATAGTATAATTTAGCTAAAGGTTTGTATAAGTAAAGGTTTATTTTAATATATTAGTTGCGCCTACTACTTATTAGTAATAGTATTGTTGTTATTACTATAGAAAGAGTAGGTAAGTAGAAGCGTTAAGGTGGAGCTAAAGGGGGTTAAATCTACTAAATATACTTTATTAAATACTTTTATTTATTATACTACTTAATAATATATAGCTATAATATATTCTTTTTAAATTAACTTATAAAAATATCTATATAAAACACTACTTAAAAAAATATAAATAACCCCCTTTAGGGTAACTCACGACCTACAGGCTACATACTCTAAGTAACCGTCATCTTATTAATCTTTTTTATTTAATAAACGGTATTTAAATTTACTTACTTTAACGCAGCTTTTATAGATTTAAAGTAATAGGTGTTTTTAATTAATTTTAACTACTAATTACGTTATCAACGCTGCTAAAACTACTAATACCTTTTTAAACTATTTCTTTAAACCTATTAACTCTAATTTAAACTAAACCGTTCCTTTTTTTATAAACCGCGTAGCTACAGCTAGTTTAGCTACTTTCTACTATTGTTAGTATTCGTCTTAATATTACTTTACTAAATATACTAATATTAAATATTACTAAAGTACCTATTTAGACTAATAAGACTCTAGTAACTACGTTTTTTAGCTAGTTAAAGTAGTTATAGTTATTTTTAGTATTTAAAGTTTTTATAGTATTTAGATTCTTATAGTATAAGTTATATATAGTTACTTAAGTATTATAGCTATTACTAGTAGTTTTATAGTAGTAAATTCTAGTAATAGTAAGCTTTACTTTATTATTATTAAAGAATTCCTACTAGTTATAAATTAAGTTAATTATATTAACTTCTTTAATTATAAAGTACTTATTATAGTTTATATAGCTAGTTAATATTTATAGAGTTACGTTTTAGTATATATCTTAGTACTAAGTAAACGGGGCGGGGATCTTTTTTTTTTAGATATTATAGCTTTAAGGGTTATTATTTATATATATAAAAAATAAAGAAATTAATAAAGGCTTTACTTATAGTAGTAGTGCTCTTTTCTTTAATAGTAAATGCTACTAGGGCTTATTAGGCCCTATGTATAGTATAATTTAGCTAAAGGTTTATATAAATAAAAGTTTATTTTAATATATTAGTCGCGCTGTTTAGTGCTGCTTATTAGTAATAGTATTGTTATTATTACTATAAAAAGAGTAGGTAAGTAGAATTATTAAGGTACATATACTCTACTAAGCTTTACTTAAAACTACTTAAGCTAAAGGGGGTTAAAGCTACTAAATATACTCTATTAATTACTTCTATTTAATTACACTACTAAATAATATATAGCTATAATATATTCTTTTTAAAACCCCTTATTAAAATATCTATACTAAATACTATAAAAAAATACAAAAACTATAAATAGTATTATAATTAAATAATCTTTTTTTACTTAAGTAAAAGTAGTAAAGAGTAAATAGTAGCTAATTACTTAATTAAGTAAAGCGCGGACGTAGTAGTAGAGAAGTAGTTTTATTATAATTATTTAAGTATTATATTATATACTATTTTTAAACTATAACTATTTTAGTAGTTATAAAGTAGAATCTATATATATCCCTAGGGATATATAAAGTATTATAACTTAGGGAGTATATTATAGGCTTTAATATTTATTATTTTAAATAAACCCCCTCTAGAGTGACTAACGGCCTATAGGCTATATACTTTAGAGAACCGTCTAGCCACCTACCTTGTTAATCTTTTTTGTTATTAGTTAGTAAACAGTACTCGAATTTACTTACTATAACACAGCTTCTACGGATTTAAAGTAATAAGTATTTTTAATTAACTTTATAAACTACTAATTACGCTATTAATACTGTTAATACTACTAAAACTACTAATACCTTCTACCGTCCCTTTAAACCTATTAAATTTAATCTAAACTAAACTATCCCTTCCCTTAGCCACGCAGCTACAGCTAGTTTAGCCACTCCCTACTATTATTAGTATCTATTTTAATATTTATACAGGCCTTACTAAATATACTAATATTAGCCCCTTAGGGCTTTATAATACTAGTAGCTGTATTCTTTAGTTAGTTAAAGTATTTATAGTTATTTTTAAACTATAGGAAATTTATAGTAGTTCTGTTTTGTAATTTATGTATTATTATATTTACTTTAAGTTAATTTTTAGTAGTTTAATAACTTAAAGCACTAAATATAATAAGGGATACCCTTATATTATTTAAGAGGTTATTCTAGTTAAGTATTAAATTAGTATTAGGGCCTATACTTAAGCTAAAGAGGTAGTTACGGCTTTTTTTATAGTTTATTTTAATTTATATGGTAATAGAATAGTATTTATTTTAACTATAGGGGGAGTTAGTAAGTAACGTTTTGTTAGATATTATAGCTTTAAGGGTTATTATTATATATATATAAAAGATAGGAGGAATTAATAAAGGCCTTACTTATAGTAGTAGTGCCTTTTTCTTTAATAATAAACACCACTAAGGCTTATTAGGCCCTATAGTATATTATAGCGCCTATAGTATAATCTAGCTAAAGGTTTGTATAAGTAAAGGTTTGTTTTAATATCACTACTTATTAGTAATAGTATTATTGTTATTACTATAAGAAGGGCAGGTAAGTAGAAGTATTAAGGTACGTACACTCTACCGAGCACTACTTAAAACTACTTAAGCTAAAGGGGGTTAAAGCTACTAAATACACTCTATTAAATACTTTTATTTAATTATACTATTTAATAATATATAACTATAGTATATTCTTTTTAGAATAACTTATAAAAATATCTAAATAAAACAACTACTTAAATAAAATACAAATTATTTTAAATAAATAGTATAGTATTTAAGTATTAAGTAAGTAGGTATTTATTTATTATTTAAACTACTTACTAATAAGTAAGTATATTAAAAAATTAAGATTTTAACTTTTTTTAAAAAAATATAATTATAATACTAAAATAAATAGTAAGTACTATAATAGTATAAACTTAAGTAAGTAAATAAGTAATAAATAATTTTATAAAGTAAAACTTAGGTTTATAGTCTTTTTTATTACTACTTAGTTTTATATTATTAAAAATAAGTACTTCCTTTTTTTACTTAAGCTATTTACTTAATAAGCCTATTTATTTTAACTAAGTACTTAGACTAAATTAACTAACTACTTATATCTCCAAAATCTCTATACCTCGTTTAGTTAAATTTTAATATAAATCTTCTACTAATCCCTTTTATAGTTATATACCCCTATTCTTTACTTTTATATTTATATATATGTATAATACTCTTTTAATTATACCCTTATATAGTAATTCTATAGTAAGTACTTTAACTATATATAATTATAGTTTTAGTTTTAAAAATAGTATAATAAAATTAAATATAATTAAAATAGCTAAAAATAAAGTTAAGAATATAGTTATATTTATAGTAAATATAAACTTAAAACAGAATATAGTAGTACTACTTAAAAATATAGTAAAAGATTATAAATAGAACTACTATTTATATCTTTTTTAAGTAGTTATCTCGTCCGGACATTTCTATAGGTTATTTTAAAAAGAATACACTATAGCCATACATTATTAAATAGTATAATTAAATAGAAGTATCTAATAGAGTATATTTAGTAGCTTTAACCCCCTTTAGCTCTACTAAGTAGTCTTAAGTAGAACTTAGCAGGGCGTATATACCTTAACACTTCTACTTACCTGCCCTTTCTACAGTAATAACAACAATACTATCACTAATAAGTAGTACTAAATATATCAAAACAAACCTTCACTTATACAAACCTTCAGCTAGATCACACTACGTATAGAGCCTAATAAGCCCTAATAGCGTTTACTATTAAAAAAAAAGCACTACTATAAATAAGCCCTTTATTAATTCCTCCCGTCTTCTATATTCCTATATACCTAATAATCCTTTAAAACAACAAAATAGTAAAAAATACTATATCTATAAAAGTCCCCTAACTACTACTAAATACTAAATACTATAACCTAATTACTATAGTTAAAAATAATATTAACTAGCTTAGTAATATAGTTATATAGCTTAGTATTACTACTATTAATACATAGTATAGTTAATTAGCCTAACTCTTAAACACAAAGATCTAAATTACTATCTTTAACCTTTACCTTCTTTAAACTAGTAGTAATAAAGTTTAAATAAAAACTATTAAACTAACTCTATTAACTAATCTAATACTAAGTTAAATTTTAGACTTACTATTTTTAAAAAACAACTAATACTACTTTAAGTAAGTAATAGAAGCAGTAATAATAACTATAGATCCCCTAGAGTTAAGAGACTAGTACGTTTAATAAGGCATATCGAGACATCTACTAATAAGCACAGAGAAAAGCGGTCCGATCGGGTTAACTAGCCGTAGCGCGGTTTATAACAATAGTGTATTAGTTGTGGAGGGATTTGACGGTTAAGGGAAGGAACGGTTCAGTTCGGATCAAATTTAATAGGTTCAGAGAGACAGTTTACTAAAAAGGCGTTAGTGGTTTCAGCAGCGTTAATAGTATAATTAGTAGTTTACTTTAAAATTAATTAAAAACACCTATTACTTTAAATCTATAAAAGCTGTGTTATAGTAAGTAAATTCAAGTGCCGTCTATTAGACAAAAAAGATTAACAAGGTGGGTAGCCGGACGGTTCCCTAGAGCACGTGGCCCGTGGGCCGTTAGTCACCCTAAAGGGGGTAAATAGAACTACTATAATAAATATTATAAAAAGTTTAAGTAGTAATATAAAACTATATAAAGCTATAAAATATAGTTTATAGTTAATAGTTAATAATATAACTATTTTTATTATTTTTATAAAACTACTTAAAATAAGTTAATTACTACTATTTCTATAATTTAAATTAAATATATATATAGTAGTAAGGGGTAGTAGTATTTAACTAATAAAACTTATAGAAGTATAGGAATTAATTAAAGATATATATATGTTTTTATAGTTATATTACTACTTATAGTAAAGTAAAAAAAGAAATCTACTAAGTAAAAAATATTTTAAATAAAAAATCTAATAAAGAATATATTTAAGTTAATATATATATTTAGTAAGTTAATAAGTAAAGGTTATTTAAAAAGAAGAGTAAATGCGTTACTAATATTAACCCCCCTCTAGTAACTATAACGCCTAAAGTTATTATAATAACTCTTGCCTACCTACTCTTATACTACAAAGCACAGCGCGGTAGCAGCTACCGTAGCGGTAAACGTAGGCGTAGACGTAGACGTACTAGTAATAATAATGATACTATTACTAATAGGCAGTACTAAACATATTAAAACAAACCCTTACTTATACGAACCTTTGGCTAAATTACACTATAGGTACTATAACGTACTATAGAGCCTAACAAGCCCTAGTAGTATTTATAATTAAAGAAAAAAGTACTACTATAAGTAAGGCCTTCCTTAATTCCTCTAGTTTTTTATATTTATATTTAATAATTCTAAAATACTAAACTTACTACTATATAATAAATTTAATATAGCTTAATAAATATATAAAGTCTAAGTACTTTAGTCTTTTAGTTATAGTATATAAAGAATTCTTTAAAGCCAGCTAAACCACTAAAGATATAAGCTTTAATAGCTTTAATAGTAGTACTAACTTTATAAACCTTTTACTTAAAATATAAAGGGCCGTTACTAAGTTTAAATACTACTTATTATTTAAAAATAGCTTAAACTTATAAATTAAAATTATATATAATTTTTTATATAACCTTTTTATTAATATATTTATTAAAATAGTTAGGGTATAGGCGCGTTGCTTAAGAGCCCTAGCTTAGTATAGTAGTATAATAAGTACTACTACTATAGCTATTAAGGCCCTTAATAGTATAAGGAAAGCTACTAGGAATCGGTACATAGCCTAAGGCTTAAATATTAAGACGTATACTAATAAAAGCAGAGTAGATCCTTTAAACAAAGTTAACTAGCTATAGTAATACGGCCTATAAAGGAAGTAGAGGGATAGTTTAAATTAAATCTAATAGGTTTAGAGGGACGGTCTAGAAGGTGTATAAATAGTGTTAGTAGTTTTAGTAGTATTAGTAGTATAATTAGTAGTCAAAACTAATTAAATACTACTATTACTTTAAATTTATAAAAGCTGTGTTATAGTAGGTGAATTTATATACTAAAACGAAAGTTAAAGAAGGTAGTTAATTATTACTTATACGTAACCCATAGGCCGTTAGTTACTTAAGAAGGGGGGAGTAGGGGGGGGTCCTTAGTGGTAGGGTCTCTACTAGTAACGCATCTATAGTTAAGTAGCTACTTAAGGATACTAAGGACCTAATTAAAGATATAAAAAACTTAGTTAATTTAGTTTAAGTACTTAGTTAAAATAAATAGGCTTTTACTTAATTAGTAAGTTAACTATATATACTATTATAATATATAGCTATTATAGCTTTAAAAGGCTATTAACGTTACTGTATAAGAAATAGTAGTATAACTACTTTAATTTATTAAGCTATAGATATAAGTAGGTAACTATAATATACTTAGTTAGTAAATACTTATAATTATAGTAAGTTAATATCCCTTTATAAATTAATAGTATTAAATAAAGCTATTTAAAATATTAATATTAGTATAGCTGCTGTGTAGTTAGCCCCTGTGGCGTACGGCGCTATAGTAGAAGCTATAGCTATACAAAGTCACGTAACTACGTAGCTCTATCTATAGCTCTAATATTTATACTAGTACCTAGGCTACTTCTAACCTACAAATATTATTACTCTTTATAATAAATATTTAACTCTATATAGATTAATTACTATATTCTTTTTACTTATAAGTAAACTAACACTAATTAGTAGTTACCCTACCCGTTACTACTTAATTATAAGCTATAAATTAACTACGATTACTTAAAAGAGATAATAATAGACTATCGTAACCCCGACTTTAAAAACGGGACCCCTAAAATACTGTTAATATACTAAGTATCCCTTTAATCTTAAAAGAGGACCCTGACCTTATAGACAGACCTCTAGGAGTATAGAAAAAAGGAAGTATTAAAATATAATAAACCTATAATCCTATTAAGCTTTTATTAATAAAATTATAGCTCTAGATAGCTAGGATATTACTACTAGAGTACTATAAAGAGACTATAAAAAATCCCCTTATAATAACCTCTTTTTTTTTCTTTTTACCTATAACTCCTTTTTAATCTACCTCCTTTATTAACTCCTTTCTTTAACCTACCTTCTACTTTTTCTAACTCTTCTTCTTTTTAAAAGGCTAGCTACGGCCCACTTTTTAATAATATAACTCCCTTAAGGAAGTTACTATTACTACTTCTTACTATAACTATAAACTTCTTTAATATTACTTTTCCTTTTTTTAATAAGGGTTAAAATCTACTTCTATAAAAAAGACCTTTTTACTAACTATACTTATAACTTACTCCTCTACTTTAAACTCCTACTATACTTACTTAAGATACTATAAATTACTTTATAATTACTTAAATTAATAAAAATTTTATTACTAGTATCTACTAACTATTTAAACTACTATTTACCTATTAATTTTATTATTTATAAACTTATATTAGGCCCTATAAATCTATAAATTTAAAGTTTTCTTCCCTATAGCTATATACTTTTACTTTTTAAGTAAGTAGCCTATTTAGCTTTAGTTTTTTTATTAGTAAGGATTTTTTACTAAGTCTTTTAAAGCTAATAATAATAAAACTTTTTATAGATCCCCGTAATCCCTCTTCTATCCCTTTTTATTATCCCTATTATTTATTACTTTAACTCTAATTCTTTATATAGTAATAATAAAATTTAAAGTTATTATTAATTATTTATAACTTAATAATTACTCTCTATTACTAGCTTTTTATAAAGTAGTTATAGAGTTTTTTAGTAAATCTTAAGATTTTAACTAAGAGGACTCTTACGTAGTTATATAAGTTATTAAAATGTTATAAATAGCCCCTATAAGTAAGCCTTTTAAGAACCTCTCCTTTATAGTAGCTACTTAGAGACTCGTAATTAATATAGATTTTACTATATAGTAGCCTACTCTTAATTATAATAAACTTATAAAAAATACTTTAATAGCTACTCTTAAGACCTACTTACTATAGTTCCTTAATAAATATACTATAAAAGGCCTTACTAGCTATAGACTCTAAAGACTTTTAATATTAATTTTAGTAATTAGTCTATAACTATCTTTATTTAAGTCTTACTTAAGGTTCGCTATATTATTAAAAACTACTTTTACTCTAATAGTATTAAGTTTACTCCTTTATAAAAAAATATTAATAAGTAACTTTATAACGTTACTTAAGTAACTTAATTTAACTTCTAAAGTAAAAAAGATATTATAAAAGTAATAGCCCTTTATAAAGGCTTTAAAGCTAACTCTAAAAAGCCTAGCTTTTTTAAACGTATTATAACTAGTAAGTTACATAGTAATTTAAAGTTAATTAAGTAAAGTAAAAGCGTTATTTTACTATTAGTTAAATATTATAATAATACTGCGTTATAAAACACAAATACCTTACTACTATAAAGGGTAACTATCTTTTAATCCTTTTTAAAAAATCAATACTATAGCTAGCTCCGTTAACTTTATAAAGTTATATAAAGTTAACCCTACCCTTACTATTTTAAAAATTTCTCCTAAAACCCCCTAACTTTAGTACTACTACTTTTTAACCCTTCTATACTAAGGATACTTACTAAGCTTTTTAAACTTAAGAATAGTATAACTTATAGTAGTAACTAGTATAAATCTTTTAATATAAAACTTAGAATTTTTAAGTATAATTACTACTTTATAAGTATTTTTTAATATTAAACCTATATTACCTTTTTACTAATACTATAAAGTTAAGTATAGACTTTTTATTATAATTACTTTAGTAACTCTACTTTTCCTCTATTACTCTTTAATATAGTAGTTATAGTATATAACTACTTTAAAACTAACTAAGCGCGTTAATAGTACCTCTTTAAGTAGTAATGTTTTAACCTTACTATAAAAATATAAAATAGCTAAAGTAAGTTCTATATTAAGTACTTTAATAAAATAATTATAAAGTTCCTAAAGATTTAGCCTATACTTACTAAAGAGTACTAAAGTAACTATACTCTATACAGCTAACTTCTTACTACTTACTACTCCTTTTTAAACTTTATATTAATTCTTATTAAAAAATCTTCTATACTTAGTAGTACTATTACTAACTTATAATTAACTATTAGTATTACTAATAACTATACTATAAGTAACTAGTATATCTTTATAAATACCTACTATATTAACTATAAATATAATAGTTACTATAATAACTACTACTAGAGTTATAATATTTATAACCGTCTCTATAGTAACGCACCTTTCTCTTATAGTAATAGTATATAAAAGTACTATATTTATAGTAAAATTAACTATTAGTTTAATAAGTATATATAAAAGAAGTATAATAAAGTATATAAGTACTATAGATTATTATTTTATATTTAGGATCCCTTTTATAAGGGATATTACTGGTTTTTATTTTAATATAAAGGCTCCCTAAATAATAATAACAACTTCTTAGTTACTAATACTTTTAAAAGAGGTAATTTAGAGTTTAAAAAGGATATTAAATTTCTTTATTATATAATAGTATACTATACTTCTATAAGTATTAATAGCTTAACTACTATTAATAACTACTATATCCTTAAGTTACTTAAAAATAATACTATAGTCTACTACTTAATATAAATAAACCCCTTTTTTTACCTAGTACCTATATTAATATTTATATATAATAGTTACTACTCCTTTAACGTTTTTTATAGTATTATATCTAATACTAAAGTAGTAAAGTTTTTAACTATAGACTATAATTAATATATAGTACTATAAAATTACTTCTTACTAAACCTTAAACTTAATACTTCTAGTACTAGTAAGATTTCTATTTTTTTTAAAAATACAGTACTAGTTAACTTACTTAAATCTATTAACGTCTCTATCCTATTTAAAAATATTACCTTCTATATAATACCTATAAGTACTCTATTTTTACTTAACTTAAGTAATATAAATTAACTTAGTATTGTTTTTAATTATATTTATAATAAACTCTATTAAAGTACTACTATAGTTTTAATTATTTAATAATAGGGGTATAAATAGTTTATTTTAACTCTAAAGAGTTACTAGTATTTTACTACTTAATTAACATTAAACTCTACTATTTCTATTATTAATTTAACTACCCCTTTATTTAATAACTCTATAACGTTTTATAAAGGACTAAAAACTCTATTAAAATCTCTATTATTAAGACTTTTAATTATATATACTATTAATACTAGTTTAATAGTTTAATACTATTTTACTTTAAGTTTAACCTTTATAATAACTTTAACTTTAACTATAAAGTTATTATTAATATTATATATATTAATAGTAAACTAGTTTTATATATAGTTAATATATTTATAGCCTTTAATACTACTTACGTTTTAAAATTACTTTTTACTAAATATCTATAGTAAGTATTCTAAAAAAACTAAATTAATATATACTAAAAACCCCCTAATAACTTTATTACTAATTTAAGTACTAGATTTTAGTTTAATAAGTTCTATAGTAATACTAAATCCTTTAGTATTACTTTTAAAAATACTTTAATTAAAGTATACTACTTAATTAGTAAAGTTAAGAAATACTATACTATAGTATATAGGATTTATAAGATTTTTAAAGAAAAGAACTCTAGGATAAGCCGTAATACCCGTTTTTAAGCTATAGTTAAAGCTATTAATAATACTACTAACTTAAATAGCTTTATTTTAACTTTATTAGTATTTAAAGTATACTTCTATATAAATAACTCCTTTTTACTATTACTAAATATTATAACTAAAGCTACTATTATTTATAAAGCTATAAATAAGGTTTACTACTTTTATACTAAATAAATAGTTATAAAAAGCTTTAAAGTATATAATAACTTTAATATATTTATAAGCCTTAACTTTTTACTTTAATTTAAAGTTAGGATATAGTATAAAAAGGGCGGTTAATAAAGCCTATACTTACTACTTTTAATTAATAGTAAGTCCTATATACTAGCTTTCCCCTAAAGCCTATAAATATTTAAATTAACCTTTATTAAACCCTTTTATAATAATAATAATAAGACTAACTTTAAATCTCTACTACTAAATAACCCTAGCTATATTAAAGAAACTAAAAATAATAAAACTAATAGTTTTAAAAATACCCCTAGTAAGGCTAGGCTACTTAAAGAAATCCTTAATAAAATCGTTATTAATACTACTCCTTCCCCTACTACTAAAAACCTTCTTTAACTACCTAAAAAACGTCCTAGCTACCCTTATAAAAACGCTACTATAATGTATATTTTAGTAAAAAAAAAGCTAATTTTACCCTTATAATTAAGTTATATAATAAAAGCGTAATTACTATACTTAATAAACCCTTTTAGTTATTAATAGAATAAAAGATTATAGTACTTTAGGATTATAACGTTTTTAACTTTATCCTTTATAACTCTAAAGTTTATAATAGTTACTATATATTTAAATTAAGAATTATTAATAAGATTAAAGGAAAAACTATAAATAGCCCTTATAAAAAGTCCCGTTTTATAATTTAAAACTATACTAATAATAGTAAAGTTAAGATCCTTATATAGTCTTTAATAATTTAATAAGCTTTATAGTAACTAATCCTTACTTTAACTCTTTTTTTAATCTATAATAGTATAACTCTATAGTTATAAAATATTACTTAAGTATATATATAATTAAAAATAAAGCTTAATTATACTATCCTTATAAAACTCTCTAAGTAAATTAAGTATTATTACTCTTATAATACTATTATAGTTATTAAGAAACTACTTTATAGTATTATAGAAGTAGGAACGTACTAGTAAGTAATATATAACTACTACTACTATAAAAGGCTTAATATAGTTAGTTTAATATATAATTTATACTTTTTAATATTATTAATTAATAATAAAGAGTTTACTATAGTTAGAATATAAACTAATAATATATTAAGGCTTTTTACTATTAATTTTTTAGTTTAAAAGAATAACTAGCTTTAAAAAGTAAACCTTATAGTTAAGCTAAAAACCTTTTTAACTACTAATAATCCCCTTATATTTAATAGTGGTATTTTAAGCTTTAAAGGTAGTAACTTAGTATTTTAATAAAAGGGCTAAAGTAAAAAACTTACTATTATAACCCCTAGGGTAAATTAAATAGTTAAGTACGTTTAATAGTAGGCCTATAGTACTTATATTATAATAATTTATTAATTAGAGGTATTCTATAATTTATTAGTTACTACTTAGTACTAAGAGCTTAGTAATAATAATATTAGGGCTTTAAATAAGTATTTATAGTAGTAGATTAATAACTAGGAGTAAGGGCTAATATATATCCCCCTTAACTTTACTACTAATAAGCTTTTTATATTTATAAATAAATTATTTATTAATAATAATAACTTTTTATTATAGTTTAGCTTTATTATTATCCTTAGTAATAAGTACTACTTTACTAATAATACCTTTAAGTTTATTAGTAATATTATTTACTATAGTTCTATAAAAAGTAAATATATTACCCGTAGTATACTAGCCTTTAAGATTTATAGTATAATAGCTAGTACTAATATAGCTCTTACTATTACTAAAACTCTTTAAATTATAACTAATTATTTTTAGCTTCTTAAAATTTCTATAGTAGTATATATAGATTTATATTTATTATATAAATACTTTATTAAACTTAGTACTACTAAAAAAAAGTAATTAATAATTAACGTTATAGCTCTAAAATAGTTCTATAAGTAACGCGAAATTACTAATATTTACTAAATAGTAGGAAGTAATAACCCAGCTAATACCTTTATAAAAACCTCTTTAAACCGCGCTTTTAAAAGCTTTATTAATAATAATAGTATAATAATTAAAATAAAAGAATAGGTTATATAAAAAGGTATATAGAGTTAAGAATATAAAGGATTAAGGGATATAGGTAGTATAAAGAGGAAGATATAGGCTTTAGTTACTTTAAAAGTAGCCTTAGTAAACTCTAAGTACTTTAAAAAGTCCTGGGCCCGTTAAAGATAAAGTTTAACTCCTATAGGGGTTTTTAGATTTTTTTTTAATTTTATAAAGAGTAGTAGTTTATTAAACGGCGTTAATTACTGCCCTTTTTATAAAAGTAATTATTCTTTTTATTAAGGCTTTATACTTTAGGCTATAAAGTAAAAAGTACTAGTATTAGTATAGCTACTGTATAGTTAGTCCCTATAGTATACGGCGCTATAGTAGGAGCTATAGCTATATAGAGTTACGTAACTATATAGCTTTACCTATAGCTTTAATATTTATACTAGCACTTAGGCTACTTTTAACCTATAAATATTATTACTCTTTATAATAAATATTTAACTCCGTACAAATTAATTACTATATTCTTTTTACTTACGAGTAAACTAACAACTAATAACTCTTTAAATAGTATTTTTAGTTAACTTATAAAGAGTACTACTTTAAATAGTTAATACTATAAATAGTAAAAGGCTTAGTAACGTTTAAAGCTATAGTTATAGTTATAATATAATTAATCCCTTTATAAGTTTTATAAGGTTTAGGATTAATATTAATAATTAACTTTAAAACTAACTCTATATTACGTAGGGTAGCTATAACGTAGCTTTATACAGCGACTTACTTATATAAGTATACCTACGTAAGCTGTAGTGCCTGCGTCTAGTATTTATTTATTCGGCCTTAGCTACTATAGACCTTAATAAAGTAAGCTTTTTTCTTTTATATAACCTTATACGTACGCGTGCTTTACTATAGTTATAAACTTAACTTTAACTTAACTAAAATACCTTTAAAAACGCTATATATATAAAAGAAACTACTTAAACCTATTTTTATACTTAAATTATTTTATTTATATATTCATTAATAACTTCTTTAACTATATCTACTAATACTACTACTATTAAAATTATTTTTAAAAGCTATAATAAATAAATTGAATAGTATACTACTTTTAAGTACTATATAAAGAACTAGGGTATTTAGAACTATATTAATCCTAATTCCCCTATTAATTACTTAAATATTACTAAGGCTCTTTTAGCTTTTTTTATAATTAAATAGTTCTTTAAGTAAAAATAAAACTAATATTAAATAGCCTATAAGGTCTAATTAAAAGAGAATTAAGTAGTAAACCCTTTAGTAATTAACTCTATTATACTACTAACTTTAGCTATAAAGGCTAATATATAAGTAAATTAAAATAATACTTTAAAAGAATATACTATAAGTAGCTCCTTTACTTTAACTCTTTAAATAGCCTATTAAAATATTTAAAACTATATTAATAAATTAGTTATAGATATTCTTTTTAACTTAAAATAAAATAAATAACTAAAGAATAGGGATATTTCTTTTTAAAAACTACTTAAACTCCTTTAATTTAATTTTATACTTACTAAAAGCTTTAGTAAAATAGTTACTATAGTTAAATATAATATATATATTTTTATAGTTACAATACCGCTTATAGTAAAGTAAAAAAAGAAATCTACTAAGTAAAGAATATTTTAAGTAAAAAATCTAATAAAGAATATATTTAGGCTAATATATATATCTAGTAAGTTAATAGGTAAAGGTTATTTAAAAAAAAGAGTAGATACATTACTAATATTAACCCCCTCTAGTAACTATAACGCCCGAAGTTATTATAATAACTTTTATCTACCTGCTTTTATACTATAAAGCGCGGCGTAGTAGCAGTAGTAATAACAATAATACTATTACTAATAGGCAGTACTAAATATATTAAAATAAACCTTCACTTATACAAACCTTTAGCTAGATTACGCGTAGGGCCTAATGAACCCTAGTAGTATTTACGATTAAAGAAAAAGGCACTACTATAAATAAGGCCTTTTTTAATTCCTCCTATCTTCTATATTTTTATATATTTAATAATCCTAAAATATTAAACTTACTACTATATAATAAGTTTAATATAGCTTAATAACTATATAATACTTAAAAACTTTAGCCTTTTAACTATAGCCTTTAAAGACTTCTTTAAAGCTAACTAGGCCACTAAAAACATAGGCCTTAATAGCCTTAATAGTAGTACTAACTTTATAGACCTTCTACCCAAAATATAAAGGGCCGTTACTAGGTTTAAATACTACTTATTACTTAAAAATAGTCTAAATTTACGGATTAGGATTATATATAATTTTCTATATAACCTCTTTATTAATATATTTATTAAAATAGTTAAAGTATAGGTGCGTTACTTAAAAGCCCTAGTCTAGTATAGTAGTATAATAGGTACTACTACTATAGCTATTAAGGCCCTTAATAGTATAAAAAAAGCTAGGAATTAGTATATAGTCTAAGGCTTAACTATAATATATTAAAATATATATTAATAAAAGTAGAGTAGATCCTTTAAATAAAGTTAACTCGCTATAGTAACGCGGCTAAGGGAAGTAGAGGGACGGTTTAAATTAAATCTAATAGGTTTAGAGAGACAGTCTAGACAGTTAGGCGCGGGGGCATATAGAAGCGTATAGACGGCGTTAGTAGTTTTAGCAGCATTAGCGGCGTAATTAGTAATCTACTTTAAAATTAATCGAATACTACTATTACTTCAAATCCATAAAAGCTGCGTTACAGTAAGTGAATTCGCGTACTAAGACAAAAGTTAAAGAAGGTAGTTAATTATTACTTATACGTAACCCGTAGGCCGTTAGTTATCTAAGAAGGGGGGAGGGGGGGGGTCCTTAGTAATAGAGTCTCTACTAGCAATATATCTATAGTTAAGTAGCCGCTTAGAGATACTAAAGACATAGTTAAATATAATAATATCTTTATAAAAGCGTTTTTTAATATAAGTATTACTAAGTAGTAGTTTAAATAAAAAGTAGTTTATAATAAGTACTATTTTTATAAAGTTACTTTAGTAAAGAGTATAATAGCCTTTTTAGTATACTTAAATACTATTAAAGTCTATTTTAACTTAAAGTAAGTAAAATAATAGTAAAATAAAATTTATAAATTTAAAGTACTTAGTAAACTAACTTTAATACTTAAATAGTTTATAAAGGTATTTAGAACTATATAGTACTTTAATAATATTAAATAGAGGTTAAGTTAAAAAGTCTTTAATAGTATATTTACTATGTTTACTAAATAGTTTAACTTAAATACCTTTAGTTTTAGCTTTAGTTTTAGTAGTAATAGAAAAGAAAAGTACTTATATAGTAGTATTTATATATAGCCCCTATATTACTATAATAAAGTTAAATTTATACTTACTAGCACTACTAAAAAAGAGTAACCTTTTATTAAGAACGGTTTAAAGGCTATATAAACTAAAATATTTAACTTTAGTAAGTAGAACTATATATAAAATATACTAAAAGTAAAGGGATAAATAATAAGTAATAAAAAGGCTTTTATATAGGTTTAAATTAAAGGAAACTCTTTTAAAGACTCTTTTAAAAGCTTTAATAAAGGATTTTTAGCTTTTAAGAGTACTAGACCCCCTTTTATTTTAAAAGAGTTTAATAGGTTTCTTTACTTTAACTTATTATTTAAATAATTTACTATAAAGTATATTAGCCTAAGTATATACGTAACTATAGTAGATTTAAAATACCTATTCTTAGTAAGTATAACTTTTAATATTAATAGTAGTACTTATTTAATTAATAAAATATTTCTTTTTAATAAAGGATTCTTTATACTATAAATTAAAGTAAAGTATGTTTTTTATAGTAACTTAGTTCTATATATTATTAACTATAGTACTCAAATTATAAAGAATATATTTTTAGAGCTACTAGGAAGTAAATTAACTTTACTTTTTATAATATTATATTTATTAAAGACTTTTATATTAATATTGTTTTAAAGGGACTTTTTAGAAACTTTAATATCTAGTATTATAGTAAAAACTATACTTTATACTATAGTAAAATAAAGTTTAACTATGTTTTAAAATAGTTAAAATATAAAAAGAATATTATATTCTTTAAATATATAACCCTTAATATTTATTCTCTATTAATAATCCCTATAAGTAATACTAATATACTAGTAATAACCTTTATAACTAATACTTAATTTATAACTTATTATACTTAGTTTTTAATAAAGCCTAGGGGGGACTATAATATAAATACTACTATATAGTATCTTTATACTAGTTACTTAAGCCCTAAAGTACTTTTAAAGTTAGTTTATATAATAAAAGGAGTAAAAATTAAAGGACTACTATAAATTAAGTATAAAGTATACTTATAAGTAAAAGCCTATAAAGTTATTTTAAAAAGAATATTAAAAAATAAGTCTTTAAGGCCTTTTTAAAAAATATACTAAGATTTTTTTAACTACCCTAGGGGTTATAGTAATAGTTAATAGCTATTATTTATATTAAATAAATACTCTAGTACTACTTAGGGGTTTATATTAACTTTTAAGTTCTATAATAATATATACCTATATTTTAAGTTTTTTAAAACGTAGGTTTAGTAGTAATATAGTTTTTATATTTATAAGATCTATTAAAATATTAAGTAGGCTATTATTACTATTTAAAACAAAACGGGTTACTAGAAATAAACCTAAAAGGATAGTATTAATATTAAAATACTACTAGTAAATACTAAAGAGTTTATAGACTTTTAAAAATAAATTAAAAAAGAGATTATTAAAAAAGGCCTTATTATACTTTTTAAAGTTAACTTACTTTTAAAACTTTAGGTAAAAGTAGTTTTAGTAGTAGTGTTTTTATATAATAACTATTTTTATAAGTTTTAAGAGTAAAAGTCTTTAAACTTAGTAATAAATAAATAGCTTTAAGGGCATTAGAATAAGTATATTAAAAATTGTTGTTGTGTGTGTGTGGAAGACGGGAGGAATCGACGAAGGCCTTGCTCGCAGCAGTGCCTTTTTCTTCGATTGTGAACGCCACTAGGGCTTGTCAGGCCCTACGCATAGTGTGATTTAGCTAAAGGTTCGCATAAGCGAAGGTTTGTTTTAATATTACTGCCTATTAGTGATGGTATTATCGTTATTACTATAGAAAGAGTAGGTAAGTAGAATCGTTAAGAACTAGAGGGGGTTAAAGCTACTAGATACACCCTATTAAATACTTCTATTTAATTATACTATTTAATAATACATAGCTATAATGCATTCTTTTTAGAACCCCTTATAGAAATGTCCGCACAAGACACTATATATAAATACAAATAAGTATATTAAAAACCTTTTTTTTAACTTATTTTAAAACCTAAGACTTTACTTTAAAAGTATATAAGTATATAGCTATAAGGCCTATATCTTTACTAAAGGCTATAAGGCTGGAATAAATAAACAGGACTTTAAAGTTATAAAAAGAACTTATATTAGTTACTTTATAAAATATATTTTATAAATATATAATTTTTACTAAATTTAAATACTAGTTTTTAAGAGAGTTATAATTACTTATAACGTTACTTTTAATATAACTTTATTTTATAACTCCTTTTAAAATATATTTTCTATAATATAAATAAAAATAAAGATTCTATTAAAGGAGCTAGAAATTAAACCTATTTACTTAAGTACTATTTTAAAGTACTTAGTAAAAGATTTTTAAAAGATTTTAATTTAAAGATAGTTATAAAGGACTTAACTATATTTTAAAATATTATAAATAAAAGTAAATTATAAAAAATAAAGGTTCTTTATAGCCTTTTATTTCTAAACGTTATATTAAAGCTATTAAATATATTAAGTACTACTATAGAAGTTATTAAAGTATATAAAATAAAGACTAAAATATAGAATAGTTTATAAAAGTTTATAAAGGATATAGTAACTTTAAATAATACTATATAGTATACTAATGATTTAAATACCCCTTTACTTAGTAGTAGTAACTATATAAATATAAAAAATAGCCTATAACCCGTATAAAAAACAGAATATAAAAGGATTAACTTAATACTTAACTTATTAATAGTAGTAGAAGCTAAGGTACTAAAGTAAAGTTATACTTATAAGGTTTATAGACTAGCTATATAAAGGAGTAAATAACTCTAAAGTACCTAAAAGAATATACTTATAAAAGATTTATTACTAAGTAATTTTTTTAAAAGAAAATAACTATTTCTTTTTAACTAACTTATAAATACTTTAATTACTATTTTATAATAAAATAAATAATTAAAGCTTATTTATAAAGGTCTTTTAAGTAAGCTTTTCTATTACTTTTATACTAAATATATATAGAGTAATATATAAAAGTAACTTAGGATATACTATACTATATACTACTATTATAAAAGCTATTTAAAAACAAAAGCCCTAGACTACTATTATACTTATAAAAATTAAGAATAAAAATAAAAAGCTATAGTACTATAAATTAACTCTACTAGACTCCTTAGTAAAGTAAAAGAATATTATTTATTTTAGTTTAGAGTTCTAAAAACTTTAGAAGTAAGTAGTTTATAAAGAGTTCTATAAACTCTTTAAAAAAAGAACGTAGAGAGTAATAAACTATATTAAGGCTTATTTAAAACTTCTTTTTTTAAAATAGGTATTTATTTATAAATTTAATAAAAATAACTTTTTTTTAAAATATAAAGTATGTATTTATATTTATAGTAATTAATAGCTAGTTAATAAACTCTAAGAGACTTATACTATAACTTTTACTTTAAGGTCTTTTAGAACTATAATAGCTGTAGTAGTTTAATTTAACTTAGAAGTTATATAATTTAATATTATTAATGCCTTTTTAATATAGATATAAACCTAAATAAAATACTAGTTATATATAAGCTTTTAAAAAGCTTTAAAAAAATAAGAAGTATATTAAGTTTAAAAAGGCCCTCTATAGACTTTATAATATACTACTACTTTAGTATAAAAAGCTATTAAGTATTTTAAAGAGTATAGGACTTATAATAAGCCTTAAGAAGCTATATTTTTCTTTTTATAATAAAAAGGTTTATATTATATTTTATATTAATAATATTTTAGTTTTTAATTACGATAATAATAATATAGTTACTTAGGATATTATTTATAAGATAAAAGAAGAGGTTAAGTTAAAAGATTAAGGCTCTGTTATTTAGTACTTTAGTATTAAAGTTATTAGAAACTAAGAAGCTTAAAAGATCTTTTTAGTATATAATATATATATTAAAAAAGTTACTAAATAATTTAATTTAATAATAGGGCTAGTATTAACTAGTTTAATTCTTAAGGGACTTATAAAGAATAAAAGCTAAGTTAAAAAGTATAAAATTAAGGAGTTTTAAAAAAAAAGTTAGTTTAATACTTTACTTTACTATTATTATTTAACTAAAAGTAGCTATAGTAGTATTTATCCTTTATTAATTCTTTATAAACCCCTTATAGAAGTACTTAAAGACTATAAATTAAGTAATATATTACCTTTATAGTACTAAATACTTTAGTTTTTACTATAGTAATATAGGGAGTAGGAGTTAGACTCTACTTATAACTAGGGATGCTTTTTTTATAAATAATAAAGTTATAAAATGGTTATTATAAAGTATAATAATTTCTTTATTTAGTAGACTAGTTATATAAAAAGTTAAAAGATAAGTAACTATTATAATATTAACTATAAAGGCTAAGTTTTTTAGTTTTTTAAAAACTACTAAAGAAACTATAGTTATTAAAAAGTTCTTTAAAGATATTTCCCTTAAGTTTAAGGATATTTAAAGAATTAATTATAATAACTAGTAAACTATAAAACTTATAGTAGTAAAAAAGGAGTATATTTTAACCCGTTTTAAGTATATTAATATCTATAATATATAACTTAAGTAAAAGTATACTAAAGGTTCTTTTAATATTATTTATATATTAACTAATATAATACTATTAAATAGACTTACTAAAGTATTTAATAAAGTAAAGTTTAAATACTTTAAGAGTCTTTTTAACTTTTAAAATACTATAATAATAATTAATATAAGTATAAAGTAGTATAAAAAAAATAAAGTTAATTTAAGTTAAAAAGTCTATTAAATAGATATCTATAGACTATTAATCTATTTTATACTTACTAAGTATATATTAAACTTTATATTATACCTCTAAAAGAACTTAAAAGAAAACTATATTTTAAAAAGAATATAAAGATTAAATAATACTATAAAAGTTACTTAAAAGTAATAAGTATATTAGTAAAAGCTAGTATAGAAGAGAGTATAGTTTTTAGTAAGGATTATATTAATAACTAAGTTAAAGAAATTCTAAAAACGCGGGTTTAAAGGCTTAAAGTTAGAGTTATTAAAATTTCTAGGGTTTTTAAAAGTATAGACCTAGTTAGTAACTTACTACTAAGTAATAAAGGAGCTACTAGGGCTTATAATAAATAAAGAGCTACTAAAACTAATAATAGTTTAGTTATAACTACTTTTAATATTACTAAAGCTTTTAAAAAAGTAAAAACTATTATTAATAATACTACTATATCTACTATAAGTATTAATAAAACCCTAACTACTTAAAAAGAAGTTAATAACTTATTATTAAGTAATAATACTATAAATATTAAAACTAAGGGTAAAGTAGTTACTAAAAGTAAAGTTATAGTTAAAAGTACTATTAAAGGTAAAAGTAAAAAGAAAAGAGTTATTAAGGATATTAATAATAAAAAAGACTTTAACTTTACTTAAAATAAAACCCTTATTAATAGTATTAGTAGTAAAATTACTATTAGTACTATTATTTTTTAATTAAAAATATAAAGTAGTATAAATAGTATTTATGTTTTTTTATAGTATCTAGTACGGACATTTCAATAAGGGGTTCCAAAAAGAATACATCATAGCTATGCATTTTTAAGTAGTGTAATTAAATAGAAGTATTTAATAGGGTGTATCTAGTAGCTTTAACTCCCTCTAGCTCTACTAAGTAGTCTTGAGCAGAGCTTAGTAGGGCGTACGTACCTTAACGATTTATATAAATAGTATTAATATTTTATAAAAAAGTAAATAAAGTTATAAAGGCTTATAAAAAAAAGACTTATAGTTAAAATAATTAAATTAGTTTTAAAAATATATTAAAGAGTATAGGTAGAAATAATAGTATTTTTAAAAAAGTTACTATAGTTATTATAGAATAAAATATAATACTACTAATACTTTTTATTAAAGTTACTATACTTATTAGTATTATACTTATTAGTATTATAGTTAAAATTAGTATTTTTCTTATATAAAGCTAACTTAGTATAGTTAATATATAGAATTTTATTTTTATTATTTTTAAAGTATATAGTAGTTTATTTTTTTTTAACCTACTTATACTTTTACTTAATCTTCTTTATTAACTTTAAAAGTAGACTACTAAAGCTGTTAGTACTAGTAGTTTTAAATATAGGAGTTTTAATAAGTATTTTAAAAGCTTTAGGGGTAGAGGTAGTACTTTAAAAAGCTTTAGTAATAGTATAATACTTTTTAGCTAGTATAAAAGTACTAGAATCCTTAGAAAACTCGTTATTAGTTTTATACTTACTATAATACTTAATAGTACTACCCTAAAAAGTACTCTAAGTACTATAGAACCTAGTAATATTATAACTACTTTAATTAAAGTAACTAAAAAAGTAAGCGTTCTTTATAATAGGGTTTATAAAACTATTATAGTAAAGGTTAGTTATACTATAAAAAAGGATTAGGGTACTTAAGTTAATAAGGGTATAAAAAATAGTATTAAAAAAGGTTTAGTTAATAGTTAAGTTAAAGTTAATAAAAAAAGTACTATAACTAGTAATAAAATACTAGTTTATTATATTTTAAACAGCCTTATAACTAAAGCTATTAACTAGGAACTAATAAGTAATACTATTACTAAGGCTAAAAGGGGTAGTAGTTTTTTAATAAGAATTACTAATAGGGTTAGTAAGTAAAGACTAAGTACTATAAGGGTAGAACGGAGTAGTAGAGTTACTATAAAAGTTAGTAAAAGAAACTTTATTACTACTAACAATAATAGAATAAGTATAGGAACTAAAGTTATAAAAGAACTTATTCACTTTATTATTAAAGTTATAAGTATTAATACTAGTAGTAGTTAAAACTTTATTAACTTTATTAAATTTATCTTTATTAAAAGCCTTAGTATCTATATAAGTCTTTTTTTTTTAGTATTTTTATTAACTTTATAGCTATTAGTTTATTTTAAAGTAATTTAGTAGGCTTTTTTAAGGGCCTTTTTATTATTAAAGTTATTATTAGTAGTAATAGTACTTATATTATTTATATACTCTTAAAGAGCCTAGGTATAGATATAGTAACTATAGGCGTTATTTATAGTAGTAGTAGTTAAAAGGCTTTAGTTAGAGTAAAGATTTATTATAAAAAAGGTTAAAAATAGGTTTTTTAAAGTAATAAAAATATTTTAAGTAATACTAAAAACTATAGAAATAAAGTAGAACTTACTAAAGACTATTATAACTATATTTTAATAAGTATTAATACTATTAATTTAGTATTAGTAACGTTAAAAAAGATGTTATTTTAAAAAAGTACGTACGAAGTTAATAGTAAGGGTATTTTAAAGAAAAAAGATTTTCTTAAGCCTTAGTAGTTAAGAGGATTTATTTATTTACTCCTTAAGGGCTTTTAAGGACTTACTTATAAGTAATTAGCCTTAAAAGGCCTTACTTATTTATTTCTTTAGGGTATATTTATTCTTTAAAGGTATTATATAAATAAAAAGCGTAAAAGGATTCTATAAAGAATAAGGGTATTGTTTTTCTACTATACTTTTTAAGGGCTAAAAGGGTATTATTTTGTTATTTAAAAGACGGACTTATAAACGGTTATTTTAGTTTATTTTATTGTTTTAGTTAAAGAGGATTTAGAGGTATAGTTATAATAGATAATTATACTATAAAGTGTAATTAGGGGGTATATTATATAGAGTAGCTATAATATAGCTTTATATAGTAACTTACTTATATAAGTATACCTACGTAAGTTATAGTACCCGTGTTTAGTATTTATCTATCTAGCCTTAACTACTATAGACCTTAGTAAGGCAAGCTTTCTTCTTCTATATAACTTTGTACGTATATATGCCTCGCTATACTCTATATATAAATTATTAATTAATTATTAGAGTTTAATTAATAAGACTATTAGTAGTAAAACCTTTTCTATAAATAGTAATATTACTAATAATATTAAAAGTAACGGGTTAATTAAAACCTTTTATAATACTATAAAAGATACTATATATAATACTATTATATAAAGATTAAGAGATACTTAGTATAGGTATAAAAAGGAGGCAGTAGCTTTGCCTTTTACGTATATTAAAGAGGATAGTGTGGAGCGCGATGCCTACTATAAAGAGGAAGAGGTATTTACTAAGTACGTAAGTAACGCTAGTAGTAGTACTAGAAGTAATAGAAATAATAACTATACTATAGATTATAATACTACTTACTATAATACTTATAAGAGTATATATAAGTAGATACTCTAAGACGTTTATAATACAGTCTACAATACTACTTATAAGGGTGCCCGTTAGTAAGTTAATAATAATATTAGGGCTAGTGTTAATAATGAGGCTAAATATAGTAACGAGGAGGTTAAATATAGTAATAAGGCTGAATATAATAGAAGTGTTAAAGACGATAGATTTAAGGGATATAGTAGTGATAAGGGTAATTATACTGAGGATTACTAGACGGATTAAACGTACGAATGGGGATATTCTTTTCCTCTTTTTGGCTGGTATTTGTTACGATGTATGGCCACCATGGCTACTATGGCCTCCACGGCTACCACTGCGTTAAAGGCCATGGCTGCGTTGATTACGTAAGCGGGCCGTGGCCGCGTTCATTACGTTTAGCTACGTTGGAGGCGTAGCTGCGTAAAGCTCCCTCCTACACCTTCTTTACTATTACTATTATTCAATATAGCTATTACAGCTCTAAGAAGGCCACCCACGTTACTATGTAACATGTACTTAGTGTACCTTCTAGTAATGCTGAACCTAGGTATGAAAGGCGGCCCGGGGCATTTAGGGCATAGAACTAGTGGTCTGTTTTTGTTCGTTTACCACTAGGAACTTGATAGGTATAGAAGATACATACATAGTAGCAAACGACGCGGTTTCACATCTCCGTTATTTTGTCACCCGGTCTACAATACACTGCCGTTGTCGGTCTTTCCGACCTACTCTAGCCTCTAGGTAGTATTAGCCGGCTTGATGATCATATCCGCCACACCAAAATTGTCCGTCCTCACCGTGATTGGAAATCCCAGCCCATATGGTATGATCTTCCTTCCTCTCTGCAAACTGGGTTGTGGAGAACTAGTGGGCGGCGATATCTCATCACCGCCGTCAGTACATTAACGCCACCTTTGGCCCCTGGTGCTGGCTGTGCGATCCAGGAGTGACTGCGTATGAGCGGGGAACTACAATCGTGAGTGTCGAAAAGTTGTGGCTTCAAATGTTACTGGATGGAAACCCTGACGTTCTGAATATTATGTGTATATTATGTGAGGAATGGGCCCTACTGCCATGAATGGAACCCAAGAATTGCTTCAACACTCGCTAAGGATCTGGTATCGACTCGGCCATTTCACACCAGTATCCGAAGGTGGAATGTCTGGCTCCAAGAATCGCTCAAGCATCTCCTTTCCTTGAGTCTGCCCGGCCATTCGCGTGTCCTCTCTCTGCAGGTGTATGTGAGGCCATGGGGCGGTTTCGGATTGACTGTCCAAATCCGTGGGCAGCTTAAACCTTCGCGCGGCCGGTGAATCTTGTGCGGCGATCACGATGTGTCCACCAGTACGCGGCCGAAGCCAGTGCGCTGATAAGCCAGAGCAAGGCGTTGGCTAAGTCGACCCAGACGGCATTTTTCATCCGCTGAATGTCCCCATCTCCCTCCGCATCCTCCTTGATGTACATCTGCGACGAAGTTAGAATGGCTCAAGACACCATTGGAGGGGGGTTGGAGCGAGCAGAGCAGCATACATTACCAAAGAGGCCGAAAAGGGCAATCCAGAGGACAAAGAGAATGGAATCCCAGACGAAGACGGCGGCGAAGCGCAGAACGAAAGGGATAAAATACAACAAAGCCGTTAAGGCGGAGAGAGCACCAACTACTTCGGCAAAGACCTACACGACCCGTGTAAGCGTTGAGCGTTGGTGGCAGGCTCAAGTAGGGCAAGATCTCACCCATTTAGAATCTACATATTTCCCTTCAGCCCTGGCGCGCTGCAAGTCGACTGCGTAGAGACCACAGACAGTAAGGGCTAACACGAGCTGGAAGAAATGCAGGGCCGAAAATGCGAGGTAGCTCGCGGCCATGCCGAAGAGGCCCATGTTGGAAATTGTCGCAATGGCGGGGGCGAGCCCAGAGGGGATAACTTCGCTGAGGTACCTAGAATGACGAGAGTATAACTGGCGATGGAACAGGCGAGAAGCTGTGTCAACCTTAGGTAGTTCGCGATGACGATGTGGTTTGATCAAGAACCGAGGCAGAGTAACGTAGGTAGGTCGGGGGCTTGGGCGGGCTTTTAGGGCAGAGTGAGGGAGGGTCTGGATAAGAGAAAGAGAGACCAAGATCACACAAAGCCTGAAAGCGACGTCTTTGGGTTGGCATCCATGTTCAAGAACTAGGTAATTATCGATGCCACTAGAAGTTACCTTGGCGAAGGGGTCATTCGCAAACCGGTTACGGCGATCGACGCCAGGAATTGCCCAAAGACCCTTCTGACCTACCTATGGAAAATATCAACAACTATGGAGGTAAGTACTGCTAGTAATCCACTACCTAGTAGTGTACTTGACTGACTAGGTGCTACCTCGGTGTGGTCCCCTATGACGCACTTACGAGCGCTAGAGACATTGAAGACCACTGCTGCGCCAATCAGGCAGTCAGGCAGTATCAGCCAGCTCACATAGACGGCAGGGGGTTTCCGCTGGAAGGTAGCAAGCGGGTGACAAAAAAAACAGGAACACCTCTACTACTACGCCAACATGCTAATGAAGATACCTTCTTAGCCATACAAAACTAGCTTCAGACAGGTATCTCTAGCTAAGACATAGCTTAGAGTGTTCCTGTTTTTCTGTCACCCGCTTGGGTAGGTTGTTAGCACGTTGGCACGTTGGCACGTTGGGTACTTAGATGGGTTGTCCAGGCTCATAGGTACCTAAGGTCCCTAGCAGGTTACCCAACTAGGACATTGAGGCCGGGCTCACAATTTGTGATCATGCGTTGACAACACGCTCAGTATGTTGAATTGTCAGGACCCGAAGAACTACACAGGGAACATCACAAAATCTCAGTGCCTTTCATGTTGTCTCGCGCTACGAGGGCTCGAGGGTCAGGGACAGTACTAAATCAATCATCCCGGGATTCCTTATTCCCAACTACCGTCGTCCAATCCGCAATCTTGTTCTTGACACATTACGAACCACGCCGGCGATGCGAAATCTTACGTCGAATTGATGAGTCAGTCTTAAAACCTGGGCCCTACCTGACATGGACCACATCCTCCAGGGACGACGAGGTATTTACCCTCGATTGCGAACTGATGATGCTTTGGGAGCCTATTACAATCTCACCCCTGCCTGCTGCTGCCTGCAGCGGGCAGCCTTGCCCTTCCGACTCTCGGCCCGGTCCGGCTGGCTCGCCATCAATAGGTATCATCCAGATGACTCCCATTTTGTTCACAGTCCCTCGCGGCAGAAACTCAAGCTCACGCCCACGCCGCATCGACATCTACATCTACAAAAAACAGCTCCCCCGACCACCGACCAAACACGTAACACATCATGTCTGCTGAGAAGACATCGAGCACTCAAGCTTCGCCTCCGATGGAGCTCCCCAAACCGCCATTCCACCTTATTCCCGGACTGCCCAACTTCCGTGACGCTGGCGGCTATCCGATCGACTCCCAGCCTGGCCGCATAGTCAGGCCAGGCATCATCTTTCGCTCCGCAGAGCCATCACGCCTCACTGATGAAGGTGTCGCTCTCCTTCAGGAGAAAGGCATCACCCACGTCTACGACCTGCGTTCCGTCATCGAGCTGGAGCGTCTTGCCCAGGCCGGCACTAACTGCGATGTGCGCGAGTGGCCCGGCGCCACACGTGTCTTTGTCCCCGTCTTCCGAGACCAGGACTACGGTCCGGAGGCTATTCTCCTCCGCTACCAGAACTACTCCAGCAACGGCACGGAGGTAAGTCCAACCAGCCGGCCGAGAGGGTCCCGGTCTTGATGCAAGCTGAACATGCGGCAGGGCTTCACCAAAGCATACGCCGACATCCTCCGCGCCGCCTCGGACGCACAGCATCCTCAACATCCATTCTACACTATATTGTCTCATCTCGCTACCCCCGAGCCACCATCCCCGCTTCTCGTTCATTGTACCGCCGGCAAGGACAGGACAGGTGTCATTTGTGCCCTCATCCTCAGTCTCTGTGGCGTGTCAGATGAAGTGGTCGCCCACGAGTACAGTTTGACCCACATCGGCCTTCAAGATCGTCGAGAGGAAATCATAAGTCAGCTCGTGGCTACTGATGCCCTGAAAGGGAACCCCGAGGGCGCTCGACGAATGCTAGGATGCAGGTATGCGCACCATTATAGATTTCTATCACCCACTCCGTCTTTGACGAGGCGTCGCTAATGTATCCTCAACCTTCCCAGGAAGGAAAACATGATCGCAACCCTGTCCATGATCCGTCATGACTATGGGTCAGTTGAGGCGTACGTACAGCAACAATGCCGCCTATCAGCAGACGCCATAGAACAGATTCGTCGCAATCTCACCGTTGATGTTGGCGAAGAACAACAGGTTGTCGACTGGGTCTCGCACAGCAAGTATTTGGTTTAACAGTATGAGATATGTGTTGCTCGGTAATGCCTTCTCTGGGCGTTACCGTCTCGCTGAAATCGTCATTATACTGGTACAGGTATATACACATACAGTAGTTGCTACAGGCCGTCCGTTGTCATACAATGAATACACGGCAACATCAGAATGTTGCCCGAGGCTACTACCTCAGTCGCAAGAATGCTGATCCTTGGTCCGGGGTATCCGGCGCTTCCTCGTGAGCGCCACGTGACCGCAAATCATCCAAGCGACGGACGAGGTCGAGGAACACGTTCAGGGTACCGAGGTTGGTAATTTGAACTCGCCCTTCCGACGGTCGTAAAACGGTACGCCATACCTCCATCCCACAGCTTTCCTGCCGCGGCCGTCCTTACCCACATCTTCGACATTCATTTCCTTGAACCTGAACTCGAAGCGGCCAGTATCGACGCGCGTGGTTTCTTCCTCGGCCTTCCTCAATCGCGCCTGCTCCCTGGCTATGAGCTTATCTTCTTCGGCTCTCGTTGTTTCTCTGAATGCCTTGTCTGCTTCCCTCGGTGAGACACCCTTAGCGACATCTTTCCTCAGCTTCACAAGTTCCTTGAGAGGGGAACGATCGTCCGCGGAGAGCATGTTCCTGTGAAACGCCTTGGCAGCATCTTCCCGGTCAAAGTGGCGAGATTCCGACACAGGCACAAACAATTGCTGCATCGTGAGCTTGTGAACATGAATCTCATTGATGGATTCGTGAGGGGTCTTTTGGTTGGGGTCGAACGGAGTTTGGGGAAGCATGCCCAGAATCGCCTTTGCGTAAGGCTTTGCTAGCTGTTTTTTCTAGACCCCAAATATGTCAGCGTGCTGCGCAGCTAGTTGAGGAACAGAAACAACGCGTAAGATAAGAGGTAGCAAATCAGAGAGGCTCGCAGTGCCAAAGGTGTAACCATGTAGTGCGTCTTCAAGACTAATCGAATTTTGGAAAGTTGATCATCATATTTGCTCGGCATTTGAGGGGAAAGGTTCAAAGGAGGAAAGTCATGGCTCGCTTACCTCGGCAACCCACTGCTTCTCAACTTCCTTCATTCGCACAACTGCAGCGACCCGGCGGACGTCAATGCCCAAGTCAAACGACACGGCCTTCATTGAATGATTCTGCTCCTTAACCCGCTTGTAAACCTCATTCCGCAAATCCTCGCTTAGAACAGACTGGCTCCTGAAGTAGGGATTCAACGGAAATGGCTGGTCGGGAGCCTGACCCAGGTACCGGGGGCCAGTTGGTGTAGCGTCGCGAAATTGTTCGGCTGAACGACCCCTGAGCCAGTTATACATTTCATGCTGGGCCTTTGTCCTTCTGCGCTGCGGCGATGATGTTGTAAATTGGCAAGTGACTTGCGCGGCTGGCGTGGACAGAATGGTCTTGCTCGGATGAGCAACACATCTTCTGGCTCCAAGGACCAGTGGTGAGGAAAATGATGAGCCGGCTCGTGACGACATTGCAGTGAGATTCTCAGCAAGCTAGTGCGTGCCTGGCTATACCGGATTACGGTGAAGCAATCATTGGGTAGGTCGTGGTCGTGACGATGTGGTAATGTTTGGGGAGAAGAAAATCCTGTACGTGGCTAATTTTTTTCCCTCGCTTTTCTTCGACCTTAGCTGATGCACGGGCCAGACGAGCCCCGCCTTAGTCATCTTTCCTGAAGTAGACTAGTAGCTCCCGACGGCAGCCGTCCCTCTGTCGACTGCCGTGCAATAGATGTTGCTGGTGCAGGTCCTTGACAACGCAGAAAATATGAATGCCCGAGACGGAGTCTTTATTGCTGGATCATGATGATGATTAAAATTATTGCCTAGGTACTTCGCTGAATGGTGTTATTCTCCGCAAGGTTTTGTACAATCCTTCTCCTTAGTAGAAGCTCATCCAGCGACCTAATCCCAGTTGCTGGATGACCAGGCGGAACTAATTATGTAGGAAATATCCAAACTCTGCCTGCGAATCCTCAGAGTATGTGCGCTGTTGGGGCTATAAGCTCAGTAGAATGGGAAACAGAATGCTACCCGGTGCTGCCACCTTCCAAATACCTGGAATTGAAACCCGACGAGTCAGTCATCGGTAGGAACCGCCATCAGCCATCAGGGCGTCGTCATGCTGGGACGGACGTCATGGAGAGTCGATTCTTCTTCGCTTTCGTCTTTAAAACAGCGGACTTTTTCGCCGCATCAGTTTCGTCGTTTTGCTGAGAGAAATCCTTCCATCTCCTCCAACCATCGAAGTCAATCAGAGCTTGCATGCAGCCCCACTCCATGACTTTTCTCTCCAGCCATACAAAATTCACAGGCTTCAGGTTGAAATTAGCTGGTGTCGAACAACGTTAAAGCCCATGGCAGTCCACATACCTTCGTCAAGAAATCATTGCAGCCCGCGGCTAATGCCTCGTGTCTGTCACTTTGCAGAGAGCTGGCGGTCAATGCGACAATGATGACAGGACTCTTGAACAGCTCCATGTTCGGTAACCGATCCTTTTCTTCCAGCTCACCGTTCGACGCCTCCGGCACACTAGAGGCCGACGAAGAAAAGACTCCAATCGAGTTGACTCGCTCCAGCCTACGGATTTCTCTAGTGGCGTCCAGTCCGTTCATGACAGGAAGTTGGATGTCCATCAACACGAGATGAAATCCGCCGGTCCTCCACATAGAGACAGCGTCTCGCCCATTGACGGCCGTTTTCCATCGGACCTTCAAGCGCTTGACAAAAGCCTCGAGTAGCTTCAGGTTGATCGGGTTGTCCTCCACGATGAGCACGTTGATAGGCGGAACCCCGCCATTCAGTATGCCTGCGGGAAGCGTTGGGTGATCCATAGCCTTCTTGGTCTTCTTCGGCCGCGAGCTTGATGGGCGTGGAGACGCAACCCTCGGTGGAGGAGTTGCAACTCTTTGTGCTTGCTGGACTTCCGGTGCGGGAGGTGTTGGTAGCGGAGGTGCCGCCGGTGGAACAGCCGACTGCTCCGATGTGTTGGAATGCGTTCGTGATGGCGGTAGTCTAGGGTGGAATGAATGGGACGGGTGGCTGGCGGCGGCGGCAGCGGCGGCCATGGACTGCGCATTCGCCGTGTTCAGTATCGTTGGTGATGATGTGTGGGTCCTCCCCAGTCGTGGGCGCTCGGGACGTTCTCTATATGCGCGGGATCGTGTGCCTCCCGGCGAGGGGATCGGGGGTATCTGACCGGTGCCAAGCACGGCGATGGAGTGCTGCGTGTGCGGAATATGTGCGTGAATGGCGTGGGCGGGATGAGCTGGAGCCACGTTGACAGGTGCAACAACGGGAACAGGAAGATTGGGTGATGGGAGGACCCCGACGGGGGGGAAGTAGCCCTCGCCGGCCTCAGACGGTCTCCCATCTTCGGCATAGTAGATTGCAGTGGTGTGAGTCGGGGCGCGAGGGGAGGGCCTCGGGGTCCGCCGAGTAGGAATGTCGATGACCAAAGCCTCCTCAATCGTCTGACCGCCTGGAAAATAGGCATCGAGGGTACGGCCCATGGGTTCCTCTGGCCCCAAAAGGCGATCCTGTCGCTGCTCTCGGGGGCATATGCGCAGGGTAAGGTCGGGGGAATCAAAGTGTCGGCCGAGAGAGTTGGCATATTTTCTCAAAATCAAGTCGCGCACGTCGTCCACTAAATCATCTTCGTTGATGGTGATGAGGGTCGGCGAGGCGCCAGGACGCCTGACCCAGACCTTTCTGGTGACCATGTTCCCGTTGATGGGAAGCAGCGACTCGGCGATAGTTTGGTCAGGTTCGTAGTTCGCGTGAGCGGCGTCGAGCAGGGTGCGAATCAGAGTTGTCTGGCGGTTAGGGAGGAGACTCTGACGCCGAGGAGGGCCGTCTGGTCGGGGAAGCGTCGGGGAAGTGGGAAGGATGCTGGACACGAGAGGAGTCGGGGTGCCGATGGCATGGCTGAGGGGGTCGA
Organism: Colletotrichum musae; assembly: GCA_027406025.1. NCBI lineage: Eukaryota > Fungi > Ascomycota > Sordariomycetes > Glomerellales > Glomerellaceae > Colletotrichum > Colletotrichum musae. Next base: position 1,950,082 of record JANVYC010000001.1, on the reverse strand, counting down.
GATGGTCAGAATTCAGGTGCTGGGCGGCATCAGCCTCGATGACGAGAGTAGGCGTCGTGCTGATTTTCGCGACTGGCGACTGCTGCGGCAGCGTTAGCGGATGCTGCAGCTGTGGGTTCTTGTCGTTATCGTCGGCGGCGGGCGATTGTGGCGACGATGCAGCATCCAAGCTCTGGTCCTCGTTGATGCTGGGAAGACTGGTGGCAGCGGCAGCAGCGGCGGTGGTCGTTGTAGATGCGTGCAGATCGGTTCCTATCGGTCCGCTAACTAGGCGCCGGTCGGATGCGGTAGGCGGTAGCAGCGCTGATTCCAACGAGTCAGCGTCGATGTCGGGGTGTGGCTTGTGGGCGTCCATGGCCCCGTGCGACCGTTCCCCCGGATTCTCGGCGGAACTGTCCGTCGCCAAAAACTTGCTGCGGGACGAGTTGTCGCAGTTGTCACCATGCCGGCGACAAATGTCATTTCCTTGATGTAGCTGAGAGTCTCGCGCACGTTCCGGCTGCGATGATGGTGATGATGGGTGCTGCGACGGCTGATCTTGGTCACGGGGCACATCCGTATCGGCATCCGCATCTGCACTGGCATCAGTCGGCGTTTTTGCCTTCAATTCCTGCAGCGGGTGGTGGTCAGGTCCAGGGCTGCCAGACCGGGAACGCGGTGTTGGCAGCCGGGGGTGGGGCTGGGGCTGGGGCTGAGGCTGGGGCTGGTGCGGATGCGGGAGGTGGTGTTCCAAGCAATGGTTATCAGGGGAGGAGCTGGAGGCAGTGGCAGCGGCCGAAGATTGCCGCGTGAGCGTAACAAGACCTGCTGCTGCTGCTGCTGCTGCTGCTGCTGGACTGGACGCACCGGGCTGCGAAGTCTGGGTGTCACCGTTGGTGGACGCCAGCGAGGGCGCCGCCGAGTTGCGCCGGGAAAACTTTGCTCGGAGACGAGCTCTGATGTCGCCCGCAGTGCCCATGGAGAGCTTGGACTCGGCGCGTGAGATGAGAGATTGCGGCTCCCGGAATGGTGGTCGGGTGGCGAGGGCACGAGGTGGGAAGTTGCGGCAAGCAGGATACTATCGTGTCGCGCGTCGTATGGCAATGGCCGGATGATGTCTACCTATCTATCAGGGGTCAGGTGTTCCGGTGTTTGTTCCGGCCTTCCGCGGGAGGGCGGGGCACAGGGAGGCTCTCTGGGAATGCGCGGCGAGATCCAGGGCGAGGGCGCGGAGAAGTTAACGGGGCAGAAAAGGGATATATGGCGATGCTGCCTCGGAGCGAAAGACGCAGTTACTGCACGACGCGTAGCAATGCAGCAAAGGACAATGGACATGGCAGAGCAGAGCGGAGCGCACCTAGAAACGGTGGACTGGACGGCACGGAACCTGGGTACCTAGGTATCTGTAGGTAATATAGGTAGGTACATACCTGGCCGGGTGCATTGGGTAGACCGTATGGCGTCGGTCAGAAATTGTGCTGGGCCTAAGTCCATGTCTCCAGTTGCTTTTACGTTCATTTCACTTTCCAGACCAAGCCCCTTTTCCCGAGTCTCTGACTGACCCCCTTTCCGCATTGTGTCGTGTTTTCAGTGGATGCTCATGCCCAAAAATGGCCCTGGAATAATGAGTAATACACTATGTAGGTATGTAAAATTAGTACGTATGTATACGGGCATACATACGTGAAGTTGGTCATGCTGGTGGGTTTCAGGCTTCCTAGCGGCGGCTTCTTCCATCATGATACAATGTCCTACCTGTGTGCCTGACTACCTAGGTACTGTAGGTAGGTAGTTGCCTACCTGCCTACTCCGTACAGAGTACCTACTCAGGAGTCAGGTAATAATAGGTAGGTATCAAGCCTTCGAGACATGGCACCGACTGGACCTGGATGACTACCTAAATGGACCCACCTAGGAGCAATACTCGGTGACTCCAGTGGCCCACCTAATACCTCCTACCTATGTATGCATCAACCACACTCGGACACCAGTTCACCCAGTGCTGTGGCCTATCGAATACCTACTTGCACAGTCAAAATCAACACTTATGTTCATTATGCCTTCACCCAACGAGACGCAGCAACCACAATATGACAAGCCAACTCCCCGACCCCCCAAGTCAAATAAAAAGACCGGAGATATCCGTTTGCACAATCGTCGCCGCGAGTTCCTCCTTCGAAATCCCGACTACCTCAAGAGCTCGGAGCATGAGCTTGCCGGTTCGTCACCCGTTCGCCGGCTTACATCAATCTCTCCCATGTGTTCATCACCACCCACCGGGGGGCTTATGCTAAGAGGACCCTAGATCCACTGCTATATGACGCCTTGGTCCGAAGATTCCAGACCCCCGCCGAGCGAGAGGTAGACGGCCGCACCAAGGGCTACTCCCGCGTTCTTGAAGGGTCACTGCTGCGAGGAGAGGCACGTCTTGTCGATCTGGCTCAGTCAGCAACAAACGGCGATGGTGCTTCTGCTACGAGCAACACGGCCAAAGACTTCGCCGCGTTCACCACTGAAGCTGGCTTGCCCAAAGCCGAGACCAAGGAGGAAGGTACTGAGAGGTGGCAGAGTTATGTGGCCGAGCGTTTCGTCCTTGGCTACGACGAAGATTTTGATTATGAACCAGTGGACAATAATGAGGAATACGATGTCATGGAGAGACGCGACGCTGAGGACGCATGGTTCGATGCAGAGGATCCCAGCTGGGCCAGCGACGCTGACGATGACTTCCACACCATGAACTCTGAAAAGCCAAAACAAGGCCAGACTGGTGTTCAGGATTTCTAAGCTGCGGGCAGGTGTGCGTTGCTAATGTAGTACGAATTACGGATACGGGTCCGGATACACACATGGCTTATGCCGGAAATAGCCTGCGGCCAACCCCTTCCACTTGATACCCCACTCGGGTGGGCATTCCAGGCCCGGTCGGGAAATCTGGCGACATTTTGGCTAAACTGTGGTGTTGGTTACATAGGTAGTGTACGGGGAGAGGACAGTGCGGGAGCGTCTGCTTGGCTCTTGATGGAAACGCTCCCGTTGGGCCGTCTGCTGGCCGTATGAGTACATAAATGTGTCACGAAGGCATCTTCACACCTTCCTCGTCGACGATGAACTCTCTGCAGCCCAGATCAGATTGACCACTTCTACCCAACAACCATCGAGAGAGGTGCTGGTAGCTGGACATAGGTACAACCAGGCTCGGCATGGGGTGACCCGGGAAAATGCGCTGGATAAATTCAAAAGGAACGCTGACAACTTACATGTCGTCCCGCGTTCCACCCTACCGGGCCAAGATGTGTTTCCCATATCATCCGCCCCCACTATCGCTCTCAGGCGGGGGAGGGGCAACGGTATATAAACCGGCCGCGGTGGCTTCTTTAGACTTGGTTGGGTATTTTGTTCGACGTAGGCCGCATCGGTTCTCTGTTCTCTGTTTCTGTTACGACCGGTTCAAACTCGCTCGCTGGGGCGCTCTTTTCCTACCACAGGGCTTTACTACCATAACCTTTCTGCTCCAATTTCCAGTCAAAACCCGCACCAAGTTGCTGCCCCTATCCCCGCACGAGTGACTCCTCACATACAGAATGGCGCCCCTCATCGACCACATTTACACAGCCGACCCCTCCGCCCATGTCTTTAATGGCAAGATCTACATCTATCCTTCGCACGACCGAGAGACCGAAATCAAGTTCAACGACAATGGCGACCAGTACGACATGGCCGACTATCACGTTTTCAGCACCTCTTCGCTGGACCCTCTGGAGCCTGTTGTCGACCACGGCGTTGTCCTAAAGACGGAAGACGTCCCCTGGGTTTCGAAACAGCTCTGGGCCCCAGACGCCGCCTTCAAGAATGGGAAATACTATCTATACTTCCCGGCTCGTGATAAGCAGGACATCTTCCGCATTGGCGTCGCCGTCTCGGACAAGCCTGAGGGCCCCTTTGCGCCTGATCCCGAGCCTATCAAGGGTAGTTACAGTATCGACCCCGCCAGCTATGTCGACGATGACGGCCAGGCATACCTCTATTTCGGTGGCCTATGGGGCGGCCAGTTGCAGTGCTACCAGAAGGGCAACGACGTATTTGACTCTGAGTGGTTGGGTCCCAAGGAACCAAGCGGCAAGGGAGCGTATGCTATGGGTCCTCGCGTTGCCAAACTCACCGATGATATGCACCATTTCGACGGCGAAGTTCAGGAGCTCATCATTCTCGACCCGGAGACCAAGGAGCCCATCCCGGCTGACGACCACGATCGCCGGTTCTTTGAGGCTGCATGGTTGCACAAAAAGGACAACGTCTACTACTTTTCCTACTCGACCGGCGACACTCATTACCTGTGCTATGCGACCAGTGAGAGCCCTCTGGGTCCATTCACGTATGGAGGGCGCATTCTCGAGCCTGTCCTCGGTTGGACAACCCATCATTCCATCGTTGAATTCAAGGGTCGATGGTGGCTCTTCCATCACGACTGCGAGCTGAGCAAGGGGGTGGACCATCTCAGATCCGTCAAGGTCAAGGAAATATTTTACGACAAGGACGGCAAGATTACTACGGAAAGGCCACAGTAAGCTAGAATCATGACACATTGCGTTGTTAGGTGGCCGTGCTCTTGTACATCAGGAGCCGCCATGCAGGCAGCTCTGGTCCATCTACCTTATAGCTGGAGCCACTGGTCGCATTCCGTATTAATGCCACTCAAGAAGGCGGCATGCACCTTTTCTCTCTCGCGCACGCAACTGCCTCAGTCTTCGCAACTCTCCGTTCCAGGTCCGTAACAGCTTCAGCGCAGGGGAACAGGTAAACGGGCAACAGAAACGACAATAGGTAGCAATAAGTTAAAGAAAAATAGTTCCTCCAGAAAGAAAAGAAAATACCCGTATTGGATCGTCTGTCCTGAGAGGGTATATGGCGGGGTAAGGTATACTATTGGTTGTTTTTGCTCGTGACAAAAGGAACGAGGATCGAGTATTCAAACCGTCTCGACGACTCCAAAGCGCAATTTGTTCAAAGCCTCCTCGTACTTCGCAGGGCTATGGTCAATGAGCATGCTGGTCCCAAACCGGACTTCTCTGAACCGAGACTCAACGTCTCTCACATATTTCAAGACTATTCGTTGGGCTGGCCGGCCGATATCTTCTTCATCGGATAGCAAGAAGGCATCACGCCTAAGGACCCGAGTACATTCTACAAGAAAGACCTCGCCTGGCGGCAACAGCTTCAGACTCATCATGCTCGAGCGGAGTGTAGTCAGTGCCGATATGCTCCAGTTGTCTTCCTCATCAGAGGCTGAGCGGCTGTTGTTGGTGTACCACTTGTCCGCCAGACCAGACTGGAAGGCTTGCCAGATTCGATGCCGCACCTCGCCTTTGGCCTCGTGATTGTCACTCTTGAAAGCAAGAGCAACGGCCTGGAAATCATGCAGTACACCCAAGGAAAGAAACGGCACCAGATCGCTGCCATGTACGACGCTTGTGACAAGGCCTCGGGTTGCCTTGCGCAGGGATGGTGACATTGTTCCCGGCGGACCGTATGCGTAGACGTGAATTGGGCGTCCCGACGGCAGACATATGTGCGTCGTATCGGTCTCTATAAATTGGCTGTCCCCGAGGAGTCTCCGATGTGGCTCTGAAGATGTAACAAAGCCAGTGCCGGTGGAAGAGGGCTCTGCGAGCATGGTTCCCAGCAACGCCGTGACGCCGCCTCCAAGTGAATGTCCACAGAGGACGAGACCGTAGTCGTTAAACTCGTCAAGGGCTTCTTTGAGCGTGTACAAGACACGGCCGTCACCTCCGTACAGCAAACGACGGGCAGAAGCGTGTATGCCCTTGTGGACCTTGTATGATTTGCCTCTCCAATACAGATTGTCATAGTCGCACGCCATGTCAGCTAGGACGTCCTCGAAACCGAGCGTGCCGCGACACGCCAAGACAACTGCCTTAGACTCATGATCTAATGAAATGTAGTGAACCAAGGGGACACCGGTTCCGGTTGAGCCGGTGGTGTCCGAACCTCCTTGAGGATCGACAAAGGAAGCCAGGAGGATGCTCGTAGCCTCAGACTCTGTGTGATGAGCGAAGGAACGGATTTCGTGATGTGTGTCGTCCAGTGCCCTCAGAAGAGGCATTTCCTTGGATATTCCCATGAACTTGAGAAAGTTCGATCCATACGATGCCGAAGAGAAACGCATGTAGCGCGTGACATTGCGAAGCAAGTGGAACGCTGGGAAGACGCCGTCAACCATGCCTGCCCGCCGCAGTGTGTCGATTGCCTGTGAGTCGGTATAGGCACTCTTTTGGTAGTAAGATGACAGAACCAATGAGGTCTGCGAGCCCGCCGTCCCGATGCTGTAAAGACTTGGCGTGTTCACATGGGAACGGGCCCTGCGGGACTTCATAGGAGAAGAAGGCTTCTGGTCGTTAATGTCCTTTTCGGACCGAGATTTAGAAATACCTCCCTGACTTTGGCCGTCTCGGCGACCATAGCCTGGAGACTGCGGTCGGTACCCGTCGATTGCATGAAACGAGTATGTTTCTGTCTGAGATACGATAGAGTCCCGCCGACGTTCATGGACAGAAATGTAGCTGGCCCTCGAGGAACTTCGAGGGACAGGCGACGGAATATCGTAGCTGCGACCTCGGGAGTTCGAGGCCACAGTGGGACCCATCGCTCGGCTCTGAGATGGTCGGGTTGGTTGAGCCACCGTGCGCGAGTTCCTTTCCGCCGAGTTGGTTTTTGGAGTTTGCTTTGCCTTTCCGTTCCCTTGCGAGCTCCCTGGCCCGTCCCGACCGAACAGGTTCGAGATATTGGAACTGGTGCTCCTTTTGAATGCCTGTCTGAGGCCCCCCTTCTTCTCGGTCGACTTCTCTGAAGCTTTGACCGGTGCCGCAGACTCGTTTTTTACTCTCTTCGTCGACTGTTTGTTCTCAGAATGAAGTGCCGTATTCTCCTGCCGTGGCCTCGCCGGCAAAGGCGCTAGGGGAGCGCGTTGTCTCTTTTGATTCGGCGCGTTTTCTGGACTCTGTTTTGGAGCTGGAATTTGAGAGGCTCGGTTGTTAGTGGGCGACGGAAGGCCAGGACCGGTCTTCGTACGGCGAGACATGTTGATCGTCGGATCAACACCCGTTGGTACAGCGGAGTTTCGAGTCGGCACAGGCTTCGGAGGCACGGGAGGAGGTTCGTCAACGTCACCTTCCCGGCCGTGGTCGTCGGACTCCTCAGTATCGTCCACAGCCTCAACCTTGGTGGATGTATGTTCAGGGTCCTCGAATCCTCGATACGTCGTGCTCCTCTGCTTGCTCTTGTCCACCCGATATACAACGCGATACGTTGGAGTGTCGGGATGACGTGCCGGCTGTTCTACCTGATACTCCATCGATGGGAGAACTTCGCGTTCAACCACCTCTACTCCTGGGGGAGGGGTCACAATCGGAGGCTCGGGTCCAGTGAAATCGACCGTTATCATCTTCCTCGTCAGCGTGGTCGTGGATATTGATACACTAGTGTCCGTGGGCAGAGTTCGCATGATCTGGTTCTTCAGACGTATTTCCGGCAGGTCGTCATCGTAGTCGTCGTCTTCGCTGGTATCCTGGGCACCGTGCCGTTCGATAGTGGCCATGATGTTGGGACTGGGCTGATCACCAGGCACAGAGACCAGGATGTCCGGACCTTTGCTCCTGTAACGACCTTTGTGTACACCATACAAACTGTTCTCGTGGACATCCACGCGTTCGCCGTCGTTGAGGACGACGACATCCCAGACGATCTCCTCAAAGCCTAGGCGCCTCGTTTCCTCCTCAAGAAATCGACGGCACTTGCGCTGTAGGTAGGCCAGCGCGCACAGACCCATGACAAGGTCCACGACACCGACTCGCTCGCCCTCGACTCCAGTTGCTGGATTTTGAAACTCGCGACGAATCAAAGTAATAATGCTCGCGATGGCACGAGAGGAGTCGGTAGAGCCGAAAAACTGATCAAGTGACGAGAGCAGTAGCTGAGAAACCTCGGACACGACGGAGAATGTGGTACCCGTCATCTGAAAGCCGGTGGTTGTCCAGAAGACGATCTGGGACATGGCATGATGTAGGTGCTCCAGGCTTCTCTCCAAAACGGTCTCGGCGTCTGCCCTGGATAGCTCGCTATTGGACCTGGTGAGCATATCCTTCCCGGCCCTGCTGAGAATCCCTTCAAGCATGCCGCGGCCCAGCTCCAGACTGGAGAGAGTGGTGAACTTGGCAGCATCGAAACCGTACGAGCTGAGGAGGGTGCCAACGCGGATGGCAAGACAAGTCGAGCGGGTAGCGAGGCTCACGGCTTTTGCGAGGGGTGCTGGTAGCACAGTCCGACCCTGCTGGGCTTCGAGAGGAACATGAACCAAGTAGTGGGAGGACTCATCCAAGTCATCGTCCGAATCCATGATTTCCGGAATTTGTGCCGCCGGCGAAGCCAGTGCGGGGGCGACTGAGGGCGTGGGAGCTCGCATACGGAGGCACGGGGCATCGAGGATAGGCAAGGAGAACTGGAGGAAATACGGATTTCGGGTGTCAAGCTACCGTCAGAGGGGGTAAAGTGTCACCCAACATGATATACTTGCTTCCCTGTCACGACTGACGAGAGCTGATGGTGGGTCGAGCTGGAAGGGAAACGAGATCGATTTGAGTGGGAGAAGAAGGTAAAAACGGGGCGCTCCGAACTAAAGATTGGTACCGTGAAGACAAGAGAAGAAACGGCGTACGGGGGTTCGTGAGTCTTGGCGAAGTGAGGCGATGAGAGAGGGAATGCAGGTTGGCCGCCAGTGACAATTTCCAAGGAAGTTGACGGAGGATGGAGGACAGGGAGCAAAAAGCCTGAACAACCTGTGTTGTCAAATGAAGGCAAAATGAAGGTATAGGTAGTAGTTTCGGATGGGCAAGGTCCGCCAAGTTGATATAATAAGAAGAAGAAGAACAGATTGGTATACACAGAGAGGCTATAGGAGAGTAGGGTGAAAGTGAGGGAGAGACTGGAAAAGAGAAAGAAGAGAGAGGGCGAAAGAGAGAGAGGAGAGAGAGAGTGTGAAGTGGCGATGGCAAGTGGTGCGTGAACAGACTACCGGTAGGTAGGTATTAGAGCACAGGTCAGTCAGCAAGCATGGAGGCAAAATGTTGTTGACCAGCGTTGGCGCACTGGCTCTCTACCTTCCATGGGTCAAGGTAGGTCTGGCTCTTCTAGGTAGTGTAGGTATGGAGGTAGGTTGACATGTTGAGCCGCGGCGGCGCCAGGGGGGACGTTGAGTGTGGCAGCATGTGATTGCATTGTGTGGGGGATGTTCATGCGCGATGGCGGCGTGGTGGTCGGAAGGCCCTTGCCGCAGTCGTGGAGAGCACCCGTTCCATGCCCGCCTGTCTAGTGCACGTAGGCGGTAGGTAGCCCGGTACCTACCTACCCTGGGTAAGCCTTACCCTACCTACCTATGGAGCCCTGGGCGGGCACCTAGGTACCTACCTACGTGCATGCCAGCAGCCCGTACAGGCCGCCATCTAGGTACCTCCTACCTTCCTAGAGGTAATGTTATACCCAGGTAGGTAGGTATCTATCTACATGCCTCTCTAGGGGGCTAGCTCTACCACACGCGTATCCCACGGGTTATTGCCTGATTACGTATCTGTAGTCTAAGCCTAGAACCTAGCAAGTATGAAAAGTAGTTGCCTACCTACCTACCTAACTTGAAAATGAAGGATTCACCTACTTTCCTGATGGAAGGAGCCGTAGGCCGGGTAGAAAAAGGTACATACCTATATATCTGCCTGCCTTGCCCTTTGCCTGGTGGGTAGAGATGAGACGGATGGCACCTCGTGCCTCCAGTGGCTCCTGGGCGGGCACGGGCCCGAGACGCGCTACCACCGCCCTTGAGGCGCGCTAAAAAACCAGCGAGCATGTCCAGCATTTGCCACCTGAGGCCATCGACTTCGGACTGCCCCTATCACCTAGCGCGGTAGGAGGCGCCTTCTAGGACGTTTGGCGCCCACTGCGTCCAGCACTCGACCACCTCTGTAGGTGTACCTCGCCTCGGTACCCAGAAGCACGCGCATCTATTACCCAAAGCCCGGTCCGCGCTAGAACATGAGCTGAAACCATGGTATTCCCCCCATCTAGCAGCTCGCCCGTCTTTATACCATCACGCTGCACCAGCCCGGTGCACCTCCTCCCCCTTTGCCCACTCCCGCATTCTCGTTTTCGACATACGTACGTATCCGTACCTACCTACCTACCGACCTACCATAGTAAGTGTTATAGACTACGGGCTACCTATTACGCAAATACGTACCACCTATGTAGGCGGGGCACTTGGTGGTTCGTGGTGATTACAGTACCCCCTGGCCATAGGTACGCTGTAGCATTCCGGGTTCCAACCCACCATTCCTCCGCCTGCTCGCCTCCGCTCATCTTCATTTCACCTAGCCTCAGCCCTAAGACGGACTGCGCTGGCAAGCTGGCCAGAGAATCCGATATCGAGGCTTGACCCCACGCCGTAAGTGCCAGGCCTTCTCCGTCGCATCCCTGCCTGGCTTTCTGTAGATTGGCTTCTCGTCGGTTTCTGCGAAGATGCAGCCTAGTACAGCAGTGCCGGGTTCTCAGCAATGGAGGAGACCAAAAAGAGCGATACAGGCGGGGGCCTTCTGTTTGTCTCTTCAGTACCCGGACATCGCTGGCAGTCTTGTAGGATTGCAAAGCCATGTGCTATTCATAGACAGGTGTAGTGTTAGTGCTGAGTATATCAGACCCTGCCAGAGCTGTACCTAGGCAATGGTGTTAGGTAGATGAGCATTAGTACACAGTACTTACACTCTCTAGTTGCCTAGGTACGTGCTAAAATCCCCTTTCTACGGATACCTAGGTATAACCTATGTATCGTATCACAACGCATGGCGGATGGCAGATGAAGGATGCAGCCGGGGCGATTCCACCCAATGAGATGCCGCACGGTACAGGTGCAGGGTGTCTTTCGGCTTGCGACTCCACTGGCTGACGACCTGCGTCTTGGTGAGATGTAAGCTAGGTCCCTCGACCTGCCATCCCATCTTGTCACGTCCACATTCCCTTAGGATAGTAAGGTAGGTACTGATGTTGCGCTCCATCATCGCTCATCACGAAGGCGCTGGTTGACGACTTTTCCGACCTGGAAGCCAGGCAAGGATTCAGCGTGCCTGACCCTGACCTTGACGCCCCGCCCGCCTGGGCTTTTGATCTGCAGAGTGGATGCCAATCCATCACAGTAAAGTGTGGTAGCTGGCTGGCGTGCTGGGTAGGAAAGGTACTTACTTTACAGGCTTACACTATCCGTACACAAGCAGGTAATGAGGGCAGGCAATCACGAACACGAACAGTAAGAGGTGAGGCTGACAGATAAGGTAGCAAGGTAGGTAATAGTAGTAATAGTAATAATAGCCATGCAACGGGGCAGGGTGGGAGCGGGATGAGTCGCCCACTCCGACGGATGGGGAACATGTGGAAAGGGCTGCAAACATCACAGTGATCGCGTCGGTAACTACAATCTCTCTGCCGAACTACCTACTTCGGTAGGTGTGGTCATTCTGTTATCCTCTTCTTCTCCTTACCTATTCTTCTTCATCTGCTTCCTCTCTTCTTCCCCTTGCATCCCTTCTCCCACGCCGTACTCCTTCACCGCTTCGCCATCCAGTTCTCCGACCCAACGACACGCTCCCTTCCTCGTCGTCTTCCCCCAACGAAAAGGGTCACCGCTCGAACTAGACCGACACCCCCTCCCGGCCTGGCTCGGCTTGCATTGCTCAAGGTTGATTCTCATCACATTCGACCCGATCGTTGATCGCCGCGACGTCGACACCGACACGACCGACCATCTCTTGCTTCCACTTCCCGCGCTCACGAACCGTCCCGGTCAAAGCTGAGATGGGGCTCTTCTCCGACGACCTCATTTCCCCTACCGTAGCCTCGTCTCTCCCCGAGGGCTACGTTGTTCGCGCCCTGCGGCTCTCCGACTACAATGCCGGCTTCCTCGACTGCTTGCGTGTCCTGACCACCGTCGGCGAGATCACCGAGTCGCAATTCGCCGACCGTTACAACTGGCTGTCTGCCAGCGACGGCTATTACATTCTTGTCATCGAAGATACGGCCAGGAAAGCTGTTGTAGGCACCGGCGCCTTGATTGTTGAGCGCAAATTGTGAGTTGTCTTTTGTCTGAAAAATGGAGCTCCCCTGCTGATTGTGTTCCCTCCCTTCTTTAGTATACATAACCTGGGCCTTGTCGGTCATATAGAGGATATTGCCGTGGCTAAGGACCAGCAGGGCAAGAAGCTCGGTCTGCGCATCATTCAGGCCCTGGACTTCATCGCTGAGAAGGTGGGCTGCTACAAGAGCATTCTCGACTGTAGTGAGGCCAACGAGGGATTCTACGTCAAGTGCGGCTTCAGGAGGGCCGGCCTGGAAATGGCGCACTACTACGAGGGAGATAAAAGTAAGACACAGTAGCCTCTTGCCACCCGCTATCTTCTTTTCTCTCTCTTGTACGAGTACTATTGTATCGCGTCGCATCGCATCGTGCGATTACTTTTCAGCTCAATCGAATCGGCTCGCCGGGGACTCGCTGGGAGGCAGGCGTAGCTTACTGCTGATGTTCAGTATCTGCAGGACTGAAGCTCTAGGCCTCACAAACACGGGAGGGGAGGGGGACGAGGTTGAGTTAAACTAAGAAGTTAATGGTAGAAATCTATCGACCCTTTCTACGTCAGCCAATCCAACCGCACCTCAAAGTCCACCTGTGTTAGTATAGATATTTCGTCGGGCTTGAACGTACGCTACGCTCATAAGTTTCGGACAGCCCTGGCCGTGGCTTCGCCTCGAACGGGATGATTGGTTGCTCTGACTAGTGACTAGTGGCACGGGTTGGATTCACTCCATACTCACACTTCCATATTAATAGGCACTTGGGGTCGCGGGTGTCCTGTGGCGGGCTTGGGATACGCCCCCGGTGTCACGAAGGGAAAGCCCGGCCAACCTGACCTACCTACCTACACCACACTACCTACTTACCTACATAGGCAACTAGACAACCAACCTTGCAAAGCTGTTTCCACGCCAGTCCGTCGGAACAACGGGCATTACTTGAATCAGTCAGTCACCGTCCCATTTTGCAATGCGGCACGCTTCACAGGCCATTGCCACGGGTCGCTACAATGATGGCATGCAGCTCACACTACACAGTATCATCTCGCCAAGTAGAAGCGTCCGGCACCTTTCTTTGACCAACTACCTATTACCTAGGGGGAAAGGGGGGAGGCCCCGGATCCGGCCAGTGTACATACAAGTCTTGTTGTTACCCGTCACATCACAGCAGACCCAGGCATCTGCCACCTTACTCCTCGCCCTCCAATTGCGACCTGACGTACGATTTCCCTCTCGCAATGCCCCGGTCACTGAGTCGGGTTGGAGCTGGAGCGTCTTACGGATGTTCACATGCATGGCCAAAGCGCCGCTCGTCGCAGGTTTTGCTGACAGGATGACTCTGTTCATGTCTGAGGCGCCGCCCCGTCCGGCCGGTCTGTATAAGACGCGGTCGCCGACATCTGACCCCCGCCACACCTCTCCTTCGTCTCACGATCGGACAACGGATATCCCCAACCTGCCAACACAAGAGTCCGAGAAGCTACCACCCGAAGTATATCAAGCCTGCAAGCCCAGCCCCTGGACTCCGAGCGCGCTCTCATTGGGCCGGTGTCGCGAATGCAGATCAATTTTCGATGTATAACTAGCTCCCTGAACCGCTACTCTTCTCGATAGTCATCATGATCGAGGACTTGCATTGTGCCATCGCTCGTGTGCGAATCGCTTCACTTCAATACGAGTATGTAACATCAACTTCGTTTCTTTTCGCAGAAGCTGTTCAGGGAGCGTGCTCACACCTCTCCAGAGTCATCAACAGGTTACCCACCCGTGAAGTAGTTCGCCGACGAAGCAACAAGGTGAAGCCTATTTTCGTTGCCAAGGGACGACCACCGTTGTTCACGAAACAGAGAACCATTCGCGTTATAGCGTAATCCCGTCGATATGTCGCCGCATAAACTTCCCGAGCAGGATGGCAAGCGGCAGTGGGCAATGGGCACCGAAGCCTTCGAGCGGAAGATGCCTCACCACCAGGGGATCAAGGCTCTTTGGGAGACGAAATGGAAATTTCCGGTACGTTGACATCCGCTCAATGAAAGAGTGCGACTGCTGGGACTAATGTGACAACTCTCGAAGTGTACTAAGGGTGTTTACCCTTTCCACGACGGTCAGTACGAGGACTTCGAGCCCATCTTCAACCATTTGATTGAGGTCAGTTCGGTCGCAGCTGCTCGCTACTGTAATCCTTACAGTTTAGTAGAACAATGTCAATGACGGAACCTCCCCCGAGTACACCAAAGCCTTCTTCCCGATCGCTGAGTCTTTGACGGTCAAGGCAGACGAGGCTGCAGCTGCGGGCAAGAGCGCGGAGGCGAGCGACTTGTACCTCCGGGCATGTACCGTGTACCGCATTGCTCGATTCCCTTATATTACGGCGTACCCGAAGGTCAACTGCCCGGTCAAGTGGAGGGCGTGGGAGGCGCAGAAGGGTGCGTACATGAAGGCAGCGCAGTCGTGGGACTGTCCGATCACCGAAGTCTCGATCCAACATACCCACGCGATGGGTGACGACCGGAAGTCGATTCCAGCCTATGTACGCGCACCCAACGGTGCGGGCGTCGGAAAGCCGAGCCCTGCTGTCATACTGATGACCGGGCTCGATGGGTACAGACCTGACAACACAGTGCGATCGAACGAGTTTCTCGCCCGCGGCTGGGGTAGCGTGATCGTCGAGATTCCTGGAACGGCAGACTGCCCCGCCGACTCGGCCGACCCGGAAAGTCCGGACCGGCTATGGAGCAGTGTTCTCGACTGGATGGCCGCCGACGGCCGTTTCGATATGGACCGGGTCATTGTCTGGGGGCTCAGCTCTGGCGGCTACTACGCCATTCGCATTGCGCACACCCACAAGGATCGTTTAATCGGGTCGATTGCGCAGGGCGCTGGCTGTCACCACTTCTTTGACTCGGAATGGTTGGAGAAGGCCGACGGCCACGAGTACCCCTTCCTGTAACTATGACCCAACCCATCCGGCCCTATCCGGCCCTATCCGGCCCCGTCCGGTCGGAGCACCGGTGCGCTATGCTAACGCGTATGTTGCAGTCTGACGCCCGCAATGGCGATGAAGCACGGGTATAAGTCGGTCACCGAATACAAGGCAGGCGTGCAGAAAAAGTTCTCCCTCCTCGAGAATGGCATCATCGACAAGCCGTCGACGCGGCTGCTACTGATCAATGTTAGTCAACAGTCGGACTTTGTCACTGCACCACCTAACTGACAACACTCCAGGGCACCCTTGACGGGCTCATGCCCATTGAAGATTCACTGATGCTGTTCGAATACGGCACTCCTAAAGAGGGCAGATTCTTTTCGGGAGCGCTGCACATGGGCTACCCCATGGCCAATGCATCTGTGTATCCGTGGATGGAGAGCGTCATGGCGAGCAAAATCTGAGACCCGACGCGCAAATATCAGTAGCCCTGTAATGCTAGACGCAAAGGCAGGATGAAAAAGGGCTCTAATGCCAATGTTTTAGACTGACCTGGATTTTCTTTTCTCTATTTCATTTATCTTGCAGTGGGTGTGATTTCTCATCTAGTGAGCTAAGCCTTCTACCGGCCCATCCAACCACCATCTACAACCAAAACGTGACCGCTCACGTATGCACTGGCCTTGCTAGCAAGATATACTGTGGTGCCCTTAAAATCCTCGGGCGTTCCCCAACGACCGGCAGGAATTCTGGCACTGATGCTGGCGAGCCGCTCCTTGTCGTTGAGTAGAGCCGTGTTCATCTCCGTCTCGATGTAGCCAGGGGCGATGGCGTTGACGGTAATGCCCTTGGACGTCCACTCGTTGGCGAAACTCTTGGTCAGTTGGGCGACGGCACCCTTGGAAGCGGCGTAGGCCGGGACGGTGAAACCGCCCTGGAAGGAGAGCAGGGAGGCGTAGTTCACGATGCTGCCCTTGCGGCCGGTGACGGGAGAGGGCTCGAGCGAGAGCATGTGAGCACCGACGTCGCGGGTCAGGGTGAAGACGGAGTTGAGGTTGACTTGGATGACCTAAGTTTCGATGACGATGAGCGAGGGTTCTTCGTGGGGCTGTGTTTCCGTCAAATGAACTTACGGCGTTGAAATCGGCGTCGGGGAACTTCTCGCACGGGTGGCGCTTTTGAATACCGGCACAGTTGACGAGAATGCGAATCTGGTGGCCGTCGCTAAGTACTTTAGGCACCAGGGCGGCGACGCTCTCCTGAGAGCTCAGGTCCGCTGTATAGATTTGCGCCTTGCGGCCAAGTTTTTGAATGGCGTCTCTCGTCGAGGTGTTGGATTCGTCGCGTTGGACAAGCAAGACGTCTGCTCCGACCTCGGCGAGGCCAATAGCCACGGCGGCACCGATACCACGGGTGCCGCCAGTGACGAGAGCAGTGTGGCCCTCAAGAGAGAAGAACTGTGAAGCCATGACGTGCGCGGGAGTATGTCAAGAATGCCAAAGAGTAGGCGCCTCTGCAAGGAGATGAATATCTGAGAAAGGGGTGGACCAGCCTCTTGACGGAGGCCTTCTTATCTGACAATGCCAGGCAGGTTAGAGGCAGGAAGAAGTTTGCTGCGGTTGACTCGCTCCGTTACCTACGTATTACCTACCGAGCCGTCACCGGGCGTAGAAAGTTGTCGCCTACCCCCGGT
This sequence comes from Colletotrichum musae, assembly GCA_027406025.1. NCBI lineage: Eukaryota > Fungi > Ascomycota > Sordariomycetes > Glomerellales > Glomerellaceae > Colletotrichum > Colletotrichum musae. Next base: position 1,933,304 of record JANVYC010000001.1, on the reverse strand, counting down.
CCCCTCTAATACGGGACTACCTACCTAGACGACGCAACAGATTACGCGGGACAGGCAGAAGGTCATGCATAACCCGCGGGGCAATTTCTCGCGAGTCTCACGATGCAGAAGTGAGTGCGGGGTTCTTCTTTGGCGTACGCCCAGGTACCTCCCTAGTATATGTACGGTGCACGGCGCTGGACCTTGAACGGGCAAGAACCTGAAATCTGATGATGAGGTAAAAGGTAGATACTGTCGGACTTTTCAGCCTTTTCCTGTACAAAGATGACACATGCCCAGGTACTCACTACTGTCTACGCCCACGTAGTACCTAGTAGTAGTAGTCGGGTACTTTGTAAAAGAACATAAGAAAAACTCTACTTCATATAACCCCTTGGATATTTTTATGCTCTGACGATGTAGTAGTCGGGTAGTATGTGTTGTAATACACCTTGCCCCGAATATCGGGATCTAGCACCCGGCACCTACCCAAGATGCCGAGATACTACACGTATGTAGGTTTGCTTTATTACCCCTCAGCTACAGGGCCCAGGGAATCTCCAAGTTCTTCCACTTTGCGACAATCATAGTACTGCTACCTAGGTAGGTAGGTACACCGTACCTGAGGTCGGTACCTAGCTTACCCCTCCCTCTCTGACGTCTTTTTGGAGCTAGTGACAGGGCCCGACTCTCTTCCCATCAACACCACCCGCTCAGCCCCCCACGTAAGAAACGAAGCGGGGTCAACCAAGTCACTTATTACGGTGTACACAGCAGCACAGGTACCCTCCTGAGTGCATCACAGGCTGGACATAATTGCCCCCTTGGGTCTTGACGGCCATTTTATCCAGCTCCAGGTGTGCGCTTCTCAGCCCATGAGCATTCACTTCGGCGGGCATTGCCTGGAATGGCATGGGGGTCACAGCTCAAGTCCCAATATCGCAGCGCGTACCCCTCGCCTTGCCCCTCCATCCACAACCTCGCCCGCACCACCCCGAATCATGCCCGCTCTTTGACTCCGTCCACGATGCCCTTCGCGGCCTCTTCCTGCCGGACAGAATGCCGAGCCATCACTCTGTCCAGTTCCGCACCTGAGTCTGCACGGCCCTTGCCTAGCAATCCTCGCGGCCTTCCCCCCCGCAGACACTACTTGCCATGTACAATGTTGTACTAACTACGTTGTGTAGCCTGTCCATGGCGGCTCTCCAGCCCAGCCCTCCATTCCTAACCCGCATTTCCGCTTTGCGGCGAGCGCGTCGCCTGTCGTCTCGCCCCTTGCGTTATTACCAGCCCATCGTGTTATCCGATCCGTCAGAGTCGTCCCCGTCGCTGCCCCCCCCCCCCCCTGTCACCTCGGCTTTCAAACAAAGCGTGCTGGCTGATAATCAACCCCGTCTGCCCGCTCGTTTTCTTCTCCTATCTCTAATTGTCGGTACCAACACCAATGCGCCAACGTCCCGGCCTCTTGTTCAAGCCGTGCTGCGTCAATCCCAACTTGCTATTCCTATAGTCATTGCATACGACTGTCTTTATCATGCCAGGCGTTCAAGTCCAGACCTCCGTCCTCCACGGCGCGAGGGACCTCCAGCTCGTGAGCAACATTTCTGAAAGCCTCCTTTGTATCCCAGAGACCTAATTAGGCGCAGGAAGAGAGAAATCTACCTGCCCTCGCCCCGGGTGAAGTCCAAGTTGCGGTCAAGGCCACTGGGCTTTGCGGTTCCGACCTGCACTACTACAACCACTTCCGCAATGGCGACATTCTCGTCAAGGAACCTCTGACCCTAGGTCACGAGTCAAGCGGTGTCGTTACGGCTGTTGCTTCGGACGTCACGGATCTGGTCGTGGGAGACCAGGTTGCCCTCGAGGTTGGCCAGCCCTGCGAGGCCTGCGATCTTTGCGCCGTTGGCCGGTACAATATCTGCAAAGGAATGAAATTTCGAAGTTCTGCCAAAGCCTTCCCCCATGCCCAAGGAACACTCCAGGAGCTGATCAACCACCCCGCCAAGTGGTGTCACAAGTAAGGCTCCAAAACCACCTAGTTGAGGCCTCGCAAACTGACAGTCTCGCCGCACAGGCTCCCACAAGATGTCTCTCTTGAGTTCGGTGCTCTCGCTGAGCCCCTCTCAGTCGCAATGCACGCGAGAGACCGCGCAGGCCTACCTAGTAACTCGACTGTTCTTGTCTTCGGCGCTGGCGCCGTTGGTTTGCTTTGCGCCGCTGTCAGCAAAGCCGATCAGCAGCGGGTGGTCATTGCTGACATCCAGGAGGATCGCGTTAAGTTTGCACTGGACAACGGTTTTGCCGATGCTGGTGTCGTAGTTCCAGCCAAGCGTCCCCAGACGATTGAAGACAAGCTGGCCTACGCACAGGACGTGGCTGCACTGGTCAAGGCCGCCAAGATCGATGGCCAAGACGTCGGTGAGGTCAAGGCAACATACGAGTGCACGGGTGTTGAGACCTGTATGCAGACAGCCATCTACGTGAGTACACCGACGAGATTTTAATCGACCCAGGCGTGCTAAATCTCCTTAGTCCACTCGTCCCGGCGGCAAGATTCTCATCATCGGCATGGGGACCCCGATCCAGACTCTTCCCATCTCCGCCGCGGCCCTGCGGGAAGTTGATTTTATCGGTGTCTTCCGCTACGCAAACACATACCCGAAGGCCATCAAACTGATCGCAAACAAGCCCGAGGGCCTCCCGCAGTTGGACAAGCTCTTCACACACCGCTACAAGGGTCTGAGCATGATCAAGGACGCTTTTGATATGGCGGCCAAGGTGAAAGACGAGAATGGCAACTTGGTGTTGAAGGTTCTCGTCGATACATCTAACTAAAATAGCAAATGCAACAAAATAGGATGGCATTAATTAATCTCTAATGCCTGAGCTTTCGTACCACGTTCACCGGTCCCATTGGTTGACCTAGACCCATGGTTAACACCAGTGGCAAGTGAGAGAGACAATGGACCTTAGTAGCGCGAGAGAAGTGGGTGGAAACAGATACAACGAGCGGGAGTAGGTGTATGGATTCTATCTGCGTTTCTTTCCTGGCAGAAAATGGCTCGCTCTAAATCGACTCCTATTTGTCTTATTGGAACACTAAAAAATCTACGACTTGTCGGGGAAACCGAAGTCGATGCCAAACGGCGGGTAAACGTAGCGTTTCAGCTCCTTCTTAGCCGCCAGGTCGTCCGAGTACGCGCGTAACTGCTTCAGGTCCTCCTCGTCAAGTTTGACAATCTCCAAGTTGGCCTTGATGCGCTCAGGAGTGACAGACTTGGCGATGACGGTGCTGTTGCGAGCGACTGTTTTCACATGCCAGGTCAGCTGAAGAACAGCAATAGACAATCATTAACACCGTACCATGATAGCTGAGGAGAATGGTAGAAGCGCTGACGCCGCGCTTCTCGGCGATTTTCACAACGGGATCCGCAGAGAGTAGAGGACCTCCAGTTGAGCCAAGCGGGCTGTAGGCCATGATGTGGATACCCTTCTCGTTGCAGAAATCGACGATTTCCTGCTGGGGCAGGCTGGGGTGGTTCTCGATCTGGTTCACGGCGGGGACGATCTTAGCTTGGGGTAGGAGCTCTTCAAGGTATCTCTTGCTGTACTATAGATGGGCTAATATCAGCTTCTCGTGTACGGTGGTCGGTAAGTTTGGCAAGAGAGAGAGAGGTAGGGAGGGAGAGAGAGACGACTCACATTGCAGACACCGATGGATCTAACCTTCCCGGTGTCAAGGAGCTTCTCCATCGACTTCCAGGTGTCAACGTGGGAGTGGCTGTGGATGATGTCTCGGCTGCCATCAGGCTTCGTGGGGAACCTATCGTGATTTCCTGCGGATGTATCCAGTGAGTCATTCGCTCTGGCTTGCTAGGCTTGAGTCACGAGGAGACAAACCGTCAGGGTTCATGGCGACAGGCCAGTGCTATCGTTGTTGTCAGCTTCTGTGCAAGATTAACACATGTGCAGCCAGACGTACCACAAGGAACAGGTCAACGTAATCGAGACCGAGGCTCTTCAAGCTCTTCTCCAGTCCCAACTTGACGCGCTCGTCGCTGGTGGTGTAGGTGGCCCACAGCTTAGTCACGACGAAGACGTCCTCGCGCTTGATCCCGCTGGCAAATGCCTCCTTGAGACCCTGGCCGACCTCATCTTCGTTGGCGTAGCAGTAGGCGCCGTCAATGGCCTTGTAACCGATCTTGAGGGCGTAGGAAACAGCCTCCTGAACCTGACCAGGAGCGGACTGCCAAGTGCCTGGAGGCAGAGGGTGAGAGTGTCAGCAACGTAGGCTGCGGCGCGCAGCCAGTGTAGGCGAAAGGAGGGCGACCTACCGAGAGCGACAGCGGGGATCTCGTACCCCGAGTTCAGCTTGAAGGTTTGCGAGGCCATGGTGAGGAATCTGAGAAGAGACGGCTGCTGTCAAGGGGATCGTAAGTGTTCCGAGGCGGGGAGGCAGAGGCGGAGGCGGGGGCGGGGCAACCAGCGATCAGACGACTCTACGGATTTTGTTGGAGAGCACAACACAACAACGATAAGGATAGGAGGGGAAGAGAGACGTTTGCCCTCGTAGGTACGTGTCCCCGGGTTATATATGCTATAAATCGTTCACTGTCAGGGTTAGTCTGTGTCGCGATGCATGCGTGGTCTTGGCCGGGGATATGCTCTTCGGGAGTTTATCCTCACACATACCCCTCCATGGAGCGCAATTTGCGTACCTACGGGCTACTACCCAGGTATCGCCCTCGGGTTAGGATGGCACCGCCGCCGGGCCCAACTGCCCCAGAGAGGGACGCTACTATGCCTCTTGTGTGGGCTCCCCCAGCTTGCTCAGCGCAGCGTATGGGTATCCTCGCTTTTCCCCTCGTCCTCGGTGGGCCTTGGAGGTTCCATTCATGGATAATTCTTTGGTCATCGGAGTAGGTCTCGGGTATTGCTGGGCCGAGTCATGAAAAAGCACCCCGCTAGCTGGCTGCCAGTGGCTGGTGAGTTGCAGACTCAGGTCCAACCGGTCTGTTGCGGACGCCGGTTTCCGGCGAGGTGTCGTTGGCTGATGTAATTGGTGGTGAATGATAAGGTATTAATTACCATATCGGTTTTCCCCTTTCGCCCTTTTTCTTTCCATGCCTTTGCTGCAAAGTCTCACCACGGGCAATACCTCCGGGACCAAGCCCGAATGAGTGGGAGAAGGCGGTGAGTAGGCCGTCCCCGGCCTTTAAAAAAAAAAAAAAACAAGCGTCCCCGGATTAGTAGGCACATCGATAGTACCAAGAAGGTGCCGGTTGTTGTCACGTCCAACCTCGTGGTGCACGAGGTGTCAACGTCTAGGTTGGGTGGCTGGAAGGCCGTGTAGCAGCCGCGACTCGAGACCCTTGCACGCCTTTACCACACGGTTCGCCGAATTTAACCTCTTTCATGATTAAAGATCTAGTGGTATACAAGGAAGCTCTATAGATACGCCCCGCCATCTTCCCGACGTCATCGTACAGCTGAAGGTGTCAGCTTCCGCTCTGGTATTCCAGAAGCCAACGCGCATCTCGATATTTAACTCTCCGAACCGCCGACGGCGCTGTCTTTCAGCCGGCAATGAGGACCCAAAGTCTGCGATACTGATGAGCAAGAATACAGATTTTGTAGCGAGTTTAACAACTTACAAAAAGAAGATCATTAGCACACCGAACATTTTCTGCCGCGCACTGTTAGCACCTCTATCGACGAAAGGCAGAGCACTGTAAGGCAATGAGAGTGCGGATGGAGGAGCATACAGCAATCAGCCACCTGTTGCTGGAGACGCGGCCCCAGTACTTGAGCAACTCTGAATTTCGGGTTAGATATGTTGCCCATTTCTTTGACGCTGATATCACCACTCACCTCGCTGCGCCCCTTGGACGTTATCGACAACATCTTCTGTGTTCGCATCAATGCGTTGTATCATCTCGCTTTGCTCCGAAACCATGGTCGCCAATTGCCCAAAGATCTGCGTCGTTCCATCAGTCTATGCCGTCTCAGTCAGGAACTCCCCTACTTACGGATCCGAGCTCTGCAATCGTCGACTCGATGCTCTCAATTGCTGCACCTCTCTCCTGGATATATGTGTTTTGTGGCTGTGCTTCTTCCATTAGAAGAAGCTGCTGATCGCCAGGAGGGTTCAGTGACAGAAGGTCGACACCGGGAGACGGCGTTCCTCGCTGCGGCGTTCCGTACAAGGGCGATGCCGACTGTTGCAGAGGCGGCTGGGCATGCTGTGATACGCTCGATATGAACTGCAAACATAACCATTCGTTAGCACATCCACCATAATCGTCAACTTGGCAAACGCACATTATCTGTCCTCGACCTGGATGCCTGAATATTCTTTGTTCTCTCCTCCAACACGTCTTTGAAGTTGGCCGACACGTCTGTCAACTTGCCCTGGAGCATAAAGACGACATTCTTGTTGTGTTCTCCCTCTTGGTCGGCCTTGGGGTGTTGTTGCCGAGTAAGGACCTGTAGGTTACCAATCTGTTGATTGAGGGAGCTCAGATCTTGCTTGATGATGAACGTAAGTTCGTTGATCTCGACAGGCCGGTCATCGAAGAGGGTTCTGCGTCGTGCCACTGCAAAGCAGTTGGAAAAATACAGAGTCAGCAAAACTCGTGAAACCTCGTTGCTGGTTAGGCGTACATGATGCCAGCTTCTCCAGTTTGCCCATCGTGGCTGAGATTCCTCGTCCAATCTGCGCAGCCTGGCGCGCAAACTCGGAGCGCCGGGGCCTGGAGTCGCCATCGGCGGCGGCCTTCTGGGAGTCGGACAGGAGCGATCGCCTCTGTGCGCCGACCTTGTTCGAGGCCTGCCGACGTTGCGCTTGCGCGAGGACCGACTTAAACTCGGCGGTTCGATCCTGTATCGATGCGACCGCCATCGTGAATCGGGTACGAGAACGGGCAGTTATTCGACAGTTTCTGGATAGCAGGCGACCAGCGCGTCTGGGCTAGCCGAGTGTGCTGGTCGTGATAATGAGTTGTGAGTATCGGGGTGGATGATCAGCAGAAGTGGGTGATTAACAGAAGCGATTTCTGTAGGGGGCCTCCAGGCAAGCGATGCCAAGCGCCGCAATGCGATAGAAAGAGACGAGGCGACGCGCGGTAGCGTACGGCGTTGGGGATTCGCAATGGGATTCTGAACACGGGTTTATTGGCCCAGGTAATGAACACCTTTGCTGTTGTGTTGTGTACACGCAGACCGTTGTTGCAGTTCCTTTGGATCTAGGGCGTTCAGCCGGGGCAACGGGGCCAGGGTGTCCGATCTATCCGCGACGGGCGATAGGTAATGCCTACCTACCTAGTAATACGTTGTATCAGTAGGGTTTTGCGGCAGGCTACCTAAGTGCACGCTGAATAATAGTACCTACCTATTGATACTTACACGCAGATAGGTAGTGTACAGGCCGCCTCGGTCCCGTCGGACAGTCTGTGTACCGCCGCAAGCAAACTAAACTCCTGGGGCTGGAATAACACCGGCTACCTATTATTACCTAGCTACTACCCTGGAGTAGGTCCCCAGGTAGGTTAGGTAGTTAGGAAGGTAGTGTCAGTAGTAATACCTACCTAGGCCGTCATTGAGAGAACCAACTGTGCCGAAAGAGCGCGGACGCTTACTTACATACATACCTACCTAGGTAAATACCTACTTAAGCGGGCAATTTTGAAACCGTCCATCCGTACGGATACAGCCCGCAAATAACGCCCTACCCATCTGAAGAATGCTTAACTGCCTACCTACTTACCTATCTAGGTATTACGTAGATACCTAGCATGCCCGTATTACAGCACAGTCCCTTTCAGGTAGGCATAATCAGTAGGCTCCGAACTATGGTGCGAGATTTCAATCGGCAAGATGTATCGGCCTATATCACACAAAGTAGTCTGCGATTGGCCTAACAACATACTCGCGTAGGTAGCCATTGGAAGACACCCTGGGCTCGCCCCCTCTTTGCTGCAGCACGGCCCACGGCTTCAGCCATCTGGCACGAGTACTGGTCCACAGCACTTGGGCTGCAGAGTGACATTGGGTCATACGAGCGCCAGGACATCCTTGTGCAAACTGCGAGAGTGCAACCTATCGACTACACCTACCTAGGTACATATTCGTGCCTACCGATAGGTATGTAGGACTGTGCAGGTAGATAGGTGGCCTGGTCAAAACGAGCCCATGTACCATAGTAGCGTCTATCCAGAGGATACCTAAATCCTTAGGTTGCTGGAAGGGCGCCAAGCCACCTCCTTCAAGCCCCCAAATTATCCCGTCGTTGGGTCCCGTCTCTGTGGCCGGTCAGACTGGCGACCTACCTACACAGTACACCATCTATCCACCGACCCTGGCCAACTCTGTTCACTTCAGTCTCGCCTGAACTCGAGTCTGTGGCGCCCTCTCGCCTTGCTTATGTTCTGTTGCCGCTGTCCCTCCATTCACTCGCGCCTCAACTCCAAGCAGATCAGGATAAACTGCAGCCAGGCTGGGTAGATCGTCGCATCTTACCACTCTACACTCTTGCGCAGCTCGTTATCATCGACGACGATCCGCGCGACCGACGATATTCCGTCCCTGAGTCACTCGAGACTCTTGCAGCATCGAAGAGCATTTCAGTGAGAGATATGAAGGAGTAGGCCACCTGACGCGACCATCCGGACCACGCGATGGACCCGTATAATTATGGCCTTCGGCCCCCTCATGGCCAGTCGCCCTTGTGAGTGTCCCTCATCCCCGGCCGCGAACTCGGTTATCATCTGGGTCAGATTACGCATTGTTGTGATGAACACTGACATCGCATCTGCGTCCCAAGGAGTCCCGAAACCCCCACGAGTGCTTCTTACAAGACAAATGTTAAGAGGACAAAAACCAAGAAATGGGTCGAAGCCAAAGCCCAGAACTATGATGGCGATGACTGGGGCAACGATTTCGACGACGAACCTGATGAGCCTGTTCCCGTACCGGCGCTACGGCCCTCACCTGGGTTCCGTCAATCCAGCCCTAGTCAGGCAACAACCGCGAACTTGCCCTCGAACCAACCTCCAACGCCCCAGTCTGCCAGTGCGTCAACGATACGACCATCGCAGCTGTCTGGCAATGAGCAAGGGCTGTCGATGAGCTCCCGGGCTACTGCCGGGCTTCCACCTCTGCAGATACACGTTCAGCCGCAATCCGCACCTTCGGATAACCTCCCGCCCGTATCGACCGACAAACCTACGATCGGCCCAGCGTCGTCTTCTATTGACAGTGCCTCGGAGAAGGGCGCATATGCGCTACCAGTTTCGCCCCAGTCGGTCACCGTCGGCCAAGCATCGGTCCTACACACCGGATGCGAGGATACTCCTCAGGGGAGGTCGTCTGAATCTGACGGTCGCCGGACTTCGCCGGCTTCGGTACAATCGCTGGCACAACCCCAGGCCACTCGCTTCCCCCCCCGCAAAAGCAGCATGGGGCAGAACGACGCTGATCGCCCCGGAAATTCTCGCTCCAGCTCAGCCAATGCTCAGCCCAACTCTAGATCGAGTCCCTCCCATCCTCCTTGGGTCGATCAACGCTCGGCATCACCTTCCGCAGCTCGTTCGCCTCCTACTCCTTCGAATGGAACTTCTTTGCCTTTGGTTCGACCGTCGGATATATATCGCCGCTTTGGTGACGAGAAGGACAAGGAGCGGGGATCAATGGAGTCGGGAAGGCCAATCTCAGACAGCGGCGGTGGCTTTTCAGCCGGCCGTTCCGTTTCTCCCTCAAAGTCTTCAATCCCAAGTGTTGAGTCCAGTGGACAGGTGAGGCAAGACGGATCTGCCGAAGAAGTGACTCCAAACCAAGGTCACCAACGCCCGTCCTTGGAGCCGGTCGCGGAGAGAAAGAGCGAGTACGGTTTTGACGGCTTGCTTGCCCAACCTCAGGGCCGATTGCGAACTAGCGCAGAGGGAGATCCTCAGCCAGCTGGTTTAGCGGAGCCGCGTGAACCACAGCCGCAACTCCCAAGCACAGAGGAGGCCGAACAACAGCGTCGTTATTCAAGCAGCCCTCGCTTGCCAGACCTAGCCCGCATGTCCCTCTTCGGAGATGACTTCTTCTCAAACCCGGGCAAGTTTGCGAGTGACGCGCCGCCAATGCCTTCCTTCAAGCAAAAATTATCTCCGGAGGAAGCCACTTTGTCACCTGCCGATGCGAAACCGACGTTGTCGACACTCGGTTCAACTCCACAACAGACAGAGTCTTCACAGGTGCCTGATCAAGATAAAAACAGCGCATCAGTTGTTCCATCGCCAACCCCGTCAGCCAACGGATCCGCGGATCCAGCCGAGCCGAGGTTGGGCCATGGCCCATTGCGGCCTTCGATTCCTGGTGGCTGGGTTACTGAGACATACTCGGCCGGCGATGAGCAGATGCCTGCAAAGAAGGACGCAGGTGTAGATTCTGGCGAGGTCTCCCCCATATCCGACAATGAAGATGATGAGCTTCGCGACCACAGTTCCACGATGGCGAAAGAAGAAGCCTCATCCCCCTCTTCTCTCCCGAATGTCACACACCATGCCGCCCTGGCCCAGCAGCATGCTAATAAGGATGATGGCAAAGCAGGAACGGACATTAAGCCTCTGACGCTTTTGAATCCCCAGCCTTCAGATGGCTCGCCAGCAGAGTTTGTTGCACCGGAGAAGCTGCAGCGCGAGTTGACAATGAGCACAATAACCTCTCCGTCTCCTGTCAAGGAGAGCGATAAGCTGAGGGAAGAAATTATGCGCAGCCTGAGTCCAGTTCGTCCTACCAGTGACTCCAATGGCTTCAGCAAAGACAACAGCAATAACCGCTTGACGCCGGCCCAAGGTGGGGAAGACACCGGTCCTCGTGAGAGCACCTACCTACATGGAGTTTACGATGATTACTGGGCTGCGGGCGATGACAAACCCGACTTGCCCAATATGCCGTCCCAGCACACGGAGCAGCGCACTACTCATGCTGCAGGTAAAGACGTTTCCGACGTCCCTCCACTGAGCCCCCGCAAAGAGACAACAGCAACACCACCTGTTCTCGGTCGGCGGTTTTCGTGGGAAGCAGATTCGGGTCAAACCGTGCCTAGGCCTAAAGAAACCCCTCCAGACTCGCCCCCAGGCCTTAAACTGCAAGCAGTCACGGCATCGGCTGTCAGCCCATCTTCTCAGACTTACGACAATCATCATGCCGAGACCGTGTCGTCCGAGGTCGCCAGGGATACTGAACAGTCGCTTCCTCCCGCTACAGACGGGACGCATGTTGGGGTGTCACCAGGGTCAGGCGGCATGTCACACCAAGTGTCGCAGGTTAGTTCGGTGCCGAGAGACCGACTGGACTCAGAAGTCATTGAGCCTCCGTCGCCCGTGTCAATCGCGACTGATAAGAACATTGCCTCGACCGCGCCGCCGCGGCGGTGGTCGCTTGCGGAAGAAAAATCAATGGTTGGGGTCTCGTCTAATCCCGTGTCCCCAAGCCCTCCGCCGGGTAATCACCCGGCCCTGGCGCAATCTTCTGAAGCCGCTTCCCCGCCTGCATCGTCTCCCACGCCGTCGCCCGCGCTGTCTTCGCAGCAGCAGCAGCCGTCCACGCCGTCTAAGATTGCCAACTTCCGAGAGATTATGGAGCTTCCAAGCGCAACGGAAAGAATCAACAAGTACAACGAGACAAGAGCGCAGTTTGCTGCCATGGACTCCGGGCTGAACAACTGGCTAGTGACTTTGAAGTCCCAGCACCCTGAACACGCGAACGCAAGCGCTTCGTTTGCTTCCAACGCACAAAATCTCGGCCAGCCGCAGTCCTCACCGACGGCTTCTCAGCCAACCTCTCAGCAGCCCTACTACCAACAATATCTGAACGCAAGCTCATCCAACGTCAACGTAGTACCTTTGGGCCGGCCACCCGTTGCCAGTACGCCTTTGGTACCACCATCTCATTCGCCCTCTAGCGATTTCAAGCATTCGAGCGGTCAAGTTGGGGCAAAGGGCAAGGAGTTATTGCTTGCGGCGGGTAAGGCGGGTAAAGGACTTTTGAGCAAGGGCAAGAACAAACTCCGTGGCACTGGGGACAAGGTATTTCTTTAAAATATTTTCTCAATTGGGATCGTCACACCACAGGGCATGCATTTTCCTAGTCGTCAGCTGGGACAGGCTTCGCTTCCCCATTCCCATACAAACACACAAACACACCACAAGCACACAACACACACACACACACAATGTCTCTTGTCTTCTCTCTCCTTCTTTTTCCTTCTTGATCCACTCATACCTCATGGGCAATGTGTTTTTCACTTCGTGGCCAGGTTGACGGGACTGTATGAATAAGGAATGCTACGACTTTTTACTGCACGATCATGTAACCCCTATGGTCCCTCGGACACTTAAGGCGACTCCACGTAGCCTTCTACCGCTAGCATGGTGATCATCTCTAATTGCTTGTTCTCCTACAGAGCGACTCGTCTCCCCCGCCGGCCCAATCCCAGTCCAAGGCAAGAGCAGAGAGGCGCACGTCATGGGGCATTGGTCTCGGGACCCGCTCGCCGTCTCAAGCCGACAACAGTCATGCACGTTCGCATTCAACTTCATTCTCAGGGCCTTTACCGGGCCCAGCCCCCAATTCACAGACCATCCCGGAACATCCGGCAACTCCGACTCCACCGCCGCAACTACCTCCCTTCGACTCCTTGACTCGAGACAAACACACTTCGGCTTGGGCCCCACAGCGGCCCCAAACCCCCAAGCAGCTCACCGGCCCACTCCCGGACAGCGAGTCTGAGACGGTGTCTCCCGTTTCCGAGGCACAGTCCACATCGGCCCCTACTCATAAAGACAAGGCCGGTAACGAGAACATAGAGGGTGGTAAAAGCGAACTGCAGGCTCCTAGGCCAAGCAGCAAGACGCAGCCATCGTGGGATCCTTTCACAGGAACATCCCCGGCTGAGGAGGTTTCCGAGATTGGGAAGTCAAGAAATCCGAGCCCCCAGACTCACCATAATTCTCATGCTGGTCCTGCTGCAAATGCATCAATCGGGCTGGCAGCCAAGAATGATTTGGCAGATGATGACTGGGTTGTAATATCTCCGCATTCGCCTCCCTCGGGACAGACTTACGTCGTGTCCCCTGAGTCACCGGCACAGGCGCGCGCGTTTCACCCAACTGATATTGGCAGAAATAATTCTTTAGCCGAAGACGGCCCTGCCAATGGTCGATCGCAGGCTCAACAGCAAGTGGTCGAACTCGCCGCTCGCCAGCAGCTTCCATCCCAACAACAGCCACAGGTCCCGCATGCATCACCCATACGTCAGTCATCCTTCGTCGGCCTTCCGCCCATCAGACGAAGTTCTACTTTCGGTGTTAATCTCACGAGACGAGCTAAGAAGCGTTTCTCTTTGGACGAGGACGAGGATGGAGAGGGAAACGTCTTAGTGTCCTCCCCGGTTGTTGACAACACGGCCAACCGGCTGGAACAAACTGATGTCGCCAGGTTAGCGCATGACCGACAGGATGAACACCAGCACCCTAACCAGTCGGCCCAACCTGCCAGAATTGAGACTGGACTTTCGGCTGTTCGCAAAGACAGCAGCCTATCTCACCAAGTGATTTCAGCTACATCTACTCAGGCAGCAACACTTGCTACAGAGAGCACAGGCATGGATTGGAGAGTCGATGATGAGAAGAGACCATTGGATGCCCGGGCGGCCTTTCGACCTGGAGGTCCACCTCCTCCTATTGACACGCAACTTGCCGTCAAAAATGAAGCACGAGCAGGTGGACAACCATTCGGCCCTGCTATGCGCTCGCAGCAGGGCATGACCTCCCCGACGTTCGCGGGCAACCCCATCCACCATCTGCCACCGCAAGGTCCTTGGAAGCTCGAAGAGTCTCACCTTTCGGAGCCACTTGCAGCAAGCCGTAATCGCCAATCCGGTGGTTCGGCTTCTCCATACCAGCCCTCCTTTGGGTTTGAAAAAGAGACTGGATTGCCATCCCCAGCGGCACCACGACCAGAAACACAACTGCCTCCGCGACAAAAGTTTTCCGAGGTGCCGCCGTCATCGGCACAGCGATACCCCAGCTTGTTCACAGCGCCGCCTCAAGGCTATCCAAACCCGAGTTCCCCAACAGGGCCCCAGACTTCATATGACTTGGGCCATCAAGCTTACATTCCGTCCTTGCATCGGACGCAGACAGGCGACTCTGAAGTAAGTAGCATGGACCCTTCTGGAGAGGACGACCCTGTGAGAAACAAACGTGGCTCGGGCTTCCTGAAAGAAATTGGTGGTCGTTTTTCGCGCAATTCCTCAAGAGAAAGGCAGAATTTGAAGATGGAGACAGAGCCAACGGGACACCCGGCCACGACCGATTGGAGGAGCGACGGTGTGTCTGAGGCAAGCGTAGCAGCAGGCGATGTTCAGGACCCCCACAAGCGGCGATCCAGCTTCTTTTTGACTCTCGGAGGATCAAGGGCTTCAGAATCTGGGCAGCCTCAAAATCGTGACGGTGACGTTGCAACGTCATCGCCTAAGACGAGTCCTTACCTCGGTGATTCCCTCGAGGCTCAGCAGCCTGCCGGGCCCGGCGATAGGAAGCGTTCTTTGCTAGACCCAGATGTTGGCAATGAATTCTCAGCAGCCGTGCCGAACCTGTCTCGTTCGTCGACTTCAACCGCTGGACTCGAACAAGCAGGGACGACTAAAGGCCCTCCAAAGAAGCGTTTCTCAGGCTTTGCAGGCAAGATGTTCAGCCGCACTTCGAGCCAACAAGACTTACAACCGCCGCCGAAGCCTACCACGTCTCATTCGGTAGCATCCTCACTCCACAGCCATCACCCCGCAGCGCCCGGGGGCCAGCCTGGCACACTGGCTCCGCTGCCAACTCAGGGGCGAGAGCGCAGCAACACTACAGGATCTGGCCCTTACAGTCTCCATCCAGGAAACAGGTACCTGCAAACTGTTGGCGAGGAAGAACGTGGAAGAAGAAGCTCAGCTGGCGGCTTCCTCTCTGGTCTTTTCGGACATCGATCAGCTCATAAGAACCAGGAGGCCCAAGAGCCGATTCAGCCAAGCGCACACCAAACTTCTCGGGCTCATCTACAACCCAGACCACTACAGCCGCCTATGCATCAGAACGTATTTCTACAGCCGGATCCGAGCTCTCATGTGGGAAAGTCACATATTGACAGCACACCACAACAATCTGACCACTCTGGGAAACCAGAGAGCCCAACAACTGCCCACCTCATACAATCTCAAACCCCAGAACTCCAGCTGCAGCGGGGGCAGTCGGACAGAGCGCTTTTGCCGGCTTCGCAACCATCTCAGCTTTCAGAGCCTTGCTCGAGCACGCAAGTGAATCAGATTCAGGCTACGCCAGCGGCCAGCTTAGTTCGGGGCATGGGAAGTGTGAACCAAGAAAGTGCCGCAACGGGTCCGGGAGCACGGGAAGTCAGGCATTCGCAAACCCTATCCAACCATTCGCCAAGTCGAACCTCTATGCTGGGGCAAGAAACGGGTAGCTCGGCTATCAAGCAGGTTCGGGATCATTCTCATGAGCAGGCCCAACCTCAACAGCAGCAGCAAGCGCAAATCAACGGCGCGCAGCAGTCGCCGGTGAGGCTGGAAACCCTAGTACAGTTGCCCGGACCTCAAACGCCACCTCCATCCCAGCCGGGTAGCAATAGCAATGCTCAACCAAAGGGTATTCAGACTTCTCCGGGCGATAAAGTCTCGAGTCATTCTACGTCTAAACAAGACTCCTCGGGTGCAAGAGCACAGTCACCGAATGAAGTGGCTCGTCAATCTGACGCATCGCAGCTGTCGTACACTTCAGCTGCACCGCGACCACTGCCTCAAGGAATAGCCAGATCTGTTGATACAGAGGACTTGCAATTGCCAAAGCAGTTGTCACTTTCGGTGTCTGGACTCACACCTGAGGGAAGCCAACAAGGGGTTCCTCTTCCTGCGCCTGAAAACTATGGTAAACGATACGAAATACCGCCACAACCAAATCAGAGATCCTCGCTCCCATATTTTCCAGGCCAGGACTCGCAACCTGCTGTGCAAGGGTCCACAGAGCAGGGGCCGCAACTATCGGTATCGAAATGGTTCAAGAATAGAGCCTCGGCACAGGCAATCCAGTCTCAATCTCATCAAGGCATTTCCAAAGAATCAACAGCCAAATCCCTCTTCAATGCGTTCAAGAGATCTTCTAAGCAACCGGAGTTTCGAACGCAACCAAAGCCACAGCCTACTCAGGGCCAACATTCTCAATCATATCTAACAAGACAGGGACAGCAAGGGATCCCGCCACCTGGCCCTCTGGTTCATCGTGGGCCCCATTCTGCACAAGTATCCCAGTCCACGCATCAACAGCGACGACAATCTCCCTCCTCGGTCGGCTCATACGGACAGCTGCCGCCTCATCAACACACGCTGTCCAATGCGAGCTCTGAGATATCTCAACTTACAAGCCACGCGCCACAACGAAGATCACCGGGAGAACACGTTACGAACCGAGTTGACGGTATTGCTGGCGCGTACCCAGTGATGTCTGAACCCGAAACCTTTCGCGAGCCTCGGTATGACCATGTTCCCATTCCCAGGGGCTACGCTGCCGTCCATGGTGAAGGCGGCACAGCTCCTTCTCCCTACGACATCGGACGTCCATCACCCCCAGCTCAGTATCCTCTTCACCAGATACCACCAGTTCATACGCAGAATTCATGGGGCCAGCCTTCGATGGCTCCAAGACATCCATCAGATGCGTCCCTGTACAGCCAGTCGCAGCCACAGTCGTTACAGGCCCAAGGACATCATCAAATCCACCCTGCGCCTTCACAAACAGAACGCCGGATAAGTGAGGCCTCCCACCAGCCCAACGTGTCGCACGGCAATTCTGGGCCACAACCTGGCTCAGTCGGCCAAAACAGCA
Organism: Colletotrichum musae; assembly: GCA_027406025.1. NCBI lineage: Eukaryota > Fungi > Ascomycota > Sordariomycetes > Glomerellales > Glomerellaceae > Colletotrichum > Colletotrichum musae. The sequence continues at coordinate 1,916,394 of JANVYC010000001.1, read as the reverse complement.
CCATGCAGAGTTATTATCCGCAATACCAACATCAAGACCTAACGGGGATGCGTCCTACGAATGGAGGCGACAGTGCCTACGGGCCAGCTAATTTTCAAACCAACCCCCAAGCTGTTCCTCCGGTCGAAACCCAGATCCACCCTCGGTTGCAACTTCGGATAAACCCCCAGGGTAACCTAGTCAATAACCCAACCACGACACAGGGTCAACCAACAGCCAACGGTGCTGTGCAAAACCTTCCGCCACCTTCACAGACCCAACCATCTTTGGACGAGCACAAGCTCTCCGTCAACAGTCCGCCTGTAGAGGATGTGCGTCACGAAAGTAAACAAATTACAGCGCTCGATGCGTCGACTTCTACCGATACTCGTAAGACGCCACTGCAGGCACTCACTCTCGATACCGAGAAGGCTGCAGGAAGCAACTCTCGTGGTTTGCCATTGAGCACGCATGCGGGCATGGACAGAGGCACGACGTCAGGGGCATCTGCACCTGCCGCTGCACCGGCTCTGCAATTGAGTGTCAATGTACAGACAGCCAACCGAGATGTCACCATTTCGGATGACATATACGACTCAACTCCTCGCTTGGTGTCCGACTCATCCCCACCACCAGCCCAGCCCGTGACTGAGACGAGAACTGGAGAGAGCCGAGTCAGCCAAAGTTCGGCCGACGAAGCGCCGCGTAATGCTACTCGTGCGAACGGCAATGTCAATGGAGACCAGACGATGCTGACCCGAGGCAAGAGCACAAGGGCGGAGCTCGAGGACACTGAAGATGAACGCATGAGAACCATTCGTCTTGAGGCACAGGAAGAGAAGATCCTGGTCGATCCTTACGACGAAATCCATTCGGGAAAGAAATACAAGAAAGAAGACGAGCCCGACATGCCCCAGATGAGTGCGACTAGTTATCCTGGGCAGGAATGGAATCCGTATGGAGCTGGCGGCTACGAAGACTGGGACTGATTGCCGGCCTTTCATTGTCCCTTCTCAACAAGACTGCGACACAAACACGTTTCCCTATTCTCGCCCGGTTGTTTGGGCTGAGGATGCGTCACCTCTTTTTGCACATGGCCTTTTGAACACAACTATCCATCCTCTTGGACGCAGACTGGGATTCACACTTAGTCTAATGCCTTTTCAACTATTTTTTTGGAGTTTTTGAAATCGGAAAGCCCCCCCCCCCCCCCCCCCCCCCAAAATACCCAAGGCTATAGTCGAGGCCATACGAAGAATTAATCAAGTAATATCATACCCATTTTCTTGCCAAATTCCTCACGGTTCCCGCTCCTTTCTGTCTGTTGTACTATCCAGGGGAAGGGGACAGCCATCGCTCTAAACCACGTCGCCTGCTCCTTTCGCCATTCTGCTGTTGGAACTGTGCTCTCAGCAGGTGACAGGCTCAGTGTTTCGTCGCCGCATCATACGTGGGTGGAAGTGATTCACGCGCGGGAGGCTTTTCAACACATGACAACCGGGAGACAGCAACGCCAGACGTGTATTTAGGGGGAAGTGTGATGTCGGATGCCGTATTGATATTAGTCCCGTCGCCGGTTTGGGCCGAATTTCGCCTCCCGCTGAATGGGCCTGACATGAAGGATACACGGGCAGGCCGAGGTTCTGAGAGCTGGACCTTCTCGGCGTCTTTCAGACCTGGCGCATCGTTCGGAGGAGGCTGTTCATGTCGCGAAGTGTTTTCAGGGGCGTCATCACGGGGCATCCCTCCCCATCGACCGAATGGGCCGCCCGTGAACGGAGGACGGAAAGGCGGGCCAGCGCCTGGGCCAAACGCTCGTCCACCTTTACCCCCATCTCCTGCACGCTGCTCAAGCCATGCAGCGCGGGCAGCACGACGCTTCTTACATCCACACATGGTATGAATGGACTGGTAGTGACGTTACTCTGAATTAGGAGTATCGGCTGCAGTTGTCGTGCGTGGATTGGATAAACAGAAGACTGTATCGTCTTGATACGTAATCGTCATGTCGAGTTGGTCGATCTCAAGAAGTGAAGTGCGTGTGGACATGGCAGAGACATTTATAGTTGGCCAGTCCACCAGCTGGTGCACGGTTCCTGGGGCTTTAAGGCGATGGCAACAGTCGAGGCATGCCGGCAGGCAGCGAATACGACGAGCACACGAGACAGAAGGATATCAGACGGTGAGGGCACCCTCTTTCCCTGCCGTCCCTAGTATGACGTTTTGCTGTAGTAGTAGGTTGGTGTCGCTTCCAGGGGCCGAATGGGGAAGGTCTTGGCACAGTATGCGGCCAACCCAAGTAGTACCCTGATGCGGCGCCGTGCACCCCCGCACGCCCGGTGGATGATTTCGGCGCAACCTCTTGGTCTCAATCGGTCCCAGGAGGCCCGGGCATGGAGACGGGGCGGGACCCTCGAGTCGGACGTAGGATGAACTTCGAATCAAAGTTTGATACTGTGACCACACCTATAGCCGAGCGGTTTTTCCTGGCGACACTGCCCCCTCGACTTACCACCTGCAGTGTCCCGTCGTGGATTACATGTAAGAACCCGCTCCTGTGTACTAAGTCAGTGATCGCAACGGTCCTTTCCGCACACGTCGAAGTGAGGCCACGCAGGCAACTGAATAACGCACTTGTTCACGGAGGACGAGGCAACGTACGGATATACGTGCGTACGTCTGGTGCCTGTCCGTTCAAGGGTTGCTTTCGTTTCACGCAAGCGGGTAGGAAATGCGAATGAGCTTACTAGACAAGGCCTGCGACGTAATACGTGACATCGGACGACATTATGCGTGTCGTTGTAGCTGTATGCACAGACTCAATGGGGTAGCGGATCCGAAAGTGCGGCGAACTGTCTGCAGCTCTCGGTTCATGCCGGGGCCAACGGCGGGTTGATGCCATTGTCATAGAGACCTAGGTAGGTTTGCTTTCTTGAGGACTACCTACCTACGTGGGTATGCTAGGTAGTCCCTGATAAGGGTCCAGGCCTCCAGGGTTCAAGGCCGAGGGAAGCTGAAGGTGTGAGTGAAACATTTAGTGTACATGAGGCTCATCAGACGGGAGCATGGGCTTAGCTAGGAAGATCCGACGCGTCAGCATTGAGAGGCTACAGGAGGAATAAGCAAACACGGTCCTCTTTTGCCAAGGTGGCTCGGCAGATGCGGTGGACTGTACTAAAGTAGAATACTTCCGCGCGTGGAGACGGAGATGGACAGTATACCATACCTGCGAATGCGATGGGCATGCTTGTCCGTTTGTCTGGAGTTAATAAATAGTGTTAGTGGAGGAACGTACGGATAGATAGGGATAGGAATTGTGCACAAGCACAACAGTGGACGGGAAGGCCCGTTCACATGACTTTGACCAGCTGGAGACACCTGCCAAGGGAGACGGGACCGTAGGTACCTAGGTAGGTTAAGGCACCCTGGAAGCGCCAGCTTCGCATTCCAAGTGTGCTCTAATAACGCCCCCGTCCCTTCCGAGGTCAGGATTGCTGGCAGTGGAGGCTGCAGCTGGCGGAATGACGGAGCTGACTTTTTTTTTTCCTTTCAAATAAACCAGGTAGTCCCTTCCTCGTAGAACGAGGAGTAGCAAGGTGGTATCTAGGTACTAGCCATAATGTGTAGGGTTGGTAGCAGTACCAGGTCTACGGATAAGGTATGTACCTAATGAACGATGTGGCTGTGGTGACCCCATTCTCAAGGGGCGAATGCGAATCATTCAGGACCTGACCAGGTGGTTCGTCATCTCAGCGACCTTGGTCTGCCCACCACCAAGCAAGTGGGTTTTGCCTGCACACTGTGCAGGTGCAGGTGCAGGGCAAGGGCAGGCCGACCCGATCAAGCCGAGAGCGATGCCCGGCGGCGAGATTACCGCCGAATCATCTCAGACTTGGACTCTTTTACTCTTATCGAGAACCACGTACGGATGCACTGTGTATAGGGACTGTCGGTACTCCGTTTCTAGTAGGTACTTCAAGTTTCTAACCCCTCAGATTGCACCTACCTACCTACCTGTGTACCTAGGTGTTGCACTGCCTCCTCCACTCCGCAACTGCCATGGACTGCAACTGCAACTGCAACCCGCCCGGACTCAGGACTGCAACTGGAGGGTGCTGCCCGCCCGGGCTGCCAGAGGCCCAGAGCCCAGAGGCGCCCCTAACCCACCAGCCACCCTCTCCAATCATAAAGTTGGACACCTGATCCATGTCGCGCCTGACGGCTCCATCCAATGCCACCCATGTCATCCGTCCCGTTCCAGTCCTGGTCCCTGCCCCCCATTATCTTCTTTTGCTGACTGCGCTCTACGCTCTACATTACCTACCTACCTTGGTACCTACGGTTTGCCGCCGTCGGCTCGCACCTACCTACACTGGCCGGCCTCGCCTCATGTGCCACCTCTTCTCCTCTCGATACCTACTTGTTGGATACAACTGCACCGGCGTCAAACACTTCTCGCTCTCCTCCCTACCTCCCCAATTATCTACCAACCATTACGATACTACCGCACCTACTCTCACGATCGCGAAGTCCCTCATCGATAACGACCTAATCTCCTTCCGTTCCGTTGCCCCTTCCTTCTCTTCTACTCGACTCTCTTTCCTTGCTTCACACCATCCTGCCGTTGCCGTACGCCTTCGTCCCGCTCACAGAAGGTCCTTCCTGCATCTCACAACTCGATCCTTGAGCGTCGCCATGTCGTCGTGCTTCAACTGAAGGCCCTCGACGCCCTATTTCGGCATCTTCTTCCCGCCTTCTCCTGCCTCAATCGACGTCGAGAACCTATTGACTGGGATTAGGACTGGCACTGGCACTGGCACTGGCACTTGCACTTGTCCATCCCTTCAGTTCACCGCTGCTACTCGCTCCTGTTTCCTCTCGCTGCCGACAGTTCTGTCTCACTAAGTCAACAGCCTGAATTTCCAACAGACCGTATTCGGCGCTTGCTGTCTTGGACCGATAGCGGTCCGGCGTCTTCATCCGGAATGGACTCGTATGTCTCTCTTCCTTGAATAAACATGCCCGATACTTGTTCCTTGTCGACCCGTCTTTCATTTCTGTCAATCTGCACGCTCATTATCGCGGTTCTCCTTGCCACATGGCCCTTACTGACCTCGCCTGGCACAGCTTCATCGCAGTTGCTGGCTGGGCTCAGCACTCGAGTCCCCAACCGTCAGCCAGACCTTTCGGCCATTTCAGATCTCTCTCGTCCATTGCACGATCGCCTTCCCCAAGCCCGAAGCCCACCAAAACAGCAAGCAATGCACCTTCTGTCGTCGATTTGCCCATCATGTCGTCTTCACTCACGTCTTCGCCGTCTCTCCGTCCGGCGCCGACCTCCCCCCCGGAAGATGACGGCGAATTGAGCACCTTGCCCGATCCTCGCAGTCGCGCCATGAGCCCTGCTAGTGACATCGACACGGCTCATCATCCTGACCTGAACGACGAAGTAGCCACGCTCAGTACAAAACTCGTCAACGCCATCAACCACCAGACGACACTTGACGACACACTCACTGCCACGAGGCAAGAATTGGAAAGGGCGCGCGAACAAATTAAACACTTGGAAGAGCAGAATGCATCGCAGCGCGAAATGCTTGCCGGGGACATATGGGTTCGCAGAAAGACTGCGGAGGAAGAGAAGAGGGTCATTCTGCTCCGCGCCAACCACGAGAAGAAGTTGCGCGAGGATGTCGAAAAGGAAAAGAAGAGGATTGAACAGGAGCTGGAAAACTTGACCACCGCACTGTTTGAGGAGGCCAACAATATGGTCATCTCTGCCAAAGAGGAGGCGCGGGTCGACCAGGAAGCCTTGCAACGGAAAAACGACAACTTGAGATCTCAGTTGGGCGATATGGAGGCTCTGCTGACTTCGCAACAACAGCAACTTGCCGATCTCAAGCACGTTATGGAGCAGATGACACTTGAAAAAGAGGACGCGATCACTGGGACCGCTCCGTCATCCCCTGGCTTCAGCAAATCCGACTTCAAGGATGATGAACACTTGGATGGTGTTGTACCATGCCCTGTCGCGGATCCAACTTCTCCGACCTACCCAACAAGTCTAACGCATCTCATTCAACCCGTGCTCAGAACAGACCTGGGCGCGTATGAAGATTTTGTTGCTCTCACGCGCCTTTCTCGGAACCGCGCTGGGAGTCGAGTCTCGTCTGGCTCGCTTACCGGCCTGGGGGGCCTAGGTCTCGGGATGGGCGGAAGCACCTCGAGCGCTCACCCGTCCAACGCCTCGACCGCTTCGCTTTCTACCGCTGGAACTCCTGCCACTTCATCGCCACAAACCCCAAACACTCCCGCCTCGGTATCGAGCGCGGCTTCAGCCAACAACCTAGGGGCGCCCCTACCAGCTCTAAAAGAAACCAAGTTCTTCAAGCGCGTGTTGGCCGAAGACGTTGAACCCACTCTTCGACTAGATATCGCCCCGGGGCTCTCCTGGCTCGCTCGCAGGAGTGTTCTGAATGCGATGAGTGATGGTTCGATTGTTGTAGAACCTATTCCTGCAAACGCACCTTTCGCGTCAATCGTCAAGCCGCAGTTTTACCCCTGCTCTCTGTGTGGCGATTCCCGCAAGGACGAGGAACATTTGAGAACCTACCGTTTTCGGACTAGCGAAGCAGAGTCCGCCCAACGCTACCCCCTCTGCAGATACTGCCTTGGACGCGTGAGGTCTACTTGCGACTTTTTAAACTTCCTGCGTATCCTGAAAGATGGTCATTGGCGTGCGGACGACGAAAATGCGGAGAAGACCGCCTGGGAGGAGAGCGTTCGCTTGCGGGAGCAGATGTTTTGGTCCCGCATCGGTGGTGGCGTTGTTCCGGCGAGCCACCCCATGGCCTCGACGCCAGAAAAAGGCCCCAGATCAAGCGAAGAAACCGATGCATTCGACGTGGAAACGGAGACTGCAACAACGACAGCTTTGGCAGAAGAAACAGAGATATCGACGGAAGACAAAACTCATGTTAGAGACGATGAGAGTTCTAAGAGGCCGGAGACCCCACTTCCTCGCCCCGAAACGCCATCCCCTAGTGACCGCAACTCGGTGCAGTCTCTAGCCCCCGCAAATGCCGTTGATGGGGAGCAAGAGGGAGACAAGCGACTTTCCTTGAGCATACCATCCACTCCCGAACCATCTGCTGCTGCTGCTGCTGCTGCCAAGAGCGACTAAGTTGGCCAGACTTGGGAGCTCTGGTCCTCGCCATGGACGGTGGACGCGGAGACCAAAAACAAGGACTCGATTTACCAACCAGAATACCTAATTTCGAAACTGTATTAATAAGGCCTTGCGCCACGCAACTGGAAAGCCGGGGCTAGTAATGATTGGCAGCATGGGAAGGGAGGTGGGAAGGCAATGCATGGTCCGCGAGTGAGTTTCGGAGGGGCTGAGGCAACTTATTTCTTAACTGGTTTACTACTGGAATTAGCAACGGCGTTTTGGAGAGCAAAAGCTACGATGTGGGGGAACCCATCGTCAGGGACAGTCGCCAGGAGGGCAAGTAGCCTTAAGGGAGGATAAATCGGAAGACAAACACAGTGGACCGCTCGGAAAGAAACACTACAACGTATGACACTTTATTAATTACAAAGACGATGATGCCGAAAAATGCTGTCTCCGTCGAGTCCGCACCGACTTCAGAGGCGGGTCCCTCTGCTGGGCGCTCAGATGTGTGCAATGCAGTACCACATGATTCTCAGCCTAAGAGTCCTTGTCCCAAACCCACATACGGTTGTGTTCATAAAGCCTTTGGGCGTGGAACCCCTTACTTATCCTAACGATACGCAGCCGTGTCTCTTACAGCTGTCAATCACTATCCGCATAGCCAATCCTCGAAGAACCCTTGGAGTTGGGCAACAGCGAGTGGTAGATCTTGATTCCTTCGCCATAGATGATCCTGCAACCGACTACAACTCGAAAGAAACTACACGGGAAGGACAATTGTGGATCACGGGCCTTGTTGGTCTTCCAACAAAGGAAATCTTTGGTGTAAGGCCCTGCTACATCCCCAGGACCTTAAATTTCCGGCCGCTGTAAGGCAGAGTTGGGAAAACAAGGGACAGGATGCTCGCCTCATCGTGATACGGTTTGCATATGATACCTTACTAGCCCTCGCATAGACCTTTCACGTCCCAAGACCGTGTCTGTTTTCAAATAGCAGCCCCCCCTTCCTGCGACAGAGTTCTGTGATTCTAATGGACAGACAACAGACCACGACATATCGATCGGCCCGAGGGCCAATAGCTACCCGATTCCAATCCATAAATCCATTCAATCCGCGTTGCACCCCGAAATCAGAGCTCCTCCTGAGCAGTGGCCTCCTTGCCTCCTTCGCTCGCCGGCCTGGCCCTCTTCTGCTCAGATTCCTTCTCGCCCTTTACGCTCTCAGCAGCTTCGGGGGCAACTGAGTCCTCGGCCACGACCGAAGACTTGGTCTCTTGATCCACGCCTTGGACATCAGGATGAGGGGGGGCAACCTTGCCTTCCTGATCTTGACCAGGCTCTTGCGGCCAACCGCCTTCGGGCATATGCACTTCGTTCCCGCTTGCGTCGACGACACGCGTCCGCGTCTCGTATTTGGTCTTAAATTCGACTTTGCCCTCCAAGGCCTTGACCTGTTCCTCATCGAGCAGATTGCCATCCTGATCGCGGTACTCGACCCGCTCCTCTCGCGAGAGGATCTTCTGGCTTGGGGCTCCCGAGACATCCGCCATCGGGGGCTGTTCTTTCGGGGCGTCGGCGACCGGGATTTGTCCCACTTGGCCGCCGACCGGCTCCGGGGATTTGGCTGGAGTAGGTGTGGGTGGCGCAGCAGAGCGGCGGGTCACAAGTGCGGTGTATTGGGAGTACTGTGACGTGGATTAAAGAACAGGTTAGCCATGGTTTACAATCACGCTTCCCGACAACGTGCAGCCGAATTTCATACAATTTGGCTATGGTATCCCCAGGTAAAAGTGTAGCACCCAAGTAAACTTGAGTGTTGGTATGACCACTTATTACACACCCCTCTCGGGCATTCCTCTTTCTGGTACAAATGCAGTTGTATTACTCACATCGTCATAGAAGGTATTGCAGTCGAAATCCCACGTGTTGATCAGTTTCAGTCGGTTGCATTCGGCCTTCGTCCAGGGGTTGCCATACGCCAGGGGGGAGAAGAGAGCGAAAACGGCAACCGTCAGGCCCAGGAACGCCACAGCACTAGCACGGTTGATGATGGGGTTGTTGCGAATACCGGCGACTGAGATGCGGGCAGTGGCAAAGTCGAAGATAGAGCAGAACGCCATGACGGCAAAGTAGAGGGCAGGGAAGTAATGGTGAAGAAAGAGTTGACGCTCCATCAAGTAGAAGGGGAAGTAGTGGAAAGCCCAGCCCAATACAGCGGTGCCGATTTCATAGTCGAAACGCTTGAAGGTCACGTTCGCGTAGTCGTTGCAGTTGCGTTGCCATCGCAAAGTTGCGATGCCCTTGAAGAGGACGTAGATGACGATGGCCAGGGTAGAACTCCACCAAACAATGGGGTTGCCCATCAGGTAGATCTGGCGATGGTCCTTGCCCCAAAAGTTGATGCCACGTTTGAGAACCGGCCACGAGGGGGGGCGAGAATCCCAGGCGTGGGATTCGACGAGCCCGGCGTTGGTCTTCCACATGACTTTCTGCAGCTCCCAGAATTTTCCGAAGAATCCAGGGTGGCGGTAATTGACCTTTTCCACGTTTTCGCCAGTCAATTGCGGGTGTTCGTTATACTCGATGTACCACAAGCTGTTTGGGAGGGTACCTCCTCTCGCGCAAGTAACCTCTTGCTGTTCGGACGCCCACTCAGGGAGCTTAACCTTGTGGGAAAAGAGGACACAACCAGTCATGATGTGAACGAGCCTGAACTTAGTCTCGATTGTGCGCAGCCGGTCCTTTGAAACGGGGCTGAGAGACTTCTTCTTGACAATCTCAATCTTGAATAAGTCGTTGGCATCGCCTTCAAAGCCTTCGTAACCGTATGCGGACACCTCATTTTGCCAGTCCGCCTCAGTCACTGGCGGACGGACGTCGTGGGAGTGAAGGCGACGGAAGGTGGGCATGTGGTACAGACGGATGACGTCGCCGTCCTTGATATAGACAGGCTCCGGGAGACTGTCCCAAGCCTGAGTTCCGTTGATCTGCTCGCCGTTTACGCCGAGAGGTTGAGTCTGATTCTCAAGAAGCCAGAGGTTGTTTTCGTCCTTGTGGGGGTACAAGGTGATTTGCTGCTGCTTGCTACCGGTCGGATACATCAGAGGGTGGGAGTGTAGGTAGCCGCCCTGTGTGTTCACGTGTCTGATGCTGACACGGCTGCCAAAGGCAACATCGGCCGCAACGTCTTGCATGCCCTTGGAGTTGAGGGTGGACTGAAACTCGGAGCTCATGAATCCGTCGCCGTCACCGGGATTAACCAGGCAGAGGAAATGAATAGCAAACATGGCCATGTAGAAGCCCAGCGGGATGATGATGAGACAGAAAGCCCGAGCCATAAAATGCTTGGCCCAGATGCGCTGGTAGGGAAGTATTAGTCACCGTAATCAGAATCTGCAGAATTATCGTGTTTGCCTACCGGTGTAACATTCTTGGTATCGCCGAGCAGGACCCAAAGCTGAACCAGGGTCAAGCTCCCGACCCAGGCGATGGTGAAGAGACCAACCCACTTGATACTAAATGTAACGCCAAGGCCGAGACCTGTCATAGCCAACCAGAACCACCAGCTCAACTGGAAGGCCTTATCAGGGCCCTGTTCATGCTGGTTTGTGAAGGACTGGAAGGCGAGGGCGGTGAAGGCAGTCGCAACCATGAGCGGGGAGTCGAGTAAGATCAACCGTGCCTGAGTGAGAAGACCATTCTCTGAACGGCAATGTTAGCAAAGTACATGACGAGGTAGGCAACAGTAGTTGGTCTGCATCACATACCAAATATGATCAGGCCGGAGCCCATCAAAGCGGTTGTCGTGCGGCAACCGGTTGTCTTCAGAGTCAAAAACATCAAAGGTGCGAGAAGAATGCCGCAAACGGCCGGGAACATCCGCATGGCGACATAAGGGACGCCAGGCTCGAGGTAGTCCTTGCCAATCTCCTTGAAGTCGAAGTCGCCGTTGAAGCCAGCCAGCCAGCCGGTCAGAGCGATTAGCATCTTGGCCAGAGGGGGATGTACGTCCATGAAGAATTTGCCCTTGATGTATTTCGAAGCGAACCCGCCGAAACTGCCAAGACGTACGTGGTTAGCCACGAGTTGCGCACAAGAAATGTTCGGGCTTGGGTATTTGCTTACTGGACCTCGTCGAAGACGACGCTGGTGGGTTGGTAAATGCGAAACAGGCGCACAGCAGCGGCGAGCAGGGTCAGACCAATCATGATTTGGTAGTCAGACACAGGAAGAAGGAAGACGTCGTGATCCTCGACACCATCGGAACCGTAGCTCTTCCCGCGTTGAACGGGGTTCTTGCCATTGGCGCCATTGGCGTGCTTTTCGAGCTTGGGGCTCGGAGAGCGAATAGGCTTCGTGGCAGCCATCGTGAGCGAGGATCGATGAAACGACGGGCCGAGGGGGATGGGAGAGGCGGGCTAAGAGCTCGTCCTCGACAGTGTCAACGACGACGTCGAAGTCGACGATGATGGTGGAGAAGCTGACAGCTCAAGGCAAAGCAAGGCGGTTTTCTCTGGTATGGACAGGTGGAAAAGAGATCAACGAGAGTCGAGAAAAAAAGACAAGCATTAGAAGGCCGTCATTCGTGCAAGGCAGTCTGACAGGCGACCTTGATAAATGGCGCACCAAGAGAAGTTGTATCAAGATTATAGGAGGAAAGGGGTCAATCGGGGAGAAAAGATGAAGCCAGGACTGTGCGGTCTGGTGACGGAAAGTTTGGCCGCGGAAGCTGATGACAGCTGGGGAAGGCCAGGCTGGAAGGGAGCACTGGATAAGGGGGCATGGTCGAAGTTGTAGCTGAAGTGGCCTCATCCCATGTCGTCTGACGGCCTGCCATTGGTCAAAGCTTTGGACCTGCCCTGGACCTGCCCAGGACCTACCTGCCCTTGGAGCCTTCGCCCCTTCCCTTTCCAACAAGATTCCCCACGGCCCCTTGGCCCCTTAAAAAGGGCAGACGCGACTTTGAAAGGCCAATTATAGGCGGGCTGCATTGCACTAAGCGAATGGAATGCTAAAATTACCATACCATCAACCGCGGGATGCCAAACGGTCCAAGGTAAGGACGCGTATCCGTGAAGTATTCGGTATCTATTGAACCACCCCCACACTGCCACCCTCCTCTGAGCTGGTTCGGCGCAAGACTTGCGCACGATCCGTCCCAACCTACACTACCCACAGTGTAGTAGGCAAGCGGGCCAGAGTAGCTTCCCCCAAGCTCCGGCGCCATCCGTGCCCCGGCTGGCGTTCAGCTGGCTTTGGATGATGGGCAGGCGCTTAGTGGTTTGGGCAATTGCACTGCCTAATTAGGTAGTAGGTCTGGCAGGGGAAGGGTTTACACCGCCCGTACGGATACCTATGTAGGTACACTAGAACCCTTGGATTGGACGGGACGTGGCCAGTGCACTGGGTACTGCAATGAGGCTGAAAAGCAAACTGAAAGACATGGAGAGGAAGGCTTGCGTAAGACAGATTCTTACCTCATACACAACGCACCTGGCATTAATACACTGGAGTGAAAACCCCCACAACCTTCATGCACTGCGAAATGTGATATCAAATGAATCTTGATAATACCTAAACTGCCAACGACGGCGGTCAGTTGATTCTGAACACTTTACGGATAGACAAACAGTGCAGTGGCCATTTAAGTATCAGTCATCGCGCAAGCCGTAATGATCTCCCTTCATTCTCCATTTCACAAGTCTAATTGCATCCCTTGAAACTCGTTCCAGTATGATGCGACCAGTGCGATTAACAGCCGCATAACGAAGTAAACCAGACAAACCTGGGTCAATGCTACAGACACTAACACCACAGTTTGAAGATAACACCCTTCCATGGTACTACGTACAACCATCTCAATGTCACGTGGTGTATAGTATACATACCTGCCCACTCGCCACCGATCAAGGTACCTAGGTGCCTAGTGTACACTATTACTAGGACTGGCCAGGGATCTGCGTCTGGTCCGTGCATCAGTTTCCACATGCTTACTAAGGTGACCAATGAATCTGCTGAAATCGCCTCCGCGTTTTCGAAAAATGCGGCAGAGAGCGCGTTGCATCTCGACCTCTTCCTGCGGCTCCACACGCTGCGTCTTCACCACATCATCCTGACAGTGCGCGCCTTCACATTCACAATGGCCACACCTGCGACTAACGGCGATGTCGCCGCTGCTCTTGACGAGCTGAGGCCTCCCGCTGGAGTTGTTCTTCCCCCACGCGAAATCCGCAATGTTCTTGAGAAGACTGCAGGTTATGTCGCGAGAAACGGACTCGTTTTCGAGGACAGAATCCGCGACAAGGAGCGTTCCAATCCCAAGTTCAGCTTCTTAAACGACTCCGATGCATACTACGCCTACTACCAATGGCGACTCGACGAGATCAAAGCCGGTCGCGGCACTGCCATTGCTGCTGGTCGCGCCAACGAAGCTGCCGCGCCCATCGAACAAAAACCTCAAGGACCACCAAAACCACCCGACTTCCAATTCTCTGCCCGCATGCCGAGAATTAACCAGAAGGATCTCGAAGTCATCCGACTGGCTGCTCTTTTCGTGGCAAAAAACGGCCGGCACTTCATGACGCAGCTTGCTCAACGCGAGGCTGGAAATCCTCAGTTCCAATTCCTGATACCAAACCATACTTTCCACAACTTTTTCCAGCATCAGGTCGATCAATACGCCACTTTGCTGAGGGCTAGCGGTCTAGGGGGCGAGGGAGGCAAGCTTGAGCAGGAGCGCATCACCCACCTTCAGCAGAATGTCGAAGACAAGTACCATGTCTTAGCCCGCGCGAAACAGCGCGCCGAATATTCTAGGTTCCAGGAATCGGAGAAGCAGAAGAAAGAAGAGGATGATCAAAAGAAGCGGCTAGAGTTTGCTCGCATCGACTGGAACGACTTCGTTGTTGTTGAGACGATAGTTTTCACCGATGCTGATGAGCACGCCAATCTACCACCCCCGACAAACCTGTCCGACTTGCAGTATGCATCGCTTGAAGAGAGAAACAAGGTGTCAATCAGTTCTAACCTCCGCATTGAGGAGGCCATGCCGGGCGAGGAAGACACGACATACAACGCATACCCGCAGTCGTCTCACACTCTCCCAGTCCACACTGGATATGCACCCCAACAACCTTATCAACCACAACCACAAGCACCGGCAGCATCTCAATCATATCAGAATCCCCGCCCACGGAGATCGGCAGAAGAAGAGGAGGAAGAGCGGAGGATTCAAGAGAGGGCAGACGCCCGCGCGCGGGAACAACAGGCACGGGCCGAGGCGCGAGGCGGTACGGCCCCGATGAAGATCAAGGAAAATTACGTTCCGAGGGCGCTTCAACGAGCTGCCAACAAGCAGAGTGTTCAGACGGCACTGTGTCCGAACTGCAAACAGCAAATACCCATGAACGAGCTGGATGAACACATGCGAAGTAAGTCATTCCCTCAGCCCAATGCTGACATTGTTAGATGCGTGCTGATACATTTCGCAGTCGAACTACTGGATCCTCAGTGGAAGGACCAAAAAGCAAAAGCAGAGGCGCGGTACGCCACGACAAACCTGTCCACCGCGGATGTTGCCAACAACCTGAAGCGACTCGCAAGTCAGCGGAGCGATGTTTTCGATGGTGTTACCGGACAGCCCATCTCGGAAGAAGAAGTTGCACGTCGGAAAAAAGCGAACATGCACAGTTTTGATGGAAATCCCGACGGAAAGAGCCAGGCACACATCAACCATCTGCATAGTCTAAATGTCGAAGAACAGATTCGGGCTATTCACCAGAGGTTTGCCGACAAGAAGTAATGTCAAGTTGGGACGCGTTCAGGAAATCATTGGGGTCGTCAAGGCACTTGACAGCGCTGGCTACTGTGCCTAGCTACAGATGAAGCTCCATGACAGCAGCCGGCAATCGTCTGCATCGGTGAGCAGAAAGCTACGATTCACAACGGATGTGTTTCAAATGGATGTGTGTATGTGTACGGCGAACTTCGGTTTGGTGGTGCAAGACTTGGCATTTAATTGGATTCCGTCTGGAGGGCTTCTGTGACGATCCAGGACTATCTGATTGGTATCCAGGTCATGCCGCCATCATTTATCCTCTGCGGGGCCGGCAGCGTGGAGCAGTTGTAGCCTGGTTATCGCGACTTGAAATTTCTGATGCCAGGCTGGATGTTGAAAGGCAGACTATGTAACTGCGTCAGGGTTTGGCATAAGCGAGATCATGCCGTGAGGGAGATGCCTTAAATGAAGTAGCGATGCCGTCAGGAGACGACGTGGAACCTAGTGCGATATCCTGATAGGATGTTACAGTCGAACTCACCAATGTTTGCCTAGGTACTCCCGATGTTATCTTGTAATGATCATAGGTAGCTTGGATGGCCATTGTTTACACGTAGACGATAATGACAAATGCCCTTGAGAGTTCTAGAAGCGTTCCCGATATGATCGCACCCCTCCCCCTCGGTGCTGCTGTATGGGGCACCGGCGCCACCCACCAACGTTCTGCCTTCTTCCTGGTACTCCGTATCCGTACACCAGTACGGATACCTAGGAAGGCATTGATAGGTACTTCGGATATCTACTAATGCTACTACTTACCTAGGTACCCAGGTTTTAAGTACCTGGGAAACATCGCATACACTAGGACCCGCCTCACAGACAGTGGCTCAGCCTCTCTTATCCTGCGTTCCAGGCTACCCTGACTTGTACCATTATTAGCAGCTCCGGGTTGGATTGGATGGTTGCTCCCCCGCAATTCGCAGCTACCTAGTACACTAAACACCATCTCTACCTTCACATTCTATCATAGTCGGCCGTCTTCGCACAAACCCCACTCCTCACGACTCAACTTTTTTCCTAAATCGTCATTTCAACCTCACGCAGCCACTATCGACACCACAAAGAGGACAGAACTAATCGCCCTGCTTACCCAGTTGTTTGTGCTAAGAACTGTCTGGCGAACCAGCTAGATATACGAAGCAAAGGTTTTGCCCACATTGCGACCGAACCGGCGTCACATCCAACCTGGGAACAAATCCCTCGGCCGATCCCAGTCTCCCCCGAGAAGCCCTCAACACGGATTCCGCAACCCAGGACGCAGCTCGCGCTGCCGGCGCTGAGCCTCTCTCTCCTACATCCCCGACCGGGTCCCAGGCAGGCAGCCAGGCCTCGCCGCGTTTCCATCGGCCCATCATGCAGGCTATGCCAGACACGCGACAGCAGTCGTTTGACGAGATCTACGGACCGCCCGAGAACTTCCTCGAGATTGAGGTAAGCAGTATCAATGACGATGGCGATAACTGCTTTGATTTTCTGTCTATCTTTGTTCCGTGGCGCGCCGATTTAACGCGCTGCCCTCTCCTACAGGTTCGCAATCCCCGAACCCATGGCATGGGCCGCAGCATGTACACCGACTACGAAATCGTCTGCCGCACGAACATACCTGCCTTCAAGCTCCGCGCTTCGAGTGTGCGCCGCCGTTACTCCGATTTCGAGTATTTCCGCGATATCCTGGAGCGCGAGAGCGCTCGCGTGACCATCCCTCCTCTTCCCGGCAAGGTCTTCACGAACCGCTTCAGTGACGATGTCATCGAGGGCCGCCGCGCCGGCCTTGAGAAATTTCTGCGCATTGTTGTCGGCCACCCACTTCTACAGACGGGCAGCAAGGTCTTGGCTGCGTTTGTGCAAGGTATGTTAACATCCTTGAGTTGGGCGTCGGGACTGAGTGGCCAGGACTAATTGCAGATGTAGACCCCAACTGGGACCGCAATGCATGGTGACTGAAGCTTCGTGCTAGCTGGCCCGGTGGCCTGTCTACAATGTCATCAGCTTTGAGGACACCGAACAAGCTGCGAAAGCGACCACCTAGGCCTCATCGTACCGACACGCAGCTGGAAGGGTTGGGAAGGAACTCTCGGCTGGGTGGGGGGCGATGACGCCCCGCCCCCCTTCCCCCGGGACGATGGAGCTTAGAGCCACGGGGATGGGGAATGCCTCGGGGGAGACAATCCCGGCTTGAGTATGATCAATGATAATGGGCAAAGGAAAGATGACTTTGTGACGGCAGTACGGCGGGACGACTTGTAGTCATTATTTCCAATGGTTTCTTGTTTTCGGGCTTTCGACTTTTTCCTTTCTCTTTCCCTTTTACCTCCACGCCCCAGCAACTGTTTCTTTTGGTCTCTGTTTCACCCTCTCATAGCTTTGTATTTTCACCGCCGAGCATGAAGCCGCTGAAGCGGATAGCATCAGCGTTGGTTTGCTCCTCGTCTTCGAGGGGGATTGGCGTTCCAAAAATTTGAAATCATGACTTGAAATCTGGGACTCACATCGATGTGAAGTGGCAAATAGCAGAAACGAGGTTAGAATTTGGGTCTGATGAAAACCTCGACATGTCCACCATCCCGGCCAGGAACCATTTGGATCCACTTCACGTGCCATTCGATCATGTCTTCTTTTTGATGCTTATAATCCTGCGCATAATAAATACATAATTTTACACGGAGTGATATCCTTGGGATGTTAAGACATCTTCAATGCTTTTTAGTCAGTGGTTTTTTATCGTTACACTAGGCGGCGCCACTCGAGACGCCCTCGCGTGTTGTCAGCCCTCCAGGCTGCATGGAGCTGAATTTCCGTGAGCTTTCTCCCCAGCTCAGCAACACGTCCAAAGTCCCCAGCCTCCGTATGGCACATGGATATCGAGGAGAAAATCCGTCCTTGATAGTCGTCATTGCGGAAGATGGGTCGGTTCAAATAGAGTGAGAAGGGAAAGGCGCCGTCGTGCAGACGCGGGTAAGCGTAGTGCGACCACGTCAGCCTCAAATCGGAGGCCGTTGATCGTAGATTATAGTACAGAAAATACATCCAAGCAGGCGTCGCTTGGGATTATCGTCGTGTCTGATGTTCGTCGCAGGAAGCAACAACAGAAGCCGCAGCTTTTGGCAAGGCGCCAGACCCGGCTTCCTTCTTTTGATTTCCCCATCTCGGTTACACAGTTGCGCCGGTGTTGGAAGGGGTGTTGAACAGGCGCAGGATGCCTTCATACATGCCGAACATGATGGCAGCACTGGGCACCGTACGCATCAGGTGGGGAGTGAGGCCGCCGTAAAGACCCATGAAACCCTCCTCGATCCAGACGAGGCGGAAGCATTGGAACAGACCCGTGTACTTGAGCTGACCGTTCGCCATGGGAGCCTGCCGTAACCTCGTTCGTGCAACCTGTCGTTCCACACATCAGTATGATTGTTGATCCAGGCAAGCTTGAACATACCTCGTGGGGATACGCCAAAACTGCAGCAACCAACTTGGCACTGCCAGCAGCACCGGCGTTACCCATCCAATCCACAGTGCGGTCCCAGAACGTCTTTTCCCGGCCACTGCGAATGATTCGCTGTTCTCTCCGCGCCAACTCGTTCTTGAGCTGCTCGTACAGCACCCATTGAAGAGTGCTCTCAGCAACGCCCAGATAACTCGCGCTCATACCCTTGTAGAGTCCTCTTATACCCTCGGTCCGCATGACCTGCTGAATGCAATCCAAGCTGTTGCGATATTGTCGCTTCGCTACGCCCCCGCTCTTCTCCGCCACGTTCTTGTCGAGTTGTAGCCGCGTTTTTACGAGCCATATGGGATTTGTCGCTGTACTCGTCGTGACACCTGCCACTACGCCGGCGGCCAAGTGAACCCATGCGGCTTCCTGACCGCTGTTACCGTACTCGGCAATGAGTCGCTTGCCGTTGCCGTATGTGTAGAAGTTTATGCTTCTGGCGGGGATGACGCCTACGAGGTTGGGACCAAGACCCTTGAACAGCGCGCGGGGTCCCTCAATTTTGTATACGGAGCCGAGAATCTGGAACGTCTCTTTGAGATGGAATGCGGCGGCTCGAAGGGGACTGAGGGCGCCGACCGCCTGCGATCGAGCCTGATGGGAGGCTCGCAGCTGGGCTTGGTAAAAGTCGGACTGGAGGCGAGTCTTGAGGACGTCGAGAGGTGCCGTCAGGGTCGCGGCCGTCATACCACCGACACTAAAAGATCAAGAGCAGGGGTCAGTCCTCGGTGTCTTTCTAAGCATTGTTTTCCTCGAATGGAAACGGTAAGAGGATCCGGCTGGACATACCCGCCCGCAACGAAGTGCACCCATGATTTGGCGAACGGTGACTCCTTCTCGTCAATCGTGGGGTTCTGTTTTGTATCGGGGATGACATCCCCCGTCTCTCTAGAAGTTGGAAATGATGTTGTATCCGGGGCGCGGCGCGACACCGGCCGATCGCCTGCTGCAGACATGAATCCGGCGGATACGGGAGAATGGGCCATTAGGCAAAGCAGCGGCGTTCGGCAGTGAACAACAGACAAGACCGTGGGGCAGAGAATATCCAGCAGGAGAGAAATGTAAGCAGAAATAAGATCGCAGGGGATATCTCTGGCTGGACTAGGTCGAGGGACTGTTACGTCGAGATCATGGCGCGGGAGTAGAAATATTAGGGTGCGGGTGGATAGATTATGGTAGTCAGGGAAGTAATGCAGCTGGAAAACCGTCATCGACCGCGAGTGAGCTAGGAACTTTTTTTTATGGAACTTTTTTTTTTTTCACACCATCCCCTTCCTTGCCGGGCATCTTCTTCTCTGATAACGCGCCACACCGCGTCCACCATAAATTGCCTGGTCTGTGC
Organism: Colletotrichum musae; assembly: GCA_027406025.1. Classification (NCBI taxonomy): domain Eukaryota; kingdom Fungi; phylum Ascomycota; class Sordariomycetes; order Glomerellales; family Glomerellaceae; genus Colletotrichum; species Colletotrichum musae. Next base: position 1,896,575 of record JANVYC010000001.1, on the reverse strand, counting down.
ATCACTCACTACCTAGGTAAGTCTTTTCGCCTCCACTTTGTTTGTTTGTAGGTAGATAGCCTTTCGGTAGGTAATAGGTAGGTGAGCGTTGCATTGCCTGGTTATTAACTGCATCTTCAACTCGATCTGTGATCAGAAAATGTGCGTCGAAAATCGCATGTCGCACCAACTGACATGAGTCGTTCTATTGAGCAGCATCACGCATCTCCTCCCTGTGTCTGGTCTCTGCTTACAACTTCCAGCACACGCACGCACGCACGTACATGACACGTTTATTCCGATCCTGCAGCCTTTCGCTCCAATCTCTGCTATAGTTTTCATCAGGTGCTCGAGTGCTCATGCTTCCGGGCCGGAGCCGAGAGATTCTATCGCCCTGCGAGGTTGGTCGCTGGCGTGATGTTCGCATCCCGGGCATCGGCTGCTGCCGTCGCCGCCGACGCCATGTGGCTCAACAGTAGATGATCCCTTTTTAAGCTAGGGAGCTCTACGCGATGCGGTTCTGGAGCCCACGGTTTGGGGTTAGGGGGCGACTCTTGTTCCACGTCCATGAAACTGCTCGTGCGGCTTCGAGACCGGGGTTCCAGCGGGGAACGCTGTTGGTGTCCTTGTTGACCACGGCTGGCCGGCCGCGAAGTTTCTCCCCCCGGCACGAGATTGGCACACGACGGTGGGGGCGGCTCATCGTGGGATCGGCCATCATCTTGCGTGGGATCGTATCGTAGTGTTCTCGTCGGCATGGGTTGCGCTGGGCTCGGTTCCAGATGTGCCTCGTCGGCACTACTGCTCGCCTCGCGGTTGAGCCATGCAATCTCTTCCTCGGTAATCGTCTTCCACCCGCACTTGGCGTGTTTCTTCGTGCAGCCCTGACATGCCGTCAGGTGCTTGACGCAGGGTGACTTTAGCCGGCGACAGCGGTCGCACGGTGGCCAGATCTGATCACCCTTGCCCAGCTTCTCTATCCGTGCAGTGATGACGCTTCTATGAGCCGAAGACGGATCGTAGGACGAATCTCGATGCGGTACGACAGGGGCATGCGCCATAGGACGGCCTTGAAGAGGAAGGGAGTGTGGATGAGGGTTGACGGCGGGCGGAGTGTGCTGGCCAGAATGCGCCGTGTCAAGGCCGGCGCTGGACGGGACGCGGGGCGGATAAGCCTGCGCAGAAGACAGGAACTGCTGAAGCAAATCTGCATGGAGATCGTAGCCAGAACCGTGTCCAACGTGGCGTTGCGAATGGTTGACGGACTGAAAGGTAGAGCTCCCGCCAGGCGGACCCGTATGGCGTGAGTTGATAGCAGCCTTTCGGCCGCTCAGGTGGTAATTCAACTGACGGGCCCTCTTGGCAATCTCGTCGGCCTTTTTGATGAGTACCTGCAACCGCTGTTCAACGATTTCCAGTGTCGCTACTTCAGCTGTCTCATCCTCCTCAAGAGGCGCTGTAGAGACGACAGAAAACCTGTCGAGAGCACCATTCATGATCAGGCGCCAATCGTCTTCCAGGATCTGGACCTGAACGCCGTTCAAGTAGAACTGACATGTGCGCTCCCCATCGTGACCGGTGGTCAGCACGAACTTCTCGGGGTTCGTCTTGGCAAAGGTGACGATGTCGAGCCAGCTCACAGACGGGGTGCCGTACGCGGCTGGGGGATTCGTAATGATGGGTCCCTCAAAGGCACCTTCCATGGCCTTGAGAAGGCGGGGGCCTGTCAGCTTAGCGCCGAGATTGGCGGCAAGACTCTCATGTCTATTGAGAACCCCTATTCACGTACGATAAGTTATACGTTGGCGTTCGAGAAGACGAGGCCGGAGCAAAATGAATCTTACCTTCATATTGATTCAACAGACCAAGCACGTCGCAAAAGGTGTCGGGCTCGCCTTGAATAAGCTTGAGCCTACCAGGGTTTGCCTTTGACAGGTAGTTGATAATGGATGGATTGCCTTGGAGGTGACAATTAGTTCTTGCTTTTTGGAGACGATACGCATCGCGCGCGGTTGATGCCAACAGTTTGAGCTCAGAGCTGCGGAGCGACCGAATCGAGCATCGCCAAAGGACGCGGTGCAGGTGAAGTCAAGTCGGTGCAGTCGGTAGGGTAGGTGGGACGAGAGGCAGAGGCAGGCAGAGGAGCATGAAGGAGAGGGGATAACAAGGGCGGATGGGCGGGCGAGCGGCGCTGGCAGGCAGGCCGGGCCGAGGGATCAATGGCGAGTCTAACCTCGATTGCCTCCAGGCGCGACGGTAAGATGCAGATGCAGTAGATGGGCGAGGTCGACGGCTCATGCGTTCCGCTTGTCTTGTTCTTCTTGTCGTTGGTTTTTTTTGTTGGAGTTCGGCATGGATCACACACACTGGCGCACCGCACATACCTGACTGAGGCGGAGGAGGCTGGGGAATGCGATCAGAATGAGCTGGCTGGCTGCCGCTGTCGTCTGCGTCCCTTTTCCGTTTATGGGGCTCTTGGGAATCCTGGGCATGCGCCATGGCGAGCAGGTCACCGGCGAGATGTGGATGGTCTCACGGACTTGGAGTCGCAGGCTTTCTTGTGGTCCCCTCCCCCTCTTTATCTTTTTTCCCTTCCCTTCTTGTGTAGTTCTTATCCTGCCGCGACCCTCCCCAGTGTAAAAAAAAAGTGGTAGCAAAAACGAAGGTAAAATATGATTCAGGTTGCGATTTGTGATTTGGGGAGGGGACTGGTTTGAGGGCTAAGAGGCCTCGGAGGGTAAAAAGAGAGTTCAGGAATCTGAGAACTGGTTAGTTCATGGCGGAGCAGCAGCACCTTAAGAGGCGGGCGGACAGGTGAGGAGACGAATGCCTGAGGTAAGGTAGATAGCGGCGGGAGTTGGAGCTGGAGCTTGACTGGAGCAAGCTTCGAACGAAAGAGGAACGAGAGAATTGCTGATCGAGGGGAAGCGACAGGGCCGCAGAGCCAAGGAAGACGGGGGGAGAGAGACTCTCAAGGGGAGGAGGGTTGGGATTGGGGTCGGGGAGTTGAGAAATGGGATTTGCACGGGGAGACGGACAGGTCAGTGGATTGGGTTGGCTGGCTGGCTGGCTGGGTTAGGTCGGTTTTACTCCAGGGGGGGAGGGACTCATGGATGGCGGGCGCAGCTGGAGGCGAAGAAGGGTGTGGAATTGTCCAATCCAATGACAGAGGTAAACGGGTGCCGCATTCCCACTGCCACTGGGGATGCACCGCACCGTGTAAATTGTTTGGGCTGTGGGAACTGGGCCAGTTTGCCGTGCGAGCGGGTGTGAAAGTGATGAGTGTGGGAGAGGACTCCCGTCTTGAGGGAGGGAGAAAGGACTGGGGAGGAAGAAAAGAGAGGCAGAGAGAGAGGGAGAAAGAGAGAGAGAGAGAACGGGAGACTGGGGAACGGGTTACGGGACTAGGTAGGGGACAGGAGCGGAGGAGTTCCACTAAACGGATGGGGCCGGGGGTGGGAGGGGGCCCGGTGTCCTATTTCGTTCGTCGGGAGGGAGGGAGCCTAAAAAAGCTTGGACAGACGGATCCCGAGGAGGGCGCCCGCGATGCAGCCGGATGCACCACGGAAGGCACCCACCCACCTTCCAAAATAAATGGCCGCTCTTCAGGATGCACTTTTTATACCATTGAATATTCCACAACATCAAAGAGCAATACTTATAAAACTTATATTAGAATGTTCCCTAAGATTTAAATTAAATTTCTAGTATTTCTGCTTTATTTTTGAGGTATTATAGTTAGGGTAGAATGCTGTTGCTACGAGTAGCTCCTGAAAAAGCGGCTATTTATTTTGGAAGGTGGGTGGCACCTCCATATTCCATACCCTCGACTCTCAAGATACCTGGGTACACTACGCTGCTTAGGTAATTAAACTATGCACACATGTAGTGTCGGGTACACTGTACGGATACGTAATACCTCTTGTACCTCCTGAAAAGAGGCCTCGAGAGCCCCAGTGGAATGCAGTGCACAGCCCAGAAACTGGGGATTTGGCCCTCAACTGTCGAGGTATGTACCTAGGGCTAGACGGCCGGGTGTGAATGCCCAGGTCACAGCAGATCCTTTCTTACCCGCTATCTTTCCGGTTTGGGACACCGAGTCTCCATTCACAAGGTATTTTACCACCTGAACCATCTGTGAACAAATTAATACCTACCTGCCTTAGCAGAACGGGCGTAGAGTCCGTCTCTGGAAGGACACTGCCTCTTATAGACAGTTTGAAAAATTCTCCTTATCCATAGCGACGGAAAGGAGAGGAAGCAACCTGCTTAGGTAGGTATGTATCTACCTACTATGTAGATAGGCAGTGCTCGGTGTATCTGTATCTGTACATAGTACACCAAACATGGAGCGATGAGCCGCACCCGTGCCCGCGCCCGTTGGAATGGAACAATTCTAGAACTGACTGAGCTGGAGGAAACAGTGCATGAAGGGGACCCGACGATTGGGAAGCTTTGTAGGTCTCCTTCTCCTTCGGACGGAGCGGAACCAAACCTACGCCCACCCGCCTACCTACAGGCTACTGTGAAGGGCAAGGCAGTGTGTTTTGTTAGTATCGTGTCTTTCCGACAGACTGACTAACTAACTGACTTGCTGACTGCCTGCGCTTTTCCTGGGATGCCTGTCAAGATGTCAACCCCATGTTGTTTCGTGTCGACTCAAGAAGCCCCTCTACCACGACGAAAACGGAATCGGCGGTGCTTGCATCTGCCCGCGAAGCGACCCTTTAATTACGTCCAACGCTACGGATACTTACTGACCTAACACCGTCACCAGGTAGCACGTGGTCCACCGGCCCTCCCTTCTCCAGCCTCCAGGGCACGCTGATGCTTAGAAGCTTTGTGTTTGGGCCTGTCAAGTTTCGAACGTTTACACCCAACAAGTAGTATTACTATTGCTACATGCCATGTTAGCAAGTTACAGCTACGGATACGGCTTTTGACCCTTGGGTTTTGTTCTCCCTATTCCCCCTCCTCGACCAGCCCATCCAGGGCCCTCCTCATGATTTCAATTGCCTTTGCCTCGTAATTGCGTACTGCAGTACGTAATATGGCCCAGACCTGGACCGAGACCAGATTACCGGAGCGGCGCGCGGTACAATTACACTACTATACTAGGTAGGTACGCCTCTTGCGCCCGCCGTCTTCACACTGCGACCTACCTAGCCCCATCTGCTCAACAACCGGGAAGATACCAATGTACACTACCTACGTAGAGGGCAAGATACTTTTCTTACCTTGCTTTCCTTCACTACATCTATCCTATTCTTACCTCCTTGCCTTACACATACCCAAGCAGGTACCTTGAGCACCTGGCCGTGTAGTACCTGGGTAGGTCGTATAGGTAACGGTACACGCACCCCCACCCCAGCTCCTGACGTAAAGCTTAGCGCGTCTTGCCTGATGCACGCAGCACCGTTGAGCCAAGACCCGCTGGAGATCAGAACAACGGCCGAGCCTCACAGCAAATATATCGCTCATCACGCGGCCTGCCTGCGCCCTTGTCAGGGCAAGGAGATTCCATCCCAGACTGATCCAGGCGGCGCGCCCCGAGTGTCCGGGCTGTCTGTCAGGCTTTCTCGTTCGCTGGAGCTTCGCACGATGCACCTCGTTTCTCGTTAGGCGCGTCGAGAGAACCCAGACGTGAGCTTAGATGGAGCGGAATCGGTAATCTCGGACCCGGGCCCTGCCGGAAGGCCCCGCCAATTACGGCTGCCCGGTCAGTGCCTACGGCTGAGGTGCGGTGCAAACCAGGTATTAGGTAGGTACCTACGTGGCATCAAGCCCGGGCTGTAATAACGCTGGCAGTAAAGTCAAGTACTGCAGCAGGCTCGCTTACTACTGTTCAAGGCTAGTTTGGTTTCTGTTTTCAATGAACTTCTTAAACGTCACTTACTATATATACTTTTGTTATATCTTTGCGTAATATAATATTTGTGTAAACGCTACTATCAATTAGTTCATGCCGGCGCTTCTACATACTACAGGTATTCGGGGGAGTTTACTAATGCGTTAAAGACTTAAGCTGCTTAACAGCATGAGTGTTTCACTCTATTGAGCGTCTACCGTGACCGGCAGGTTCCGCCTCCCGCCCAGGTGGACGGCGGGGAACATGCCCCACTACAGCCCGGATCAAGCTCTGAGCTTCATTTTCCTAATCCGCGACCCGACCGTCGACCGCTGACTTCGACCCAGCTCCCACCCATACTACACCCAGACTTCGACGACACCACCCGAGCTGAAGACAGTGTTTTTCCTCCTCAAACGCAACGTGACGCGAGACTTTCGCTCAGCGCTCCGCACTGGGCACGCACGAAATTGCGACGACTAGCCAATCACGAGCAAAACACGACCTGACGACACCACCACCATCACCACCGCTGACACCGAGAGCTAGCGATGGCGGACAGAGGCTCACACAGAGGTGGCGGGCGAGGAGGTGGAGGCTATCGCGGCGGGCGAGGAGGAGGTGGCCGTGGCGGAGGTGGTGACCGCGGAGGAGGTCAAGGGTCTGGTGGCGACCGCGAGAGGCCTAAGAAGGAGAACATTCTCGACCTGTCAAAGTACATGGACAAGCAAATCACCGTCAAGTTTAACGGCGGCCGCGAAGGTGAGAACATGAAATGACTGGTTCCATCTCCATTTCCTCTTTCCCTCTGCTCTTTTGGCGTCGTTATGTCTTGGACCCTGCTCACATCTCTACGCCAAGTCACCGGTACACTTAAAGGATACGACGCCTTGATGAACCTCGTATTGGACGAAGTTCAGGAGGTCATGAGAGGTAAGGATTCGACTGTATCCAAACATACTACCGAATGAGGCTGATGCATGCGTATGTACATACAGATGAGGAAGGAAACGAAACCACCAGATCCCTCGGTCTCGTCGTTGCCCGGGGTACTCTGCTCGTCCTTGTTAGTCCAGTCGATGGAAGCGAGCCCATAGCCAATCCCTTCGCGCAGCCAGAAGAAGAATGATCTGGCTGGGCTTATGCCGGACCGCAGTGGAGGGTGGAGGAAGGCATGATGAAGTGTGCCGCCGTCATCGCAAGGACCAGCACAATTCATGAAGATCGAAGTTATACCCGCAGTGGTGGACAAGGATGAGGACCACTTGCCGAGCCAATGTTCATAGGTTATTGACTGTAGCCAACCGGAGGAAGCTTCGGTGCAAAGGGGTAGCGCTAACGCGGCGTTCGTGGTAAAGCAATGCCACCTGTCGACGCCCTCACAGGTGGTGAGTCTGAGTCCTTCTCATTCGTCACACGCTTGGCGATCGCGGCAAATGAATGGAATGATTAGAACAAAATTCATCTTGTAACTGCTCTTTCTGTGTTGCTTCGTCTACCTGCGTAAGTCTCTGGGGGGGGGGGGGGGGGGGGACCATTCGCGCGGAATACCCTTCGCCAACTATCTTCCCCTTTGTTCTATGCGGCTCTTTCAACGTGCCTGTATCAGATCGGCCGTTGTTACTATACGCTCAAGCCGTGAAAAGACTACCCAGCTTACACTCTCCTAACATAACTATCTATGTACCCACAACCCCCCAAAATGTCCAGCTGTCCGTATGCCAACCCTTCAACTAGACCAATGTGAGTGAGTGGTCCTCTTGCTTGGATCTTGCGTATTTCAAGTCTTCACTTCACCTCCCAAACGGTGTCATCCTCCAAGTTTCGACGAATTGAAGCTCCGTGTTCTGTGGTATCGCGCTTGTAAAGCCCCTCGTCGCCACCCGGACCTTCCCAGATCTAGTGTGAAGTGCCCTGAAAACCCCGAGCCGCCGGCTGTTTGGCCCCCTTAAGAAGCTCCCCGAACGCGTTGCCGAGTTGCTTCTTCAGCTCCTTAAAGCTTACTACGTAGCTGGTCTGGTTGTCTCGGCTCGTCAAGCAGATCCTATCTTCACTACCAGCATCCAGCCTGTTCAGACACCTGATAACGTGGCCCATGTCCACGACAGGATTTCCGTTTGCATCGACTTGATGGAAGACATAATCGCGGAAGAGCTTCAACATTGACCTTTCCCCAGTTTCCGACCATAGCTTGTCGCCATCAAACTCTTGCCGCTCGTTGACAGCACCTAGTTTAACCATAAGGCGTACGAGGCGACCGTTCTCCAGCTCCCTGAACAACTCTGATTTAAGTGTGTCGGCCTCGTGCAGCGTAGCGTCGAGCGTGGCGACCATATGGATTGCAATGCCCCTTACAAATTCCTCGATGCCCTTTGGCGTCGCGCCTTGAGGAGCTGGGGTCAGCAGCCACAGCACAGTGTCGGTGATCTCTTTTGAGTATGTCCGGCTCATTTGCTCAATCAGCCCTTTAAGCTGGCCCGGTGGCAAGGTAGTGAGCTGATTTGGCGGTGTGCTCGTCGCCAGCGACAGTACTAACCGGCCGAATTGGATCAAATCCTCCTGTTGGAGCTCCTGAATGGGCCGGCGAGCCTCAAAATGAACAACATCCAGGATGGAGCAAGCACCAAGTCGAATACGGTTCTTATCGGTGACTATGATCTTGCTCATGTCGAGACAGCGCGCGGCGAGATTCAGAGCGTGGATGGCCTTCAATGCGTTGGCTATTTGCGAGACATAGCCCCAGAGGACACTCTCTGCAATAGGAGTCTTTGCGGCAAATCGGTTACCATGTGTCGTGCCAGCAAGGGGAAAGTGCACCTCCGCGAGCGTTTTGGAGAGCGGATGATAATCCTGCACGAAGAAGAGAGAACTATCGCCAAACGCTCGCGTAGTAAAAGCGTCATGGATCGTGACGACATTGCCATTGTTGAGTCGCCTCCATTCTTTGACAGAGCGGATTGCATGTTCGTTAGTCAAGCGAAATCCTGTTCATGTCAGGCGAGTACAACAGTTGGTCGAGACTAGTGAATGCATACCTTCCAGCCTTCGAAGGCAATAAGTTCTGCCATTCTTGGATGACGTTGCCTTGTACACCCAAGTCGTATATCCAAAGACGCCGGAACTCTTCCGATGACTGGTATCGAGAGGAACAAGTGAGAAATAGTTATCCAACGGAGGCAACGTAGAGTCTACAACTTGATCAGCATGGGCGGTCTCCGTTCGGATGAGTCCGTTGACGCACTTGGCATAACTTGTTGAAGGGCTTCAGACTTGCGTTGCATGTCCTCGCGAAGCTTGTCCGGCAGGAAGAAGTCATGCACTTGTCTCTGGAAAGGCAACAAGTCTTCTCGATACGGCCCTACCGGAGCATAGAGATGATATTGAAGCTATGCCGTGTCAGCAAAGGTCCGACTGCTAGTGTGTTTAACTCGTACGCACCGGTTGGAGAGGGGCGCTATAAGCATTTTGATGCTGGAAAAAGGCGGCACCTGAGCCCCCCAGACCGGAAGGATCATCCGCATAAGGGTTGTAGGGTGTTGCCGGGAGAGGTTGGCCGACGTTGGGTATAGTAAAGGGGTCGTAGGACAGCCCCGAGTCTGGAGCGGTGCCGTTGGCGGTTATCTGACGGAGGGTTAATAACGTGGGTAATGGAGAGAACTGGCGCTGCTTCTCTTACACCGGCACTCAGTTCAAAATTCTGGGGGGTAAATTCGCGGAATGTCGCGGGGTTAAATACGGTTGAGGTCTCGCCTTCCTGAGCTGCAGGGGTCGCAGCTATTGGGATATCAACAGAGAGTCCGCATAATCTAGATGGGCCTCAGATAACTTACAGCCAGCTCCACGGGGAGTGAATACAGCGGCACTTGCAGCCTGGGAAGAGAATGTTGATTTCTTCGTAGCAGCGCCTACAGCATTGTTGCTCGTAGGTGCTGCTGAAGGCAGGCCAGCAGGGGTGAAAGATGGGGAGTCGACATTGAGCGTCTTTCTCGTGCTATACGAACTTGCTCATTAGCTCTTCCTAGGTACTGACTTGTTTCCATGGTGATGTGGAGGGTATGGACGAGAGATGATGGGCAAAAGTGGCTGCTGGTGGGTGAATGCATCGAGGAGGGGCCGAGACCCGGCCACGACAACGTGACTGTCGGGCTCCGCTTTGGTTATCAACACGGCCGTGGACAACCTGCATTCCGCAAGCCATCCGGAACTGAGTCCGAATCCCAAGGCTTCGACGCCTAGTGTCTTGAATCCAAATCCCCACTACAGAGTCATCCGCAGGTTTTCTTTCTTTTGGTACCACCGACCCTCCGGCACCTCTGTCGCCTGGGCACTGCTCAAAGCACCGTCGCCTCGCCTGCCTGCGCAAGCAACCACCTCTTCAGCCCGCCCTTCATGTTGACGTGTACGTGTCGCGGGACCGGGTAGGCTCTACTTCTGGGGCACGGATTGGGGAGACCCGGAAACAGTGCTGCTCCGACCTCGAGTTTTACAACTACACAGCACTTCCCTTTCCATCTGGCGCCTGTAACGCTATGATGTCGACCGTTTCCGAGTGCTCGCAGTGCGGTGACTCCAGCATCCAAAGGGCGAATGGAGAGGAAGAGAGACAGTGTGATGAAAGTGCCGGCGGCGGGAGGAAGGTGCGACCTACAAGTCTGGCTGGTTGTTCTGCCCCCCTGGACTATCCTGGGCTGATTTAGATCGGGTTCGGTCGTGGTTGAAGGCGCACCCTGCGTTCTCGAATCGACAATGACCATATATCATTACGTTTCGGCATTCCGTCTTGTTCTCGGAGCCTGGACCAATCGACGCAGAGTCAGCAACGATGCGCAGCGGGAGCCGTATTGGACGGACGGGTGGGCGCGTCGACTTGCCTCGGAGTTTGGGCTTTGGCGACCCGACTTGTCGACGGAGGTCGGACTGCGGGTATCGCGAAGTGGCCATGATAAGTACGGTCGGAAGATATAAGTTTCGCCCCCTTGGTCGACGGCACGACGTCTGCAGAGAGTCAGCCAAATCCTGAGCCCATGGTCGGTCGAGTCGGTGTCGTCGGCGGGCCGTGGGTTGAAAACGCGCGCGCGCTCCCGATGGATGTGAGAATTGAGGTGGGCTTTGGACTGGGCGGGGGAGACAAAGGCGGGCAGCGACGTGGAACACAGGGCAAAAGAAGGACACTGGACTGGAGCTCGCGTGGGGCTGCTGGCGCGAAGACGGTGACGGACGGAGTGGGGGATGGATGTACAGGCGCATGTACACTACCTAGGACTATGGGTAGATAGATACAAAAGCAAGTGCCCCAAATACGTACCCTGATAGGTAGGTGAGGTAGTTAGCGTGCAAGGCTGGCCAGCAAGAAAGCAAGTCGCCGGCACTCGGAGATGCGCATAATGTAGAAAGAGACGGACGCACCTGATCCTTACAGACCTAGCCCATGTTTCGAACTCGACCAAAGACGCAACGGGGATGCTGAGGCCGGGGGCGATGTGTGGAGTGACGACGATGGGCGATTTCAGTGGAGGGACATACGGATTGATTGTGCACGACCGCTTGTCCTTTAGACACCGGCTCGCTGAATGTGTGTAGCACTACTTATACCGGAGGCTCATCGCGCGCACAGAATCAAGCCAGCAACCATCATGGACTGGGAATAGTGCCCTTCCTGGCCCAGCGGTGCCTGAATCATGTCATTTCTCAAGGAGAACGGGCTCCGATATTCCGCTATGCGGAACATGCAGATGACGAGATGTTGCTGGTCGACAACGGTGACGACGCAAGGAGGTAAGGTGCCTGGGTGCCTGCCCGGGTGTCTACAGAGGTACATTGGAACGCGGTTCGCTGTAGACGCGATTCATGGGCTAACCAACACAGGCACTTTCCCGAGGCACTTGTAGGCAATAGTAATATGTAGGTAGGCTGTATTAGCTACTCAGGTACCTACGTAGGCGGCCCGGTACATAGGTACCGTAGGCTCTGGGAAAATTCAGATTTGGGCTAAAGGCGGGCGCCAAACCCCTCTCCGTATTGATCAACACTATTCTTCAGAACCTCCCTTGGAAAACCGTCATTTTAGTATATTTTTCACATTTTTAGCGTACCTCTAGTCGAGATCAAGTTTAGCCCAAATCTGAATTTCTCGAGTGTCTACGGTAGGTGGGGACCTGCTGAGGTAGGTAGGTACCTCAGCCACCTCAGCCTAGGGGTTTCTTTCTTCCATCCAGCCCGCATGGAACTTACCACCTAATAGTAGGTCACCAACAAGTGTCGTCACCAACAGCTGGTACATAACCTCTGAGGGCTCATCAACCCAAGTGGCTGAAGTTTATTGTGAAGAAATATCCCTTTTTTTCTTCTCAGTATCCTTCAAGTCAACTACGTGCCCTAATACGCACATCGTCGTTTACCTAATATCCAACACGGCCCTTCGCTTTGGCATCCGCCTCTAGTCCTGTCAGCATCTGAACGACCAGCCTCCCACCGACCTCCTCTTACTGTTAGTGGCCTTCCTCCCCTCAACGGATCATTCCCGTCACCAACGTAAGGCATCCCGGTACCCTTCGACCTCAGTCTCCAGCATCGTCCGCCCCATGGACTGCTGAATCGACGCAACATCCACCTCGCGACATCATTTCCACTTCGCATAATGGCCGACACCGGCGACGTTGACTTGGGACAGCTGTCCACAAGCCAGCAGGAGGCCTTACAACAGTACACTCAAGTCACAAATCAGGAGCTCAAGGACGCGGTACCGCTTCTGCAGCGGTCACAATGGAACGTCCAGGTATGAAACACACGAGGTGGCTCTGTCAATAGTTTGGGAACCTGCTGACATTCGGCATCTGCATGCAGATTGCAATCGCGAAGTTCTTCGATGGGGAAGGTCCCGACCCGGTGGCAGAAGCCATGGCACAGGAGATACCGAGAACTGCTGCACGACACGAAAACCTTCAAGAAAGTCTGCTTGCTTCCACGGCCCGTCCTCAAGCCCCTCGACGAGACCGACCGGACCCCGCGCCGCGAATCGTTCCTCAGCCAAATACGGTCCATCGACCACCCTTCATCATCGGGCTGCTGTTGGCACCTTTCAGCATCGGCTACAGTATTGCATCCAAGGTTTTCCGGACTGTGTTCTACCTTCTCAACTTCCTCCCTCGGCAGTTGAGGCCACGCTCCATCACTGCAGGGCCGGGCACCGGTCTCAGGAGCACCAGTGGCCGTCGCATGTTGATGCCGCGCGATACCGCCGCACGCTTCAAGCGTGAGTTCGAGGAGGAGTACGGCAATACGGAGCTGCCCTGGTTCGAGGGAGGGATTGCACAGGCTCAGGATATGGCCAAGAAGGACCTCAAGTTCCTGCTGGTTGTTTTAATGTCACCGGAGCACGACGATACGGAGTCTTTCACGCGTGAGACACTTCTGGCACCAGACGTTGTCAGCTTTATCAACGACCCGGCAAACAACATCCTGCTGTGGGGCGGGAACATCCTAGATTCGGAGGCATACCAGGTTGCGCAAGAGTACAACTGCACTAAGTACCCTTTCTCAGCTATCGTGTGCCTTACTCCTAAAGAGGGAAGCACCAGGATGAGCATCATCAAACGCCTGGCCGGGCCGATGCCGGCTTCTACGTATCTCACGGAGGCGCAGACAGCAATCAACAAGTATGCACCAGACCTGGCTGGTGTTCGGGCGGAGAGAACAGCGCAAGAAGTGGCACGGAACTTGAGAAACGAACAAGACTCGGCCTACGAGCGCTCTTTAGCCAAGGACAGGGAAAGGGCACGACAGAGACGCGAGTCGGAAAAGGCAGCCGCGGAGGCGGCGCGCAAAGCGGAGGAGGAAGCCGAGGCAGCGGCAAAGAAAGCCGAACAACGTCAGAGATGGAGGCTTTGGCGAGCGACGATGATAGAGGATGAACCGCCAGCCAGCAGCAGGGACGTGGTACGCATTGCACTCAAAATGCCAGAGTCGACCGGCGCAGGCAGGATTGTGCGCCGATTCCGCAGCGAGACGACGATGGAAGCTCTTTATGCCTTCGTGGATTGCTACGACATGATCGCGGCGTCTGAAAGCGTCTCAGAGAAGGACGCTGTAGAGCCTGAGAATTACGAGCACGAGTACCTGTTCCGCGTCGTGTCGGTAATGCCCCGGGTCGTGTACGAACCCAGCAAGGAAGAGACTATAGGCCAGAAGATTGGGCGGTCAGGAAACTTGATTGTCGAAGACGTGTCGGTGGATACGGAGTCAGACGAGGGCGAGGGCGACGAGTATTCTTCGTAATGCCGGCAATCTGATGTCTGGATCCCACCGGCTCATCAAGCACCTCTTGTGTAGTACCGATTGATAGACGCGACAAGGTTAACCAGACCAGCAAGCTGTATTCCCAGTAGTAATGAGATGACCAAGTAACCAAAGCCTACAGTGCTGCCTTAGATTTGACCGTGATGGTGCTTTTCCCTCGGCCGCAAGGTCTGTTTAGGTTTCTGTTGTGTGGCCGAAGACGTCGGGCCGCCACCGTCTCAGTTGGCGCAGAAGGGCTCGACGAGCTGAGAGTTGGGAGATGGGAGGTGGGATCCGGGAGGGAACCTAGCAATGCAATCGTGGGGAACGCTAAGAGGGGTGATTGGCGTGGCCTTCGAGTTTGGCGTCTTGGAGCCGCAGGTAAGTGGTCAGTTGCGACTTCTGCAAGTGTAAGTGATTGCGTAGAAAACTGAGGCTGTGCACGGAACGGCTTGGCTGAGGGGATGGATGGACACCGTTGAAGCCCGGCGGTTCAGGAGAGGCCGTCTGGACTCTGGACTGGGCAAGTCCGAGCTCCGCTCTCTAACCCTCTCTAATTTTTTTTCTTCTCTCTTTCACCCGCCATCTGATCGTTTTGGGACTCTGTGAAGGAGGACCCTGGAATATTACCTACTATTAGACATGAGAACATGCCGTCCCTAGTTGTGGTTGAGGCGCACCCGGCCTTTAACGCCGCAGTGGGCAGTTGGTTTTTTTTTGTCCTATTGTATATTGGCGCGTTGGTAGATAACGGCCACTTTTACGCATGAAGTATGATGATGCTCTGAATAATCCGATGCCGTCGTTGAGAGCCGACGGACACGATAAGCGATGACATTCATGGGCTTGAGAATTGGATTCGGCGATGAACGTGAGGTGTTGAGGCGGCAAGGCGGGTCTCAGTCTACCGGAACAGGGGTTGTGGGGGAGGCGGCCCCCCTGTGACCCTATTACTATCCGTACCCTCCGCGCATCCTCACTTTGCCTCCCAGGCGTCGTCATAAGCCGCCTGTACGTGTTGCTGGACGTCGTTGTCAACACACCTTACCCTTTCCCTTTCTCGTCTGCCCGGGGGATAACTGGAGACCACGAGCTACACTACCTAGGTACGTCGCAGCAGGAGGCTCAGACTCGTCAGATAATCAATCCCTGCCATCTCCTCCTCCGGTTCGGCGTCCATCCCCGCGAGAGAACTGCCAACCCTCCCTCTATCACCTGCTATGTAGGTAGTAGGTGTACTACACTACCTGGGTACCTACCTACTAGTATGACTATTGCCTAGGCACTAATTATCTTAGATATCTGACTTGGTACCTACCTGGCAATAATACAAGTTAGTAGGTAGTACGAGGTATTGTATCCGTACCTACCTACCTACCTACACCTACCAACGCAAACACGCACGCGCGCATGCACACACGCACACACTAGTGTAAGAAGACCCCGTGGGCCGTGGACCAGCGCGGGACGCCGGGTTGAGGTTTAATTTAAAATAACCCCCCAGTTCGTCTGGCCCTTTCGCCTCCGAGCGTCACTTTCAGGCTGCAGCTCGAACAACCCGTGTTGTACCTACCTACAACTTAAGGTATTTCTCCTCTTCTGAACTCCCAGACTGCCAACCGCACCGCGATCGTTCACAGCACTTCTGTCAACGATTGCACGCACGCCCGTCGCTCGGATCGCGGGGCCTTACCACAGACATCTACGACCGCCTGTCAGTCAGACAGACATCCTGCTACTGTGTGTCATTCCGATCTGTCCGATCCAAGCTTGCTTTCCTCGTGCCCTCCCGTTTCTACAACCTTGGCCTTCCCGATACCCGTGCTTCGAGGCACTTTGTTTCTGCAAACGCAATCATGAAAGCCATGAAAGGGCTCAGCGTCAATCGCATGATGAGCACTCTCAAGAAGAGAACTACCACTGGTGAGCAGAAACAGCCCGCGTGTGGTCCTTGCAGCTGCTGATCGACGTCCCTCTCCGCAGGCTTCGGTGGACCCGGCGAGGTGTCGGCGCCGGACCCGCAGAACGACACACCCGAAGCTATCGCAGCTCGTAGCGTGGTTCGCAACATCCGTCCTTTTCTTCGGCCTGGCGTCGCAGCTCACCATGTCATCAGAAACAATTCTGCGAGTCTGGGGGCCCTAATGCCCAGGTATGTCGGCGCTAGAAAACCCTGAACATCCAACGCATCACCAGCTGATCCCATTTCAAGGGCGACGAGGTTCTCTTCCTGCCCCCCATCGTCGAAGCAGCCGAGTCTTCCCCAGTCGCCGCTGCCGAGTGCGCGCGCGTCATTCGCAAATATCTGTCCAAAGATAATATGGCCAAGGCTTCTTGGCAGTATAACGCCATCATGCTCATTCGCATCTTGACCGACAATCCCGGTCCGACCTTCACGAGGAATATGGACAAGAAGTTTGCCGATACCGTCAAGGAACTCTTTCGATCAACTCGCGATCCCAGTGTCAGGCAGATGATCATGGAGACCTTGGACACCTTTGAGATGACCAAGTTCGATGACCAAGGCCTCGGCGAATTGATATCCATGTGGAAAAAAGAGAAAGAGCGGAGTTACAAATACGGCGTAAGTGACATGCTTCCTACCCTTGACTCCCTACTCAGCTGACAAGTTTTGACAGCAGCCTAAACCGTCGTCGTATCCTGAGCCTCGAACCATGAATGCGCCCCCTTTTGATCCGCACTCGCAAAACTACTTTGCGCGCCATCACAACAATCCGAGCCTGCCGAGTCCCGTTGAGCTAGCAAGTCGATTAGAAGAGGCCAGGACTTCTGCGAAACTACTGTCTCAGGTCGTCATCAACACGCCTCCGCAAGAGGTGCTCGACAACGACCTCATCAAGGAATTCGCCGATAGGTGCCAAAGCGCATCTAGAAGCATACAGTTGTACATGAGGGCCGAGAACCCTTCCCCGGATAACGACACGATGGAAAGCTTGATTGATACGAACGAGCAACTTCAGTCGGCTCTGAACCAGCACCAGAGGGCAGTGCTCGGTGCCCGGAAGCAGCTTGGTATCGGCGCTAGATCCGGAGATGCTAGCCCTGCCAGCCCTCAGCCATCTACTGCCCAATATGCGAACCGTCCACAAGAGTGGCAGCAGGCACAGTCGTCGTCTTCCAGTTCCACACCGGCTCCTGTGTTGCCGATACGGCCGGCGGAAGGCAATGGAAAGGGAAAAGCGGCAGAATCATTCATGCCGCCCCCCGGTCCCCCGCCAAAGGCTCCGGAAGAGCGCCCTTCGGAGGATCCCTTCAGAGATCCCCAGCCAGATAACGGTTATTCCACGTCGAGTAGGATTGGGGGATCAGCCCCGGCAGCGGAACTTCCGAGCGAGGAGCCGCGTTTAGCATTCGATCCGTACCACCCGGGTTTCAACACCACGCCGAGTTACGTTGGGAGGCAAGACAGTGCTGTAGGCAAAGTAACTATGCATGGTGCAGACGCCGCAACAACCCCTGGCCCTCTGTCTGGCAATGCAATCCAAACCGTCGACCTGCGAAACCGTCAGGAGAATTTCCATGAAGACTCCGACGATGATCTTTACGAGTCCACCCCTAAGAGAAAAACTCCAGTATACAGATATTGAGCCGACCCCGTCGATTGGGACAGGGATATTGCAAATCCATGCACCGATTGGCAGCAACATTCTCCCATTTCGACTCGGACAACCTGCTACAGGAAGAATCCGATGGTCTGTAGTGGCTCTTTCCGGTCGTTTCTTATTTGGGGGTGGGGGCTGTTTTGGTTCCCCGGGTGAGCAGAACGGCAACCATCACCTTGTTTGGGAGTAAGGAGTCAATCAGCAAATCACGGCGTCATGATAAGACCTCAATTGAATATGATCGTTTGTCATTTCGTTCTCGTTTCTTTTGGCTGCTCCACGATACGCTGCCACCCGGCACGGCAACTCGTGTTTTTTCTCTCATGGGCCATGAGCGTGAATCTCTCGCGACTACTACCGGATTGGTGCTGTTGCGCATAGCAGCCGGCTATTTCATTGCATCGGGATGTAGACTAGGCAATACCGTGCTTAGGACATGCGTTTCTCACTTGACTGCTGCACAGTCCACCGAGGTCAACAGTAGTTGATCTATTCATTCGGGTCTGCACTGAAAAAGCAGTCCAGTACAAAAGTAATGCCCCCCCCCCCCCAATTTTTTATGGAACTAGTGGTATGTATCTCGGGTTGCGGGACAAGTAAAATGTGACCTCTCGGCAGCGTTGCCACGGTCACGAACAGTCTTTCCTGGTCAGCCATCAGCGCGGACGAGCGAGGCAAGTGTGGCAGCAAAACGCGCTGATAAACACGTCGTCACTGCTTTCCCAGCGCGTGCTGTTCAGTCCGTAAAGGCACATGGCTCGCCCCATGGCCATCGTCCTGTCTCATCTGCTGGACGATATTTTCTCTGACAGTCCTCCCGAGAACTTATTGCTGTGAGATGCTATCTCTTTGGTGTTGAGGGTGCTCATTCCGGCTAAAGGTATCATATCGACAGCTACGGGGAATTGAGTAGTCAGTGGATCAAATCGTTAACTGCTGACTCGAGTGCCGATGCCAATATGTGTCGACGTTTAACGACCGTTACAATGAGTAAAGACCAGTTAATACTGGCGAACGAAATCGAGTGTCATACATAACAAGTCGTAAATAGCAGGAGCAAAATAAAGGTTACAGTTTCCATGAGAAAACCAAAAAACATACAACACCAGGTATTCGCTGGTCGTCACCGACCCAACTACTAATCCGGCCCTCACTGGCTTATCTATGGGAGAGCGGACGGGATCCCGAGTTCTCCAGTGGGTATGGTCGTATGTGACCGGATGTCTCACAATTGGCACTATAAACCTATGTTCATGAGTATCTGTGTCTTGCCATCATGACCGTATTGTGTCAGAAGCTACAGCCAAGAGAGTAAAACACTCGCATAGTGATAGCACGCATGGCGACTTGCCATCAGCCAAACCATTAAATAGGCACTGGTGATCTTTGGGTTAATTCTAAACGCAGAGTCGACGTCCATGTAGTCTTGGAAGCTGTCATATTTGAATGTGGCCGACAGACAGCTACCAGCCTGCTTTATGCTCGGCCGGTATGGGGTGCGGGACCTTCCCTCGCTCTTTATCATGGTTCAGGTTCTTTTGGTATGGAACGTTCGTCTGGCTGCTATTGGCGTTTTTCGCGGTCAATGAGCAAGCCCACCCTCGAACCCGGGCGTTGCTGGCAAACGAGACGTCGAGATAGGCCTCACATCGGGCGCACGCATCGAAAAGCCGGCAGAGTAACCACGGCGAGATTACTTTTAGACACTCTGGCAAAGTACGTACAGATCATTCCGTGAAAAGTAAAGCAGATCACACCGTGAAGAGCTGCAGTCGGTCTGCCAGCACATGCATACATACCTAGCTCAGGAAAGATGTGGGAGGTGGGAAGGGTTTATACGGTGACTAAAGTTGGTCGTGTTCTTGTTAGGTCAGGGGGCGCGGCAGCAACAGCCGGCAAACGACTCGGGGGGCGGGACAGCTCGTCCTGCTGGTCGTGGGTTCGGGGTCCGACAGGAAATCTTTTGGGATGGTGTCGCACTTTGGACGGAACGACCTACCATTCTACGACGCTGACGAGCGACTGTCAAATCTGTCTTTGGCCCAGGGAGATGGGAATGCCCGGATCAGACGATGATTGCGAAATAAACGTGGCTGAACTGGGCCGTGGCTGGCATGTCCAGCTCGCATCTTGCCATTGTTCGGGACTTGATCCTCATCGAGAACGCCATCGTGTGAAATAGCAACGCGTCTAACTTCCGGCCCCAACGCCGCCGGCGGTAATGTGAGCCAAGTGACCCGACAGTCTTGGGACGCCGAGTCCACGAACGCCCATGGCGGTCTTGGCCGGAGCGAGCCGTACTAGAAGCTATTTCGAGCCGCAAGCCAGTCCCGAAGGGGTAGTTGATGGCAGGCGCGAGCGCCACCAATCGCGACATTGAGAGCGCTAGAAGGCACGCCCCTTCGCCCCCTCGCGCGGGCACTGCCAGGTCTATCCATCACGGCGTGGGCGATCGGTCCCGGCTCCGGCCCAATGGCGGCAGGCAAGTCAAGGTGACGAGAGAGGGCTGATGGGCTGCAAACAACAAGCGTCTCGGCACATGGGATGCTCATGTAAGGACAGTCCCTCACTCCTGCCTTCTCATCCTTCTCCTCCTGCTCCTGGTATCCAAAGCCTAAATCGCAACAGACTGACATTGTCTCGTGTATTTTGAGGCAGCAGAGCGTCCCAGGCAACCTGAATGCCTTGGAAGAATGGCTTGGAACCTTCACCCGGTGGCCTTGTTTCAACGACAACCTATCAAAGAGAACTAGGCACGGTGCTAGTGGCATATTGGAGACAGTTGGTCTCAAGTAGGTCGGATGCCTCAGTATTTTGGTTTTTTGACACCAAAAAAAAAGGGGGTATACTAAGCCCCTCTCAGGCAAGAGAGACGTGATGTGTAGGGGAAGGGCAGATAGATGCAGGCGCAAAACTGGCTGCTCGATCACGCTGGCAAAGACAGCTGCCACGAATCGTCCGTATCGTGACAATCATGGCCGAGAATTAGCACGTGCAGCTGCGGGAAAGCGGGATCCAGCGGTTGTGATAGCGGGTGATGGAGGAAGAGGAAGACACCTGCGGCAATGGGTATGCGTGGGTGCGTGTTGTGTTGGAACCTCTTCAAAGCAATGACAGAGGGTATCCATAACAGCGGTCGGTGGTTGATGGAAGTGGGAATGGTGAAGAAAGTCGTCAAGGGCTGATTAGCCAGGATGCAACGTGGAAAGCCTAGAGAGCGGGCAGTGCAGGGAACTGAACAGGGGTTCGATGGACCACTCGCATCTCTGGGATTTTTTGGGGTGGAGATCAGACGATGCGGCTGATGGAACAAGATCGACCAGCCCCTCACCCCTCAGCGCCCTCTGCTGGGCTCCGTGTGCCCACCCCGATTGTCGTCTTGTTGTTCTGGAAAAAGGGGGAAAAAGAAAAAAAAAAAAGGCCAACGCGATGAGAAACGCGGCCAGTCAACGAGTCGTTGTTTGGTCGAATTGGTTGTGACCTTTGAGTGTGAAGAAGGGACAGGGGACAGGGATTCCTCGGCTTTCATGTCATTGACAAGTGAAATTCCCATCACTGCCGGACTCGACGACCCAAGGGTCCTGTCCAGCGTATGGACGGTGGCCTTACATATCGCTGTAGCCGGGCCGATTTAGAGTTCTTGCCTTGTCCTACACTAATTAGTACGGATACACTAATACAGTACAGCCCGTGTGCTGCCGCGGAATCGCTCCCACCAAAAGGACGAAAGTTGACAAACGGCCCGGGCTGCCATGCTGTGCGGTGCTGCCATGCAATGTGTAGGCGTCTTGGTTAGCGGGACTTCTTTGTTGGAAAACACCATTGCCACGAGACATGGCGAGGCTTGGGCTTCAGCCTGCGCGGGATTTCCTCACCGGGGCGTTTAGTTAAAGTGACATCCTGCGTGATCATAATTCAAAGCACGGCTGGCTGGTGGCTGGCGACAAGTTCAAACGATTTTTGATATTCTTTTTGTTATTTTTCCCCTTCTCTTTTGGCTTCGATTCTTACTCGGCCGCCCCGAACACGTGCCTTGAAGTACGAATATATACCGCATATGCCATGCCAACGACTCTGAGATGCTGGTCGTGATATTCTTGTTGGTGCAGGTCATGTGTTTATACGGTACAGTTGTCCGCCGTTCCATGCATATATACATGCACACACACATGCGCATATCTTACGGATACAGAGAAGGGTACCTAAGGTACATGCAGCCTGTGAACGATTTCCTGGTACCGACGTCGCGACTCGAGCCTAAAACGGTTTCGCTCCTCGACATAGGTATGCATGCGTTAGGCATGCACATGAATAGTGTGAGCACTGAGACGAGCCATCACGGTCACCTGCAGTCAGACGCATACTGACGCAGTACCTTCCGACCTTCTACTGGCGTGAGACCACTGACACTTTGGTCCCCCCCTTGTCGAAGAACACAAGAAAAGAAGCAGAAAAGTCTGGCCATCGACTGGGAGCACTCCTAGGTATTACAGAATTGGAGAGCCAACAAGCGCGGGTAGCTTCTCTGCAGTGAATGTATCTTGGGACAATGTAGGTATACGCCCATAAGCAGGCAGGTATCACCCGACTGTGAGTGTGTGGAACAACAACTGCCACCGACGGCTACCCAGGATGGATCAGGCAGGGATTGCTGCAGCCCCTAACGTTTGTTTTAGTCTACCTGTCAAGCCTGCGCCGCATCGGCGCTTTTGTTTCTTGCGATGATAGGTACGGAATTGGTGTGTGGTCCTGAGAAGGAGTGGCCCACGATGGACGAAGAGAAGAACAATCACTGTATCCATAGGCCATTGCAGACTCATAGTAGTAGTATACACTAGCGACCTGGTATTAGTACGGATACGCTTCATGGAGCGCAGGAGATCCGGGGCCCCTGTTCCACAGCGGCGCGGCAGGGGTTCGGACGCAAAACCAGACGAGCAAATCGCATCCACTTGCTGGCCGGCAGCCCGGATAACGGAATATTGCCCGTTACAAAACATCCCGAGGCAGAGGCAGAGGAAGAAGGCATCGTGGCCGGGTTGTAACTTGTAGGGGGGGCTTCTCCACTGAGTTCTGGGTTATGGGTCCCGGTTGGAGCGCGCCCTGGGTCACGGTGGGTGTGTTCAGTCGAGCCGCCCCATCCCAATCCAAAACGACTTGCGGGCCGAGGGTCGCAGAGAGCACGGAGGTTGTCGAACAGGGGCTCCTAGCTTGACGGCGGGAATCTGATTCTGAGCACCGCAAGAACCAAGAGAGTGAGAGCAAGTTGGTGCATCCGTACGTGGTACTAACATGTATCCGTGTGCATGACGCATGTAGCGTATCCATACGTAAACCGCGAGAGAAAACAAGAACGCGAGACAGCATCGACTTTTTTTGACTGGCCGTGGTTTGTCTGGACTCTGAATTTTATCTGCTTCTGTCCGCGATTGGATCCTGAGAATGAGAGTTGCAGTGTGAGGTGCAGGCCCCTGCAGCCATCTTACCAGCCATTAAATTCGTTTCCACTGTCCGGCCGCACGTCCATTCCCGGCGCGGCTCGCGATTGGGTTGTGAGCCGGTTGACAGGTGAGGCAGGCGTGCGCAAGAGGATGACTCGATCAAACTAAATACCGTTACAGTCTGTCAGCTTGACATGCTATCGATGTCCACGTCCATGTCCAGAGAGTTGAAGTAAAGTTGCCTGATGAGTTGAGCTAGGTAGCTGACTACGTGCTATGTGCCTCGCTGTGCGAGAACGAGGTGGCGCTCTCGGTAGTCGGGACTCGAATCCAGGATGATCGAAGACGGGCAGCACCGAGATGGCCGAATGGTCAGTCATTTCGACACAAAAAAAAAAAAGCAGTCATTTCTTCCACCCAGGCGCTCATCCTGGCGGGCGCCAAAATCCATCAACCTGTTGGCACTCTCAGGCCGGACCTAGACCAGACCGGCAGATTAGATATGGAAATGATGACTGACGGGGGTTGAGGCGTTGGCATGCGAAACCTGTCATCTCGGTCCCATCTAACGTCGTCTGATGGCACGACGACGTGACGGCGGGGATTCGAGGATGAAGCCAATCCGCAAGGTGTAGAGTCAACAGTGCAGTCATTGTCATGGTCATGGTCATGGTCATGGTGTATCTCCGTAATACGTAGGTACCATTGGGTCAAAGATGGAATCGAAAGTCAAAATTCACAGACCAATGTAGGTATCTATCTATTTGTAGCAACTGCTGCTGCCCAGTGTCAGGTTCCATTTCGCTGGGAAGCTGTGGAGCAAAGTATGAATACCCACTCCAAGTATCCGTACCTAGGTAGGTACCTAACCTCACTGACCTAAAGACCTCAGGTACCTAACACGACTACGGAGCACTACCGTCTACGTACCTAGATACACAAGTCTTTGCATGGGGCTTGGGATCGCTCTTTTCGCATCCAGAGAAGGACGCGGAAGATTTTTTTTTCTAGCACTATCTAATTTTTGTTTTATTCCCTCTCCCCTGGACAACGTATCGGAGAGGAGACGACGGGCGCTGCGACAGGGAATCGGCAGCACTAGACTCAGGCAGTGGGGTGACAGGAGCAGCTGGTGTGTGTAGTCATTGGTCGATGCAAGGGCCCTCGTTCCCCTGTTGCTCATTTATGTATGTACTCTTATGCATAAAGACAGTATATATGCAAGCACACGGCAGCGATCTTCGGATTGCTGCAATCCCCGCATTAGCCAGGGGACCTTCCCAAACTCTGCCGGGATCCACCCTTGTTGTCCAAATCTGCCTTTCCCCTTTGGGACATTCTTGCGAAACGTCCCTCCTCCTCTGCTGGACTCCACGTCTACGTCCACGTCCACGTCCACGTCGTTCCTCCCTCAGACCTCACCTCACGCACTTTGACCTTGACACTTATCTGTCTTTTTTTTCTCTGCTCGTTTCTCCTCCTCATACTAATCCTCTCATCGTTTTCCCTGCTACTAAGCTACGTACCGACCGGCTGAAGTAACGCAGTACCAGCCAGACACCGCACCCGGGGCCCCCGTCCCACGGCGGATTCAAGTCAATTGAAACATGTTCTATCCACTCGGTCTGGTCGCCCATGCCCGGGGTCCCAAACCTCTCCAATGCCTGCGGCTGGCTGTCTCTTAGATGCTCTCTCTCTTTGCCTTTGCTGCTTGTCCCAGGACCAAATGGAATGAAAGTACGGGGTACGACCCTCCCGCAGGGCCTGCCACCAGGGTCGTGGGTATCCGGTATCTATTCCTTTCCTTTCCTTTCCTTCTCTTCTTTCCCTTCTCCTGCTGGGTTGCATGCTGCCCAGTACTTCTCTCTCCCGTTGCCAGCTTGTCTCATCTTCGTCTCTGTCATATGTCGTGTATTCGACGCTTGTCGTATTAGTCCTAGAAAAGTCTCTCCCATCCACTGGTTTTCCTTACCTTTAGTCTCTCGCTTTCTCTTTCTCGACTTTAGCCTCCACTCCTTTCTCTCTCACTTTTTTTTTTCTTAATCCCGCTAGTGTAGCCGCCCGTCTACCTAGTTCCTTGGGGGGCGTATCTACGACTCTGCTCTCTCCTTCGTTGTCGTCCGGTCCGAGTCGTGGCCAATATCAAGACTCCATCCTCGCCTCTCCAACCAAATTCAGAACGGGTCCAGCCAATGTACCTTTCATCCTACGTATACACACGACACGTACCAACCAAGACCCAGGCTGCATCTTGCTTCGCCCTCGTCTTGCAGGCGGCTTCTGCGAGTTAATGTAGATGCCCCCCTCCCCGCCCAGTTGGCTCCATCGCATCCCCGTCCCGGCGCCCGATCCATCCTGTCGTCCTCCACCTTGACCTCGTCATCCTCCGCTTCTCTCCTCGTCGGCGCTACTCTCTTCGCTTCCGTCCCGCAGTTGCCACACGGCTAGTTAGCTGCTGCTGGCTTGCTTGGGTCATCTAACTGCACCCGCTCGTGACATTATCCGCAAACAGATTAGCCTCGTCTGTCAACAAGCGGAACATGACTTCGGACCATTCAAGCTGTCTTCAACAGTGCAACGTTTTCGCATTTGATGGAACCGTTGATAAGACCCTTACCTCCCCCCTCTTTCCCAGCCGTGAGGTTTCTTCACCCGTCCCGACCTTCCCCAGACCCTTCACATCTCTTCCCTGACTCTCTCCTGCCTCTCCATGTGGAAGCGCCACTCGTTGGCGAATGGCTACCGCATCCTCCCTCCGTTCACCACCTAAAAAATGGTCCTTGAATGACCTCAGCTCCGAACTGCTAGCTCTCATCTTCGAGCAGGTACGCCAACCCTCTTCCCTTCTCCCCTAGTTTGGTTCGGTCAGGACCTCCGCATGTTGTTCGGGCTCCTCGAGTGCTTCTACTGACTGACGCCTCGCAGCTTCGAGAGATTGACGGTCGTGCAGTAGCTGCTGCCCGGTGCTTGTCGAGACGTCTCGATGCCATCGCGACACCTGTTACATATCACACCCTGTTCCTCAACGAACGTATCGTAGCTCCAGACACCGAGTCACGGTACCCCAATCTTCTGCGCCACGTGTCTACCTTCACCAATCATGTTGTCGTGCGGAGTGACCTGGATCCTGACGGCATTCGGAGAGTGCTGGACCGCGTCCAGCGGCTGAAAACCGTACGGTATGTTGATCACGAGCTTTGGTTGGGACCATGCGAGCCTGCTAACGGTTCCCCAGATGGCGCTACGTCGATGCCGAGTTCAGGACAGGACGGCTCTGGCTACCTTCGGACGTGTTGAATCCGCAGCAAACCCGCTTCAATGGCACCAAACTCTTCGTTGAGGATCTCCCGTTGCGAGAATTTGAGGGCCAGCTACGGGATACCTATGTTCGCGCGATTCCGACAGACTTGCTGGTGTCACTAAAGTTGGCCAGTCCTGCGCCGCCGCTCACCACACGACTGAACTCACTGAAACAGCTTCTCCTTCTATCACGACGCCTCGAAACATTTCACTACGAGGACAAAGGCCAAGGAACAAACTTCAAGTTTTCACACGGCGAGCGAATGCCGCCTCTGAGGGATTTCGTTCTCAAGTCCTATGACTGGAATCACTCCAAAGAGGAAACCCTGGCTTACTGGGACTTCACTCGACTCGAATCACTCGACTTGATATCTGTTCCTGTCTTCAACTTCCTGTCATCTGTTGACTTCACCCACTTGACGGGGCTACGACGGCTACACTGCGAAGACTACAGCGCCCACCTGGTAGATAAGCGGCAGGAGGCGACCGGAGGCATGTATCTGTTGGTGGCAAACAACATTAAGGCCTTGCAGACTCTCAGCATCACATGCCACATTCAACTCTTCCCATTGGACGGCATCCTGAGGCATGGGGGCTCACTAGAGGTGTTGCGCTTCCGGGACCACGTTGGATTTGCGGAAGAGGACAGGCGATGCCCGACGCTATGGGCCGAAGACATTTCGACCCTTGCAATTGGTCTGCCGTACGTCCACACACTCGAGCTCGATATGGACGTGGCCCTTTGCGATCCGTCTGAATTTCTTCGTGCCATCTGCAACTTCCGAAGCCTCCACACCCTCACACTACACGTCCAGACCGTCTTACATGCCCTCGAAGTTGTCCACCCCGGCATGGACCGCGACTACGACGCCGCGCTGCGCACTTTCCAGTTCTTACTGCGCGAAAAGCAGCAGGCTAACCCTAATCTGCCTTGGAAGCGAATCACTATTAATGTCGGCGGTTGGCGTAAAGTCATGGTTCGTCGGTTCAGCGCTGCCTGGCGCCGGCAGAACGAGAACGGTGTCTACGCGGAGAGGTGCTTCGTCTTGGAGAGGAACGAATACGCTCAGATGATATACCGCGAGGAAATGAGCGTCGAAGGGCGCTCGTCGACTCCCACACCCGACCCACCGACGCCTAACATGGATACCGACTATGAATGAAGGGAAGGCGTCTGAATCGGAAAGTTGCAGAGGCTGAAAAGTAGAGAGCACATGCTAAGTTCAACCAAAATGGTTGGTAACGGGGTAGACAGATGGAGCAAAATCACAGAACCTTCCGGTGTCGGCGCACAGTTAGAGACTGACCATCGACCGCACTCTAATCTTAATGATATCCACGATTTTCATGACCATAACCAGAATTTCGGACTGCCAGTCGTCAACGGCTTGGCTATCTGCGACTTCGACTGGTCGTCATACCATCCAAAGCACGGGATGTGTAGTTCGTGGGCAACGCCCAGACTTGAATTGCATGACGTGTCACAACGAGATTTAGAACGCGCTCTCAGGGAAGGCATGGTTCGCGAACCTTCGGCCTTGGCCGGCCGGCCCCGAGGCGCAAGTAACTCGCCATATTTGGCGGGGTACACAATGTTCAAATACCGTCGGTGTGTTTTCCGAAATTCTGCCCAAGAGCCGCTTGCCCCTCCGCCCCGGCGTGATATCAGGCGGCAGCTCGCGTGAACCGCGACGCATCCTACGGCACGATGAAGAAGTAGCCAGCGGTGTATGGATGCGGAACCACTTCCCCGGACACCCCGGTTGTCGCCTCCCCTGTCAGTGATGGGCATGGCTACGCTATGTCATCCCCCCCACACAAGGTCGCTAAGTTTCGGTGAAACTGTCAGCTTGAAGATCACTCACCGAAGATCACCGAGCAGAAATTTCCTCACCTGGGTAGGTCAGACTCGACACGTGTGGGGCTGCTACGGAGCACGATGCGCAGCAGGCTGATTATTGATAACACGATCTTCTTTTTTGGTCTCCAGAGGGGCTACTTGCTAGTTTTTATGGCTCATTAGCAATTTTCAGTACCGGGGAAGTACTTTATATTCAACCAAAGATGATGATGTCGGTGTGCCTGATTGCCAACTACCGTGGTGCCCCGGGCAGTACACCGGAGTTTAGAAATGGATATCGCTTGTTCGTGAATGGTTTCTTCATGTCCTCTATACAGATCCAGCGGAGAAGTTGACAAAATTCCAGGCCGTCCCAAGGAATCGGTATCGAGGAGTAAACTAGGCAGGTCGTGATCTGGAGTCTGGAGGATAGTGGGCAATGGGCATCTTGGCTTCATGGAGACGCTACTGACCCATCATCCAGCCTCTGATCCCTCCGTTAAGATCTCCATTCTCTCGTCGTAGATAAAGACACATACTGCGGTAGAAATAAAAGCGCGAAACGACGGGAGCCATGCTTACCGCCTGGAGATAGATGTTGGAATGCGGAAAATGACGACAATTCCAATTGCGGGAAAGACATCTCAGCAGGTCTGCTTGGCCGTCCTTCGTTCCTTGTCACGAATACCTGTCAGTATGCCACATTTCGCCGTAGACCAACACTTAGATGCTCGTAGCATAGGCATCATCAACCGGGCACCAGCGGCTTCTTGTGGTTGACTACCACATTATTCTCCTAGTACCGCACACTGACAAGAAGTTTGAGATATCTTCTCTCTCTGGCTGGACGCCTTCCCCCTGGCTAGAGCCCCCAACTTTTGAAGGAAATGGCAGAGGTAAGTCGTCTCTCGAGTGTCAAATTGAGCGCTAGGCTGCGCCTGTGCACTCATTCCGCAAGCCGTGAACGATCGAAGTCCCGTGACCGATCACTAGTCAGACTTGGCTGCCATTCATGAAAGCATTTGCTGCGGTGTGACTCGGCGAGAATGCTAGTAACAGCTGCTGTGATAGTTAAATTGGTTCAGCGGCATGTCTCAGAAGGATACCGGGGGTCGGCCGAGAACAACTTATCGTCATTGCCTGAAAGTGGTCACTGTGAGACACTTCCCGGGAGTCTGGTCGAGCCTGGTTGTTGCCAAGGGCAAAGAGGAATGGCTTGCAAGACATGTTCCAGCCTCGTTGCTGTTGCTGACTTCCGACAACCCCGGATACATGGGAATACGTCTGGCATTTTATTTGACAAATTTGTCCGTCTTGACTGAAATTCGAGCGGGTGACACAGTGTTGGTCAGTCAACAGATTTCCTTGGGTTCGTAATCTGAGTCAACCCTAACCCTGGAATCAATCAAGAATGGGTGTTTGAAAAGAAGAAAGTCGTATTCGAGGCACTCGGTGTAGAAATCTGTGCAGGCAGCAGGTGGAGGGGCTTACCAAGCTCCTTACCCCTCGTCTTCTTGTACCCGTCAAGTCCCAGACAACACGCGGCCAAGAGATTTATTGGATCCAATAGAGACTAGCCGCAAACGACTATTTCAGATAACGCCTGTGGCTACCCGGTACCGGAAGAGTAGCCCGTCCGAACAATTTTTGTTCTTTTCGGGCAGAGTCCAAGATGACTCCGGCTCAGTCGCTCGGACCAGAGCTGGTTTTGCGCCTATTCCCACTGCCTTGCAGTAACATCAAACAGCCTCGTCGGGACGTAGGAACCCGAACACTTGAGCACTTCATAAGTTCATCATGCAAGTTTCAATGAGCGTATTCATCGTTAAAATCTTGGCCTGGATGTCGACACCGTTCAGGAGGTACAGAGCTGTAGAGCGTTGATGTTCGATGCATTCCCCTCTGTAGTATCGACGCCTTGAAAGGCTCGCAGCCGCATTCAATCTTTGGCTTGCAGCCGGTCTCTCGGGCAAGGCGAGAAAAGAGCGTTTTCCAAACGAAACTAATGCCATTGCTCAGCATGGTTGTGCTCAATCACGGCCACTTGCATCGCTTTCCGGATGATGTCAACGGAGCAGTATCAGGGGGCGGACAAAGTGAAGGACAGGGACAGTAACAATTGGGCAATATCCAGGAATGCACATCATTATAAGCAACTTATTAATGGGGATAAAGAAAGGTATCCACCAGCCGAACGCGTGTGGTTCAAGGGAGCATTACTTCGGCTGATAGTGTTGGAAGGGATGTGTGCATCACGGCGATCTGTCTCAGAAAGACTGATTGTTTGCGGCATGGGCGGGGAATCATCCCGAGTCCAACTTGTCTCGACATTGATTCAGTCTAGAATCGAGGGTCAAAAGTCCCCCAGGCCGGGGCAACGTCCCGTGTTCGCAAAGCAGCCGTCATGCCAGTTCATAGGGTGGTAGAATAATGACCTAGAATGTGCTATCTGGCATCGAAAGGGGGTGAGAACAGATGGAGTGGGAGAGAAAACTGCGGCTAAAAGCAGCACCCAACGTGTTTGTATTCGGCGTGTGTTCAAGGCAAGGGGCATGCCAAGTAATACAGTCAGACACGGCACTGCACTGAACGAAACATTCCTATGAATTGATGTCTTGTTACATTCCTAGTACCTTTATCAGGAAGAGTCATGAAGATGATGAGACGGACCTCGAAGGCATGTTCGGACGCAATGTAGAGCTAGCCTTGCCGCTGTCAACGAGTCGAACCAAAGGTTAGCTTTGATCTGTGCAAGCCGATGGGTAGACAACTGGTCCGTACAGTCCCGAGAAGTGAGGTCAAGCGCAGTCAGGGGCAACCCAGCTAGCTGTTCCATCGGCAGGCATGAGATGTTACTGCTTTATGGCGGCTGTCATGACAAACTTCCCTATTTCCCCCGCGAATCTGTCTGCCCTTTTTCGTCCATCCGCTATTTCGTTGCCTACTTGGCGCTGCAGAGGTGCTACTTTTCAGCAATGCTATGGGGGGCTCAAAATCGTAGCGCCGCCGTTTTCAGTCAGCAAGCCTCATTCCATCCCTTCATTCATCGTCTCGCCCTGGCCCTCTTCTCACACCCCCTCCAAGCTAACTTCCGTGCCCCCGTTATCCTCTTGATACACCTCTCATGCGTCGGATTCGTATTCTTCCAGCCTCTCCTATCCTCCGCCTCGGTTTTGGGACCAAGCCGTCTCTCATGACCCGGTGATGACGACACTGCTGTCACTTCCGTTCAACACCAACACATATCTGTGAAAACCTTCGTCCGGAAAGGAGTATACCGTAGGGATCAGGTTTTCGGCTGCACAAATTGTATTCACCCGTCATACTGTCGTCGAGGCACCGGTGACGGACTGCAAGAAATCTTTCACAACCACACGGGGCGCTACGGACGCCACGTTGCTGACAGTCTGACGCCTGGGTGAATCACAGTTTCATGGTGTTGATAGTAACGAACGTTTTTAAATCGGTACAGCCAAATACTAGCTGCGAGATAGAGCAATGTGAAACAAGCTGACATCTTACAATGTACCTCATCATCCGGTAGTGAGTAGACACACCATCCCCAATTCGTCCGACCAGTTGGGCAGACAGACGGAGCTCATGCGGACATTTCTCGATGTTGACGAGGCAGAGCTGCGGGGCGAGGTAGGTATGTAATGGCCAGTTCGCATCGAGGTAAAGGGTCCTTTTTATCGCAGAAATTTATCCAGCTCTATTGCTTTTCTTCGTATTACTCTTCTCACTGCTTCCTTCCCAAACGTGGTTGTCTATTTCATCAGGTATCCAAAATCTATCGTCGGCCACAACCCATCCTACTACGAAAACAAAGAGAATTGGTGGAAGTGACAGTTCTTGTGAGTTAGTGTTGGGCCGCAAAGCCGGGCGATCCCGTCAAACCCGTTCCGTAGTGTCAGATAGCGCATCTGTCTCAGTTTCGCTTCCTCACCTCTTGTCTTCCAGCCGAAAAGGGCTATCATTACGCCGCCATCGTTGACCCCAGGTGCTCGGAGAGCCGGTTGCCGGGTTGCTTTCCAATCCAGTATTGATAGCCTGCATTTTCGTCCGGCATGCCGACCTAGAAGCCTCTTCATATCTGCCATCCAGGGTCTGAGCTGGGAAAGAGAAGAGACCGGCTCTCGATGCTCTTGCTACTGCACGGTAAGTAATGACTCGACCTGTCCTGTCCATCCCAACGCTTTAAGGGGAAATAAGAATGTATACAGGATGGCTCGTCTACTATTTTGCTGCGGGAGGAAGTCAAGACTGAACCGCCCAAAGTCTACCCATAGTTGTGACAAAAAGACCACTTCCAAATGCTGCTTTTCAAGACATCCTCCGCACCAACAAGAGATGACAGAACACCTCACTACACGAAAATTCGAGTCGATATAGTTTCAACGGAGAAAGTGACCGGAGAACATCCCCTCCCCGCCCCCCCTCCCCGCCGCCCCCTCTCCTCCCTTCCAGGACCTCCTCATGACAGAATTGATTCCCGTCTCTGTGCGTTCGCACGTAAGAGGGTCGTCGTCGCACCCCCGCCCACTGCTGCGCAAGCCCGACAGTCCCAAGTTGCCTAGCGCTATCTGCAAAGAGTCGGATTGCTGTGCGTGGCCGTGTGTACTTGAGAGACTGCCTGCCGCCTGTGGAAGGGGGTTTACAACCGCAGACACATGGGCCAAGCATCTCATGTTCGAGCACTTCCGCCTCCATGTGCACTAACCTTCGTCTAAGCTGGATCTATCAAGCACAGACTGGTTAGCAGAAAAAGCCGCCCGCTTGCTTTTGGCCTAGTGCTGGATCAGAACCATACACACCGCGCCCATGTCGTTCGAACGGCCTCCGCTCTTAGTGTTCTTCTCTCACCCCTTCTTCCTCGCCCGTGAGGGGTCGCTGTCTGCTCGTCGTAAGTAGTATTTACGCCTGGATATTTCCAAAACTGACAGGGCTCGTTGGTCGCCATTGGCTTTATCCATCCCGAGTGGTTCCCCGCTCATATCATTCCAAGCCATGTAGGCGAGCGAACAACGTTGCGGTCTGCGCGTTGAGCGTGACGTAAGTATACTTGAGGTTCCTTGGGCCACAGTGCTCAAAATCGTCCACGGCTTTCTTCTCTGGGTTGGCCCTCGTCCCAGATCCCATGCCCTCCTCTCCCATCCCCGTTCTCCCCTCCCTTCTCCTGTAAACGCCGCCCCTTCCCCCCCTCCCCTTGCCTTGGCGTGCTCTCGCGCTCTAGTAACCAGGATCAACCCGATTCTGAATACCTGGGAGCGTTGACTGCGGAGAGGGGCTCCGAGGCCCGGGCCATGCTGTCTCTCTGGCTCACTCAAACCGTCCGTTACCCACCCCCCTCCCCTCGGGGGAACAGGAGAAGTGCGGCTAGCGTTCAGGGACCCGAAGCCGTCCCTCTCTTTCTCTCTGGTCCCAAGTGGCCGCTCGAGTCTTGTCCTCCGCCCAAAGTACCTACCTTGACCCGGCTTGCCTCCCACCGCGTGCCTGCGGTCGAGAGAAGGCAATCGTGCCGCCCCCTGGCCCCCCGATCTCACGAGAAGAACGACGCACGCGTCTGAGTACGGATGCCGTCTCTCAATACTACGCACAGAGGGTGGAACAACAGTTGTTAATTTTATGTGGGCCAGTAAAATTTGAATCACGCAGATCCAGATGACCTTTCTCTCTCTTTCTCTCTGCCTTTTTTATTTTTCTCTTTGTGTTCTAATCCCTCTGTTTTCTTGCCTATTGTTTGCCACCCCTCGGACCTCTGTCGCCCTTACCTGGTGACGTTGGATTTCTTTGTCTGCGCTGCGTCTTTGTTCTGAATTGGCAGCCTTGGTGCTACCGGCACCGCTGACTGCTCTTTGTTCGAGTCCCCTGAGTCATCCCCTTCCCGCCCCCCCCCCCCCCCCCCCCCCCCCCCCCCCCCTTCCTCCCTTACCTTTCCCCTTTTGGTCTGTCATTGTTGTCATTTTCCTACCACCTCTTGTTGCCCTTCAGAGTCGGATTCGGTTGCTGGGTTGTCTTACCATGCCGTACAAAGCAACCTCGCCGGCCGGCTGTTGACTGAAGGGGTGGGTGTGTACTCTGTGTGTAGGCACGCCCTCTGTTCTTACTCTCTTTTTTCCCCCATCCATCAAGTAAAGATAAAAATGAAAAAAAGAGAGAGAGCGAGAGGAAGGAAAGAATAGAGGCGCAAATATAGGCATGGGCATATCCACACGGAGGAAGAGGGGAAATAAAACGAATAGAAGTAAAATGTCAGTTCTGTTACAGAGTAGTTGAGTTATAATAGCGTTACTGCTGGTGCCATTGGGTCTGCCAGCTGAGACCAAGGAACAGGATACAAGAGGAGCTCTCTGGCATGCCCGCTAAGATGGCACGACCAACAGCCAGCTGGGTAGAGACGTAGGCAGTTCCCGGAACTTTGGCGGCATAGGTCTGGCCCCAAACCCTGGTTGGACTGGGCTGTTCATTAGGGTGAGCTGCCAAACACATACGCGCACACTCGCACCAACGTGCCGCTGCTTGTCTCCCGTCCTCCCTTTCGGCTCTCACATCGGGCCGTGGGTACAACCGGGGGGCACACGGCTAGGACAATGCAATACAGCATGCATTTCACGGACAGGAGATGAAGGGCTGGTTGGCAACGAACGAGTGGATTCTGGCTCGGCTTGATCGTGACGATGACAACCATGACGGCGATGGAGATAAGATTGTTCAGTGACGAGGTATGTATGCTACATGCGACCGTCATCCTATTACATCTTTTGTCTTTCGTCTTGGCCAGAACCCTTCCATCCACGCTCTCATTACACCTAATCGTGGTTGTTTGCATGGCCTCAAAAACATGAATAGATAAAATCCATAATAGAAAAGTGAGGACAAGAAAAGTGCAGTGTTTCAGAGCCCTCGCGGGGCCATTCGGTATTTCTGCGAAAAGGCAACACAGAAAACAAAGAGAAGAAGGGAGAAGAACATATCAAAATAAAATGAGTACACCGCAGGAGTGATATCTTTGCCGCCCGACCGTCTCGCTCGCGCGATTTCATATCGTAGTAATTTCCAGGTTTTGGGGTAACAGATGGTTTGCGAATGGTCATGACTGCTCGCAGAAAGTGCGCATGATAGCCGGATAAAAAGAGAACAAGTAGTAGAGAGGATGAAAATCAACAACAGACGTATGCCGTGAGGCAGACCAATCTTAAACTTCCTTTCCGTCGGGGAATGACTGTGCACGAAAAGAAATCAGGGAGGGAAAATAAGGTGAAAAGAGAAAATGAGAACCCCTATGCCCTGCTCAACCAAGCAAAATACCTCCCGCCGTTTCCCATTCCCCCTCCACCAAACACCAGAAGAAATAAACCAAGACGATGCCAGAACCGTTCGGCTGGTGACGGTGCTTTTCTCCCGGAAATCTGTTCTCGCTCGTCTCCTTTTGTCGAAGCAAAACCACCTCCCATTCGCTCCTAGCTCATGCCGAAAAAAAAAAGAGTTCGTTCCGCTGATCAGTTCCAGACTGGAGCATATACAATTCCTCG
Organism: Colletotrichum musae; assembly: GCA_027406025.1. NCBI lineage: Eukaryota > Fungi > Ascomycota > Sordariomycetes > Glomerellales > Glomerellaceae > Colletotrichum > Colletotrichum musae. The sequence continues at coordinate 1,860,738 of JANVYC010000001.1, read as the reverse complement.
TCGTCCCTGGTGGGAAAGGGATTCGGCCGCGATCGCTCTCTGCAAAGCGAGAAGGTGAGAATGAAGTCCTCCCGCAATCGTCTGGTTCCCAGTCTCCGAGGCCAGATTAGGTAGAAGGCTACGGGTTCTTTTGCGCCAGAGACTGAAGGGCGGTCGAGACCGGTGTGCGCTGCATTCCGCTTTCTCCCAAGCGTATGCCACTTCACTTCCTGGGCGCCGGCCCACGGTTCAACCGTCCCAGCATGTTTCTGTCGATGTCGTTGGGAGTCGGCCCATCGACCAGGTTGTTCAGGCTCATCACCGAGCTCGAGGTCGCGGCGGGAGTCGAGGAGTTGCTCTGTCGATGAGTTGCTGCCGCAGCGCGTTCGTCTCCGGTCGGCGGGGGGGCTATCGATGGCGGCTGGCCGGGGCTATGTCGTGCCGGAGGCGCTCTCGGGTCGTATCCTCCAGGGGCGGCGGGCTGGTAACCCATGTAGCCCGGGCTGCTGTGGTTTGAGCTCGAGGCCGGAGATCGGCGGCGAGGGTCATCAGCCGAACTGGGATCGGGTGGCGGAGGTCGCAGTTCGTCGCCCTCGTCAGAGCCCCTTGGACGCCGCCTTCCCGAGCGCTGCGCATCGTACGGCGAGTAGGCACCTGTCGGTGACGGCAAAGGCTGTGGGTAGTACCCATTTCCTGGCGGGGGCGCGTAACCCTGGGGTGGAGGCGCGCCCAACGAGCTGGGAGGCAAAGGCTGGCCGTAGGCGCCATAGAGCGGCGTGCCTGGGGGGACGCCACCCTGGATCGCTGACACGGGAACGAAGGCCGTCGAGCTGGAGGAAGATACGGGTTGGAAGATACACTCCTGGTTCATCCTGCTACAGTTTACGCACTTGCCCCCAGGGGCGCTTTGGTAACCGCTACATCGAATCTTGAAATCAAGTCAGCCTCGAAACGAAGCGCGTGGAGGGGAGCCATCGCCCACCTTTCTCTTGCGGCAATATCGGCACGCGATCGAAGTACGCTGCCTCGGCGCTGCCTGTTGCAAAGGAGGCGCACCTTGGCCGTAATCGTACCGCGGCGCGCCAGGAGTTCCGGGAGGGTAGTCGTATCTGGGACCACCGAGACCTTGAGGGGGGTAGTCACCGTACCGACCCGGGGGCGGATGTCCTTGGCGCCCGTGATAGTCCTGGTAGTAGGGGTCGCCGTACTGCGGCGGCGGCGGTTGGCTTCGGCGGTAGTAGTCGTCTCTCGCATCCGGTGGTGGATAAGTTGGAGACCTCGGGTCCGGAGGTTGCAGCGGCGGCAGTTGAGGCGGATGAGCGCCCGGCTGCGGAGGGGGGTAGCCGTTCACGGAGTTGGGAGAAGCATTGTAGCTGCTGGCGCGCGGGTCGGCGCGGGGATCCCCTCGAGGATCGGGATGAGGCGGGTATGGCCTTGGGGGATAGGGGGCCTGGCCGTAGGCGCCGTGAGGGTCTTGGATAGACGGGAGAGTTACTGGAGCGGCCATGTTTGGTCTCTGGCCTCTGTCGTCGGGATATCTGGGATCTTCGGAAGCTCCCACCGGAGGAAGCCTCTGGCGCGCTTCGTCGTCTCGCTGGTGAATAGACGGGTCTTCTCTATGTATGGAAGGCTGCCCTCGTGCTTGCTCCTCTGCCATGCTCTGGTTGCGGTGACTCTACCAGGACGCCGCGGCTGGAACCTGCACTCTGGTTGAGTTTTACTGATGGAGAAGTAGTGGCGAATAAAGACTGATGTGGGTTTGGTGAAGGGGAGTGTTTGCGACCCAAAAGGTGCACCCGAAGAAGTGATGAGTCGGTGGGCTATTCGTGAAAGCCTACTACTAGAGAGACGCGGTCAGGCGCAGAGAGGACAAAAATCATGACCAAGCAGACTGTAGCAAAGAATTGCTCGGTCAGTCAGTCGGTGACTACAAGATACACGCGCAAAGGCCGCGGCGAGACGGTAGTTGTACGTCAGACGAGACCGCCGTGTAAGCCGTCAGGTCAGAGACGGTGGTGGCAGGCGCACGCAACGGGGTAAAAAATAATAAAGCGGAGCGGCGCGGCGCAGCGCGCGAATGCAGCGCAGCGAGTCGGCGATACAGACTCGAGGGCGGCACAGCTGGAATGATTAATTTCAAGAAGCGGTATCGAGAATGATGCGACCTTCCTAAGGATGATGGATGACGAAGCGGCGTGCGACCGGAGTGATGGGCGTCGGTCTCGGGTGTCGAGGAATGGAAGCGGCCCAGATGAGAAGGTGACGGTCAGCCGCAGCTGTTTGGTGGGTGGATGAGAGTAGTTGTAGTTGGTGAGTTGGGAGAGAGAAAGAGAGAGAGAGACAGGAAGATCGTTTGCGTTTCCTCCCCTGCCTATCAGTCTCGCTCGCACACTGATCTCCTCTCGCTCTCGTCCTTCCCGACCCTCGGCGACAAGAAACCTCTAGCGGTAATGGTTGTGGTTGTGATGGTGGTGGCGGCAACGGCGGGAGTGGTGGTAGTTGGTCTGTGGGAGAAGTTACGAAGCTCGGCGGGAGGCAAGACGTTGCTGGGTCGGTCGGCAGGTAAATTAGAAAGCAAGACCAGATAAAGGCGACGAAGGTGAGGGTGAGGTAAGATGAGGCAGGTTAGGTCAGGCAGAGAGGGAGGTAGGTAAGTAGGTAGGTTGAAGTAGAAGTCGGAGGTAAAATGCAGACCTGGCAGGCAAGGCGGGTAATGTAATGTTAAGGTAGGAGGTGTAGGTAGGTCGCAGGCCCGGGTCTGGTCAAGGTCAACGCAACGGGTGGTGGAGTAGGAGGGAAGGGCGCCTGGGGGTGAGAGGGGAGGATGCGCCAAAAGATGTTAGAAGAGAAAGGAAGCAGCACTAAAAAGTAGGCGAATGCTAGGAAGGCAAGGTGCAATGCGGTGCGGTGCGGACGCGGACGCGGTACGGTGCGGTACTAGGAAGGTACACTACGGACGGCACTGGGGCCAGGTGCGGTACCCAGGACAGGGCAGGAGCTAGCAGGCCAGGAGCAGGAGTGTAGGAAGCAGGAGCACCTAGGACCAGGGGAAGGCGTGCGTGCGAGCGTGGTGTGTGTGGCCCCGGCCCAGGGGTGTGGGTAGGTGTAAGGGTAGGTAGGTACGATGGATGCCATGCCATGCCATGCCATGCGATGCGGTGCGGTGCGGTGCGGTGCGAGAAGGGCCAGAAGGGAAGGGAACCTTGGGGCGAAAGAGGACCCTACGGCTAGGCTACCTACTATCACTATCCGTACTCGTATGGACTAATGCCTAAGCAAGGTACCTCCTATACTACCTAGGTAGCGAAGGTACCTACACTACTCCGTACACTGCTAGCTGGCTGGTCAGCAGGCCGAGGAGGTTCGCAGTAGAGGTACTACTACCTATCTGCACTAGGTACTCAGACACGCCCGCGCCGCCGCCGCCGCCGCCGACCGTTGCGATAAGGTAGGTACCGTAGTAGGCCAGTACGACATACATGTACCTGGGTTTACAGGTAGGCTGGAAGCTCACGTAATCCATGATACCTATCTGTCTTCCACGATCTCTCTTATTTTCACACGACTTACTACTATATATTACTATTGTATATATCTACCCACATAGCATGTGCCTTTCGCAGTGCCGATATACTAAGAAGTACGTACCTACATGAGGTAACTGCCTAGGTAGGACGGTAGGGAAGGTCCAGAAAGGCGGGCTTGGGCTTGGGTTTGTGTGTGTGTGTGTGTGTGTGTGTGGGTAGGTGGGTGGGAAAATCGACCTCGACCAGCCTCGAAGGTATCATTACTGTAAGAGGTACATCGTGCTCCGCTCTCTCGTATGGGACCGTACCGGGTACCTGCCCTGTTCTGCCCGTCCCGCCCACGCGCTCCGCGCCCACCACCTACTTGGTGTACGTACATGGTGTAGTAGATACGCTGCCAAGGCACGCTACAGCATGAGCAGTGTACGTACCTACCAATACATGGTAGTTGTGCACTGTTACTGTTATTCCTGCTGTTGCCTACCTATTGTCTTTCTAGGTGTTGCTGCGCTCCTGGCACCTGCCCCAACTCCTGTCCTGGCCCTGCACATGCACGCCGTGCCAGATGGAGCTGGGAGCCTACCACACCCTCCACACCCTCCACACCCTCCACTCCACTCCATCACCCCCCCCCCCCCCCCCCCTTTTCCCTTCCCCTTCAGCACTCCCAGACGCCCCCTCCCCTAGGCCACTACACGTAGGTACACTACATGGTATGTGTGGAGCAGCGGGAATGGCAGAGCGGGCGGATGATGTCGCGCCGCCAATGGCCCAATGGGTGAGTTGATTGAAGGCGGGAGCATCCCCCTTCCCTTCCCTGCCCTCTCCTTTAAGCCCTGAGCCTGAGGTCCCTTTGGTTCTGTTCTTTTTTAATAGGTGGCACTGGCCTGCTCGCCCCTTCCCCCAAGAACCCAATTCCTAGCCGTATTGTGATGTTTGCGCGAATACTTATTACCAAGTATTTGTTCTCTGTACTCCGTACCTTGCATCGAAACGACTCTGCCCTCTTCCAAGCTCGTCGTTGCGTCGTTGACGGACCTACTACAAGGATGAGGGAACCAGCCAAGCCCGGCCGGTCACACCTGTGAGGTGAGGTGAGATACAGGTACGGTCGTCACAAGAGGTTGGAAACCCCCAATTGAACCCGTATGTGACCGTTTGCCTGCTTCGGTGATGCGTATCCCGAAGAAATGGGCCTCAAGTCGACGGCGTCGGCAAACACCATGACGGCAACCGTCAGGATGGTGACACAAGACAGAAAACTCCCGTCATAGGAGAGCGCGTGGGAGAGGGGGGAAACAAAGGGATAAACGGAACCCATAGCAAGGCCGAGTAACGGCATGGGTGCGAGCAACATGCCCAAGATAGGTTCTGGTCCGCAATCGCAACCGCAACTGCGCGTCCTGCGGCGACCTCTGCAAAAGCATCGCTTGACATGCGCCAGAGTGGATGTGGCCTGCGCGCCGTTGGAACTTTGGGGTTGGGTTGGGTTGGGTTGGGTTGGAGGTCGTGTGTTGGTTCCAAACCACATCCCATCGTCCATCCCATCCCATCCCATCCTCATCCCATCCCATCCCATCCCTCTCCATCCGTCCCCTTCCTTTCCCTTCCCATCTCATCCCCGGCCGTCTCCTCCCCCTCGACCCTCCCCTTCTCTTCGTGTCTGTCTTGTTAGTCCGACTTATATGCACGAGCTCACTGCACCTTGGTGTTGCGCACTGCTTGTGCTGCTTGCTCTCTGGCTTGCTCTGGCGCTTCAGATGGTTTGCGTGCTGATCTTCGCCTCTGCCTCTCGCGTGCCAGAGCGCCCCGGCCCCCTGAATGGACGGCGGCGGGTGATTCCCCGTCTCGGCTCAACTTCGTCATGGTATGGCCCCGGAGCGCGCTGCATCGTTGGATTCGGACGGCCTCGTGACAAAGAGGGGACCGGGGACCGGGGTTGCGGCAATAATGCAGAAACAAGTACTATGTAGGGAACAAAGAAACTGGCATGTATTTACGGCTGGCGGCTTGCTTCTGAGAGCGGTTGTCGGACAGGCTGCAGCCTCGAGGTGAGGTTGGTACTGGACGAAGTGTATCACCAACAGCAGCCCCCAGCGCCCCGACCAAGCCACCCACGGGGCGTCGTGGAGATCCCGCAGACGGGCGGCTGAGGCTGGGGCAGAAGCCCGTCCGGCCCTCTTTTGGGCGCGTGTCCGTCCTGCCAGCTGAAATGTGATTCGACCCGCGCAAATTGACCTGGTCATCTTTTGCGATGCGGTGCGGTGCGCCATAGGAAATCGGAGTCGGCCTGCCATCAGCCGTCGGCGGGCTTGATGTGTTTGGCTGCGCTAAGCACCCGGGCACCTAAGTAAGCCTGGACTGAAGCGTCGAGTCGAGTCAAATCGAATCGAGTCAAGTCGTACCGTGTCGTGCCCGATGCGAGCGAGCAACACCCACGCCCCCCCGATGGGTAAACAGACGCAACAACGACCGACTGGCGATGGGCCACTGAATAAAAGGAGGGCAATGACGGTCCGGACCAAGTCGATTCGAAGCAGGCTGGCTGTCGGCTCAGCGTACCCCTTTCGTGCAGTTGTTGGTGCGCGTGGCAGGTTTGGGAAATGCTGCGGCGGTGTGCGTTCGTAGATCGGTTTATCAAGAGAGGGAGGGGCGGTTGACGGTAGCATCATCATGTAAAGGAAATTCATCGTCAGCACACGGCGCACCGCGACTCCACGAGGTATCCTGTTGCAGTCAACAGTTCGCACTTCGCATGCCCCTGTCAGCCCGTCCGTTTGACCTGTATTCAGCCCATCCGCTTACGTCCCGTGTCCCGTGTCCCGTGTTCCGCGTGCTGCAACCCCTATGGTGTAGTGTACGTACCTCGGTACACTATCCACTCCCCCCTCCCCCCTCCCCTTGCCATGACCTGCCCCCTTCCCCCGTTGGGCCCGGGTAGTGTAGGCAGGGTGCCTTAGGTACGGGCCTGGCCGGTGTCGTCTGTGGGCGGTGGTGCGTGGTGCGGTGCAATAATGTGGTGGAAGCTGTGGAGCGCATTGCCAATCAGGGAAAACGTGCGCCTTGGCTTGGCTGGCCGCGCCTAATCCCGTGTGTCTGAACCCACCAGCCCGGGCGGTGGTCGCAGATCTGGCCGCAGGCAGGTCGAGCAGTGTGTAGTGTAGTATGGACGTGGTGTTGTAACTTGGTACCTCGATTCGGGTCTGCTGCTTGTCCTAGGCTGGCGGAGAGGCGACGGTTGGCACATAACTCGGGCTTAGCCTGTGGCTGTGGCTATTGATTGTCAGTGTCACTGTCATCCAATTCCAGGTTTCGTCAAAGGCGAGGCAGTCGGGATCCCTAGTGAGCACGCGGTTTGCAAAAAAACAGGCACACTCTACGCCACCTACCTCACCACTTACCCCTGCCAACCCGGCTTTTTTACCTTAAAATCCACCCATTTTCAACCCTTATTCTCGTTCTTTTTTAATAATTATAACCACTAAAAATAGCCCCTCCTTATTATAATATACTAATAAAGGTAAAAGTTAAGGGTATAGTTAAATTTTTATAAAAAATTAACCCTAGTTACTCTAAGTAGTACGTATTTAACTACTTTAGAGTTAACTGCTACTATAAATATACTATACTAAAAAACGACTCTTACTAGTACTATAATAACCTATATATAAATAAAACGCGTAGCTATAAAAGGCTCCTTTTTAAAGAGGATATTTACTATATAGAGTAATTACTATAGAATAGTAAATAGAATACTTATACCCTTTTATAGACTAGTCTTTCTACTAAGGCCGGTTTAGATATTAATTATTATAAGTATAGGTATAAGGGTATTAAGGTCGGTATTAAAGTAGCTGAATACTTCTATAGTAATATTAGGCTTAATAGAGTTAGTAAAAGTATAGGTTTAGTATATAATATATAAGTAAAAAAAGTAGAAGTATTGTTATAGTAGTAATAGTATTGTATTACTATATTACTATAGTACTATTACTTATATAAAAAATAGAAGTCTAGACCCCTATAGGCTAAAGGGAGCCCTGCCTTTTATAGACCTAGTACCTCGCCCTATTAGCCTAGTTCCTAAGGTACTAGTCCTTTTAGGGTTTAGTACGTTACGTACAGCTTAACTAAGTAGCTTTAGGCCCTGCGTGTAGTTGGCCACAGCTACTGTGGTTGGCCACGGGCGCTGTGGTCGGCCACGGCTACTGTGGTTAGCCATAGGAGCTGTAGTTAGCTACAAGCACCCTAGAGGAGTAGATAAGAGACATTTAGAGTGGTTTTTTCCACTAAAGGTAGTTGACCTAGCAGCTTAGAGTCTAACTTATAATAGCTAGAGGCTATAGGTTCAACTCTCCCTTTTGTCTTTTTTAGTTTTTATTTTTAGTTCTTTTTAATAAACTAACAATTATTACTAGTTAACGGTTTAGTAAGCTATAGGTACCCTTAGTTACTATAAGTATATTACTTACTATAAGTCTTAGGTTAATTTCTATACTACTAAATATTATATTAAAAAGGTAAAAAAGCTTTTAAAGAAGTATTTAACTATTAAATATTAGTATAAGATCCGCTTTTTAGATAAATACTACTTTAGCTTTAGTTTTAAGGAACGTATTTATACTATTTAAAAAAAGGGTAAGTACTACTATTTAAACTATATTTAAATTATTAACCTTTTCTAAAACTACTACTATAAAAAATATATATATAAGCTACTTTTAAGTATAACTTTAAAAGTAAACTTATTATATATAATACTAGTAATTATAATAGTAAAATAAATTATAATTACTATATTAACTAGATCTTTAAGTTATATATTAAAAAGTAGTTTAAACGTAGTAATAACTTTATTTTTAAAAAAAATAAAGACTTTAGTTATAGCTTTTTTAAAAAGAATAAAGTCTGGGATTAAAAAATAGTTTATAAACTAAAATATTACTTTAATTATTATAACTTACTTAATTAGAGTTTTATTAAAAACTACTAGGGCCTTTTTAAAAAGGAGGTACGCTACTATTTATATTAGAGTAAAGGAGAGGTTATTAAACTTATAGAGGATAAGTAGTATAATAAGTTAAAGTAGGAGACTATTAATAAGTAGGTGGATTTAATAATTAAAAGGCTATAGGAAACGATTAATTACGAGGGTTAACTATGCTATTTCTAAAATAAATACAGTATTACTAAAAAAGACTGATTTAGGTGGTTAAATTAATATATTTTGTGCTGTATATTGGTGCTGAGAATGGTGGTGTTAGTAGTGAGGGATTAAAGTGTGCCTGTTTTTCTGCAAACCGCGTGGTGAGTAATGCTGGAAATGAACATGCAATGAGAATTGCTGCAGGAAGTGATGGAAGGCACGCCTCCCCGTCGCCTATACTCGGTGTCAATACTCTTGTCGAGGTAGGCAGGTCGGTAGGTACAAGGTACGGCACATCGTCTTGTTGGTGCCCGTGTCTCACAACGGGAGGCCCCTTCTTGCCCAGCCCTAGGTAGTCTTTGTGGCCTTCGATCTCTGTACTATTCGAAAGTTGCCGATCCCGAGCAATCGGGAGGAGTGCACATGGGCGTCGAGGAGGCCCCCTCTGTACAGTGTCGTGTGTAAGCAGCGAGTCCTACCCAGGTGAGAGCTCGTGGTGTGTTCTTCAGTAGGTAAGGCATAAAGGACCAGCATGAAAGACCACGGAACCCAATTGCCGTCTTTTCGCGAGGCTAGTGTAGCATCCTTCTCGCGCTCTCTACCGACCCGCGGGTCTGATCGCAGGACGACACATTTCGGCCCGAGCCCGAGCGAGACGGAGCCAAATGGATTCGGGCAACAAGGCAGAACAGCTGCCCAAATGAAATGTGACGGGCAGGCCGGGCACGCGCGGCCGCGTCCGTGTCTCTCTGCGTGCGTTACGGATCTTGCCGCTCAGCGCCGACCAGAAGCTGTATTCCTCACACGATGGCTGGGATGCCGCTGTCCCAAGGTCCGTCAGCTCCGCGTCCTGGTAGTAGCATTAGCAACGACGTGACGAGAGTGCCACGGCAGTGGTGCGGAGCGGAGGCCGGGGGGAGGGGGGGGGACAAAAGGGACGTTGAAGAGGGAGGGGGTGAAGTAGAGACGCAGAGACTGTGAGAGAGAGACAAACCACAACAGCAAGAGGGAAATACCTAGCACGCACAATCAAATTGAGCCCGCAGTAATAAGAGCACCGGCCGGGAATCCCAGCCGTGTCAGGGAGAAGAATCGCCGAACGTCGGTCGCTGGGGCAGGACTGCGAGTGCGCGCGTCTGGTCGCCCAAAAACTGGCGTTGGCCGGGAAAGACGCTCTAGGAATGGATTGGATCGGTGGGCTCCGTTTGCAGCTTCGACACGCACCGGATCCTCAGTATGACGGATGACTGAGAGGAGTCGCCAGTATGTGTAAGTAGAGGTTGTGTGTCGTGAACTCGTGTCTGTGTGGGTATTGAAAATGCAAGATGCGCGTACGAATACTACTTTTGTATGTGTTATTGGGTAGTGCCAAAGTACCGTTCGTTGGTGGCGTACTGTTCGTTGGTAGCCTTCCAATGTTGGCAGGCAACCCTTGCTCCGTGTGTGCAGCGCGAGATTCCGTACGCTCCTGCACTACCTACCTAGGTAGGTACTTGTAGACGGTAGACGGGCTGGATACGTGGACGGTATTAGTAGACAGTAGTCGATAGGTCGTCCCCTCTTCCCTCCTACCCGAAGTGTACCTGTGTAGGTACCTAGGTAGGTAATAGTAGGTAGTGCACACTCGAGCTCCTCGATACGTACCGCGCCTCCCGGTATGCGCGTCCCCGTCCACTTGATCCTGAGGTATCCGTGCCTGGTGGGCAACGGACAGCGGGTGTACCCCTGCTCACAGAGCTCCGTGGTCCTGTGATGTCGTCTCCCTGCGCCTCGCCGCCTCTCGCTTGTTTCTGAGAGTAAAAAGAATGGATCATCGGGTCTCAATTCGAGCATGCCCATTTTGCCAGTCCAGCTCGGTCCAGTCAACCAATCCACCTGGGCGGACTGAGGATGCTGAGGAATTGATGTGTAAGATGGTGTGCGGATTGTGGACGATGGTCAGTGGCCATTTCAGACCTCGAACCGAGGATTTTGTATCCGTAATACTAAGTGATAAATCCCAGAGTTCTTCGAGTCTGGTCTGCTGCTCTCAACATCATTCGGCATCGGAAATCTGCGATGATCGGGTTCCAGAAAGTCCAGACGACCTAATACCAGTCGTTATGTGCCCAAAATGTTGCGGGAATCATTATCTGGGGTCCCAAGACCATGTGGGCACATTATACGATCCCCGTCAACTTTAGATCCCAATATCTTTCTCTTACTACGCGTCGTGTTGCTGCCGCGCGATTGACAGTCGAGATGGGACTGTTACGTTCGTTGGACGACCCTTGTCGATGGACTTGCACTGGGCAGCATCCCCTCCGATTGCAATGCCAAGAGAAAGTCTAGAGTTGAGGTGGCTGTAATGGTAGGTCGTATTGTGTTATTAGCCCACCGTGATTGCCGGGTAATAGGCAAGTTGGGAAGTGGCAGGCATTTGGCGTCGTGAAGTCATCTTGATCCAGGTGCGTTGGTGTCACAATCCCACAGACCGTTGCCAGGCATGTCCAGGCCTAGGGTTGGGTACTGGCACCAAGAATTTCTGGCCCCCGCTTCAGTTCTCAATAACAGGCTTTTCCACCCCTTCTCCTCTTCCTATCTCATCCTCCCCGTCTTCCCGTGGATTTGAACTTTGTATGGGGTGTTCGACGAGGAGCCGCAACGGGCCGCAGTCGTAATTGATACTCCCCAGCCGTCAACGGATGTGTTTTTTTTTTAATGCAGCTGGGGCGACGAGGACGACGACGATGATGATGACGTCGATTGATGGACAGACATTGCCGATTCTACTGTTCCCCCTTTGCCAGGCCCTCGTCTTTCGTCTTTCGTCTTTCCTGTCCGTTGGCTGTTGCTCGACACTCTGCGACTCGCCTAGCCTGCCCTGCACGTTTCCGGCGGGCATAGGGCATAATAATGGTGCTGGAATAATGGGTCGGTCAGCAGGCGCACCCGTCAGCAAGGCCTAGGGGTCAACGGCCAGGGGCCCCCCCTTCCGTGGCACTATGATGCGACTCGGGTACCCTCTCCTTAGGCCTATCCTCGTGCCTAGCCCCATGTTGCTTTCGACCGCGTGCGGATGGAGCCTTGTTTTCCCACCAGCTCCTCCTTGTGACCTGGTTTCCTTGCCCTGCTTTCACCTGGCCTCCCTGGCTCGCCCGCATGCTGTACTGGCGGCCACTCTGAGAACCGGGGTGGATGGTGCTCAAGACTGGGACAGGAACCGGCGGCAATCTGACATTGACAGGGTGAGCCGCTCTGCCTCCGACGTGTCTGTGGGGTTAGTGCAGGTGGAACCGCGCGGCCGACACACCAGGCGCCGGGTAGTGTAGTGTAGTGTAGTCACGGTGTAGAACAAGCCCCCTGGGATTTGAAGGCCAACGGGCCAGTTGTTGGAAGGGGTTGGTCTTGGTGGGCGTTTTCAACCCGGACACTTTTGGCCAGCATTCTGAGCAGTTTGCAGGGCGCTGCGCAGAGTCGAGGCTACCATGGTTCTCCGAGTTCCTCGACGGAGAGTTCCGCGAAATGCCCGATCCCGTCCGCGGACGCAACCTAGAACCCTCTTCGCCAGCCGAAAATCCGGGTGCCGGTACGTCTCCGCGCGAACGACGAGGGCTGAGGACGAGAGCAAGGTCCCTGTTTGCTTTCCGTTATGGTGCATCGCACCATCAACGACGAGTGTGACGGCACGCGCGCGCGCACACACTCGACGCTGCTCTTTCGCCGCTCCCCATGAAGCAGCTGGTCTCAGCTGAGCAGGCTGCAGGACCTGACACTCGCCCGAGATCCCAAGTTGGCGTTGGATCGTACGGTATACCGGCCAATTGCGAGCCTTACCAGGAAAGAAGCAGGCTAAGATAAATACGAGCATGGGCAGGGCAAGGCATGGCAGCCAGGTCTAGGTCCGTTGTGGCCCTGGCGCGAGTCGGCTTGCAGATTCCCTCCCGCCCGCGGCTCGCGACCGAAGAAAAGGTAGCCCACGTCCATCCCGTCCCTGAGGTGGTAATAGTGGGTGGTGTGTACGTGTACGTGTGTGTGTGTGTGTGTGTGTGTGTGTGTGTGTGTGTGTGTGTGTGTGTGTGTGTGTGTGTGTGTGTGTGTGTGTGTGTGTGTGTGTGTGTGTGCAGAAGCGGATGATCCACGAGTAACAGTCGCTAACGTCGAGTCGTGCTGAATCGGAGGAGGGCCGGATGAGATCTCGTGAAACTCCAGGACGTTGATGGCCCCCAAATACTCGGTAGAAGACGTTTGTTTCCGATACCTGTTCCCTCTCCTCAGCCCGCAGCGCTGGCGCTGGCGCCGGTGCCGGAAAGCCGCGGTGAGACCCCCCTCTCAACGGCCGAGACATTCTGATCGTGGCCACGCAACCCTTGGCTTCTGGGCAATGAGTCGGTGGCTCGAAATGCCGCAAGCGGGAGGGGGGTTCCTGTGCCTCGCGGGCGCCGGCGGAGCTTGGGGGTGGTGATGCTCGGCTGACCCCAATAGTATAATGTCGTCGCCGTCCCCGTCACCGTCCGTCCCATCGCATCCGCAGGAGACCACAGGCAAGAGGCAGTATCCCAGTATTCCATCATCTTTGGCGCGCCTTCTAACGGCCACAACACCTCCGGTCCAATCCAAACAGGCCAAATCCATGCGACACTGAAGTTGTGACCTGCGGCTTGATACAACGGCCAGGGAAGGGGGGAGGGACGCAAACGGCCGCGGCGCAGGGTTGGGCAGATGGGACGGGCGGGAGCTCCCAGAGCGGCGCCATGTGCTGCCGCTGCCGCTGCCGCTGCCGCTGCCGCTGGTCAGCCATGCACCTTGGAGATGGGAGGGTTTGCAACACCGATGTCGATTGATGTTGTTGTTCCAAGGGTACGCCTGTTACTCTCGAATCTCGACGCAACCTTTGGATGAAGTCTACCTCCGGTGTATGAAAATACTTTCGTTTCGCCAGCTGGGAAAAATAGAAGGGAAATTCGACGGTGCTGCTCCAATGCTCCTGCTGCTCTAGGTACCCACCGAGGCAACTAGGCAACGGGAAGGCACTCGTCCCGAGGAAAGATGGCGAGTGGACGCATCAGGAAGGAAGGTCCCTTGCCCGCCTGTCTCGCGATTGGTCTATGCAGTGCGGTGCACCTGCCCAAGTCTCAAGAATGAAGAGGCAAGAGCCAGCCTCTCCCTGCCTTTGGCCGCCTGCCGTCCCAGTCTCACCACCTGCAGTGCAGTCTCTGCCTCCTGAGGTTTCCCCTTCCGTCACCATCTCGCATTTACGAATACCTATCTGTACGGGCACTGTATCCGTACATACTACCTAGGTATGTAGCAAAATCTTCTGAGCCTTCTCCTCCTCCTCCTCCCTCCTCCTCCTCATCTATCTCCGTGACGTTCACGTTGGTTCACATTGTCTCGACCGACCCCCGTTACATCCAGCGACTCTTCTTCTACCTCTACTCTACTCTACTCTTCGCCTCCACCCCTCCTACGGTCTACCCGAATTTACTATCGTGTTCTTTCCCAGGACGGTGACCCGACGAGACGCGCCACCTCGACTCTCGAATGCCGACCGACCTCCAGGCAAGGCCCAGCCCTGCTCTCGTGCTCCATCCCACGCGGTTATGATGCCCCAAATCTGGACCGACCGAGGCAGAGACAGCCTGGTACCGCCAATGATTGGCTGACTGCCTTCAAGGGCGATTTGTTGACAAGGGGCTGGCTCAAGTGGCTCCGCTGTATGCGGGAGCAAATCGGCGCACGTTCACAGCTCTCGATTCCGTTCGTTCACACAACCAAGGTCAGGTCAGGTCAGGTCAGGTCAGGTCAGGGCCAGGCAGGCAGGCCGCTGGACCTAGGTCCATGACCATGATCCATCACCTCGTCCTCGCCCTCAAATCAACCTTTTTTCCCAGACACCCCAGCTGCGACAGTACGAACCTCGATAATCCGCACAACTCCATGCCAGCGGTAAAAATCTCAGCCAGTACCAACCCGGCGTGATACCATTGCCGCTCCGTCCGCTAGCCCTGCCGCGCCAGCCCGCTGCAAAACCCTGCGCTGAGTCCGACGCCGTGCTAGTGGAGTGTAGTGGCGCATCGACTCGAACCCTTCCCTTCGCCTCCGTCGTCATCCAGTCCAAAGACGAACCGAGCTGATGGGACACCGCCTAGCCGTTCGCTAACTACCGGCTCACTCGCAGACCCAGACCCGCTCATCTCAGGTCGCCCTTAGGACGCAGTTGAACACTCAGCAGCAGCGAAGCAGCACACCATTCATCCCCCCCCCCCCGCCCCCTCCTCATCGTCCCATCTGCTCAAACACCCATCGACAAGCAACCGGCGTCTACCAAGCCCACTGACAGATCTGCGGCGATCATCGCAGATGATTCTTTCAGATCAGCATACCCCTAAGAACCACCGCTTGTGCCGTTGCCATTCCATTCAGGACGACGATGCGCCCGTCGGCAAGATGGAGTGTGGTGTAGTGTGCGGATACTCTACACTAGAAGGCCTTTGTCCCCCGGGGGGCCCTTCTATTCCACCACCCACCCACACCCACACCCACTGGTGATCACTTGACCGATCAACGCAGTCCGATATCTGCCCCATCGACCGGCCAGCCAGACACCACGCCAACGCCCGCCCGCCCTCCGTCATTGGCGGCGACCTCAGATGGCCACCGCCCCTGGACCCGAGAGGCTTGTGCTGACAGTACCGTCGGGCCACGGGCGACTAGGGCAGACCCAATCGCCTGTCAGACTTTCTTTTTCCGTCCTTAGCGGCCCATTCTGGCGGGAGGGGCTACCCCCGGTTCCACCGGACTCATGGGTTCTTTTGGGTGCTTGCCAGTAGCGTCATGGTAGCCACAAGTCTCATTGTACATGGTACATCGAGAGTACCTGAACCGAACTCATGGGTCGGGCAGAGACAGCCCCGCCTCCCTTTGTCTCCCGTCGCTACAGCGATGGCGGTACACGCCGCTCTGGACGCAGCTTGGCTTGAGCGACGCCAACGAACGGTCCATCCTATCAGAGAATCTTCTCAAAGCCATCTCGTAGGCACTTTGCGGTTTCGAATCGTCTCATGACGAGCAGCAGACAGCTTGAGGGGTGGTTGCGACGGTATACTATGTATCCGTAGCAGCAGGGAATTCCAACGATGAACGGCCGACATGGGGCTGTAGCTCCCCTGACCCTTGGTCATGCACGAAGGCAGAGGGACAGGGGACAGGGAGACATGGGGACAGGGGACAGGGGGTTCACGCAAGGACCGGGGCCTGCCGACCATGCAACGCCGCGCCGCCCGCTCCCTAAAGGATACTCCCGTTTCTGCCGTTTCGTCGTACATATCCCGCATATCCATCTCCCTCGTTAACGCGAACGGCCCTATAGTAATCTCCCTCATCTCGGGATCAGCGCCTCCAATCCTGCGCCTGCGCACATTCACAACCGTCTCTTCGACCAGGGAGGCAAAAGGTCCTCTTTGCTGCTGCAAGGCCACCATCCCGAGCCTGCATACACAAGCTAACCGATTTTGTTTTTCTCTGCAGCGTCATAACAATTGCTGTTGCACCGGCACAATCGAGTGATGGAGGAAGCCGCATCACACTTGACCGCTTAGGCTTGCAAGTCACTCACTTGTGGTTGTAGAGTCGTTATTTTGCATCCTAGAGAACGAGACGGTTGACCGACCTCCCAACGCTGAGGTAATGACGAGCGCTTTCTTGAGTACTGCGTCTAGGCTTATTCGCGACCACTCACAAAAAGAAGGGAAAGAAAGGGCCTCTCGTCCGGGTGTCCGGGCGTCGGGGCGGAGATACACCTTCGCGGAACCCACTTAAGCCACCGCATCAAAATGACTATTACCGTTAGACAGAGCCGGCCTTTCCTGGACAATTTGCAGCACTATCATGCACTGCTGCGACTTGGACAACAGGCCAAGACGCCCTTGCTACGTCTCCCATTTGACTCGGCTCTAATCCTTGCGTCCAGCCGAGAAACGCCACTGTCCTCGAGACGTCGCGGAGTTATTGGGGAAAAAAGGCATGATTCAAGCCCAACAGCGTTGCGCTCCAATGTCGCTCGGCGTGCTTGTCAAGGTCCTCGCAGACTACACAGACCAAACATCAACCAGACGAAGCACTAATACATAGCTCGACAGACCGATTTCCAGGTAGGTAAAACATCAAGGCCAGCAAGCTGGTTCGAACCTGTTGCCCTACTCAACGGCCACTTCATACACCGACGTCAGCAGATTTTGACAGTGAGAATTCTTCAAGTTGCCGCTCACAATGTTGAAGCAGATCTTGTAACCAGTCACCCTCCTTGTACAGAGCTGTGGAATTCATGGCCCCGGATTCTAGCAGCTCCGATGAACTAGCCAGTCACCGGGCCGAACTCAGTCTCGTCTTTTAAGAAGTCGTGAGTAAGAGGAACTGGCACATCTCAAATCGAGACTCGTCAACAGTCGTTCGCACGCTGTTCCAAGACGTAAAAGCAAAATCTTGGCATCTTGTGGGCGTTCTCCATCCAGAACTGATCCGTAGGCTGGATGATCGTCGAAATGTTCCGTTGCGCATCGGCTCGCCGACCGCTTCTAGTATCGTTCTATTTCTGTAGCAGTACCGAGATCGAGGTTCTTGTCTGTGAAGCATTCATCCAGCCGGCACGTCAGCAATAATTGGTGCCCCGGGGGCAGCAGTGAATCGCTACCAATCTACTGACAGCCGTCCTGCGCTCGGGGCAGCTTCTGAGGGCACTCTAGTGTGTTTTCAATGGGCAAGAGGGCCCTCTCACAGTCTCGCTGGTGAGTCGGACGGTACGTGCTGATTGTCCATTCATCTGACCCTTACCTCCCAAAGCTGGTTACACCCGAACTCGTCAAAGACAACTACAAATGGCCATCTTGGGTTGATCATGCCCATCAATGTGGCCGTCTTATTCTGCGAATTAAAGGCAATGTGACTATTCGCGAGCGTTTGCCATGCCGCACTCGATATCCAAGAGGTGGTTCCTGGAACTTCACTGATCATGTCGGTTTAATCGCTTCCAATGACTTTCCATAAACTCTGCAGACGCCGCAGATGGCATTTGGGAAACCTAGCACCTTTAGAACGGGGGTAGCCTTGGCTTCTGAAAGCTCTCTGTTGCGCCTGCACCATGCGCGAGTTCTGCGATGGCGCCGAAAATGAAGGGTTGAGATCACACACAAGTATACCAACGAGGCAAACTCGAAGCATGATTGACATTTCGCAAACTTCGAATAACATGTTTTTGTCGCTAAAGTCCGGACCCCTCCCCTTTTTCTTCTTATTTTTCTTTTCTATAACAAGGTACTTCGTTTCCGTGTTCAACTAGCGGAGATGATGAATTCGAACGTCCGGAGGCAACTGCTTGACTCGATTTACCACGCCGTTGAGGAGAAAACAGCGCCAGAGTGTGCGTGGATAACATAGATTGCGTTGCGGCCTCATGAAGATGGTGTGGCGCGGAAGTTTGGTCCAGCTGTGCCTCTCGGTGGGCTGATGACGGGAGACTTCCCACTGCTATTTTACATCTATGACAAAAGCAACGGTCGAGAGTTCAGGGGTGGAGAGAAGATGAGATTGGATGTCATATCATGAGGTGTTCACTGCGAGACGCATGCACCAAGATCCGACTCGATGAATAGCATCCATCCGACGTGCGAGACTCACATAGAACAGCCATTGTGGCTGCCATGCAAGTCAGCTGCACGCATGCCACCTCCTGGCCCGGGCTGACCGGATGATCTTCTAACCACACGTAGTGTTGGTGTTGGTGTTGGTGTTGGTGTTGGTGTTGGTGTTGGTGTTGGTGTTGGTGTTGGTGTTGGTGTTGGTGTTGATGCTTGGCCTGACTTGTTGAGTGGCCAGATTCAGATTGAGCCGGATGGCCTGGGCAAGGGCGTGTCCCCGATCTTGCCGGCCACCGAACACCTAGTTTCTGTGGAGGCCGCTGCACCTGGACGGCAGGCAGTTTTGGAGGAGAGATTCCGTGAATATGAAGCAACGCTAAAAGAGGAAGAGGTCTGCCTTGCAATGAAGACTGGGGACTCGGGAGTCGGAGGGACGAGGGAGGGGGTACACTGTAGGACACGAGCTGTAATAGCGTATGTGCATAGGTAGCAGTGTAGGTAGGAGGGACTCGAAGAGGGGCACAGGTCAGGAATGATGTCACGTGATCGCAGACGTATGCATGCAGCCGCCTCTGGCCCGTCGTTCCCGCAAGTTCCCCAATTTTTGCCCACGATTCCCTTGCTCTCTCACTCCACGGCGGGCCTGGAAAAGGAGTTCAAAACCCGCTTACCCCGATCAAGGTGTCGACTTGAGAACACGGACCTCCTCTCGAAGGCCATCCATCCTAAACTCCTCGCCACCTGGCTTCCTGGTCCTTGCTCGAAGCCTGCTTCTGCTTCTGCTTGGCTTGAAGTTGAATTGGATGCATCTCGGTACGATGGTTGGAGACCAAGAAATGGGGGCCAATGTGACCATTCTTGCGCCCCTCTCCTTGTCTTGTACACACCATGGGTACGCCTGTCGAGCCTCTTACACTACTCTTCCAACCCCCCTGTCCGGCTGTCGTGGCGAGCAGACGCATCGTACATGCACGAGGATACCTGGGCGGCGCTGCGCACATTGGAATTTCGAGCTGAGGTGGACTTCACTTCGACACGAAGCGAGGGACACAGGCCGACGACCCGTTTCCAAACCTTTCGAAACCAGGCCACGCCGCGCCAGACAGCTTGAGGACGACGGCGACAGCGACGGTGACGGCAACAGCGATTCGGCAACAGCGATGCTGATGTGTCGGCAGGGCACGCGACGTTTCTGCCCAAACGAGCACTCGTCAAAATCTAACCACACCTTATATACCTGGTTGATACCTCGAAGGTCGCTTCGCAGCCATTCACGCACACACGTTCAGAATTCTGCCCACCCGCCTGCCAGCGGTCCCCCCCAATTCACAGCGTTTGGGCGATAAGAGCATGGAGGAATGGATACCAGACGTCTGCTACTGCTAGGTATGGCCGTTACTTCGCGGTACAGTGCAATCTTTGGTTATTCGCACATTCTGTCGGTCTTCACCACGGCCCACCCCACGACCTGCCAGCCGGGCTGACCCTTGGTGCAAAGTTCTAACGCAACGCCTCGGGCAAACACCACCACAACACACCATCGCCATCACCTTACGGATGGATACCTTCGACTGCTTGCCAATAGAACCCAGCGTTCCCCTGATGCGGTTGGCTCCATTCGCTACTACACTACTGTTCTCAAGACTCAAAGCCCACCGACAACCTGTCTACTATGTACGCTAGTGGGCAGCGTTGGGTGTGCTGTTTCCGGCGGCCGGCGCCTGCAGACGCCACTGGCAACAGGACTGCTGCATGCCACCGTGCCTACCAGACATGGACCCGTGTGTCTACATGGTAGTCACATCAACCGCCTTCCACGGGACCTAGGCGGCATGCAGGCTGGACGGACGGACGGTGGAGGGATTCACCCGCGGCCAGGACAAGGACAGGATGGTATAGGAGAGACAGGACAGGGGATGGCGGAGCAGTATACACTACACTACTACGGTACAGCAGAGCCAGCCTGCCAGACTGGGACCCATGCCGGATGGACGACTGACGGTTGCTCAACAGACTTCCCGCACCGCATTATTGCCTCCCCTGGTCAAAAGTCAGCTTGACCAGGCCAGCAGCAGGCTGCAGCTTGCGCACACGCGGGCTTTGGTTCCAACGGCCACTGCAGACTGCAACACCATGGAAGACGCTGTGCCACGGCCGATGTACGGATGGACAGAGCACTGTGCAGTACCTCCACTAGCGCAACGCGACTGGGCACTTTCTGGATGGACTGCTAGTTCGCTACTACTGCTGCTACTACTAGTGTACCTAGGCTAGGTTCACTGGACGGATAAACGATCCGATTCGTCGTTGCCGTCTTGCTTTTCTCGAAACCTGAATGTAGGCGTCCCCAGACGGCTGGCTGGCTGGCTGGCTGCAGTATTGTCTCAGCATGACTTGACAGGTATCCAGAATTCAAGACCAAGAATGGAGGAGACAGGAGGCGATCAAAGAGAGGCAAGCAAGTGGAGGGGTGAGCTCCGAGTGCAGGCAGTTTGATGTCGGCTGAGAGACGGAGAGGGGAAAAAAAAACATGGCAACATCCCAGAACACACTACTGCGGGGAGAATCTCATTCCACTGCCTCTTTGTAAAAGAACAGAAGAAAAACTCTACTTCATATAACCCCTTGGAATTTTATGTGCTCTCATTCCACTGCCTCGTCAGATCTCTGAAGCGAAGCGTGCTGAGTGAGCGCACCCAGTAAGAGTGTACATGAGATGGTGGGGAGGGGAGGGGACGGGCGGGTACGAACAGTCACAAAAGCAACGTGCCTATAACAAAGGCAGCAAGCACAGGACGGACATGGGATGGACATGGCCGCAGATGTATTACGGCGGCAAAGCAGCGGTGAGCAGAATATCTGACCTCGTGGTCGCGATTTTACTACTTCTAACCGAGAACCACGACCACGGCGGTACGGTGCGGAGCGGAGCAGAGGTGCACCAACAACAAATCTGCCTCTCTTCTCTTTTCGTCCCCTGTTTGCTCTCTTCCTCTGGTCGGTTTTGATTCTGGGTTTCCGACGTCACCCGTGCAAGCATACTGGTTGACGTTCGGCCTGGGTCCAATGGAGGGGTCGCGTCTGCTATGTAGCACTGTCATTCCGCAATTCTTTTTCCTTCCCCTTGTTTTCCCCTCCCCCTCATAAAGTTCGGGTATACACGGTGCAGCTAACGAGTCTGGGAAGTTCTTGCTGTCGTGCGCTGCGGGTATTTGCTGTTAGTTGGCAAACGAGCTAAAGTGACGCGTGAGATCTGACAGAAACGTCGTAGCCACTCTTGCAACGCCAGCATGTTGATGGGTACACTACATGGTGCACAACCGTGGACAACGGCGGCAGCGGCAGCGGCAACGGCTACGGCAACGGCAACGACAACAGTAGGTGTGTTGGGTGTATCAGCCAACCTCACCTCAGGCTGCGTTTGCGTCGAGTTGCGTTGCGTTTCGTTGCGTTGCCTCGCGGTGACTACATACTACACCAACAGGCCCCCGTACCATGGCGGACGCATCTCCATAGATGAGAGATTTGAAAATGTTCCGTCATCTGACTTGAACCACAGAGCCAAGGCCTAAGAATAACGGAAACGGGAGAGAACAGACGGCCAGCCGGACGGACGGACGGGCGGACGGACGGGCGGACGGACGGTGAGGGGGTGTGACGGCTACTGTTGCTGGTTATGATTTTCTTTCTTTTTCTTCTCATCGTGTCCGTCCATTGCATGGTGTTTGCTTTTTCTCAACAGTCTGTCACTCATGGCCGAAACGTCTCCCCCCAGCTCGTCTCCGTGGCTGCCAACAACCCACGGCAGATGCGGGCTGGTGTGAAAAGGAGGGGAAGAGGGACCCTCTTCGGCAAGGCAGGCGTCCACAGATGAAGCATCACGGCCATCATGTACAGTACTTTGGTTGGCCCTCTTGCGCACGCACAGTCAAGACACCAGACCAGCCCAGCCCCCAGGCAACCGGGCAGCAGCTCATTCTCATCCTTGTCCGCACCTCCACGTCGCGCACCTAAGTAGGTACCTAGGTATCCGAGTCGGATTACGACCGTCTTTCCCTCTATTTCTTGTCTTCTTTGGAGAGAGAGGGAGAGAAGGGAGGAGGATGGGCAGCCTCTTCTGGCCACCTGCATGACAGACCACACCCATAGGCGGCGGCTCCGACCAGTCAGGAGGCTCGACGGTTAGAATGGTAGTTGGTTGGGTAGGTTGGTTGCTTGTGCTACTCCAAACTGGCCGCTTGGGCCCGTCACCGCCCGCATCGTGCTGCGGTCACAAGCGGCGGACCGATGCGGTCTGCAGCAGGATCGGCGTCGATCCGCTTGTTTTTCTACCACCAAAAACCTTTGCCTGTCCACGGCATCTGGCGGACTAAGTCCGGCTCCCCGTCATCACCTTGACCCTTGACACAACGAGCAGGACAGAAAGGAGCATTGTAGTAGTAGTATTACATGCACTCACTACCTTACCTCCTGCGTGTATTAATTGGTATGTCAGGCGGGTCACTGCTGGGCCTCTTCTTCGCTGCCGGTGCCGCGGCTGTAACCTGACTTGCAGCGTCTCCGCCGTCCCGCGCCTTGCTCTTCGGTCAAACTCGAGCTCAGACGAACGGAGGGACGAGGAAGAGATTGCTTTGAGAGAGTTGGCAGCCAGCCACGCCCGCGATCCCACCGGCGGGACAGTCAAGCAGCAAGCTGAGCCAGGGATGGAGGGGCCATAAAATCAAGAGTCAAAGACAGATTCCCCATTTAGGTGTCGTATTGTACATAGCATGTATGTACATACGCGTCGCACGCCCTGCGTCAGGGAGACAGACTCGCACGGGGTGACGACAGGAGGGCATCCATGATCCGTTTGGCGTCAGCGCGCGGAATCGCTCGCACTCGGGGTTGCTCACTGCTGGCCCCTTGTAGTGTAACGTTTTTTTTGACGCCGGCTCCACCATCTCCACGCCCCGCCCCGACTCGGCTCGACTCGAGTCAACTGGACCCGCGACTCGACTTGACCCGGCGACGTTCGTGTCAGACCGTCAGACGTCGTCTGGCATTTCGGACTCGTGCTAGGTGCGATGCGGTGGAGACGAGGAGCGAACGGGACAGATCTCCATTTCGCCTCGGGCTCGTGGTGCCGGAACATCACAGACCAGGCCTCGGGAGTCAGGGCACTGCTTCTTCATACTCCCTAATGTGGTAACAGTGAGTGAGTTGTTTTCGATTGCTCGGAGAGACGGACAGGAACGATCGTTTTCGTGTCTGAGACAGAATTGTTCACGTGACTTGACGCATCTGTTTGTTTCCCTGGGCCTCCACTTTACGTTGGTCTCCGCATACCCATCTAGATAACACGGTAGGGATACTTTTCTTTTCTTTTCTCCTCTCACTTTTGCTTTGTCTCCTTTTTCGACAAAAAGGAACAATGAAATAAAAACAACACCGCAGCTTCCGTCCGGGAGTTGAGAGCGGCCAGTGGGACCCGTGGACCTGGACCCTAGCGAGCGGTTGGGCGCCGTTCCGGCTGGGCCCCAGTTTCGCCACGATGTGGCCGAAAACTCTCCGCTGGAATGAATAAAAAGTAACCTCGCATGTACCGACGTCTCTCCGTGTCCCTCCATCCCTCCTTTCCTTACCCCTTCGATATACGTACATATACACATATACATGATATATATAAATTTAAAAGGGACAAGTACTTAGCCAGCAAACAACTCATTATAGCATCGGAGAGGTTAAAGCCGCATCATCGTCCTCTCAGACAGTGGCGGTTCAGGAGAATAACAAACACAGTAAGAACGACCTCCATTCTCTTTTTTTTTTTTTTGTCCGTCTCGGATCTTTTTCTCTCGCCCCTCCCAACCAAAAGGCGGGGAAAAAAGCAAGCAAATCGAAGAGTTTGGGCTCAGAAAGAAACAACCAACCCAACAAACACACACGCCCCTCTCCCCACGACACACGCACACACACAACACCATGGGTGACACAGCCAGCGCCAACAAGGCCTACTTCAAGTGAGTCAAGTTGCATACTATCCGTATCATACTATAGTAGTACGTGGACCGGGATCGAAAGCCAGCTTCCTTCCCATCCGTGCCGGCACACGCCCCTCCCGCCGTCCGTCGATGGCGGCCGGTACCTACGGACACACTCCCCTCCCCCTGCCCCCGGTCAAACCATCCTGTTTGCCGTTTTCCCTCTCCCGGGTTCCTGCAGATCCACCCGTTACGTTTTCGCTCAAGGCGTCAAGGGAAGGTTTGCTTTGCCTTGGGTGTGTTGTATCGCTAAACGCCTTTGAATCGATATCAAGCCCTCTCCCCTCTTTGTGAGCTCGCATCATTCGTTGTAGAAAGCGGCAGCAGCTGGCACCTGACTGACATTTTGCCCCCTTTCCTCTTCTCGCCCAACAGCAAGCTTGCAGCCGAGTACGACTCCAAGTACGAAAAGACCGTCTTGCAGCTGGAGCGGGAGATACGCAAACGCAAGGAGTTCATCGGGGTGGACTGGGTCGACGACGACGACGACGACGACGACGACGATGACAGCGCTTACAGTGACGACGGGACGGGTGAAGGCGACATGTCCCACGGCAAGTCCCACGGCAGCGGGAACGTCGCCGCCGAAGCAGTCCCGGCTGCCGACATCAAGCCGGTGAGGCTGCTCGACTACGCCTGTGGCACCGGCCTGATATCAAGGGTGAGTCTGGGTCCATCGGTGCTTCTCGAGCGTTGGCCCAGAACGTCTGTTTGCCTCTTCCTGTGCATCAGACATGCCAATATCCTTCTTTCTACCATCTCCCTCGCTTCACCTCCCTTCCTCCTATCGTCTATGCCACCCCTGGACACACAAAAAGAACTCTTGAAACTCACAAGCGGCCGCGTCGTCGTCGTATAGGCCCTCGCCCAGTTTACCACGCATTGCGTCGGCATTGACATATCAGAGAACATGGTGGCAGCTTACAATGCCCGGGCCGAGAACCAAGTAAGCTGATCTCCCGCACACACTCTCCTCTCCGCCCTGTACTTGCTCTCTTTCTTTCTTTCTCACCTCCTCTTTGGGGGAGGGGTTGTCTTGCAACACAGACGCAAACGCAGACGTAGACGCACGCCCTCGCGCGCGTGCGCGCGTGCGCGCGCACACAGACACAGACACACACACACACACGTATCCCGTCTTTCCCGTTGCTCCCTCGAACTCTGAGGCGACGTAAGTTATCGTCCCTCGGGAACCCACCGTCCGTTCGCGTTCGAGCCCTGAGGTTACATGGTCGGTCGGTCACTCGCCCGAAGCACAGATGGTAGTCCGGTCCCGTCTTTCGATCTCACCTTGGTCTCATCTCAGCCCTGCTGACCTTCATGACGTGGACACTCGCTTTGGCCTTTTTTTATCGTTTCTTTTGCTCCCTCGCATGTTGCTATACACACACACACACACACCCCCGACCTGGACCATTGCTCAAATCTCTATCGACGCACTCCCTCACCCCCCCTGCCCTCGTCTTCTTACCAGTTCCCTTGCCCGACTCTCTGTCATCTCATCCCGATCTCAACACCTCACGCACCCTGCGTTCATTCCCCGCTCCCCCAAGGCGGGAATGCACGAGACCGGCGACCGTATCAGAAGCCTGAGCGGGAGACCCGGATCTCGATTGCCACGGTGACGATGCAGGTGTTTATTTTTGTTCTGGCGTGTTCTCCCATTGTCAAAATCTGCGAAGTTTGAGAAGACCCGGACAAAGTAAAAAAAGAATTAAAAATAAACCCACAGAACAGTTGGGAGCAAAGGGGGGCTTTAGCTGACGTGATATGATCTTCCCTCACAAAAAGGGCCTGAGCGCCCATGAGATGCGCGCCTATCAGGGAGACCTGACGGCCCCTTCCGACCCGGACCCGGCCGCCTTCTCCGGCGCGGGGTTCCGCGACTTCGACGTTGCCGCCGTCGGCCTCGGGTTCCACCACTTCGACGACCCGGAGCTGTCGGCGAAGCGGCTCGTCGAGCGGCTGCGCTCCGGCGGTGTCCTCGTCGTCCTCGACTTCCTCCCGCACGACAAGGTGGGCAGCGACCTACCCGCCGCGAACACCGTCAAGCACCACGGCTTTTCCGAGGAGAGGATACGTGCCATCTTCGAGCGGGCCGGAGCTGGCAAGGACTTTGGCCTTGAGGACCTTGGGAGCGGTGTGGTTTTTGGCGGTCACGGTCACGGTCATGGTCACGATCACGGCCACGGTCACAAATATGGACATCACCATCACCATGATCACGGCCATGGGGCACAGAAGGAAGGCATTGGGATGAAGAGGCGAGTGTTCTTGGCCCGGGGAACCAAAGCTTAGGCGAGCAACACTAGGATGTAATCTCTATATTCAGTATGCTCTAGTAGGAGTGCGGTGTTCTAGGAGCAGAGAAGTATGAGAAGTGACCAGCAAGCACTAGATATGCTGATTTGGCCCGACCCGTGGACCCTCTACAGCTGCGCCTACTGCTCCTTCTCCATGATGTCAACGGCAAACGCGCCCCCGAGCAGAATGGCCGGTTCTTCGATGTTGTGGTGTTCGTAGCTGTGCCGTGATTGTTAGACTATACTACGCTATAAGATGGAAGCCATCGCACAGCTACTCACCTGAGAGTACCAACACCGCCAGCTTCGAGCAGGAACGCCGGCCCGTCTTGGAGCGTTTTCCCGGCCCACCGCATGGCGAAGGCGCGAAGGATGTGGCCATGGGCAACAACGAGAACGTCTCCATTCGGGGCCTCCTTGTTGTCGATGACGGGCCGGTGCCATCGGTCGCGGATGTCCTGGATGAGGCGGTCTAGACGCGCCGACACGTCCTCGGGACTCCTGTGCCATCGCCAAGTTAGCCGGTTGAATGCTTTCTTCGGTTCGCCTCGCCTGTTCGTGCCCCAAGTGCCGTTGATGGAGCAGAATGGTCTTCATATGATCGTATCTGCTTGCAGACACTGCGGACGGACGGCGGGGTGTGCCCCAAGGGGTAGATCCGGAGGCACTTCACTCACTCGCCACCGGGACAGCCATCGCGCCAAATGTCCCAGTTTTCCGACAGGCCCTGCTCCTTGCGAATGCGACGGATCTCAGGAGTCGTGATGCCCTCGTAGTTGCCATAATCCCACTCGCGAATATCCTCGGTGACCTCGACATGGGCCTTACAAGCCGGGCCGTTGCCCTCGACCTCACCGTGGTTCTTCCATGGGAGCGCGTCGCTGATTTCAAGGTTGAGAAGCTCGAAGGTCCGCTGGGCACGCTTACGGGGAGACACGTAACTGGGAAATATGTTCAGCTAATGCTTTGACGACGCTGGAAAGAAGAATATCATCTCTGGCCGCCAAAATACGACATCACGATAGCGCCCCAGGCGGCTACGGGGCAGCGAAGCATGAAGAATGACGCAGGGAGACGAACATGTGGGAGATTCTCTTGGGCACAATCAGACGGTCGTTTCCCACCAGAGCACGACCGGTGGCCCGGACACGCTTCTCGCCGTTGGCGGTCAGGGGAATGTCGGTAGAGCCGGTGTGACGGCCGTTCAGAGACCATTCCGTCTCGCCGTGGCGGATGACGAAGACGCGCGGGGTTGTCATTGTGGCGGCGAAGCAGAAGATCCTGTTGCTTCGTACTGACGTATGCGTGAGACGCCTGACAGCGGATGCAACCTAAGATGGACCAGGGGAGGCGCAGATGGGCGTGGTCGACGGTGCGGAGGACGTTTATGCGATCTCTGCTACACTGCCCTCTCTTGGCTGGTGGAGGGGCACAGGGGTTAAACGTTAGCAACTGTCGCGCTGTCAAGAAGGCTGTTCTGGTGATGGGTGTGCTGGTGACGTTCCCGCATGAGAGGCAATGCGAGGCGGGTGGGTAGCAGGAGAGGTAAAGTTGAGATGATGACAGATGGAATGACGCTTCTCTCGGCGATTTGGCTTTCCAGCCGTCCCGCCTTCCCGCCTTCCGCCCATCTTCCATCAGCTCCTCCGAAGGCAAGTGCGCACAGGAGCAGGCGAGCGAGAACCTCTGGGGAAAAGAGACCACACCGCATTGCGCTGCTCTTGGACCGTGGGGCTTCGGTCCTGCAAAGGCCAACTTTGACTGATGAATCGACGGTCTGAGCCCGCCGTCCCGCTATCCCGTCATCCCGCGATATCAGCCAAGCCATGCGGGGGAGGCAGTGCCGGGCTCTCGTCCGCACATCATGTTTGTCAGATCCCTCCGATCCGATCCGCCACGTCTGCCACCAAAAGACAAGCCTTCCACTTCACGAACCGCCCCTCCTTCCCCCGGATTGGGCCTTCCTGACAGTCCCGAGAACGAGACACACATAGGTCGTGTGTGTTCGCGTGCACTTGCCGCATCCTGTGTCCCATCGTCCATGATCACCGGGCCCTGTGACAGAGGTCTGGCTCATGCGACCGGAGAAAGACAGGGATCGAAATGAGACATGGGAGAGAAAATGAAGTTCGGAGCTCGGCCGGGGGAGATGGATATGTTTCAGCAAGGGTTGCGACGGACAGGGACCCAGCGCCCCAACCCTTGCAGCCTTGCCATCGAGGTGAACTTGAGGTGCAAAGAATGGGGTGATGGTACCTTTGTCTGACGGCGTCTCGTCCCTAGTAAGAGCAGGGAAAGGGTGCCGTGATGATGGGGTCGGACAAAAAGGCGCAATAGACAGGATGGTGTGGTGCAAGATAGTAGGGAGGAAGAAGGAGGAGGAGGGGAGGGGGGCCCAAAAGATGCTCTCACGAAGTCCGTTTCACATACCTGAAAGCGGGCAACAATACCTGAGTGCCCAAGCAAGGTAACAATAGTAGGTGGAACCTAGGTAAGCAAGTCCGCTGAGATTCGGATAGATCCCGGACTACCAACAACGAGAAACAATAACGGCGTGGGTTCCTTATCGCATCCGCTCTGCTTCAGGTGGTGTTCCGATTCTGTTGGCTGGGAAGTCGAAAACTCTGTGGAGGGCAAGATAGTACCACCTGCTTACCTGCCCAAGATTAAATATCCCTCTTGCTCCTCTTTACGACTTTATTAATTGACTCTTTTCTTGGTCACCCATTTCGTCGGATCAGTCATGGCCCAGAGCGGCGACGTCACGCCAGTCGCTGGTCGATTACTAAGGCCGAGAAAAAGTCTTGGTCTTCAGCGGGGCTCCGTCTCCGCTTCCGGCCGCTGCTCCCACGGCGCCGCCTCTGCCTCTGCAGCCGTCCATGCTCTCCATCGCTCGCCTGCCTCAGCCCCTGAGGCGATCGCGCCAATCTCGCTGGAGCTCCTCGCTTGGCCTTCGGAGCCGTCAACGTCGTCCGTTAGTACCACCACTACCGCCGCCGCCGCCGCCGCCATCGCTTTCTCTCCGACCGATCCCGGTTATTCCGAGCGCGAAACAATCCTGCCGACGGCCATTCCGCCCTCGCTGAGACATAGCTATTCCGGGCTTGGCAGGTTTCGAGGTCACACGCGAGCCAATTCCCTCGATTCGACGACGACCGACTCTTCAGGCGACTCCTGCGCGTCGATATCGTCCTCACGCTCCAAGTGGAACATTTTCGCACCTGTTTCAGACGGGCTGGCGGCGTCTGCCAACCGTCCAGGCTGCGCTTGCGACCAGAGGAGCAGGGAAGCTAAGCAAGTTTGGAGGGAATACTGGTGATACTCGACTCGACCAAGCCGGCGAAGACGAAGGGTGCATCGAAACGACGCGATGAGCGGCTTCACGAAATTCCGCGCCGGGCTGACAGCAGCTGGGTGTGCCGCCATCATCTTCACTGGCGCGACCTACGGCGCCGGCCTCAAGACGCAGCAGGAATGGAGCGAGGTTAGCAAGCCAACTGCAGCCCGGCCTGCTCCCCTTCTGGCCAATTCTGGATACTGATGCTGTTTTGCTACTAGGAAAGGCAGAAGCTCCGCGCATCCCCCTATGACGAGCAGATCGCCCTCCTCGAGGGCCAGCGGAGCCGTCTGCTGTCCGAGAGGCGCAACTGGGAGAGGAAGTTGGACGCCCTGGAGGAGAGGATACGCGAAAGAGAGGCAAAGAAGCCAGAGAGCTGAGCATCATCGACACCAGAAGCCCGACTTGACTCGGTACTTGATTTGCAGGAGCGCAGACAACGAGCTGTAGACGCTCGATGCCAACCTGACTTCTTCCGGTTGGTCAGTAGTCGGATGCGTGCGCATGTCAGAACCAATGCCACAAGTGTGCAGCCTAGCCCAGAGAGATGCCCATTATGGGCTTGGGAGGGCAGGAATGCCCGCTCGGCAAGGCGGTCATCAACGCCGTGGCCACCCCACGATGAAGATAAAATGTAGAGTAGATGTAACACTAATTGTAAAATCACGAAGAGGACGCCAGTTGACGTAACGAACTTGACTTATTACGATCATCAAGCGATCTATCTATGCCCCTGTTTCATGCCCTAGTATCATTGTTTCGTTTTATGCCGCCCATGGTCTCGTTCCCGCTCGTAAACGCCAAGGCCGCTGCTCTCGACAGCTGTCCCCTGCTCATCGCGTTTGCCACAAAACTATTCCGTCTTGTCCTCGATCGTAGGCAGGGGAATGGCTCTGTAAAGAAGAATCAGAGCAGAGTGAGACTCGCCGCCGCCCGCGAGCGCGTCGATCTTGTCCGATGTGACCTCCGACACCTTGTCGTCGTTGAACCACCACCACTTGCCGTCCTCCTCACCCTGCTTGCCGGTCTTGGGATCAACAGGCCCTGTCTTCTTGACATACGCGGTGTAGTGGCCGCTATCGGCGCTCGCTCCCTGGTGGGTAACGACGCCGCGCAGCTCATAGATTCCTGACTGGTTGGCACCCTCATCCTTCGCCAAGTCCTGGTTGACCAAGGCAAAAAGTTCCTTCTTCGCAGCCAGGAGCGCGGCATCCTTCTCAGCTTCAACCTCGGCATCAGTTTTGAAGGTCTCGACCATCTCGGTGTCGCCATCGGAAGGAAGGGCCGGCTTTCCCTCTCTCTCGGCCTTCTTCTCGTTAGCCTTCGCAAGGGCCGTCTTCTCCGGGGCGGAGACTCCGGAGGCTCCGGCAATGTCATCCCGGTCGTTGGGGTTCAGCTTGCGCCTCTTGCGAGCACGCTCAATGTCCTCCTCGTCCTTGCGAATCTCGCGAACCTTGTCGCGGACAGGAATGAGAGCCTTCTTCAGCTCCTCTGTGCAGAACTCAACAATATCGAGCTCGTGCGGAAAGGTAACCTTGCGCATGATCTTGGCCTTCTTTTGCACCTCGCGCTTCCAGAAGAAACGGACGAAGTGAACTGTGAGGTACTTGGGCAGCCGGGAGATTTGAGACTTCTTGGTGTAAGTCGCATCCCTGTCCAGCACGGACGACTTCTTCTCCAGCTTTTCGGTCAGTGCGGCCAGAATACCATCACGCAGATGATTGACCGAGGCGTCGATGTGGCAGTTGAGTTTGAAAAAAGTCTCGCTAGACTTGATGGGCTGTTCGCCGGCCTCTCGGGCGGCCTGTTCGTCGATCTCGAGAGTGGACTGGAGCTCTCCAGCCATGTATCTGTCAATGAAGGAGGAATCTTCCGACTCGGATAGCTTCTGCTTCAGCTGGGAGATGATCTGGGACCAGGCCTCCTCGGCATCCTGCTGAGCGTATCCGTTTCCGGACTTGGACTTTTCGGCGAATTGGGGGTAGATCATGCGAAGGGTGCTCAGAAACGTCAACGGAGGGATGCTGCCCTGAGTCTCCGACATATTCTTGTACAAATCTGTAAGCTGAGTGGCAAGATCAGTCGATCCCAGACCAAAGTTTCCGCTTCCGCCACTGCTTGACTTGTGTGTGGTCAGGGCCGTCTGCAGTTCGGGGATCGATCGGAGGGTTTGAAGGGTGGAGTTAAGGTAGCAGGTGTTGCCCAAGTTAACGAGGCCAGCAGGAGTGGCGCCCTCCTGCTGAGCAGCTTCAGCTTCGGTCATGTCCTCGACGAATTTGACTGCCTCCGTAGGTCGGGCAAGGTCTGCATTCTCGCCAGATGGTTTCCCCATCATCATGAGGGTCGCGCCAGCCCTGAGGCCAAACTTGGACATGTCATCATCGTCTTTGACTTGCTTGCCCTTGACCAGAATCTTCTGTCGCTCGGGTTCGACGCCGGTCAAGCTGTACAGCTGGTATTTGAGGGTCTCGCCGTTGGAGGAAGTGTCGATCTCGACCTGGTATTTCTTGCCCGCATGGCTTACGGTGACTACAGCCGACATTAGTAAATGAGAGTAGGCGACAAGTTGTCAACATACTACTGACCTGGTATTGATGCCATTGTCGCAGTTCTCTTTGTGGTTGTTACAGGAGAAAGCTGGTTCGTACGGTGTGTCTTGGGCAAAATACAGCTGTGAAATGTGTAGGTGAAGAAGTTTGTTGAAGGCACCCAGAGGTCTGCGTCAGAGGTACGGATGAATACCTGGGTACCTACCTAGATAGTGGCAGTACGTACTCAGGTAGGTGCCTTCATGAGGAATGCACACTAGTACATAGGGGGGTAGGCGGGGAAGCGGTGTACCTGCAGAGACCCGTTTCAGCTGCCGATTTACTCGCTTATTACGATTATCGCCGCAAAAGACCCTTGTGCAGAACCACCGTCATCCGCATTCGACCATCATCCAGCGTTTTCTGGAATTGAGAGTGTTCCCCATCTGCAACCAGCCCGACTTTCAGTAGGCTTTGAAATGATCTTGACCATAATATCTCAGGTGCTTAGACAGCCTGCCCCCGAGAAGATAGGTATCTAGGGATGAATATGATACTACGCAGCTACCTAGGTATCTAGCTTGCTTCATATCAATGGTAATCGTAGTGCTATGTATGCAACAAAAGGATATAAGCGGGGGATCGCCAATTGTGTCTACCTAGATATCGACCTACCCAGGTGCCTTTTGGAGAGCTTGCGTGTCACGTGGGAGAGCTCTTTGATGAGTCATCCCGGTCCTGATGACAGCTACGCATGACGGGAAGCGAAGCTCTGCGGCGGTGCTACCTATCAGCCCCACTATGAAACGTCAGGGATCCGGCTGAGCCAACCTCACCGAACCCCGCGGCCAACATCCAACTCCAACCTCTCAGCATTACAAGGTTGGACGAGGCCAGGCTTTGCTATCATGGTCAGACTCCCTGCCAGACCGTATGCCCGAGACTTTTCACTGACGTGGTCGCGTATAGTCTCAATCGCTCCGACCTTACCTCCAGGCCGTCCGGAGCAGTCTGACGGCTGCCCTGACGCTCTCCAACTTCGCTTCCCAAACCGCCGAACGACACAATGTTCCCGAGATCGAGGCGCAAACTTCCCCCGAAGTCCTCCTGACCCCCCTGACGATCGCCCGCAATGAGAATGAGCGAGTTTTGATCGAGCCGAGCATCAACTCCGTGCGGATATCCATCAAGATCAAGCAGGCCGACGAGATTGAACATATATTGGTCCACAAGTTCACCCGTTTCTTGACGCAGAGAGCCGAGTCCTTCTTCATTCTGAGGAGGAAGCCCATCAAGGTACGCGGGACCTGCTGCAGCCTCTCGTTTGAGCACACTGCCAGCTCAATGCCATGGGGCATGGCAGCCCCTTTCGGCGGAACAATGGTCGCTAACAATTCTCTCAAGGGTTATGACATTTCCTTCCTGATCACCAACTTCCACACCGAGGAGATGCTCAAGCACAAGCTGGTCGATTTCATCATTCAGTTCATGGAGGAGGTTGATAAGGAGATTTCGGAAATGAAGCTCTTCGTACGTTCCGCGAGACTCCTCGGAAACAGCGCAGGATGGATGCATGACTGACTCCGTAACAGCTGAACGCTAGAGCACGTTTCGTTGCCGAATCCTTCCTGACTCCCGTAAGTTATCCATACCCAGCAGCCCTTGCCTTACGTCATTGATCTGACACCATCTTAGTTTGATTAAAATACCCAGCGTAAAGCTTTACACGAATCGAAAGGTCAATTCAAGGGAGATTAGGCGGTTGATTCTCTGTCAGCTGACCTGACGAACTGGCCACCAGTTGCTTCGAGCAAGGGACTCAGTTGGACACGGATGGTGGCTCGAGCGCTGCCGGAACGCCGGGATCCACATTGACTTCGACGTCGGTCCGTAAATCCGGGGCCGAGTGGGAACAACAATATGGGTCTTCATCTATGACACTCGGAAGCTCCAACAATGACCACGACACATGTTCAATCTTTTATCTTCTGGTGACCATATCATCAAAACTAGGCCTCCATTTTGCTTCCTCGTCAGTGAGATGTCTGAGAGTAAACCTGCACTAACAGACCTCAGCTGGTCCGCGGAGCGGTATAACAGAGTGCACTAGGTCATGCTCTTTCCCTATGGAAGGCGTTCAACACTCCTCGCAAATTTTTGCTGGTGCTGTTCCACCGCGTGCCTTCCTTCGAAGATCTCTTGTACACCGCCTTCTCAGGAAGGTATGTGGACTGGTAGCAATCATGAGCTCGTGTGTTGTCTACTCATTGTGTTTTTATCCCATGTTACTCAAATTTGGGTGTCATCACTCTAATGTCTGCGGAATAGCACGTGTCTCGTCTTCTTTCCATTCTCTGGCCCTACCTATTTCGTGTAGTACACACTTGATTTAGTGTCTTCATTTCTGTGTCATCTCAGAGAGCCGTATGTTAGTTCATAACGATTACGATCACACTCTGTTACATGAAAAGTGAGGGTATAGTGTTCACAGCTGCTTCCCACTTGTCATCAAGTCAGCAAGGTCTCGATTTTCTCTTCCTTCCCGCTCGTTGCCTTCGAGAGCACCGCCAGCACCGAGGTACTGGCATGTAGTCCCCCGCGAGTAAAACTTTTCGTTCCTGCCTTTCTCATAGCGACTCTTGTCGTTGTCCTCTTTTTTTTTCCCTCGGGGAAAAAAAAACTTCATTCCCTCATTTTCAGTTCCTTCCTTTGGAGTAAAACTGGGGTGGCTTGTGTGCCTTACTTCTCTTCAGCTGTCCACCTCTGTTTTTTCCAGGTTCAAACCAATCCTCCAACACCACCAGCATTCGCCTCACTTGCCTTCTTGTCATCTTACGCATAACCACTTGTCTTCAAATCACTCTTGCTGGGAGGGGAAAAAAACCCTACGCGGCAGAAGCTACGCCCTATTCTTACCAACGACGTAAGCAACGTTGCCCTCTCGTCTCAACTCTTCCCCCAAGTACAACATATTCGGCACACACCTGGGTCAGACTTTTTGGCAATTTTCGAACTTGCCTTTTTTCTCTTCTTCTTCCACCTCCTCTCTCTTCTTGTACCGTCTCTCCCTCCGTACCTTGTCGAAAACCCTGACTTCCATCACATCAACATTGTCGTCCAAATCTGGTCGTCTTGCTTGCCATCACAACAAACCTCTGGCGAGGCAGCAGCTTGCCTTCCTCTCATCTTTGTCGTCAGAAAACGACCTTTTGCAAGGTCCCAGCCTCAGCTGTGAGAATTTTCCTTATTCTGCTTGTTTCAGAGGCCTTTCTCTTTCTGGTCATACATCTGAGAGCATACTACAACAAACCCCAAGACAGCACTGAGATAAATGCCTACTGTGCTCCTGCCTGTTCTGCATTTACTTGCCCCAGCCTCTGCTCATTCACCCGGCTCCCGCCAATATTGTTGGGCCTGACTTGTCCCCACCTCCTTCAACTGGTGTCTTACCTCCTCCCATCTTCTGTTCCCAGTTCAGCAACACCCTCTTGTTTTTTTCCTTCTACTACAATCTTGCCCAGGGCATCGACTTTGGTACTGACAACAGTTACTCAGCACGCTGCTACTCTTCCGTCAGGACTGACCACTGCTTGTTACGAGGCTCTTCTTGTTTTCATCATACTCATCCATCGCAAGGAGAATTTCACAGCATCGTCAACGATGGCCCACAACAAGCTTGCTACCATGACTGGCCAGGTGGACCAGAAAAAGACGCGGGACATGGGTCGACAGGGTCGTGGCTTCAAGCTCAGTGACCTACCCCAGACTGTTATCGAGTATGGTGAAGAAGATAATGAGCCTGGCGGTGCCCGTCTCGATGCAGCTCTTCTCAGCGCCAAGTCAGATGACCGGGCCAAGGTCTCTTCTGACCTGAACCCCAACTCGTCCCCTTGGGTTCCCAGATCGAATGTGGTTCAGGCCATGAGCAAGGTTTGAAAATGACCCAGAGCCAAATTCCCAGAAATTCAGCGCCTCTAACAAAATCCAGGTCGAGACTCCCGAGACTAACCAATTTCCCAACACCGGAATTGTTAGCCAGGTCTCGTCTCCTCAGCTAGCGACTTTGCCTATCCAGAATACCCATGGCAGTACTTCTACTATGTCTGGTTTGCAGTTCGCTCCCGGTCACTGGGTTGATACTGCTGGAGGCACCTCAAAGGCCACCACCGATGTTTCGCAGAACAACATGATGGCCTCCAAGCAAGTTGAGCCTGTTCAGAATAGAATGGCCAAGATCGGACAGCAGCTCAGTGCTAGCGCTTCAACTGGTAATCTGCCTCAGCAGACTCCGGTTCGTCATGTCAACGGCGTTAGCTTCCAGTATTCGGGTGAAGGCAATCACGCGTCCTTCTGTGAGGGTGTTGCCAGTCCTGAAAGCGTCACACCCAGGGCTTCTCACAACGGCTTGAGAACCGAGCCGCGCAACTTTGCCCCGCGCTCGATTGGTAACGTTGCTGACCTGGGTGCTCCGCCCAAGTTCTCACTGAACAACGGTAGCGAGGCTCGTGGCGTCACTACTGTCGACTCCAACGATCCTTTCGTTGCCCCAATTTCCCAGGCAGTCTTCGGATCTCAGGTTCATACCGCTCATATGCTGAACGGCAGCATTTCTTTGGGTTTGTCAACTGGCGATTTCAACAACCTCCCCAATGGAAATCAACCTGAAAATGCCACTGGAGTTGAAGATCAGTCGTTGATCGGCAATGGAGGTCAAGTTCAGCCCATCTCCAGCAACGCCATCATCAACTTCGCTCACCAGCAGGGAGTCTCACAGCCTCACATCGGCCAGAACAGCGATGCAGCAGCCTACCAAGTCACCTACGCGCCTTCGAACGCTGTTGTCTATGCTCCTTCGAACGCCATGATGCCTTATGTCACTCCTGTTCCTGATTTCATCCGGGCTCAACGATCTCTCGAGCTCAATCGCTTGACTGCTGGACCTACAGGGCTCCCCACTGCCGCCGTGGCAATGCACCAGGCTAACTTCCCGTTCGTCGAGCCGGCAAACCGCTCTGGAAACTTCGTGGTTCGAGGTGTTGTCAAGATTGGAAATGTAACCCACCCCAGACGTCTCCGTCCAAAGATGGTCCCGCTGACAACTGAACAGATTCCTTTCGTCACCAATAGAGCTGAGATTATCGCCGTGCTCGGTCGCAATTCTCGCATTCTCAACGATACCGAGGAGCCTGTTCATATCATCATGGAGCGCGTCACTGGCAAAACTACTGACGCTTATGTCGAGTTTCACACTTTCGAGGACGCCACCAAGGCAGTCGAGAAACACCAGCAGAACCTCGGTCGCGGAAGAGTCACTCGAATTGGTCAACGTCCCGTGGAGATTGAGCTCTCAAGCCAGTCTGCTCTCATGAAGGATCTTTTCCCGTCAGCTCGCGGTGTTTTCTGGAACGGATGTAACCCCCAGGTTCTGCCGCACAACGCCGAGGAGCCTTGGGACAACTTCAAGGGGTTTGTTTCGAACGAGGAGATGACAATGCTTGTCAAGCATGTCGAAGTTCCCCACCGTGTAAGTCTACTTGACCCAGCAGCAGAGCGGTTCGTCATGGAAGCTAACTAACAGAACACCAGTCTCCGTTCTCTAAGGAGTGCCCTCAGCGTCCCTTTGAGTGTCTCATCAGCACTCTCACCAAGTTTCCCTGGCACATGAAGACGCACATCACCATCCAGCAGCGCCATGCTATGCACAAAGCTACCTGCGATCTCCTTCGCATTCTCGTTGGCAGCATTCGTGATCACCGCGATGAGGTCAACCTGACTCAACGCCTCCTCAAGCGCGTGGTAGCCGCGGCGATGCGCTGTGAGGGCTTCTCCGCTGTCCAAAAGGACGACATCGCCTATATTGTCGACATGGGCGAGATGGAGCAGAGAGCCTTTGGCCAGCCGCGCTTCGCTGACTGCTGGCGCCACCTCTACGTTCTCGTACCTAAGAACGGCGTTCCCCTGGATGTGATCGAGGCAAGTCCGCCCCACGTCGCCAGGCGACCCGGTCGCTCCCCATCGCCTTGCGGGATAGCGCTTTGGTGAAATCATGGACCGAGCTAACCCATCGTTTTGCAGTGGTACATCGCCGTCATTCGTGACGAGACCAACCGCTTCCTCGAGACGCAGAGCTTTCAGGAGAAATGCCAGACGCGCGGCGTCGGCGACGCCACGGACGGCTACTTCGGCTTCTTCTGGCGTGAGCTAAACCACCCCGTGGGTCCGGCTTTCGACAGCATGACTCTGTCTCAGCTTGCCATGTGCGAGTATCAGACGATGGAGACCATCATTCGCCGCGCTCTGTCTATCGCTATTGCGCACTAAGGGTACCTTGGATCAAATGCGAGACCAAGGCGAAAGAAGAATGGTGCTGAGATATGGCTTCACAGCTTCAGGACGCATACTGCTTTGCACTTTCTTTTTTTCCTTTTACTGATTTTCCATTCTGCACTTTTGCGCATTGACTCTCTCATACACATTCGAGGTTGGTTTTCTCGCATGGTCATTCTCACAGAGTCCTCGGTCTGTTTTCTTGGGACTTTCTCTGTTTCATTGGACGAGTCAGGGAGTCGAGGACAGGACAGAATCGAGGGTTTTCGGCTTTGAAAATAGGGCTGATTGGTTTGTCTCAGCCTACTGCCTCCGGAAAACAATGGCGTCTTCTGGTTTTCTTTGACGGGCGGAGGGGTTGCTTCGGATACGGTAGTTTTTGGGGCACGATAGACTAGGGGTTCGAGAAGGTTGGCCTCTTAGCACTCTAATTGAGGATCCTAGAGTAGTTTCCCTTAGTTCTTGCTCTCTTCTTCACCTCTTTAGATGTCTTTGTTCTGCTGCCGTTTGGAGTAGGCACGTACACTGGATGGGAGGTAGTGTCTGGTGTTGTTCTCCACCTTAGTCAGCCAGAGCACCAAAAAGGGGGCCAGCCCATCATTACCTAGGTACTAATACATACGGATGGATACCTTAGTAGTACTAATACCACCTCGCGCGTTATCTCAGGAACTTCAGCAGGGGCGCCACGGTCGGTCCAGGCACAGTCCAGTCAGATGGTGCAGCGGGTAAGTACCTCCCTCCTCAACCTACCCAGATAGGGAGCGACGGGTGGGGGTTCACTGCAGGTGCCTAGGTATGTAACGCCCGGCACCAACGTCGGTAGGTACACTGCAGGGCGACGACCCTCAGTGGGGACAGTGGACGAACCCTTCGAAATTGAGGCAATACCAGGCTAGCGAGTGACCAGCGTCGAATTATATGGCCAGCTCACGGCAACAGGGCATTTGTAACCAAGATGAGGAGGCCTGGAGGTGAGAGAATTGGGAGGCAAGTAAGCTGAGGATGGGTTTGATGAGCTGCCGTGTGAAGGAGATGATGGCTCGGTTGGCTCCTGTTGTCTCCGATCTTCAGGGTTTGCCGGGTTGGATCATCACCGAGGCACAAGGGACGGGAAACAAGGGCAAACGGCGCGGTGGAAGGCAAGATACCTACCGAGAATGAACACAGATGGCGGTGTCGCATCGATCACTGGGCAAGGTATCACGAAGTGATACCTACCAAGCCACCGTTGCTACACGACCTCGCAGTAGTCAGTAAGGTACGTGCTGGGGGGGAGCAAAGTACGGATACGGGCAGTTCATACAGCGACCACAACACCAGGCTAAAAAGGCCGGCCGGTCGGCCGTTGATGGTGACGGGACGGGAGGGTAAGAAGAAACAGACAATGAGCGTGGAATGAAGCAGATGTCAGGACTAGAGCCCCCATCCAAGCGCCGTCGAAACAGAAAAGGTAAATCATTTAATGTGGGTCGAGAACCAAATAAAAAAGGGGGTCCATATCCACTCCACTCTCCCGAGCTGCACAGGCCAGCGTGCAAGACCAGCAAGTCGGGTTGGGATTGGGCAACTGGGCGAAGTTGCTTGGATTTAAGGTGGATTTGGATTGGCACCCTCGAGTTCCCCGGGAGCAACGCACGGAGCATAGGCAGGAGTGTGAGTCGTGAAAGTCAAGTCGATTCGATCCGATATTTTGGAAGGTGCAGCAACAAGAGCCGCTGCATGGACGGGAGTTACAGTAGAAGGAGCAACTCTTGCCTTCCGTTGCCGTTGAGTACGAGTGGACGTACATAGGTACGTGGTAGGTAGGAGCTACCAAGTAGGAGGTTGGTAGGTACCTGATCAAGTAGAGTGTGAGGTGGTATTAGTGGTGTGGTCCGTTTGCTGCTGCCACTTCCCGTCCATCAGATTAGTTTTAGTACCCAGGACCGTTCGCACCTGCTTCTCATTACCCAACGCCGTTGCAGCAGGAGGAAAAAAAAAAGGGCACCCCCAACACTGCCATCTCCCTTACCTACCTACCTACCTACCTACCATGCCTTGCTTTTACTACTACATGCTAATACCTGCCACCTGAGGTACTACGTTCTACACCTGAGGCAGCTTACCTATTACACGCTTGTTTGGAAGAGGGGCGCCCAAAAAAAATAAATCAAAGGTTGCAACTTCCCACCTCAATTTCCTCCCGTCTTGTTCAAACAAAATAAACTCAGAAGTCGTCGCTCGAATTACACCATACGCGCACCGAAGCTCGCATCCACGGCCTTCACCCCCTGTTGCCATGTCTGCCCAGGCCACGAACGACACGCCTGCCACGGCGGCTCCTGCTGCTGCTGACTCTGTTGCGGCTCCTGTTGCTTCCTCTGAGGCCCAGCCCGCTGCTGCTGCTGCACCTGCCCCTGCTGCTGAGGCGGCGTCCGCTCCCGCTGCTCCCGCTGCCGCCCCTGAGCATCAAAAGACTGCTGACGCTGCTGCTGCTGCTCAAAAGACGGAGGAGAAGTCAGAAGAAAAGCCCGAAGAGAAGCCGGCCGCTGTTGAGAAGCCCGCCGAGAAAACCCAGACTCCCCTGACCTCTCTGTTCGAGAAACTCCCCGGCGTCCTCGAAGCGGCCAAGCACAAGGAGATGTGGGGGGTGCAGCTGTCTGATAGCACTCACATCCCCACCACTGTCGTTCTCCAGAAGTTCCTCCGCGCCAACGACGATAACGTCTCAAAGGCTACTGACCAACTTCAGAAGGCCCTCGAATGGCGCCGTGATACTAACCCCGGCAAGCTTCTTGATGAAGTCTCGTTCGACAAGAAGAAGTTTGATGAGCTCGGCTACGTTACCACGCACAAAGACGCCGATGGCAAGGAAGTCATCATCACTTGGAACATTTACGGTGCCGTCAAGGACAAGCAGGCTACTTTCGGCAACGTCGATGAGTGAGTACCGCCCCTTCAGGATGGAATTTCCATGTCACCATGAACAAGGCCCGTGACTAACCTTTCTCGTAGGTTCATTAAGTGGCGTGCTGCTCTCATGGAGCTCAGCGTCCGTAAGCTTAACTTGGACAAGGCTCAGACCCCTATCCCCGATGGAGGCGAGGATCCCTATCAGATGATCCAGGTTCACGACTACCTCAACGTCAGCTTCCTGCGCATGGACCCCGCTGTGAAGAAGGCCTCTTCAGAGACAATCGCCGTTTTTGCCATGGCCTATCCTGAGCTCCTCAACCACAAGTACTTTGTCAACATTCCCGCCCTTATGGGCTGGGTTTTCAAGGCTATGAAGCTCTTCTTGGCTCCCAAGACCATCTCCAAGTTCCATCCTTTGGGATACGGAGCTGAGCTTGCCAACGAGCTCCCTGCTCTTAAGCAGTCACTGCCCAAGGAGTACGGCGGTAGCAGCGTCGAGACCATCAAGACTGCCGGCCAGACTGTCAAGATTGCAGACACCGCGGTCCCTGCCCCATCCTCTGCAGCAGTTCCCGCCACTGAGACGAAGCCCACAGTCGAACCCCCGGCCCCCGTCCCTGCCGCTGCTCCCGTCCAAGCTGAGACGAAGCCGACTGAGACGCCCCTTTCCGCGGCTGCTCCCCCCGCTGCTGAGCCGGCCGCGACGGCCGAGACTACCCCTGTGGCCGATGGACCCGCGAAGACGGAGGCTCCCAAGGCCGAGGGCTCCGAGTTGCCCAATGTTGCCGAACTGAGCATCAAGGACGAGACGGAAAAGGAGGCCCCTGCCAAGGAAGATGTCAAGCCCACTGCGGTCTAAACGGTAGCTCGGTCTTGCCTTGTTCGTCACTTTCACTTTGCGTCCTCTGCCTCGGCTTTGATGTTGTGGTGGGTTGGGTTTCGGGATCGCTGAGATTGATGATCCCGCGTAGGGTGAGATGAGAACCGCCGCTAGACAAACTGGACTCGCCTTTTCGGCCTGGGGTTAGTCTGTGTTTTCTCCTTGCGTTCATACCATAATACCCTTCTTGTGTTGGTGGCGTTATTGGGAATTTCGTTCGATTGGAACGGAGAATCAGACAGACATTTAATAGGAACAATACATTAAATTGAGATAGGCTCAGGCTCGGTCCAGAATGGAAGTAGTATCTCCGGGGAACTGACTCGGCGGTCGCGTGTGCGGAAACACTGTTGGTAAATGTTCTGAGTTCCGTCAGGCCTTGCCGCAGGCAGACTGCGCGATCGAGGTGACAGCGCCGGTGGGCGGATCTTGGGTCCGCACCCACCTCATCGGACTGTCCACGTACGCAGTATGTATGACATCCGACTCCCGGGCAGGTAGGTGTGAATGGCCATATCGAATTTTCTCCCTCTCCATTTTTCTCTTCTATTTCTCGCCTGTCGATGTCATTGACGGCGGGCGACACACACAGTTATGGCGAAGCCGCGGAGTGAATCAAACGGAGGCAAGGATTATTTGCGTCGAAGCTACACTTCGCCTGGCAGCGTCTGCTATGGTTTACGAAGTTGACGCCATGATACTATCGCAACGAAATCTCCACATTGAAGACGCATTCTCAGTTTCATTTTCTATGATGGTGGTTTCAACAGCCCGTTGTGCTAAGTT
Source organism: Colletotrichum musae (assembly GCA_027406025.1). Taxonomy (NCBI): domain Eukaryota; kingdom Fungi; phylum Ascomycota; class Sordariomycetes; order Glomerellales; family Glomerellaceae; genus Colletotrichum; species Colletotrichum musae. The sequence goes on along the minus strand of JANVYC010000001.1, from coordinate 1,817,390 downwards.
CTTGTTATAGAGGACAGCCCATCGCCAACGAAGCGGCACACCGTGGAAGAGAGGAGGTTCCACGGCATGCGCCTCGTCAGCAAGTCACCACTCGAGCTTGGTTGAGCAGAATAGAAGACACGGATCTGTCCAACCCTTCCCGATCCATCACCATGCCTAGCCAGCCGGGTTTGGTGATTTGATAATGCTTACCATCACGGGCGAACCATGAACGGGAAGCACCGAAGGTTCAGCAACAACGATTGTCGGGCTGCGATGCAATCAACGTGACAAGTTGAAGCCATAACTTTCAAGACGGTACACGGAACCCAAAGTCTCGGGTCAGCAGGCGTGAGGTCGGTTGGCATGTAGTCAGCTGAACGTCGGATGCAATGCTGAGCGAGCATGTAGAGGTATAAGTGGAAGAGGGTGGCAAAACAAGAGACAATACCTAGGGCGGCGCGAGGCAAAGTCAGACAACCTTAAGACGGGATTGGTCAAGTAGGAGGAGGGCCGGGAGGGGTGACGGACGAGGGAGGAGAAGAGAGGAGAGGGGACACAGGGTCGGTCGCTCGGTCTGTTCCTCTGTTTACCTTTGCACCCTCCGAAGATCCAAAAGAGACCAGAACGGCGACCAGGCTACGTTCATCCGCGTCCATAGCTGCGGCTGCCCCCAGAATCTGACGGGGCGCGGCACCTAATACATACCTCACCATAGGCCCGGCTATTACTACTACCTCCCTCTTTTGATGGTTGTCAGCGTAGCCTGTTCTCGCATCTCAGCACTCGACCAATCCAGATTACATACACCTGTAGAGATTGATGTTATCCCTCTGTCTTTCTGCCTTTCTGTCACGCTCTCTCATACATACAACAACGACAACAGAACACGCATACTCTTCCTCTCTCTCTTTTTCTCTTTCCTCAACAAGCCCCGATCCATACCGGTCTCGACGTATCTTGAATAGCGGAAGCGGCAGCAGCACAAGCCAAGCAACACCAACGGCGGGCGAGCAATCGTATCCGCCGCGTCAATTTCCTTCAACCCACCATCCAACCACCCACTCATCCCCTTCCGTTCATCCCCCCTAAATCTATCAATCAATCAATCCAGTCGCGTCTCAGTCCCCACTCCGAGCTTCATCGTCAACACGAGTCCACGACACGGAACCTTCCTTTCGGGCGTTTCCCACCCGCCGTCTCTGTTATCTCCCATCCCACCTCACCTCAACATCTCGCGTCGCAGCTATTTCACTCCGCCTTCTCAACCAAGCAACCCTTAACTTTACTTCCGGGCCGGCGCGCTCTGACCAGAACCCCCGCGCCAAGTTAGGTATTTAACACGCATCGGAGTGGGATAACTTTTCGACCAGTACCACAGAGCAAGAGCAGAGCGGGAATTATCCGCGCCAGGTCTTTGACGTGTCAAGTCTTCAACTACACCAACCTACATACCTACCTGAGACCTGAGCGATTGACACCGTCTTTGTTTCTGGTGATTCCTACCCCCCTCTCCTCTTTCTTTATTTCTTCCGGTGGCTTTTCCCTACCCCCTTTCTTCCTCCCATCAGCCTACCTACGCTCTGCCGTCGGCTGGTCTCAACTGGAAGAGAAAGAGAGAGAAAAAAAAAAGGAAAAGGAAACTCAATACTGTGGTGCCCCTTCAGCACTTGCACGACGCAGTTTCGGAGTACCATACCTTATTGCCACTCAATGCCCGACGAGCAAGCCAAAAGGGTAGCGAACGAGCCAATTCTGCGTGCCTGAGTCTGGGGCCGTTTCCGCACCACCACCACCCCCTGGTCCAATCCCTCCCACGTCTCCTTCCGCTTTTCGTGTCTCGACTTTGCTCTGGGCCTTCCCACCCCCAACTTTCTTCCCACCTCGCACCTCCCACACGCACACACCTCATTTCGGAACGCGTCGCATTTCGACTCTCCCGATTTCGAAGAAGCTCGCAAATACGACAGCAGCTTAAAATCGCGTCGAGATTTGGGTTTCTACCCCAATATGTCTCTTTTACCAAGCGAAAGCGGCTTGTCCGCCATCGCTACCGACTGCTCGTCAAACATCGCGTCGTCGAGCTCGACACCCCCCACAAGCATTTCCGATGTTGCAAGCCAGGCTTCGGATGGCCCCAAGCTGGACGATGTTCCTGTCCTCCTCGAAACGGAAATTCACATTGAAGCACAAGTCGAAGCTCAAATCGAAATTCCTCCTGCAGATACGATCCTTGCTGCCGTCGACACCACCCCCGAAACCCCTTCAGAACCTCAGTCAGCGCCGCGCCCCCGCCGGTCTTGTTCCGGGAAGCAAACATACAACCTGTCCGAGTTGAGCGGCACCGCGAATCGCGGAAAGCGACGCGCCAAGGGCGACGATGTGGCCTGCCGCCGCAGAACGATTTCCGGTGATACCCTCGTCAATGACGAAATCAACGCCGATGCCGTTGTGAGCGCCGCGAGCACCCTCGTTCGCGACGGGATTGACGCGTTGGACCTTCAATGGTCAGTCGGCGAGCTCAAGGCGCCTCGCGCAAAGAAGGTCAAGGCCGAGAAGATCGCAACTCCCCGGGTTACCCGCACTGCGGCGCGTCTGACTGGAACTCCCGTTGAGTCGCTTGCTACCAAAGTATCCAACCTCGGCAAGCGAAGCCGCAAGACTTTCGAGAAGAACATGTCCAAGATGTCTCGCGAGCTGCGACGCCTCCAGGACACGAACGAATTCGCCGGCATTGAGGAGAAGCCAGTCATCAGAACTGTGTGGTCCAACGGAAAGCTCGTGATTGTGGACGAGAACGGGGATCCCATTCCTCCCAAGAAGAAGGCTAGGTCAGAGGAGCCAAAGAAGGAGGAGCCGGCCGAGGAGAAGTCCGAGGAGGTGCACGTCCAACCCAAGAAGACTAAGCGAACCAAGAAATATCTCGACAGAGGACTCTATGCCGGCCAAGAGGCCCCGGCCGACCTGACTAAGGGTTTATCGACTGCGGAGCAAAAGAAGCTTGCGCAGACCCCAGAGTTGCAGGGCTATGGCCGCCCCAACAAGGCGCTTCCGCTGCCCATGTTCAGCGGACTGCGCCTGCTTCTCAGTGGCCGCGACTTCAAGCTCCCGTTTGACGTCTGCAACCCTCTGCCTCCGGGCCAGCCCAAGCCTGATGAATTCCGGAAGATGACCAAGAGTCAGTTCTGCCCCGCACCCCGAGTAAAGTTTTGTTACTGATTCGTATAGACCGGTTTATCGGCGACTCGATCATTTACTGGAAAAAGACGCCTCACTTCGTGGATCAGTCCAAATGCGTCTGCAAACCGGAGGACGGCTGTAGCGAAGACTGCCAGAATCGAATCATGCTGTACGAGTGCGATGACAAGAACTGCAACGTTGGCAGGGAATACTGCACGAACCGCGCCTTTGCCGACCTTCAGGAGAGGAAGTCTGGCGGCGGAAAATACCGCGTTGGTGTCGAGGTTATCAAGACTGCAGACCGTGGCTATGGCATCAGGGCCAACCGATGCTTCGAGCCGAACCAAATCATCATGGAATACACCGGTGAGATCATCACCGACGAGGAGTGTACCCACCGCATGGAGACGAAGTACAAGGACAACAAGGTATGCGCAGGCAGTCGTGGTTCATAGCCAGCAACGCTAACACTCGTCAGTGCTATTACCTCATGAGTTTCGATCAGAACATGATCATTGACGCGACGACCGGTAGTATCGCTCGTTTTGTCAACCACTCGTGCGCCCCCAACTGCCGAATGATCAAGTGGATCGTCTCGGGACAACCCAGGATGGCACTTTTCGCCGGTGACAAGCCCATCATGACTGGAGATGAGCTCACGTACGACTACAACTTCAGTCCCTTCAGTGACGAGAATGTTCAGACATGTCTTTGCGGTGCACCGAACTGCCGCGGCATATTGGGCCCGAAGCCCCAGGAAGTCAAACAGCCCAAGCCGCCCAAGTCGACTCTCAAAGCTGTGGTGAAGAGCGCTGTCAAAGCCAGCAAGCGCAAGATTGAGACCCTGGTCGGTGACGACGAGGAGAATGGCAAAGCGGCAAAGAAGCGTAAGATCAAGGCAGCCAAGGGAGCGAGACACTCTATCTCGGCGACGACGAGTCTCAAAACGGTCAGCAAGGCCGCTGCTAAGGGTGCGGCGAACGTTAAGAGACGCGTCTCGGCCATGGCGATTTTGACCGGAAGCACCAAGACGAGCACCCCCCTCAAGGCAGCAACCAAGGCAGTCGCCAAGAAGTCGACTCCCAAGAAGTACACGGCGCCGACTCCTGGCCGAAAATCCACATCGGTCCGCAAGTCGGGCACCGGCAAGATGCTAAAGACGTACGGCAAAGGATCTCCCAAGAAAGTTTCCAGCCGTATGCCGAGCATGACCATCGTGGCTGCAGGCTCGGGAGAGGATGAGGCGACGCCGTCGCAAAAGATGCCTGGCAAGTTGCCCAGAAGCTTAAGCAAGGCGTCGCTCGACGCGCTGGAACAGCTCTCTCAGGCCCCAACCATCAGGATGGTGAGCCCCGAGGCCACCATCACGGCGCGACAAGAGTAGGGAATGAGTGCGCGGGGCGGGTGCCTTGTCAGTGCCTAATCAATCGAGTTGAGTCTTGACGTCGGCAAACGAGGGCGGTCTGGATATCCTTCTTCTTTTTTTTTGGCGTTCGCTGGTGTAACTGGTATCTCACAACAGGCGAACAGGAATCAGGATTGTATATTATGGGATGGACGGTACGGAGAACGAGGACGAAGAGCTGACGATGGAAATGGGGGAACGGGGCGTCGACTGCAGTGGCATCGTGGCGGGCTCTGTGGAGGGCATCTTATCTTATTGCATACGTATGAGTGGATGAACTCTTCGCTACCTATGTAGTGCAGGGTTCTCTTCTCGTTTGAGTCGTCACTTCCGCGGCGGTGGCAGGGCCATGTTCTGGGCATCTTTACGGCAACATTTACTATTAGTGTCGGAGGCCTATCGTGGCCACCGTCCGTCGTTATCCCCAATACACAGAGCACATTTAATGATGACCAAGGGACAGGTAATGAGGCTCAGCCTGTACTTCTCGAATGAGGCACGAGGGCGGTGTTGTTGGTTCACCGAGTGGGCTAGATAGTAAGGCGTCAAGCGCTATCACCTACCTCGGTCTAGATGATAAGTTTATTGGGGCGGTGGTGGTTGTCACGAACAGAGGTGAGGCTTCATTGGGCTGGATGAATTCTGGCCAATTGCTTGACCGAGAAGTGCAGGAAGTTCACAGGTACCAACCCTCTTGACGAAGGCCCAGGGTTTGGTGACCTCGGGCTGCCTAAAGGGGCTAGATCATCCCTAGTTTAACTCTGCCATGATGTGCAACGCTGACAGAACTCCTCTTTGTCCGTGTTTCGCGTGACTGAGCGAGGGTGGACGAGTTGGTTTTTCATTCGTTGTTTTACAAAGTGGACGAGTTCTGGAAGATTACCTTGTTTGGAGAGACGGAGGCCGAGGTGGAAGGCGCCTACTAATAAGTGCACAGCCGCCCGCACCACAGGTGGTGTATGTACATGCCTACCCAGGCACAGCGACGCTAGACGTGTAGCACTGGCTAAACTGAGCTCCCGCCTGGGCTTTGGTGCCGAACTAACACAGGCCAAAAGTTCAAGTTTCCTGAGTCCGCTGTGTTTTTGCGTCAGGAATTGAGATGTCGTTTCTGGGTATATGATGGGTTGCAAGTGGAAAATTACATGAGACAACTTGGGAAGTGGTGCTTAGGGAAGTAGTAGACCGCGAATTCTGTAATTAATAGGTACGGTTTTACCTGTCTACATGGTACGCGCTGCGCGTGGCAGGCGGGGCATTTTGGTTGGTTGTCCGTGGGCAAGGGGAAGATGGCCCATGCGCTACTCTTTGGACACACGCGAGCACCGCGAGCCAATCAAACCCGGGAGGCCAGCAGCACCGAACACTCGGGCGGAACGGTGGGTCCGGACGGAAGCAACGATGAGAGCGGCCAAGGCAGTTGAAGTAAAGTGCCCGTTACCGTACCCAGGGCGTTGAGTGGCTGATGCTATGTAGATATACTCATGCACACCGCAATAAACACTCCTGAGTGGCTTGAAGTATACTTCGGCAACCGTCTCCTTGCGGCCCCCATCGTACTATAAGGTAGGTAACGTCCGTCCCTAGCACCCGGTTTGCAAAAAAACAGGTACACTCTAGGCTTACCACCCTATATACCTATGTTACGAGCACGAATACACCACTATAAATACACAGATTTAACTATAAAATCTAGCTAATTATAAAGATTAAGTTCTACTTAAAAACTACTTATTAGAATATTATTATATCTATCTTTTTTTTTTTTGCTTGGGTGGGTGTTGAATCTAGGAAAGGGCGTAGAGTGTACCTGTTTTTTTGCAAACCGGGTACCTAGGTAGGTGGGTACCTAAGCAGGAGGGCAAGATAGGCAGTGTACTTCAGTCCCAAGCATGGCAAAGTGTATCCGTATTGCCGTAGTGCCACCCTGGTACCAATCAATGGTGCATCGAGTCTCGTTAGGGCGATCCACCCGGACCACCCCGGGGCTGAACTTCCGACCAACAGTAGTAGTGTACCTACCTATGTATCTTTTTGAGCCGCAAAATCCCCTTTCTAACGTGCACAATTTCCAACGGTCTTTCTTACCTACTTACCTGCCCCCCCTCACTTCGCCGCCGACGACGACGGAAACCCCACCTGTGATGGCGGCATCGCAAGTACGCTCCGGAAATCCCAATGTGGCAGGGTGCAAAGTGGAAGTAAGGCAATCATTTGTTATTTTTCCCCCTGGTTTCTTTCTGCTCAATTGCGTACTTTCGAGTGGGGTTCCCGCGCGCCGGCGTAGCTTGAGCTCCTAGTGTAGTAGTGCGCTCCGAGTGGGGCCCGCTAGACGACACCGACACCCGACACACCGACGACAAACCGACCTCCAATTCCTCTCGCGACGTCATATAATCGTCGACGAGGAGAGCCGTTGGACTGGGCTGTGCATCGCCCCAAAATGGCCTCAGTCACGGGTCACGAGGGAAACGTTCTGGAAAAGGAATGTTCTGTGTTTCCCGGTTCCCTTCCCAGGTGGGCCTACGCCAGCGTGTCTATCTATCTATCTGTTCTATCGTCGCTTCTGGTCTATCCCAAGTACAAAGGAGATCAGGGGGCTGTGGGGGAAAGCGAGTGCAAAGTGGAATTTGATATGAAGTGAAGTGGAATTGTTGCTGAAGGGGGTATCATGGTGAAAATGCGGTGCTGTTGCTTCCCTAGTTTCTCTGTTTTTCTTCTTTCTGTTGTTTTTTGTTGTTTGGACTTGTGTTTTCTTGGTGGAGCGTCTATTACCAGCATAGACAGCTCTGGGGGTGAAACGAAAGTTGCCCTGGGCTGGTTATGGGAGTAGCGTCGACTCCTGCGGGCATCTCGTCTTCTGCAGGTCGGGAGAGCCAGAGTCAGTCTTTGCCGTGTCTCTATGGGCTCCCGAACAGAATGGACTCACTTGGCTTAGTAGCTGCTCTTGTTGACGTTGGCCTGGATAGTGCACTCAGAGCAGAGCTGGTGGCTACATGACGTGCAGTAGGCGTCGATGTTGTAGTTGTGCGGGCCGTTGCTGCAGTTGCTCTAGTCAGGGTCAGCGGAAAGCTTCTGGAGCAAAGTAGAATGGTCGTTTCTTACGCAATACCAGATGTACGATGTGTAAGTCGTTGGCTTCTTGCCGCTACCTCTGCTGCCGCCGCTGCCGCCGCTGCCGCCACTCCTGCTTCCATGGCCGCGGCTGGAAGAGTGCTTGGAGGAGGAGGAGGAGGACTTGTGGCCAGACATGATGTTGGTGTTTCTGTGGATTTTTGAAAGCGAATAGAGAGAATTGGAGCTGGGGGATAAGTTTCCTAGATGGTTCTGGAGCGGAGAGAGAGGGGGGGAATCGCTTTGAAGATGATGAGTATGATGTTCTCCAGAGCAGATGAGATGCGGTGATGGCCTCCCTTCTTGTATTCCAACGAGATCTGATGAGAACACACTCGTGCGATGCCAGGAAGACGCCAGACGAGAATGCCTTGTGGCGCAGAGCCATGACAATGACAATACCGCTCTCCCATTTCGCGCATAACGAAGTTCGGTGTAATTGATGGCTATCACGCAGGTGATGATAAAAAAAAAAGAGGGCGTTATGTTTCGCTTGGGTTTGGTGTTCTCTTGGGGTGGTGGATGGGGCTTGCGGTTCCAGCACAGCCATCGATGGCCTCCTCGGTGAGATGGAATTACCTTACGTTACCACAGGTGAGCAATTGAAAAAACCAAGATCATTTGTTTTTGTTTCTTGATTGATTTTGCGCAAATGCGCCTAGACGATCGTTCCATATTCCAGTTTGCCCTGTTTTCATGCTGTGCAAAAAATACAATGAAAATGAAAATCCGCTTAGCAGGTAAGACTCGATCCCGTCAAAAATTCTCAAATCATTGTGTGATGACATGTGGGAGGTACCTCGTTGATCATCTAACCTACGTGTGTACATGTGATCTGTCTCTTGGGGGTTTTTTTTTTTTTTTCTTCCCTTCTCTGATGCCGCCTTGCGAGTCCGGGACATCGTCATCGTCAGCATCGCCAGCGTTGCCGCCCCGTTCCCGCCTGCCAAAAGTCCGGTCTTTTTCCCTCACCACCCTTATTCTTGTGACTTTTTGTCTCTGGTGCCTGGCGCGGCGCATCATACAGGCGCTACCTCGAATTTCGGCGTCCCATTACCCCATTACCGAGACGTCGGAGGGCGCATCCTGCAGGGGTTCTTCTTTCCTGCTCACCCGCCGCCCGCGAATTGAGGTGAAATGTGCAACGGCTAAAAAAGACCTCGCACCGGGAGCCAGTGCCCTGAATCTGGCTCCCGGTACCGGCAGGTGTGGTAGGTTGGGTCCCGGGGGGCTGCAGGCCGCATGGTCTTGGCCATGTGACTCAGCGGCACCTGAGACCTCCCTCACTTAGACCGCGCGCAAGGTGATCGAGGTAACGCTGGCGCCGACGACTCGGCCGGCTCTCTATAGTCCAAGCCGATGGGTTATGTCCTCCCAGCTCGCTTGCCGTGGCTTGTCTGTTCTACAAGGCGAAGCTTCAGAGCTGGGAGTGCGCTGATGTCAAATGCGACGGAGGCGCACGTCACTCTCGTAAGATTCTTCACGTAACGTGCCACGAGATCTGACGAAATAAGATCTGGTTCAGATGAAATTAGCACTAAGTGTGACCTCCCCTTGGCTTTGGTTCCTGGAAAATGTCACCAAAGGCTGACTGGGCTGACGGTTCATCAGTAACTCAGGACTCGCTTGCCGCAGTCGCAGTCGATGATGGAGCAAGCGCGAGAAACATGACGGAGGAGTAAATCTATTGAGGCGTCTTGAGACTCTAGTTCTTCTATAGATTACCGGCGGCCCTAGATCCTTGACGCATGTAACAAACGAACCAAGAACGACAAGAAAGAAACCCACAAGGCAATCGCCCATGCTAGGGGTAGTCCGCCCTACAGCGATGGCATTCTCCCACAGATCTCCAGGCTCCTGAGGATATCAGACGACAGATAACGGAAAACCAAACCCAAAAGAAAGACAGATCGCGCAGACCACCCCAGAAAATTCATAGCCAAGAAAAGCTTCGCCTAACTCATGTGCTCCTTCCCGTGGACCAAGTGGCTAGAACCATTTGGCCCACCCCTCCTTTTCTCTGAACCCCCCTCCGCAGCCCTCGAAGGCGGGAGTAGATCAATCAGCTCAATTGACCCCAATTAGGCTTCGTCAAGGCTGACTCGTATTTTGCAAAAGATTGCAACACAGACCGCCTTCTCTGACGAGTTGTATGTTCCGCGGGGGGGCGGGGGGGGGGGGGGGGGGGGGGGGAGTGAGGCGATTGTGTTCTTTGCTCGACTTTGGCACCTTGGAGGTAATTGCTTCACCTCCTCTTAGGCTTCTTGACGGCAACCTCTTGGACGCGGCAGTAATCGCAACGGAAACGGCCGCAGCTAGGGCAGCCGGGAGTGCTATTGTAGTTCATTCCTGAGTCGCCACAGTGGCACTGTGTGATCGTTAGTATTTGCTATGGAAGGGACTTTGGAAATACTCACGCAAGTCCAAATCCAAACGGTAGCCATTGTTGAATTTGAGGTCTTGGAAAGACTTGTTGATTGAGAACGAAGACAGATGCAAAGAGCTTGCGAGATATATATATATATATATATATATATAAAAGCAGGCAATGCAGAGACGAACTTGCTGAAAACGCTGGCGAGTGCAGTGATGACGAACACAACATTGAGAAATCGTCCTGAGTAGCATGAGCTTTATATGTGTAGAAACTGGAATGGGATTGATACTTGATTCTCATTGACACTCGTCGCCATCGTTGCCAATGCCAAAGTCAGGGTGAGGCAATGAAATTCCATGTATTGACACCTAAGCCACGGAATTGACCACTAGGCCAGACAACTTTGCACCAGAAGCCTCATACGGTGTCGCCGAAGTCGTGAATGGATCCAATTCAGGGCGGGTATCTGAGGCACGTCGGTGTGCTCCTGCTCTGCTGCGGAAGAAGGCATCCTTGAGTGTGCCAGGTTGCGGAGCAATCAGTTTCGAAGCAAGACATCCGCTCTTTACACATCTCTCGAATTGCCTTGTACTGCGCCCCTTGAGTGAGACGATTCTGCGTAAAAACTGACAAACGCAACTAGACCGATGGAGGCCTTGCGCATCTGCGCCTCGGATCCCTGGGGCCGGCTTCGGCTTGCACGATGCGACGGTCCGCACAAGGCATGTTTAAGTATCTATCGTAGGTCTAGAACGAATCAGCTTGGGTGCAGAGGTCGAAATTACCCACAAGCAAAGAAAGAGGTGCGACTCTCGACTCGCCGAAGAAACGGAGAAGGGCGGCCAAATAGGAGGCTTCGCTCGAGGGCGCAGTAAACCCGGGGGGGACGGGGAGAGCGCAAATCATTGAGGCCCGAGCAAACGTGAGAGACCGGTCCTCCGCCAAGAATGAGGCTCTTCGAATATCTTGTGGTGAGCTTGCCCCTGAGGTCTCCGTCTTTTCGTTCATAGGCCCAGGGGGTTGCGGCTCTGCGTCGAGGTGCAGCTGACCAAACAGGGCAGGGCGAGCGAATGCCAGGTACTTTGCATACTCCAACACATTCAGGAAGTACCTCCTACCCCAACACCGCACATACTATACTCAGCTGCGCTCTGGACACAAAAATCAGGCAGCCAGCTCCACCAGAGACCCCTAGTCAAGGCAGCACGCTGGGCTAAACTGGCAGAGCCGCCGTATACATCGTGAGCCAGCAAACTGGGCTCTTCTCGAATGTATTTCTTCGAGGCTCAGGTGAAGTCTCAAAACGTTAAGCATCGAATCATCTCGTCCCCGTTGTCGTAGTCGTACAACCAGCCTACCCGAGATCGAGGTCCGTGTCCACTGGCGCAGGAGTGCATACAGGGCCAAGAACCGACGGCAGAAGAGGTTGGTGTCGAGAAGATTGTGCGAACGACCAGGCCTCTCATGGTTGGTTGTAACGGTCGACCATGTGCTTTGTGGCTCACAGGCGGCAGTGACCTCATTCGCCATGGTAGAAGCAGGCCCTGTGCTTTAGGTCGAGCTCAAGCAAGGCTGCTTCTCTTGCTGCATGGTGTCGTAATCATATGCAGCTGGACTCCTTCCCCTCCTCCTCCTACCCCTCAGTCGCTTCGGTCTGATTCGGTGAAGCGTCGGTCACGTTCGGTCACGTTCGGTCACGTTCGGTCACGTTCGGTCACGTTCGGTCAAGTGTTGGCTGTTTCTTTGCCTCCTAGTGTTGCTGTATCAAACATTTGTCGCTGCCGAAGGTCTCGGGTTTCATTGGATTGGTTTATTCGGGAATAAAAGCCACTGTCGAATGAGCGTCTTCATCTTCTCCGACGTATCACGATGTTGTGTTGCTCTTCTATTGGTCGACTGCCTTCTGTTAACGGAGAAAGGGGGTTGCCGAAAATCGTTGAGCTGAGAGTTTGCCGAGCCAGATTTTCTCATTGCTTTCCTCGCCTGCGAAGGTTTGTTCGGGATTTTGTGGCCTGTTGACGGAGTCGCAAAGTTGTAAAGGCGCGGGTGCCAGCTCGTCTCGTGATAACCCCTATTCTTAGGGAGAATGAGCACTCGATATGACGTTTGTCGACGCCAGGTCCTCGGAAACGGTATCGATCGATTCAATAGCGTTCACAGTACTCTTGCGTCGTCTATGTATTTGTGCGAAGTAGAGGTAGAGATCCCCATGAACAGGAACGAAGGGTGAGAGGTTGGAGGTGTACTTATAGATGAGCATGCGGCTCTGCTTGGAAAATACCCCACACCATCACACTCTCAGCTCCTGAGGCCAGAAATCAGGGGATCCTTACACCGTCTGGATAAGGATTCATTATTCAAAGCCTGACGGTCATATGGCCTGGTCAACTGGAGGCACACACCTGGCGAGGCTGGATCTATCAGCGAATGTTGCGCCATGAAATGCACTAGTGAGCAGACATGCCTGGAGGTTGTACTGGATGCGGCTGAAGTTCTTGAACGGGATACGATGCTCGCCCGAGATTCCCCGACATTGACTGGGAGCAAGTGACAAGCCATGACTGGACTCGTGCTTCAACACATCGACCGTTCGGTCCGATTGACCGGTGGCCTGTGACCCTTGGTACCCTTGCGCCGTGTGACGGCCTCTCGTTTAGCCTGACTTTGCCAACGAGAAGATGTTGGAAGATACTGCAGGTCTCTGACACAAATGTACTGGCCTTGAAAAGGCTGCTGATGTGGCGCCAGTGTATCGTAGGTGTATCGTGGCATGGATGCGAAGAACATGCGTCATAATAGGCAGCAAATATCCACGTAGTCTTGAAGTCTGGGACAAGCCCAGTCCATATTTGTTTAGAATGAAATCCAGATTTCATGCCTAGGGTGTTATTGACGCGCGGTCAGAGATGATGACTTCGTGAAATCATTACCATATCGACTAAAGCTGTTGACTGGCGCGTCGTAATGACAGTAAGCCGCGGGGGAACCAACCGGCCAGGTGGCGGTCGTGCTCAGAAACGAGAGGTAATATGATGGAGGTCTTCGTTTCCGGGCATCGGGGGGCTGACGAGCCTCAGGGGCAATGGCTGGAGTTGAGCTGATTCCGAATGCGGTATCGAGTACGCAGGAGCTGAGGTATGGGCCACCGTCACCCGATATCATACCTACCTGATTAAATTACCGTTGTCCCTCTGTTGTGGGCCAATGTAAGATGTCGGCTCGTTCATCGTAGAGCCGCTGAGCACCTACCTGGAGCCGCATTATCCAGGCGGCGGAACGCGATTCTCCCGTGTGACGGCCACGGAGCCATGGAATTTATCGACATGCGCTTGGTTCGACAATCCTTCGTGAAGGGTTGGCATTCCATACAAGGTTTGTAGGCCGAGGCAAATCAACGGGCCCGGACATCTCGTGATTCTAGCCGATTGAGAGAAGAGCCGTTGAGGTTGCCATCACAAAAAAGCCACGGAAGTCTTGGACGACTGAGACATGAAGGGGCAAGGGGAAAGAAGTTCGGGTGGCAGTTGTGCAATGGATTTGCAAGGTACTGTCTGTACATTGCCCAGTGCGTCGGATATCCGTACAGGGCAAGTTTCGCTGTAGATTATAGGGCTGAAGAACACCTGAGTCGTCTCGGGATGTTCCGCACTGGTAGAGAGCAACCGGACTGCCAATTTTAGGTGCAGCGCCGTGCCGCCCTGTAGACTTTTTGGCAGGAGGGCAGCCGGGCCATGGACCCCTATTGGAACTGGGCCATCACTGACACTACCTACCTACCTAACTTGGAAGGTACCTGGGCAGGTAGGAAGGAACATGAAAGGTGACCTCCATAACTTGGGTACTACACCCCACCTTAGGCCGGGGGCTCAGCAGCCCTGTGAAAATTGAACACCCGACTAGGTATGCCCCTGTATTCTCCCCTGCGCCCAGGCCACAGGCTCCTTCCATATTTCGTCCAGTAAGGTCACCGCGCTCGACATTCGAGTCCGTCAATCTCGTGACGACATCTTCACCTCTGCGCAGCGCCGCATTCACTGACGCGGCTTCCACGCCCGTCGCTTGCGCTGAAAAGACTCTCTTTCGCATACCACATTCCCTTTCCCTTTCGAGAACGGTCCCCGATGGTTCAGCAGTAGTTGCGCGATTGCAATGTCTGTAGCCAGCAGCACTCAGTGCGGTTCGCGATGGGTGACGCGCATCATCCCCGTCATCATCACTGCCACCAGCGCCTACGCTACATACGTGATCGTTGCCTACTTGGGAGGCAAGTACCCCATTTCAGGCGCAAGCTAGCAACCTTCCGCTAATCGAGCCCACAGTTGACTATTTGTACCGAGCCAGGGGCGAAACCGGTACCGCCATTGCGACGATAACAATCTACCTCTTCTTCTACCTCTTGACGATTATAACCTACCTACGAACGTTTCTCAAGATCAAGACGGATCCCGGCGTCGTCCCACTCGGCCCTCAAGCCCAATTACCTTCACAGCAGTCAAAGAAGAGGCGTACTAGGAGGAAAGAGGGGGACCTGGAGAGCCAGCCGTACTTCACCGGCCCAGACCAGAATCCAGACAGCCCGGGGTTGGAGGAGTTCTACAGTCGAGATGTCTTCGTCTGCGAAGATGACGGCCGGCCGAAGTGGTGCTCGGAATGCCGCAACTGGAAGCCGGATCGTGCACATCATTCAAGCGAAGTTGGGCGTTGTGTGCGGAAAATGGATCACTACTGCCCCTGGGTTGGTGGCATGGTGTCCGAGACCTGTGAGTTGCGACCTTTTATGTCCGGTAACCGCGCGATATTGATGCTGATTACGTGAAGCCTTCAAGTTCTTCGCCCAGTTTACGTTTTATTGCACGTTTTACTGCGCCATCTCACTTGCGACCGCTGCATACTGCCTCTCAACGCAGCTGCGAGGCGACGGCTCTGTTGACGGTAGGACTATATCAGGCGTTGCTATCGCCGCCTTCTTTGGCTTATTCACCTTCGCAATGACGGCCACGTCTTGGCGCTTCATATTTCTTAATATTACCAACATCGATGCTCTCAAAAAGGGGTGGGTGCACCAGCTGGCAATACGGGTGCCTAACGACACGCGCCCTGGGGCGTACGGCATTGTCACCTACCCCTTACCCAAGTTCCCGCAAGGTGTTTCTGCATCTTCGGATGCTACTGTAGACAGCGAAACACCCCGCGACCGCATGGCTACGCGCGTCTTCGCCGTCGTCAGCACATTGCCAGACGAGAACCCATGGGATCTTGGATGGAGGCGAAACTGGACCTCTGTAATGGGGTATAGCTTGCTCGATTGGCTATTGCCAATCCGTGGATCGCCTTGTGCTTTACACGATAACATGGACAGCTTCTACGAGCTGGGGCCAGTGTTGCAGAATTTAAGGGAACGACACGGTCTGAGAGACCCGAACCAGCCCGCGGGCGAGGTCGAGATGCAGGAACTTAGGACAGACCGTCAGTGAGGACACAGCGAAGATACCCACAAAGGCATGTTTTCTTTTGGCATTGGTTGGTGGCTTTGGTAATCATTGATGAATTCGTAGTGGCTTTGGCTATGCGAAGCTGCCACTGACCCAGCGATTATCACTTTCATTTGTGTAATTCATATACACATATACGTTAACCTCTCTTGGGAAATCTGGTGCTTATGTGACTTTCTTTTACTTTGTCTACATGACATCTTTCATTTGAACATACTTTAGATACGTTGAATAGGGCCAGCAACTATAAAGCTCTTGTTCATTGTACATCCTACACCCCAGGACACACTATCATGTTGTAAGTCTAATACAACATCAATCCTTGATTGAGTGTTGCAATGAATCAAGTGCATAAGTACCAGTGGGCATACCAGGAGCAGTGCTGTGCAGATAAGCTTATGCTTGTCCCTCTTCTAGACCGTCAGTTGGGCTCAGAACAGTCTTCACACTTTATGTGGCTGCACAAAAGCCCGTTGCATCTCATGTCGCCGTTGCTATCCGTCCCGCACATCGCGCTGTTGTTTGTCTCGTCACACTCATGGCACTTCCACGATCCGTCTGGCATTGATTGTGTGTGGTTCGGAGGGGGTGTATCTTCTTCAGGGTCGGAGTTGAAACCATCGTGCGACCTGTACATATAACAGTCAGGACCGTCAACAAAGACACGGAATCTCCTTGATGCTGTCTTACATGGCGATACACAGATGAAAAGCTGCGGATTTCAAAGAACCTCGGGGGCAGGTTACCAGAAAGACCAAGGGAAATGGCTTATACGAGAAAAAGCCAGAGAAAAGAAGATACTGAGTTGAGCAGAATTGTTTGGGGGCTAGAAATGCGAGAAGAGTATGGGACCTGGGTGTCCGGGTCTAGATTGAAGGTGCGCCTGACAAACTGAATTCCGGTCTTTCTCATCATCGTGGAATCACCATATTTATATTGCCAAAGAAAGCATGTAAAACAACGGGAAGGTCAGAATGAGCCGTATCTCGTCTGCCTAGGTTCCATCTTCTTGGCAGCTGGTGAGGGTAAAGCCATCGTAGTTGTTTTGAGCCGGTATACCGGCATATCGCCCATCACAGATCCTGTTGCCTTCATCCTACAGCCCTTTCCGAAATAGAGAACTCAGCTCGGGGAACTATCCATCGCCCAAGGGCCGATGGGTGTGGTGAATCTCGCAGATGTCTCAAACGCTATAAGCAGACTCGTACAACCCCCAAAGTCGACCGATGATGCCTCGATCCTGGGCCTCGCAGCAACCCACGGCACGAGCTCTTACTGGCCCGAAGGCGAGGACAGGCAGATGAAGTGATCCGACGCCAGAGGCCCGGTACGCTGCCCGCCTGATGCGTGCCGAAGCCACTACGGAATGCCCGAGCCTTTCGTCCAGCAAAGGGGCTAATCAGGCCTAGAAGCTCGCCTGCAGCGTCGTTCTTCTTGAAATGCCGAGCTTTGATCCTGCTCGCTGCGTGCTCGCTTCGCGAGGGGTAGTAGGATTCGTGACATACGCGCTGAAAGTGCCTCTTTCGTGGCTTGCTGCTCCGGCGAGGCAACTCAGAAAGGCAGCCAGAGACCCACCGCACACTGCGTTCGATGGCCGCCTTCATTGTTCTGTTTGGTTCAATGACGGGCACCTCTAAACCTCTCGAGGCTTGTGACCAAGTTGCCCATGGCATGTAGCGGTAGCTCCGTTAGGCCCTGCATCGATGATATCTAGCGGGTTAAAACGATCGAGATGACGACATCTCCAATCGTGAGCCCGAGAGACCTGATGTCGAAGCTACCACTAACGGGAATGGCATGATCGTTTATCGACGACGGCGACCCGTCACAGACACGCAAACACGCGAGGCATCTCAAGCAAGAAACCCCCGATGGAAGCCGGCAGACGACCTGGTTGGACGACTCGCGAACGTTGAATTTATCTTTAGCTCTGGAATGTTTGGCATTCCAGCAAACTGGTGGGATGCGAGACCGTCGGTTTCAAGTAGGCCGGTTGCCTGGTGTATCAGCAAAGGCTTGCCGGCGAGAATGGGCTCTTACATCATGCTCAAGACATAATTGCACTTTTTAGCCCCCTCCCGGCCACCACTACTTGGTGAATTCCAGCCGGTAGCGTCCCCTGAGGCTTCACGAGGCTCGACATATAACTATGTGTGATAACGGCGAGTCAACATCAAGTTATCTCGATCCGGCGACGGGGACGGCGAACACTACGCGGGCGTGGGGTTTGGTTCTGGGGAACTTCACGCCTGTTGACCATGCGAAAGCCTATGCTTCGTCCCACGATCGTCATCGAGAGGGGGGAATGGGATCTTCTTCCGGGATAGTGCGACTTGGAGGCCGTACGTATTTGCATTTCCCAGTGGTAGGACACCAAGCAAGCAGGGCCAGTGAGGAGAAAGCAGGACACAAGGCCACCGACATATCAGATTGGTCAAGTAAACGCTAGGGCAGAAGAAGCGCTGAACATGGGGGCTGTCGGAATAGATCTTAGCCACTTACGTTGATGTAGCGTATGAATGTCTCGTAGAGAGGGGGCCAAATGGAGGGAAGCAAGGGCCCGGCTCGGAGGGACCCAATACACTTTCCAACCTCTCTAACGACGTGGTTTCTGTACCACCTCATTTCTTTGGCTTCGGCATACAATATGCAGCCCAACATGTGAAGCTTACAGCCTGCATGTGGTCTTGTGCGAGGGGTGTCAGCATTGTTGGGGTAATCTTCCAGGCCTCAGACATTGTTGCTGCGTTCGGAGCAAGCCCACGGTGTACAGGTCTCGATCATGGCAGCCAGTTTCTGAATATGACATTGGCCATTTGATACGGCTCTTGGGGTCTGGGACGAGAAGGATTCTTGGCCGACTGATGGGAGCCTGCCAGAAGGCGTTGACCGTTGATCGCTGTGGCCGGCTTTGTCTATGATCTTGTCAAGGCTGGGGATCTCGCTCAAAATTATGGCGCGCGTGGTACTCGACCCGGCATTTGGCCCCTTCATGCTGATCTATAATTCAGATTATCGGATATCCATGGAAGGATTCCGCCTAGAAACAGCCCCCAAATGATCAGGCTGAGTATCGCGATGCGTAAGGGCCCAGCCAGTCGGGGGGGACGATTGAGGGAGCGTTGTGATGCATTGACAACGGATAGGTGACGACAGCAAGGAAGCCATCCATTCTTGCTGCACGAAAGTTGGTGGAAAGTATGGAAATCGAAAGTGTCGAAGCAGACGTGCTCTTCTTCTACAATACTGGACACGAATATGGCCACTTTTGAATGCTTTGAACGAGGCTAGTAATTCTTGAAGTCCAGACACAGTCCCAAGGTGGCAGGATTTGTAGATAGAGCCGGTTGTTGGTTGGCTGGCCCCTGTCACATAGCACTATGTGGATCATCACTGGCAAGAGGTGGGGAAACAATAGCGCTAAGCTAGGTACCTATACATAGTTTCCCCGTGTAATATCTAGGTACAGTGGTGTACCTACCGCTGCGTTACCCATACTTAGTGCACTGAGAATGCACTAGTTAGGCGCGTCCAGGGCGCGTCTGCGATACCGTGTCTGTGCAACCGCCAACAACCAACCCGTCATCGTCTTCAATTTTCACGGTCCACATACCCCTCGTCGAACTTCACCTTGTCGATGTCGACAGTATAGTTCGGCGACAGCTTGCGCACTCGTCACGACGCTATGCTTTGGTGACGGTTGGAAAGGTCGCTCTAGGACTAAGTCGGGCAGTCTTGCCGGGCCCGCCGCTGCGGCTGCGGCAACAGTAGCAATCATGTCGTTCTCGCCGTCTTTTCGGGATTCCTCTCCCATCCCTGGTATGGGTAGACGCAAATCTCAGTTCACCTATAAGCACTTGTCTCAGCTCGCCGTCTCCAACACTCTGAGTCCCTTGCGAGTCATTGCTCACATTGATCTCGACGCCTTCTACGCGCAATGTGAGATGGTTCGTTTGGGCACGCCCAAAGAACAGCCTTTGGCAGTTCAGCAATGGTGAGTGTGGTTTCACGTCTGCCGTATTCTTGTACTGATGCAATCCAGGCAGGGCCTCATCGCCGTCAATTACCCGGCGCGCGAGCATGGCATCGGCCGCCATTGCACCGTGACTGACGCCTTGAAGATGTGTCCTACCCTCATTGCTCAACATGTAGCCACATGGCGAGAAGGAGACGACAAATGGGCCTATCGTGATGACGCCGCCGCCAACATACAAAGTGACAAGGTTTCACTCGATCCGTATCGTCTGCAGTCCAGAAAGATTCTGGCCGTCATCAAGGAAAGCTTGCCGGCGGACCTTCAAAAAGTCGAGAAAGCCAGTATCGACGAGGTTTTCCTCGATTTATCCGCCCAGGTTCATGCCATCCTCGTCGAGCGTTTCCCAGAACTTGGAAACCCACCGCCCTATGACGACCCGACCGAGAACTTGCCCGGACCGTCCGTGTCAGCATTGGACTGGCAGGCAGATGCCCTCATCGACCTGGACGAGGAGGAAGAGTCTGTGGACCCTGACTGGGACGACGTGGCGATTCTTATTGGGTCTGAGATTGTTCGAGACGTGCGAAGCCAGATTCTCGAGAAGCTCCATTATACATGCTCCGCGGGCATCGCCAAGAACAAGTTACTCAGCAAGCTGGGCTCCGGTCACAAGAAGCCCAACCAGCAGACGGTAATCCGGAACAGAGCCGTCGACCAGTTTCTTTCCGGTTTCAAGTTCACCAAGATGCGCAATCTCGGGGGGAAGCTTGGCGAGACAGTCGTTGCCACTTTCAACACGGACGCCATCAGCGAACTCCTGGCCATCCCCTTGGACCAAATGAAAGTTAGGTTGGGCCACGACACGGGGAACTGGGTTTACAATACGATTCGGGGCATCGACACCAGCGAAGTCAACTCTCGCACACAGATCAAGTCAATGCTTTCGGCCAAGTCTTTCCGACCCTACATAAACACACCCGAGCAAGCTGTCAGGTGGCTAAGAATCTTCGCCGCTGATATATTTGCCCGATTGGTCGAGGAGGGTGTCCTGGAAAACAAACGTCGACCAAGAACCATAAACCTACACCACCGGCATGCTGGTCAAACCAAATCACGACAAGGCCCCATTCCTCAGGGCAGGCCCCTCGACGAGCAGTCTCTCTTTGAACTGGCTAAGACGCTTCTCAACCAGATAGTAGCAGAAGGCGGAGTCTGGCCTTGTGCAAACCTCAGCTTGAGTGTGGGAGGGTTCGAGGACGGCATCACGGGCAACAGGAGCATCGGCGCCTTTTTGATCAAGGGGGAAGAAGCCCAGGCGCTCAATCAGAATATCCGAGAAGCACGTCAGGCTTCGCCTGCGGAAGACAAGCCACAGAAACGACGCCGGACGGAGGAAGGGGCGATCCATCGCTTCTTCACACGGAACGTTTCCGCCGAGGACGAAGTGCCGTCCGACGATGCAACCGCAGACCAAGATACCAGACCCCGAGAAACAACAACTGTGGC
Organism: Colletotrichum musae; assembly: GCA_027406025.1. Lineage (NCBI taxonomy): Eukaryota > Fungi > Ascomycota > Sordariomycetes > Glomerellales > Glomerellaceae > Colletotrichum > Colletotrichum musae. Next base: position 1,796,361 of record JANVYC010000001.1, on the reverse strand, counting down.
CTCACGGGCGGGGCCTCTTCCGGCCAGTATGATCCAGGCGTTAGGGAGTGTTGATTCCCATCAACCACCAATCACACCATTCATGTGTTCGCGGTGTGACGCTGGCTTCGAAACCCCAGAAGAGCACCAGAGCCACGGAGATTGGCACTTCGCCAAAGACCTCCAGCAAGAAGAACGTGGCAGTGCCGGATTTGCCAGCCGCTCCTTGGGCACCAGCAGCTCTGGCGTCAAAACATCTCGCGCACCGGCCAAGCGAGGTGGCCGTGGCGGCAAACTCGAGCAGGGGCAGAGCAGGTTGAAATTTGGATAGACATCTGGCTCCCGACGACACTTTGCATCTGGAACCGGTATTACGACCTGAAAGCTGGAAGGAAAACTCTGTCAAGCGGGTCCTGTCCCCTGATATCTGACCAGAACCGGCGACCTCGCGCCGTGAGACTCGGTTCAAGGGTCATCGCAGCACCGTAGATTGACGGCGAAGTCCCCAACGAACTCCAGTTGCCAGGAATGGTTCCTGGTCGACATTGTGCTCATATCCTGCCCACGGGCCACCAGGCGAGGAGCAAATCGAACCTTGGACTGTGGGACCCACGGAGCAAGGACACTATCAGATTGGGGCCTGTTCCGTTGTCTTATACTGCATACGTACGACGTGCCGGCTCGTCACTCGATGTCGGGTTGACGCACGTTAGACGCATCCGCGGACGTCGGACGTGGCTTTCGGCTTTGGACTGGGTTGTATTTTGCCGGACTGCCTGGTTTCGAGCATGCTGATGTAGGGGAGGCCGGCGGGCCACGACAGCCCGACGAAACATGGCTAAGCATGCGGTAATGGACATGAGGCGGAAGGACACTGCCGTTGGCTACCTGCGGACGAGAGCCACCAAAATGTGTCGTCATACCCAACTCCCGCCTGCAGCCGTCCGCGATAAGGGGTCGAAAGCGTCAGGGGCAACGACCGGTTGCCGTCAACGACAAAGGGCCAGGCGGCTCAAGGAGGCATGGGCAAGGGGTTAGCCGAGTAGAAGAGGCAAGCCCACGTCGTGTCTCATATGAGGCATCCGTACTATGTAGTCGCGGCACGAGGATCAAGAAGAGAGACTGCTGGCTGCGTATCGTTCTCGGTGCATCGGGTCGTCCTGTCACCAGCAGATGACGTCTGTTAATGATTGGCCCGCTGGTTAGGCATCTTTTGGGGGGGCTAATGTGGGTTGGGCCACAATTATTTTGGCGCGAAGCATTGATACCCAACGGCGCCAACCACCGTCGCTACTGGCCAGACCGATGGCCAGGCCGGCCATTTCCATCCCAATTACCACACAAAATTTTTTTTTTTTTTTTATTCTTGCCTCGCGAGTCGTGAGGCACACAAATTCACTCAGACAGGTTCAGAAGAACAAAAAGATGGCAAGATAGAGCAGAGCAACTCAGCTCCATGTCCGCAATCACAGTCGATGGCGTGGTTGGACATGCATCGGCATGGTAATCTGAGACTTCACTTCGTAGGAACATGGAGTCCGAGAGCTTGCTGCTTGACCTGTGTCGAAACTTTGCCCTACCCTTTGTCATAGGCAAAGCAGGTCAAGACTCAAGATGACTCTGCAGAGAGGCGGGCAGGGCAAGACAGGGAAGTGCCGCCTACCATGCGACGCAACCGCGGGGTCTTGCCCGAACCAGCAAGGGAACTGAAGTAAGGATATCCTATGACAAGTTGCGCTGACCGCTTGCCGGTCCGACGACTTTCAGAAAGCTGGGATGGCCCAGCGATGTAGGGTATCGACGAACTGGACGGGCAGACTGGGAGAAAATGGAAATCGAAGCACGGAGTAGTAGAAAGTAACTAGCATCACTTCACCCCAGAATCAGAGCCATGGCCAAGAGTCGAAACAAGATGGTTGGAAACAGCTCAACAGCTTCAGCACGACAAGCCCAGGAACGACCTCACCCTTACCTTTGCCCTTCTCGACTCATCCTAGCGAATACTCGAAACACACACGCTGGTCTAGACGGGACTACACACGAGCCACTTCCCCCCATTGCATTGTCATCCCAAGCAGAGAGACGACATTTCAGCCTCAGCTGCATACTATGTACGCGGTCAGTAATGATTACTCCCACGAGAGTTCCCGGAACCTGTGGTCTAGATCTCAGACTAGACGATTGCTTGTGCCGGACATCTGAACCGCCTTGAAGTGAGCATAAGCCGCGGCAAGACAGGGCAAGAACACAGCGCCATGTCGAGTTTTTTCTCGACTCCATTCTGCCCTGGTACTTCAGACCAAAAGCGCGAAGGCAGTGACAAACGAAACAAATCGCCTTCAGAACCGAGCCCGTGCATCCAAGCCGAGCCACCGCAGCCTGTCATCTGCGGGAACAGTACCACGACGACGCTCGACTTGGCTGCTGCGGTTACTCCGTGAAGCCCGCTGGCGGCTGCCCCAGGTATCAGGCCGGGCAATAGAATCCCCAGGCATCCATCCATCCGTCTCTCCATCCTACCTATCGTTCGCAGTCTCACTGTTGGGGGCTTTTGATCAGGGGCTGGGGGGCCAGGAATCGCGGGCGGTTACCTCATCTTTTCTTGGCCGCAGCCCAACTAATACAGCATAGGTTACTACTACATGGCAGTAATGATACTTTTCGCCCCGTGTCGCGGCTCCTAGCATTGACGACTGCACTACGGATAATACCTGCCTGAACGTTGACGTCTTTCATCAGCCTACGTCTGCATTAATTGAGTGGTTTTTCTTCTTTCTCGGCGAGCCGTAGAGCTGACAGCAACTCGACTCGATGTCATCAACAAGGCCTTCAGCTCCTATGTTACAATTTGCTGATCGTGACCGCCACATTATCAACCTACCGGCTAGGGTACCTGCTACTATCACTCCCTGAGGCGACTGCACCGGTTATAGCAACCTGGACGTTACAATTCTCCAGTTCCCTCCGCTGTTAAGTATGTACGTACCTACCTACGGATGATACTACCTAGGTAGGTATGCAGGTGAGGTAGTGCGCGCACCGCACCTAGACTTTGGGCAGGCACCAGAAGACCTCACCCGGGCATCCGTAGTGTGTACCTACATACTTGCTTTGCGGAGAGATAACCTAGCTTACGCAGGTACCTACTGGTGTGCCGATACACACGTCCTAGACGGAGCACAGGTCCCCGCCTCGGTATCCCTTTCGGGCTGCCCAACCTCCAGCAACTGCAACTCATCCCGTCTCCATCCACTCACAGCAACCGCCACCCATCTTCCTTCCCTGCTGCTGCCGCCCAACCGGCCTTCGCCTCCCGTCCATGTCATGTCCTTTCATTCTTGGAGGCTGGCTCACAGGTTTCTGATCGTATCGTCAGGCGGGTTCTCACTGGTCCTTTGCTGGTGTGCTTCCCACCAAAGCAAGCACGACGACGCGGTCTTCTGGCGTTAGTACTACCTACCTAGGTATACAGGTGACGGTGGAGGCAATAGGCAGGCTCTGATCGGTCAGCCAGGCGCACCATCACCCACCACACCCCCATCCAGGCACCCCCTCCCCAGCCCAGGTCTAGGGAGGCAGAGAGTGGCAGACCTGCCCAGGTTGCCAGGGTTTTCGCTGGAGCGTTAGGTACACTGGTACGTAGGGAAAGGCTGCACGGGACTGTCAGCCAACAACGTGGTGCCAACAAGCCCTGCTTCTGCTTCTGCTTCTGCTTCTGCTTCTGCTTCTGCTTCTGCTTCTGCTTCTGCTTCGCTTCTGGCTTCTCTAAGGTACCTTGTAAGAACGGTCCCGAGTTCACTGCCACCAGAGAGGATCAAGGTATTGGTCTCCAGGTTAGACCACAGAAAGGCGAAGGCCAGAGACGCAGCTGGGCAGCCAGCGGAGGTCCAGGAAGGCCTCCCTCCCCTTGTACTTTGTACATTACGACCATCCCGGCCCTTCTCGTTACCTCTCTTGTCTGTCCAGAGGGGGGAGGGAGCTGATGGGATGGATCACGGCGGCCATTCACCACTCACCACTTTGACTGATCGCTAGCCACTGGTCCACGTCGGTGACTTACCGCTGCGGGTCCCGGTTTTTCGAGCAATCCCGTCCAGTGTGCAGCGTCCCCACCCCCAAGAGAAGAGCCAGACTCTGGCCTGTTCCACGTCCTTTTCTTCTCCCACCACCCACTCCCTGCCCGCTTTTGCGCTTTCGTCTTTCTCTTTTTCTCTCCCGCCATCTCGCCGACAATCGTATTTTCCGTTGCCCCCCTCCTCTTCCTCCCTCTTCCTCTCTGTCTCTCGTCGTTGGTCTCTTCCCTCTAATCTCCCTCTCGAACCCTCTGCCTCCGCCCCGCTCGAACTATCACGACGCTCCATCATGTCGGCCAGAACATCGCGAGGCGCCCCTCCTCCGGGCAGCACTGCTGCTGCACCCCCCTCCAGCGGTCGCTCCAACGAGTACTTCGTCCCGAGAGACGGCATCGATCGCGAGGTCATCACCGCCGACATCTGTCGCTACCTCGGAAACGATGCTTTGGTTAGGCCGGGTCACTACGAGGTAGGCTCCCGCCGCTCCTCACGCCGACACCTTCGTCATGCCGCGGCAATCGTCCTGACTTGAGCTTTGCGCAGAACCCTCAAACTGGACAAGTCGTCCAGGGCTACTACATCACCGCCTACCGGAACCTAACAACAGTGAGTTCACTTGTTGACTCCGCCACGTCACGCCATGCGCATGCTGATACGATGGTCCCCAGGCTATGATTGACGACCTGAAGGCCGACTCTGCACGTTGGGAGGCGGAAAGGCGGCAGCAGGCCGCCCGGAACACCCAAGGAGGTACATTTGCCTCGAGAGATGCAGCGGCTCCCTCTTTATCGAGAAGGTCTAACTCCCCTACAGCAGGGTACCGCCAGTCGGAGACTCATTCCGCGCGCCAACACTATGGCCCCACGGATCCCGCTGGCTACCCGGACGTAGGACGTGACTCCTATGACAACGCCCCCAGATACCCAGGATCTCAAGCTCCAGGATACTCGGGAAACGCAGCCCAGGGTTACTCTGGACAGGGCTCCGTTGCTGGATACCCCCAACAGGCCCCTTCTTACCCTTCCTCAGGTGCCGGTTATGCGTACCCCCAAGGCTCTTCTTATTCTCCCCAGCCGGATCCGAGAGACCCAAGGTACGCGGGAGCCCAGGGCCATGCCCAGGGCTATGGAGGGGAGCCTCCTTACACCGCCGTCAACGCGAACATGACAGGCCGCAACTTTGATTCCTACGGCCCTGGACAGTCCGCTCGTGTTCCTGCCACAATGCCGTCCCAGGGTGGACAGACTTACATTCCGTCCGGATCACAGGCTCAGGCAAGCTACCCCGCCGGGTACTATCCACCCTCGTCTTCGGCAAGCTACGGATCCGTACCGGTGACCTCAGATCCGTTGTACGGACGCGGTGCGTATACAGTCACAACCCGCTCCCCATCGTCGCCGACGTCGTCTGATTATGTAGCGTCCCCAGCAGGTGGTGCCGCTCACCCGTCGTACAGCTCAGGCCAAGGATCACAGTATGATACCGCCCCCGCCTCCCGCGGCGCGTCCCGCGTGTCAACCACCCCTTCGAATTCCAACGCTCAGATGGGAAACAGTGGATCGTCTTCCTCGCACTCCCGCCGCAGTGAACGGGACTCCGACAGGCATCACCAGTCCGACCGCCACCGCCCCCCGCGCCGCTAATACAATCCTCCTCCCGGAGTTATGTTGTAGCTGTTCCGACTTGTATGAGATGGCAATCTCGTGAGTCGTCTGTTATGAATTTCTTCCTAATGACCCTGGGATTTGGACCTCATTCCGGCGTCGGCTTCTTTTATCATTTTGTTTCTCCCGGATAGAACTTTCCAGGATCCGAGGTGTGGAACCCACCTACCTCATGAGTTGCAAGTCTGCACTCCCTCCGTTGTCTGGATTTGCTGGCGTTTTGGCTTTGCACCCTGGCTCGGAGCTACCTGACTTTCTGTCCCCCTTGGATCGATACCGAGAGAGATTCCTATCCTCCTTTCCCGGACTTCGCCCTAGAATGGATTCCTGCCGCATACTCCTCCTGGAACCTTTTACGACTGCATATATGGATGGGACCCCTTACGATTTTGCTACTCGATTGAATGCTTCCTAGGCAAGCACGGTTGGCTTGCTTGCACATGTTTATGGCCCTGGACCCGGATCGGAAAAAAGACGCGTTTCGCAGATGAATTATGTCGGCGGTTGGCGAGACACTCGGGGTGGCCTTGCTGTCCGGATCCGTCCTCCTACAGGTGGGATGTGATGTCGCTTACTCTTTTCTCCTGGTCTGGGGTTTTTTCTTCCTACTTGGACTTCCGGAGTTTTGGGTGATCATGACTTTTCTAATAGATTGGCGAGGTCGACATCTGGACAGCAAGGTGAGTCCCCGGACTGTATATACTAGTGAACCCTATCAAGGGCTTCTCTCACGACTGCAGCCCTTGTTTTCAAGGACTTTTGTGGATTATTTTTCTTTTTCTTTCCAAGACTTGTCAGCTACCTAACGCCGCAGTCTTCAGCAGCGGGACTAGCTGCACCTGGCCTTTCACCACACCGGAAACCTATTCTTACCTGGAACCTTGGGACACCTCCAGCCATCCGGACCATTACTGCTGGAGAAGCCCATCTGGACAACCCAAACGTGGATCACACCGTCAAGAAGATGCTGGACTGAGCCCTCCCCGGACCTTTTCGTGGCAGTACCACCACCCGGTAAATTCTGTGGAGAAGCCGTGTGACCTATCACTCTGGCAAGAACTGTTCATCCATCCAACTGGACCGTTCACGGCTCGATGAGCCCAAGCAATCTTTCTGTGTCGAGTAGGAGTGGTGTCTCCTCCTCTTGGGTAAGCTTCGTATCCTTTGGAAGCACCCCTCATGCTGGTACGGCCACAAGTTTATGCCCAAGGATTGAGATGACATTGCTGCCTTACACCGGTCAGACTTGACACGCAAGACTCGTCCACCGAATCTGCTTGTAGCAATCATGTCTACAGCCTGCCATGGGACATGACGTCTGGCGGTTCAAAAGGTGCATCCTTCTCATCGAAGCGCGCCAGCGTGGATCAGCCTAGCCTGGCTTCTCATCAACCAACGAGCAATCGTCATATTACCAGCCAAGGATCGACCCACAAGGAGCTTCTTTCTGCCACTTCCCAGGACACTTCAGGATTTCACGTGGAACGGATGCTCCGCCAGCCTTCTGGGATTGCTCGTTAGTTACCACCATTCCTTGCTTTATTCTCACTTTTCACCCCATTATGGAACTGCCCTATAGACCAGGAGACCGAGCGCCGGAGCACTAACTCAACGCCAGGTTCGGTTCACAGGTTGCCAGGCAAACAGGCGACGAGGTTTGAGAGGAGACCCTGTTCTCAGGTAGAAAGGTGGCGGAATGAGTTTTGGTTGTATGCATATGGCCGGCAGCGAGGGCACCTACGGAGTCTGTGGGACAGGGCGGTCTCGGGTACACTTGTGTTTATTGATTGAAGTTATGATTGCGACTGTTGATATACTTGGCGCAGTTGGCATATGGAAAGCATTGGCTATCGGCGACCGGATGAATGACACTTCGGGCTGTTTCGTGACGATCTACCAGCTTTGAGTCTACTGTGTTTATGGTGATTACCTGGCAACACCTGTTGCGATGAAAGAGCTGATTCGTGATGTGAAGGACGCAGTCGCATGACCTCCGTAGCAGCCGGTATCATCCCGGTATAGAATCATCAGCGGATGATGTCACACTAATTGCTGTCCTCGACGACGTTGTATCGCAAGTATGCCACACCGCTTAGCACACTAGAACCGGACAATTGGGCGCCGCAGTTGCAGGCCGCTGCACTCCGGGACGCGTGCCGAGTAAGGTTGTCACATCAAGGACAAGGTTCTGGGAACTCTGAAGAACCAAGCAGCTGGATGGGTTGCGAAGTTCACTAGGGCAGGGTGAGTTGTCGCGATTCGCCACGAGACAGTCCCCCCTCAACCCCTTTTGGCAGTGGATAAAGTTTGCGACGGAGACTTGACCTTGCCTCTACGAAAGCACCTCTTTTTTCATCTGGTATTGGTGTGCGTGTTTGGTGATTGGTCACGCGGAGAATGGAGATGAACGGTCGTCGCGGTTTCGATCACGTCAGACGAGTTTGTTCACCCCTCAACGGCAGCGGATTTTTCCAGTCTGTATTACCCACCGTCTCCGTCAGATTTCTCCCGTGGCCATGAAGGTTGCGAAAATGGAAAATTCGGCGCAGTCAAGTGGAGGCGTGGCGAGTGGCATGAACGAGGCGATACAGGGACTGTCCGTCTTGAGGCGAGGGCATATTACCAGGTGCCAGGTTAAGACTTAGAAGGGCCCCCCAAAAGATCGGGTTGATGCTTCTGGAAGAACGATGCGGCGGTGGTCCTTGTCCCCCCCCCTGAGGACGTTTGGTGGTGTGTGCTATTTATTCAGAGACGATTGTTTGGGATTAAGTGAGGCTGGTAGATGTGCCTCATCAGAGTCTTGCAGTGAGGTGAGTACCTATGGGTCGCGGCTTAGGTGAACAAAGGCTCCCAGGGGAATCGGGAGCCGGGACACTCCGGTGGTGGGTGGATGTGGATGCAGTCCCGCACCGATGGACGGGGCGATGGCATCGTCGCGAGAAGGTGGAGGCAGAGGCCGGGCGAGGGACCGCGAATTGTAAATAAACAAAGTGAAAGAGAGTCTCTCTGATTTGTCGGCGACAACTCCCTGGCTGACCTCTTCTGGTCTGGCTGATCTCATGCCGACTCCAGTGCACGCGCCGCATGAACCTGTGACATAGCCCGGTAGGCTCTCACGGCAGGACCGACGAGAGCTTTTCGCAGGAGGTTTGCAGCGGGGGGACCAGCCTTGTGGCAGTGGTGGGATGTTAGTGAAAGCGCGGGCAGTTGTACACTAATTACTAGGCGATTGACTGAACCGGCTGCTATCGAGGGCAGTGACAGGATGTATGGAGGGGTATGACAGGGGGTTTTGAGATGGACAGGGCTTGGCTGGCCCGAGCAGTAAGGAGGATAGGTATAGACGATAGGACCCCTGAGTTGAGGTTGATGGTTTTTACTGTCTTTTCTCGCTCTTGTCAGAGATAGAAAACATCCCCTTTTCCCCTTCTGTTTATCCGGACTACTACCTTCATATTGGGTATGCCCCGAGTGACGAGGAAGTAGTACGTAGATGCCCTAGGCGGTGAAGGGGAGGAAGAGAAGGACGGGTGCGAAAAGAAAAAAGAAAAAAACGTGGAACACCAAAGGGCCTTCCATTGTGGGGACAAGTACGGCTACCCAAGAGTCAAGGCCGCACCAGGCCTGATATCCACCCGGCGACGGAACTGCGACCAATGAGAGGCGCGGGCTGACGCCTCAGACTGCCCTGGTGCCATACCGCTTTCGGGGAAGTGGAGGCGGTGGACGGCGCACTTTTGCACTTCGAGTGTTTTCTGCCGACAATAAGCTCCAGTCGGCGTCGGTCAATGTGGGTGGGTTGGTTGGGTTGGTGCCCGGCGACTTCCATGTGTGCAGTTGAGCGCGGAGTGTGCTCCTGTCTGTCCCGGGCCAAAACACACTAAAGCACCAGCAACAACAGGTGCTTCATTGTTCACGTGTCTGGACCTACAAATGTTTTCAAATGCGTGTCTTGCGATTCCCGTGATGGAGGCCACCCGCAACATGGACGAGTGGTGCTGCACCCGCGTCCAGACTCCATAATCATATCGATGGAGTGACGGTCTTAGGCCTTGTTGGTCATCAGGTAGGTACCCTGCTCGATTCGACTTACGACGCAAGTATTCCCACACACACACACACGCGCCTGGACGCTTGTCGCTCCTTATTTCCTTCAGACGCGCTGTCACCTCTCCAGGGAAATGGCTAATCAAAACAGCCTTGGTACCCAGGTAGGTCGGTAGGTAGCATAGACCGATGAGGACTCCACGATACGAGGCACTAGGCTCATCGTGACACCCTGCCCAGCATCAGCCTGGGATTATTCATCGCGAGCAGCATTTCATCTCCTCCGTTACGCTCCTTCAGATGAAATTTAGTGGAAAGAGACGTCGGGACAAAATATACACTGAGATCGAAGAAGAGAAAAGCAAAGAGGAGTATTGTAACACATGAGGTAATAGCAATATTAGCAATCTGGCCACAGTGTAGACAAGACTCGAAATGCGGCAAGCAATCCAGGGCACCGTCACAGGCACAGACAAACCTCACGACGGCATCAACAGATGGACCCGCACTGCGCACCCCGAGGCCTGAGGCCCGATTCTGAATCCGTCAGCACCAAAAGGCCCAGCCAGCGTCAAGGGCGGCATTCCAGCCAGCAGCCAGCAGCCGGGGCTTTTCTTTTCCCTTCTTTTTTTTGGGGTAGCATAAACAGACGACCCGGACCTGTTTAGTTAGCAATTAATTCCATCTTTGCTTTACACCTATCCTCTTCTCTCAGACAACGAACGCCAGTCCATCGTTCGTTCCTACCTGTCTTTTCTGCCAGCCCAGTGTCTCAGCGGCGGTTCTCCAGTATAGGTACCTTCCTTGCTTGCCCTGGGCGTGCTGAGGCGCCTTACGTTATCAATAATCCTGCCCACGACACGCTCCCGATAGGTAATACGCCGTACCCTGTCTAGGTACCTACCTACCTACCTATTACACTACCTGTCCTGCCCGGGCCTTCTCAGGAACCTCAGGTACATCGACATAGGCACATAACCTTGCCTGCTACCTAGTACTCATCGCTACCCGCCTATCCCCCGGCCGTGCCTGTCGACCGCCGCCGTGGCATGCCCCGCCATTTCGAGGCAACACAGACGACCCGCCCAAAATTTTGTCTTCACCACCCGCACCGCTTTCCTTCCTCTCAACTCCTATCCCGCCTTCGCCTCGACATCACCCCGTCAATTCACCCAAGATGGACACCACGGCGATTCGAGGCCTTCTCGCGGCCAGCTTGGACCCCGATGCCGACACGAGGAGGAGGGCTGAGATTCAGCTCAAGCAGGTACGGCATCAATTTTATTTTCCCGCCGCCTTTTGCACACGTTCAGGCCGCCTAAATCAAATCGTCCCTCCATCCCCTTCGACCTCTCCTGTGCCCCCCCCTCCCCCCTCCCCCACGAAACTGGCCCCTCCATCGCCAACCGACCCGATCCGCACCGCATCGCACGCACGCACACATGATACACATGGACCTTACATGACTACACACTTGCGCGCGCGTCTGCCGGTCTCCTGGCACACCTGCTCCGGAGCCCGGCGTCCGCTGTTGTGGCTGTCCAACCGGTCGGTGCCGGGCAATACGGGGAAAGGGGGACGGATATCAGAGGATGCGCATGCCGCGATCCTTTCTTGGACTTTCTTGCTGACTTGTATTCCTCAACGGTACTTAGATCGAAGAGCACCCCGGGTTTATGGATGTTCTCCTCGAAGTCCTCCAGAACGAGCAGGACAACAGCGTGCGTCTATCAAGTACGTGGACGACCTTCCCCCCTGAGACGAACCCCTTCTCGCGGCCCTGTTTGGCGACTTCCTCCTCGTGCACGCAAGCCATACTAAACGCGCCCCCTCTCTCTAGCCGTCATTTACATTAAAAACCGCGTGAACCGGGGATGGGAAAAATCCGATCACAGCCCGAACGAGACACAGATTGCCGAAGATGAGAAGGCACGCTTCCGCGACCGCCTGCTGCCCATCATGGCCGCCTCTCAGGGGCTGGTCAGGCAACAGTTGATCCCCGTCCTCCAGCGTATCCTGCACTTCGACTTCCCCGAGAAGTGGCCCAACTTCATGGACTACACCATGCAGCTTCTCAACACCAACGACGCCCCCTCCGTCCTCGCCGGCCTGCAGTGCCTGCTCGCCATCTGCCGCGCCTACAGATTCAAGTCCTCCGACGGCGACAACAGAGTTCATTTCGACAAGATTATCGAGGCTAGCTTTCCCAGGCTGCTTGTCATTTGCAACGAGCTTGTCGCCCAGGAGAGCGATGAGGCTGGCGAGATGCTCCACCTGGCTCTCAAGGCCTACAAGCACGCGACCTGGGTACACACCGACACCTCAACCACGTTTGCTTTGGTATTGTTGGCTAACTTAACTCTAGCTCGAACTCTCCGCCTTTTTGCGCGCACAACAGACCAACTTCGGCTGGTGCACTGTTTTCCTCCAGACTGTTTCCAAGACCATCCCCGCCAGCGCCATGGTCGACGATTCTTACGAGCGCGAGAAGCACCACTGGTGGAAGGCGAAGAAGTGGGCATACTTTAACCTGAACCGCCTCTTCATTAGGTAGGTTTGACCTGGAATTCGATGCTCGGGAAGGCTTTGGCTGACTTGAATTAGACACGGCAACACCCAGTCCGTTACCAACACCAAGGACGAAGATGCGGTCCGGTTCGCCAAAGAATTCTCCGCTACGATCGCCCCCGAGATCCTCAAGCACTACCTGCAGGAGATCGAGAAGTGGGTTGCGAAGACGGCCTGGCTCAGCAGACCCTGCTTGTCTTATACGCTCGTCTTCCTCGACGAGTCGGTGCGCCCCAAGGAGATGTGGAATCACCTGAAGCCTCACCTGCAGAACCTGGTAACACATTTCGTGTTCCCCGTTCTCTGCCTGTCGGATGAGGATATCGAGAAGTTCGAGGACGAGCCCGACGAATACCTCCACAGGAAACTCAACTTTTACGAGGAGGCCTCGGCTCCCGACGTCGCGGCTACCAACTTCCTCGTCGGCTTGACCAAGAACAGGAGAAAGCAGACCTTTGAGATTCTCAAGTTTGTCAACGCCGTGGTCAACGAGTACGAGCAGGCTGCGGATGACAAGAAGAACCACATCGCCAAGGAGGGCGCTCTGAGAATGATCGGTACCCTGGCTCCCGTCATCTTGGGCAAGAAGAGCCCCATCGCCGACCAGGTCGAGTACTTCCTCGTCCGCTACGTTTTCCCCGACTTCACCAGCCCCCAAGGCTATCTCCGTGCCCGTGCTTGCGACACCATCGAGAAATTCGAGCAGCTCAACTTCCAGGACCAGAACAACCTCCTCACCATCTACCGCCACATCCTCGACTGTATGGCCGATGTTGCCCTTCCCGTCCGTGTCACGGCCGCCTTGGCCCTGCAGCCCCTCATCAGGCACGACATTATTCGCACCAGCATGCAGCAGAGCATCCCGACCATTATGCAGCAGCTCCTCAAGCTCGCAAACGAGGCCGATATCGACGCTCTCGCCAACGTCATGGAGGACTTTGTTGAGGTTTTTGCCACTGAGCTTACGCCTTTTGCTGTCGCGCTTAGTGAGCAGCTGAGAGACACTTACCTCCGCATTGTTCGGGAGGTCCTGGACAAGAACAAGGACAATGGCGACGATGAGTACGGTGACTACCTTGACGAGAAGAGCATCACTGCCCTCGGTGTCCTGCAGACTATCGGCACTCTCATCCTTACTCTTGAGAGCACTCCGGACGTTCTCCTGCACATTGAGGCTGTCTTGATGCCCGTCATCCAGGTCACCCTTGAGAACAAGCTGTATGACCTGTACAACGAAGTCTTTGAGATTATCGATAGCTGCACGTTTGCTGCCAAGGGCATCTCCAACACCATGTGGCAGGCCTTTGAGCTCATTCACGCCACCTTCAAGGCTGGTGCTGAGCTCTACTTGGAGGACATGCTGCCTGCCCTGGACAACTTTGTCCAGTACGGTGCTAGCCAGCTGGTTCAGAAGCCTGAGTACATCGAGGCTCTCTTCTCGATGATCTCCGACATGTTCAGTGACAACAAGGTCGGTGGTGTCGACCGTATCTGTGCCTGCAAGCTGGCTGAGGCGATGATGCTGAACCTGCGCGGCAACATTGACAACTACGTCTTGCGATTCATCGAGTTCGCCATGAATGTGCTCAATGCCCAAGATGTCAAGGTCAAGGCCTACAAGATCCACCTCATGGAGCTGGTGATTAACTCCATCCACTACAACCCTGTCCTGACTCTCCACATCCTTGAGACCAAGGGCTGGACGAATAGGTTCTTCAGCTTGTGGTTCGGTAGCATGGGCAACTTCACCAGGGTCCACGACAAGAAGCTTTGCATTGTCGCCATCTCTGCTCTTCTCAGCCTCAAGGCCGATCAGGTCCCCCAGAGTGTCTCTGTTGGCTGGCCCCGCCTGCTGCAGGGCATCACTGAGCTTTTCAGGACCCTGCCCGCTGCTATGAAGAGTATGCACTGCCATTTGCCACATCTTTCAGAGTACTTCCGCTAACACAATACAGACCGCGAGGAGGCTCTCCGTGATGACTATCACCTCGAAGCCGGCACCTACGACTACGGCGAGGAGGACGAGTGGGCCGAAGATGAGGCAAGCTGGAACGTCGAGGACGAGCCCGAGGAAGAGGAGACTGCCGAGGCCCGCGATGAGAGCACGGCTTACCTGGAGTTCCTGAACGAGGAGGTCAGTATCTAGCGCACGCACCCTTCGCACACTAAGCTAATGTCGAACCAGGCCCAGAAGTTCAGCCGTGGTGGTGTTGATGACATCGAGTCTGAGGATGATCTCGGCGAGGACAGCGTCCTTCTCGAGTCTCCTTTGGACAAGGTCGACCCCTACCAGCTGTTCAGTGCTACCTTGATGAGTGAGTCGGCTTTCTCGTGTTCTTGGTGAAACAAACTAATACCCGAACAGAGATGGAGGAGGAGCAGCCTCAGTTCTACCAGACTTTGGCCTCTCACCTCACTGCGGATGACCAGGCCACCCTGCAGGGCGTCATGCAGAAGGCGACAGAAAATGCCCAGGCCGCCCAGTTGGCTCTTGCCCAGCAAGGTGCCGCTCCCGTGAACGGCGGCGCTAGCTAAAGCCCTATCCGAGATTTCATCGATGACCGAGCCGGGCCCCTCCACGTTACGGGGTTCCTCCGAGTGAGAACCAGTCGTTCTCTGACCGCCCCAGAATGAAACCGTGAGAGGGAGACGCGAGATGATCCGTGTGAGCCGCTGCCGCCACGCACGCCGGTGGAGATGGCACCCAAGCTGTCCAGGAGCTGTTGTGGATGAGCGGCTACTGGAAGAGAAGATTGACGAGGCAAAGAATTACGATTACCCCCATTCCCCCTAAAGAGTACAAGAGGTCCAAAAAGGAAATACCTTCAAGAGCATTAGAGCGTGCAAACGATGGCTGGAGGGCCAGCAGGATATGAGAAGATGGTGCGGGTACGAAGCTTGGGTAAGGTGCCCAAAGCACGATTTTCGCCTCGCCATTTGGAGGGGAAGTCAAAAGGGGAGGAAAACAATTTCTGTTGCTGTGTTAGGGCGCCAAGGAGGAAGACTTCGATTGTATTCGCTGCCGTTTTACTCAGCGGCACGCATAGCATCGTCCGGGAGGCCCATGTGTGAAGGTCAAAGCCATTATGTCAGGTAGTTAAATTCCCCCAATCCATTAAGAATCAGAATCAGTTCACCGTTATCGTCCATAGCCCCAGCAGGCGTCTTCGTATTATACGCGAGGGGTGTTATCTCCGTGGAGGGGAGTTTGCTCGCCGCCAGGTGTGACCAAGCTCATATGAGCGCCGGTGACTTGAGGCTGGACAGTACATGATAACCTGGCACAGGATGAGCACGACACGGAACCGGAATGACCGGGCTGCGATGGGGTTACGGCCGGACGGGTACACCTCCATAGTCATCTCGAGAAGGTTCAACATATTGCGATTACCATGCTATGGGGGTCCCTTCCCCCCCCCCCTTCTCGTGCACTAATGACTGTGGTCACTCGTCCGAAGGCGACATACTCTGTCATATTCGACCGAGCGTATTTCCCAAGACCGTCGAAAGACTGGATTAGGCTCAAAGTCTCTGCAGTGAGCAACGAGACTGGGCAGAACTTTCGGGTTGGCAGAGGCTAATCTCCAACCGCCCCAACGGAGTAGACAACCTGGGATGAACATGAGGTTGGGTGTTTGCAGAAATCATTGGAAGTCGCCCAGATCTGGTAACATTTGCCTCGCAAAATTAACTCCACAAGTTTCCTTCATGGCCTTCTCCATCATTCGAACCGATGGCCTATTATTAGCTGCTTGTGGACAGTCACTGCCATGGGCTGCAGTTGGAGTCGTTCTCGGGCGTGGCTAGATTTGCGATCCGAACGTGCTGCGAAGGCATCTCAACACGGAATGAGTCACCGGCGCGTCCTCGTGCTCTCCGACCACCCTCACCGACCCCTCATGAGCACGCCGCGTAGGGTAGACATGCAGTGCTGCAGAGGCGAGCACATGGTGAGCTGGCGAAGTGGGTCGCGATGCAGGTCTGGAATGCGAGCTGCTGCTGGGGGCTTGTTCTGTCGAGTCGGTGAAGGGGGCGGCGCGAGAAGCTTGGCGCGGTCACTTGGGTGGTTGGCCGGTCCGCTGCTCTTATCTCGTGCTTCACGAGTTCCAACTTCCAAGGCGCTGAGATGTCGGTACGCTCTCTGCATGTCTGCATGGCGTGAACTCACGGCGGCCAGGAATCCCTCCCAACCCCCCGTCTCGGTTGGACCAGCGGGGAGACGCATGCCCTTGCGAGATCCAGCTCTGTAAAAATCCTCAGCTTCTTCTACCATGCAGCTGTCATACGTACCGCAGGAGAGTCTTGTCGAGCAAGCTAGCAAGGCCGCCCACAACAAGCTTGAGTAGGAGGGGCTAGGCGATCTCAAGTTGTCAACACCGAGCGAACTTCTCTCCAACAAACCCGGCCGGGGGTTCTTGACGGTCCTTGGCCGAGCTGATAACGCTCCCGATTACGCCTCAGGTTTCGGCACGGTGGATGCATGCGGTCGAGGCTCTTTGGCGCCGATGCAACTGGAGACAACGTACAGATCACATTTTGTTCTAGGTGGACTCTAGAAGACAAATGCGGATACCTCTTTCTTCCCCTGACAGTCGCGGTGGGAACGTCGCGCCTCAGCCGCAGAAAACCTGAATTGCGGAAAAGGACCGATGAACTGCCGTTGCTGCCGAGGTGCCTTGGGTTCCGAGAGCGCATCCAAGTCCGGCGACGGCTCGGGCCAGACCTCGGGGTTGCGCCGGAGGCGTCGGTCCCCAAAGGTGGATCCAACGAGTCAGGCTCGGTGACGGGAGTGTCGCCATCTGCCACAGCCAACCTATTCTCTGTCGCCTCCGCCACCTGGACTGAATCATTTGAGGTGGCTGGTGCATAGGCTTGAGTATGAATCTGGGTCGAGCTTCAGATCAGCGAAGCAAAAGGTGATTTTTTTTTTTTTTTTTTTTTTTTCACATTTCCGAGGTTCGCCATTCAGTCAGTCCTATTGGTTTGGGCGAGGACATTGACGAAAGTTAACCGATATTGGCCGCATATCTATGCAGCCTTCATGTCTACTCTCCAGTCTATACAGATACACCTACTAGAGTGAAGAATACTGCTTGTTGACATGGTCTGGCGAGGCTCTAAGTCTAGCCTCTGTACCGGAGAGGTGGGGATGAAAACGGTGGGCCTGGTCATTCGGAGAAGGACCGATCGATTGAGCGAGTAAAAATGTTCCGAGAAGCACGTCGATTGGTCAGACGATGGCCCTGGAACATGGCCGAAGAGGGTGAAAGATTAACAGGTTTCGGGGGCCACACCGCTCCGAATCGTCGACGTGGTGCCGTTGCTGTTAGCTGGCTGTCACAGTTAGCAACTGGGCGGCCATGTGGCCTCCCCTCGCTCGTCGGCCTCGTAGGCCGTAGCGACAGTGTAGGTAGACGGCGGAAGAAGCTGTTGGCGTGGAACGACTCAGGCACCCAGGACGCTGGCCGACATGACGGTTGGGTGTCACCGGTTCTCAGTGGTGCAGCCGTAGGCCGTAAGGCGGTAGGGCCGTGGCTTGTGGATTATCATGGATTGCCCGAGATGAAACGCCGTGTTGCAGAAGTTTTGCTGTCGAAGAGATCCTTTGACAGGCCATCCACTCGGAACAACGCTGCAGCCTAGTAGGACGAGATGTGCCGTTCCCGTTCCCGTTCCCGTTCCCGCTGCCGTCCATCTCGTCGCAAGTTTCCAGCAAGCGCGTTCCAGCACCACATGGACCGCTAGATCTCCTACGCACGCTCGTTCTTTCGTATCAGACCAGCTTCTCGGCGAAATGGCTGAGCACCGCAAGCAGAGAGCAACTCTGGACCTCAGCACCTCGTTGATGATTGCAGCTGAGCTGAGCTGAGCCACTGCCTCTACTGTTGTGCGGCTGCAATGCCAACTCAGCACCGACAAGCCAATCGCAATGGATAGGATTTGCTCATCTCGGTGACACTGGCCGGGCCCAGACAACGGCAAGGACAGGAGACTGAGGAGAGTTGTACCTGCTGGGGTGCTTGTTGGTGAAACTGGACTGGAGTGAGCAGCAAGCGCCGCGTGCGCTGGTCACGTCCCTTTGTTGCGGTGCGGCCAGGTAGACCGGGCATACGGAGCAGAGCGGCCGCCGTAGAAGAAGAGTCGGTTAGTATTATTCCATGGGTCCCTGATAATTGTCTAGCTCGCGGCTGCGTTGGGGTTAGCCCAGGAGCGGGTTGTAGAGCTTTTAGAGCTGGAGCCAGCAGAGTAGGTATTAGTGTAGGACGGCGAATATGCCAAAGCCCCTGGGGATCAGGACCAGATCAGGGTAAGGCTGGCCGAGCAGCTAGAATAGGCGGCAGTCAGACATGACGACGACCTGAGTGGAGTGATGCGTCGCGGAGGGGCTTGGCTGTGTGAGCGTCTGCCGAATCTCAAGTGTGAGGGATAGCTTGGGTTCTCGAGATGGCCGGCTGACTGTTTGGGGCTGACGACGAGGCGGCATGGGACGTTGAGAAATGGATGCCAAAGTCTACCAGGAGGATGAGCAGCAGTTGAGCTCAGGGTACATTATGCGCAGGAAGGGCAAGCAAGTGTACAACTTACTGGTACGTACTCCGTAGTACAAGTTGGACCTCTTGCCTTCTGCCACTCGGCTCCAGAATGCGGCCAAGACCAATCAGGCCGATCCAATAGGAAGCGATCCAATAAATCCCATCCATAAAGACGGGTCGGCATCTTATCGCTCCGGACTAAGTCTCAACGTGTCGGGCGATGGGGTGGCAGGACCTGGAATGGGAAGGGAGCAGCAGGAACGGACTCCGCGTCCCAGGCACGGTACTCCGTCGTGCAGGGCAGGGCGGCCGTCCATCTAACTGGTTAGGCTTCCCAGTACCTACATGATAGTGTAAGTGACTGCGTACCTGTGCACTTGCGTACTGCGTACTGGATACCTGCCCCGGCAGCTGAATGCTCGAGTGAGAAGAGGTATCGAGGAGTTTCAGGATAAGTGAAGCAGAGGCTGTACATATAGCACTACCTAGTTCCTAGGTAGATAGGCAAGTACCTAGGTAATACCACTGCCCTAGCAGTACCTAGGCGCCATCTCAGGTCCGTCTGTTAGTGTTTCGAAGCAACCCGAAGACTTCTTTACTCTGTCGTATCAACGATTGCTATTAGTTGCTTGCCTTCCTTCGGTTCGGGCGGAGGCAATGACACAGGTGCAAGCACAAGCGCAAGCGCAAGCACAAGCACAAGCACAAGCATCAGCACAAGCGTAGGCACAGACACAAGCACGCAAACACGTCTCCTCGCCAGGGCCTCTTCACGTGTCAGAGAGGGAGGGACAGCACAGCGTTTCCGCGCCCGTTTCCACTGGCTTTTACAAAGTACCTTAATCTGAAGCAACGTGGACACGGCCAGGAACAGGACATGGACATGGACTTGGACTTGGACATCTTTCACAAAGGACGGACAAGAGTCAGTCGAATCATCAGTCAAACCTCGCGGCCCGAAGCCGTTCCCTCCCGATTGGAACTCAAACAACAGCTCGATCCAATGCATCCGGCTGGAGCCCCCTGCATCTACACGTACTGCAGCCCATGCGCTGCGGCCCTTGGGATGAAGACGACGCGTGCGAGTCTGTCGATGCCTGAAGTCTGAATGATTCACCAGCGAAGAACGGCGAGGCAACACTCGCTCACATGGAAGCTGACGAAAATTGACTTGTGGCATCCCATCGCATCGCAGAAAGAGCAAGTCAGATACCAGGTACGTACCCGTGTACAGTGTCATTGTGGTACTGTACTATTGGTACTTGCCGCTGTGTTCTTTCAGCACTCCAATCGACACCACGGGATGAAACAGCCCTGGGTTCAACTAAACAACCTCTCCTTCTCGCCCTATTCCGTGCCTCCCTCACCTCCCGTCCCTTCGAAACGCCATCACATGAGACTTTGTCTGATGGGTACCCTACCATATCGTAGGGTAGGGACGGGTACCTTGACAAGGGGGATGCAGTGGGAGGACCGGAGGACCCTGAGATTAGCAAGCTGTTAAGGTGCTCGCTGTTAGTGTTAAGGGACCCAACTCCATGGGGTGGGATGATGGCAGCGGATGGACGGTTTAGTTAACCGGAGTTCGGTAGGAAGAGACCTAGAGGGGGCCAGAAAGGCAGAAAAAAAGGCTAATCTCAGGTGACAGGAGAACAGTAGAGGAGCGAGCAAGGACGGCGACGACGACTCGAGGAAAGTAAGTGCATGCATGCGTCTTCGGTTGTTATTCTTGTCCTCATTATCTGGCGTTGTTCTACGCGTCCGCTAGAGTCAAATACCCGAGAGGACAGACCGCACTTATTGCCCTCTCCCCGTTTCTTTTTCTTTTCCAGAGGCTCATGTGATTCTTTTCTCGTCCCCTCAAAGCAGCGAGGCGCATCTAGTGTCCGGCGTTATCTGGTCCGTCTTGTGCTTTGCCCTCGGCCGCCATCGTCAGATTACCGACATCCTTCTTACCTTCTCCATTGAAATCCTTTTCCACCCGCCTAGTCCTACCCCAAGTTGGCTTTCCCGCTCTGCTGGACCAACGCTTATTAGCACTCTCTTTTGCAAACTACAACATACATACTATCGGCACATGCATAGTATGCAGTCCTTCTCCTCCTTACACTGTCTTGCCAGCAACCCCAGACACTCGACCTGCGGACCCCCGCGAGGCCAAGATATTACCACCAATTACAACCACCACGGGGCTCACTGAGCTGTCATCTCCTGCTGCTCACCCGCTCCTTTTCTCCCGGCGGACTTGTCCAACAGCGTCTCCTATCCCGCATTGGGATCGCTCAGCTTCAGGGTCCAGCTCAAAAGGAACACGCGCAGGCCGCAGAAACAGGGGCGTTCGGCTACAAGGCAAACACTTCCGTTTGGCGACGGCTTGCACATCCCGCGACCTTCCTGCAGGCGCCATTCGCCCCAAGTGCCAGTTTGATCCGCTTTCTTTTCTCTCTGTGTGCGTCTCTCTCGCCGTGGCTCCCACCCAAGGAAAAAACACAACCCCTTGATCTACCTACCTACCCGTGGACGCCTACCACCCCACGCTGATCGCGTGTCACGAGGGCGACTGAAGGGAAGGAGCGCTGCAGCCCAAAACTTGCCTGAAAGGTACCTTTCTGTCTACACCACCTACCTGCCTGCCTACCTACATGCTTACTTACCTACCTAGATACCGTAGTGGGCTAGTTTCCAAGGTCAGGTACCTAATGGTGAAAGTCGGTCAACTCGTGGAGCCCAACCTCAGTCCATAGCAACTACCATCACCACCACCCACCCACGCTATTACCTTAGGTATCAGTACCTATTACACTACGGCACGGTGCGCCTAGCTTTAATAAACCACCTCACAACTCCTCCATCCACATCCACCTCCACCTCCACCCGCGAACCCGCTTCCAACCCGTACCAACCTGGTCCAGACGTACCTGCCCGCCAATCGAGGAACCCCGAAATTCACGTCTGTCCGGCTGACCTCAAGGTACCTTCGTACCTCCTCCCGAAGGACCGTCGTCACCCTGGTCACCTCTCGACTGAACCGCAATTCGCATCTCATTGTTTTCCACAATAAACTCCCCCCATCGCCGCGTCCTCCGCACCTCTCCTCCCACGTTGCTTCTCCAGACATTTTCACTCAGATTTTCTGTTTGTCCGTTTTGGTTATGCCGTGATCAGGATCGCGGTTAGATCATACACCAAGACTCTATCTCTCTCTCTCTCTCCCCCCCTCGACATCAGCTCAGCTCAGAATATCTCGTTCGGTCAGGTGAACAACACCAGTGGAGACTGTCCCTGATTCACCCCAAGGCCGGACGATCCTCCGCCACCACACAGCGCGACACTCTCATATTCAGAGGTAAATCCAATCCACCTTTTGGGTCTTCCTTGGCATAGACCAGCTCGAAGTTGAAACGGGCAGGGCAAGGCACAAAAGAGCAGGGCACAAAAGGGCGGCTCGCCCCAGACACCAGTTGCGCTAACAAGCCATTCAATCAATAGCTTTGCGTCATCCTCCTGCGACCGCGCTGCATCTGCACTGCACTGCACATCCATCCCTCCGCCTGCATCGCTCCCTCCCGGCAGCCCCCCTACTACATCCAACCCACCACCGCCGCCACCACCACTACCTTCGATGCGCCGCCTGTCGAGGGTGCTCATTCCGGACCGACTCCCTCTCTCCAGCGACGTTTAATCATGCTAGCCTCCGACTCCTTTCTGCCTTCGGGCTTCACAGACCACGACCCGAACATGCCGCCTTCCGCCGTCATTTCGCCTCTCTCACTATCAAGAATGGCCACCTCGACATGCTACTTCGACACCAGGTCGACGTCGAATGCACCGGGAAATCCCGTCTACTCTCCCCAGTCTTACGGTTCAGTGCGTCATCCGCAAGGCTTCCTATCGCCTAATTTACCACCCAACGGCCTCAACGGCGCTTCCCCTTATGACCCGAGAACGGCAACATTTTCGCCGACAAACTTCGACTCTCTCGCCGGCCTCAATCCTGCAACATCCGCCTCGAACGCTGTGCGCATGTCTGCTAATGGGATGCCTCACCCGCGATCAGTTTCGGCCGACGCTGCCTCGGCCCCCCCGACTGCACAGATTATTCGGAGGCTCGCCCAGCAGAATGCACGGATACGCGAGGCGTGGGAAGCAGAGCGCAAGTACATGGAAGCCAACCGGGAGCGAGTTGAGGAGGTTTACAAGGAAGAGCGTGCCATTATGGAAGAAGAGCGCGCAGAGTGGGACTTGGAGAAGAGCAGCCTACTGGACCAGATCCGTTTGTTGAAGGAACAGGTCGTGGCCGTCGAAGATGACAAGATCCGGCTGCAAGGAGCGTTGCAGCGTCTGGAGCTAGAGAAGGCAGGCAAAGTCGCCGGCGTCACTGTTGCAATTCCAGGAACAGGAACTAGATTTGGTGGGGCCGATGGCTCCACCGAACTTTCCTTTCCGGGATTCTCCTCGCACTCCAATGACGCGCGGTTCGGCCTCACCAACGGAGCTGTTCCTGGTGAGCGGAGGCCAACAAATGGCTCGGCCTCAGCCTCCGTTTCGCCATCCCAGATCCGACCGCATTTTATAAGTCCTGGTGGCTCCAGGATTTCTCCCTCCAGACAGCCCGAGTCTTCACCATTCATCCCACTCAACCCCAACATGCAGACCACAACTTCCGACCCCGTCGACTTCCTCGGCTCGCCCAAAAACGAGTCGCCCGTGCCCATCGTCGACATTCAAATCATCAACCCTCAACTCGAAGGCGTCCCCCTTAAGGCCCCCGCTATTCAGAAGAGCACCTTCACCGACTCGGGCACTACCCCGGATAACTCCAAATGCTCCTCCAGGAACGTGTCGCCCCCCGGAGAGCCCGGCAAGTCGAGGCGTAGTCCCACGAAGGAACACACAATCCAAGTCCTCGCCGCGCCTGAGATCGACAGGCTCGTGATGCATGCAGGCCACACTCCTAGTCACTCTCTGTCTCACCTGGGAACCGCTCCAGGTACCGAAGTCCCAACTGCAGCTGATGGGACTGGCGGATCTACACCGACGTTGGCCCCGACAGACATGAGCTCTAACCCGGCGACCCTCTGTGACGTCAGGGCCAGGGCAGACTCGTCCGATGTCAAGGATGACGTTTTTTCCAATGGCTTTAACGAGCCCGAACCGACTCTTGAGGCAACAGACGATGTCGCTCTGAAGGGTCCCTTGATGATTCGAAACATTCCCGCCCACGACGAAATCTTCTTCCAGCGTCTGTCCGAGAAGCTTGATGTCGTCAGCCGTGGTGAGGACGCGGTGCCTACTTGTTTGAAAGATTCGGACGAGGATCTCCTAGCCGGCCCGTCGGACCCAATGGATAACAATCTCAATGCCAAGGCTGATGTGGATGCAACCAGCGACAGAGGATCCGCCATCGACGACGACGACTCCGAGTCTAAGCCGAAAGCTGAGGAGGTCGACATACCTCTGAAGCTGAAGAAGAGCACAAATTTCGGTGCGCCGTTAGGCTCCATGTTCTAAAGCAGCGTTTCTTCTCGACGTGTTCTCTTCAGCGGGAGCTAAGCCTCCCTTGACATTACTGGCAACGACTTAGCATACACGTTTCATAATCACGGATTCCTTTCTGCACATACAGTCCTCAATCTGTACAAAGCAATGGACTTGCAACGCTCACTTTGCTGGGTTTCACCGTAGACCAGTCCCAGCACTCATTTTTCTTTCCTTTGTATCTTCCCGCAGATCGGGCGGCTTTTCAATTCCTCGGTGATAGACAGGGATAAAGAGGCCATCGGAACCAACAGTGCTCTACAAAGCATCATCACTCGATTTCTTTTTTCTGTTCAGAATGGTCGGTGGTTTCTACACAAAATGCACAATACCCCCTGGAGGACATTATATTCCTCCTTCACGAATTGGTTTGGTTGGTTTCATAGGGACGGTGTCGATGGAGGCGCAAAACGCCTGGAACTGGTTTAGGCAGGGATAAGGACATCAAAGGTGCAAAACGAATACACCAAAGTTTAGGCGAGTCACACATGACAGCAAAGGAGGCAGGATACTGGCTGCCTGGGAGCAGCGAGCCCATACTCTTGGAGACAAACTAAGCTGAGCAGTTTAGTGAAACAACATTGCTGCAGATGGTCCAAAATAAACCACCCTTTTGTCACTACACCTGCGGATGCTAAACATGATCTTGTAATTGCCTGCTCATCAAACAAACCCACAGCATTCCGCCTGGATCACTCAGGAAGTTGTCTAGGTATGAACTACATGCGAGCTTTGTGTGTCCCACATGGAAGTGATATCAGTCTGGCTCAAACATCTACAGCGCATTGTGTTCCACTTCCCTTCCTCAACTGATCATATTCTTACCATGGCAATATACTGAGCGCCAAGATCCAACCATTTGCGAACCAAGACAGGATCGGGTATTTCCAAAACAGTGGGCTGGTCATTCGTGTCCAGAGGACCGTATCATCTCGCTCCTCTTCCCAGCGGCAGCTGGGCGCGGTTTCGGTTCTTCCAGCATCGAAGGGATAGTTCGTGTCGTCACAAACCACCACCATGAGGTCTCCGAGACGCGCCCGACCACCGCGCAACGGTGGCGGTGCCAACCACTCTCCGCCGACCCGAGAGACCGTCTGTCTGATCTCACCCCTCAGATCCTCTCCAGCAGGTCGTCGAGCAGCTCCGTCGTCTCGGCCGGCGAAGCGATCCACGCCGTCGTGCCCACCGACCGGGCCTTGAAGTCGTTGCTCCCGGCGCTCAGGAACTGGTCCCCGATGTGCAGCGTGTTCTCCCCCGCGATGGGCCTGTCGGGGCAGCCGGCCTTGGCGGAGAACCAGCGCTGGCAGACGGTCACGCCCCACGACTTGTCGCCGATGTCGACGAAGACGTCCCGGCCGCCGTTGAAGGCGCAGAACGGCACGCGCCTGCGGCGGCCGCCGCCGCCCTCGGCGGGGGCGTTGGTGGACTCGGGGGAGTAGCCCGCCGCTTGCGCGGGGGAGCCGAGGGCGGAGAGCTCGAGGATCTTCTGGACGACGAGGACCGTCTCCTCGAGGGACTCGCGGGGGATGCGGATGCCCGGGTCCGTGGGGATGATGCCCACGGCGCGGTCCTTGCGGAGCAGGGTCGCGGGGAGGTTGAGCGTCTTGACGCAGTCCTGCAGGGCGGCCTCGGCGACGTCGAGGAGGGCCGCGATGTCGGACTCGGACCAGGCGGCCATCTCGGGGGTGAGCCAGCGTTCGAGCGGCACGGGGGCGAGCAGGTGCGGGGACGAGGGGTCGTACTCGAAGAGGTAGTTCGCCTCGCCGCCCATGATGACGATGGACTCCTTCTGGGTGGGCGTGAGCGTCTTGGAGGCGGCGATCGCGTCGAGGAGGCCGTGCAGGCGTTCGTAGTAGCGGTCTGCCGTCGTGTAGCCCGCGGCCGTGACGATTCCGATCTTGATGTCCTTGTGGAGGAGGTCTTTCTGGGTGTTAGGTCTCTCTGTCGTTTTTCACGCTGCTTTCTTTCGGGCACAGGCACTCACCCAATAGGCGGGGGATAACCGGGCTGGACGGTTCTAGGCTCTCCCCGTCGTCGTAGAGCGTGACATCACCGTCAAAGGTGGCGAGCTGCAGCGACCCCGCGGTGACGGCCATGATCTGCGCCGAGTTGAGGATGAGGCGGACGTCGTTGAATGACGGCGAGACGTAGCGGCGGCGGGATATGTAGCGCTTGCTGTCCATGTGCTTGAACGCATCCTCGAGCGGCAGGCGGGTAAAGAAGGGCCCCGCGCTGGGCACGAGCATCTTGAGTTTTGACGGGAGGTTGTTTGCCTCGTTTTGGCGGGCGACTTCAGGGGGCGGGTGTGAGTAGACGGAACCTGGACTGAGCGTCGTGAAGGCTTTAGCTTACTGTGGTCATCTATCATGTGTTCTACGTCACGCAAAATCTCGGCATAGCGGCGGTGGGCTTCCTCGGCCATGCGGGCTATGCTTGTTGCCTTGGTGTCGAAGACGCCCGTCGGCTGCGAGTAGAGGACGAAAGGGACGGCGAGGAGGCCTTTGATCCATTCTGGGACTGTTGTTAGTTGACTGATGACAGAGAAAAGACATCCCGGAAGTGTAAATGAAGACTTTGGTTCAGTTCAAGACTTGATACGGCTCAGGCGGGGTCGGTGAAGCTGACACCGCAGTCGTAGGCACTTGCTGAGCGGGACGGATTGAGGGGTCGCGTTGTCTGTGCTGTCATACCTATGAACTGGTCTCTCCTGTGGGTTTTCAGAGCATCTATACGGGGTAATTAGCTTGAGGTTCCATTCGAGTGAATAAAGCTTCATCTGAACTCACACTCTACTCTGTACCTGGTCGTCATGATGGGCTACCTACCCTGCGGCCAAACTCAAATGACAATGGTGGAAGGGAGGCAGTGAAATTTCAAGGATATCGCGGTGAACTGTGGTTCAAATGGCAAGCAATGATAAGTAAGTATAGTGAGAATATCGTATAGTTTCCTGTACCGTAAATCGTGCGTGAAGGAGGATGAGAGAAGTAAAGAAGGGATGTAGTCAGAGGTGATGTTGACATTGGATGAGGTTCCACCACCACTGGAGTGTGGGGTATGTATTAGCCCGCTGTAGCTATCGCCGGAATGCACTAGACGCCAGGGGGGCGCCGCCGAGCGCAAACTACCGGAGGCCGCCGCTACCCGTACGCCGGACCGGGCGCTGGCTGGCGCTAATACGCTATAAATCCCCGCCATCCCTGTCCCTCGTGACTCTGACACCTGACACAGACCTGCGCCGCGTCCACTTCCCCTCTTGAGCTTGTAAGCTTGATAGCTGAAGAACGTGCATTTGAGGGATTGAATCTTTGTATGGGAGAGGGACCCCAAACTCTATCAAGAGAGACGATGGCAATTGCGTACGCGGCTGGGCGACTCATAAGCTGCGGCTTCCTTGAAACAAATATACTTCGCCACGGCTTTTCCCGACGCCACGTCTGTTCAAACAGCAAGGAACGTCGAGAAGACCCTGGAATTCTTAGAGCTCAGTAGGCTGGTGTTACAAGACGATTACGTAGGAGCAGTATTGGCGTCTCTTGTGTTTGGTTTGCGCCCGGTGATGATGTTGACTTAAGCATGTTCACCGCCGTCTTCGGGATCCCAAGAGCAAGGTACCGCCGTGGATGCTTGAGGTATCTCGTCTTACTGGTGCTCAAGTTTTAAGGTAGTCCCCCGACAAGAAGAGTCTTTGAGAAAGTCTAGCACAGGTAGTTTCACGCCGAGGAGCTGTCGAGATAGATATGTTACTGACTGGCCTACGTTGACAATAAATAGTATGAGGAAGCTCACCTCTGACTCATTGCAGTAAGTCGACAAACCAAATCTTTTGCCTTCACCCACGCCAGGAATTCCACCAAGTTTGGCGTCTCTCTTACAACAGTAAGCCGGTTCCTGCAGGGTATACACTTACACGTCTCACGCCGCACGTCCGGCGTTCCGTTACACGCTTTACTCCATAGTAAAATGACCTGGAGATTAGGTATTTGCCCACTCTAACCCTCTCCCTCTTGTCGAGACCGTTGTAATATTTTGGCCTATTATACCCGGGGTTACGAACATGAGTTTCATTTTTGCTTCCCTCTTTGTATCTGTTGCAAGGACCTGTCGTTCCTGGGGTGGTAGTTGAGGTGGGAAACACGGGCACTGATCTTCGCCCAACTAATGCCTTGGAGAGCATACCCGAGAATTGGCCAGGGATGGAAAGCCAACAGAACCGACCTTTCTATGCCTCACACACATCCATGGCGAGATCACGCGCGATTCTTCGCCGACGTTGGAGCTGGTGGGCCTATGCAACGAACCAGATATGCAAGGTCGGAACCTTCCCATATTTCCGGCCCATCTGTGATTTAGATCAACCTGAGCGTCCGCATGTTTCTGTGGTATCCACGCTCTGCGAAGGTTGAGAACCGACGACTGCTAGGCACCTTTGGATCCCGGCTTGCTAACTACACAAAGTCGATGCCGAAGTCGTCTTTGCCATAGAAGGTCTTGCATCGCGTGGAAATCTGGACAACTGGCCATGCTATTCCAGCTTATAAGAAAGCCCAAGATAATTGGGGCAGATATCTGATTGGGTTTCAGCGCTGCAGATCCCATAACCTTCGTCTTCCGTCAAAGCTCTGCTCCTCCCGGCCTTTCCTCTCCTTCACCCGCGACTCACATTTCAGTCTTCTTCATGGCCCATGCCAAACATGCGACGTAAATACGACCAGCACGAATCCCGTGCCTTAGCCAGTGGCCACGCAACCTTATGCCTCATCTGCCGGCCCCGTAACCGATCCTCAGAGAGCGGCCCGCCAACGAACTTCATCGGCCATTCGCCGCAGTAGACGAATTCCCGAGTCGGAATCACCTCGGCATACTTCTCGGCTTGCCTGAACATTCTGTAGCGGTGTGCGTACTCCCAAATTCCATTCCTCTCATCCACAGTTTCGCCGTCAGAACTCTCAATCGGCTCGAGCTCGTTTATCCACCTTCGCTTCTTGGCAAGCTTGCGGTCCTCCTGACTGGCGAGTTTGACCTCGTAGTAGTACTCCGGCTCTTCTAGGCCGAATGGAATCACGTACGTATCCCGACATATGGCGAGTCTTTTCAATCGTGTGAGGCCTTTGAGAGACTCTCGAACAGCATCGTGGTCAATCAGCCATTGGCGACGCCAGCCAAAGGTTCCTCCTCCGGTCAATCTGAGCTGCTCGAGGCTATCCAAGGACCCAATTGCGGCAA
Organism: Colletotrichum musae; assembly: GCA_027406025.1. NCBI lineage: Eukaryota > Fungi > Ascomycota > Sordariomycetes > Glomerellales > Glomerellaceae > Colletotrichum > Colletotrichum musae. The sequence continues at coordinate 1,766,733 of JANVYC010000001.1, read as the reverse complement.
GTGCAGATTCGGACACCCGGGCAATGTGGGGCCGAGTTGATTCCTCCGTGCCTGGCCCCTCCCACCAAGTCAATGATAGTGTGTTCAAATTGGCCCAGTTGCCGTTGGACAAGCAGGGCAGGAGGTGATTGTCAACGAGGGCGTCTGTGCCGCCCATGTCCAGACAGAATTTCTTGATGTGCGAGTGGCGATTGAGGAAGTTCATCAACGGTCTAACAATAGAGGGTTTCCCCGGGGTTTCCGTAAGGGATGGAATAACTAAGGTCTCGAGGTTTCGAAGTGTCTCGCAAGACAAGAAGGACTCATCCCATCTCCATGGCATGGAGAGATGGCGAAGGGACGGGCAGAGCATGACACGCCAAGCGGCCAGGTCCACCTCGCAGGACGACAAGTTGAGAGTTTGTAGACTGCGGAGGTTGATATCTTGGCGTGACAATGATAGTCTCTCTTCAGTGTCGCCTATCGGGAAGACCATTCTGCGCACAACTAGTGTCTCAAGACTCTGCTCGCACCTCTTGATAAGCGCTGCGATGACATCGCAGTCGCTTTGAGGCTTCCGTTTTGCGAGTTGCTCGTACCTCTTGATAAGTGCTGCGAATGACTCTTCGTCATCGGGTGCTTTGGCGGTGTCTATATCGCAATCTGTAACTGTTACATCCTCAACCTCGTGTTGACTATCTTGACAAAGGTCAAGTCGGAGGTCCAAATACCGAACTTGTTGAAAATGAATGTGCAGGAAGCTGGTCGAGAATCCCTAGAAGTCCCTCGCTTACTGTGCCGTGAAACTTGATATGTTGAACGGAAGATCTAGCGAGAGTCGTAAATAAATCGGGACTCTGGCACAGTCCGTCGAGCCAGGAAATGGCCTCCAAATTTGGCATCGCTCCGATGCCAAGAAGAATGGGCATCTGGTGATGGGTGATGTATTCGAACTCTGCCTTTTTCTTCAGAAGACCATCGTACTCTCTTGTAGCATCGGTCATTTCGCCTCTGTCGGCTCCCCAAATCGAGTCAGAGAGCTTTTTATGGAAACCCCTGAGCCAGCCAGGGTCTGACGCCACTTTCACACGTCGGATACATGGTCCAATTCGACCGCGGAACGGAGGATCTCTAGAGACGGCCTCTGTCGAGAGGATCTGGGCAAGTTGACGAGACGCCGGGCTGCAGTCGAAGGTGACCACCGCGAATTGGCAGGATCGAGCGAGCTGCCTGCAGTCACTATTGACAAGAGCGAGAGACGCCAGAGAGGGCTTATCATCTGCAATCAAGTCCATTATGTCGCCGAGGATCTCTGGCGGAAGACGGAAGAGCAGACTCTGTGACGCAGCTGGCCGAGCCTCCATCACCTTGGGAAGGAGGAGGGGGAGGCGCGCTCCAGTCTCCTTGCCAAAGAGGTCTGGGCCGTCGCTCAACTTCCCCATCATCATAGCCGAGATATCATGGGACAACATGTTGCCAACAGCAAAAATGGATGACGAAGTGTCCTGGTAGACTAAGCGTGAAGTTGGGTGTTTTGCCTGGGAGTTTGTGGTGTTTTGTATGAAAAGAAAAAAAAAGGCAAAAGCGGGCCAGAAGGATGAAGTTATGCGATCAATCGATTCTATGGGCTATTTGCATGAGGATCAGACAAAGGCGGTAGAATTTAGAGTCCAGGCCATCCAGAGTCTAGACCACAGGCACCCTTGACTTGCCAAACTCAGCTGAAGTCAATGTGCGTCATTCAGCCACACAGTCCTACCTACCTACCTATGTCAAAAAAACATCAAACGCCAACAACAGCCAGTGCGACTGACAAAGAGGTCAAAAAGGAAGTGTATTATGTGAGAGTACCAAAATGTCAAGGACCGACCGCGGTTCGAACGCGGGGCCTAGAGATAGTTGCGTGTGACTGCAATCTCTCGCTCTACCACTGAGCTATCGATCCAAGTCAGGTGATTGAAAATTGCGGTGATTGCACGCGCTAAGGACAACGTATGCAGGTGGGGCCAGCTCTCAACTCCACAACACACAGCCGTGACAGTGAACAGTGAATGTCTCTGAATCAGTGAGGGAGAAGCTACTTTGTGAACATAGGTCCTCTAAGAAATTGATTGAATTTAGTGATCTAGGGTTTGATGTTGCTGCTGTGTGACGTTCCTAGCCAAAAAGTTGGTTCGTCTGATTCTGTTATGTTGGGCACCCAGGAACCCTTCTATTTGTCTTACTTGCTCTTATACCACTTGAAGATGGAGAGTCTTTTGGCAATAATGAGGATATCTTCTCGCCCTTACTCTTGTCTTCTGTTTCTTGACTCAACTCTAGGTAAAGGATGTGAAAGGTGAGAAGGGTTCTTTTAACCTGCCTATTCAGTCAATCTAGCAGCTACTAGAACTGTCTCCTTTTTAAGGTAAGAGATACTCAGAACTGCCGAGAAATACTTGTTACGATAGTAACCTAGAAAAATATATATTCCATTCCAGAAACAAGTTCTCTTAGTCTACAGTCTGCCTTGCCTCCGTTATTGTTGTTCCTGATGTGCTTAATGTTGGTGCTTTTCTGCTGGCATTTACTGCAGGGTTTTAAAGCAATTGCTCTTCTCAATTAACTTTTCTCATGGAATCTTACATAGGAGCAGCTTCACTTGGCTCTGAGAACCGGGTGAGTAATTCATAGTTAAGCCAGCTTTGATGGCAGTCCATTAGGCCTATCCTAGTGGATCAACTTCTCATGTTCCAGAAGACATTGACTCCTATGCATTTAAACATCGAAACCGAGTCTCTCTATTTAAATATCTTGCTTCTGCTTTGCAACCCAGTTCAAGACTCAAACTCTTGTAGGCTGGGAGTACGTTCCAGAAAGGTGGGTGGCTTCCTCGAAGGGCCAAGCTGATGTCGGTTGATGCCGAGTCTGCCAGATGTCATTGCATGGGAGGGACCTATGCTTGGAATACACCTGAGCAGTATTTTGCTCTTTCGTCTGGTACTACTATGGGACAACCTCTTCTCATGGCGAGTTTTCCCCGCCCGAGAATTCCGTCGGAGGACAGGGCTCATAACGACCCGCTCCCCAGCCCGACCCCGTTCTCCACCAACGGAGGACACGCCGGTACTGGGACTTGTGGAGGTGGGCTAATGGACAAGGTGTAATATACCGTTTTATTGTCTGTGATGGTCTGAACTTCAGACGGAACGTATGGTATCAGAAAGCAGAGAGCGTAGAGCCCCGTCGGCCTGAGCCGGCCACGATGTGAGCCAGTAGGTATCCACCTCCCCGCTCCTCTGCATCCTTGGCCCGCAATCATCGCCAAAGACCTCAACAATCACTAATCGCGCCGATGGTTTAGTGGTAAAATTCTCCGTTGCCATCCAGCAGCGTCGGGGAGCCGGGGGTTCGATTCCCCCTCGGCGCATTTCCTTTTGCTCGTAGCCCAAGTATCGTGGAGATGGTTGACTTTTTGGCCGCTGTGTGTGCAAAATGTCTTGTCTAGAGAGAAAGGGATGCCTCCCGCATCAAGTTGCGAGCAATCTGTGGTAGACTTATACGGAAGAGTTCCGGGTGGCGTGTCGGAGAAGCTTGGAGTCGGATCCCGGGAAACATCTGGCACGCTGTTTCCCCAAACACGAAGTCCATCGAGTCAGTTGAACCGGGGAATGAGCAAAAGTACGCGGAGCTCTTCCGGTGCATGACTTGGACACATGGAGTGGAAAAGACGTAGTGGTACAGAATGGTTGCTCCTGTCTTTCTCATACAGACGGTGTAAGCGCAACTTGGATGAGAAACTCCGAGCACCCAAAACACCAACCCATCCATGACGTTGTACGCATAGCATGCCAGCATACCCGGAAGCCATAATACCGTTAGCTCGACATGTGACTCCTTGGTCGAGCACAAACATCATGTTGCGAAGTGAACTCTTGAGAAGCGCAGGCAAACTTCTCCTCGGTCTGATACGACGCCCACACAGGGCGACTGCTTTCCGGCTCCGGGGCTTTTCTGTGAAAAGTAAACCCATCACGAACCTCTGCTTTGCTAATGACTTCTCGTACGAAAAGTCATTCTAGAAACCAATGAAATTTCTTCCCAGTCGACTTTAGTCTCTTGGGTCACCATGCCCTCACACTTGGGAGCACTCGACGACGCTTCAGCGGCGCACGAGTAGACGAGACAATCCTCATCGAAAGTTCTAGGTTTCCCTGCTCGATACGGAAGCGTACGTTCTCGTAACTTTGCGAGGATCTGGTGAACTACCAGTGACCTCTGGCGGCATCGGATGTCGATTGCAGGCAACTCCATCAATCGGCCAGCCGTTCCCGCCTAACCAGCCCATCGAAGCTCGAGACACCAAGCCCAGGACTTCAAGGCTCGACGCAGCATCGTCGAAGGCAATGCCCATCACTCGAAGAGCTGTCGTCGCTGACAAGTGACACGCCATGGCCACGCAGGCTGCCACATCACCGAACGACCACCTGCAGAAGGGACGCGCAACCATGGGGAAATGGATGCAACAAGCACGCGCGGCACCTGGCATCCCGCCGCCCTCCTCTCAACGCTCTTGGCCGCGGGGGGCCACTTTGATTCCCACCGGTTCTTCAAAAATGTCGCTCACCAGTATGCACTCTGATGAAGATCATCGTCACCGGGGGAAGCGTCGAATAACGAAATTGCCGTGAGACACGCAGCAGAAACCCCGTCCGAGCCCCCGCGCGCCCACATGCGGCACAGCCCATCTCTGAAGGTGGACAGCAGCAGCAGCAGCTTTCCACGTCTTCAACGTTTGTCGTCACCGGCGGATTCAAACTCGGACACTCGTCAAAGCTTGATCTTGGCGGCCGCGAGATGGGGAGAGAGCCGCCGACGCCCCGAGGGCCTTCGATATCGCATATGGCACCCAACAGAAAACGAGGCGAAGCAAGTAGGTACTTTGGAGTGGAAAAGAAACTCAATAGCAGTACCTCTCCCGTTTGCGCGGGCCAACAACGCCTTCTCGCCAAGAGCAGAGCAAAAAGCGTCGCGGAAAAGGAATGCCCGCCAACAATAGGTATTACCTAGGCTGGCTGGCTGGCTGGCTGGCTCAAGGTTCAAAACAACATTGACCGGCATTTTCTCAAACCGCCGCCAAGAAAAAGCAGACCGCGATTAATGAATGTGTGCCTTTTTCTCCGGGCAGCAGCGCAGTTGTGGCTGCGGGAGGGAGAGTTTGATAGCCGCGTCTAATGAAAGGCTACAGGTAACGCCACCGACCGAACCGGGTGCGTGCGGAACCCCGAGACAGGAGGACGAGGAGTGAGTGAGTACCGACGCGAAGCAAGCGCAGCGAAAGTCCGGAAGTGATACCCGGGAATGTGTTGAGCGCTGAGCCTCCGTGTTTCGGAGGGCTGCCCCGGTTCCGCAAAGGGACGGGACGCCTGCCCGTCATCTCCCCCATCCGAAGCTCGGGGAGGCGGCGAGTGAGTAGCCAAAGAAGCAAGGGAAAAGAGGGACGAAGGGGGCGTGCAGATATTTTGGATGCCAAAGTAACCAACAAAAGACTGCTTTTTCCACCCAATTGTTGACCCGCCTTGTATGCAGTTATCGACCGCCCTGAACTTTATGAGACAGCCAGAAAAGGAAGCAGAAAAAGTTTGACGCGCCAGTGGCTCGTGGCCCGTAACCTACACGATCTGATGTGCTTGTCAATCATCATCCATCGCTCAATAGGAACCTCCGAATCAGAGCCAGGAAGACTGACAAGCTTGTCTGGTTGGCCTACATACAACGTAGCAGGTAGGTACCCTACTATGTGTGTGCTTGCGTGCTTGCTTCGCTCCAGGTAGCTTCTGGCAGAACGCCAAGGCCCGCCATCAACGCAACTCTCTTTTTCTTTCGGGGTTGGTGATCGTCGCCCGGCCATTCGCACTAGGGCTGCGGACGTCTCCGACTTGGGCAAGGCAGTAGAACCGTTCTAGAAGATCTGGCCCCAGAACGAACCAGGCAATACCGTGTTGTTTTGCCACCAAAGAAGATAAGATAGTAGTGGTGTAGCATCGTGTCAAGCTCCTACCTGCTTCGTACCTACCTCTAGACCTCATGCCGCCAAGCAGCTTATCTGCATCCACAAATTCTCAGGCCTGGTGGCTCTCGTATGGCTTTTTGGATATGCAGGTTGAAAATTTTTCGTCCATCGAGGCGTCGGAATGGAAGCTCCAGGCTCTTCTGCACTTGTCACCTGCGAAAAGCCTCGCGCAGGACACTTCAGGCACGCGCAGCCTGCTGTCTTCTGTTGAGCCGCAGGTGGAGGAGAGGTTTCGCGGCAGTTTCGGAGGAGACTTGATGCAGTCGACGGACGCAGGTATCGGGTACATGTGCCCGGTGTCCGCAGCGGTATCCGTAGTGTGTGCCGTACCTTGCTGCAAGGGAGAATTCTCAGCGAGGCCACCTCCATCATTCAGTCGTCCTTCGCCGAATCGCCTTCTTCATTTCCACCTACGATGTGCGGCGGCGCATCAAAGCCTGTGAGGGATTTTCCAGCTGCCGTGTATGCGGAGGATGCGGAAGGGGGAGAGAGAGCGCGAATTGGCCCGTTTCCCTCCCACACCAATGTGTATTCCGACTTCATTGGGTGCGACTGCGTCGGGACAAAGGAACGCCGTCCGTGGTATTAGGGCTCTCCCGTCAGCTATCTCACCCCGAGAACCCCAGACTCTGCCCATGTTTGGGTGTGCGGTGACAGTGACAGACGGTGTGCCGCTGGGAGAGACTCGGCGCAACTACCCGACTGCGGTGGAACAATGACGCTGAGCAGTGCCAGACAGTGCTCCGGCAGCTTCGCACCAACCCAACCGTAGCTGTGTGACAAAACAAACAGCCTTCCAGATTCCGTCAAAAAGAGTAGGCTGTCGCATGCGCCCTGGGCAGTCTGGGGTCGAAGCTGGGGTTGAGTTTGGCGGTCGAGGTCGGGCCTCGAGGATCGCAATCGCTGCCCGCATCTCCATCATCTATCTCCATCTCCATCTCCAGGTGCAGCAAGCATTGAAGCGAGATTCCCAACCCCTTTTACCAGCATCACTCGTCTGAGTGGCCCCGCTGTGAGAGACTCCGGTGAGCTGAGGCGACAGGCAGTTCTGGGCTGGGCTAGGTAGCCGCTAGTGTAGTATCCGTATGGATATGCTATACGGATAGCACCACTAATAAGTATTAACACATACATATGGATATTAGTATCAAACGGGATACGGAAAGAGGGGCGCCTGAGTGCTGGCAGACGAGGATCCCGTCACTTCGAGTGCAGGCCGACGCTTCCAGGTTGAAGTCGCAATCGCAGCATTAGCTCACCGCCACTTGGCTTGGCGGTAATCCGTCCTTCAATCGTGAAGATGCCGCCCGGGAGTGCTCGAGCGGGCGGCAGGGACGGCGAGACCTACACCTATACCACACTATGTAACAAGTATTAGTGACGGGCTCGGCGGAAGAACAGCACGGCGGAGAGGAGAGGCCGAGACTGTAGATTGGCAACGGAGCTACTTCGATTGGACCAAGATTCAAGACGCCCTCCCCTCTCCTTTTTTTTGAGTCTCGACAGCTTTTCCGCGTCCCGGCCTGCTGTCCGGCCCCCATCCCTTGCGCAGCTTGCTTCTCAGCTGTGAATCTCGATGTGAGGCTTGCGACCACACGCATACCTAGTGGTAAAGTAATACGCGTTTTCGGCGAATACGTGCGAGTATTCATTCCCCCATGGTACGGATAGGTCTGGACAAACCGACGGACGCGCTCTGCCCTAGCGCCTGACCCCCGCCAACCTGCCGTGTTCCTGATGGCATTTCCATGCAGCAGCCATCTCCTGCAGACATGCATGGAGGTTTTTGGGTTTCGGCGGCGCCAGCCCAACAAATTTGACCGGGTTGAGGGGCAAAGGGGGATGCTCGCTATCGCCATGTAGGTAGTGTACCTAGTGTAATGTAGCGAATGGCATGTATTGTATATAGAGAGCAACATCGCGACCGTCCGACGGCATGGCCAACCGGGAGCGTGCGCGTGTTGATCGAAGACGGCGCCAGAAACACCGAGGCTCGAGCGAGGGCGCCGCTGTCTTGGTAGCGGAAACGACGGACGAAATGACTGTCGATGGAGCATCCATGGCGGACTCTCACTCGGGTCTCCACGACCTTCGGTTCCGCCCTGACCCCCGAGTGGTGTCCACCCGCCAGCGGCTCCAGCGTCCTACGGCAAATAGTCTGTCGCTGACATTGGATTTCTGGGGCCGACTGTCGGTCACTGACACAGTCTTTGGGGGCTCATTTCGGAGCAACTCGCTCGCCAAGTCGTCGGCGAAAAAACGAGAAAGCGAACGCCTTCGGGTTCCCACGGTCAAGTGACGAGAGATCCATGATCCATCCTTCCATCCATCCATCCATCCGTGCTGCCCACCTTCTCTCTCGGATTCGCGCATCACCAGTAGCAATGTCAACCTCATTTCGCCATGCATCGTCCGCCTCTTTTTAGCCACCTGCAGTAGCCCACCAAGCGAGCCAGTCACCGGCCGCCTTTGGGGCGTGTCGTGGTCTTGTCAAGCGTGGGGGAACAAATGCTCGTGTGGTTGCGCTGAAACAGATTGTGGCCAACAGGGCTGTCATAAAGCCACTGCTGCACACCATCAACTCCCACCGACTGTCGCGTTGAACGCTACCGACCAGAATCCGATCCGAGCCAATGTCGCCCGGTGACCTTCGAGGTTGTGAGCAGCGGAGAAGCGGTGACTGCCAGTAGCGACGTTGCTGTTGAGTTGACCCCCATTTAACACTTGCCCCGGCCAGTTGGCAAGCCTTTCCCTCCATTCGTACAGGGACACAGGGGCTAGAGATCTTGCGAGGCTTCAGACCAGTGAAACAACCCGTCAGCCGAAACAGAGTTCGGCCGACGGGATGCGATTGTGCAGGGTGGCATGGGCTTGGCGTACGCAACGCGCCTCTCTGTCAACCACTGGATTTGCTGCGCCGAGCCTGCGGTATTACCCCGAGCAAAAGTGCTTCTTCCAGTCTTTCCATGTAAGGTACAGCGGGCCCTGGTACTGCGTGCATGTCGATTGCCCATTGCTTGTCAAGGAAGTTAGCAGCAGCTGCTTTCTCTCAAAACACCATGGAGGACCAATGAATGCATTCGTTGCGGGAATTGGGGCTGATGAGACCCGACCAAGACATGCCCGTTCAGAGCACAACAACGAGACAGCGCAGCATTCAAACGTAGTTGCATTCCCGCGGCTGGGTACGTTTGTCCCGGTGCCGTTGCAGATTCGATCCCGGAACTTGAAGTGAAGCATGCGGCCGGCAACATGGCACAGACAGCGCACCAGCAGTGACTGGCTGCGAGCTACCCCCCGTGGAGAAGTACAAGATTCGATTTCGATGGATTGTTGCGGCGTCATTGCATACTCTGAATGCATGCGTTTCTGATGTTTCGTGGAAGTCGGCTTTGAGGCGTTGCTGAGATTGAGTTGCTGGGCGTGCGCTTTGCTCGCTGTTGCCAAGCACTTCCTGACGATCTCGATAGCCTTATTTCGGGTTTAATGGAGCAAGCTCGAGGAGATGAAGCAACAATGAGGCGAAGCTTTCGCCGCGGGGATGCCAACCGCCGCCGCCGCCGCCGCCGCCGCCGCCCTGTGCCGTGCCGAGGCGCACATACTGCGAGGCACCTGCTGTTGAGACAGCGACCTTTGGCGAGTGCGATATCCTGGAACAGCTAACACAGGCCCGGCCCAGCCCGACGAAAGCAGACAACGTTGAGCTTGAGGCACCGCCAAGAACGATTTCACGCCTGGTATCAGTAGAGCAACGTGCACTAGTAGTAGTGTCCTTGCTTCCAATAGCCGAAAAGCAACGATGCAAAAGATGAGACGACGGCATAAACCGTTCAACCGGGCTTGTCATCCCAAGCACGGCGAGAATGTTGAAATTTGCCGTTGCTGTTGTGTCAAACAAGCTGAGTCACCACAGACCGGGGCCCTTCGTACACTACGAAGACAATGATTCTGTTTGCATTGTCTGTTCCCGGACGAGCCGTCACCATGAAGTCGTTGGTGATGACAGGCACCGCACCTCTCAGGCGGTTGGGGCAAGGCGGTAAGCAGGCGAAGGCACTGTTTCCATCGTGTGTATCCGTATTTAATAATATCAATGGAGATGTTTCCAACGGCCGGCATTGGTGAGTGTGGACTGAAGATCCCCGCCATGGTCTGGGGAGCATGACGCACCTTGCAGTGTGGGCCAAACCCCTGTCATCGAGCTCCGTGCTTGGAAGAATCTCAATCAGGGACTCGGCACCTGGCAATGACCCTAGGCGAATAATACTAGGAGTACGGATAGTGCAGGTCCCTATTTAGTGTAGGTGAGCCGCTGCACGCGCTCGAGCGCTGGTGCCCCCGTGTACTTGTCGAGTGTCGTGATTCTGCTTGTCTCGATTGAATGGCCCAGGTTCCCACCGTTCGACTTCTTGGAAGTGACCGTATCCTGCAGACCACGTGGTGTTTGCATACTCTCTTTTCTTCACCGAAAATCATACCAGGTGACGACGGAAAGTGCAGCATCGGGATGTATGGCGAGCATGATTGTGAGAGATGAGTGCCGAGGATGACCATCAGGTACGTAGTCGGTGTACGGTGAGGTCAGAAGTTGGCGTAGAACACGGGAAGGTGAGGTGTTCGCGCAGGGTCCAGAATAGGACCGTTGTGGCACTGGCAGGCATGGCAGACCCTGGCCGACCGCGAAACTGGCTGTCTTGGTGGTGTAATAGTGTAATGGAGTGGCGATTCGGACTCTGGGTGACGGGGCCAAGGAGGCTTTCGACACGGGGTTGGCTGTGACAACGAGCAAAGTGCTAGTAATAGAGCGCAAGATGATACCGAGACCGCAGGATTTTCGGGCCTTCCAGGAGAATTGATGCTTCTCACTTCTCAGATCTTGGGCAAGGCCAATCGGGCTTGCCCGTTGTGACGACAGGCGGCAGCAACAACGACGGCGAGGCTCGCGCATCTCTCTAGGGAGTCAAGGATGTGGCGTCCGGGTGCCAGGCGTTCCTGACGGCGAGGTGATAATAACGGACGGCACGAAGCGTTCGATGGCTTCTCGAATGAGGCGAGCAGAAGGTAATCCGCCGTCTCGGTCTCGGGATGAGCCCATCCTGCTCACCTGCCAGCATCCAGCATCTGACACTCAGCGCTGAATCTTGACTCTCGACTCTCGACTCTTGACCCCTCCCTCTGCTTCCTCTGCTTCCTCTGCTTCTTCGACGACGCAGGTACTCGCTCCGTGACGGAATGCCCGTCTGTCCAGCTGCCAGGTCCAACGGGTGCCGGGCCTGCCGAGCTTGCGAGCACACCCAATCGGCGGAAAAGGCCCTTCTGCGAAGGATGGGGCAGCCGAGGGACATCGGCCCTGTTGGCCCTTGAAAGCGCCATTATTATCGGGGCAACCATCTCGTCTGGCCACTGGCGGGCGACTTTAGCGGGACTCTGTCTGCTCACCGTGTTCTCTCATGCTCGGTGCCTCGGGATCCAGTCCTAGCCTATCTCTGGAATTTCTAGTGTTCGCTGTTAGCAGCGCCTCCGAAGAAGGGCCCGCCAGGCCCACAGGTCCACCTGGAAGCATAAGATTGCGGCTGGTTGGATGGCCAGGCTGGAGAAGGCGAGATTGAGGGAGAGAAGTGCGGGTGTGCGGGTGCGGTGCGGTGCGGTGTGGTGCGAGTGGATGACTGCGGACGTGGGAATGATGGAAGAAACAGAGGAGTCCCTCTCCCGGGATTTTCCCATGACGACCTACCTGGAGACTGGAGTCCTGAACGGCTGGCTGAGAAGTGTTCTTGCAGCGCCAGACTCCAGTGCAGGCAGGTCCCCCTCGTCCCCCTAGCCCCTTCCTTCTAAGTTCTAGTGTATCCGTTGGTGTAAGCGTCGATCCAGCTGTCAGAGTTACTTAGGCCCTGTATCGCCGCACGTACCACACGCGCAGGTACACTAGGTAGGTACCCATCTGACTAGCCTATATGTACTACCTAGGTATCCGTAAGTAGGAACTGGATTTCCGTTGGAGCGCATGCGCGTAAAATAACTCACTGTCGCGGGCATCCTCCGGTAACGTTGACCAGCGAAGCAATAAACAACCAAAATATTGCTGGCAGCTGGCAGGCGGCGGTCGTGGCCAAGGCCAGCCAAGTCTTTTCCTTGGTCTCGAGAAACGAATGCTCCCCGACGGTCTAAGGTAAGAATATGCAAATCACGAGTAGGCGAGGGAATAAAGCACGTACCTGCAGTGCTCTAAATGTAATGCCTTCTTTCCATTACGCCTCGTCGTAGTGTACACTAGATAACTATTGTACTGCTATAGAGTACCTATTGTACGTAGTGTGTACGGTTTCCGGACAGAAACACGGGAATACGGAAACCATCGTCATGGGCGGAACCGGAACCACGATATGGATGGAGATGGGTTCGGGTTCCCCAAAAAGGGCATAGGCATCGTCATTCGCAGAGCTGCTGACCCCAGATGTCTCTGCGCGCTAGAGCAGATACGCGAGCGCGAGGACCCCATTCCCATTTCCTTTTCTCCAGAAGCAGCAGGAAAGCAGGCGGGCATGGCATGGACGGGGGGGTTCGAGTTTCCAGGAAAGAGAAAGCCGAGAGCACATCGCATCATCCACCCCACAGTCTACACGACAAAGTACAGATGGCAGAGCCATCTCATTCGCCCGTCGTGCGAAGGATGGATGATATGATGGTGGTCGCTATCGAGTCGAGGGTCGAGGGTCGAGGGGTGCTCCCACAGTCCACATGCCCCTCCCCAAAAATACGCGCAGGCGAGGCGACGGTAATTAAGACATGGATTGTGCCCGTAGAGACGCACAGCTGTGCCAATGCCAATACTCATATTTATTACCATTCCCATTACTGTACGGATAGTGTATGGTATGTGATTGTGAAAAGCTAATGCCAATGCCAATGCCGCCGGGACCTCTGTCGTTACAGATACACATTGGTGTTGTACGTACGTACTACACTAGATTGGCTAAGAGATATCACACTCATCATGATCAGCATGGCGATTCGAGCATGCAAGCTTGAGGTAACGACATAATGGATGGATCTTTACCTTTTTGTTTTATTTCTCTTCACAGTTCTCTTCCCCTTCTGTCTCCATTGTGTGACGACAGAGGCGCAACTCTATCTCAGATATGACTTTGGGATTCAGAGTTCGGGAAGCCGCTGCTCTCTCTGCCTTGAGGAAGGCTGAGTTCTCTGGCGAGGAAGGAACGCAGACGCGCAGGCAGGGCAAGGCGACCTGGATGGCAGCTTCTCGCACTGCTGTGGATCCCCATACCTTGTATTTCTCTCCACTTCACGGAAGGCGACCCCACTCGACTGTTGTAACGACGCATCCAGTAAGTAGCTGGGTGTGCGCGTAAGTAGCGTAGGAATACAAGAAGTGGCTTACTAAGAGTAGCTCTAAACACTAGAAACGGGATATATAGATTACTAGGGTTTTATACTTAAGGAGATTTTCTTCTATTTAAATAGGGGGTTAGACTCCTTATAAAGGCACCTATAAATCTAATTACATATAGTTAATTTATTATACTTATACTTTATTAAATTAGTATTAAAACCCCTTATTATTATATAGTAGTACAACTTCTTATATAAAGCTATTTATAATTAATTAACTAACTACTTATTATTTAGTAAAACTATAGACCCTTACTACCTAACTAGTAGTTTACTTATAATATTATTAAGTATTTAAAAAAAGTATATTAAAAATAATAAAAAGGAGACTAGTAAAGACGCAGTAGTAGTGCTTTAATAGTAAATTAAAGAATTAGTAATTTTATTAAAACTATAAAAAAAAAAAATTATAGTATTTAAAAAAGAGTAGTTTAAAAGTATAAGGCCTATAGGAGTCTTATTTATAATTATAGTTATAAAGAGTACTCTAGAGATTAACCCTAAAGTACTTAGAAATCTAAAAATATACTATATAATACCTCTTTAGCTAATCCCCTAGTATCTACTAGCCCTAATATAGAATAACTATAGCTATTAATTTACTTTATTATAAAGCCCTACTATTATACTAGTAATAAAATTAAATATTACAATAATAGACGTACTAACGCCTTTCTTTAGTTTATTTAAATATACTAAGCTTAAAAAAGGTAAAGAAAAGGTTATATAAAACAACTTATTTAATAACTATACACTAAAGATACCTAAGGAGTACTTATTAAAAAGTAGCTTTAATTAGTTTATATAGTTTATATAAATTATATTATTAATAAAGTACTACTATACTAAATCTATATAGTATATAAAATATAAAAATAACTTAAAAATTACATTTAAATTAAAAAAGATAATTTTTAAAAGCTCTATAGCCTTAGTAGTGCACTTTATATAAGCTATAAATATATAGGATATATTTACTTAATACTATACTAGTAATAGGTTAGTTTTATAAAGCTAGCTTTAAAACAAACTATACTAGCTAACTCTTAAGTTAAATAATTCTATAATATATATTATAAAGTTTAATAAATTTATTTATTAATACTATACTATAAAAAGCTCTTTTTAGCTTAAAAATAAAATCTATACATTCTTTAAAAAAACCCATAATTAATAGTATAACTAAACTACTTACTTTAAATCCTTTTATTATTAAAGCTTTCCCCTAAACCTTTAGAGAATAATATTTAACTTAGTTAATAAATATTATATTAGTAGTAAAGTAAAAGTAATAGTTATATAGTTAATAAATAGTACCCTATATACTAAGGGTAGTAAAAAGCTAAAAACGGATTATAAGTATTAGGGCTATAGTAAAAAGGGCTATATTTAAGTTAACTATAAAGCTAAAAAGAAAAAAAATAAGGCTAAGAATAAAGGGGAAGTAGTTACTAATTAGCCTTCTACTATAGCAGACTTAAAAGATACTTCTAAAAGTACCCTAAAAAAAAAAAAAAAACCCTTATAGTTATACTCTATAAGGATCTATTAAAAAAACTTTAAAGCTATTATTAATAATTCGTTTAAAAACTAAAATATTAAAGAGCTTTTAAGATATATAATAAAAACTACTTTTATAGTTTCTAGTTAGTAGCTATAGGATACTAGAGTTAATATTTATATAATTAATAATCCCTTATAGTTTTTAAGTTATAGAAAAGTAATAAATCCCTAGTTTATTAAAACTAGTACTAAAGACATTTACTCAGAACTCGTAAGTACTATTTTCTTAAAGTTCAAAAACAATAAAGTTATACAGTTATAAAACGTTATATATATATAGAACTTCTTTATAAACATATTTAATAAAGAATAACTATATTTTATAAAAGGCTCTTTAAGTAGTAATAATTTTATAGGTCCCGGTAGTAGAGTTTTTAATACCCTTAATATTCTTAAGTAAGGCTTTTATTT
This sequence comes from Colletotrichum musae, assembly GCA_027406025.1. Taxonomy (NCBI): domain Eukaryota; kingdom Fungi; phylum Ascomycota; class Sordariomycetes; order Glomerellales; family Glomerellaceae; genus Colletotrichum; species Colletotrichum musae. The sequence continues at coordinate 1,751,318 of JANVYC010000001.1, read as the reverse complement.
ATTTATTATAGAAAGTAAAACTACTAAAAAGAGCTAAATTATATAAACTATTTAGTAGTAGTAAAAAACGTAGTTATAGTATTAATAATTTAACTATCCGGGGTATTATAAGCTACTTAGATTTATTAAGCTAATAAAGGAATATTCTTTAACGCTTAAGGATATAGTTTCTTAACTTTATACTACCTATAATATATTAAAGAGTTTAAGATATTTACTATAAACGCCTTATAAAAGGGCATAGTACTACAGAGATTTAATCTACGTAAATATTAGCAAAATTAAACTAACTATATAGTTTACTTACTTTTACTTTATTACTAATAATAAGTTAAAGTATTAAACACTCCTTTTATCTAACTTAAAAAAAAACCTTACTTATTAGTTACTTAACTACGTAATTACTTAAAAAACTTAGTATAAAATTAATATTAAAATTATTTATACTAATAACACTAGAGAGTTTATAGTAACCTTCCTAAATACCCTATTACAAAAATATAGTACTATTATTAAATCCTTATTACTTTATATATATAAGTAAAACGGTATTATAGAAAAAGCTATCTACCTTATTTTTAAAAAGGCTAAGTTAATATATATTAATATAAATATCCCGCTTAAACTATAGTTATAAATCCTTAAAGTAGCTGTATATATTACTAATAGGAGCTTTACTTTAGTAGTTAAGGATAAAACCCTAGTTTAAGTACTTTTTAAAGAAGTTGAGTCTATAAGGCCTTTAATCCCGGATATTAGCTACTTATATATTATTAGTAGTAAGTACTTTACTAATATTAAGTTAAAGATAAGGGTTAGAAGTAAGAAGATAGTATTAAGGGCTAAGAAAGGTATTTTTATTGGCTTTTAAGGTTTAAGAGTATACTACGTATAGTTACTAGAGCGCTAAACAATTAAAATAACGTTAATTATAGTCTTTTATAAGTTAATAGACTTTAAAAAAACTAATCTTTATTAATCCCTACCCCTAGAGTAAAGACTGGGTTTAAAAAGGTATTAATAAATAGTATATAATTAACTATAATTAATATAGTTAATAATAGAACTACTTAAGTAGACCTAATTTATAAAGGTTTTAAGTATATAGTAACTACTAATTAAAGGGCCTTTTACTTAAGGGAAAATGACTTTATAGCTCTACCCGGATTTAGCTACTATTTCTAAAGTATAAGACGGTCCTGCTAGTAACTAGTTTTTATAGAAGAAAGCTGTATATACTAAGATCCTTTTTTTAATTAAAAAGGGAGTCCTTTTTTTTATACCCCGTACTAAGGCTCCTTAGAGAGCCTGTTTAATAGTAAAGTAGGTATTTAAGTATAAAAAGGTTTAAGGGATTATAACTAAATATAAAGCTAGGATTATTATAAAAGGCTTTTTATAAATATATAGGTAAGACTTTTATAATATATATATATTTATATTAAAAATAGTATTATAGAGAATCCTTTTTACTTATACTTAGTAAAAGGGTTATACTATGTACTAGTAGGATTTTGTTAGGGTTTATTTTAATAGTAACTTTAATAAAAACATTTATATATTACTATTTAAGTTCTTTAAAAACTTTTTTACTAATACTTAATTTAAATACTACGCAGTAGTTATAAGTTATAACGCTTTTTAGAATTAAGTAATCCTTTTATATAAGACTTTATATAGACTTTATTAAAGTAAAAGGTAGTAGTAAATTAAGCTATAAAAAGTCCTAGGAATATATAGCTTTAAAAAGCTTTTTTTAAATATAACTACGTACTATAACTTTAATAAAAAAGTCTCTATAGTAACTTATATTAATAATATAATTATTATAAGTCTTAAAAAGGTAGTTTTTAAAGTATTTAATAATGTTAATAAGTATATTAAAGCGGTAGACCTAGAGGTCCCTGAATTCTTCCTTAGTATTAAACTAGTATTTATAGCTACTAAAACAATAATTAACTAAGGCTCTTACTTTAAAGAAATTAATAAAGAGTTTACTAAAGAGATAAAGCTAATAGATACCCTAGTAGAGACTAGGGCTCTTAATATTACCGTACTAGTTAATAGGGCTATTAATTTAAAGCTTTAATCTTAGTACTAGTGGCTAGTTAGTAAAGAAGGGTTTAGTACTATAATAACTTAGCCGGATCTCTTTTATAACTATAGTTTATAGGGGAAGTTCTCTTACGTACTTTATTATTAATATTAAAAAGCAGCTATTTATATAGTATAATATACTAAGTACTAACTTAATTTATTTATTATTTATTTAACTATTAAGTAAGATAATAAAAATAATAACTTTAGTTTTAAGGACTATTATAATAGTAACTATACTAAGTATAAGTTAACGTTAAGATCTACTATAGAATAAATATTCTTTATAGCTAGTAGTTTAGTATTATAGAAATCCTTTTATTAAATAACTATAACTAAGTTGTTAACAGAAGCTAAGTACTATACAGTATTAACTATAGCCTTAGAGGTAGTATAGATACAGAACTTTCTTTTAGAGCTTAGAAAAGACCTTTTAGGGCTGATTTAGGTAAGGGCTAATAATACTAGTACTATTACTTTAATAAAGGGTAAGAGTAGAGATAATTAAACCTATTACGTTTAGGTTTATAATTACTTTACTAAAAAGGCTATAGATTATAAAAAGGTTAAGTTTAAGTATATTTATACTAAAAAGAATATTATAGATTTATTTACTAAGTTACTTAAGAGACCCGTTTTTAAGTACTTAAGGGCTAAGCTAGGCTTTAAGAGCACTAGTAAGTAATATAGATCTAAATAGCTTTAAGTCAAAGGGGAGTATAATAACGTATTTAGTAAGTAACTAGGTATGCGCGTAAGTGGCGTAGAAATATAAGAAGTAGTTTACTAAAAGCGGCTTTAAACGCTAGAAACGGGATATATAGATTACTAGGGTTTTATACTTAGGGAGATTTTCTTTTATTTAAATAGGGGGTCAGACCCCTCGCAAGGGCACCCATAGATCTAATTACGCATAGTTAATCTATTACACTTACGCCTCGTCAGATCAGTATTGAGACCCCTCGTCGTTACAACTGTGCTGCAGTGCGTGGTGTGCTCCAGCCTCTAGGGCATTCTCCAGTCCCACTTTATCCGTCCCAGGTTCTGTTGCGAAGGCAGACTGGTCACTGCAGTGTGCAGACTTGCAGAGCGAAGCAGAAGCAGCAGCAGAAGCAGTAGAGTGATTTCCTTGGCTTGGCTGCGCGCAGTCTTGGCGGCAACACTCGCGAATGGCGAGCCGACATTGGACATTGGACACTTAGCTGGACCGGTCCAGGCTTGGCTCTTCTCCGGCACGCCCTGCGCTGCTGTCAATCCATGTTGCTGTTGTTTTTGGTTTCTGCTGCCGCTGTTGGCATCCATTGCTAGGTGCTTGCCAAGATGTCGCCAGGCCCCTGTGTCCAGTTTGGCGCCGCCGTTGTTTTCGCTGGAAGGTGCCCCCGAGTACGTAGGTACCTAGGTAATGTAGGTAGGTAAGTTAAGGCACCTACGTTCGCTATAAAGTAGTACCTAACAGTGGTTGCTGTCCTCACCTATTCGCGTAACAGTTACTGGTATACACTATGGCACGCGTTTTGGTAGGTACCTTATCTATGAAGGTAGTGTGTATGTTTGTTCACATCATCCATTCTCCCAGGCCCCAACTGTACATACTTTGGTAGGTATCTACCTATAGGTAGGCAGCTGTGTCAATGTGCCTGTTCCCACCCAGACATCTACGATACTGCATCTCAAGTAACTCACAGCTTCCGCGCCTGCTTCCGCACTCCGTACTCTGCGTACCTAATAGGTATTACTGCGGTGCTCCACACGCGAGTCCCCAGTTTCTACGTATTCTGCGACCTATCCTGATTGGTGTCTCCTCCCTCCCGAGAAGACCCCGTCCCATCTCCCGCTCCATGTCACATCTCCCACCCCGACGTCGGTGCCCACTGCCCACTGCCCTCTGTCTCCCACCCACTTCCTCCTGCGCCCTCTGTGGTCACTGGTCGTAGTGTACTGCGGTACTTCGCCAAGCTATCTGAACAGGTACCCTTCATTTTCATCGTCCACACCCGCCTAGGCGGAAAATAGCACCTTATTGTTTTCCAACTCCCACACCCCAGCCCCAGCCCCAGCCCCAGCATCAGCATCAGCATCAGCATCAGCATCAGCGGCAACAGCTACATGGGATTATACGGCGCCGAACTCCAGCTTCCAACCTACACTACCTACGGATACCTGGATTGTCTTCATCCAAATCGAGAAACGCCCCTCCTCCACACCCCCCCTTCCCCTTCTCGTTCTCTCGCGAATATCCCCCCCTCCGACGCTTCAAAACTCGCAGCCTTCCCACCCCCGTCTTCGCCCAGACTGGTCGCCTCAATTATTATCATGGGCTTTTTCCTCTCTTCTGCCTCTGCCCACATCTCTGACCTAACTCTCTTCTAATATTTCTCGCAACCGACCCCAATCACTTACCTCATCGCAAACCTCCTCCCTGTCCAACTGTTTCCAGTCCCACAGGGCGTCTGTCCGCGGAAAAAGTCACTTTTTGGCTTTCTTCTTTTCTTTCTTCCATTTATACTGCCTCTTGTCATCTGCAGTCTCCCGCTCCCCTCGACCCCTCCAAGAGGCACCGATTCCCCAGACGACTTTCCTCCGAACAGGCACCTCGTCTAACTCGCTTGCTTCTCCGCTTCGACTGCCAAAAACCGCAGACACTCGCGTGCACAGTTTCTTCAGCTCTATCCTCTTGGCCAACACCGCTTACACCCACCCGGGCGAAGGGGTCAATCGAGAAGCAGACAACGCCAAAACCAAAGGGAAAAAAAGTTCTTTGGCAATCTGGATCAATTCGACACAAGCAGCAAACCGCACGCAGCGAGCAATGGGATAAAGATCACGACCCTCCAACCCTCTTCTCCTCGTCTTCTCACCACAGGGTTTTCCTCCTCGCAACTCTTCGTCTTGGCCTAGACGCCTTATCGCCCACAACCACCTTCTTGGCCGCCCCCCCTCGACTCGACTTATCGGCTCGCTCACGTTGGCGCTCTAGACCCGATAATTGGGGGAAACTACTCGCCCCTCCACCATCCGTTTGTCACTGGGCCAAGTCAGAGATTCTCAGGTCCACCGCTACACTACTCGCGACTCTTAGCATCGCTGCTACCTCCCCCTCGGTAACGCCGTTGACCACCCTACCCTCCAGAGGCACCGGTCAACAGCAGCACCAGCACCAGCATCAGCACCAGCAAGCACTGGGCTCTTTTCTTAGTGTGTGTGGCCCAGTTACGCACCCTCTGCCGCCGTCGTCCTGCCCACCGGACACACTCCGACAGCAATGGCGGCTATCCTTCCCAGTATGGCGGTGCCGCAACCCGCTTCCAACCCTCAAGGTACGTCTGCCTCGGTGCCGTGGTCGCGGCGCCTACCATTTCCCCTTGGCTTCCCCTCCCCGTTCCCAGTCCCCCGAATGCACCACCAGTCCACCCCCCCTGCCGCATTGTCAAAGCCCTTCCGTCATTGAGCCTGCCACATTCCACCTGGCCCTGTTTCCGTCCTCGGCATCCCTGGCTCGGCGACCTGTTAGCTAACAAGGCCTGCAACTCGTAGACAAGCAACATTCTGTCGAACAAAACGTCGGTGACAGCCTGTCTTCCTCACCCCGCCAGTTTCCCACGGATCTTGCTTCTCCCATCCTCGAGGCCGATGAGTCCGAAAGCGAGTCGCCCAATGAACCCGTGACTCCCGTTAGCAGCGGCAGACAGTCGCAGGAGTTCACCACCCGCCCCAGCCAGGACCATCACGACATCAATCTTACCTCGGATAGCCATTCCACCCATCAGGTGCAACCCAAACCGACGCCTCTACTGGTCAACACCGCACCCACGCCGTCCGTCTCGCCTGCTAATTCGGCCGCAACATCCAAGGTCGCTAGCTCGCCAGCCCCAGCTCCTACCGCTGCTGACCAAGAACCGCCACCGACTCCGCTAACCAGACGGCCTACACGAGGCTCGACTTCCAGCTTTAAGCGGACAGTGTCCAACATCTTCAGGAGGTCCAACTCATCAATCAACAGACCAGATCTAGGCTTTTCGGCTCAAGTAGCGGGTGCTCACGAGATGGCTTTGGTCGACGACCCGTTGCCTCCCAAGAGCAGCAGCAGACGTTTCTCAATGAACACCTCGCACAACACCACGAGATCCAATACACCACCGTCGCCGGGCTCGCCCGTCGAGATGGCTACTTCTTTCAAAGAGTCGTCCCTCGTCCCGACAACCGACGATTTCAAGAAGAAGAATCGCGCCTCCACTGGTCTATCGCTCCGTGGACGCGCCGTAAACTTCGTGAACGCCAATGTGGTCGGACGAGAGAAGGCGGTCAAGAAGACGCCGCATCTGGGCAGACGCCGGGTCAGCAGCTTCGAAGAAGTCGCCAGCATCCCAGTGGTGCACCAAGCGACCGACCCCAAGAACCCTCCTGTTCTTTCCCAGGGCTCAACCCCATGGGCGCAGATGCCTGACGCCGGTGTTGGCATCAAAGCTCGTCGTCTCAGCTTGAGTCTTCCGGATGACTTCCAAGTTGACGTTGCGGATCTCCTCTCTGAGTTTGAGTATCAGTCCAAGTTCGGTCGACACGGCAAGCACCTGGGCAAGGGTGCCACGTCCAAGGTTACGCTCATGGTTCGAAAAGGATGCCCTGGCGAGCTCTACGCCGTCAAGGAGTTCAGGGGCAAGACGAAGAAGGAGTCTCAGGAGGAGTACGAGAAGAAGATCAAGTCCGAGTTCAGCATCGCAAAGAGCTTGCACCACCCCAACATCGTCGAGACAGTCAGACTGTGCACAGACCACGGCCGCTGGAACCACGTCATGGAGTACTGCGCAGTGGGCGACTTGTTCACGCTTCTGGAAAAGAAGTACCTCAGAGAGAACGACCGGCTGAGCGATCGTCTCTGCCTGTTCAAGCAACTCATTCAGGGCGTCAACTACCTCCACAACAACGGCATCGCCCATCGCGACATCAAGCCCGAGAACCTTTTGATTACCAAGGACAGCAAGCTGAAAATCACGGATTTCGGCGTCTCGGAAGTCTTCTGCGGCACTCACCCAGGTCTCCGGGAAGCCGGCGGACAGTGTGGCAAGAACATGAACGAAGTCCGCTTGTGCGGTCCCGGAATATGCGGCAGCGAGCCTTTCGTGGCGCCCGAGGTGCTGAAGAAGGATTGCCAATACGACCCCCGTGGACAGGACGTGTGGAGCTCTGGCGTCATCATGATCTACCTCTGCTTCGGCGGCTGCATATGGCGGAGGGCAGAGGATGAGAAGGAGCAGCAGTACTACCAGGCCTTGGTCCAGGCGTGGAAGAAATGGGAGGGGAAGCATGAGGACCCCGACGCGAAGATCACAGAGTCTGACTACCCTCATTATCTCCCATTTGACCAGAAGGTCAACCCACCCGCTCTCCGACGCTTGATGCTCAGGATGCTGCATCCCAACCCCGACAAACGGATCACGATGTCTGAGGTCATTACCAACCGTTGGGTTAAGGGCATCGAATGCTGTCAACTGGAAACCTATGACGATCCTGCGACCATTATCGATGCTTCCAAAAAGAGCGACGCCAAGCTTGACAAGAAGGTGTTCTGCCACAACCACCTTCCCCTCCAGAGTCACGGTCACTCTCTGGGGAAGATGCCCGGCCAGGCTGGGTATTGACTAGATGCAGCAATGACTGCACGAATTCTCACAAGTACCATTTTCTGCATAGCCACGATTTTCTTTTTTGGCATTGGCTCCCTTTTGTGGGCATGCAAGAGAACGCACTTACATACACGGCGTTTACAAGGGCTTTTTGGGAATCAAGCCTGGGATGAGGGTATGGGCCTTTTTTCACTTGGATGATGGGTCAAACAAAGTATGGCCTGGGGCAAGCTTGGAACACGGCTAGGAAGCCAGAAGAAGCTCCCCAACACATGTGTGCGCGTAGCATGCACATGTGTATGCACACACATACACACGCACACTCGCGTGGAGACTCGGCCCATGAATGGGCCCGAGATGTGTGCTCAGTGCAGTACATAATCAACGACGTTTCTTTGACAACATGGGCGAGCAACCAGTCCATCGTGATGTGCACGCACACAGAGGAATGGGCGGAGAGAGATGAGATGACAGGGAAGGACAGGAACACAGAGTGGTAGTCACTGACTATTCATTATGCCACAGCTTCATGGGATAGACAAAAGCTTCACCTAGAAAAGCACAGTCACTGTAATTCAAGTAGCATTCTACCAAACCCTGCTTGGCGCTTGAGTGCAAACAATCTTGGAGTCTGCCCGGTCAGTATGGGCCAAGTTGTTGGGGCCCAGTAGCCAATATTACTACATCAACTGTCCAGTGTGGTGGTGGTGGTCCTCGACCCGAGAAGGATTCGCCAAGTTGTGCCAATAAAGGTACGTATGTGGCTCCGGTCCTGGAGTCCTGGAATGGGTAATACGGGGAAACGCGGTGTCCCCCGCGGTATGTATCCGCAGGTACCTGAACACGATTTCCCAGCAATCCGGGGCAAGCATGCCGAGCATGCAAGTATCCATACACACATACGGCAGCAACGGCGACAGCAACCAGTCATCACCGAGACTCCTGACGTCTCCCAGCAGCCAGCCCATTGGGTCTGTTGAGTGTGTTCGTGAGGGGAAATGGTATTATGCTGGACCCGGCGGGGGTGCTTGCTCAACACTGCCTGCGCGTGGACAGGTAAATATCATTCAGCCGATGGGCGCAGGAGTTTTACAATACGGGGATGCGGCCCAATCAGCCCATCTGTCACAGTTTGTAATCGGGGTTTTCTGTCCCTAGTTCCGTTCAGCTGGGGAAATATATGTTGAGCGATGTTTAGTCCAGCCAGCCAGCTCTTTCTCTCTCTGTCGGAGTGAACCAGGTGATTGATTCTCTGCATTCCACGTTGTTCAGCGTCTGGCATCATTTACACAGCTCCTTCGATGAGACGAACGTGGGGGGAAGGCAGGCTGGCAGGCATGCACATCTCACTCGCTCCTCTTCCTCCATCTTGGACACACGCCCCCCACCATCAACGACTGGTACTTGAGCTGGCAAGTAGATGTTGGCTGTCTGCTACCTCCCCGGTCCTGGCCGTGTTGTTTGACGAGGTTTGGGTAGGCCGACAGCTACCGGATGCAGCTTCCTTTGCGGGCCACGTTGGACTGACTACCTATGCAAGCCCGCAGTTTCAGGAAGAAGGGAGGAGAGGAAGTGGTTCCCGTGCGCGACCATGCGAGCCCGGGGAGGCTGGCGACGCGAAACACGAGCAGAGCCTTTCGAATGGCGAGCGAGAGATGCGTCGACTCGCTCCCCATCGTCACCTAGGTAGATACTTACCATATTACCCGGTTGCAGCAAGCCCGGCGCCTGGTTTCCCCCCTCTCTCCTCCTTTACCGCCAGCCCGAGGCGGGATGACGGTCTAGTGCTCGTAGCGCGGTGCACATGCATGTGTTGGTATGCGCGCCCCCGCGCAGGGCGCCGTCTCGTTAGTCCACACGGGACCGAAGAGTTTGACCGGCCTTGGCAAACCGGAGGGTTCATCACTTTCCCTCCCTCTCTGTTCCTGTCCCTCCTTCATCTTCTCCCGCCAGCCAAGCACCGGAATGCCGAGTGGAGCGCGGCGGTGTGTGGACTGTTTGATGCTGCAGAGCAATACCTAGGTTGGAAGGGGGAAGAGAGAGAGAGACATGTCCGCGGCTGCAACGGAGACGTCACATTTCACTTCTGCCCGCCTAGTGTCTTTGTTCTCTCCTCCCCTCCTTTCCCCCACCTTTTCCGGATCGTTCAGCCGCGCCAAGTCGGCGCCCCGAGGGCCTCCGGAGCTCGTGCTCGCTTCCTCCACGGATATCTCGGTATCGCAGGAAGGGAAGATCATTAGTCAGGAGGCTGTTGGTGTCTTAGCGGGGGGAAGGGGTGGGCTTCCTTCCTCCCCAATCCTGCAGATTAGGACGAGTCCTCTGCTGGCCGGGCGTTGTCGTCGTCGTTTTCCACTCCCGGCCCGCGTTCCTTCGGGCCGAGAACGGCCAGTCTTCTAATCGGCCCCGAGGGGCCGGTACTGCCGAACCGACCCAAGAGTGAGTGAGCGAAGGGAGAAGACGGGACATTGAGTCAAGCTTCTGCCAAGACGGGCGGTGGAAGCGGGTATGTCGGCAACGTCTTAGGGGGGCCGAACCCTCAGCTCCTGTCTGCTTGTCATGCGAAGAAAGGGACGGTGTGTATATGTGCGCGTGCGTGGTGCTGTGTGTGTGTTGGCTCGGAGGAGGGGGGGTTCCGTGGCGTCGATGCGCCGGTCTTGTCTTTAGCGTTGATACAGCTGGGCGATCGATTTTCCCATTGTCATCGTTGTTTGTTCGACAAGAGGCGTGTGAGTTAGAAGGAGGGAGATGAGGACCTCTGGACAATCGCTGGTTAGTGAGCGGTACATTGGGCTGGGCGTTGGTCTATTGGATCTAGTGCCCGCGTGATGGCGGTTATGTAGTGTACGTCTTGGATGAGGGACGCGTGGCACTAGCGAAGTAGGTGGGGTTTTGAGATTGTGAGAAGGAATGGAGGCCCTCCATATGTGATATGAATGCGATATGAGTAATTCTTTTGTGTACTTTTCTTTTGTGTACTTGGGGGATCTTGACCGTCGTGTATCCGGAAGGAGGGCTGGGACTGGCCTCGCGTGGTCGTGCCATATATGATGCTGCGTTATAACGTGAGATGCGCGCAGGTGATGTAGGGAAAGTGAAGGAGCTCGATGGGCATGTGATGTACGGCGGGGATGATATGTGGCAGTGAAGAAGAGGCTCTATGTGTCTGATCACTCGCACCCCGCGGCGCCACCCGGCCACGGAACACGAAACCCCTCCTCGGCCGCCGCCCAATCCCGGGCGCGCCGGGATCGAGTCGGCGAGACACAACGCGGGCGGACTCTTGGGAAACCCCGCAGAGCCTACCGCATGCTGTGCTCCGGTGGCGGAGACTCGCATGACGCTTTCCGTCGATAGGGGGGCGGGGGGGGGGGAGGTCGCGTGCCGTGTATAGCTCTGCGGCGGGGGCCGTGTTGCCCTCGCGCTGTGTCTTGTGGGACGCGGCGAGTTTAGCTTGGAAGGCTCTTCATTCGACCGAGAACAATTGTGGCTTGGTTGTGTTTAGCCAATGCCGTGCTGGAGATGGACGCTGTGGCTTTTGTTGTTGTCCACGGTTGGCCTCGGTGGGTGCCACATGTAGTAATAATGGTGAGAGGGGGAGACGATGGTGGCAGGTGGGAAAGGAACATGAGAATCGCTGATCGACGATGGCTGTGTTCTCGACGGACGAGTTATGTGGACTTGTCATCTCGTTGGAGATCGTTCCCCGTGTAGGTACTCAGATGCCAAAGTAGAAATCGATTACTGACATGTGAGAATGAAACTCTCAACTATAGCTGGAGATGGTTGAGTGAAACATGTTCTGTTGTGTTTAGTCTAGGCGACAACTACCTTCTGAAGGTATGCTGTGATGACGGTTGTACTCAGGGCTACAACTTCTTCTTGAACCATCGAAACACTGGTTCACGGCACTGAGTACTCTCTCGCGGCGAGATGTGGGCTGGGCCCAGCTTGAAATGTTAGCCAAAGCTTCAGCGAGTAAAGATAACCCAAGATAGAAGAGACAGTGAGGATAGCAAAAACAGCAGCAGCAAGAGCCGTAAAGTCCAAGTCAATGTTGATCCAGCCAGCTTTGAGGTTGCGTGAGATAGTTGTGGGCTCACGGACGTTCAAAAGGACGACAGGGCTCTAGATAGGTGTGTCGCAACCGTTTAGTAGAAATTCTCTTTTCAAGTGTCTATTAACAAGGGGAAGAAGTCACTCATACATGGCTCAGAACATCCGTCTGTTCAGTAGTTTCTTCTTTTTACTGAGTAATTTAACATAACCGGCTCAAAGTAGTTGACAAGCAAGTTAGTGATGTGTCAAGAAGCGCAGGATTATTCAACATGGCGAGACGATGTCCGAGAAAAGGACAGTAACACAGTAGTATCTCACCTCATGTTCTCTTCAGGCATCATACAACCACGCCTGTGCTATTTGATGAGTTGACGCGGAGTGCGGCCGTGGTAGCAACACCGATGACGAGCATTGTATGCATAGTTAGAAACTGGAAAGGCTCCGGCTCCAAAAAGATAGAAACTAGGACAAAATGGCTCGTCTTCAAGAGCCTTAAGATAATGCTACTGTTTTATGGGGTAATCAAAGTTGTCATGTTACTCACCTGCGACCATGCGCATGAAGCGAGGAGCTGTGCAAAACCCCATGATACGTTATATGCTGACCGAGTTGTGTCCCGTCATCTAGTCGAGTCTCGTTTCTAGTTCTACTAACCTTCGATGACTTTATCACAGGCTTCGCTCCTCTCTTGACGACGGCTTCCCCCAGTATGCGTCACATTCTTCCGGTGCGCACATCGACTACCACACTTCGACAGCAGACTGTGCCTATATCAACTTTCCTGAAACCTGTAATCTTCATGTTGTGCTCGAAAGCAACAGAAAGTCCCAAGACGCCGTCATGGGCCGAGAGCCGCGAATGGCTTGACTGAGACGACTTCATTCTCGATTTGACAGTGTTGCAGTTTGAAGTTTGATGAGGCGAGGGCTCGATGCCCCCTTAACCGCATAGCAGGAAGCAAGAAGGGACGAGCCGGACTCGCATTGCCCCAGGTATATACTGCCTTGGCCCACGGGGCAGCTTTTGTTCCGGGTCATGTCTGTCTCTATTCATTCAAGTAAACCTACAAACTATTGAAGCTGGTGTTCAAAAATGTATGTTATGCCCAGTTGTACCAATCCTTCGAATAGTCTAGAGAAAGACGAAGCCTTCCATCGTTGTTGTCTCACGTCATAGGAAACTTTCCGGCAGTATTGATGGAGCATTCCAAACCCTTTCACATCCAATAATTCGCAGTACCAGATGTACTATGAGTCTCGTATTAGTGTCTCGGCCTGCCACCGTATCCACCATATCATCTTCAATATCTTCGAACTCGCATCTTAATAGCATACCACGCCCCATGCTAGTCTATCTCATGGATAGTGGGCAACGGGACATAACCTCAACGCTTGAAGTTCAGCTCAGCCTGCTGCCGTGTTCTCGAAAAGACTCCAAATGGTCCCTTAATGGAAGCAAAGTATCATCATGACTTTGTAGTCTAGTAGAACTTCTCATAACCGCTGTTGTCCATCGTCTAGCCTCATGTCCAATACCAAAATAAAAATCACACAGTGGCTTGCCAGCCGCAAGGAAAGACTCCTGAACCAGCCAGAACCGAAAAAAAGACTGTTTACACCCCCTTTCCCCACCGTGATACACCCCCTCTACACTCCCATGGTGAAGTCGTGTTCGATACCGGGCGTGACGCTGGCCATGAACTGTGACGCCGTTAGCAAAGTTCCTGATGTCCTTGGGAAATAGGGGGCATGCCTTGAGGAAAACGACAAGGTACTGATCCACCCGGATCGCGACCTCCTGCTCGTCAACCTCGCTCTGTTCGACCTCCTCCCACTCGTCGTTCTTATCGGCGGTGGCCTGGGCGTCCTTGACATCGAGCTTTCCGAGCTCATCAACAAGCCCCTCCATGCCCTGGTCTGCTCCAACAGCCTTACCCGCCCTCAGCTTCTCGCGACGGATGCGCAGCGCGGCGTCAGCACGGTCGAGCATCGTCTTCATGACGGAGGCGTGTTTGCAAGGGTGAACGCTCGCCATCTGAATGTTGTTGGCGAAGAAGGGGAAGCTCTCCAGCGTCACCGTCTTGTCCGTGTAGTCGCCCACGATATCGTCCATCATGGCGCGCGGGGGGAGGGGCTGTCCGTTGGGGGAGTAGCCAGAGAGGTAAAGACGAGGTGTGCGGTAGTATGTCGAGTACATGATGTACAGATTGTATGTCCGCCGGCCGCTAGAAAAGACAAAAATTAGGATCGCGGCGCATGATGCCTTGGGTTCAAAAGTCCGTACCTGTTCTTGCCACTGTCTCCCGCATCGGGGATGATTGCCTCGTCGTCATCCTCGTCCTCCATATCCGGAATCTCGTCGTCGTCGACAACTTCCCTGTCGCCGACGTTTCCAGAGTCATCCACTGTTCTTACCTCCTTGACCTTCAACGGCTGGGAGCTAGCAAGCCCGCCTGTGCGGAGCCAGCCGTCCTCGTCATCGTCACCGCCCTTTACCCCCTCGACTACGGCCTCCTCGTGGCCGGCGTCACCGGCGAAGTCGTCGTCCAGCCGGCGGTGGCAAGGGACGTTGCGTGTGACGAGAAATTGCTTTCCGGGGGGCAGGTGGCTAGCGCTGTGGCTCGGAGAATCGGCGGAACCCCAGGACCAGGTCGGGAACTTGTAGACGAGGTAGTCACCGGCGGCGACGAACTCCTCCGGAGTGATCTGGCCCGTCTGGCGAAAGGTCGACTTGTGCGACACCGGAGTGTACCGATCGCGGAGGGTATTGACGGTGGAGTACAGGAGATTCATGGCTTCGGCTTGCTGGAGGTAAGGGACGCTCGGAGTTGCTGTGGCGGCTATACCTAGGTGATATAGGTAAGGTAGCTTGATGCGTTCGCAGGTAGATAAATTCGTAGCGATGCGATCGATACGCTGCGCGAACTGTTGCGGGTCTGGTTTGCTAGAGTGTATCGTTGTTTGTAAGTGGAAATGTTACTGCAGCCTTGCGCTGTCGTCACCGAAATGATGTGGTTTGCGACGTCCCGCCTGATGCCGATGACTAGGAGCAAGCTGTGGCAGCTGTTACGGGCGATCACATGGATGGCGGGGTTGTCTCACGATTGGACAGGGAAGGTGGTGGCGGGGTGACGCCTGCCTAGCTGCTTATCTTATCAGGGCCACCAAAGTGTCCGTTCCGTCACCGGCTTGAAGGTATGTGCAACCTCCGGAACAGTCGCACGGGTCTTCAACCGGTCTGAGTACCTAGTTTACTTCGCGAGAGCTTGTCCAGGTGGGAAGGAAGGCGTTGAAGCAGTTGCGGATTGAAGAGCCTTGAATTTGTTCTCCTGATGTTTCTCGAGCAAGCAGAAAAGGGCCGCACGTGGTATCCGTGGACTCCAAATCAGGCGATGATGTCAGTGTTGGAGCAGATGCCCCTGATTGTCGTGACTCCAAAAGAGCGACCGAACAGTATCAAAATTCATTCCTGCTTATGATTTCGCGACCAGCAGCGTGTTACTTGGAGTCTCAAGACTGAGAATAAGTCGCATGTGGACCTTGTGGTGTAATTGTGAGTGATTTGGTATTTTCGGCTCAGCATGGCCGCTGGTATCTTGTATGCTCCTACTGCCCTTTCTTATTCCTCTCCCTCCTGCTCGTCCTCCTCGTCGCTGACTTCCTCTCCCGCCTCGATTGCCGCCTGCCGCCGCTTCGCCGCGCGTTCCCTCTTGCGCTCCAAAAGCTTCTTCAACCGTGACGCAGAGTTGAAAACACCATTCGTCCCGGACCCGCACGCGGCGCACGTTGGGTCTTTCCTGTACCTTTTGAGCGCGCAGGGTTCACAGAAGTAGTGCCCACATCTTGTAACAATAGGCGCCTTATATGGCCCCTGACAGATGATGCAGGCGAATGGGATGTTCTCCAACATTGCGTCCTCGTCATCATCGTCGTCGTCCACCTGAGTCCGGTCTGCGCTCGCCACCACGGTACCACCGATGTTCTTCTTCCCCTTGGTAACGCTCTCCCACTCCTTATCGAGCTGCCAGCCCTGCTTATAGTCTTCTCTTGCGTGCAAGAATTTGCAGTTATCGCCAAAGCCGCACTAAACGAGTTGTCAGCCGAATGTATCTAAAAAAGGTCATGTAGAAAGAAGCGATGCAAACTTACGAAACCTGTTCTAAAGGAATTGTTAGCTAAATGTATCCAAAAAGATTAGATTAGAACTAAAAAAAAAAAGGACGAACTGTTTATAATCCTTGCAAACGTCCGGCGCGAAGTCGGTAACTGTAATGGTTCGAATGTTTGTGGGCGCCTTGATCGGTCCCACGGTCCTGCTTGGGGCATCTGGGTTCTTTTGAATGAATGAGGTCTGGTTCGCGAGCCCCTTGTATGTCCCGTCCGGTGCTTGCGAGGCTTTCGACGTCCGTGCAGAACCTAGTAGGTTCTTCGCGGAAAGAGCGTCCTTGCCGTCCTCGTCGTACCAGTTGCTGTGCTTCGTCGCATCGTTCGCATCCGTTATGGGCACGCTGCGGTCGGCGGTGAAGACGGTGGCGGATAGTTCCTGCCTCGAGGCGGCGTGGTCTTTGGAGGATACCGTGATGGCGCCCGCATTCTTCTTCCTCCTCTTCACGCGCTGTCCTGCCTCGTCCTCGGAGGACGAGTAGTCGGAGTCGGAGTCGCTGTTGGCCGGCGGCGGCGTGGCGGGTCTCTTGCGAATGTTGGCTTTGCCCTTGGCGCCTCGTCGCTTGAAGACGGCAACGGGGGCATCGGCGGCGGCACTGTCTGCGTCCATGACTTTTCGGTAGGTTGTTGAGATGTATGGTGGGAGTTGTTAGCTTCTCCAGCTTGAACAGCGATCGCAAACCAGCCCGTCGAGGTGCAATGAACTTCTAGAAGGCTGATGATCAAGCCACGAGGCTGACAAATCGTGTGGCTTGGGCTGGAGTTCCTGTCTGAGAAGCTGCGACCAATCAGGTGATGGGTGGAGGCCCGTCATCTGGCCGGGCACCAGTGGATGACAGACGGTGGGTAGGTTTCAGGGGCGGGAGATGATTGGACAAGAACAGGGGCATTACGAGAAACGTTGCAGGGATGAGCTTCCAGGACCAGCTAGCGCAATGGAGGAAGGTGGAGACTATCTGAGCTAAGATTGGGCAAAGTTATGCGGGCAACGGACGGTGGACGGTAAACACAACTCGCGCGTGGCATTCTTTGTTTTGATGCGACTTCACAGCGTTGCGGTGCGATGATGGCGGTATGGATTGGCGGGGAAGAAGCGAGCGACGGATGGAGAATGCGACTGAGTGCCTTGTCGATGCCATGCAAATCGAAGCGAAGCGAGGCGAGGCGGCGGCGGCGGCCCATTGCTTGCATGCGGCATGGGGGACGTCGTGGGGTGAATGTGAATGCTCCGTAGACCCGGACTCTATTTTATTGAGGAGGTTGGGAGCGGTCTACCTTCCTAATACCTAGTAGGCACTATGCAATACTTACCGCGTGACGATGGGGGCTTGTAGTTGACTTGGAGCGCGGGGATTGGCCACAGCATGCTTTGTGCTGGAGAATAGCGACAGAAAGTGTCTTACTCTGAGGAATGGGGCAAGATGGGATGAGAGAATAAAGCGAACCCCTCGACGAGGGCATCGTAAAACACTTGCCGCGGTGGACGCCGGCGACTTATACCGCAGCAGTGCAGTGCAGCATGCAGTCGCCCGTATTCAGCTGGACGTGGCCTGTACCACAGGGCACACCTCGGTAGGTAGGTACACCACACAATGGACTGCACGATCTCCCCATTCCATTCCCTTCCCGCGACCCTGCAGCTGTCGTCACAGTGGCTTTGCAGTGCCTCTCTGGATGGATCCCGCTGGCCCTCGCTAAGGCATGCTGAAATTGAAGGCTTCCAGAAGGGGAGAGAGCTGAGCTGGGTTCACGATGACGATGAACGGGACGGGTGACCATTGGCCTACCGGGGTAGCTTGATTGCTTCAATGCTTTGCGTCCTTGGTCAAGCCCCGGCTTACTCGTGAACCTTACGGCGTAGATACGGATACATGTACCTCCCAAAGGCAAAGGGTAACATCAGTAAAGCACCGGAGAGGTGGTGGTCAGTCGAGATGAGAATTGTTGAGATGGCGTGCCGTACGTGCGCGCCAATGGTTGTGATTGAAGAAACGAATTATCGGATGTCAGGCACGTCGAAGGGGAGGGAGGTCTTCATGTGGCTGTACGGATACTTCCATGCTGTACCTAAGAAGATAACACATGGTAATACTATCCGTATCCGTAGTATAATTATATACGGGGCATGCATAGCACAGCAACGACAGCACGCATCTATTATTCGCAGATTCCACACTGTAAGGTACCCGTCGTTGGGCACTTTACACGCACAAACCAACTCCACATTCAAGCTCCACGGAGTGGGACCTTTTGGTTCATTGGAGAATGGAGAGACCTTGTGCGATACCCTTGGCCACGAACAGGCATATGGAGACAGGCACACGCAGGCACAGAGGCACACACCACAGGCACAGGCTTCGCCTCCAGCGAGATGGGAACGGGGCTCGCCCGTTGATAGTGGTGGTGCAGTCTGGGAGAACCTCATCTGCGCTGCCAGGTTGAGGGGTCCTGTCCCGTCCAGTCCTGGTCTGGTCTGGGTCCATCGTGTGGTCCGGTAGGGGAGAGACGAGGGGGAAATAGGCAAAAAAAGAAGACAAAAAAACAGTCCCAATATACACGACTCCCTGAGCCCTTTCTCGCATTCTCTCTCCCTTCTCCCTCTTTTCCCTCCCTCCACCCCCTCTTATTATTCTCGTGCCGACGCCGACAACCGCGACCGCGTCTCTTTCTTGTCCCTCTCTTCCTTTCCGGGTCATATCCGTGTCGTTCGCGCGACAGGAGTCCTAATTGACGTCCGAAATCGAAGACCAGCTCAGCTCAGACAGAAAGCGAAAGGGACGTTACTGTCTCTGGCTTCTGGATTCATCTATCTTCTGATTGATTCCAGGCTGATGCTGGCTTGGGTCTTTTTGTTTTAATTTACCCTTCTAGTCACCCATTTTTGTTTCTGCCTTACATCATCACCATCAACACCACCACCACCACCACCACCACCACACCACACCACCACATCTTTTCGCTCCGCGCGATCAGATCCAGCGCATCGGTGCTACACTCACCTTCCCTACCGGCCGACGCCAGCGTGCAGGTATCTTACCTGCACCTACCCGACCCTATACCCTCGCTACCACCCTCCCTTTACCGTTTTCGTTGTTATTATTCTTCTATTTCTGCCAATCGCCGTGGCTCCGTCGCGCGAGTCTTTGTTGTGCCGCCGCCGTTCCGTGTACCGACCTACCGATCGACCGACCGATTTGCGACGTTGCGACTTCTTCCCGCTCGCCCTTGAGCTGTATCCGTACCGTCAACGGTGTTATCGCATGGCACCGGCGTAGTCGTCTGCTGATAATAATCACCTCAGACTCAGACCTTCGCCCTCTGAGACCTGTGTGTGCTTCCCGACCACGCCAGTTCATTTGCTTTTTCTCCCCTGGCATCGCTGGCCTGTCCCAACCGAGACAACTTTCCGGGCAACGGCAGACTTTCCTTAATAATATCATTGTCTTATTATCGCCGTTTATTCCTCATTGTCTCTTCTTCTTCTTCTTTTGCTTCCGTTTTCGGCTTCCTCCCCCACGCTATTCTCTGGCCTCCTGCTTCGTTGCTCTTCTCGTCAACTCACCTATACACACTCTTCACATCACACACTCTTTCTAGAAAAGTGTGTTCGTGTGGGGTGGAAAAGCAGCAACAAAAACAAATACCGAGCAGGGCAAGACAAGGCAGCTGGAGCGCCTGAGCTTCTAGCGTCAGCGACAGGGCAGGTGCGGGCGCGCGTCTAGCTCCTCCCACCCACTCCTTAGCTGCATCCTGCACCCCGTGCAGCTGTACTCAAGGCAAAACAACAAAGGCCGACAGGCACTGCCTTGCTACTGCTGGGCCACCTGCTGGTCGCGTAGCGCATTTTTTTTGGCCCCGGCCGCTTCATCGCACAACCCGGAGACCAACAGGATAGGATAGGACAGGACAGGATAGGAACGAACCACTGGGTCGGTCGCATTCCAGTCAACAACCACAACACAACAAGCAACACCAGGGAAAGCCTGCATTGCGACTCTCTGTCCTCTCTCAATCCTCTGGGGGGGCAACCTGAACAACAGAGAGTCAGGTCCAAGTCAACAAGGAAAAAAAACATCGCCTGTGTACTCTCTTTCTCTCTCTGGTCCTCATCCTACTCCCCCCTCCCCACCCACCGTCCACATTCTTTCCGTTTTCGACGCTTTCAACTGCGACCTCAATTCCCCTCCCTTCCTTCCCTCTCTTCTCTTCCTCACACTCGCTCTTTTCCCCTCGGCCTCGGGCTGTTTGTGACGACAACTGCTTTCTGCAGAACGGCAGCCGGCTCTGCACACCCCGCGCTTCCTTTCGCGGCAAACATCGACTCACTCAGCTTCCCCGTCACAATTCCTTTGGATACCACTGTGCTGGAAGCTTGACTCGACAACCGCCGATCGCGACCGCAGTCGTCTGTAGTAACTTGCTCACAACAACACCACCATCTGCACCACCGGCAACCACCGCCAGGAACCGAGCCGATACACACGACGAACCGCCGATACTTGCGCTGCATGTTGCTGCAACGCAACTGAGGCGGCGCCCCCATCGTTTCTATCAACATGGCTACCTCACTCGCCGTCGACAAGCCCCATCTGCCGCCCGCTGATGCGGATGCGAATGACCCCTTCATCTCCCCGCCCGGTCCCGCCAACCAGCGATACTCCGGCTATGACACCCAGTTCTTTGCCCTCGGCTCCGGCGCATCGCCAGACCAGGCGAAGCGCGCCTTGCAAGCCCACATCGCCGACACCGAACGCCGTCTAGATGAAGCTGGGAAGCTCGGAACCGCACTGGTTCAGCAGCGCAAGGAGCTCGCCGAACGTCTGAGGGAGGTGGAGGAGCTGCAAACAGAAGGAGAGCTCACCCCTGACCTGCGCAACAAGCTAGTCGAGATCGAGAAGGAGTTCAACGATGTCGCCCGAGAGACTGCCAGGGCCTTTTTGCCCAAGCAGAGAGTCCCCAGCAATGAAGCCGCCGGAGGCTCGCCTTATGTACCTGAAGGTAAAATAGGAAGAGTATGTATCCGCCCCCCTGCGAATTGCGTATTCCCGTGCTAACCTGGACGTAACAGCGCTCCGTCAGTCCCTCCAAGTTCGAGAGCCAGGCCACCGGCTCCCCTTCCAAGCTGAGCGTACCAAACCGCAAGGTCCGCAACCAGCCGTCAAATCGCATCCACGACATCGAGTTCGCCGCCGAGATCAGCACCTCGCTGATTGCCCAGGTCCGCAACCTGCAGGCTTTGCTCGCCGAAAAGGACGAGGAGCTTCGCGATATCAAAGTGGAAAGGTCAAGGTTGGAGATCGAGACCGAAGGCTTCCAACAACGTGTAAAGTCTCTTGACGAGAGCGAAAA
This sequence comes from Colletotrichum musae, assembly GCA_027406025.1. Lineage (NCBI taxonomy): Eukaryota > Fungi > Ascomycota > Sordariomycetes > Glomerellales > Glomerellaceae > Colletotrichum > Colletotrichum musae. The sequence continues at coordinate 1,730,032 of JANVYC010000001.1, read as the reverse complement.
CCGGTACAAGGACGAGAATTGGAACCTGGAGACCCAGGTACATGAGCTGATCGCCTCTCAAAAAGACGCTGCCGATCGCGAGAAGAAGCTGACGCAGACCCTCAACGTGCTGCAAGCTGAGAAGAACTCGGCGCAGAAGGACTTGGACGAGGCCAAGGTCTCTCTTGCCAAACTCGCCGAGGAGCACGAGCGATTTGCCAAGCATCTTGACCTGGACCTGACCACCGCCAAAAAGAACGCGGCGGTGGCCGAGACGGAGAGAAATGCGCTGCAGCGCAAGGTCGACGACTTGATGAGCCAAAACCAGGAGCTTGCCAGAGCCATCGCATCCCAGCGTGGCCGCACTTCCGATCGTGACTTTGGCCGTGGCATCAGCGATGAAGACTTCGAGTCCGCCGCGGACGGTTTCACGCCCGAGCACTCCCCGCCACCGTCTCCCATCAAGGGAACGCCCCGCCATGCCATGTTGGAGTCGGAGACCCTCAAGAGCTCCCTGCTCCACGCTCAGCGCACCATTCAGAGCCAGAAGACCGTCATCCACCGCGAAAAGACCGAGAAGCTCGAGCTGAAGCGACTGCTCCAGGACACTCGTGATGAGCTTGAGAAGCTCCGCACCGAGGCTGCCCCGGCACCCGCTCGCCGCAACCGCAAGATGGAGTCCAGAGAGTTCAAGAAGCCCTCGCGTGGCCTGCTCGGAGGCCACCGCCACAGCAGGAACGAGATTTACCAAGACGACCCTGAGTGGGAAGAAGCCACGGAAATCGGCAGCCCCAGAACCTCGCCGACTTCCCACTCGACCTCGACTGCTCGCAGACCAGGTAGCAGCTACAGGACCCAGTTCACCGACTCCAGCGACCACTTCGAGACGGCCAACGAGACGAGTGATGCCGCTTTTGAGACTGCCAACGAGCGTGGCACCGAGACGGAAGACTTCCAGACCGGTGTTGAGGATTTCTCTGGCTCTGATTCGGAGACCGAGACCGAGAGCCCATCCAAGGGCCGCGAGGTTCGCCCCCAGACTCTCCTTGCGGGCGGTCGCAACTCGTACGACAGCACTGCCTCGACCTCGGCGGATGAAGACGAGGAATATGTCGAGTACATCCGCACCCCGACATCCCAGCACTCTCACCAGCGCATGCGCGTCAGGATGAGCCGGAGCCTCATCAACCGTCGGTCGAGGCAAGCGAGCGAGGAGCCAGGCTTCCAGAGCAGCCCTGGCAGCGCTGCCACGGGCAGTGCTGTTGGAACACCTCAAGCTGCCGGGGGCCAGAGCCTGTTCGCCGAGCTTGCGGAGCTTGAGACCAGCGATGCGAACAGCGATGCGGAATCTGTCGAAGGCACTCCTAGCCTGACCAGGTCTGCCACTCCCGGTGCCGATTCGGAGGTTTCTCAATCCACGACAACCATTCCATCGCTTCAAGTCGACATGATTGACAGCAGCAGCATGACGGACCCTGTCAAGAAGGCCGCTGGAGGAGCTCCCAAGCCCATGATGGTCGATGTAGGCGTCATGACTGACGCCATGATCGACTCACCGCCGATGTCGCCCGTCAGCGTCGTCCACCAAGACCGGACTGTGTCTGTGGGCTCCCTGGTCGCCTCTCACCAGCTTTCCGAGGGATTGAACTCTCGGCCGCTGTCGACGATCTCTTACAGCGACGCCGGCGCGCAATACGACATGGACGAGAAGTTGGCTCAGTTCCCCATGCCGCCGTCCGTTCCCAAGCAGTTCTTCCTGCCGCCGCAGCCTGAGCTCAGCATGTCCTCGATTGACGTTCAGGACATCGAGCCTATTGTCGAGCCTGAGACGCCTCCGCCCGCTCCTGCTCCGCTTACCATGACCTCCATCGTTTCCGAGGTCGTGGAGCCTAAGGCTGAACCCGAGATCGTGGTACCGGCACCTGTCTTGGCCTACACTTCTCTTGTCTCGGAGGTTGTTGAGCCCAAGGCCGAGCCCGAAGTGGTTCCTCCGACGCTGACCATCTCGTCATTCTTGTCTGAGGCGGTAGAGCCAAAGGCTGAACCCGAGGTGCCGCCCCCAGTTCTCACTCTCTCTGCCCTCCATGCTCACAACCTTGAGCCTGTGGCGGAGCCTGAGGTGCCGCCTCCAGTTCTCACTCTCTCTGCCCTCCATGCTCACAATCTTGAGCCCGTGGCGGAGCCTGAGGTGCCACCTCCGACCCTCAGCCTGTCGAAGCTACATGCTCACAACATTGAGCCCATTGCTGAGCCAGAAGTGCCCCCTCCGGCTCTCAGCCTTTCGGCTCTGCAGTCTCAGAACCTTGAGCCAGTGGCTGAGCCCGAGGTTCCTCCCCCGGCTTTGAGCCTTTCTGCTTTGCAGGCGCACAACCTGGAGCCCATTGCCGAGCCTGAAATCGTGCCTCCTATGCCCGATCTCACGCTATCGGCTCTTGTGTCCGAGAACATCGAGCCCAAGGCTGATCCCGAGTCTCAGACTGCCATGGCTCTACCGGTTCCAGTTCCTGTTCCAGCCCCGGCGCCAGCTCCGGTTTTGAGTCTCTCCCACATCACATCTGAGGGTGTGGAGCCAAGAGAAGAGCCCGAGGTCCCGGTCGTGCTACCCACCCTCAGCCTATCGACCATCGCTTCAGAGCATGTCGAGCCTAAGGCTGAGCCCGAGGTTGTTCAACCTGCGCCCGTTCTCAGCCTATCTGCGCTCTTCTCGCACAACCTCGAGCCAAGAGCGGAACCTGAGGTCCTCCCCCCGTCTCTCAGCCTGTCTTCAATTGTGGCAGAGACTGTGGAGCCCAAGGCAGAGCCCGTGGTCATCCCTGAGGTGCCAGCACTCTCGTTCTCCACGATCGCCGCCGAGAACATCGAGCCCAAGGAGGAACCTGAAGTCATCGTCCCCAAGCCTGTCCTCAGTCTCACCTCAATTTACTCTGAAGACATCGAACCGAAAGCCGAGCTTCCCCCGTCTCTTACCATGTCCTCGCTCTCTTTCGAGGACATTGAACCGCAAGCGGAGCCGGAGGCGCTACCACCGCCGCCACCGGCGCTCACTCTTTCGTCTATCTCGTCTGAGGTTATCGAGCCAAAGGCGGAGCCCGAGGTTCCTGCGGCTCCCCCTACTGTTCTCGTGTATTCCAACATCCACTCTGAATTTGTTGAGCCTCTCGCTGCCCCACCTCCCTCGCTCGACTTCTCTTCGCTCCTCTCTCAGCAAGTCGAGCCCGTGCAGTTGCCAGATGTCCCAGCTCTTAAGCCCAGCTTCGCATTCTCCAACATCGAATTTATCGAGACGCAGCCCATCTCGCCTCGCAGCCCCAAGCGGGATGGCTTCATTCTCCCGCGCGACATGGAGTCTCCATTTGACGAGAAGGACAGACCGAGAACACCCACCAACGGCTCTCTGCTGGGCTCCGTCTTTGGCCGGGGTAAGAACAAGGCCTCGTCTAGCCCTGTCATTGCAGAGGACGATACGAGACAGTCGCCCAGCGAGGTCCGGGAGTCTGACACCCCCGAGTCTCAGCGGCCGTTCAAGGAAATCTCCACCAACGCCAACGGCCGATCTGCTCGCAAGGCTGCTATTCAAACTGCTGACAACGGCGCCCAAACTTCTCTGACTGCTGAGGCAATCGACGAAATGCTCCTGGCCAAGACCAAATCCGCCGAACCAAGCCCGGATAAGTCACTGGCTATTGGTAGCAGTTTCGGCACGCCGAGTACCATGGGCACCGTTCGCATCCGTCGTCCGTCCCACGAAAGTTTCAGCAGCATGTCTACCGACCAGAAGCTGGATTCGGCACACAGAAGACCAGGCAGTGCCAGCAGCAGCCGCGCTCTCAACCAGCCGCTCCCGCCATTGCCCTCGAACCACAAGGAGGCCATTGAGGCAGCTAGAAGCGGATCATCGCAAGGCAGCATGGGACCTCCCTTGTGGCCTGCTTCTGCGATGAGGAACCAACGTCCCCAGACTCCAAATGGCGCGAGGCCGCAGTCTCCTCTGTCAATCACCACCAAGCACGCTGCCACTCCTCGCGCCGCTCGGGCGGGTGCATCTTATGGAACCGCCGAGGTCCAGTCTCCGACGAAGCTGTCAGCTATGAGCAGACGCTCTTCGGTCTCCTCCTTCGTATCCGAGATTGACCACCGGTTCAACCCTCGCAACGAGTTGGGCGGCATGGACCCGTCTGGCTTTGGTGCCAACACCGACCCTCGGATGATCCAGGCCATCACATCGACAATGATTGGCGAATACCTCTGGAAATACACTCGCAAGGCTGGACGTGGAGAGATTTCCGACTACAGACACAGGCGATACTTCTGGGTCCACCCTTACACTCGTACCTTGTACTGGAGCGACCGCGACCCGGCGACTGCCGGCCGTTCTGAGCTTCGCGGCAAGAGTGTGCCCATTGAGGCCGTTCGCGTGGTCACTGACGACAACCCCATGCCTCCTGGCCTCCACCGCAAGAGTTTGATTGTCATTTCGCCTGGCAGAACCATCAAGTTTACTTGCACGACTGGCCAGCGACACGAGACGTGGTTCAATGCCCTGTCCTACCTCTTGCTTCGCACGACCGACGAGGGACAGTCTGACGTGGAGGAGATGGCAGGCAACATCACGCAAGCTGATGTGGATGAGTTCAACCCGCAATTTGGTCGCCGCACGAACTCCACGGCCCGACCACGACCGCCGCCATCCCTGTCCTCGTACAACTCGCGGACCACTCGCAACCAGTCCCCGGCGATAGACATGTCGATGAACGTTCCTACCCTGACCCCCAACAAGGGCCAGGCTACCCAGGCCCAAAGGCCTTCAATCGGCACCTTGGGGAGGATTAGTGGCTACTTCGGCACTCTCTCGAGCTTGAGGAGTCGCAGTGCGGCCGGACACAACTCGAGCATCTACGAGGCCAGTGAGGTACATGACAGCGCGGAGGACGTGCGGGAGATTATCGAGAGGCAAGACCGTGACGCCGACAGGCTAGAGAACGTGCGCGCCTGCTGCGATGGTCAGTCTCGCATTTATACTGTCATTCATAAAGCTAGGATATTAACAACTATGTAGGCAAGCACGATGTCGGTACTCTGCACCACCACTCTAAGAGGGGCCGCCCTTCGGGATCTCACACACAATCCCACCCTGGACCGTCCACGTCCACGTCTACGTCCACGCCCACGCCCATGAGCACTTTGAAGTCGCGAGCCTAAAGCTGTGGTTCGAGGACCCATCGGCATCTCCACGTCGGCTGTTGAGCGGCCTTCTCAAGTAATTAAAAGCAATGAAGCACTCTTCAAATCCACTCGCTACGCCAGAATTGGCTCAGGGGGGACCCTCCCCGCTCATGATCAATTCGCTCACGCAACGGATCACGACGTCTATGACAACCTTCTCCTTGCCTTCTATTGCCTGGGATGCCCTTGCGGTCTCCCGGAGCTCAGGCATTCTCCTTGCGTTTTCCGACCTAATCACTTACGACTGCATCCAGGACACCGCGTCCCACGACCAAACCGAATTTCCTTATTGCGCGTCTTGTCGCTCCGACTCGATTACAAGCCGACCGCTACTGATGCTGAACCGACATTGCCAATTCCGACTTTTCTGGGATAGGGCGTCTACCCTTCATGCTGGCTCCTTTTTTGTCTGTGTTAACTACCGGGAGCAACCTGACATTGTCTCGCATGTGGTAATTAAACTTGCCGAGCTATATTTTGCTAAAACAAACGGCGTGGGCGAATCGGGAACGGGGAAAGGGAACGGTGGCAAATGTACCAACTCACACAACACAACACAACACCCACAATTGGTGTCTCGATTTTTCTCGTTGTTCCCCCGCCTCTCTCTGTCTTTTCGAGGAGGTGAGAGAAAGAAGCTGTCGGCCACCAGGAAAAAAAAACACCAGTCCTTCATGTAACTACTTTTTTTTCTCACTCTCCCACTCTACCTTACCACTACTACTAAACTATTCTCTATGTTCGTACCACCAGGTCCAAGCCTCTCTCTATGTATTTCTCTCCAGGAGTTCTTGGAGGGGTTGAATGGAAGAAAAAACCACCCCACATTGCCCGTGTAATATTAAGTGCTTAGTGCCTCTACGCCCCCCCTCCCCTCCGTTGGCCAACTTCCGCGTGCTCCGTCCGGTGTCTTTTTTAGCGTGCGCTGTCGTGGTGTGGACGTGACTCGTCCCGCGCGGCGTCGAAGCCGAACCGGGATCATCCCGCGCGGGGGACATGTGAAAGCCGCTACCCCCCATCCACACTAGAGTATTCCTCGGCGGGCGTGATGCGGAAAATTACGTGGGGCTAGCGGAAATCTCATGTCTCTTGCTTCGGGAGGCGACTAATTTCGATCCAGAAGGACGGACGGACAGACGGGTGGGTGTCTTATCATCATCACACGTCGTTCTCGGGTCGAAGTTCGTTGGTGGGATGCACAACGAATTGTGCACGGTGGACACGAGACGAGACGAGAGCGGTCAGAAGCGGAAGCGTCTATTTGACAACACGGGTAGTTATGTATGTACATAGAGTGAAAGTATACTGGTCCCCAGAGACTATTGCCTTCCAAAGAGTGGTTGGTCTCCGTGTGTATGTGTATGCATGCATGCTGCTGATGATCGTGGTATCCTAAATCACAACTCCCCGGCCCCATTACCGTTCCGTGCTACCGATAATCCAACGTGTCTTCCCCCATGCAGAAGGAAATAATCACAAACCGAACGAAACCCGCTAACTCCGTGCCGCGGAGGCAATTCCGTTACGTCCATCTCACGATACCGTGATGCCCGTCTTCCTGTTCGGGTCCTCCCCGTACGCTTCGTCGTTGTCGTCTTCCGTGTTGTCCATCCACGCTGAGTAATCATCATCGTCATCCGGGACGTTGGCCGGGATGGCTTCGATGGGACTATCCGAAGCTGTCTTGGCTCGTCGCTGCGGTAGGGGTGGCGGCGTACGACTGGTTTCCTTGCTGCTACTGCTGCTGCTGGCGCGAGACTGAGAACTGATAGAGGGAGGCTCCTCTTCGTCGTCGACATCCTCGGCCCAGGGCCGCATGTACGCTGCCTGAGGAATGTTCTCGTCCATGGGCGTTGTCGGCTCCGAGTCGAGAGGTGCTTCGACCACGAGCATGTTCTCGCCGTCGTCGTTTTGGGGCTTGTCGATATGACGCCGAGACGGTAGAGGCGGCGGCGGCACAGGCCTCCGTTCCGTCTTGCTCTCCCCTTGGGTAGCTGACTGTGGACGGTCGGGCATGCGCGGGGGAGGCACAAGCTTCCGTTTTGGCACCGGGATCGGAGTGACCTTGGAGCCCCTCTCCGGAGGCGGAAGCGGCGTGCCGGGTGGTGGCAAAGGCCTACCTCGCCCCATCGGCTGGTTCAGATCAAGCGGAGGATTGCTCTCTGACGGATTGCCGTTCTTCGCGTCCTTGTGCTTCTGTAGCGCGTTCCAACCCCACTGCCTGGCAGTAACTGCGGCGTTTGCGACGGCGGATAGTGTGGTACGCTTCGTCTCGCCGTTCGTGGAGGCACCCGACGTCGTGCTTCCCGCAGTCTCACGCCGAAACAGGCCTTTCGAGATAGAGCCCGTAGCACTTCTCACCGACGCGGCTCTCGAAGATGAAGTTGGTGAGTTTGGGTCGGCCGAATCGTTCACCCGCACCGACTCGGCAGATGACGTCGTACTTCTGCGTTTGTCCGCTACGGGTGTACGATCAACGTCGTTTTCGTTATCCGTGGCCTCGCGGGAGGACGCAGAGGATTGGCTGGGGGCTTTCACGGCGGGCGCTGGCCTCAAAGGGGTCTCAGACGGTGTTACCGCCGGAGAGTTACCTTGGGATCTCGCTGACAATGCCGCCATCATGCTCGAGGCATGATCGGGCGGTGATGTCGAGGGCTTGAACATATCAGCGTGCGCGGCTTCGGTGCCGACCACGGGGTTTGCAGGACTCGAGATTGACGGCGATCTAAACGGCTTAGGCATAGATGCCCCTGACGTGGGCGAGCCCGCCGTATCGACGCTCGTAGATGAAGCGTTCATTGGGCTGCCGGGCGGCTTTAGGATCTTCCTGCCAAACAAGCTGGTCGTTGGCGAGTTCTCGACGATCGGCATGCTGTGGCTCTTCTCAAAAGGTCGGGTGTCGGCCTGCAAATCCCCTGTCTCGTCTAGACGGTCAACTCCTTCCACGTCGCCTTCCTGTGCCACGTTGGTCTCCAGATTCGATGAGCCAATGACCGCATCGTCATCTTCCCAGATACCGCCACGCCACTTCTTGTGCTCTGTGTTGAAAAAGGGCATGTCATCCCAGAACGGTTGTACTAGCGTCTCAGCAATGACTTCCTTGATCCTGTTCTCGATCTGCCGGAGAATAATCGTGTACGTGATCTGCCTGGCGCTCACAATCGGTTCGATCGTCATCTCCATTTTCGGTTGACTTTGGAAGGAAAGCCAAATCCGGTTACTTGGAGGTGGCTTGATCTTGAAAAACATGTGTCCCTCCAGCTTTTTCAAAACCACGGCGAGGACCAGGTCGACCTCGCGGACTTTGAAACGCGCCCCAAGATCGATGCGAGCCGTCGCGGCCACCTCGATCCGGAAGTTTCCGGTGTAACGTACGTCAGCTTCCATTACGCACTCTCCTTCAACATTCAAGTCCTTGTGCCGCGGGTTGGTGATGATGGGAGCTGATTCGCCAGTGTCGATGCCGCGGATAGCAATGTTAGTGAGAAACGACGGGCGCTTGACGCGAGCTATCTTTTTGGTGAGCTTCTCTCGAATGAAGTGCTCTATGTCCGTTGTTTTGTAAATGCCGAGAAACACTCTGCCAATCATGGCATTGAGCCACCTCGTCGACAGGTGCTCCTCAGATGAGTGCAGCTTCTGCACTAGCGATATTATGTTTTTGACCTCGAACTGCTTGGGCTTAGGCGCCTTCCGTTCAGTGCCAAAGGTCTGCTCCTGATTGCGGAGCAGGGCAAAATAGAAGTCCTCTTTGGCTGAGCAGTTTTCGGAAAAGAGGTAGAAGGGTTTCGAAAGTTGGCTATCTGGGCCAACCTCCGGCCCATCCGGCCTCCTCGACAGACACAGCGCATTCCTCTTGATATACAGCTCGCCCTCCGGTGTCACGTCTCCCCCAGAATATATGCTAATGTCGTGGTGCGCGAGCGATACCACGTGTCGGACCTCGATCTGCTCGTCATCGTCAAAGAGCATCAAGTGCCCATGCCTGCAGCAGCGTGTTAGTCTATAGAAGGCGGCGTGTGCGACAAGGTGCGCCTACCTGAGAACAACGTAGAAGACATTGCCGGCGTTTTTGGGACGCTGGCTCAGCCCGTTCCTGTTATCCAAAGGCCCCGGAGTCGGCTTGCGCTCGAAAATGCTCCGATACATAGTCTGGTAGACGCTTTGGCTCGGCGCTGCGACTGTGGCCGACCCGGTTGGCGTGGCTCGTTCGATAGGCTTCGCGTTGATCCCCATGGGCGTGTATTCACGGCAGACGGCGAAGTAGCCCGCTGCTACGTCATTCTCTTGAGCTGTGGAGCGCTTCGTCGCCGTGTCGTCCTTATCTCCGGCTTTCGCGGCCTCGAGAGCTGTGAGGTCGTCGCCAGGCTGGACGATGGAGCCCAGGTCGCTGGCATCGTCGTCTACACTCGTGTCGGCATCTTGTCGATAAGGAAGGGTGAAGTGGGCGTGGGCGAGGACGACGACGATAGCTAAGGGTATGAAGGTCAAACCTCCGAGGAGGTAGGCGAACAGGAACCCGGTCCAACCTCCCATGGCTTCTTCTTCTTCTTCTTCTTCTTCTCCTCTCTGCCCTGAAGTTCCTCTCTTTGCGCGGCGGCACTATGCACAGTGCTGCTAGAGGACGGACAAGAGAATACGGTGGGGTTTAGGCGGGAGCATCGGCGCTTAGATAGTATCGTGAAAGACTTGGAACTTGGAGGTTGTATCGGTCGACGGTCGGGGGCTGAACGAGTTGGCGTTCCGTTGTGTTCGGTGGCAGGGAACGTCTTGTTTCAGGAACAAAGCAAACGGGTGCGGCAGCCCTGCGGTTTTCCAGATTGTGGCCCACGTTCTGCAGTTCTTGGCCGATGGACGCTGGATCGAAGATGGATCTGGTAAAGTCACTTTTGGAGCTTGCGGCGTCCAATGGGTTGCGCGAACAACGTCATGTGACGGGAGGGAGCGATGCCTTATGACAGCTGTCCGCAGCGGGCAAATAGGGGATGAGGCGGTACGGTAGTTCGCGGTTGTGGGGGGGGGGGGGGGGGGGGGGGGGGGGGGGGGCAATCCCCCAAGCTTTTGGAGTGACGCCCTACGGAACTCTACCTACAACGCCGTATTACTGCGACGTATTACACTGAAAGGTACGGGCTGCAGGTAGATAGATACGCCGCTCGCAGCTTCTTAGGCCCCTCGCCCCTACCTGGTGTGGAGATCAATGCCAGTGAAAGCGGTTGTAGCGCCCCGAGACGCCTGTGTAAGTACCGAATGACCCGCGTGGATCAATCCGATGCTCCGAGCCAGCACCTGATGTCGGTCGGTTCGGCGGCAACATCCCTGTTTACCCCGCGAGAGAAAAGCTGGCTATGGAACCCCTGGCGAGAAGAAGGTGAGGTCACTGGGCAGCAAAACTTGCCTCCAGTCCTCAGTAAACTTGTAGCATAGGTAGGTACTTGATTATCGTCCATACAACAACACAGCTGAGTCCAGCAGCTGAGTTGCAGTAGTCTAACTTCCTCTAACTCACGCCACCTTTGCACAGACAGCTGTCCCAAACAGTACACTAATACCTAAGTTGTTCATCCCTAACTCCATATTAGTTGCTAGGTCTTTGTTCGTCCGAGGCCGATACGGATCACAAGAACCGTTTTCCGTTGCAGCCGCAATGACTTTACAAAGACCCCAAACAAAGCAGCCAAATCCCGGTCGGGTATCATAATCAAAAACGAAACGCCTCCATTCATCACCATTCCAACGCTGCCCTCCCTGCTTTCAAAACCAACTCCCGAATAACCGGGTCCAATGCACTCTTCTCCGTCCTCAGGCTTGCCCTCTGTTTAACGCGCGTGTAAAAGACTGGGCAGTCTTTGCTGTCGCAGGGCACCTCGTCTGCCGCCGGAAGCCCCGCGCAGTTTCGGCATATCTTGACAACGTCCATGTACTTTCTCTCCTCCTGGTTCAGCCGCGTTTGAAGCTTGAATAAAGACGAGGGCGCATCTTCCTGGCACTTGGCGCACAGCACGCCCTCCTCTTGCATTTTGCCGTTGCACGAGATGCAAGATGCCGATTTGAGATACGATTCCAATGTCTTCTTGGCCAGCCCGCCTCCCAGCGTCTGGTCAACGCGACGGATGCGTTGCACCTTGGGCATCTCGTCGTACCATTGGCGCACGTTGGCGCCTACCAGGTTGAAGATTCTCTCCAAGGGAGGGATCAGGTTCTTTGAAATGTAGTACTCGGCATCCAATTGGGAATGTGAGTCATTGAGCAGATCTTCCGGGGCGACGCATCGGTCGATGAGCCGCGCCCCCGGAGCTCCTGTAATGACCACGTACGGCACCCGCTCTCCGTACTGTGGTTCTGCGCGCGCGTCCTCGAGCATCCTTTTTGTGCTGATCAAGGCTCCAGGCGGCGGCGGACCCTTCTCGCTGTATGTCCCGAGCTTGACCTCCCTGGCGTAACAGAAATCTTGCACCGAGACAGACCCGCGCATGATCTTCTCGCATTGCTTCTGGAAGTAAGACTTGACTTCGCTGAGGTTTGCAGTCTCGAAGAGGATTTTGAGAGCCTTCTCCTCGATCTTTTGTTCTGCAGGAGTTCCGTCGCGCCTCACAGTCTCAATGCCTTTGGCATCAAAGTCTGGCTTGACCTGGTCTTTGCTCTCGTACTTGTACCCGACGTAGCGCTTCTTCGCGAGCAGGACGCAGGGGTGGTATACTTTCTCAAACTTGAGTTTGATAGGCCTGGGGTTCATGTCCGTGATTGCTTGGGCGATCTCGTTACCAATATCGAAGGCTTGGTCCTTGGTCCGACCTTCGAGGTAGACGAACAGACTGTCCGTGTCGCCGTAGACGACCTCAGCACCCCATCGCTCTTGTGAGTGGATGAATGCGATGGCCCTCTCCAGTGTTTCTCGTCCTGTTTGGACGATGCTGTCAGCTATCTCGGAGCAAGGCATCCGACCCGAGAAAGATGCCGACGTGTAGCCGTAGGTAACGTTAGCAAGAAGCTTCAGCGCGAGCTGCCGGTTGTTAAGCAGCTGCTGCAGTGTCTTGTCGTCTTTGTCTTGCTTCATTCCACTCTTGACCATTACTCGAGTTTCCAAGATCTCGCCGAGCATCTTCGCCAGAAGTGATTTGCGGATCTCGGGTCTCGCGTACATCATGCCGTTAGGGGCGATGTTGATGTGATCTTTCAAGAGCTCCAGCAATCGCTTGTGTCTCTGATACTCGGTAAAGCCCATTTTGTTCATCCCTCTCCAGTTGACAATACGACCGAGAAACGTCGAGTAGCAGAGGTTATAGGCAATCATGACGCTGGGATACAGACTCTGAAAATCAAGCACCAGTAACGGGCTGTTGTAAAATGCACTCTGTGGTTCCATGACGAGAGGCAAACATTCAAGGGCGTTTTGGCCACCGACTTGCTTTCTGCTCGGGGAAATGAGCATGAAGTTTTCGGGCTTGGCGATCCTGAACATGATGGATTCAACCTTGAACTGGGAGCCGCGCGAGAAGACGGAGAAAAAGTCCACACCCAAGAGCCTCGCTTGCTCGCTGGTTCTGGGGATCAACTCGTTTGATTCCAGAATTTGGATGTCGATTCTCGTCCTTGCGAGATAGTAACGCAGCAGCTTATCGAGATCTCGTTGCCTGCTGCTCTTGTACCATTCCGTGAGGGTCTTCCATGAGTAGTGAGGCACACGGCGGTGCAGAACATGCCAGACCACGTTTTCTATGGTATACTGAAGAAGATTCAGCTCGCCTCGCATCGCTCGCCAAATGTTGATCATGTGTCTCCCGGTGACGCGGATGGTAGACGTAGTGTTGAAACCCCAACGGTCGTTTTCTTTCCCGATGCGACCATGTGAGTTGCTCTTCATACGAGAAAACTCGTCACAAAGGTCAAAGTCGTACTTCAAGCGAGCCCTCTCGATGAGATAACCCCAAGAGCTGCCGTGAACCTCATATCCCGTCAGGATATCGGGATCGTGGGTCCGGACTATCTCTACCATGCGTACCATAAGGTCAAGCTCAGATGATTCTTCCAACACCTCTGCTGATATGTACCGCCTCATTCGCTGGGCAAGAGCGCCGTCTGGGGAAAGGACCACAACACCAGCGATGATCCCGCCGTTTGTGTCTTGGCTATTACTGGCCGTGCCATCTGCTTTGATTGACCAGAATATGCACTGCACTTCATCCTCTTCCGGGTTCGGGACGAATTTGCCTCTCGTATTGACGTGGACCTCCAAGGCCATGGTGCTCATGTACTGCGCCTCGTGCTTTACGCTCGTCGACTTCTTCTTCGGAGAGTACTTGAAAGCATGCTTGTTCTTTGGTGTCGCGCCTTCAATCTGAGATAGTTGACGCCTTGAAGATTGAGGACTGTTGGCAGGCTTTCCAGATGAACCGTTCAGGCCCGTTTGAGCATGCTGTCTGTTGTCCCACCACTCTTCGACGTCTTTGTAAGTCGGCGGTGGTTGCGCAATCTCCCAGCTTCGATAGGAACAAGCCCTCCCTTGACTTTCATAAATCATATCTGCTTTGGCCTTAGCAACCAACGGGTCTGGTCTCATCCCCATGCTCTCTGCAGATGTTCCCGTTGGGTCGAAGTCCGCAAGATAAGGCAAGGTGTTACTCTCAAGTCGAAACTCTCGACCAGCGTATTCTCTAGGGCGAGAGGGGACGTCTTTCTCCTCGCTGTAGTAGGCATCCTGGTAGATGACATCTGGAATCTGGAATTCCCTCATTGTCGACATGATTTTCTTCGAGGTTGGGGGTAATGATCCGATCAAAAAGTGCTGCTTGCTCGTAAACTCCCCAAGAGCGGTCTGCACTCGATGCAGCTGTGTCTCTGTGCTAGCCGAGTCTGTGACCGAAGCTGCGATGCGGACCTTCTTTGGAGCGCTTTTGGCCTCAATCTTCCCAGCCACGAGGTCTGTTGTAAGATTGAAAGAAACATGTTTTTGGGAGTCCTTGGTGATTGGTCGAGATTCCCCGGGCTGGCTCTTTTGGCTCAGACGAAGTTTGGTCCCTGGATCCTCCTGGCTTTTGACTACCGGAAAGTCCAGTGTCTGGTTGGTCATTGGCTTCGTAGTCGTGCGTTGCGAAGAACGTGGGCTATTCTGCGATCCGGAGGCTAACATCCTAACTTGCTTCGCGGATAGATCCTCTGCTGCCTTGGGAGCTTGCTTGGACAGACCGTGAACCTCGAATGAGGTGGGTGTCAGTTGCTCCTTGGGGTCAATCTTGATACGCTTGGCGACGGGCGCTGCTGGTGGAGGCGACACAGAACGCTTGGCAAGAAGCTTCGGCTTCCCTTTTGAGCGGCATCCATCTCGCAACTTGGAGACGAGGCCTTCCTCGTCAGCAGCGTCGAGAAGCTCCTGCAGGATTGGAACCGCGGGCGGTAGGCCACTTTTGAGTCTGCTTGAGCAAACGCCCTCATAAGGGGGAAACACAAGGTCCGATAGACCATTGACTGTTCTTTTCCGAGAGACATTATCATCTCCGTCTTTGCTCTTCAGGGTTTGCTTGGCAGTTTGTCGGCTTGGGTGCTTCTGTCCAGGTTTGGCTGCTGGGTCGATTCGATCAGACGTCTTCGAAGTTTCTTCGCCCATCTGGGCGAGAGCCTCCTCGTCCGAGTCTGCCGGAAAATGGTCCAAATTATCAGAGGATAGATCAAGGACTGCCTGCTCGTCGACCTCGATACTCCTCGCTGGGTTCTGATTCGTCGTTACATGATTCGAAGGTAAGCCTAGAGCGGGCAGTAGGTTGGCAGGATACAGATCTTCTACAGACTCGAGGGCTGTCTTGACAGTCGGTTCAAGGGGGGCTTTCTCAATGAACCCTTCGAAGCTTAGCTCGGTGGGATCTTCCGGATCTTTCTCGGCCTCGATCAGCTTAGCAACTTCCTCTTTGTATTCCTCCTCATGAATCCATCCTTGCGGCTGCGAGTCCCGTGCATTTGCAGACATCGACACGAGCACTTCTGCTGGAAAAGGGCTGCTTCCGGGTGCTGCGTTCGGCATTTTCATTTTGCGCCGACGCGTCTCGTCCTTCCACAACCCTGCCATGCTGTAAACCAGCTTCTTATCAGCAGGGAGCGGCTCGAGCCGCTCAACAAAGTCATGATGAAGCCTGCGTTCTTTCACCATCTGACGGTTGATAATGTTTTGGACGCAAATGTCGACTTCAACCGAGCAGTGACTGACTCTGGGCAAGCTCAAGTCATCAAGCACGCGACCGCGAGGAATCGATCGATCATGCCACAGATGCTGGGAGTTCCCTTCTACCTCGTAAGATGGAATCGGTCCTCTGAAATAGACATTAGATGCGTCTAGGTAGCCGCACCCGTACAAGTTGTAATCCGTCATGAACTGCAACAGGTATTGAAGGTGGGCCTCATAGGGCTGGAACTTCTTCTTGAGGATGACACCTTGTTGAAGCAAATCGGCCAACCTCGTCATGACCATCGGGTTGAACATGTAGATCTTCAAGAAGAACCTATAGCCAACATGGAAGCCGTAGAAGGGAACGCCCTTGACGAGGGTGATGCGCGCAACAAACTTGGCATTCTCTCCGAACTGATCGCGCCGGTAGCTGACGGCCAAGGCATGATCGATCGACACATGGAGGCGATATATGTACGCGCCCACTATGTTGAGTCAGCTTGAACCCATCAATGGAGTCACATCGCATACCATCCTCAGGCTCCAGGCTACCCTGATACTCCACGTAAAGGTAAGGGAATGCCCCATGAATATGGGCACAAACTTTCTGCCCAGTTTCTGTAGAGCCGAAAATTCGTACGACTGGAACTTTTGGGCCTTTCTTGGCTTGCGCAGGACCAACATCATTGCGAAGTTGAGGATCGTAGTGGGTCGGAGTTGCCTGGTAGTGATCTATGCAGTTTAACCTCACCCGGAACAGGTCCATTTTGGCCGAGGGGAAGACTCATGGAGGATGAGAGCGAAGAGAAAGGCGCACTACCATGGTCAAAGGAGATGTCAGATGTTCCGACAAAGAGCTATCGCGTTTGACCACTTGGAAAGCGTGAGAGGGAACGCGACCTTGTCGTGTTTTCGGAGGACCGTCGCGCGTGCTGACGCCCAGGATTCGCGCGATCACGTGTAAGGTCACGTGGAGATTAGATGGCTCTGGTGGAGACAGGTCCAGCCGCTAGGTACCTAGCGTAGGTACCTTCGGTCACCATGTGAACCACGCCCCCAGTTTTTTCCCAACGCGATTTCATCCATCGCAATCGAACGGCTTTGACCGAGTCCACGAATCCGACGATATTTGCAGAAGTTACAGCTTGCCTTTTCACAGCTCCCCGCTTATAACTCGACGACCGATCAATTTACAGTCAAGATGCCTCCTCCGCCGCCCCGGAAACCGGATCCGAAGGCGTCGGGCGCCGCATCTAAAGAGGAGAACATTTACATCCCCTCCTTCATCAGTAAACGTCCGTTTTATGCCGGCGAAGAAGGCGACCAAACCGATTATCTCGAACATCAACGTCTCCAGAAGAAAAACGACCAGTCGCAATGGTACGACCGCGGGAGGAAGGCCGGCCCGGCCGCGACGAAGTATCGCAAAGGCGCCTGCGAGAACTGTGGCGCCATGACGCACAAGGCGAAAGACTGCCTGAGCCGCCCGAGAGCGAAGGGAGCGAAGTGGACTGGCAAAGACATTCAGGCGGACGAGGTCATTCAAGACGTGAAGCTCGGCTGGGACGCAAAGCGTGACCGATGGAACGGATACGACCCGAAGGAGTATCGCAACGTTGTCGAAGAGTTCAACCAGATGGAGAACCTAAGGAAGAAGGCGTTGTCGAAGGGCGAAACGGAAGAAGAGCAGGACGAAGGTGATAAATACGCTGAGGAGAACGACATGAGCAAGCACCAGAGCACAGCCACGCGACAGCTCAGAATACGAGAGGACACAGCCAAGTATCTGCTGAATCTGGACCTGGATTCTGCCAAGTACGACCCAAAGACTCGATCACTCGTGGACGGCGGTGCTACTGCGGACAAGGCAGCGAATCTGTTTGCAGAAGAGGGATTCATGCGGGGCTCGGGCGATGCGGGAGAGTTTGAAAAGGCACAGAAGTATGCCTGGGAAGCTCAAGAGAAGAGCGGCGATACAACGAAGCATCTCCAGGCAAACCCTACGGCTGGAGAATTTTACCGCAAGAAAGAGAAGGAGGAGGCGGAGCAGAAGCGCGCCGAGAGAGAGAAGAAGCTCAAGGAGCTGTACGGCGACACCTCGCAGTACACCATGCCGGAGGAGATGAAGAATCTCGTCACCGAGTCTGAGCAGTACGTCGAGTACGACGAGAGCGGTCTCATCAAGGGCGCGCCCAAGATCATTGCGAAGTCCAAGTATCCCGAGGACGTCTACATCCACAACCATACCTCGGTCTGGGGCAGTTGGTGGTCGAACTTTCAATGGGGTTACGCTTGCTGTCATTCCCTGGTCAAGAACAGCTACTGCACGGGTGAGGAGGGCAAGTTGGCCTTGGAGGCTTCTGAACGGCAGCGAACTGGTGCTGCGCTGGCCGAGAATGTCGAGCAAGAGACCGCAAAGGAGGAAAAGGAAGAAGTGCTACCTGAGAAGGTCGCAAAGAAACGGACGGTGGAGGAGATGATGGGAGGGGTATCCGAGGCGGAAATGGAAGAGTACAGGAGAAAACGGACAGCGGCCAACGACCCGATGGCCAAGTTTCTGGGGAAGGATGAATTGGTCTAGACTATCGAGAGAGGCATTGCATAGGACAAAAAGTGATACCCATTTTCCCTTCGTAATTCGCGTGCAGAGAGGTATGAAGAGCATTGACTTTTGTGAAATTCATTCCTGGTATCCGTAATTGATGCAATCATTCCATTTTTCCTCTGGCGAACGCCCGTGACTATGAACACCCCAAATCCCGTGGTTGGTTTTTGTTTTCCAGCCAGTCCCAGAGTTGTTAAGACCAATCCTTAGTAAGCATGGCGTTGCATTTACTCCTCATCCTCCTCGTCGTCACCACCATCGGCCTTCTCAGCGGCCTTGGCCTTCTTTCTGCGGACACGGCCGGGGCGGCCACCGCCGAAGGGCGAGGTGAGGGCGAAGTCAATGTGCTTCTGGGAGTCGAGACGGACGATGAAAGAAGGAACGTTGACGATCTGCTTGCCGACGCGGATGTGGCGCTGGCGGATGAGGACACGGGCGTGGTGGATGGACTTGGCGAGGCCGAGCTTGTAGACGCAAGTCTGGAGGCGACGCTCAAGGAAATCCTCGACCTTCAGGGCCAGGACGTAATCGAGCTTCATGCGGGACTCATCGAGGACACCGACGCGCACGAGACGGCGAATCAAGGCGTTACCCTCGAAGAGGCGCTTGGGGTCCTTCTCGTCAAGGGTCAAGAGCTGACTGCGGCGGGAGTTAGCAAAACTCTACCCCTCCGCGAGATGTGCGCGCGACGGGCGCACGCGACGAAGAATATCACATACCGGGCAGCACGACGGATCTTGGAGAGGGTAAGCTGGACACGCCAGACCTCACGCTTGTTGCGGAGACCGTACTCGCCAACGAGCTTAAGCTCAGAGTCCCTGTTGTATCGGAGTCAGTTTTCGAATTCACGACATAAACAGAGCAAGCTCATGTTCAGTGGCCGGAGAATACTGACAGACGGGCGGCCTCGAAGGGGCGACGGGGGACCTTGGAGGTCTTGGAGTAGGTGAGACTGTCGCGACAATCGTTAGCATGACCGAATTGCAATACTGGCGCACGCGCGCAATTGCTGTTGCTGGACTTACGGAGCCATCTTGCCGTCCCGTGATTATCCCTTGGTGGTTGACTGGAAATGTTCGACGGTCAAAAAGTTCAACTCCGAAATGTCCAAGTCAGAAAATTGATCTGGTGGGTGGAGAGGGCTGAGGGTGGGGCTTCCTAATCGGGAAAGTGCGGGCTCGGTTGCGGTGGTTCCTGCCCTAGGGGAAGTTTTTCGGTGGCGGGCCAACTTCCCTCCGTGTGGTAGCGCACAAACCTGGGCCTGTTCGATTGTAGCTTTGGGAATTTTTCAATTGGGAAATCTTGTGAACTCCAGATCTCGACATCACCACCTAACGACACCGACCTTAACGACATCACACCGGCAAAATGGGTCACCCCGCAGGTCTCCGCGCGGGAACGCGCGTAAGTCTTTCGACGCCGCTCCGATTTATCTCGACGTCCCGGTCAGATCGCTGACGAAATTCTGCTTGCAGTATGCGTTCTCCAGAAACTTCCGTGAGAAGGGTATGATCAAGCTCTCCACGTACCTCCGCGAGTACCGTGTCGGTGATATCGTCGACATCAAGGCCAACGGTGCCGTTCAGAAGGGGTAAGCCACGACCTGCGAGCACCACAAATGAGATACCATTGCGACCGATGCCACATTTGGCGCGAGCGAACCTCGAAGTTTGGAATATGTTGGATGCAGCAACAGGTGCTGACGGACGGACTACAGTATGCCTCACAAGGTTTACCACGGCAAGACCGGTGTCATCTACAACGTCACCAAGTCTGCCGTCGGTGTCATCATCTACAAGAAGGTCAAGCACCGCTACATCGAGAAGCGCATCAACCTCCGCATCGAGCACGTCCAGCCCTCCCGCTCGAGAGACGACTTCCTTCGCCGCGTCAAGGAGAACGCTGCCCTGAAGAAGAAGGCCCAGGCCGAGGGCAAGCCCATCCAGCTCAAGCGTCTCCCCGCCCTCCCCCGCGAGGCCCGCACCGTCGACTTCAAGGAGAACAAGCCCGAGACCGTTACCCCTCTTCCTTACGAGACGACGATTTAGAGTGTCTTTTTGGGGAGGTTTGGCAGTTCTTCTTTTGCATGGGGTGTTATTACGTGAGGAACGGAAAGAAATTCTAGCATGGAAAGGCATCACGTTTTCGGCAACGTCCATAGGGAATGGAAAAAAGAAACCAATGGCACTTCATCGTCTTCTTGTTCGCCGAAACGCTGCCTGTGAGTCCTGCGGGCTCCTGTGCGACCTCGCCGCCACGCCTTGGGGTTGCCACTCCAGGCCGGGAGACATGGCGCAGGTGTTGGTGTCAAGGTGTTATTGCGGAAAACACTGTCATTTCAGTGCACTTCTGTTAGGTGGGCAGGCAAAATAGACGGGTCTGCTGCTCGTCGGGCCTTCATGATACCCTCGTCAATTGAAGAACATGACCTTATGATCTGTGCCATGTCCATCTTTCTCAGGTTCAATCTCACTGTCCTCACTCCATAACCAGGTGCGATGATCCATCGAGTTTCCGATTGTCATGTGTGCCTCCTAGAGAAACGCCGGTGGTTAAGACAACCAAGTCCGGGCGCTATTTTATGTGGTCAAGCCAACAGCGCAACTCGGGCAATTCTCGAAGCTCGGTCGTGATGCGAGGGGCTTCAACCAGCATGAACTGAGACTGAAACTCAGATAGCAGAACATATTTGACAACTCAAGTCTGACACACGCAATGCGTGCTGGCAACTATCGCTCAGGAGCAAGTTCCCCTATTTGGCCTTTTTTTCTTTTTTCCTTTTCCCTCTCTTAATCTTGCCTTTTGTCATCGCTTCGCATTATCATGTTGAACATGGTTGCTTTCGCAAGTACTTCGCTCCCGTCTGACATAAGTCCCCCACTGCATTGCGACCAAATGCCTCTGTAGGCATGTGCCTCACACCTGTTTGCTACCTAGTGCCGCAGGGGCCCCTTGGGGCCAAATTTGGCCGTGTTACCCCACCATGATCGTCATCAGATTAGGTCTCATTAGAGCTTACCTAGGTGCCCGACACTCGTTGAAGTTGGCTTCAGTTGAGAAAAAGTGACGGAGGAGGCCGAAGGTTATTGGGAATAATTCTCATTTTTATGAGCAAAACATACGAACAAGGGGCCATTGGCAAAGCATGGTTTTTCACACACGAGCCCGACCCCCGTTGGTACAGTGGACAGTGGGGGAGTGACAGCCCGTGACGGGACACAGACACACCCGCCGGATTAGCGTTGTTCCAGCTTCGAATGCCCAACGGTCGAACGCTAGGTACCTAAGCCTGGAACCGAGCCGAATCGCAGTCCACGGCGTCGGTCTTGGCGCATCTCCGGAGCTTGCGCATGTTGCAGAACCCAGCCACACTCAAGCTCCTCCAAACACTCTGGAGCTTTGTCAACGCTGACGACTCTCCCGCCTCTCTACCTTGGCACGGAAATCGGTCACGATTTCTTTTGCGATAACCATTGTTCGCTTCAGACGCCTGTTGGCTGTTCTATTGCGACATTCGAAAAGCGCTACCCGCACGTGGAGCTCTCTCCCCTTTAACCGCCAGGAGACGTCATATCCTCGAACCATTCGATCTCGACAACTTCGCCGACCACCTCTAACGTTTCCCGCCCTCGCGCGCGTAGAAAACCGACAAGATGTCTGCCGTTCCGGACACCAGACATACCAAGTAAATATCTCCACTCCTTCTACGGGCCAATGCCTCGTCCTGTCTCAACATGTCAGCGCACTGACACTCCTCCAGGACCGACCAAGAGTTGGCGATCAACATCAAGAAGGCGACAAATCCCGATGAGACCGCGCCGAAGCGAAAGCATGTCCGAAGTTGCATCGTATATACCTGGGACCACCGGTCCTCACAGGCCTTTTGGGCCGGGATCAAGGTGTAAGTGAGGAATGTCAGGAGTGGAGGGTTCTGTCGCTAACGGAGCCGCCTTCCAGCCAGCCCATTCTTGCCGATGAGGTACAGACGTACAAGGCCTTGATCACGGTGCACAAGGTTCTCCAGGAAGGCCACCCGAACACTCTGAGAGAGGCCATGGCGCAGAAGGGCTGGATCGACAGCTTGCACCGCGGCATGAGCGGAGAGGGCGTGCGAGGTTACGGCAAGCTGATCCGGGAATACGTCTACTACCTCCTGGCGAAGTTATCCTTCCACCAGCAACACCCCGAGTTCAACGGAACCTTCGAATACGAAGAATACCTTAGCTTGAAGGCTATCAACGATCCGAACGAGGGTTACGAGACCATCACCGACCTCATGACTCTGCAGGACAAGATCGAGCACTTCCAGAAGATGATCTTCTCCCATTTCCGTCAAGTTGGAAACAACGAATGCCGAATTTCCTCCCTCGTTCCCCTGGTGCAGGAAAGCTACGGTATCTACAAGTTCATTACGAGCATGCTGCGTGCCATGCATTCTAGTAAGCCCTCGAGTGTGCCGACAGATGATGAGCCCCGCTAATGTCCGTAGCGACCGGCGATGCCGACGTCCTCCAGCCCCTGCGAGAGAGATACGATGCGCAACACTACCGCCTCGTCCAGTTTTACTACGAGTGCTCTAACTTGCGCTATTTGACCAGTTTAATCACGGTCCCCAAGCTGCCGCAAGATCCACCAAACCTACTGGCTGAGGATGATGAGGCCCCCGCACTGCCTGCGCGCCCAAAGCAGGAGATCGAAAGACGCCCGACACCACCTCCTGAGCCCAAGTCGCAAGAGCCTGACGATATCTCTGAATTTTGGAAGAGCGAGTTGGAGCGCCAGAACCGCGAGTACGAGGAGCAGCAGAGAGTACTTGAAGAGCAAGCGCGTCAACAGGCGATGATGCAGCAGCAGGCTCAAGAGCAGGCTCAGAGAGACTTTGAGGAGCAACAGCGCAGGCTGGCGGAGCAGCAGCGTCGCGAGCAGGAAGCCTTGATGCAGCAGCAGATGCAATACCAGACCCAAGGCCGTCTCGCCGAGTTAGAGCAGGAGAATTTCAACGCCAGAGCTCAGTATGAGCGGGACCAGTTGATGCTCCAACAGTACGATCAAAGAGTGAAGGCTTTGGAGGGAGAGCTGTCCCAGATCCAGGGTCACTACGGCCAGCAGCTTGGAAGCAAGGACGACCAGATCCGAGCTCTCCAGGAACAGGTCAACACCTGGCGTACAAAGTACGAGGCTCTTGCAAAGCTCTACTCTCAGCTCAGGCATGAGCATCTGGATCTACTCCAGAAGTTCAAGTCGGTTCAACTGAAGGCTGCCTCAGCGCAGGAAGCCATTGAACGCCGCGAGAAGCTTGAGCGTGAGATCAAGACGAAAAACCTTGAGCTTGCCGACATGATCAGAGAAAGGGACCGCGCGCTGCACGACAAGGACCGCCTCTCAGGAGCGAACAGGGATGAAGTTGAGAAGCTGAAGCGCGAGCTCCGCATGGCCCAAGACCGCGCGGATAACATCGAGAGAAGCAAGGGCAATGAGCTGTCGACGATGCTGTCCAAGTACAACCGTGAGATGGCTGACCTCGAGGAGGCCCTGCGTCTCAAGTCGCGAGCTCTGGAGGACCTTCAATCCAAGCTCAGGGACGGCAACACCGATCTCGAGCAACTTCTCCGCGACAAGGAGGAGGAGCTTGAGGTTTACAAGGCTGGCATGGACCAGACGCTCATTGAGCTCAACGAGCTCAAGCTCAACCAGGGCGATACTGACACGGCGCTTGACGGACAGATTGACGCTCTGATCATGGCCAACCTGGACAAGATTAACGACATAATTGATTCGGTGCTGCAGTCCGGCGTGCAGAGAGTGGATGACGCGCTCTACGAGTTGGACTCTACGATGCAAGCCGGTAACCAGAACGCCTCGCCGTCGTATGTCCTGTCACAGATCGAGAAGGCTTCCTCGAGTGCCATGGAGTTCGCTACTGCGTTCAACAACTTCATTGCCGATGGGCCCAATGCCACCCACGCCGAGCTCATCAAGGCCATCAACATCTTTTCCGGCGCGGTTGCAGATGTGTGCAGCAACGCGAAGGGTATCACCCGCCTGGCAACCGACGAGAAGAAGAGTGACTCCTTGATGAACGGCACTCGGCAATCCGCCCTGTCCACTGTCAAGTTCTTCCGTGGCCTTCAAAGCTTCCGCCTGGAGGGCATGGATCCTATTCAGAAGACCGACGTCGTCATCAACAGCAACAACGAGGTGCAAATGAACCTCCAGAAGCTCAACAAGCTCGTCGAGACGTTCGCGCCGAACTCCGGCAAGCTCTCCGGCAAGGGCGATCTTGGTGACATTGTCGACCAGGAGCTCAGCAAGGCCGCCGACGCCATCGCCGCTGCGGCTGCGCGGTTGGCCAAGCTCAAGAACAAGCCTCGCGATGGCTACTCGACTTACGAGCTCAAGGTGCACGACACGATCTTGGATGCAGCCATGGCCATCACGAACGCCATCGCGCAGCTGATCAAGGCCGCCACGGTCACACAGCAGGAGATTGTGCAGGCCGGTCGTGGTTCCGCGTCACGAACGGCTTTCTACAAGAAGAACAACCGCTGGACCGAGGGTCTCATTTCGGCGGCCAAGGCGGTCGCGACGTCGACGAACACGCTCATCGAGACGGCAGACGGCGTGTTGTCCAACCGCAACAGCCCCGAGCAGCTCATCGTGGCCTCCAACGACGTCGCCGCGTCTACGGCCCAGCTCGTCGCTGCCAGCAGAGTCAAGGCGGGCTTCATGTCCAAGAGCCAGGAGAACCTCGAGCAGGCCAGCAAGGCCGTCGGCGCCGCCTGCAGGGCGCTGGTGCGACAGGTGCAGAACATCATCAAGGACCGCAACGAGGAGGACGAGGCGGTCGACTACTCCAAGCTCGGAGCCCACGAGTTCAAGGTTCGGGAGATGGAGCAGCAGGTACGTGATTGCAACGAGCCGCCAGCTCATTGGCGGCAACTGGCCGAGGAGATGAACCCCATACTGACGCGTGTCGTGCCACACTTAGGTCGAGATCCTGCAGCTCGAGAACGCCCTCTCGGCCGCGAGACACAGGCTAGGAGAGATGCGCAAGATCTCATACCAGGAGGAGTAAAACCGGTGCCGGCGGCGAGCGTGTGTATAGCGATATCGGGCGCGGAGACAACATGCACCGGAAACACGGGGGACCGGCGACCTGGCCGATTCTCCTTCTTTCCCAAGGCATTCTCTTGCGGGGACATTTGCGGATTTGCGCGGGGGTGGGTTCTTTGTGCGTCCATTGGTAGTTGTTCACCTGCAAATCTTTTTTCTTTTTTTTTTTTCCAAGTTGTTTCCTGCAATAAGCCATGGCTTTTGGCCGGAAGGACAAATTTCCACTCGGAAACGTAGCTTTTATTGACATTCTAATCTCGTTGCCCGCTCTCTGCCCGTATCGCGTATGCCCACAGCAAGATGTCCTTTCTTCATGCCGCTTCCGTAGCCGCAGGTCAACGATTGGTGTTCGGCGGTTTTCCAGAGCAGTTTGTGTCCGCATGTCCCGAAACCGCTTTCGCCCACGGGTAGGGAAACCAATGACAAGCTCCCTCGTGAGCGGCGCCTCATACGGATGTCCTCGGAATAGGCCTGCCCTTCGACGTGCCGAGACCTCCACTACGAGAACAGCGCTCATGGGTTTGAGGGTAGTCATTCTTGTGCATGATCAATCTAGCGTTATCCATCCTGGAGATCATCTGGAAGATACCGCCGCGGATCTCCCTCGGTTCCCTTGACCCGTGGCTCGAACAGGCCCGGTGTAACGGGGAGGCGTCGGTTCTAGCAGGGTCTTTATATCCGTGATACAGGCATGTCTTCGGCACCGCTTGTGGCCACTCTTCTTTGCCGTGGGCCATAGATCGGATGTCTCTACAGCGGTTCATCCCCAACGGAGATACAACTCCTCCCACAGTGGAAGGTTGCTCCCCCTCCCCGGGGAACTTCGGGTGCGGCGGCAGTGGCTCTGTTCCGCCTCCCCGCTCAACGGCAGGCGCAACCGCGCTTGAGTTACGAGCTTTATCGGTAGCCAACGCTTTTCGCTGGTTCTCGCCGGGCGTGGTATCGGGGAAACACAGGAGAGAGACATGCTCTCTTGGACAGCTGACTTGGGTTTGAAACAGCCGCGCATGTCTTTTGCGGGAAAGCAGACTATTCCACCCAGCCAAAACCTCCCCGTGGCAACTCTCAACTGTTGCTTTTCTTTGATAAACCATCCGGGCCTCAGTGTCATTCTACTCACTTTGTGGCTGGCAGCTGTGGCGCGGTCGACGTCAGCTCCAAATACCATGGGGTTTCTCGATGGGCTGCCGCTGACTGCCTCAGGCTCCGTGCCCAGAATTACAGGGTTGAGACAGGGAAACAACCATGGGTAGTCGTTTGTTAACAGAATCTTCAGGTCCCCGAACGCCATATTCAAATAGCCAAGACGCCGGGAACCACTCTGGTCCCCGAGCCTTCCCGCAAGTATCTATGATTGCGAGGTGAAAGAACTCTCCAGATCTCAGGGTCATGATAATCAGCGTGTTCCCAGATTGCCGTCACTCTGGTCCACGTAAGAAGATCTGAGCCGGGGAGCATGCTCAGGTGATTGTAGCAAACCAGCACCTGCATAACCAGCGCGGGTACTTTTCCACAACGCCAAGAGTACCGTTGAGAAGGCTCCATCATTCTACGATGGCCACATCGCTGTCATTCCGTTGCGATCTTAGGGGGCTTCTAGTCAGTAGCGGTGGAGTGTGCAGTTGTCGAGTGATTGGTCCGGAGGGGAAATCCCATCGTCGCCAAGGAGGCGGCGGCCTTTCAGAGGATGCTGGCCCCGATGCTACGCAGGACCACTGACGGCGGCGAAGAGTGATCGACTACCAGGTTTGCGGTGAAGAAATAATACTCTCCGGCCTGACGCAAGTCTGGCTCCATCCCTCCCCTGCTCATAAGGCCAACGTTTCCGAGACGCCAAGGGTGACTGAGACGGTTGTGATGACAGGAGGGCCGTTTGCCTCTTTCTGTTGGCACGGCCTACAGACAGCTCACTCGTTTTCTCCCCTCTAAACCTGGCCTGGTTCTTCTATGGGGCTGTCGATCATCGTCTGGTGGAAAGGGGATTTGGAATTCGGTCCCGAAGTTTCAGTCCGTTGACGGGGGAAGGCCCAGGGTAGAGAGCAGGGGTGGTGCGTGTTGCGGGACGAGGAGTGGGAGATGTGACCATCAGAACCTGCAAGCAACCTGATCGGGAGCTCGTGCCAGTCAGCGCATGCGACGCAGCGGATGGTGGTGCTTTCCAGGGTCGGTTGGTGGTAGTGGCCGTTTAGCTGGTGGTGTCTGGGCCGCTCAGATTGTTGCCCGCCCGTAATAGATTCGATCTCCTCGAACAAACAGACTCATGTAGCACCATGCGTAAACAGACCACTCCAATTCCATGAGCCCCGTATAACTTTCCAATTGGCCATTTGCGCTTGTTCATCGCCCTCGACCGCCAGATATCATCTTGGCTCTCGCCTATCGAACAGGGTCATTCGTGATACAGAAGCAGATCATGATTGGCCCTTCAAAACGCGACTGACGCTCACTCGCCAGTTCACGAGCGACGCGGCTGCCTCTCAGCTCAATTGTAACATCTGCTGCCGGTACGTCGCCTGTCGACTATCAAGGCACCTCAGACCCACACCACTCGCCCTGGATCGATCACATTCAAGTGTACTAACGGTTTCCGCTGCACGGGACCGTGTGTAGGCATATCGTGTCTCATGCAGAAGAGAGGAGTGGTGCTTCGGATTAACACCCTCGCCCGATGGTTTCGATCTTTCGCTGGACAAGTATTGCAACGGCCATGATCTCCCCTGATCCTCGTATCGAGAAACTCATGAGAGATGAAGATCTTAAACCCACAAGTATTCGGAGCACGAAACCTTTAGCTCATGATGCAGCCCAAGCAGCGTGTTGTTGAGGACGTAGAATTCGTTGGTGGTCGCCGACAGATTGGGAACGCGTAGTCTTGAAAAGTTGGTGGCAAGTCCAGACCCGGCGGCCCGACAACCCTGGCCGTCCGTAGACGTCGTGAACAGTGCGTAGTGGTTCGAATTCTATTCGCTGAGATTACGCAGTTGTCGTATTCGTCCCTTGTAGCTTCCAGACGTTCTTCTCCTTATGTTTGAGGAAGCTAGTCCGCAAGGAGGGTTTCGATACGGATGGTTTAGGCCAATGCGAAAAATGACGGCAGTTCCAAGCGACGATTGCAGGTCGATTTGGGGTTCGCCCCAATCTGTTGCCTAGGTAGATGTGTGCTGCTGCTGCCTTGCCAATGTAGGAGGTAGATGAGTCAAAACAGGCCGAGTACATACCTAGCATGGACCATTTGGTCGATGGTTTTGATGTGTGTTTTCCATCTGCTTGGCCGACGTGGGCCACTAAGGGTGCCCAACATGGGCCGAAAGGATCAAAAATAAACTGCCAGGTGCCGTGTTGATCACAAGGGAGACACGTTGCCAGGGCCTGGCCTCGTTGTGGTGCCGCAGCTGCAGCGTGGTGTTGCAAGTTGGGGAAGGTGGGGACTAATAGCCACGCCGCACGGTAGTAGTCCTCGTCGATGGGAGATGCGGCGGGGGAGGAGAGCAGGCTGCTCGGCTGATGATGCCGTATCCTTTGCCGCGCTTGATGAGGAGAAAGTTTGGAGAACACGCTGGCGGCCGAGAGGAGATTGTCGCGACCCTCTCAAGGGCCAAGAGTTGACAGGTCAGGGGACCTTGCGATGCCATGCCCAGCGAGGATGTGGAGAGGCGGTAGGGGTGCCAGAGTACGTTGTACCTACCCAAGGTACTACTACGTAGTAAGTGCCCAAGGCTCTACCACCTACTACGTAGGTAGTGAAGGATCTCACCCCACTGGATGGCCAGGGTTGCGGTCAAAGGATGTTCGGATGTCTCAACTTCCGATGTTGGTGGCTTGCACAGAACGTTCGATACAGCCAACGACTCCTTGCCGTCGAGTGGGCCGCAGCTTTGCCCTTGCTGGCATCCCTGACGTGGGGAGAATTGGGGTATGCCCCTTAGCACTGGGGTGCGACGACCAGGCTTTGATCTGTTTGCTTGCAGTGCAATGGTATTGGTGGCTTTTCAACTTTCGGTCAGCTTCTCCTGCATAAATTTTGGGGGCTGTCCAGCACACCGAATGCACAAGCTGTGCCGATACGAGCGGCGTAGTCGCGTGTTGGGTCGAGTTGTTAGGCGTCGCAGAGGACATGGAGCAGCCAGCTTTGTTTCCGGAGAGTTGAGGCTTTTCTTTTGCATGTTGACACCATGGGTCTGATGGACGAGACATGGCAGTAGCGCACCGGGGAAAGAACGCACCAGGAGGCAGGTTCCCGTGGGACCCCCCCGGTTGATCCGCGAGATGGTGCGCCCAGAAGGTGCCAAGCGGGGAGGGGCATGTGGAGCCCTTGCAGGGATACTCCTGCCGCTAAGCGCACTGAGGCTGAACTAGTTCGGCTTAGTCTAGATGCTAATCTCGACTTCTCATCGACTTCACCGCGAAAACTCCATGGTTGGTTGCCAACCCGTTTGCTCGTCTTGCATGCCCAGGGACCAATGATATCCCCGCTTCTCCGCCATAGACTGGGATCTCACTTTCATGACTTGTTTGTCGACCTCACATGGCACTTAAGGCCCTGGTTCGTCATGACGCACCTTGATTGGACTGGGCCGCTCGTGAGTTGGATGAGCGGAGCATCTGTCATGTCTACCTATGTTCCCTGCTGAAATTCTCCATGTTGTTTCCCTGCACAGTGTGTCGTATCTTGGTCAAAACACAGCCCAAAAAGCATCCCCCAACACGCCTGCTAATTACAAATGATGAAGACTTGCTAGGCGATCAAAAAATCATCAGAAATTCCCACTGGCTCCGAAATCTGGAAAAAGCGCCAAGGCCCCATTCTGGTGCATCTTCAGAACATCGCTGGACCAGCAGCTGGTTCCGTCTTGTCTTTGAATTAAAGTGAGAAAATGAAATGAAAACCAGAAACAGTTTACACCTCCAAACCAAGTCAAAGGCACGAGCCCCTAGTTCATCCTTGGTTTGTCCCAATCTATACATATGCCTGCATTACACACCCGTGGAACAAAACCATCTCAACCCCTGACGTGATG
This sequence comes from Colletotrichum musae, assembly GCA_027406025.1. Taxonomy (NCBI): domain Eukaryota; kingdom Fungi; phylum Ascomycota; class Sordariomycetes; order Glomerellales; family Glomerellaceae; genus Colletotrichum; species Colletotrichum musae. The sequence continues at coordinate 1,699,938 of JANVYC010000001.1, read as the reverse complement.
TGAGATTAAGAAAAAAAAAATCAAGCAAAAGTGTTTGCAAGGTCTATTTTGGTGTCTTGACAGTACTGTCGTCGCCACGTGCATCGTCGTCGTCGGGTTGGTTCTGTCTCAACCCACTTGCTTCCGCATAGGTTTCATCGTCTTGCTCGAAAAGCCCGTCCAGAACGTAATCGTCGAGTTGCGTCATCATCGCAGGAGGAAATTCCATGTCGAATAAGTCGTTTGATGAAATCGCGAGTCCATGAGCGTCGGTGGCCATACCCTGAGGCGAAAGTGTCCCCAGACCGTGCATGTCGCTGTGTGTTGGGTTTTGACGAAATGAATCGTTTCCGGTCTTGCTGATGAAAGAGCCGTTGGCCATGGACGAGTCTTGTTGGGAAGAGTAATCGGTAACAATGCTCTCCCCTGAGAAACTGACGAAATTTGCGCCATGAATGTGGGCTGCAGAAATTCTGGCGTCTTTGTCCGGAGGGAATGCATGCGAATTGACGCTTGCCGCTGCAGAGTACGGTGGTGGGCTGGCAAAGAAAGCTGGTTCGGCGTTGGAATCGAAGATGTATTTCCTGTCTGGGTCGGAATGATACTGGTCGGCGGCCGGGGCAGGCAGCGGCACTTGTTGATAATGATTCCCGCGCCCAGATGACAGCCCACGGCCGCGATCCTGATGATTCTGACCAATTGCATGAACAGCCCCCAGGTGATCTGTGTCACCTCGGCTTTGGTATGCTGTTCGGTGTAAGTGACGAGATCTGGCTCGAGAGGCTCCAGCGGTCAACTCACCAGCGGCGAACTGGTAGACGGTACAGTGCTGGAATATCTCCTCCTCGTTGGTCACCGCCGAGATGTTTACTGGAGGCATCGGTGCAGGCACCAGCTGGCCCTGAGGATCTGGCACGCAGTAGGCAGCCTGGAATTGGTGACGGCGAGGCAGTTCCGAAAGTACCCAGTCGCCCTCCGGGTAATTGCGAGAGAGCGTGAAGAGATCGAGATCATGGCGCGGCAAGACCTGATTCATTCCCTGGGTTCTTAGTACTCCAGGGGCCTCCGCTCCAGGAGCGTTGTCGTCTCGAGACATCGTGGAACGCGAAGTTGGAGAAACCGTCGAGCTGATGCAGAAGGAGGACCAGGAGGAAAGATGTGGTGTAAGACGGTAAGTAGAGCTGAACGAATATGGCGAATGCGGACACTTAGAGTCGAAAATGAAATGAGCGGAAATATCAGTTCGAACGATATTGGTCTGATATTTGCCGTGTAATTATTTGAGATTCAAGGAGAGGGAGGGAGGGAGAAAGACAGCAGAACTAAAGTGACTTGGGATCAAAGCTTCTTGACCGCATGCAGCGGCCGTGATGACATGGTGAAATAATTTGGGAGCAGATCTTTATCTTTTCATTTTGCCTCCCATCTTTTTTCTGCATTTGTAAGACGGTTTGCTTTTCTCCAAAAAAAAGATATATATATATCTACTACCGGCGCGGCAAATACGTCTTTTCTTCAGGGCGTAGCCTTTCTGAGCTTAGTGACTTTTGGGTGCAGAACAGGCGGGGTGCAGTTTTGAGTGAAAGTAGGTAGAACGTGGGCGGGACAAATCGTCGTGAAAATATTCGATGCGACGTATCGTTGAGGATCTGAAAAATTCGTAAAATAGCTCGACATGCTCGCAACTGCGCGAAGCTGTGATACGCTAGTTTACGAAAGCGTTGAAATGCAGGAACAGCATCGAGAAGCTCGGGCGATGTAGTCATTGATCGGGATCCTAGAATCCTACTTACCCGGGATGCGATGGAAAGCGAGCGCCCTCCCACGCGCGTCAAATCCTACCTGGTAGGTAGGTAGGTAGGTAGGTAGGCAGGTGGGATGGAAGGTCTTGGCGTACTTTCCCTTCCATCCATCCCATCCCATCCCATCCCATCGCACAGATCAACCAGCAAACCTCGCGCTTGCCCGTAATGTCGCTTTGCATCGTCACTTCCAACTTCCAAATACTTCCCTGCCTTGCCTTCCTTTCCCATCATACATATGGTAGGGTACCTAGGTACCTACCTTGGCCATTCCCTGCGGGCCTGCCTTCACCTAGATACCTAGGTATCCTAAGTGAGTACCTCCCCCAGACTTACCTATTTGGGTATCTTGACAGAAGCTACCTGGGTACCTGGGAACGTAGGTAGGTATGGATTCTGGGCCTACCTACATCAGAGATGCAATGCAGTTGGACGGCGCTGGCCGATAGGCGTGACCCGCAGGCCCTGCTGGACATTCTTGCTTGGTCGGCACAGCCCTCAAAGCGCACCCGGAAACACTGAAGGGGTATCGTTGCTAAATGATGGCTCCTCGCCCGGCAGACGGGCTCATCATTTCTCGCGACCATCAGTGGCCACTCACCTCGTCCAAACATGTGCCTTTCGAAGCAACCTGGAACGTAACGTATCATGGACTTCTTCTAGAGATCTATTAGTAACTGTCCGTACGCCAACTTCATGCGGTGCCTGATATTCTCGCTTCTGCTGTACGACCTTTTGGATCGGCAATAGGCGAGGAGCAGCGCGGCTGGCCCTTTGCCATTACCGCGCGATGCTCGGGTAAGCTCAAGCCAGGGAGAGAGAGAGGAGCCCTGCGGACTGATAGCCAAGACTACGGTAGCGAGAGGGCATGCAGCTAGGTAGCTGTCAGTACCGGCGGCTGACCGTGAGAACGATCCCGCAAAGAGCCGTAAGCGGCCGTTGAAGCCTCGAGTGACAGCTGGTGGCTTGCTTCGTGGGCTTTCTTCTTCTAAAGTAGGCAACCCGTACGACGGAAGGTAGTACCTGCATCTTCGGGCCGTGACCCATTAGAACTAAGGAAGGCACTAAGTACCTACCTAAGTAGCTAGGTAGGTACTAGGTAGGCCGGGGACTTACTTCCAGTGTCCGGGCACCTCCAAGTGGATTGCGAGGAGTATGGAGCCCGGTGCAAGATGGGCAAACTTGACAGTGCAAGGTTACCTTCTCGGTACGGCGATCAAGGGGTGGGAGAGTGATGACCCTGGCTCGCAGACCAGAACAGTACTAGCTAGGTACGTTATGTAAGTAGTGTAGGTAGGTATGCACAAACAGGTAATAGATGGAAGGCAACCAGACCATCTGGCACCAACCTAGCACACTGCAACAAGCACCAACGCCGACCACCAACCACCAGCGGTTGAGGTATCCTGTCGCTTACCCATGTACCGAAGGGGCCTAGATGAACCAGTGAACAGGGTCATGGCAAGATCCCCCGACCCCTGCAGCTACAGTGTATACCCGGTTCACTCACCCTCACACGCTTGTGCCATCGGTCCACAAAAACTTTGGGCCTTCATGTCGAACGGTCCCAAGGCAGAAGACCGGCAAGATGAGGGGTGGCGTTTTCCCCCCAAATTTAGAGCTCCCCACGAGCCATGGTCCATGCCATACTAGATGCGACGACGTGAATGTTGCCTCTCACACACCCCTCAAATCTCTCTACCAACGTCTGTCGAACCACTTCGATCGTCTCGTCGCATATATCTGTCTCGACGAATCCACTTCCATCTTTCAAAGGCTCGAATTCGACTCGATCAACATCTGCTTTGCACAAGGTTATCGATCTATCTCTGCAACAACGACTTGAGAAACGCTCGCGCCCAAACACCCCGCACCTTGACTTACAACGCTTCGCTTCGCTTCGGCCTTTCGCCATGGCTTTCCCCGACTTCAATCCCGGGCAAATCATTGCTGGCTACGTGGACCCTTCGAGACTGCACCCAGAGGTCCTTCGCATGGCAACCGAGACGTTGGAGCTCCATCTCAACAGCTTTCAGTCCGTCATTGCCGTCTCCAGCAAGGACTACGTTTCCTTTGGATCAGATGGCCAGGCGTTCATGGCATTCTACATGGGGTTCGTCTCATCCGATCTCCAAGGACATGGGCCTTGATGCCTGGGTTGAGCCATGCTGACTATAATCCCAGGCGTGTTCTCAACAAGCCCGTCATGTGGGCGAAGGACGGCATGCGCACCAACACCGACAGATGGGTTCTCGGCCCCTGCGTAGAGTTCATCTCCGGCCCTCACATGATTGTGTCGGTCAATGGCATCGCCATCATCGTCCAGAGACCTCCGCGCCAGTTCCTCGAAGATGCCTCCGGGTCTGATGCCGGAACCCAGTACACGGAGAGCCCGGAGCCGCAGTGCAAGGTCAAGGTCCCGCGACCTCCGAATGCCTACATTCTCTACCGGAAAGACCACTGCGCCAAGTTGAAGAAACTCAACCCCCGCATCTCCAACAACGATATATGTGAGTAGATGGACTCCCCCTTTCTGAGTGTCGACTCGGATTCTAACCTGATACAGCTTGCGTCTTGGGCAAGGCTTGGAACAACGAGTCGCACGAAGTCCGCGAGAGATATACGGAGCTCGCTAGGTTGCACAAGGAACGCCTTCTGATGCTGCACCCCAACTACCGCTACACTCCACGGAAGCCCTCGGAGAAACGCCGCCGGAGAGGCAGCGACAAGCTGAAGAAGTCAAGCCCAGTGCCCGCCAAGCTCCTAAGATAGGCACACTGCAGCATAGGCGCACGAAAACCGCGACAAATATGCTAGGACTTTGGGGATACTCCAACCGCTATCACATCTGCTCAAGTTGGAGTTTCGCCAGCGGCCTCGGGGCAGGCCGTGTCCGATAATAGCTTCCCCTACCTCTTTACGGCCGACAACTACGAACTATCCGCCTCCAAGCACTACCAAGCTCGCTCACGTATCCTGACGATGAGCAGTCAGCAGCCCGCGCCGAGCGGGAGTTCGAATGCGAAGTCTGGCTCCGTGGAAGAGTTGTACAGGAGCCATGACATCGTCCCCTAAGTCAGGGGCCGCGAAACGAACCTATACCGCCAGAGACCACCGCAGAGAGGTTTCTGTGGCAACTTTGGCGGACATCACAAGCTACTTCAAGGCAGTTTGGACTCTACTCACGTTTATGGACGGGCAAGTCGCCTGAACGATGACACTTTCTGATATGATGTGTTCACGACGACCACGTTTCATGCAACGGAGCATTTATATTCATGTATCATGTATTTTCCCGACAGCTGCGTACTGTACATAGTCAGCTTAAGTTGTAATTATAATCCATGAGCGAGACTCCTCATCATCCATTGAGTAACGCCTGATCATCAATATTCCCCAGCCGCCACAGTGATACAAATGCCGTCTATCAACCAAGAAGATATGGTGACCACTCCAAGGACGACCCTGGAATCTCTTCGCTAGGGCTGAGGCCTGCCCATCGAGTTCCCATCGAGCGCTTCGGGTGGCGTGTCCACCACCTAAGACGAACCAGAACGGGGTATCAAGCTTGATCTTTCTTCCAGTCGCTGCTCCAGATGAACGTCCCGCATCTCCACTCCGTCCCACGCTCCTTCTCGCCAGACTGGGCCAGCGGCCGGGCACAGATGTAGAAAGATCGCCCTGAATATAGAACATCAGACCTCGTCGCCCAATGGGGGGATGCGATTTGCCGAAGGGCCAAGCCCGATCGAAGGGGGGGGGGCGCATGCGGGGCCGGGGATGGATGGGAACTTACCACAGTTGACACCGGGCTTCTTCGTCGTGAAGCTGATGCAGGGCTCGCCGTGCTCGCACCTGGGCACGACCCTCCTGCCCAGGTTGAACTTGGACCACGACTCCTTGGCCGCGATGGGATCAAAGACCCTTTCAGAGGTTTCAGCAGCCGAGGGCGCCAGGGATGGTGCCGGTGGTTTGCTGCTGCTACTGCCGCTGCCGGCCAGCGACTCGGCAAGGGCCCCTGCCCGCCCTTCCTCCGGTACCGTCGAGCCGGGTCCGTATGGACCTGCATGGTCGCTCCCCGGGACGGGTGACTGGTCGACGGGGTCGCTGTTTCTGTAATTAGAAGTCGTTGTTTCGACGTCGGCGGCAGCGGGGCCAGTCGGCTTCGGTCCCGACGGCTGCTGCTGCTGCTGTTTCTGTTTGAAGAAGCCCATGAGCGTGCTCTGGGCCAGGCCGCCGTTTGCCTTTGTCGAGTCGGCCTCGCTTGTCTTTGTCCTCTTCGGGGTGCGCTTGGTGGAGGCGCTCGCTTCCGCCTGCCTCTTTGCGGGGGCGTTTGTTTGCAACGACACAACGTTACCACCGCTGGCAGACGCGGTGGTGGTGGTGGTGGTCCTGGACTGCGTCGACGCCTGGGAGGCGGGGGGCTCGTCCGTCGTTTGCGAGGGGGCGGGTTCTCCCTTTCCATCTTGCATCGGCTGATCTCCTGCGGTGGCCGCCGCGGGGCTTGGCGCGGCCGCCTTTGGGGCGACCTTTTTCATGAACATGTCGCGGATGCTCCGTCTTCGGTCGAACTCGGGTATGAGCTTGGCAGACAGGGGGAGGAGGTCCTTCGCGGACCACTCCCTGAGGCGCTCGCCACCTCTAAACATGTCGCTGGGGTTCATCAGGCTGAGGGTGGAGGTATCTGTCCCGCCGACCTGGACGGTGTCGCCAATGGTGGCGAACACGGGGCAGTGGTCGGAGCCCATCAGGCCCTCCTGGATGTTGGACCCCGTGAACCAGTCCTTTATCCCCGACGAGCACAGGATGTAGTCGATCCGGCTGCCGTTGTTCGCCGGCCGCGTGTTCCTCTTCGTATCCCAGCACGTGAACATGCCCTGCCGCTTGGGGTGGAAGATGCGTGTCAGGTCGTGGAGAACGGGGTTCTCCCTGCCCTCGTCCCTCTCGCCAGAGACCTGCCCGTCGAACACGAGCTGGTTGAACAGCCGCCTCGACGGCATTTCCATCCACTCCTCGACCGACATGCCTTCCTTCCGAAGATGCTCCTTGACGTTGCAGGTGTCGAGCTCCTCGCGGATGACGTTCAGGTCGCCGGTCAGGATGACCTGCTTCCCCTCCGCCACGAGGTTCCGCACCCTCGCGTCCAGGGCGTTGAGGTACCCCAGCCGGAAATCGTCGCGGGAGGAGTCGCGGGTGGCGGGGCTGTAGGTCCCGATGATGACGAAGGCGGGGAACTCCAGGATGACGCAGCGGCCCTCCGAGTCGAGCGTCGCCTCGTCGACCTCGCTCGTGAGCTGGCCCGCGCGGGGGTAGCCGCCGATCTGCTGGTCGGCGGGCAGGTCGCGGAAGGACGTCGTCGAGTTGGGCGCGGGCAGGATTCCGGTTATGCCCTCTTCTGCGCGAATGGGACAACAAGTCGCGTTGCGGGTGTAGATCGCCACTCCGGAGTATCCTAGATTCTGTTAGGGATTGACACGTGGGCGCAGTCACTCAGGGAGGTGTACCCTTCTTGTGTTTTGGGAGACTAAAGAAGACGTCCCAGCCGGGGACGAGAACCATGTCATCGCCGAGATCTTTGCGTTGGATCTTGGTCTCTTGCATCACGACAATGTCGGCCTCCAAAATGTCGAACATGGCCTTGGGGGAGCCGTCAGTATTCAGGAGTCTCGACAGGGGAGAGACGACTGACCTGGAATGTTCGCTTTTCCCTCCATGGCTGATACCCGAATGGGTTCCTGGCTTAGCAGTCAGATCCACTCCATTATCAAGGCAGAACTGAAGCGTAGGCTACGGACCTGATGCCGTTCACTGAAGATGTGTTAGCGTCGTTCGCTACGTTGAAAACACATCTCACTGACCGTTCCATGTCACAATGCGTAGTCCCATTCTGGGTGAGTAGAACGAAATTATCTGACCAAACTGCAGAAAAAAAGAAAAGCGGATTGGAGATTTACAAATACTGCCGTCACGTCGCGTCTGATCCCATGCCAAAAGTCGTTGGATGACGTAGATGAGGGTGGCGAGGCATGGGTGAACAGAAGTGAAACGAGTAGTACTGTGACAGTTGACGCTACAAGAACGGCATTATTTGGTCACGGAAACCAACAGAGTTAGAGAAGCGGGAGGAAGATAATCCCTCTAAGTTAGGTATCTAATGTCGCCTTGAGGACCGACACGTCTAGGGAACCGCGCCGAACCTAGGTGCCATCGCGGAGGTTGCTGAACACGACCTTGGGGCGGTGTCACGTGCAGCATCACATGACTCCGCGCGAATGCTGTCAAATGCTCTCATTAGGTAGACAACTTTGCAAATACTGTGCATCAATGCTGAATAGAAATTATTGTTCAATTTCCGAAGTCAAACGAGTTGGCACATAACTTTCTACAGTCCCATCCTTCCTGATGTTGCCTGGAAACCCAGTGTTTGCGTTCCTACTTTCTCCGCAAATGACCTGACATCATTTAGTCATCCATCCTCCCCACCAAGAAAGGGCCCTTCCCGCGGCGGCCTGGATTGTGAGGCCGCAATCCCGCCGTGACGTTCCCGCTAGCCGAGCTCCTACCATAGCAAAATGACCTGATCCCCGGAACAGTCAATCCTCACAAACCCTCTCAAAAGTCCGGCCCGCCGACCGACGAACGAGACCGAAAAACACCTCTCCCCTCAAACCACAACACTCGAACAATCGCAATGCAGCGCCAGCTCTTCGCCGCCGCCGCGCGCGCCGCCCGCGCCCCGGCCACCCGCTCCACCGTCCAGCGCCGCTTCGCCAGCAGCACCGACAACGCTTTCATCAGGGAGCGTGAGGCTGCCAAGCACCACGCCGCCGGCACCACTGGTTCGTCTCTCCCCTCCGGCACGACACGGAGCGGTTCCAATTAACATAATTGGGGCCCATGCCGTTCGAATTCTGTGTTTGGAGGTATATCGCTGACTCAATTGAGCAGAGCTCTGGCGCAAGATCTCCATCTAGTATGCCTCTTCCATACCCGATACCTAATTAAACCCCCAGCACAGCCCGATTGAGTGAACCCACCACCTCGAGATGTCCTTTCCGTGTCGATGGACTCTCAGACCGAACGTATCCAGTGCACATCGAGGAAGCGGAGGCGCATTGTCGCCGGATCACGCCGGCGACGCGGGATTTGCGATCGGGAATTGAGGGAAATTTTCTATGAGAGGCCAGGAAGACTGACAGTGCCCCAACAGCGCCTGCATCCCCGCCCTCGCCCTGGCCGCCGCCAACGCCTACGTTCTCTGGAACGAGCACTGGGAGCACTGGAACCACATGCCCCCTCTGGAGGAGCGCACCGAGTACCCCTACCAGAACATCCGCACCAAGAACTACCAGTGGGGCAACGGCGACAAGACCTTGTTGTACGTATCACTGCAGGCTCCCGTTGGAAGAAGGGCTCTGTTCTCCGCAGAGGGAACCTTTAGCTAACTGTCAACAGCTGGAACGACAGCGTCAACTACCACAACAAGGACAAATAAGTTACTCGACTTGACCATGATGCGCCGTGGTGCACTGGGGATGAAGCGATCCATAGACTTGGGATACGCTTGTTGAGGAGTAGACTATCCTGTACATTTTCCCTATGTCACAGCAGACGAAGAGAGATGCCGCCTTTTTAAAAACTCCCGTCCTCGCTCGTACGCCGTTCCGTAGTGGTGAACCCTGCTGCACCCATACAAAGTTCCATGAGTATCATATCGAAAGCGCAGCCGCGCTCTTCCGCAAAGCTACATAAGCGGCCGCATAGTCCGCTGCGAGGACCTTATCCCCTGCGACCTTCATGATGGTGGCTTTTTTGGCCATCATCTCACACTGCCGCTGGATATCCTCGATACTGGAGTAGTGATCAAACGCCTTTTGGATGGCGCTCGTAGCCCTGGTCAGATACTCCCTCCGCTTGGCCGACTGCGGAGACATCTTGCCAGCCATGCCCATGTTGGCGTCCGCGAGGAAGGAATACAGCTGCCCACTCAAGGCCGCCGAGTCGCATTCCAGACTGCGTGGGAGGATGGCGGTGAGGAGTTGAGCCGAGGCCTCAAACTCTCCTAAAGATGTGAGGATGTTGGCAATGGCTCCGGTAGCCTGCCAGAGGCAGGAAACCAATCTCGCCCGCCACGCCATGCTGGCAGCTCGCATCGCGATCGTGAAGCCTCGCTGTGGTCGTCCGCACTTGTCGTACATGTGAACCTTGATCAACATCAGTCTCACGCGCAGCGAGACGTCTCTCTTGTCATCCCGCAGCGAGGCTAACATATCCTCCACCTTGTTGAAGGCCTCCTGCAGGTTGCCTCGTCGGATGAGGCAGTCGATATGCAGGAAATCGACGACGAATGCCATGTCTGGCTCGAGGTCGTCCTTCTTTGACTGGAGGAGCTGGGCAAGGAGCTGCTCCGCACCATCCAGATTGTTGTGGTGCAAGTCCCTTCTCAGCTTGATGATTCCACGGTATTTGTACCAGTACTGGCTCGGCTTCCATGAGCGCAGCGAGTTCTCGTCCATTGACTCCATCTTCTGTAATGCCTCATCAAATTTCCCCTTCGCTGTGAGCTGCTGTGCCACGCGGGAGGTAACCTTGAGCTCATCGTCGAATGTGGAATGGCGTGCATGGCACCGTAGAAAGATCTCGCAGTGCATGGCCGAGAGCTGCGAAAGCCCCAGTCTATCCCACAAGGCGACCATTATTGACATCTGAGCGCCAAACATGCTCTTCATATTCCGCTCGACGACCAAATGTGAACTGCGGACAATGAGCTCCATGGACGTTGCCACGCTCTCGCCGTTCGCCAGACCAAGCTTCGCCTCGCTTAGGAGAACAGAAGCCCACAGCGTCCACATACCAGTCTCTTTGGCCTTCACCCGGAGGTAAGCGAGACTCTCTTTTGCTGTGCCCAGCAGACTGTCCGCCTCCAGGTCTCTAACCAGGTCCGGATGGGCTCGGCCAAAGTGGAAGAGCCAGCTGAGTGCAAAGTTCAGGCAAGGCATGTCGCGATTCTCGCGGGCGGTGGAGACCGTTTCCAGCATGGCCGCGACGGCTTCCCTATAACAGCCGAAGTCGGCCTGCAGAACGGCCAGGTTCATGAGAGCGTATTGGTAGAACAGTCTGTCCCTGTTCTGCATGGTGTAATCAAAGTACTGGTGGAGGAAATCGAACGCAGTGGGGTAGTCGCCCGATCTCCAAGCATCCAGAAAGCTAGGCGACCAGTCAGTATACAATATGACTCTCGACTGTTGATGCAAACAAACCTCAAGTAATGTCTCAAGCTCGGAACGAGGAAGCTGTCGCCGAGGAGATCATGGAACTGATTGCGCAGCTCCAGGGGTATTCGGTTTCCATATTCTGGAACCAGTCAGCTTTTATCCGAGCCATCTGGCACCATACAGACTCACTCTGCATCTGCTCGATCTGGAACTCGAGCAGAATTTCGATATCATCAGTACTCACGGGGACAGCCGCTGGCTTGCCGCTCGACGTCATATCCCCATAGACGACCGACGTCAGCGCAGCAACGCCCTCGAGGTCCCAATCCGCCTGCTCGCCTGTAAGTAGCACATTGTCGAAGCTCAATCGCCCAAACGACGGGTTCCTCCGCCGCAGATAGCCTGCCGTAGGCTGGCGATACTGCACGAAATCTGTCCACAGCTGCGTCGTGTCGTGGAACCGCAGCCTCGTGAACTCTAGTTGACACCTTCGCACGAACTGTCCCAGGGGGGAGTTCCTCGTCAACGTGATGCCTGTCTGCCGCTGCTGTTGCTGCGCCTCCTCCTCGCTCTCGATCCCAGCCCGGCGCAGTTCCTCCTTCGTTTTGGCCAGGTACTGCGACTGCTTTCCGAAGAAGTCGTGGAGTAGGTCGAGCGAGTTGATGCCCCATAGCTTTGCCAAGAACGTGTCCCACAGCTTCCTCCCAGGCAGGCCGACGACGACGGAGTGGGCGCTCAGCAGCTTCTCAAAGTCCTTGATCCCGATGACGAGGCTGACGGTGCTCTCGGCCTTCTTCCAGCGATTTTCACTGTTGGCCGTTGTCGTGAAGCTTTGCGGGTCCGGGTCAAGTAGGTGTGATGTGATGAAGGAGAGCACGGGAATAATGGCCGTGGTGGGGACCTGCTCGTCGACGTAGAGCTCAATGAGCGCGAGGAGGCCAATCTTGGCTGGCGTGAGGTACCGGGCCATGTTGATAATGGGACACCGGCTGTCGCAATGCTTTTAGAAGTTCCCTTGATTTCAGTCCGTAATTTGGCGTCCGTTCATCTGAAGTCGCGAGATGAGGTGGACAGGCCGCTCCAGACCATGTTTTCTTGGAGGCGCGGCGACCAAACAGGCGCGTCAAACCGGCGTGAAATGGCGCTGTGTAGTCGGGTCACAAAGAGCAAAGGAACTTTTCAGGGGCAGGTAGACTCCTCGATAGTGCAAGCACGCCAGCTACAGCGCTCTGCTCGGTCAGTCGCGATGTTCTCAGTGGAGGTTCCAGTGCGATGTTGAGCACCCCACTAAGATTCAGGAGCTGTGATTGGCCAGAAATGCTGAAGAAAACAGTCCCTTTTCAGCCAATCACTCCAGCTCACCCTTTCATGTCTTGCGAATATCCGAACCATTTCTAGTGCTACCATATACACAGGTTGAAGTAGATATGCGTAATTACCAAATGCGAATGATCCAGTGCCTGATTACTGGACTTTTTTTCTTCTTTTGGTTCAACGCTCGAGATCCTAGATCGCCGAGTGAGGCCAGGCGGCCCGGAGGCCAACAGCGATCTGCATGGAGACCATCTTTAGCTCCGGGTATATGGTATGTGCCTGTAGTATTATACAAATATTTCTACATTGACCGGCACCGAGGCCGAAGCATTGGTTGATCTGGTTCACCAGATCTAACAGTTCGTAGGTTCGGCACGCGCTGCTTGCCTAGGTATGGCAAGATGAATGGCCAGAACCCTAATACCTGCTCGTTCGTGGCACCGTAATGAATGCTCTACCTTCCTGGCGGCTGTCACCTCGAAGACCACCGAATGCTCTTGCCCTCTTTATTCCTCAGCATGCTCTCTTTCGACTCCTTCGCCTTTTCCGTGGAAATCGCATCCGCAACCTTATCAGCGGCTTCCGCATCGCTCACACTGTTAGTCGCCCAGATCCTCTCGATGCACAGCTCAAAGGGCCCGGGCACTCGATCCGTCAGACCGATGCCGACCGTGGTCACCTTTGACCTCAGCATCTCCGTCTGCGGCTCCACCACGAACCCGTGATTTGTCCTCACGAAGTCGTTCCACTTGACGAACACCGTCTCCCACTCGCCTGGCCTCCTGGAGAACAGTCTGTGCTGGTGCAGGTCCGTCGGCACGACCGAGTCGGTCTGCAGGTTGATGAAGTAGCTGCGGCCGTCGGACTTGACGCGCATCGCGAGGTAGACGTAGGGGTCGATGTCCCACAGCGACTTGCCAAATATCGTCGCCTTCTGGTCCGCCGTGCGCCACGCGGCGTAGCCCGTCCGCTGGATCTTGGGGTCGTCTTTGGGGAGCTCGGTCGATATCGAGCCGTGGAAGCGGGCGTAGCCCGAGCTCGTCGTCGAGCCCTCGGTCGGGCTTTCTGAGGGTGGTTCCGTCGGGGCGGAGGATGTGGAGGGGACCCAGTCGAGGTTGCTTTCGGAGAACCCGCCGATGTCGCGGTCGGAGAGGACCTTGCAGTCCTTGGTTGAGCCTGATTTTCTGAAGTCTTGGAGCATGTACGGGCCGGTGGCACCCTTGATTCCTTCGGCTTTGAACGCTGCGCCGAGGACGATTAGTGACGGACGCAATCGGATTGGGAAGAGACAATCCCACCGATGGTAGCGCTGCGCTTGAAGTGATCTAAGCTCCGAGACCAGAAGCCCTGGCCCATGAGCGATGGTGTTGCCCGCATCTCTTCTCTGGTTTGCCGGTACGCCGCTGTGAGGTTCGGGGTGCTGTGCACTTCTGGAGGGGCAGGTAGCTAGAGCGCTCGATGCGCCGAAGGCGATGGCTGGTGTGCCGGAATTCCGTACAATTGATTCGAGAGACCGATTGAATGGCGAATTGGTCCGATATCGTACGAAGATCTCGCGTTTAAAATGTAGCTTGGAGGCGTCTTGGGGTATCTCAGGTTCTATCTCGTGAGCTTGGAGAGTGTACATGGGTCCACAATATCGAGCTTGAGCTTCTTTCCGGGATAAAGATCAACCGTCATCCGATGCAACTTCACCCGCTACGTATTAGTGGGCACATGTGAGTCTCAGTAACATCAACATTTTGATGCCGATGACCCCTCTCATGTCTTTTGTCATTTTCCTTTCCCAGTAGATTTCTCTGCTTTCAAATTGGAACACTTTTCTGGGAGGGATTGCTCACCAAAGCAACCCGCTCGCGCAGCTAGCACATCCAGGTTGAGGCTTGCTGTTCAAGACCCCCTGGACAGTCCGACGAGGGTCAAGGCTTCATCGTCGATACCGACTGACCGGCTTCTCGCGGAACCAGGGAAATTTCCCCTTCCTGCGGTGTTTTCCTGCTGTCTTCCATATGTGCCACGGTTGATCATCAGGTCTGCGTCCTTCGTCAATTACCAGAAGATCGCAACGCATTGCACAAGTGTTAACCGCCTACTCAAGACTGTATTGTTCACTAGCTAATAGTGTCCGCCTAAACATCGAGAGTAGACAAAAGTGCGCGTAGCACAAGCCAAGTAATCTATAACCCTTCTTCCCGTCCCTCTATAACCGAGCCACCCATCTTGAATCCATCTCGATCATTAGAGTACACGAAGAGAGTGTGGACGAAAACAAAACCTGTGTACCTATCTGTAAAACTCGCCAAATCTTATCAACACCAATTTTAGTCGTACTATTGCACGAAGAGAAGCGAAATGAAGAAGGGTAAAGAAGTGTGGAAAGCGGATGATGCGATTTCCGAGACGATCAGTGCTGCTTGTCCTCAGCCTGGTCGGCCTTGGCCTGGGCGCTGTCCATGTTGACGGGCTCAGACTGGGTGATCTGGGTAACCTGCGGCTGGGCGGAGGCAGGCTGGGGCATTCCCATGTTGGAGCCCGGGTGGTGGGGCGCGGGGGAGGTGAAGGCCATGAACGCGGCAGGGTCAACAGGGAACGGGGTCCAGAGGGGAGTGCCGGCGCCGTAGCCCCAGAAGTGAGCAGGAGACTGCTGAGGGGTGATGAAGCCAATGCCAGAACCGGGACCCTGGGAGTAAGGACCCTGAGAGTGAGGAGTGGCCACGAAGGGGCTGAATCCCATGTTGGGACCCATGGTGCCGGGAGGGTGAGGCATCATGGGAGGACCCATCTGCTGAGGAGCCATGGGGCTGGGAATGGGAGGGGGGCCCATGGGGTACTGGATGGGGCCCTGGTGGTGAACAGGAGTCTGATGATGGATCGGACCCTGGTGGTGAACGGGAGTGTGATGGTTGACAGTACCCTGATGGTGAACGGGGGTCTGATGGTTGACAGGACCCTGGTGATGAGCAGGAGTGTGATGGTGACCAACACCGTGGTGGTGAACCTGACCCTGAAGATGAACCGGAGGCTGGGGGTGGATGAGGCCAGGTACTTGGTTGGGAACAACCTGAATGGGAATTTGGTTCGGGACCTGGTTGAAAGCAGGACCGACGTGCTGCTGGATGGCCTGCTGGATCTGGTGGGCGGAGGCGACGCTGTTGCCCTGCATGTTGTTGTGGCGCATGGGAGTGACCGACTCGTCGCGGACGGGAGTGCCACGGACAACCTCGGGGGCTAGAGTGGAAGGGCCGGCCTCGATAGCCAGAGGGCCATGATGCTGCTCATGGGCAGGAGTGGAAGGGGGTCTGCCGCCAATGGTGGAGTTGGCGTAGCCAGTGTAGCCACTGTTGCCCTGAAGATGAGCAGGAGTAGGGTTGTCACGACGGCGACGGTCGGTGCGGTGCTCAACACGGATGATGCAACCTCCTATATTGTTCAAGTTCTGTCGGGCATGTCAGTCTCGCCCGTCTTCCCAAAGTTGGGAGGTACTCACGTAACGCTCAATGGCGATGGCAGGAATCGTGGGGTTGGTGAACTCGACGAACGCAATGAGCTTGGGTCCATCTGCACATGCGTCAGTCAGTGTCTCGCGGGGACGAAGAGCCAAGGGGCATGGGACTTACCGCGGTTGTTGTAGTCCAAGCGCTTGAGCTGGACCGAGACAACTCCGCCGACATCCTCCATGAGAGTGCGGATGTCCTCCTCACTGAAGTTGAGAGGCAGGTCGCCCATGAAGATGGAGCGACGGTCCCGCTCAAGATAGTCTTGGTTCTGGCGGTCGGGGTTACGCGCTCTGACCTGCATGGCCTTCTTGAAGTCGTAGGCCTCAACCTTGTAAGTCTTGTTCAGGCGGAAGGCCCGAAGAACCTGCTGGGTGGGATCGAACAGGCGAAATTGAACGCGAACGGTGACAGGAAGACGCATCTGGTCTTGGATCTCCTGGTCGAGGAACCGGATGGTCTCGAGCTCGCCAAAGGGGCCGAGGAGCTCATTGGCTTCCTCCATGCTGATGGCAGACCGGTTGCGACGGTAGATGATGTAAGTACCTGTTTTCATAGTGTCAGCGCATGAACAGGCAAAGCAGGAAGTGAAGGGAAACTTACGATTGGCGCGGACAGTCTCCGTGCGGCAAGGTCGGCCGAGAATCATGGAGCCTTTGCCCTGGATGCGGGCTGCCTTGGCGTTGTCATCGTTCTGGAGACAGGTCAGTATGTTGTGTTGTGATGCAGCACCAGAATGTAGGGAGACTGACGGTAAACTGGACGAAGGCGAAGGGCATGCCCTGGCTATCGCGGCGGATCTTGACAAAGACGACGCCGAATCGGGCAAACTCGTTGCTGACAGCCGCCTCGAGAGTCCAGTCCGGACTCTGCTCCGGAAGACTAGGAAGCATATTAGAACAGCAAACAGACAGAAGCAGGTTGAAGAAAGACTTACTTGGCAACAAAAATGCACGCAGTGGAGGGGTAAGTGGCCTGGGGATCAGTGGGATCATAGGTCAAGGTAGTCTTCGCCTTGACGGGGGATCCGCCGACGTAAGTCTCCTCAGTGGCACGGCCCTTGCCCTTCACATCGGCCTGCTGGATGTGACTCTGGTTCAGGGTGTATGAAGACGAGGAAGCGACCACATTGGCCGAGGTCTCCTCGTTGGAGGTGAAGACGTCATCGTCGTCCTGGACGGGTGCCTTCTGGGTGCTGCTGGGAGACAGTTAGTTGCGGCAGCGATGTAGAAACGCGAAATACTCACACGGTAGCAGTGGCCGACGAGGTAGGACGCAGAGACTTTCCGTAAGCCTCGGAACGACGAGCGAAACTGCTGTGAAAGGTCAGCCCAAGTTTCCGACAGCACTGTCGAGGCAACTCGAGAAGGAAATACTCACGCAGGGCTGCCTCTGAGAGAAGAGGCGTTCAAGCGAACTCCTGAAGCTCAAGTGTCAGTTTTCGTCATCAGCAACGAGCAAGACGGCGGCGGATCACAGAAGAAAGATATACAAATGGAAAACGACGAAGATTCGCGAGGGGAGACTCACCACCGTCGTGCTCGGGGCCTTCAGAAGAGACCGACGAGAAGTCAGGCGAGGTACGCGACGCAAAGGACGAAGCCTGGTGATTTATGCCGGTCTCTGTGTTGAGAGAAGCCGAAGAGCCGGCCTTGGCCGCCACCTCTGCCTCGTGCTGCATCGAGAGCTGGTGAAGACGCTCGAGGAGCATCTTGTTCTCGGACGAGGAAGACATGATGCCGATTGTGAGGGTATCTCAACACGATGACAGAAGGAAAAATAGATCTGAAGACCGCGAAGAGAAAAGATGAAGGAAAGTTGAGAGAAGATTTGCAAGGGGACGGGTATGACGATGAGTAAGAGAAGAGATGGTGGAGGGATGGAGATGTGGGGGAAGAAAGAGAGACGAGGGGGGTGGTGGATTGGGAGACAGTCGAGGGGAAGGTGGATTGTTTTTGAAGAGATTGAATATTGACTGAGAAGTAAAAGATCGTGGGAAGTGCCTTAGGCTAGCTAGGGCAAGAAGCTCTTTTTTGAAATGGCGGGTGCTCTTGTAGAGCTGTCGATAGTTGCAAGAAGGGCAGGGGGCGGGTGCTCTCGCCAGGCTAACAACCGGGATAGTTGCGAGGGGGGTTGCACTCGCCAAGCTGTACTGTACGCAGCTGCAAAGGGGCGGGTGCTCTCGACAAGTTGACGATAGTTACAAGTGGGTTGCTCTCGCTGAGTTGTGACGAGACGCAAAGGGGCGGGTACTAACACTAACCTGCATACACTTACAAAAGAGGCGGGTGCTCACGCCAAGCCAAGGGCACTTGCAAAAACAAAGCGGACGCGTGCTCTCATTGAACTGACGTGGAATGATGTGCTCACTTAGCTTCAGGCAGGGCTGCAATTGAGAATAAACACCAGGGCTCTCGCCTCTGGTTTCTGTGAAGAGGAGTCAAACTTAGTAGCTCCCATCTCACAACTTGTTGCTCTAGGACAGCATGTTGGAGAGAAGAAACACCCCCCTGCGCTCACAGAAATGAAAATTATTTGTATATTGGAGTCATGAATGCAGACATGTAAATATACCTGCCTCTGGCTTCTACTAGGTGCGAATCCAGGCTTGGTGAGCAAATACCTCGTGGATCACAACTCTTGACCCGCATGTCAAGCTGATAGGTAGGTGGGCAGCAAAGCTTTCCTGGACCCACGATACCTGATCAAAACACAGAGAATGATGGAAAACAGACACCAGTAAGCCTGTTACTGAGTATGGCCTTGCCTTGTATAAAAAGCAAGCTTGGCAATACCCGCATCATGCCTGAGTGAGAACTTCACAGCAGCGCGCATTCTCACTCAAAGAGATCAGAACTACAGAGTTGAGAGTGAGTTAAAGGATGGGCTGTAGATAATGTCGAAATATATAGTTGTTCAAGCTGTATGAATACTGACGGTCTAGGCACCAATTTCATAGTAATAGGTATTTCAGTGACTTGAGTAATGGAAAGATAGGTGCAGTGAAGACCAGGAGCATATGGGCACACTTGTCCTTTGTATTGTGTTCCTGGAAGCATTTGCCTTAATTCCTGATCACATAAAAGAGTGATTGTGATGAAAATTAGCAGGACAGCTCTTGTCTCTTTGTAAGAACGGAGAGCCAACAGCTCCAGCCTAAAGAGCATGGAGCACTCAAGGGATGTGGACAACAAATGTACCCATCCCTTTGAGGCCCAAGAAGCTGGTGTCATGCCCCTGAAATTGAGAGTGCACTCATTGGAATGACTCAATACGGGTATCAAGGGGTAAGATGTGCAAAAGGAAGTGGTTGGATGATGTCCCATGTCTTCCGATATGCCCGGGCCCGGCCCGGCCCCATCTTGACCTTGAGTGGGGCACTTCCGGCACGGCAGAAGTCAGTGGAGCTCGGCACTACCAGTGCTGAAGGCAAGAACCCACCCTACTTAGGGTGCCAGAGTAGTTAGATGGTGTAGAAGGATTCTGCCAGTGCTGAGTACCTAGGATTGGGGGACCAAAGATTTTCATAGGAAAGGGAAAACTGCAAAATGTGATTTTTTGCAGTAAATGTGTAGGTGCGAACAAGGCAGGAAGGGAGATTTGGTCTGTGAGATGAGACGCCAAACTCGTGATGATGACAGAAAGAAAGAATCGCAAAAGCCAAGCCGAGGGCCACTGGGAAAATACACCCAAGGTCTCGTTGTGCCGAGTGCTGAGCAGGTATGGGGATGACAGGTAGCTCGCTCCAACTTGGAGTTTGGGCTTGTGAGGCCTCAACTTTGCAGACCGAAGATGCTTGTCTTGTTCTGGTAGCCAGAGAAACAGAAAACTGGCTGTGAAGTTGTGAGCTTGAATGTCTCATGATTTTTACGTAGGTAGTCCAGAGCTGGATCGTCCCGAATGTCGGGGTAGGAAGTCGCGACTGGCCTTCCTCAATGGACATACTTTTCCGTCCAATACTCGTCCGGTGCCCAAAAAAAACCAGCGAAAAATAAGATAGTATGGATTGTTTGAGTGGCAGATCTGAGCGGCCAATCGTCTTCGGCCTTTGAGGTCGTCTGTCGTTGTCCATCATCCAGTAAATCAGCGGGGAGCCCGAGCTGAAGATGGAAACCTAGCACATTTGCGAAGGGATCTGCCAAAGATTGGTGAGGTCTTCAACAGCCCAGGCCACCTACGCCATCTAAGCCTCAAGCCTCCTGCTTGGCGCATTCGTGCAGCTGCATCCGCGTTGGTGATTCCCAATATGGTGACCAACGACAATTCGATTGGCCCAGAGCCACCGTTCTTGGTTTAGCGGGAGGGTATTTCCCATGACACCAAGCTCCCGTCTTTCGTGAGTTTAATGCTTACGCTTCTGGGTGTTTTGCCGACTTAGCCGTAACGCCTCGATTGTCTTCCATGGAAGCTCTTTTTTAGAGTTTTGGTGTCTGGGTTGGTTCCTTCCGCTTCTGCTGCACATGCTAAGACGCCCCGGTCCAGCCCTGGGACGTCGATCTAGGCATTAAGCTTTTTCATTGGGTGGCCGTCGAGAGACATTTGACAAAGTACGGGAGTCTGCCGAGGCACTTGTTAGTCAAATAGGTAGGTATTGACGAAGACCTGGAGCTGACCAGTCCTTGTTCTTGCGTCGCCGGAATTGGGGTTCGTCTCAGCGCGTTCCCCGTTTTTTTCACAATCGAGTCATCTCTCCCAGACTGAACATATCGCGCTGCGTGCTCGCAAGCCCAGTCAACTTTTCGCGGTGCCTGTTGAGCTGGCAGCGCTGCGGTATCAGAGGGAACTTCATTAGTGGTCTTTCGCTTGTGTAAGATGGGTTGCTAAGTTGACTGCCTATGTTGCGTTATCGATGCTGGCTTCTTCGACGGCGTCACTTTCGTCTCAAGCCTCTGATGGTTTCTAGCCCGCTAAAAGTTTCACCGATGAAGGTTAATCTCAGATGGGAAAGGACTGGGGGGAGTCGTACCCGCGACAACACACAAGATTCACAGGGATTGGGGCCAGACTTCCTCGCTTGCCGCGTTGGGAGAGCCGGTCGTGTTACTCGCTTACCACACTCCTAATACAATCTCTGTTTTGACACCAGTCCCCGGTTGGTTGATGAAAGTTCCTGAATGTCAGGGCTGAAAGACACTTTAGCAGCCACCGAGCCGCCGTTGTCTCGCTCTACTGTGTAGGCCGCGTGAGGAATGTGCCGTCTAGGACCGTCCTCCGTGCTTTCCGCTCCGGCGGTCCATTTTTCGAGACAACGCACATGTATACGACATCCCCCACCACTTCTCAGACACACACATACTTCACCACCCTCTCACACTCTTTAGACTTCCAAATTATAGCCTATTCTTCCTGCTGGGGCTCGACGTCCCCAGATTCCGCTGTCTGGGGCTGTACTGGGCAGGAAAACCGACCTCGATTCTTTCTCTGGAATAGCATCTACCGGTGACCCCCGCGAGGTTGGAAGAGGGTCTTGGATTCTGTAAAGGGCTGCGTCGAGCGTCTGGTCTACTTCGCTTAATATCACATCTGGCCCTTTGATAGCGGCAACGCGCAGCCGCACAACCAGCTCCTCCTCTCTGGAACTCATGGTCAACTCTGTTTGTCGTCCATCTTTCTCTTGATTATCATTGCTAGAGCCAATGTTTTCCTCCGAGAAACAACCTCGCGCCGAGGTCAAGGAACAGCTACCCCGTCAAGCCGAAACTGGGACAGACGATTCCACAGAACATGCCGGCGATGGCAACGTTACAAAGGTTGTACACGCCGACGGGACGGTCGACTACATCGATACCAAGGCCGTTGGCGGTGATTACGGCGCGATGCCTCCGGGATACTTCCGCAGCCCACAGTTCCTAGGCACTCTCACGGTATGTCTGTCGAAAAGTCCCAAGAAGCTTCGACCTTCTCTGATGACGACCGTAGGCGCAGTGTCTGGCAAGTATATGTGCCTACTTGGGATGGGTCCTGCCTGCGACCACCCTGTAATCTCACCTGTTCCGTCTCGTCTCTGGAGCATACTGACGTGGACTTAGCTCTCTCATCAATGCAGACATCGGTCCGTCGGCCAACATTGGCTGGGTGGCGACCATGTGGACCATGGGCACCTCCATTGGCTTTCTGCTCGTCGGTAGACTCTCCGATCTCTACGGACGCAAGTGGATGGTTCTAGGGACCTCCATCCTGGGGCTTGTTGGGTGCATCATAGGCTCGTGTGCGCAGACCGTCGAGACCCTCATCGCGGCCAACGTTTGCAACGGCATCGCGGCCGCCGGTCAGTTGTCCTTCGGCATCGTCATGGGAGAGCTTGTGCCCAACAAGTGGAGGGGACCGATCGTCACACTTGTGTTCCTCTCTTCTCTCCCATTTGCCGTCTTCGGGCCCGTAATCGCTCGGTCATTCTTTGACAACACTATCTCCAAATGGCGATGGAGCTACTACTTGGGTGACATTCTCGGGTTTCTGTCACTATTGTTGTACTGGTTCTTCTACCATCCGCCGTCGTACGAGCAGCTTCACGTCCATGGCAGGACCCGGTTGCAGATGACCAAGAATTTGGATTTTATCGGCATATTCCTTTACGTCTCTGGCTGCGTGTTGTTCCTGATCGGCCTGTCCTGGGGAGGATCGGTTCACCCGTGGGCGAGCCCACAGGTCCTCTGCACGCTCCTTTTCGGCATCGCAACGCTCGTCGGATTTGCAGTCTATGGTAAGAAGCTCGATCTCTTCACCTACGTTCCACACGCTGATCCGTATCAGAGGGCATGTTCTGTAAGGTGCAGCCCTTGATGCCCCCGAGGATGTTCAAGAACATTGGATTCGTTGCCGTTGTCACGGTCGCGACCATCGGGTCGATGGTGTACTACTCGCTCACCGTCCTCTGGCCCACCATCATCGGCACAGTCTACACGACCAACTCGATGGAAATCGGCTGGCAGAGCTCCGTTGTTGGCGGCGGCGTCCTCCTAGGCCAGACGATCGCGGGCTTCTTCATATCGTACGTCCCCAAAGTCAAGTGGCAATGCGTCATCGTGTCGTCTCTCGCATTCGCATTCATGACTTCTTTGACGTCCATTTCCACCGATCGTTGGGCCGCGACCATTGCCCTAGGGACTTTGGTCTGTACCTGTGAGTTCCACCCAGACGCGGTTGCCCAACAACTGCATTCTCTCTTTCCCTGCATCCACTGACTGGTCTCTGAAAGCCATCGGCTTCATTGAGAACGTAGCATTCGCAGGAGTCACCCTTGTGTGGGAGGCCCAGGACATTGGTCTCGCGACCGGCATTCTAGGATCCATCCGTGGCCTCGGGGGCGCCGTCGCGACAGCTCTCTACTCGTCAGTCCTCACGAACGAGCTGAACAAGAAGCTGCCCAAGTACGTGGTGCCCGCCGCAACGGGCGCCGGTCTCTCGCCGACCTCGCTGGAGCCACTGTTCACGGCCATCGCGGCCGGCAACTTTTCTGCGGTCCCGGGCATCAACCAGGACATCGTCGCCGCGGTGATGGGGGCGGTGAAGACAGCATACACGAGCTCCTTTCAGGTGGTCTTCTACACGACGATCCCCTTTTCCGCTGTGCTCCTGTTGAGTTCGTTTCTGGTGCCGAACATGGAGAAATATCTGAGCCATGATGTCGCCAAGAGGTTACAGGATATGCCTTCCAGTGGCGACCTAGAAAATACGGATAGCGAAAGACGTGTTCAGTCTGTTGCATCGTAGGAGTTAGAATCACAATGCCATTTCCGTTTCTTGCCAAGATTGAATTGACCTGGACTCATGGTGTTGCCACAAGCTTAGCCATAACCTGGGGACGGCTCAGGCTTCTCCGTACCGGCGGTCGAGACAAAGATAACGGCAAAGTCAATCGCCGGCTTGCCCATGACCTGAGCATCGCCAGATCCCGATCGGCCTTTGGGCGAACGAAGATGCATGTGCAGCAAGGGGTAGAGGATGTTGAACCCGCAGAGAGAAATGTACGGATACTGCTGTACAGACAGCCGGTACGTACCCCTTAAGTGGTGTGAAAGCCAATTCCCAATCAAAACCAACCGATTTCGCGGTCTCTCGAGCTCCGATGGCGGGGCATGGCGGGGTGCTCCCGACGTCGCTCTCTCAGTGACCCGGACACTGCGACGCCCCAAAAAAACACTGGGCCGGGGGACATGCCACTTCCCTCTTGACTCACATCACCAGTGCATCGACTCCAGGTTTCTTATAATAACCTACTTTGAGTCCCCGTTTCCCTTTCATTTCCTTCCTTCTTTTCTTGCCAATTGATACCCCTTCGATACCCAAAATCATCAAAATGGGCGAATTCCCCGTCAAGAAGTGCGGTACGTGACCAATCTGTCCCCTGCCCCTCCCCCGCCATCGCCGTCGGCCCTCTCCTCCGTCAACGGAACCTCAACACCAAGGGAGAAAAAAAAACTTACGCTACCGCGCCCTGCAACCTCTATGATACTGACTGGAAATTTCGCTCAACAGGTGTTCTCGGCTGCACCGGCTCCGTCGGCCAGCGCTTCATCCTCCTCCTCTCCCAGCACCCGTACCTCAAGCTCGTGGCCGTCGGTGCCTCCTCCCGCTCCGCCGGCAAGAAATACCGCGATGCCGTGCGGTGGAAGCAGGCCTCGCCCATGGGCCCCTTTGGCGACCTCGTAGTCCGCGAGTGCAAGGCCTCCGAGTTCAGCGATTGCGACGTCGTCTTCAGCGGTCTGGACTCTGACGTCGCCGGCGAGATTGGTGCGTTCTTCCTGCCTCTGGCCTCCCTCCCCTTCCCCCGTACACAGAGCTAACGACAGTCCACAGAGATGGAATTCCTCAAGGCCAACCTCGCCGTCTTCTCCAACGCCAAGAACTACCGCCGCGACCCCCTCGTTCCCCTCGTCGTCCCTACCGTCAACCTCCCCCACCTCGACCTCATCCCCCACCAGCGCAAGCACCACAACCTCGAGAAGGGCTTCCTGGTCTGCAACTCCAACTGCGCCGTCATCGGCCTCGTCATCCCCTTCGCCGCCCTGCAGGCCGTCTTCGGCCCCGTCGACGCCGTCTCCGTTGTCACCATGCAGGCCGTCTCCGGCGCCGGCTACCCGGGCGTCTCGTCCATGGACATGATCGACAACGTCGTGCCCTTCATCTCGGGCGAGGAGGACAAGCTCGAGACCGAGGCCCAGAAGATCCTGGGCGCCATCACCCCGGACCTGACCGCCTTCCAGGACCAGAAGGAGCTCAAGGTCAGCGCCTCGTGCAACCGCGTCCCCGTCCTCGACGGCCACACCGCCTGCGTCTCCCTGCGCTTCGCCCGCCGCCCCGCGCCCTCGGCCGAGGAGGTCAAGCAGGCCCTGCGCTCCTACGTCAGCGACGCCCAGAAGCTCGGCTGCCCCTCCGCCCCCGAGAGCCCCATCGTCGTCTTCGACGAGCCCGACCGCCCCCAGCCCCGCCTCGACCGCGAGCTCGGCCGCGGCTACTCCGTCAGCGTCGGCCGCGTCCGGGAGGACGAGAGCGGTATCTTCGACATCAAGTTCGTCGCCCTCAGCCACAACACCGTCATCGGTGCCGCCGGCTCCTCCATCCTCAACGCCGAGGCTGCCATCCTCAAGGGCTTCGCCTAAGAGACCGAAGAGGAGACCTAGACCTCCTGTGGTCAAGCAAATCGTAAAAAAGTCGTATCAATCACATTTATGGTGTCAGGTTGGAAAAGGATTATGTGGGAGAGTGTGCATTTCTGGAAGGAAAACAGTCATCAAAAGCCATATACACATTGCCAAGAGGAAAATCTTGGGACATATAGCCATATCGTGGTAGATCAGATCAGAAGAGAAATCGGTGCAAGCGGCTCGAACGAGATCGAGACACACATGTTTTATTCAATATTGGCTTTGCACAATGAAATCTTCGTTATTCTGAGGTCGCTTCCGATCGGCGGAGGTTCCAGTGAGGGTTCCGGCCCCGGCTCCAGCAAGAACCTCGGCATAAGCTGTGGTGTAGGTTCCGATCGGCGAGGGCTTCAGGGTAGGCACGTCAAAATCTTTGCAGGGCGTTAAACAAGAAGGGGGAGAGACTGGTATCCAAGTCCCTCGCCCCAATATGCATTGTCATATCCATCTCGTGATCTTCTAGGTCGTATGATATAGTTTAAAAAAACAGAAAAACAAAAAACCACGGCTTTTCGAAACCCAGTTTTAACATGAAATCCCTCCACACGTTGTCAAACTCCGTTGTCTGTGTGTGTATATATCCAATCAGTCCATCTTCCAAGAAACGCTATGCCAAAATCGCTTCCACTCTCACGCGCGCGCGTGCAAATCGCTTACAACCTGTCGAGCAGGCCGCGGCTCTCGAGGAGCAGGACGATCTGGTGCACGATGGAGCGGACCGACTGCTTCTCGACGTCGACGACGAGGTCCGGGTTGGCGGGGTTCTCGTAGGGGTCGTCGACGCCGGTGAAGCCCTTGATCTCGCCGGCGCGGGCCTTGCTGTAGATGCCGCGCTTGTCCGTCTTCTCGGCGTGCTCGAGCGAGGTGGCGACGTGGACGAGGAAGAAGGGGCCCGACTTCTCGACGAGCTCGCGGGCCTGCTTGCGGGCGTCCTCGTAAGGGGCGATGGGGGCCGCGATGACGGCGGCTCCGGCGCGGGTGAGCTCCGAGGCGACGAAGGCGATGCGGGCGATGTTCTTGGAGCGGTCCTCGCGGCTGAAGCCGAGCTCGGAGGAGAGCTCGGAGCGGACCGTCTCGCCGAGGAGGAGCGAGACGGAGCGGCCGCCGCCCTGGTTGAGTGTGACCTGCAGGGCCTTTGCGATCTGGTCCTTGCCCGAGTTGAGCAGGCCGGTGAGGAAGATGGTGAAGCCCTTCTGGGCGGGGAGGGGGTTCTGCTCGCGGAGGACCTTGACGACCTCGGGGTAGGAGAACCAGGCGGGGATCTCCTTGCCGGTCTTGAGGCGGTTGCGCAGCTCGGTGCCCGAGATGTTGGCGGTGTGGGTGCCCGGGGCGATCTCGTTGGCGGGCTGGTACTCGTCGCGGTCGGGGATGTAGATCATCTCCTGGAACTCGACCATCTGGATGCCGAGCTCGTCCGAGTACTTCTGGACGGCGACCTGGGCGTCGTACGGGCCGTAGTGGTCCTTGCCGTTCTTGTTCTTGCCGGGGCCGGCGTGGTCGCGGCCGACGATGAAGTGGGTGGCGCCGTGGTTCTTGCGGATGATGGCGTGCCAGATGGCCTCGCGGGGACCGCCCATGCGCATGGCCAGGGGCAGCAGGGCCAGGGCGGCCATGCCGTTGGGGTATCTGGGGAGGAGGGCCTTGTAGACGCGGACGCGGGTGAAGTGGTCGATGTCACCGGGCTTGGTCAGGCCGACGACGGGGTGGATGAGGACGTTGGCTTGTTGCGAGCGGGCGGCGCGGACCGTCAGCTCCCTGTGGGCGCGGTGCATGGGGTTGCGGGTCTGGAAGGCGACGACCTTGTTCCAGCCGAGCTTCTCGAAGTGAAGTCTCAGCTCAGCGGGGGTGTCTTTTGTTGTTCGTCAGCGTCTGTCTGAGCTGTGGGCCGAGTTGACGAAAGGGACGGTACTCACATCTGAGGTCGAGGAAGTCGTAGTGGGCGAGGCGCTGGATGGCCTCGAGCTTACCACCGACATAGAACTCCTTGGTGTTCTCGAAGAGGTGCTTGATACCGGGGTGGGTGTCGTCGTCGCTGCCGAAGACCTCAATGGCTTCGACGGTCCTTGAGGGAGAGTCAGTCTTACTGCCCATTGCGTCAATCGAATCGAATTGCCTCCGGAACGTACCTGTCGGGCTTGTAAACATCCTCAACAGTGAGAATGGCCAGGTTGTGGTCGTCTCTCAGGTCGCGCAGGGTGATGCGGGCACCGGGCTTGATGGACAGCTCGTCGATGGTCTGCTGAGACACATCGAGGGTGATGGGCATGGAGAAGAGGTTGCCATCGGCGAGACGGTTGTTCTTGACGACGCCGTTGTAGTCCTTCTCGGTCATGAAACCTGTGATGGTGTACCTCGGTCAGTCCCACTGTTCTTCTGCGCAGACGTAATCGTGGGGCATTTCTGCCCCTCCAAAAATTTATGGCGGGGTTGTCTCCGTGCCGCAGCAACAGCCCCACCATCGCAACACTTGCGCAGCGAAGCACACAGCTGCGCATGCACACACAGCATAAAGGGGGTAGGCAGATCAGGCAAAACATTACGAACCTTCGAGGGGGGAGAAGCCACCGTTGAGCAGAAGCTCAAGATCGCAAAGGTGACGCTCGGTCAGGACGAGGGAGGGGAGCTTGTCGGCCTCAGCAGCAAGCTCGGCATGGCGCGGGGCATCGCGCGCGAAGAGGTCCTTGAGGACACCGCCGTGGGGAGTGTTGGCCATTGTGATGAGTGATTTGCGCGAAGCAAAAAGAAGAAGCGATTACGCTGAAGGTCTGAACGAAGCTCTGAGGAAGCTCGCAAGAGAGAAAGTACAGCCAATTGAGTTCTAGCTACAACAGAGCCAGAGATTCAAAGCTTTAGGGAGGGAGGATGATCGTGGATGAGGAGGAACGGGAAAGAGAGAGAACAGGAGGACCAGAGCAGGAGGGAAGAAGATCACGGGCGCAACGGTGTCTTTTTATTTCTCTTCTGCGAAATGCGGGCTTGACACAAAACAAAGCGTCGGTTTCTGTCCGGCGAGAAATCGGCCTTGTCTGCGCGCGTCTCGTTGCTGGTGCCGTTGTCCAAGGTAAAAATGGAGGCTGTTTAGCTCAAATGACGTGATCGCTACCTTGCAGATGTACACAGGTGTACCCCCCCTTGGCGGGCGCCGTTGCTCCAGTTGCTCTCGAGGTAGCGACCGCACAAGTCATGTTCGCCACGATAAGTGCCCGTAAGATCCATCTTCCCGTCCCAATGGAGACGTTGGAAATTGTCTTGTAGCCGCGGAAAAGCTCCACGCATGGCTGACCACTGTGACGACCCATGGGAGATCCATGGAGCCGTGGGGTCAATGCTGTTTCGCAACCGTGAACTCGCGGCTCGGTCTTCCGGCATCCTTCCGTTGCTCACCGGGACCGGACGGATTGGTAATGAACGATGGCTTGGGCTGTGGTTGGTAATCCGAGTCGACTATCCCATCGCGCCTCTTTTGCGTCGTATGTCAACTTTGACGACGTACAAAATAGCACGCAGCTGTGACAAAGCCTAAAATTGCAGTCAGAGTTCCAACTCAACGACCCTGTCATGCCAGGGTCCTGTCGGTTGATGATGGTGCGAGATTGAGCGTGGGATAATTACCCCGCCAAACGTGGCTGGTACACCAAATCTCGTCTTTCAGGGACCCCGCGCCACGTTGTTCTTCCTGTAGAAAGCCAAATTCTAGGACGAACAGGCGTGTCAACTGACGAATTCCTGCATGTCTTGCGCAAGTTGCAATCCCAGCCTCATCTGGCGTGCTAGCGCCCAGCTTCTTGGCCACGGACTAGCAACCGTAAACTCGACTTCATCCGCGCACCGCGCAGGATGGCTGAGCGCTCCGCGAAGCTAATCGCCCTTGGCAAGACATTCAAAATATCTCCAAGCCAAGGATGATGAGAGCTTGTATCATCCAAGGGCGTGATGAGCTCTTGAACTCGCCTGAGCCATTTGTGATGGCGCATGGTCGTCGGTCCCATGGCCTTAGGAGTTCGTCTTGGCACAAGGATGACTTGAGGAGAGCGATCGCTTATCCCGTCCAGATCTGAGCCCAAAACTCTGGATAAAGTTCCTCGTCTCAGCAGTTCTGGCAGCTCGGAGATCGCTCCCGCTCAACTTTGATCTCAGATCTCAACTTTATGCTGTCTAAAAGGGCCAGAGAAACACGTCTTCGGTCAGCTCGGTCAGGATAGTGGGGTGGTCCCGACGTCCGCGTCGATCGGCTTAGCGGCTGTCGGTAGCCGGGTGCCGGTTGCGGGGTTGGACCCGATATCGCAGGGTACACCGACAGCCTTATCTCCAGTTTTTGGCCCCCGTTTGTTGCAGTTGTCTGGACAGTTTCGCCGTCGATGACATTCCAAGCCCACTTTCCCGTTGCTGCTCTTCTCCACCCGCCGCCAACATTTCAGAGTGCCCGGTTCCTGACGATCTTCTGACGCAATTGGCCAATCGCTTTGCCTTGGGATTCGCTGCCAGCAGAGTTTCTGTGGACAGTATGCCCACTAAAGCTGCAAATATCGACGAAAAGAAAATTCTTCTTCATGCAAAAGGGGCAAAGTCGGAACGCCATTGCAGATCGGTGAGAAAAAGCCCATTGTGTCAAGACTCAAGTGTTGGGGTGCCACAAGCGTTGTGGGCCCGGCACCTATTTCCAAATCTTGCGCGCCACGGAAATCAACCAAAGTCTTTCCTGAGGTTGCCAGCTTGCCTTCGACAGCAACTACTATTCAGCAACGTCGGTGAGGAAAGACTGTGATGATCGTAAGGGCCAAGAAAAACAGAGAGCTAGTGGTACTAGCCGGTTTCTTGAGATCTTGTCGAAAGACGCAGTTCTAGTTCTCATGGTGTCTTTGGTTCAACCTCGACATGCCTCATTGCTTCATGGTAATCGAATCTTGCTCTAACGGCCACTGGCTGCAACGAACCACAGTGGTTCGGAAGCACAGGGGTATGGCGGGCGCTTCAGACATTGCGGCCCATCCCGCGAGTGCTCCACAGCTTCTTCGATCTTGGGATTCCTATTCCCGTCTCGGTCAGGGCCTAGCGGAGGCCTGCCTCAGATATGGTGAGATCTTTCGTACCGTGGCGCTGCACAATTAATCTGCAAAGATGTTTAAACTTCTTGCCCAACGAAATCGGTCATGGTGTAGATGTGGTTTCGCTGGAGGAATAAGATCTCGCCCGAGCAGCTTCCAGTCCAACTGATATAGGACTTGAACTCCTGGAATCTCGTATCTTAGGTATCGAGACTCGGAGACCGCATGCGTGCCGGTGGTGTAAAACCTCGGCTCTTCAAGAAGGTCACATCTCTTGGTCGTTGGTCTGGAACTGCTGGACCTTGTCATACCAGTGTCGGTAGTTGCCGCTCGTTACTTCCTGGCCATTTCGAACGCAGTCTTGAATGACACACGTCGTCGTTTCGATGGGCCCAAACCATCGATGAATCTCGATTTTCCCTCAAGAGGAAAAGCTAAGCATTGCCAGCAGGGAAGCGGCCGTCAAATATCTGGACGGAGCTTGGCTGCTCATGCAACTTCGAGCCCCTCCAAGCAGATGTGCATTCCTGAGAGAGCTTCGTGAGTGAAGGCATCCATGATTAAATCACTGGCGGGTTCTTTGACCGTGGGCTATACGCCAACGTCTGCGCATCCCTCTCCGGCAGATGGTTTATGATTTCGCTTGTGTTTTTTCGTTGTTTCCCCCCGGTTGCCGGTCAGGCTGTACTATAGAGCTTGTTTGTTTCTACCATTCTTTCGATGTCGAAAGTCAAGATTTGGCGAGAGATGTCGCTTACACCTTGTGAAGACGATCAACATAGCCGGAGCATGCCGATTCGCAGAAGAAACGCAGCCTCTGGGGTGTCCAGCCAATGCAAGTCTCGAGGCGAGCTGTCACGTAAGATCTGTCCCTGCTGACTTTAACATCGTTTCGGCTCTCTTCGGTAGCAATGAATAGAGCTCGAGGTTTGCGTTTCGAGACTCATTTGTGTTTCAATCGGATTTTCTGCTGAAGCATACTCCATATCTGATCGACTTTTGTAGCAAGGCACGCGTGCGTACGAGGTTATATAGAAGAAGAAAGCTTGCCTTATTAAGGTCTATAGTGACTAAGGCTGGATAGATAAATACTAGACACGGGTACTATAGCTTATATAGGTATACTTATATAAATAAGTTACTATATAAGGCTATATTATAGCTACTCTACGCGATACACCCCCTAATTACGCTTTATAGTATAATTATTTATTATAACTATACCTTTAAAGCCTCTTTAACTAGAATAATAAAATAAATTAAAATAACTATTTATAAGTCTGTTTTTTAAGTAATAAAATAATACCCTTTTAGTCCTTAAAAAGTATAGTAGAAAAATAATACTCTTATCCTTTATAAAGTCCTTTTATACTTTTTATTTATATAATACCTTTAAAGAATAAATATATTCTAAAGGAATAAATAAGTAAGGCCTTTAACTACTTATAAGTAAGTTCTTAAAAGCTTTTAAAAAGTAAATAAATAAATCCTTTTAGCTACTAGGGTTTAAAAAAATCTTTTTTCTTTTTTCTTTAAAATACCTTTATAGTTAACTTTATATATACTTTTTTTAAAATTAAATAATTCTTTAACTATATTAATACTAAATTAAAAGTATTATTTTAGTTAATACTTTTATTAAAATAGTTAATAAGTATTTATTTTATTTTTTTTAAGTATTAGTATTATTAGTAATATTATTATTACTTTTTTAAAGTTATTTTTAACTTCTTTATAGTAAGTACTTACTTTAAATAAAAGTTTTAAGCTTTTATATTTTTTAATACTTATTATAGTTACTAATTCTATAGTTAAGTTACTTATAGAACCCTTACTCCTCCTTTTACTCTTAATATATTTAAAGAGGCTATTATTACTTTTATTAATAGCTTTAAGTTCTTTAATATTACTAATAGTAATTTTAAAGATAAAGCTAGAGTTAATAAAAAAAAAGAAAAAAAAGATACTTTAGGTTTTAATAATAATTTAAATAAACTTTTTTAGAACTATAGTACTTATTATTAGTTTACTACTACTACTCCTTATAGTAACTAGAGTAGTTTTATTAATTCTACTAGTAGCTTAGTTACTTTTTTTTATAGTAGTATTACTTTTTACTACTTAATTAATTAATTTAGTTTTTAAGTAATTTAGATAGTTATAAATAACTTTTTTATTATTTATTAAAGTACATTTTTTATTAGTTTTAACTATACTATAAACTTTAACTTTTTTAATACTATTTTTAACTATTTTATTAACTCTATTATTTCTATTAATTCCTTTTATAATTTATACTATAATAGTTTTAAAAACCCTTTTACTTAAAGCTATTAGGGCTCTAATAGCTTTAGTTATACTACTAACTTTTATAGTAAATAAAGTATAGACTAAACTAATATTACTAAGGGTTATAGTAAGTAGGATATTAATAATAAACTTCTTAAGGGCTTTAAAAGTTCTACTTTAACTAAGAAACGTTATATTATTTCTAAAGGTTTTAAGGGTACTATTTTTACTAACTCCTTTATTTCTAAAACTCTTATTAAAACTCCTAGTTTTAAGGCTACTAGTATTAAGGACTTTAGTAGTTCTTTTAAGTCTACTAAAAAAATTAAATTAGAGTATAAGTATACTATAAAAGAGGGGGCTACTACCCGTTATAAAGGTACTTAGAACTAAGTCCTTTATAAGAACTATACTAGATTTATTTTATATAAAAAAAACCCTAACTTTATTTATAATTAGAATAAGTATACTAGTAAAAAGTGTTATTAGTATTGGGTTTTAAATTAAAATAGCTATAAGGAGCTTTTTTAGGAGGCTAGTAACTAAGTTTATACTCTTTAAAATACTCTTAGAGTTAATTTAGTTATTAATTACGTAAGTTATACTTTTAAAGTATTTTATATTATTACTAACTTATTTTTTAAGTTATTATAAATACTTATAAAGTTTTTTATATTATTTTAAAGGATAATAGAAAAAGTAATAATACTAATTCTAGTAAAGTTAATAAGAATTTTACTACTATTAATTATAATAAGTCTTTAGTTATTAAAGTTATTAATAACTCTTTTTTTTTATTAATACTTTTAGTAATACTACTAGTTTTATTAGTATATTTAGTAGTTATCCTACCCCTAGTTCTAGTACTTATAGCTTTATTATTTAATACTTAACTATTAATTCCTTTTTTAGTAGTTATAGTACTATTAATACTTATAGTAAATATAAAGGCTTTATAGGTAGTAGTTTTTAGTTCTTAGGAAGCTTTAGAAGTACTAGAAGTAGTTATAACTAAGCTATTATTAGTTCTAGTAACTTTCCTTTTATTATAGGCCCTAGTAACTCCTTTATTATTTAGTAGTAGGTTACTAACTAGGTCTATACTTTTAAAAACTCTAGAGATTTTAACGACCCTAATTTTAAACTTTTAGACCCGCGTTTTTAGAATCTCTTTAACTTAGTTATTAATATAATCCTTACTAGAAACTATACTCTTTTTTATACTAGCTTTTATTAATATACTTATTACTTTTAAGCGACTTTTATAGTATTATTTAGTCCTTATACCCTTTTTAGGGTATAGTTTTCTTTTTAGGCCCCTTTAGGAGTATAGTATAGAGTTTAGTATATACTTAGTAGGCGTAGAGTAGGCTTATAGCCTTTAGATATTTATTTAGTAGGCTTTTTAGTTTAAATTACCTTATCTTCTCTTATACTACTTTATACCTATATTAATTATTATTTTAGTATTTTAGAGGTTAAAAAGACTTTTAAAGTATTTAAACTTTACTCTATTAAGTACCTTAGTAAGTCTATTTACTAGTATTTTATTAGTTAGTATATAAATAATATTAAAAGAGCTTTTAGTATACTTTTACTTAAGTTATATATTATAAATATTAATATACTTAAAGCGGGTTAAAATATACTCCTTTTTTACTACTATAAGTTTTATAGTTTATTAGTTATTATAGTTAATTCTCTAAATATCCCTAAGTTTAAGGGAAATGTCCTTAAAGAACCTTTTAATAACTATAGTTTTTTTAGTAGTTTTTAAAAAGCTAAAAAGTTTAGTTTTTATAGTTAATATTATAATAGTTATTTATCTCCTAGCTTTTTATATAACTAGTTTACTAAATAAAGAGATTATTATACTTTATAATAACTATTTTATAACTTTATTATTTATAAAAAAAGTATCCCTAGCTATAAATAAAGCCTAACTCCTACCCCCTATATTACTATAGTAGGGACTAAGGTATTTAGTACTATAAAAGTAATGTATTACTTAGTCTATAGCCTTTAGGTGCTTTTATAAAGGGTTTATAAGGAATTAATAAAGGATAAAGGCTACTATAGTTACTTCTAGCTAAATAGTAATAGTAGAGTATAGAATTAAACTAACCTTTTTTTAAAACTCCTTAATTTTATACTTTTTAACTTAGCCCTTATTCTTTATAAGTCCCTTAGGGATTAGGCTAATTAGTACTAGTTTTATTATTAAGTTAAATTATTTTATAACTTTTTTAATATATATATTATATACTAAAAAGATCTTCTAAGCCTTTTAGTTTTTAATAACTTTAATACTAAAGTACTAAGTAATAGGGCTTTAATTTTTTAATTTAACTTCTCCTTTTATTTTATAAATAACGTTTTAAGTAACTATATTATTATTATAGTAGTTAAAGACTAAAATATTATTAATATAAAATATAATATAAACCTTTTTATTATAAAAGAAGAAGAGGTATAGCTTTTTAAGGCTTAATATTAGACCTATACTTTTTAGGATCGGCAGTTAGCTCAGTAGTTAAGAGCCTGCCTAACCCTACCTTATAAGAGGTAGAGGTAGTAGGTTTGAATCCTGCGCTGCCTAAAGGGTTTTTATACCCCAACCATGCGTCGCGCGCCTATACAGTGCGGCAAATTAGAGTTTTCAGAAGTGGGGACCCTACTACTCTAATTAGCTGCACTAGATGGCCCGTGCACTACTCCTAGCTAATAGGAGTAAGCAGCCCCTACTAAGCCGTATATAGTATATGGCACCTTCCCTTATAAGTAAGCATCCCCTAACCTAAACTTAAATAGACCTTTATATAAAACCTTTACTACTTTTATACTAAATAGTTATATATTTTCCCTACTAGGGTTTTTTCGTACACCCTTTACTAGAATATTATTTATTTATAAAAAGTTAAAAGTCTACTACTTAGTAGATTTTTAGTTTATAATATAAGTATACTTATAGAATAATATAACACATATATATACTTTTTAAAATACTTAAAAGCTTTTTATACTAGAGTAATAGTATATTCTAGAGTTTATAAAGGGCCTTTTTAAGTTTAATATACTTTTTATTTTTTTTAAAGCCTTTTAAAAACTTATATATAACTAGTATTTTATTTAAGTCTATATTAGTATTAAAAAAAGTATTAATAATATTAAATTATATAACTTTTAAGTTAAATTAAGCTACTATAGTTATTATAGTTTTAAAGAACCTTAAGGTAAGAGTTATAGTATAAGTCTCTTAAAGCCTATTAACTAGTTATTAATTACTATAAATATAAATACGTGTTTTATACTTTAAAAAGAAGTTATTCTTATTAAACTTATATATAAATACCTATTTTAAAAAAAGAGGTTTTAAACGGGCTTTAGTATAATTTATTACTCTTTATATTTCTTTTTTAAAGAGCTTATAGAACTCTTTATAAACCGCTTACTTTTAGAGTATTTAAAACTCTAAACTAAAGTAAGTAATATTTTTTTACTTTACTAAGGGGTCTAGTAAAGTTAATTTATAGTACCGTAGTTTTCTATTCTTATTCTTAATTTTTATAAGTATAATAGTAGTTTAGGGCTTTTATTTTTAAGTAGTTTTTATAATAGTAGTATATAGTATAGTATATCTTAAGTTACTTTTACGTATTACTTTATATATATTTAGTATAAAAGTAGTAAAGAAACTTACTTAAGAGGCCTTTATAAATTAGCTTTAATTATTTATTTTATTATAAAATAGTAACTAAGGTATTTATAAGTTAATTAAAAAGAAATAGTTATTTATTCTTTTTTTAAAATTACTTAATAATAAATCTTTTATAGGTATATCCCTTTAAGTACTTTAGAATTATTTACTCCTTTATATAGTTAGTTTATAGACTTTATAAGTATAGCTTTACTTTAGTACTTTAACTTTTAATTCTACTAGTAAATTAAGTATTGGGCTAATCCTTTTATATTCTATTTTTTATATAGGTTATAAACTGTCTTTTGTATTTATATAGTTGCTACTACTAAGTAAGGGGGTATTTAGATTATTAGTATACTATATAGTGTTATTTAAAGTTACTATATTCCCTATAAGTTTTTATAAACTATTTAGTATTTTAGTTTTTATTTTATATACCTTAGTAACTTTTATAATAGTACTTAATATACTTAATAGCTTTAGTATAGTTTTTAAAAATAAAAGGCTATAAAGAACTTTTATTTTTTATAGTCTACCCTTATTTATAACGTTTTAGAATATATTTAAGTCCTCTATAGCTATTTCTAGAGTTAAATCTTTTAAAAATATTTTACTAAGTACTTTAAAAATCGTACTTAAGTAAGTAAGTTTAATTTTTAGTTCCTTTAGTAAAATCTCTACTTCTATTTACGTTATAGAAAATATATTATAAAAGGAGTTATAAAATAAAGTTTTATTAAAAGTAATATTATAAGTAACTATAACTCTTTTAAGAGCTAGTATTTAAATTTAATAAAAATTATATATTTATAAAACGTATTCTATAAAGTAGCTAATATAAGCTTTTTTTATAACTTTAAAGTTCCGTTTATTTATTCTAGTTTTGCGTCTTTTAATAAAGATATAGGCCTTATAGTTATATACTTATATACCCCTGAAGTAAGGTCTTAGGTTTTAGAATAAGTTAAAAAAAAGGTCTTTAGTATACTTATTATAATATTCTTAAAGCTATTTATTTATAACTATATTTAAAAACTTTTATTCTTAAAACTAGTAGAGATAGTTATTATATAAAAATACTACTACTAAAACTACTTCTACCTATAGTTTTAAAAGTAAGTTAGCTTTAAAGAGTATAATAAGGCCCTTTTTAATAATTTCTTTTTTTATTTATTTTTAAAAGTCTATAGGCTTTTTAGTATTTACTAGTAGTGTTTTAATATTAATACTATTTTTTTAAGTTTATTTTTAATAACCTATTTTACTTTAAATAGTAATAATAACTTATTTAATATTTTAATAAATTTTATAAATATAAAAACTATATTACTATTAAACTTATATTTTAAAAAGTTTAAAGTATAGGTATATATTATTATAAAACTTAAAAGTTAATATAAACCCTTAAGTAGTATTAGAGTATTTATTTAATATAAATAGTAGTTATTAATTATTACTATAACCCCTAAAGTAGTTAAAGAGATTTTAGTATATTCTTTAAAAGGGTCTTAAAGACTTATTTTTTAATATTCTTTTTAAAATAACCTTATAAGTTCTTACTTATAAGTATACTTTATACTTAATTTATAGTAGCTCTTTAATTTTTACTCCCTTTATTATATAAACTAGTTTTAAAAGTACTTTAAGGCCTAAGTAACTAGTATAGAAATACTATATAGTAGTATCTATATTACGGTCCCCCCTAGACTCTATTAAGAAATAAGTATAATAAGTTATAAATTAGGTATTAAATATAAAGGTTATTACTAGTATATTAGTATTACTTATAGAGATTATTAATAGAGGATAGATATTAAGAGTTATATATTTAAAAAATATAATATTCTCTTTATACTTTAATTATTTTAAAATATAGCTAACCTTTACTTTATTATAGTATAAAGTATAGTCTTTACTATAATACTAAATATTAGAGTTTCTAAAGAGTCCTTTTAAAATAATATTAATATAAAAGCCTTTAATAAATATAACGTTATAAAGAGTAAAGTTAATTTACTTCCTAGTAGTTCTAAAAAATATATTCTTTATAGTTTAAGTACTATAACTAATAATATAAAGGGCTAAGTTACTATAAAAGATATACTTTTCTTTAGTTTATAATATAAAGGATCCTTTATTAAAGAGGGACATTTTATTAACTAAATAAGTACTACTACTAGTATTAAAAGCTATACTTACTAAAAATAAGTACTCTAAATCCACTATAGTTATATATATACTTAGACTAGTATACTTTATAGCAAAGTATTTAAATAATAAATTAAAGTAAAAAAAGCTATTAAATTCTTTTAAAATAGGTAGGGGCCCAGTACTCTTAGTAGCTAAAGATCCTCTATTAAAGCTTTTAATAGAGTCTTTAAAAGGATTACTCTTAGTTTAAACCTATATAAAAGCCTTTCTATTACTTATTATTTATCCTTTAGCCTTTAGTATATTTTATATATAGTTCTATTTATTAGAGTTAAATATTTTAGTTTATATAGTTTTTAAAACGTTTTTAATAAGAGGTTATTTTTTTAGTAGTACTAGTAAGTATAAATTTAACTTTATTATAATAGTATAGGGGCTATATATAGGCGCTACTATATAGGCACTTTTTCTTTATATTACTACTAGAGTTAAAGTTAGAGCTAGTAGTATTTAAGTTAAACTATTTAGTAAATATAGTAAATATACTACTAAAGTCTTTTTAACCTATCTTTTATTTAATACTATTAAAGTACTATATAGTCTTAAATACCTTTATAAGTTATTTAAATATTAAAGTCGTTTTACTAAATACTTTAAACTTATAAATCTTATTTTATTATTATTTTACTTATTCTAAGTTAAAATAAACTCTAATAGTATTTAAATATACTAAAATAGCTATTATACCCTTTACTAAAGCTACTTTATAAAAATAGTACTTATTATAAACCACTTTCTACTTAAATTACTACTTTATAATACTTATAATAAAAAATACTTTAGTAAGAATATTATTATATTCTACTATAGTGACTGTTTTACTTAAGGTTTTAATAGGTATAAAATTAAATTAAAAGAATTTTTTATTTATGTTTTTTTTAAGTAGTTATCTCGTCCGGATATTTCTATAAATTATTCCAAAAAGAATACACTATAGCTATATATTATTAAATAGTATAATTAAATAGAAGTATCTAATAGGGTGTATCTAATAGCTTTAACCCCCTCTAACTTAAGTAGTCTTAAGTAGAGCTTAGTAGGGCGTACGTACCTTAATACTTCTACTTATCTACCCTTCCTATAGTAATAACAATAATACTATCACTAATAGGCGGCGCTAAATAGCGTGACTAATATATTAAAATAAACCTTCACTTGTACAAACTTTTAGCTAGATCACAATATACGTAGGGCCTGATAAGCCCTAGTAGTATTTATAATTAAAGAAAAAGGTACTACTACTATAAGTAAGCCCTTTATCGATTCCTCCCGTCTTCCACATTCACACTTAATAATCCTTTAAAGTAACAAAATAGCAAAAAACACTATATCTACAAAAGTCCCCTAGCTACTACTAAATACTAAATACTATAACCCAGTTACTATAGTTAAAAACAATATTAACTAACTTAGTAATATAGCTATATAACTTAGTATTACTACTATTAATATATAATATAACTAACTAACCTAACCCTTAAATACAAAGATCTAAATCGCTATTTTTAGCCTTTACCTTTTTTAAACTAATAGTAATAGAGTCTAAATAAAAACTATTAAACTAGCCCTATTAACTAATTTAATACTGGGTTAGATTTTAAACTTACTATCTTTAAAAAATAACTAATACTACTTTAAATAAGTAATAAAAGTAGTAATAATAACTATAAATCCCCTAGAGTTAAAAAACTAGTACGTTTAATAAGGCCTAGTAACATATTAAGACGTTTACTAATAAGTACAGAGAAAAGCGGTCCAATTAAGTTAACTAGCTATAGTATAGTTAATAACGGCGCGTTAGTTATAGAGGGATTCGATGGTTAAGGGAAGGAACGGTTTAGTTTAGATTAGATTTAATAGGTTCAGAGGGACGGTCTACTAGACGGTCGGGCGTACAGGAGGCGTACAAAAGGCGTTAGTAGTTTCGGTGGCGTTAATAGCGTTAATAGCGTAATTAGTAGTTGAAATTAATTAAAAACACCTATTACTTTGAATCTATAGAAGCTACGTTATAGTAAGTAAATTTAAGTGCTATAATAAAAAAGATCGACGAGGTGGGTAGCTGGACGGTTCCCTAAAGTACGTGGCCCGTGGGCCGTTAGTCACCCTAGAGGGGGTAAATTAAAAGAATTTAAGTAAACTTTAAAGAGAAATATTTCTATCCTTTAGTTATTTATTTTACTTTAAACTAAATATAGTATTTATAACTAACTTATTAATATAATTCTAAATATTCTAGTAGGCCGTTTAAAGAGTTAAAGTTAAAAAGCTACTTATAGTATATTCTTTTAAAGTATCGTTTTAATTAGTTTATATATTAACTTTTATAGTTAAAGTAAGTAGTTTAATAGACTTAGTTATTAAAGGATTTACTACTTAATTTTCTTTTAATTAAGCCTTATAAACTACTTAACATTAGTTTTATTCTTACTTAAAGAACTATTTAATTATAAAAAGAGCT
This sequence comes from Colletotrichum musae, assembly GCA_027406025.1. Taxonomy (NCBI): domain Eukaryota; kingdom Fungi; phylum Ascomycota; class Sordariomycetes; order Glomerellales; family Glomerellaceae; genus Colletotrichum; species Colletotrichum musae. The sequence continues at coordinate 1,658,781 of JANVYC010000001.1, read as the reverse complement.
AAAAAAGCCTTAGTAATATTTAAGTAGTTAATAAAGGAATTAGGATTAATATAGTTTTAAATATTCTAGCTCTTTATATAGTACTTAAAAGTAGTATACTATTTAATTTATTTATTATAACTCTTAAAAATAATTTTAATAGTAGTAGTATTAGTAAATATAGTTAAAAAGGTTATTAGTAGATATATAAATAAAATAATTTAAGTATAAAGATAGGTTTAAGTAGTTTTTTTTATATATATAGTATTTTTAAAGGTATTTTAATTAAGTTAAAGCTAGGCTTATAACTATAGTAAAGTACGTATATATATAAGGTTATATAAAAGAAGAAAGTTTGTTTTACTAAGGTCTATAGTAGCTAAAGCTAGATAGATAAATACTAGACACGGGCACTACGGCTTATGTAGGTATACTTATATAAGTAAGTCACTATATAAGGCTATGTTATAGCCACCCTACGTAACAACTTTAATATTAAGAAGAGTATAGCAGGTTCAGAGTGTGCGGGACTTGTCACACCAACAGTAAATCACAGTCGACGGCATGTGAAGAAGGCCTGTGGTTGTGAAAACCAGTCTGGACGGACGTTTTCTTGATCGGCAAAGGCCCATGGCATTTTGGATTTTCAGTGCCAATGTCCGCCTGGGAAGATCGGCAATGGCTGCAATTTTGATGGTTTTTGTGGTGCCGCTACTGACCTGCCGTGGGTTGGCAGCCACGCGGCATCGTGCTATTTCTCGTCTGTGCATGCTCGGCATAGTCCAAATGGCTTCCTTCAGCCACCCAGCGGATTTGCCAACATGAGGAATGGTGAAGTCATGATTGCAAACCGGCTCTTCACAATGTCGGTCGGCATGCTAAGTAGACGTCAGAACGGACTCAGCACTAGCGGCAGCCACAGAGCATGCTTGGGCGTTGCCAGCCACGCAGTTCGGAGGCTGTAGATTCAATCCAAAATACGACGAGGGAATGCGTTGCTTTCGTCATCGGTACAACGGCTCAAGAATGGAGATCATGTCAACTGCCTTGTACTGCTTTTCGTAGAATTCCGTGTGTAGATGCGAGCCACTGCCGGGCTGCTCTGGAGACGTCCGGAACCCATGAGAGGAGCCCGTCCAACCAATTGCGGAGCGAAACGGAGGTGATGGAGTCGAGCATCGGATGAATGGTCGGGAGATGGACACGAAGATCTGCGGTGAGGAGTTGAACGGAGCCAAGATCCGGTGTTTCGACAGCAGCGTACACTAGGGATGGCATGTCCCAGTCTGGAGGAGAAACAGCCCGGATTGGTTGCTGAGCATTCCTGGTAGACTTCCCGGCCGATGGGTGGTTGGGAATAAGCCTTGTATGGAACGACAACTGCTCCTGGTTCCCTTACTTACCCGCCATGGTGGGGTGAGGGATTGGGGGCTTTGGAGCCTTCGATGGAACGGCGGAGAAGCGTCGAGCCCGACGTTGCCGGGCCTGTCGATTTGAAAGTCCGCTCGTGCCGGCACCTGCGAATGGAGTATCCGCAATCGAACGGCAATAGGTAATGCCAAAGCCTGCGTGCCTGAGGGAGTATTATTAGTGCTTGCCGGTAGGTAGGAGACATTGCAGCTGAGCGACTGGTCGTTGGCTGATGGTGCGTTCTTCGACGAGCATTTTTGACGCCGCGGGTTGCGCTACGGATCGTGTTCCATCTTGGCGGCGACCGTAGTTCCGCAGTAATGGGGTGGCTGGTTTCAGACCATTCTGAGACGATTTTTGTGGATGGAGATTGATAACACACGAGGACGGGGTCGCGAAATGAGTGCGGACTGTGAGAGTGCCATGTCTCTAAAGACCCGAAGCTGTGGGCGAGAGCATGTGAGGTGAAGGCATCTCGAAGACAGTTGTCAGTTACATGACGGCAGGGCCGGAGGTCCAGGCTCGGCGATATCTGTCGGGGTGGGTGGAAGTCTGGACGGGAAGGAAGTGACGGGTGGGAGAGATAAGATAACGTTGAAAGACGGGACGCACCTGTGCGGCCACGATGCGATGGCGCATGGGCCGGCAGCCACCTCAGATGAAATACGTACCTATGCTTGAAAGTATACATGCACTAATAGTACCTAGGTACTAGCAGCCACAGATACGGTGTACGGTGTATCTACTCAGGCTTCTAGGTAATGCCTCAAATATGCTTGCCAGCAAGCTTTAAAGCGGGCAAGCGGGTAACTTGAGGTGGCGGATGGTGGCAATCGTCTCCATCTTAGGTCCCTTCGACCCGTACGGTCCGAATGATCCGCGCGCAGACCGATGTTTAGGTTATGCTATCACTGGGATGGAGGGCATTTGCGAGAGGACAATTACAGGGCAGTCATGTTTGGTGTAGCACCGAGTGTGAGTGCCTGAACATGCATGAGGGAGGGTGTCATCGCCTGATGGTTCTGTCCGGGTTCCTACGCCGTAACTCTGCCTGTCCGCGTATCTGCAGCTTATTACTCTCAAATCCAGACCCAAGTCCGGAGCCCAGCCTGGGGCGGATAAACAACTGGCTGGCAATGGAAGCTTCCGAACCGTAGCTTGGGAGGCAGTTGAAGGTACGGATACCTGGACAAGATAGAGTACCCATGAAATCCATGTATTTAGTGTTCCTAGTCGCCTGCACGTGCGAGAAGGTGGCGTCAACTTCTTCCTCCACGGCTCTTATTCCTCGTCTTCTGCCCATAAAATACCTAATTATCTGTGCCGCCGCAAATGCCACCGCCATCGCCACTGCCGCTGTCACTTGTAGTGTAATTTGTGACTGGCAAATGCAATTGCTAGGTTGTCCTAGGCCCATCGAACACGCTTGCTTGTGCACCCCGATCTCTTTATTTGTACGTGTTCCTTGCGTGATCGCTACATTGGCATTGGGCCCAAAATACATGACCATGACACCTTGTACAGCGTGTCCGGCGCCCTCCTGTCTTGTCCCCTTTTGGAGGGCTATCCTTGCACGTATCCCGGCCACCGACCAGTTTCGGGCAAGTCGTCGTGCCCATGACACGGCATTCCAGCTGGCAGCTGCTAAAAACCTGGACGACGTTGCTGCAGGGCCAGTTATCAAGGTTGACCAGCAGCTACGCCCTTCTCTGCCTTACCTACTTAGGTACTGTATCCGTAGTGAATGCATATTATATTCGCTGTAGGGAGGTACCTCCTTCGGGGATGGTCTACCGTACAAATCCGGGTACCTTACCGCAGGTATGCATCCAAGCCAGGCAGGTAATGGAAGAATCATCTTAAGAATACGAGAATTTCTCCATCCACTTACTCACGGCCTGTCCCATCCTGTTCCCTTCTTCACCAGACGCGATCCCCTGACCTGCTGAACCCCGAGCCTACTGAATCACCACCTAGCGGCAATCTGCAGCGGGCGGGAGTGCTCAACCCACACATCACACTTCTACGCGCCTCGCTAAGAGACCGCTGCTACTCTTGCCGGCCTATCCTTGCTGTCGGCTCTGTCGCCGGTTTGGGGAAACTCGAGAACATCGCAGGGCACCCCTGCAGCTCGCTCAATATCTTGTACCTGCCTCCCACCTCTGCACACCATAACCATACCCTCTTGCCATCATCCGTCTTTTGCGTTGCGACGTTGCGACCGCGACTTCCGAAAAACCCGCCAAACATCGTCAGAGGCTCTCGAAAGCTCCTCGCCTTGAGCTCGCTCCCGTTGACTGGTTCTTCGCGACAATTGACCATCGCACCTTCATCTCCGCCACCGTCACAAACGAAATCAGTACCGACGACGACCCTGGTCACCACCATCTAAAACAGCTCCATCTCGTCTCGGAGAGGACCCTCTCGACCTCCCCACTACCTTAGTTGCTACAGGTTTCCGCCTGCTCGGGAAGCCCGTTCCCACGATATTCCGCGTGCTCCGAACAAGCTCGAGTCCATCTCGACGCGGGCCGAAGCTCCCCTAAACATCCATCAGCCCTATGTCTTTTCCCTTGGTTACATTCAACTCGGTTCGACACGCTTCAGACATCACCACTGCGTTTGCGAGATAACAATTGCGCCCTTGTCCCGCTTGCGCTTTGAGAGTCCTCGGGCAACTCGGCCTGCGAGCCATTTAGCCGCCTTGCTGCGGTGAACGTCGATTGCCCAGGATGGCCCGACTGGGAGTTTCAGTATCGACTGCCGGCATTCTGCTGGTTCTGCTCACCTTCTTAACGACCGCCTTAGCTGCCACGGAGACTGTTTACATTACCGGACAGGACAAGGATGGCAACACTAGGGAGCTTGCCGTCAACCGGTATCCCGCTCTGTACACGGGCGACTTTGGTGATTGTCTGGGAGGTCAGAGTCTGTTCAACATCACCAAATTCGATGCCGCCTACTACGCCGATAACATGACTGTCCAGTTCCATCTGGACGGAACTACCAACATCAGAAACGAATCACTCATGAGTATGTAATTGAGGATGGAAGCAAGCTTTGCTGCACGGATGTTAACCTCAGATTAGTGCACATCAACGTCGAAGCTTGTAAGCTGCAACTTGGGACGAACCGCTCCGGAAGTTGGAAACTGACTGGCGCAGACGGCGAGACAAGATTCGAGATGAACTTTAACCCGTGCATGGCAAATATCGCCAGGTGCGTGTAAACCGGCGCTTCGTCGGACCGACTCGCTAATTTGCTTCGCAGCCTGTGCCCGCTGAACGCCAGCAATCCCGTCACCGCCTTCGCCGAGTTCCGACTTACACCCGCTCAAATCGACGGCATCCCCTCCATTGCCCTGGATATTCCCGACTTCGAGGGCTCGGCCCGCGTGCAAATCTTTGCAAACTCGAGCCAGACCGAGATTGGCTGCTTCCAGGCGGTCATGCGTAACGGCAACAGTTTCTCTCACCCAGCAGCTATTTCCTCGATTCTAGGCGTATTCACTCTCGCCGCCATTCTGGCTTCGTTTGCTACTGCGGCCTACGGCGTCAGCATCCCGCACATGAGGACGCATTATGCCCACTCCCTCTCGGTGCTTGTCATTTTCGAGACTTTCCAGACCGTCTTCTTCTCGGGAGCCCTGTCTGTCGACTGGCCCAGCGTTCTGCCTGCTTGGTGGAGTAATTTTGGGTGGGCTGCCGGCATGATTTACAGCAAGCAGATGGTCGATTCGATTGATGGATTCGCCGGGGTGACTGGTAATGCCAGCCAAGTCGGTGGAGCGGGATCAACCGTCATCAACACAGGAGGCGGCCTTGTTCAACAAATTTACGGCCGCTCCCTCGAGAGCCTCTCCGAGACTGCCGTCGACGTTGTGGCATTGCCGAAGCTCGCACAACGAGCTGCCCGCGAGTTTAACATGAGCAACCCATACGAATATTACTGGGCAGGCGTCCCTGTGGCGCCGGGAATGCCCACGCCCGGCAAGTGGATTGGGTTTGCGGGAGATCTATCTGCTCTTGGCATCCCTGCTGCCGATGCTTTCACCATCGGCCTCATTTGGTGGTTGGTGGCCATCGGTCTGGTTGTCCTCTCCATCACAGTGTTCAAGTTTACACTTGATCTGCTGGCTGGAGCGAAGATCATCAATCAGGATCGGTTCCTGTATTTCCGCAACCATTTAGGAGGATACCTAGCATCTGGCGTTCTCCGAACACTGCTCGTCGCCTTCTTCTCTTTGATGACGCTGGCACTTTTCCAGTTTAACATTCGCGCTCCTGCCGGTCCGACGGCTGTTGCTGCTGTTGTCTTCATCATCATGTTGGTCGGCGTTGGCGGTATCGTCGCTTACGCTTGTTTCTTTCGTTTGCGACTGGGCAAGTACGAGATGGGCCCCGACAGGATCGTGTTTGAGCAAGGAAAGCTCTTTGGCGCCGTGCCAGCCATCGCAACGACTCGCACCAGCAAGATAGGAGAGAAGGAAACGACCGCGAAACGTTACGGATCGATTCCCTTCTTCAAGATCCGCTTTGTCGACGATGACCCTAACCGGCTCACGGTCCACCAAGACGAGGCCTACGTCAAGCGCTTCGGTTGGCTCTCAGCCCGCTATCGCCGCTCGAGGTGGTGGTTCTTTGCGTGCTGGCTCAGCTACCAGTTCATCCGGGCCTGCTTTATTGGAGGTGGTGCCCGGAACCCCCTTGCGCAAGTGTTTGGCCTGTTTATCTTCGAGATCCTTGCCTTCCTCGTATTCGTCAAGCTGAACCCCTTTGAGGGACAGAGGAACACATCTCTGGCAATCTGGATGTTGGGCATCGCCAAGGTTGCAACGGCTGGGTTCTCTATCGCCTTCTTGCCCGCCTTTGCCATCGGTCGCATCCTGTCAACGGTCTTCGGTATCATCATCATCGTGGTGCAGGGGTTCCTCGTCGTTGCTGTCTTGGTCCTCATCGTTCTTGGCACCATTTCGTCATGGATGTCACTGAGCCGCAACCGGGAACAGTTCCCAGAGGCCCTCGACGGAATCCGCATCAAATACTACGAGCACATGGAAGCCAAGGCGCCCGATTCACCATCACCGCCGAGGGGACCGAAGCGATCAAGACTATCCAAGCTGACCAAGCCTGATCCCAACCTGCAAGTTCCACAAGAACCTCCTCAACCGTACTTCAGTGTCAACAGTGTTCGCCGAGCCCGCAAGATCGGGGACGATGACGACTTGGAGGATGACGAAGTTGGGGACATCATCCGCCCGGCCAACGCCTCTGTGGTTCAGTTTGCGCCTGGAACCCGACGCAGTCGAGCCAATAGTGCCAGCTCGCGTCACTCCGTCGGCAGCTTGCCCCGCCGAGCCAGACCACACCGCGCTTCCTGGAGCTCGGCTGATTTCGCCGACTGGGATCCTCAGTTCGACCGAGCTACACCGACGCTCGCCCATCGGAGCAGCTTTGGCCACCAGCGAAGTGGTTCCCTGCGACAGGTGTCACACTCGAACTCGCTTTCCGATCTCGGGCGCTCCTCCAACAACAACACGCCCATCCACGAGAGGTCGTCTTCTAGAAATGATCTCCGCCGCCTGATGACACCCACGGAGGAGGTTCCCGAGGAGCACATCATGACCCCGGGTGCCATGTCTCCAGAGAAGAGGGGTGACAAGGTCGACGAAGCTGGCATCTCTCCCATCAACGAGAAGGACGACGAAAAGCCATTTGAGACGAAAGGAGATGTCTCGCCTATGCAGGATAAGGAACAGAAGTCTTGATTGAATAGCATGGTTCGGCACGAAATGCCGCCACCGTCCTGGAAACGATTAGCGAGCGACTGGATCGAACCGCACGTCTTTCGGGGGCATTTTCCTTTGACAAAATTGCATAGCATTGCATAGACGGCCAAGCCTGGCCCTGACGAAGTTGCATGAGAAATGGATTACGAGGCGTTGGGAAGGGCAAAAGGCTCGTTTAGAGGAACAACATTTTGTAATTGGCACCGATGCGAGAGGGGCGGACGACAGCCTGCTCCCCCGCTACTGCATTGTGCACATATTCTTCTCCTGGGCGGCTTGGGTCTGTCCCGTTTGTCGATACTTGCTGCAGATACATGGGGCCTGCTGGCATCCCCAGATAGAAGTTTGTCGCTTAGAATTAGAAAACCACCTCAGAATGCGAGTAAATCCACTAGTCACCAGAACCCAAACCTAAGTGGACAATGCAAGTTGGATCAGATGCTCGTGTACTGTTCTCTCGGATTGCTCAAGCCCTTGGCTTACTCTGAAGTCTCAGCCTCCACCGGGGCCTGAACCGGGACCCAGGCCGGCGGGTAGCTCGCCGGCCGGAACACTTACTGGAGCCGGGTGCCGGTGCCCTTGCCGGAGCTCGACCGGAGCCGGCGTATACTTTGCTCCGGGGGTCTGTTTGAAGGAGTGTCCATAGAGTCAAACAAGGACTTGCGGATAATCACTCTTCAAGTGTTCCAAGAAGAGAACAAACAAGGCCAACAAAACGAGTGCGGATGCCATTGGTCGCAGGGTGGACGCAGCAGAGTGAGCTCGAATTGACCCGTCTGATTGAACAATTCGAGCACTCCCCACGCCTCCAGCCGGCCGGCAAGCTTCTGTCTACCACGTATTACACTACACTACGGTTTTGCGTCAAAATGGGGCACACACCTCCCAACACATCCCCACGCCCAGTTGGAATCGTGTTTCGAGGTTCGACGACGATCAGATTGACAAGCCAAACACACGTGCAGCGAGGCAAGGCAAAGACGGACGGACGGACGGGGGGACGACCCCTTGCGAACCAACGGCCGAGCGGTCCCCCAAATGCATGATACAGTTCATTGGTGGGTGGGGGGCAAGAGGGGATGGATGGGAAGCAGCAGCAGCAGCAGCAGCAGCAGCAGCTTGTTGGTTGGTGTGGCCGCCCGGCCACGCCTCTCCCCTCCCCCCTCCTTTCCCGAAGGTTTATAGTTAGGGTTGGGCCGTTTGGACGGGACGGATTGGTGGTTTGCGAAGACGAAGACGAGAGAGAGTGTGTGTGTGCGAAAGATGGTGTGGTGGGTGAATCACCGGGCGCTTAGGGTACCGCGGGTAATTGGGCGGGATTTTTCCTGCACGAGGTTACGAGGGTACGTCCTCGTCTTGGTGCCCGATGGCCGATGCAGCAGACGGGCTCGGCGAGGGGGTTGCAGCAGTAGCAGTAGGTACACCACAACTTGGCTGGCGGGTATCAACACATGTTGAGGTGGTAATTAGTGGGCATGCCGATGAGGGGTAGGCAGCTCGTTATTTTAGGAAACCCGTGATGAGGCAGGAGGGCCTTTTTTTTGGTTCCGATCTGATCGTAGCTCGGGCTACGGGTGATTAGGCAGTGTGGACATGCGTTGCGGGAGCTAAGTTGGTTTTTACGGATAGCTACGTTGATGCCATTTGCGTTCCGTCGGGTGGGAAGAAGACGGTATGACGAGAGGTGAGGTGACGTTGAAGCATGAAAAGCGAAGGGAACATAACATGGCAGCTCGCGGATGGGCACAACACGGAGACATGGTCTGGAACGGACGGATGCTACCTACTAATACCCGCCGGCGGGAGCCATACTCGGTTGGGCGACGTCGAGGCATGTTTGACACAGAGACAACGACGCTCTGCCACCGTCGAACACGACAATCTAAAATCGCAGGACGGTGGTGTCGTGTAGGTATGTAGGTATTACCAGGGCGGCGGTTTGCGTTCTCGGGTACCTTAGACATTGATGGCGCGATATCCCTCCACTCGCCTCCCTCTGCCCTCTCGGCCTATCGACGCTAAAGAGAACCCGAGGAAAGACACCCAAAGCACCATCATCTGCTAATCTGTGCCTGTGCCTGTGCCTGATGTTGGATGATGTGCGTTGTGTGATCGTGCGCCGTTGCCCTGCCTTTGCCTCGTCGTCCGTTCCTCCACGCTCTCTCTCGGTGGCTGCGAAGGCCGAGCGTCGTTGCCGCGGGGGCCCACCCGGTGCTTCTTCCCGTCGTTCCCCGGAGGCTTGCTTCGTCGGGCTCTTGAGGTATGTGCTCGAGTTTAGGTTACGGTGCCTGGAAGTATGAGCATCATGAGACTACAGATGCCTAGGTAGGTAATTGATGACGGTGAGGTTGTCGAGTGCTTGTCTGGCCTAGATCTGATTCAGGCCCAAGCTTCTAGGCTCTGGGTACAGTGGTGTAGGTAGTACCTAGACAGGTGCCTTTCTAGAGGCCAGCACCTAGGCAGTGTGCCGTGGGCGTGGGGCTCAGGGACCTCAGCCCGGTGCCACGTCAGGCTCTGGCCACCACGAGGTACTCTGTCAGGAACCCCAAGGCATGTTACCACCTACCCAGGCATTCCTTAGGTAGACTACCCTTAGTGTATGTACCTCACTGTGCAATAAAATCAGTGAGAGTGACTTTCCGTTGCTTTTGCAAGTCGGTTGTGTCACCGCCCCCCGAGCTTCCTTCACACTCACAGTACTTCCACGCCCCACTGACCACTGACCGCCCACCACGCTGTGCATCACCGACCCCTTGCCCCCCTCCTCCTTTGGACCTTTGCTGCCCTTTGCTCCACTCCTGCCCAGCCTGCACCGTCCTTGACCTACCAATCCGCCCTGAGCTGCTCCAACGAACGCACCAGGCCAAGATACAGGGGTCTCTTGGGAGGAGGCAGGCACCTGTGCCCATTTTTGGTCGAATCACACTCGGCTGCGTTGTTCGTCAACTTGTCGCAGCCGCCCGCCGATCTTTCGACTCTTTTCCTTCGCCCTTTGGTTTGGTGCTGAGCTGCTTTTGCTTGCCTTGCCTTACTACGGATACTATGTGGCAGTTAGTACCTGGGTACGGCACTGGATGACGACCTAGCAGCATTACTCACTCAACCATTTCGCTCTGTTCTCGCCAGTCTCTACTCTTCATCACCACCACCATCATCATCATCGCCATAATTAATCATCCTTACGACCAGCCTCGAATACTTACGCCCCCCGCGTCACCGAGCCGACACACTACCGCTCCCGCCCCCCCGGCGCTCGTTCCAACAAGCCAGCTCAGGGGGTTTAAACCAAACCGAAAAAAAACGGCTGTCCCCGATTTTTTCTGGATCCAAACGAATAACGACTGCCGACTCGCCTCGAGCCTTTTTCTCTGATCGGTGAACCCCAGACCAGGTCCTGCCTGTTTCCTACCCGCCCAAGTTCTTCGCTTCCGTCGTCCAAAGCCTTGAACTCGAACTACGGATCGTCTTCCCCGTCTCGGCTCGGGAAACTCTCCTGCCCACCCTCTTCGTGCGGACGAAGTTCGTTCGTCCTTTAACCTGCTTTTCGCCCCTGCTTTAAGCGACTCCAGCCCCAACTCGAATCTGCGCGGCTTTCGGGCTCGCATCCATGCTGCGCCATGTCTTCCAAAGACCGTGACGTCGACGTCGACGACGTTGACCGGCCCCCCCGCGAGAAGAAGACCTCTCGCAGCAAGTCGGAACGAAGCCTCAGATCTGAAAAGGAAAGGGGCGACAAGGAGCACCGCTCCCACCGTGTGAGCTCGCGCTCCTCCAAGTCCAAGATGGCCGACGGCAGCACCCTCGACAGCGAAACCCACTCCCACTCGCACCGCCGCCACCGTACCCGCGAAGAGAAAGAACGCGACCGCGAACTTCGAGATAGGGACCGCGGCCACGGCCGATCCTCCTCCATGACCGACCTCGTTCCCGAGCTCTCGAGGACCTCCCTTGCCGGCCCGGCCTCCACAGACCGCATTTCCATGCCTTACCCCAACTTTAGCAAGGCTCACAGCAAGGAGTCCGTCGTCAGTCGCGACGATGCCTCGGCCTCCGGCGTCGGCGCCAACGCTGCGAAGAAGAACGATCCCTTCACCCCCGAGGCGACCGACCTGGGACAGAGCGATATCAAGCGGTCAAAGAGCGCTGCTTCCACCGAGAAATCGCGCAAGGTTTCCTCCAAGAAGGACTCGCGCCCCCCGAGCCCGCCCGAGACAGACCTTTCAGGCAAGAGGCGCTCCGAGACGCCCGAGTCATCGATGCGCAAGGAGCGTGAGGAGCGCTCCAGCTCAAGACTGAGTGGTGAGAAGAAGGAACGTGATGACAGACCAAGCTCGCGGCTCAGCGGCCTTTCGCGGTCGCACTCCAGAGCCGACGAAAGATCCCGGGTGAGCTTCAAGTCCAAGACCAGCAGCCAGGCTACGTACGTCAAGTCGCCAGCTTTCCCGCCCGGCGTACAGGAAAGCCTCAACATTAGGCCGAGCCGGTCGTCCTCGAAGCGCAGCTCTTCCAGCAAGAAGAGCCGCCGATCAGAAGCCCAGGACGGGGACTCGTCACCCGAGAGCGCCATGGATTCGTCTCCCAAGACTCCGACTCAAGCGCCGAATTACCCCCCGCCTCCCCCACCAGGCCAGAAGTACCCGATGCCTCCTCACGTGTACGCCGAGGATATTACTCCCTCCGGTACGCCAGCTACTGATTTCGGGGCTCCTCCTCCGCCGCCGCCTCCGCCTCCGCCCCTGGACGTCCACGAAGCGCCCAGGGTCGACTATCTCTTGCAGAACGGCGGTTTGCTCCAACCCGTACCCAAGACCTTCCTCTCTGTTCTCCCTAGACAGAACGGCGCGCGGCCGTCGAACCCACCTTTGGTCGGCCCGCAGACGCTGTTTGCGCCTTTCTTCAATTTGCTGGACCAGTATAACCAAGTTCTCAACAGAAGCGGCTCCGTAGCAGTCGCAACGGGCCACCGATCAGTCGCGCGCAGACTGCTGGACCGCCTCGAAAATGTCTTCTCCCGAGAACTGCCCGAGAATGGATGTACTTGTGTCGTTTGCGAGAGAGGCCCTGACGTTCAGCACCGTGGCCTGGGCTGGGGAGAAGTCCTCGAGTGGGTTAGCGGCCGCATCGAGCTGCCCCAATGGCCACCATTCGACCTGGCCAGCCTGGGCTCGAACCCCGCAGACGTCGCTGCAGACTTGCCCCCGCGGCCGGACTCGCCCATCAAGATCGACCCCGATATCGCCGAGGAGTTCCGTGAGCACTACCTCCGGCAGTCGAAGAAGGTCAGAGGTGCCGTGGACAAGTGGTTGAACAACTGCGGCGACTCCACCGCGCCGTCTCCGCAGGATGTTGACGACGAGACGCTCACATTTGCTATGTTGACGAATCTGGACCCCGAGGACCAGCCCTACTTCAACGCCATCCTTAGTGGCGCCAACCAGATCAAGCCTTCTATGAGAGCCCCGACACCTTCACACCACCGCCCTCGCCCTGATTCCATCATCAAGGCAGGTCTGTCTCTGCAGCGTCTCTACCGTCTGCAGAAGGTTCCGCGAGATGCGGAGGTGGCCATGTACCTCATTAAAAACCCCCACACCCACGACCTCATCGTGACCTTGTCCGACATCAACACACAGGAATGGGAAATCCTGACGTCTGGGAGATTCGACGGCTTCTTGTGGTCTGGAGCGGATGGCGACGACATTGCCACGCCTACTGCCGAGTCCCGCGGCGCCACCCCGGCAAGCAACTATTTCCCGTCCAGGCCGTCCACACGCAACGCGACCCCCTTCTCCCGCGGCGCTACCCCGGCCTCGTTTGTGAGCATGGCATCGTCCGCGGCAAACCGCCAAGCCGTGTCGCGCGATGAGGAGATGGAGATGGCCGTCCTGGCCGAGGTGGAGCGCGAGATCTACCAGGGCATGGAGGCGCTCGAGGATGCCTTCGAGGCTCTCCACCTCAAGGCCGAGGTGGTGCGGACGGCTCTACGCAACAGGGGAGCTGGCCTCGCGCACAGCCTACAGAACCGTCGGCGCATCGATGTGCTGCCGAACCCCGGCTCGGGCAATTCTCAGGCGTCGGGTTACGAGCGCCCAAGCTGGGCATTGAGCGACCTCGACAACAACAGCGATGACGACTGGATGGGCGAGGACTTTGAGCTCGCCCCCGACGACTCGGCGAGCAACATCAGCAGCTCGCGGCACCGACGGCCGAAGCGCCGCGTGGAGAGGCGGACACCGGCCCCGATTGAGGAAGATGATGAGGAAAACTGAACTCGAGGATTACGAAAGCGATGATTACAGCTCAATGGTATTTGTGTCTAAAGCCCAACGTGTCAAAGTCATGAAAGTTGCATATGTGGGATACCAAGGAAAATGATGAAGGATTGCGGTTGGTAACGGGATGTGGAACATGGTTGGGATGAAAGCCAGAAGACGGCCTGATTTTTTTTTCAGCACTTGCAGATGATGCCGGGACGAAGTTTTGTGGTTGAAGACCGTTGTCGGTGAAGAAAAGGATTCTCTGCATGTCGTCCCGGGCGGTTTGTTGTTGGGAGTTTTATGAGACGGCTTGTGGGATGACGAGAGTTGTGACGAAGGGATCCGGATAGTGGAAGATGAAATGTGAGGTTTGAATGCTGGGAGATCGAACATCTCTCTTTCTACTCTCTACTCCTCATGTCTACGACTCTGGGCGAGGGCTGTGTGTAGGGTGGACTGTTTGGTCGGTAGGGGTAGCTGATGCATCGTCTCGGAGTCTATTGGATTCTTTTCCATGTCCCATTTGGGTCTGTCTCTTGTGTGTGTATTGTTTCTTCGTTTATCTTAACCTTTTTTTTTTAAATGGGAGGTTTCAAGACGATGGCTCGTCCTTACTTGATGTTTACTTGATGCTGATGAGTGCTCTTGACATATGCTTTACGCGATGATGTTCCCCCCTTCTCTGGGGATGGATATACCAGAACCTTCTCTGATATCGAAATGCTCTATCTCTCTCGTCACTCCTCGTCCGCCGCGTTCACGGCTTCCCCAAGAGCTGCTCGCCGGCCTCGGCGAGGCTGCGGTCCAGCAGCTCGAGCGAGACCTTGAGGTTCCGCCGGGCCTTGTCGTCCTCCTCGACGGCGGCCCTCAGCGCCTCCCGCGCCAGCTCCTCCTCCTTGGCGGCCGCCCTCACGCAGTCGGCACACTGCCGCACCGTGTCGAGGGCCCTCTGCAGGGCGGCGTCGCGCCTGCGCCGCTCCTCGTCGTGCTGGTAGAGCTGGGCGGCGACGACGGCGCTGATCTCGCCCGTCTTGATGCTGATGGCGTTCTGGAGGGCCGCGTTGAAGTCGAGGATCGTGGACGGGAGGACGACGTCGTCGGTAGTGGGCGGTTTGGTCGGCGCGGAGGTGGTCTTTGCGGGCGTGGTGGGTTCTTTTTGCTTTTGTCGAGGGGCGGCGGCTGGCTCTGGTTGTTTGCCGGCGTGCGCGGACGTGGAAGAGTTGGTGTTGTTATTAGTTGACGGCGTGGCGGTTGTGTTTTTCTCCGGACCGCAGGGGGACGGCGACGGGCCGGCAGCGGCGCACGCGGCCCCGGACGTCTCCTCCTCCGACTCCGATTCCGTCTTCACCCTCTTGGCCCCCGGCGCCGCCGCCGCGCTGCTGCCGCGCTTCCCTAGCCTCTGCTGCCCCGTCCTCTTCTGCTCCGGTGCCAGGTCCGGGTCGCAGCACTTGTACGCGTTGAAGCCCGCGTCCGCCAGGAGCTTGACGAGGTCCTCGGGCATGACGAGGCGGTTCATGAGCCTCGTTGCCTCGCAGTCGACGGCCGAGGGCACCTCGTCGTCGTCATCGTCGTCAGAGCGGGCGGCGGCGGCGCCGGCCCCCCAGCGGCCCTGCAGGTCCAGGTACGGCTGCTGGCGCTCTATGAAGAGCGGCAGCGAGATAATGTCCTCCCACTCGACGCGGCACAGCTTGAGCCAGAGCGAGGCCCGCGCCTCGTCGTGGGAGGCCAGGTTGAAGGACCGGTTCTTGCAGGACCAGACCTTGGAGAGCCACTCGGACTTGGAGGCGGAGGCGCCGGCGACCGCCGGACGGGGCGGCAGGCCCTTGGCCGCCGCCTGGCTGGAGGAGCCGCCCGGCGCGTCGTTTGGATCCATTTTGGCTTCTGCCGGTGTTGGGATGGTGCCACGAGGACGAAAGAAGGGAGAGAGCAAAAAGAAACGGAGCGGGAGGAGCGGTTGGCGGGTGAAGGATAATACACCCGTTGTGTATGAAGGAACACGCCCAGGGGAGAGAGAGCGCCTTCCCAGCGTTTAGTTTCGAGTTTCCTCTACCGTATTACACTCGAGAGAAAATCCGTATTGTCGGCCAAACCCAAGTCGGCCTAGATAACTGCGATCTTAGTGGACGGGTTTTGCTAAAAGAACGTTGCTGATCAGTACTAGTAGAGGTTTGGTTACTCCCTTGACTGACATACGAATTTTCCCCAGAGCATACGGTAATTACCATCCGAAGGTAACGAAACCAGAAAAAAGCAGGGTAAGAATGCACAGACAGGCAAGTACGGTGGAAAGAACCACCCCCGTAGATTGGCTTAGTATGAACAGAAAAAGGGGGAGCGGGGGAAGAATGTTTCCAAGATGCCAAAATGCGTCCTGAAGAACACCAAAGTAAATGAAATAAAGGGGGGGGGGGGGGGGGGGGGGGATAATCAACGAGGCTCTGAAAGATGTGTGTGAATCGGCTTTCCTGTGAAAAAAGTGAACCCCCCCCCCCTCGTAGAGAGTTTAGTTTCTCCCAAAAAGCTCCATATGTCTTGTATGTCACCAGGGACCCCCGGCCTAGAAAAAAGAAAAGAGTTCAAGGTCTCAGCCACAGGAGGCTCAACCGTGCATCGCCACACAACACACATGGAAAAAGGGAAGGGTCTATTTTCTATAGATGTGTAATAGTCTCTGAACGCTCCGATGCTTTAGGTATTTTGGGGGAATTTTTTTTTACTAAAATACAAGAATTGTGCTGGAGGGGGGAATACTACAACGATCTGAGATTCTGCACCGAAGCGCAGACCAAGCGGGGGAGAAAAGAGCGGGGTAAAAGAAGAAGAAGCAAACGGTTACGGCAGCCTGTAAGGCCGACTGTCTTAAAACCAAGGATTAACTACGGCCACGCTACTGTACGAGTTAAGTAGCGAATATATTTATATAAGCTATAATATTAATTAATAATAATAATTAATACTATATAACTTCCTATTATATAAGGCCTAGAGTAGAATATAAATATTATATCTTTTTAGCTTTATTAATTATATAATCCTTAAATAATATAACTAATTTTATTTTACTTATTTAACTAAACTTCTTTTTATATATATTACTACTAATAAATATTTTAATTTGTATAGATACTAAAGTACGTTTTATAATAGATATCCTTATCCTTAAGAAGCTTAAGGGCAAAAGTTTTTTAACTAATATTTTTGTATAGTTAAGGTTTAATACTAAAGCCCTTTTTATTATTATTTTTTATTTATAAGGTACATTACTAAAATATATTTAAGAACTATAGTTAATTATACCTTTTATAGCTACTATTAAAAGTACTTTTTAAAAACTTATTAGTACTTTTATATTTAATAATAACTTAATACTCTAGTACCTTTTATATATTTAATTAATTATAAGTAAAGACGGTTAAGCTATACTTTAGAAAATTTAACTCTTTTATATATAAAACTTTAATTTTATATTTTATTAAGTATATAGTAATAAGTAGTAAGGGGATACTTACTATAAGGGTTATATAGTTAAGAAGGAAATATATATAACTTATATTATATTACTAAGTTAGTTTTTTTATACTACTTATATATATAACTCTTAAGTATTAAGTTACTCTTTAGCTCTATTTATAACTAATAAGTATAAATTAAAAAACTATATATTATTAAATAGGAACTACTAAGTTAAACGGATAAAGCTTTAGTATATAGAGTATAACTTTATTTAGCTCTTTATAAGTATTTAGGTTTAGTATTTAGAGGCTATAAGTAAAGTACTTAATAGAATTATAGTAAAGTTTAAGGATTATAAATATTATATATTTTTATATTATACTTAGTATACTAAAGACTAATATATTTATTTAAGTACTAATAATACTATTTTAGTTATACTTATATTTAAAAATAATTAGTTATTTATATAACTTTAAGTTAGTTATAAAGTGTAATACTATATTTAGTTTAATATATTTAATTTTTAAAATACTTAAGTCTAATTTTATAACCCTTTTAAAACTAAGTTATAAAAAAAAGTAAAAATATATTAAAAATCTAACTTTATATATGTAGATTTAAAATAAAAGAATTATTAAAATTAAGTTACTTTTTACTAAAAAATACTTAAATAGTTTTTTTAGTATTATAATAGTATTAATAGTAGTAATTCTTTACTTTAAACTACTTTACTATACTACTCTAAAGGCTATAGCCTTATTATTTATATATATAGGTATATACTTATTACTTTAACTTATTTTAAATATTCCCTTATATTACTTTTATACTTTATAATAAAGAATATTATAACTAAATTTTAAATTAATATTTATATTTTTTACCTCTATAAAAAAGCAAGTTTAAATTAATTAATACTACTTATATAGGCCTTTTTTAAAGTATATATTAATTATTAGTTCAATTTAGTATAGAGTTATTATAGTATATATTATTTTAGTTATAGTTTTATTTATACTATAGTTAATTCTTTTAACTTTAAAGTATTAAAAAATTATAAATATATTTTATAGTATAATAAGTAATTTAATTTTATTAATTAATTTATTAGTTTATTTACTTTACTTTAGTAGTATTATAAATATTTTTAGTACTTAAGTTAGTAATATAACATAGTTAACTTTTATCTATTAATATAAAGTCTTTTTAAATTAAAATAAAGTATTAGGGGTTAAGAACTAAATAAATTAAAAACTCCTTTTTTAAGGAAATAGTTAAAAAAGATAAATATAAGTTAGGTTACTTTAAGTACTACTACTAGTAATATACTAAAAGTTTAAGGGACTAGTTCTTAAGAAGGGATTTATTAATAGTAGTAAGATTTAAATTATTACTTTTTTTATTACTTATAGAGTCTTTAGTAAGAGGAGGAGTTAGTTATAAAGAAGGAATAAAATATTATATAGTCTTTTTTTTATTATATTATTTTTATTTAATTTAAACTATATATTTAAATTTAAGTTTATTTATAATAATAGTTTAAAAGGAAACGTTACTATATATACTTTTATAGTTATAAAAAATACTTATAATTATTAAAATTTAACATTAAACTAGTTTATTATTTTTATAGATTAGCTTTTTATTTTAAAAAGTAAAGTATAACTTTTTAGGGTTAATTAGTTCTTTTTAAATAAAAGTTTAATTTTACTTAGTAACTTATAAGTTATAAGTAAACTTATTAGTTTATTAAACTATTTTTATAATTTATAAATTATATTTAACTAGTTTAATAAAGTTATTTAAAATACTATAATCTTTATATTAAGTATATAGATTTATTATTATTTAAGTAAACTTAATATTCCTTTTAGTTCTTTATAAAGAGTTATAATAAAAGATCTATTTATTAGTTTAGTTAATAATAAAGCCTACTTAGTAGTTATAGTTATATTAAAGTATAAAAATAAGTATATCTATATTTTATATTTTAAGTAAGTTATATTATTCCTTATTTATAGAACTAGGCTAAAAGTCCTTTTTAAGTCTCTTATTATTAAAGTACTAAGAGTAACTAAAGTAAAGAACCTACTATACTCTTATTTTTAATTTATATAAAAATACTTTTAATACTACTAGGGCTTTATTCTATTTAAAGAAGTTTTTTATTTAAAGCTTTTTAGTAAAGTTATATAATTTTAGTTAATTTATATACTAAGTCTTAATTATATTTTTAATTATATTATTAAATTTAAAACTAAAACTAAACTAAGTAATAAAGTTTTTATAATAAAGGGGTATTTTAATATACTATTTAAAAACTAAAACTAGTTTAGAATTACTAAGTTAAGGATTACTATAGCTAGTATAGAAGGCTCTAAATATAATACTATTAATTATAGTAAAGTAATATACGTTATTTAACTATTAAAAGGTATAAAATAACTTTATTATAGCTTTAGGTTTATAGCTTATATACTTTATAAAGGTTTAAGTAACTTATTTACTATTATTTTTTAGTTTTTATATTATTTTTACTTAATACTTTAGGTTTTAAATATTGTTATAGTTAAATACTAGTTGTTGTTTAGGAGGTTGTGTGATTAAGGGGGTAGGTATAAATTAGGTTTGTTTAAGTAAAATAAAAAGGGTTAGATTAGGTTAGATTAATAAACTAGAAGCTTTTTAATTAATAATAACTTTTTATATAGTATTTAGTAGGTTTTTATTAATACTTAAGGTTGTATAAGGTAAAGTACAATACCTTTTTTTAATATTTAGTACTATTTTTATTTAGGTCTATACTACTTACTTATTTTATATCTTTTTAAGGGTATTAAAGAACTATAGTATAGTATATATAGTATTTTTAGTTTTAGCTACTATAGTTTTAATTAATATATTAAACTATAAGGCAAAATATATTACTTAATTTCAGTATATTTTAATAAAGGACTTATGTATAGTATTAATTACTTTAGTATAGAGGTAGTATTATACTTAGTTAATAAAGGCTAGTACTAAATTTTAGATTTTAACTCCTATTAGTATATTGTTTATAAAAAGATAGTACTTAAGAAGTTTAATTACTACTAGGTTTATAAAGAAGGTTTAAATAAACTATATTCTATTAATTAGTTATACGTTTCTTTATTTATTTTATTACTAATTATTATAAAACTAGTAGTGACTTTTAGTTTAATTAATAAGTAGACTTAACTAAATAGTACTGTTTAGTATGAGTATTGTTTAGAGGAAAATAAGGTATTTATTTATTTTTATAGTTTTATAGTTAGTATTAAGGAATAAAGTATTACTTTTTAGTAAGTTATAGTTTAATACTAGTACGTTTATGTATTAATAGTTATATATAGTATTTATAATAGTAGTAACTAAAGTAACTCTATTAGGGTTTTTATAGTTTTATAAGGTAGCTTTAGTATTATAAACTTTTATTATTATTTATACTCTTTTATAAAGGCTTATTTAATTACTTTTTACTAGGAGTATAAGTTAAAACTAAGTAGTTAAGGCTTTTAACGACTTAAAGTAGTTATTATTTATAAATAATAGTGCTTTTTTTAATAAACTTAGTTATAGTTTTTAGTCTTTTAGCTACTCCTTTTAAGCTATAATACTTAATATATTTAAGGTATAAGTACTACTATTTACTTACTAGTAGTATAAGTTAGTTTTAGGGCTGTGTGTTTTTATATATAGGTTACTTTTTTGGGAAGGGTGTACTTTTTTTTTACTTTTTTTAAATAACTAAATTTTAGTTTAAGTAGCTTTATTATTATTAAGTATAAATAAAGGTATGTTTTTAGTATTTTTAGGGGCCTTTTTAGTAGGTACTATTGTGAAGTTAGTTAAAAGTAAAGATATAATAATAATAAGTATTTTATATAAATAGGAATATAGTATATAGATATAAAATGTATTATAAAAAGGTAGGATAGGTAGTATAGATGTTGTAGTATAGTAGATATTGCGGTATAGTAGATGTATTAAGGGAAGGGTTAAAGTTAAAGTTATTATAGAAGAGGGATTATATTAAATAGAGTTACTAATATAAGGATTTTAAAGAGTAAATAGAAGGTATTATATAAGGGATTATATTTATTATAAGGAATAGTAAGTAGGTAAGTATTTTAAGAATATAAAGTAATTTAGAAATAGAAAGAGGATTTTAAATTATAGATTTTTTAAAAAACTTTTTTAAGTAATTATATTACTAAATTAGTAAAAGGAGTAGTTTAATTATTATACTTTTCTTTTATAATTTTACTTTAATTTAGTTTAGTTATTTTTTTAGTTAGTTTTTTAAAAAAGGGTAACTTTTTTTTTAAACCTTTTACTTAACTTTTTTTTTTAATAATAGTTATTATTTTTAGCTTTTACTTATTTATTTTTAAGATATAGTATTTTTTTTTAATATTAAATTAAGTTTATGTATTTATATTTTTACTTTTTTACTATATTTTAGAATAATTATTTTATTATTAGTAAAACTACTAATAAGTTTTAAATACAGGCCCTTCTTTTTAAGTAGATCCTTTAGTTTATTACTAATAAGTTATATATACCTTTTACTACTCTTTATAATAATTCTTAGTTTTATATTACTTAGTTTAATAACTAATTTATAGTAAGTAGACTTAATACTTTTTTAAGTACTTTTTATTACTAACGTTTTTTAGTAAGTAGGTTTTTTTTTATAACTTAAGCTTAATATCCTTTAAAAAGAGTACTATAAAGTTACCTTTACTTTTAATATTAATACTCGTTTAATAGGTTTTAAAAACTTAAATTAGTAAATTAGATTCTAGTATAGTATTCTAAACTCAAAGAGATTTAAGTTTATTTAGTATTATACTAAAGGAACTACTTATTTCTATTACTATATTTTTATTTATTATTTTTTTAGTTTAAAAAATAGTATATAGTTTATAAAAATCTTTAATAAAGAGGATATAGTATAGAGTTTCTTTATTTAGGAATATAGGGGTTAAAATATAGTACTTTATAATTATTATAAAAAATAGACTTATACTACTTAAAATAAGAGTAGTTCTTTTATTTATAGTCTATACTTTAAATATATTTTATTTTTTAATAAACTTTATATTAATTATTTTTACTATACTAAGTTTTAAAAGTACTTATATACTTATTTATATTTTTTTTAAGTAGTTATCTTATCTAGACATTTCTATAAGTTGTTCCAAAAAGAATGCACCATAGCCATACATTATTAAATAGTGTAATTAAATAGAAGTATCTAATAGGGTGTATCTAATAGCTTTAACCCCCTCTAGCTTAAGTGGTCTCGAGCAGAGCTTAGTAGGGCGTACATACCTTGACGCTTCCGCTTACCTGCCCTTCCTACCATAACAGTAGACGTGGACGTGGACGTGGACGTACCAGTAATAACAACAATACTATCACCAATAGGCAGCGATATCAAAACAAACCTTCACTTATGCAAACCTTCAGCTGGATCATAATATGCGTAGGGCCTAACGAGCCCTAGTAGCATTTACAATTAAAGAAAAAGGCACTACTATAAGTAAGCCCTTTATTAATTCCTTCCGTCTTTTATATTCATACTTAACAATCTAATAAAATAGTAAAAAACACTATACTTATAAAAGTCCCCTAACTACTACTAAATACTAAATACTATAACTTAATTACTATAGTTAAAAATAATATTAACTAACTTAGTAATATAACTATATAACTTAGCATTACTACTATTAATATATAGTATAGCTAACTAGTCTAACCCTTAAATATAAAGATCTAAATTACTATTTTTAGTCTTTACTTTCTTTAAACTAGTAGTAATAGGGTCTAGATAAGAACTATTAAACTAGCCCTATTAACTAATCTAACACTAAGTTAGATTTTAAACTTACTATTTTTAAAAAATAACTAACACTACTTTAAGTAAGTAATAAAAGCAGTAATAACAACTATAGATCCCCTAGAATTAAGAAACTAGTATATTTAACAAAGCCTAGCTAACTTAATATATTAAGACGTTTACTAACAAGTATAGGGAAAAGCAGTCTAATTAAGTTAACTAGCCGTGGCGTAGTGACGGCGCGTCGGTCGCGGAGGGATTTAACGGTTGAGGGAAGGGACGGTTCGGTTCGGATCGGATTCAATAGGTTCAGAGGGACGGTCTACTAAAAAGGCATTAGTGGTTTTAGCAGCGTTAATAGCGTTAATAGTGTAATTAGTAGTTTACAAAATTAATTAAAAACACCTATTACTTCGAATCTATAGAAGCTGCGTTATAGTAAGTGAATTCGAGTACTATCTATTATAACTAATAATAAAAAAGATTAACGAGGTAGGTGGCCAGATAGTTCCCTAGAGCACGTGGCCCGTGGGCCGTTAGTCACTCTAGAGGGGGTTATTATATACTTATAAAGTACTTTAAAAAAGATTTAGTTATAAGTATATAATAAAGGGTATAAGGTATAAATATAATAGTAAGGAGTTTAATAGCTTTATTATAACTTTAGCTATTCTTTAAAGCTTTATATAGATATAAATTAGTTAAATTTACTAAGTAAAGCCCGGGTATCTTTATTATAGTTTAAAAAACTAAGTAAAAGAGTTTAATATCTTTAGTACTTTTTATTACTTTTATAATTATCCTTTTTAAAGAACTTTTAAGTATTTAAGTTTTAAGTAAATACTTAAATTTTATTTAAGTATACTTAAGTAATAACGTACTATTTATAAAAAGTTACTTTTTAATTAAGAAAAAAAAAAGAATAAAAAGAGTATAATAAAATTTTTAAAATAGGACTTAGAGTTTAGTTTTATAAAGAATAAGGGTATATATAATATATAGTTACTAATAACTATTAGTTATTAAAAATAAAAATATAGATTTATAAAGTAGTAGATTAAAGTAAAGTAGTAGAACTTTTAGGAGGGTTATGAGGCGTTATATAGGAAATATTATACTTTTTTTGTTTGTTTTTAATATTTAAAAGTATTTATCCTTAAACCTTTAAATACTTTTTTTTTTTAAAAATAAAATAAATTAATTTTTTTTTTTATTTTTTAATAAAGAAAATATAATATTAGGTTTATAAAGTAGTAGAATAAGTTTAGGATACTATTAAATAAAGGATAAATAGTATTTATAATAGTAGGAGTAGGTTCTTTCTTTTTTAGTTAAATAGAGTACTGGGTTATTTTTACTACTTATAGATTTAATAAATAGTAAATAAAAGGGAAATAGTATTTAAATGGTAATAATTAAAAGAGAATAGGTATAAAATACTTATAAAATATAAAGAAATATAATAAAATTAATAAAAACTAATAAAGAAATATAAATCTAAGATACTTTTAGTACTTCTAAAAGAGATAGACCTACTTTTTTAGTTTAATTTTAGTTTATACTTACTTAGTATTAAGTTCTTTTTTATTATTTATAACTAATATTATATTTATAAATATAGTACTTTATATAATACATAGATTTAAACTAATATATATTTTAAATAAAGTAGTATAATAACTTTAAATTACTTTTACTTTAATTTTATATATATTTATTTTTTATTTACTTAATTTACTTTATACTTAATTTATTTTACTCTATACTTCTAGAAGTAATTTAACTTTTAGTTTAAGTTTAAGGGTAATATAACAGTCTAGTTACTTTTATAAGAATATATACTCTTTAAACTATAGCTATAATGTCTTTTTAAGTATAGTTATAGGAATAAATATTTGTTTTTATAAAATACTTCTATAAACTTTTATAGTTAAAGTTAATAAATAGTTATTAAGATTAACTATACTTTTATTAAGGATACTTAAAATTTTTTATAATTTTAAAGGGTTAACTAGTATTATATAGTTATATACTTCCTTAGGATTAGGATAATAGTATAATTTATATAGTTAACTAGGAATAATATAGGGGTAGTTAAGTTATAATTAAATTTAATAGTTATTTTAGACTTATATAAATTCTATAAACTTTTATTAAATTAAGGGTATAAATATAAATAGGATAGTAATTAGATTTATAATATTATAGGGGTTAAAGTGTTTTTAGACTTAGAAGTAAATAAAGTATATTTATATATATTAGTAATATTTTATATTACGTTTATAGTATATTTACTTATTACTTAATTAACTGTATTTAATAAAGTTAATTTTACTATAATTTTATTTTAACGTTATAAATACTTTTTTTAAAGAGTTAAATGTTTTAGAAGGTAACTAGGACTTAGATATTTAAGTTAGTTATAAGGGGTTTTATATAACTCTAGGTAAAATAAAACTGTATACTTATAGTTAAAACTATTTTAATTCTTTAATTTAACTAAATACTCTTTAGAATAATTTTTTACTATAATATAATATAATAAAACTAAGTTAGTACTAAATAACTACTATAGGTAAAAACTTTAATATAGAACTATAAAATATATTAAGAGTATATATTAATACTAGTATAAATATAGATCTTTTAAGGGAGTAGTTTATTATATATATTAATAAATTAAATATAGTTTAGCCTAGGTATTGTTTAGTTTATTTATTAATATTAAATATCCTTTAGTTATTTTTTAATATACTTAGGGAAGGCTTTATAATATACTTTAAATAGTATATTTTAAAAAATAATATAGCTTTACTAGTATATAAATGTATAGAAAAACTCCTTTTTGTAGTTTTAAACTATATAGATATTATTATTATTAAGTTAAAAGTACTAAATAGCTTTAATATAGACTATAGTAAGTTATACTAGTATTTAGTAGTACTAGAGTTAATTTCTATACTAAAGGCCTTTAAGACTATTTTGTATAATAGTAAAGCCTTTAAATTATAAGTAAGTAAGGATATTAGTATTAAATAATTAATAGAGGAAAAATAGTTTATATATTTGTTAAAGGAGGTTGTTTAAAAACTATATTTAGGTTTTATAAGAGATACTATAGTACTTTAAGTACTATATAAATATTGTTTATAATACTTTAATTTAGTATAAGTTGTATAGTAGGTATATAATAACTTTATATTTTTAGTTAATTAATAGCTTTTTATTAATAATATTTTTATATAGTACTAAATTAATACTAGGTTAAAGTATTTTATTATAAAGGTAGTTAAGGGTTTAATAGTAGTTATAGAAAAAAGATTTTTATTTATAGGGTAATTATATTTTAAGTTATAAAACTCTAATGTTTTAGAGTTTATTTATATAATAAAGATTTAGCTATACTAAGTTTTATATATATAAATTTAATTTACTAAAATTAATAAAAGTTAATAAGGAATAGTTATATTATACTTTTTTAAATATTAAGTTAAGTAAAAAGAAATTTAGTAATATTTTAAATATAATTAGTATAGTTTTATTAGTATTAAGGAAGGGGACGGGGCTGGGTTTAAAGGTAGTACTAGCTTTTTATCCTTCTTCTTTAATATTAATACTTTATAAAATATTAAGAATACTTAATTCTACTATAGGAGGTTTAAAAGGGTGTTTTTTTTATTTATTAATAGGTTTTTTTTTAGTAGGAACTTATTATAGAGTTTAGGGACTATAAATTTTAGTAGTTAACTTTAGGGATAGTTTAATATTATTAGGATAATATTATTAAGTATTAATATTATTAGTTTATTTTATAAATATTAATATTATATTAAATATATATATAGTAAGAAATAGTGATAATAAATAAGGAATAGATATATAGTAATTAGTTAATACTTTATAGGGTTTTTTTAGATTTTTATTAATTTAGGTTTTTTTTTAATATTAATATTAGTTAGTTTTTTGTTTTAATAAAAAGATACTAAAAGACTATAATTACTTTATTAGAATAGATTTTAGGATAGTGTTAATAGGTCTTTTTTATATTTTATTTAAAAGACTAAAGTTAGGCCCTTAATAGGTATTTATATTTATAGACTTAAACTCGTAGTAGTATAAAAACTACTAGGGATTTGTTTTATAAGTTAAATTAACTTAGTTAAGTAGCTTTGTATGGTTTTTTTAGGAACTGTTTTTTTAAGTATATATTAAAAGAGTTACTTTATATTAGGGATCTTTTTAAAGGTAAAAGGAGAAGATATTAATTATTATATTAATACTTTTTATTTATTTTATTATTATAAAAATACAGGTAGACTTATAAATAGTGATAGTAATAGATAGTAAAAAAGAAACTTTTAATAAATAATTATAGATTAAAAGAGATAGCTGTTTTTAGTAACTAGAGTTTTTTTATAGTTAGACTATAGGTTATTATAAATAACTTATTATTAAGGGAAAAAAATAGAATAGTTTAAAGAGAAAAATAAAAAAAAGGGCTTTATAGACTTATACTTATACTAGTTTTTAATATTAGAATTAATAAGTAGTTAGCTATATAAAATAGTAGTAAATACTATTATTAAGTTAGATTTTTAACTAGGGCTGTTTTTTTTAGCCCTTTTTAGAGTTCTATAGTTTAAAAGTAGGGTTTAAAATTATAGAGTTAAAGTAGAGTTTAAGATAGAGATATTAAGGTAAAGGAATAATAAAATAAAAAAATATAGACGTTATATTGTTAAGTTTAATAGAAATAGGTTAAATAAAGTAAGAATAATAAATAGAAATAATAGATAGTAAAATAAAGCTTTTTAATTATTGTTAATAAATTAAAGGAAATAGTAGTTTTTAGAGAAAAAGTATTAAAGCTAACTTTTTAGCTACTATTTAGAAAATATTACTAATAACTAAACAATAGTATTATTAAAAAGAGACTAAAAAAGATATAGTATAGTATATTTATACTATTTCTATAAAGTAAATTAGTAAGCTATTAGTAGTATAAAAGTGTATGGGTAGTTAGTTTTAGGGAATTTAGTAACTAAAATTATATAGTATTTTAGGATTTTATAGAACCTATTTAAAGGTATTATTAATATTTATAGTTAGGGGAGAAGATATTAATAAGAGAGGTTGTATTATAATACTTTTTGTTTAATTAGTTATTAAAGAGTAAAGAGATGAGTTAAATAAGTAAGGGGTTATAAAAGATAGTAATAAAGGATAATAAATAGTACTAAAGTAATAAAGTAATATTATTTAATAATATTTTAACTTAGTAGTTATTAAAGTAACTCTTTTTATTTTCTTAAAGACTTAATTATAGGAGTTTTAGTTATATATACCTACTAAGTAAAAAAAAAGAACTATAGATTATTACTTTTAGTAGTATTATTTATAGCGATATTAAATACTTTTTATAATAGACTACTACTAGTAATATTTAATATATTTAGGTTTTTAGTTAGTAGTTAGGATATTTTAGTGACTTTGTGATTAGTAGAAATAAGTATATTAAAGTAAATAAAGTTAAGCTTTATATATATAGATTTAATTTAATTTAATTAGTAAAATTAACTAAAGTATTACTAAATACTATAGATAGTTCTATTTTATACTTTTAGGATTCTTTAATAAATATAAAAAGGTTAACTAAAAATTAGGTTTTTTATAAATACTTTTACTTATTAACTTAAACTAAGTATAGTATAAAAACTACTAGGAATTTGTTTTTTAAAGTAAATATAATTATATTGTATAGTTACGAGTTGTTTTTTTAGTAAGTTTTTTAAATATACTAAAAAGTAATTCTAAGTAGGGGTTTTTTTTAGGGGTAGGGGGGAAGGTTATAATAACTTTAAGAGTTTTTATTTACTGTTTATTACTATTTATAGAGAATACTTTAGGGATAGTAATAGATAAGGGAAGTAAAAAACTAAAAAAAAAATGTTTTAACTATTAAAGTTAGTGTTAATTTTTATAATACTTAATAATACTCTAGGACTTTAAAGGTTACTAAAAGGCTAAAGGAGATTGTGTACTACTATAAAAAGTAAAAAAAAAACTTAAAGGCTATAATAGTTATTTAAATAGGTATTAAAAGTTATAAAATACTATTTATTACTATTAAAAGGGATTCTAACTATACTACCCTTTTAATAAAGTCCTAAATACTATAAATTATAAACTTTTTATAGTTTCTACTTATATAACTTTATAGTAAGTAGTATAAGTAAGTTAATAAATATAAATAATATTAAGTTCTTTATAAGTAAATTTAATTTAAGATAATTAGTAATATTAATTAAGAAATAGCTTTATTATACTAAAAAATATAGGAGTTATTTTTATTTATAAGTAGGTAGTTAATAGCCTTTTTATAATACTTATAAGTAACTTTAAATTTATTACTAAGTTTCCTACTTTATTTTTTACTTTATCTCCTACTCTACTTTCTACTTTACTTTTTATTCTATTTCTTTATTACCCCTCTATATAGTATTCTAAATAACGTTTTATACAATATTTCTTTTAACGTTCTTTTTAATTTTCTTTTTAACTTTTATTAAGTTAAGTTACTTAGGGGTAGCTATTAACTCTATTTTTAAGTAGGTATACTTATATAATTCTAGTTTTTTAGTGGTATTAATAGCTTTTTTAGCTTTTAGTATTAGCTTTTATTTAGTACTAGTATATAACTTTATTAAAATTAAGGGCTATAAGGGGTTAGGCTAGTTAACTTAATTATTAAACTAGAATAAGGGCTTTTTAGATTTTATTTTAGAGTTTATTTATTTTTTAAAAATTAATAGGCTGGGGTTAGTTAGGTTATTATAAAGGATAATTAAAATAAAGTAAAGGTAATATATACTCTTTTTTGTATTTATTCTACTTATTTTAATAAAGTTAAGGAGGGTTTTGGTTTTATATATATAATTATAAAAGGAGTATAGATTTAAACTATTTTAGGGGTAACTAGTATAACTTTTTATTTTTAGTTAAGGAAGTTTAGTTTTATTATAAAATAGCTAGTAATATAATATATAAAATAGGTATATAAATTAAATAAAGTTGTACTTAAGATATTTATAGCTTTAGAGAACTTTTAAATACTTTATATAGTAGTATATTTTAAAAAAGAAATTCCTTTTATATTTTACTTTTAGTATTTAGTGATTTAGAGTTAAATTAAAACTTTAATTTAGGGGTTTATAACTAGTTACTTTTTTATTTATTAAATACTTATTTTATAAATTTAAAAAGTAATTTTTATTACTATAAAGAATCCCTTTAGAGGAATAAGGGGCTACTAGTTTTTAGCTTTAATATTAGTTAAGTAAAGTAAGTAGTTAGTAGGATTTATAGGAATTAAGTCTAGAGCTTTTTAGAACTACTTAGTGGAAAAGGTACTATTATTATTAAGTTTAATACTAGTAAGATTAATAATACTAGTATTTAGAAGTTTATTAAAATTAAGAGAGTATTTAGGATAGTAATACTACTTAGGATTTTATTTTATTAATTTATAGTTAGTTAAATAGTGGGATATTATATTAAATTAAATTAGGTTTAAATAGGTGATTAGTAAGAGATTATAAAAAGAATTATGTGATTTTGTATAAAATTGTAAATACTAGAAAATTTATAGTGGTTTAAGTTATGCTTATATATTATACAAATAGTAATTTAAACAATCTTTTTATTTTACTATGGGGGTCGCTATAGCTGGCGTAGGTGCCCCTTTTTGGTAGATTTAGAGTTTTGAGATAGTTGGCCTTGTAGGCTGCTGTAACGGTTTTAAAATTGGTGTTAGAGGCGAAGAAGCAGGGATGTGGTTCTTCTCTGGACTTGGACGATCTGGATTGCCAGTTGTTTTGTTGTGTTATGTTACTTCGTTTATCTTGACCTTTTTATGACTCGAGACGATGGTTTGGTTTGCCCTTACTTGATGAGACTACGTGACATGGGATGTTCTGTGACCTGAGGACCACGTCTTCGACCTGGGTTTTACGCGACCGGCAGATGTGACGTGATTTCCATGTCACTCTCGAGGTAATTCGCGATGGACAGTCTTGGATAAGAGCAAGGTTTTTCTGGTTCTGAGAAGGGCTTCTGCGTTGCCTTCGTGAGCTAGTCCTAGTGTACAAGCAGCCTCGAAGTAATTTCCTTTCCATGTCCATCGCACGTCGAGATGATACTTCATCCCTTATGGCGATGTATGTACCAGGCCTTCTGGTATCGAGATAGTTTATGGAAAACTAGTCGCTGTCGCTCTCTTCGCTATCTCTCTCTTCGCTGTCGCTGTAGCGGTCGCTGTAGGCGTCGCTGCTGCTGTCGCTGCTGCTGTAGCTGCTGCTGCTGCTGTCATCTGTGACCACGTTCGCTTGCAGCTGCTCGCCGGCTGCCGCGAGGCTTCGGTCCAGCAGCTCAAGCGACGCGTTCAAGTGCTTCCGAGCCTTCTTTTCCATCTTCATGGCCGCCCTCACGCAACGGGCGCACTTCCTCAAGGTTTTAAGGGTACTCTGGACGGCTTTGTCGTGCTTCCGCTGCTCCTCGTCACGCTTCTTCTGCTCCTCGTCGTGCTGGCGGAGCTGGGTAGCAATCGCAGCACTAATGTCTGCTGTCTTGATGCTGATGGCGTTCTGGAGGGCCGCGTCGAAGTCCAGCATGGGGGCTCGGACCGGTGTTCTTGCGGCTGAGGCGGTTCGGGGGACGTTAGCGGGCGTATTGGTCTTTCTTGAATTCAGACCTGCGGCGGATGGTCCACCCAATAAGAAACGAAGCCGGGCCCGGGAATTTCCTGCGGCTGAGGCGGGTCGAGGATCGTGGACGAGCGGTGCGGGGGGCGTGGTGAAATCGTTTGACCCCCGGCGGGCTGGCGGTGCATGGGTATCGGCATTTGTGGACGTGAAGGGGTCGGTGCCGTTAACCTGAGGTCGAAGAGGAGCTTCTGCGGGCGTGTGAGGTGTCGTCTTTGCGGGAGCCGAGGGCGTGATGGTGTCTTCCTTCGGGCGGCGGGACGGCGACGCCGATGCTTGACCGTTGCGTTGTGAGTGTTGCGTAGATGCATTTGATGTATTGTCCGACTCTGTCCTGGATCTCTTGGCCTCTGGCTGCTCGGCCTGTTGTGCCTCGGCGCTTCGCTTCACCGGACTGGGTTTCCGTCTCAGTCTCTTCTCTTCAAGTGTCAACTCTGGATCGCAACATTTGTACGCGTCAAAGCCTGCGTCTGCCAGAAGCTCGATAATAGTGTCTGGTATCACCAGGTCGTTCATGAGTCTTACCGCCTCGCAGTCGGCGGCCCAGGGCACCCTAGTCTCCGAACGAATCTTGTCGGGTGCCCAGCACTTCTGGAGGGCGATGTACGGCTGCTGGTGCTCTATGTGGCATGGTTTGCCAACGGTGTCGTCCCATTCAACGCGCCATAACTTGGTCCAGAGAGATGATTTCGCCTTTTTGGAGGAGACCAGGTTGAATGATCCATTCCTCTGGGCCCAGATCTCTTCAGTCCACTCGACTTGTGCTTCATGGGCTCCCCAGATTGCCGATGAGAACCCACGATCTTGATTCAAGCTTGACGTGTTGGGCATATCGGTGGCTGTGTAATACTTAGTTACTTAGTGATGAGGTTTGATGAGATAAGGTGTGACGATGGAAAAAGCGGAGGGGATGTTTGGTAGTGAAGAAGAGAGGGAAAGGAACGGTTGGTAATAGAGAAAAGTCCAATGTAGGAAGGGACAGCGAGGATGGTCTGCTTTTTCCTGGCCGAAGAGCTTTTTTTGCAGCACTGGATTCGGCTTTCCTCGAGTATCCAAGGTACGTAGACCAGAAATACAAGGCAAGAACTGGGAAAATGAACAGCGTAGTAGAGGAGATATGAATCCTTGCTGAAGATGGCTTAGTATGAATGAAGAGGGAAAGAAAGGGTTTTCAAGACCCGAAGACCATTAAGGGAAATACTAACTGGAAGACTTTTGCGCCGATTTAGGAAAGAGCCTTTTTTTATAGAAGAAAAAAAAAGGGGGGGGGGGGGGGGGGGGGGGAATCCGGTGTGACCGTAATGAATGCGTGATTTCTGGACGCCCTCGAGGCTTTAAGCAGAAAGAGTTCTGCTGGAGAATACGACGATCTGAGATTCTGGACCGGAGCGCAGATCAGCGAGACAAACAGGAGCAGAAGGAGCGAACGCTATAATACTGGCAGGCGCAGAAATAGAGGCGCGGATGTTTTTGAATTCTAATGGACTTCTGCCAGTTGAAACTGAAAGCAGACTCCGATGCTCTTAGCCATCCATCCAGAGGCGTCAAGACTTGTCGTTTCATAGTCGTCAACTACCTGCGCGGGCACTTCCCTTCCTGCCTAAGCCCAGAGATCCGTGACTAGAGACCTGCTTAGCATCAACCGCTCACCCTCCTCTCTCTAGAAGTCTAACCGACCTAGGAGCTTTCCCGAGTTCCAATATGGACCTGCTATGCGTCGTCCAAGAGCACAGTCTTTGCTTGTGCCTGAAGTTGATATTCAACAGCCAGAGAAGAAGCAAGTCCAAGTGAAGATACGACATGAAGCTTGCTGATGACACTGAGTGGACGTGGATACGTAATCACCACCCTCCAGCCTATATAGCGACAGGCAACTCGCTCCAGGTCCTGTGCCTTCCGGACAGCAAAAAGTCGTTCTCACTTCAAAAGGGCGTCTTCTTCGCTTCGTCTTAGCTTCTGGCCTCTCGAAGGCTCCCTTTCTGTGGACTTCCCGGTTACTGCTGCCAGTCAGTTAGTCATTCCTCCCAAAGGGCATGTCTCCGATGACGCTTCGGCCAAACTCCATGGATGACATCGTCGTGTTACGTGTCCAATTCCCATCGCAGATAGCGAGATCCCCTTAAGACAACTTGACAGCATGACAAATTCACCTTGGGGGCAACATCCAGAGGAACCTTTTCCTGATATTTGCTCTACCGGCTATCGAAATCCAGACACCATGGCTCATTATCTTTCCCACATCCACACATCCACATGCCCGGGAGAAGGGGGGGAGATAAAGAGACAGCTAAACAGGGCAGCAAGGAGTGCCACCACACAAAAGAGAGGGCTCGAGGTAAGCGCGACGCTGTGCTGTAGTAGAAAACCCTTGGTATCCCTGAAAAAGAGGACAGAAACAAGGGGAGGAGAGAAAGAAGGAGATTGACAGTGACCTGTTCCACCCTACAACGCCAACCCTTTTGACGCTTCTCATAGACCGTGAAAAGGGGGAGAGAAAAAAAGAAGAAAAGACCAACGACTTTGGTATCCGCCCTTCCTGCGGCTAGATAGCAGCAGAGAATGGGAACACTAACGTGCCACAGGACGCAATTATGTGCTCGCAACATTACCCCTGAAGCCGTATGTACGGTCCGACCTTCAAGGATAGCTGTTTGAATGTACAAACCAGAAAAGGGGAGGCCACCAACGCCACTATGCTTTTTGGGGGAAAGAGACTTGAACCAAACAAGCTACTGTGAACATGCATAAGACATTTCAGGATGGCGACTACTCGTCGTCAAAGATCTCATAGCAGTTCTGGAGGATCGTGTCAACGACCTTGATCTGCCATCCCGCGTCGGCAATGCTCGTGCTGGGGTCGGTGCCCATGACAGTGGGTCCAAAGATGACAGCGAGGTTGTGCGAGTTCATACGGTTGACGTGGGAGTTGTCCATAACGCGGTGGAGGTGCAGGGTCAAGGAGCGCAGTGTGGCGTAGTTGGGGTCGGGCAGGCTGTTGATGATGGCATGGAGGGAGTCACGACGGACAATATCATCATCGTGTTCTAAACAACGTTAGCCATGGACAGGTTTGGCAGACAAACTAAGACTTACTGGCTGCCTCAATCAGTTCACTGTGGTGCTCAGTGGTAAGCAGCGGGTTGGGGAGATCGCGGAAGAACTGTTTCAACAGGCCCGTAACACTATTGACGTCGTGGTAGAAGTTCTCCGGATTCCTGAAGTCCAGCGCAGGGTTGCTCGAGTCAGTCTCGAACATGGTCTTGAGCTTGTTGATGTGAGTCAGCGAGCCAGATTGGCGGTAGATGCCCTCAACCCCAAGTCCGTAGAGGTCCACTGCCTGGATACACTGATAGACGACCATAGGCACGGGCAGACTGTCTCGTTCATAGAGGCGCGACAAGGTGATGCCAAACACGGGCCTCGCGGGGTTGGGTGGCGGTGCTGACGTGCCACCAGGGGGCGAATGCCTGTTGTGCTGGGGGTAACCTCCAGCTCCGGGCGGCGGTCCCTGGGGATGCTGCTGCAGGGGGCCACCCTGTTGCCGCTGATGAGGTGGCTGGAATTGACTCGGCGGCGGCAGCGCCTGGTGTTGCTGTTGCTGTTGCTGTTGCTGTTGCTGTTGCTGTTGCTGTTGCTGCTGCGGAGGCTGCTGCTGATATTGCGGTTGCGGCTGCGACTGCGATGGCGGCTGCGACTGCGGCGGCGGGGGTGACTGCTTCCCAGATGTTTGGAATGGCAAAGCTCCGAGTTGCGGCGGGCCCTGGGAGGTGATGGTGCTGCCACCGCCGTTGTACCTGGACTGCAGAACGCCGGAGTTGCGGTTCGCCTGGAATTGCTGCTGCTGGCTGGGCTGTTGGTTTAGCATGTTGCTGGTACTGAAGCTGCGGCCGTGCTGTTGCGCCTGGGGCAAAGACTGTTGCTGCGAGGAGGGGCGCTGCTGCTGCTGAGCTGCCGGCATGCTAGGCGGAGCAAAGCTCTGGGGAGAGTCTGGACCCTGCTGGAAGCCAGCGCCAGGTCTCGCGGGAGGGGGCATCTGCTGCTGATTCTGGCCCGCTGGTGGCCCAGCAAACTGGCTACTCGGTGTCGCCTGCGGGACGTTCGAGACTGACGCGTTCGGTTGGTGGCCCATGCCGGGGTGGCGGGCCGTGGCCAGGATGGGGTTCTTCTCGTATTTGATCTCGTTGTTCGGCGGCATCTTGGAGTGATGGGAGATGAGGACGTCGTTGAGGTCGGCTTCGTTGTCGATGGCCATGACGGCTTCGCGAAGACTGCGCGGTCCACCTCCAGAACCTTGTCCCTTGATAGGGCTAATACTAAGGCCATTGCTCAAGAGGAGTTTCTCGCTGAAGGATGCTGCAGAAGGGTAAGCATTGTGACAGGTCGCGTGGAGAATACCACATACCGAACTTCTGCATTTGCAGGGCCAGTCCTGCGTCCGTGTCCCTAACCAGGTCCTTCAAAGCAGAGACGGCCTCTGGTCTCGTCCTAGCAAGCAGCTCGGCCTTCTCGCTCTGCAAAGTCTGGACCTTGGTCTGGTAGTCCTGGTCGGCGGCCTGGGTCTTGCGCAAGAGGTCCTCCTCGTGCTGCGGGCCCGACTTGGACTTGAGACTGAACATCTTTCCACTGTTCCTGCTGGTGTCGCCGGTACGCGCGCGGTCGTACTCCTCTGCCAGACTGTCGTACTTGGCCTTGGACTTGCGCATGGCAGCCTCGAGGTCTGCCACGCGGTGTTCAGCGGCCAGGCCGTTCGCCTTCCACCCTTTCCTGCTGCGCTCAGCCATGGCGGCCATCTCGATGAGGTCGTCGTGCATCTGGTGTAGGGAGACGGCGAACTGAATGCCGTTTTCGGCCATGCGCTCATGGATGTACATCATTTCGGTGTAGGCCTGGGCGAAGGTGCCCTGCTTGTGTTCGGGCTGGTGCATGGTCTCCTGGCTCATGCGGGAGAGCTTCTTGAGGGACGAGGCATGGGTCTCTTCGATGTGCGAGCGCTTCTTGAGGAAGAGCGCGAATTCCTGGCGGGTGATGGGTTAGCCCATGCAGTGAGCGGGGAGTGATTTGATAACGATATCGCGTACCTTTGCGGAGGCAATGCTGGCCTTGAGCTGGTTCAACATGGTTGACACGCCAATCTGCGCAGTTCTAGTCAGCGGACGAGGAGGGACAAGACGAGGAAAAGGGATGGGATGCTCACGTCGGACGATAGGACTTCTTGAACCTGGCGCGCGACTTCTGGTTTAGGGGCGGTGGCGTCCGGCGCGGCGGACGCGGCGCCGTTCGCGGGCCCTGGTGCGCCATTCTGGGAAGAAGCGGCTGGGTCCGTGTTTCCTAGCGACATACTGCTTGTCCTATCGCGCTGGTTTTGTTCGTTGTGGGAGGGTAGGTTGTCGTCGGACGGGGAGCGGAAGTCGGCCATTTTGAGAGATCGGGGGGATGAGGCAGGCCGGCGCAACAAAGTTGGTGCTGTGGCACGGGATCGGGGGCTCCAGTGGCGATGACGGGAGGCTCTGATCGGAGGGCGGACTGGGCAAGGAAGGACCAGGACGGAAAGGTGATTGAGAGCGCAATGTCAGTCCGAGAGTGGACGAGAGTCAGATGTCTCTCGGTCTGGAGCTGTGGTGTGGTGTAGACTGTGTGTGTGACAGCAGTGGCCGATTCCCGTGCGTTGGCGAGAAGGGATCCTATCACTATCAGGTGGAGAGACAGGGGGTGAAACGGAGGAGATTCATGCGAGGGGAGCTCGACGACGGGTTCGCGGGAGGATGGGTCGTCCAATGTGAGCGGTAGCACACGCACACTACGAGGAAGGCGATAGGTATATCGTGTGGTAGTGTAGAAATGTGGCCTTGGAGTCTGGACAGACGCACACACACGGATGGGCGCGGCGGAGGACGGTGGTGTGCTGGAGGTGGTGGTGCTGGCGTCGCAGTGACCGGGGAGCACGGAGGACGGAAGAACGTGGGACGAGGCGGGCTGCGGCCTTGTAGCAATTGTCGCAGACCGGGGTCGAGAGGGTAAGGTCCACCTCGAAGGCAGGGTCCTGTCCTAGGTAGTCCACGTCCTCCGACGGGTTGCTACACTGTAAGGTCCAGTGTAGATAGCAGCTATCCCCAGGCCTGTATAGCATCCAGTGTCTTGAAGCCTCCAGCTGTAGACTCACAGGAGGTCAAGTACCGAATCCGCACGGCAGAGGAGAGGTGTCGTTGGCGCCGATGACGGAAAGAAGCAAGTGAAAATAAGATTGTCAAAATAAGAAAAGAGAGTTGATCTGGAAGCAGAATGGAATGGATTGTGGAATGTCTCAGGTTTTGGACGAGAGAAGACCAGACCAAGGCACCCAACCTGACCTCACTTTGCAGTGCCTTAACCTTGGCGCACCAGAGTTTACTTGGGGAGGAACCAAAGGTAAGAACTCTCTAGGTATGTAAGGGGCAAGTATCTCTTCCGAAGAACCTGCTATGTAAGGTACAATCGGTTTAAGGTGGGTAGGGCAGCAGTTGTGAAGCCACGTCGTGGGGGCGCCGAGAGGATCAAATTGCAGCAGGCGCCTACCTAGGTATCTAGTTCGCTGTTTCCTGAAGTAATAGGCACCCAAACTTCTTAGGTAGGAACGCCTGCAGATACAGATTGGTTGCAGCTGCCACCGCCAACTCTAACATCTGGGGCAGAATAAGACGAGCAAAGTTTGTATTCTCCAGCTGTATCCGTAGGTACCATGTATTCGCCGCGTTTGTCCGGCATATAGGCGCAAACGGTTCTTCTCAATGAATACTTAGGTACATAGTAGAAGCACGCGACGCGCGGATCCGGGGGCTGGAGGCAAACGGCGAGGCGGTGCACCTCTCTGAGAATGCTGCTAGTTGTGGCAACACGACGCAACGCAACACATCCACGACACGTAATACACGAAAGGATCATTAAAACATCTTCTGCGTGTGCCCGCCTGCCAGCCTCCCTCTCTAGTGAACCGACTAACACCTATGAACAACCAAAGGCAGAGACCGACATGACGCACCTGGTTGGGGGCGGCTGTTCCTCGGTCCGCTAAAACGTCCTCGCATTCAGGGCCACAGACTCGCGCGGAACCCACTGACAATCGCGGGTGCGTAGTCCCCTTCGAGGCAAGTGTCCCTCTGTTTGGGAGAGAAGAGCTGAGCACAGCCACGCCACCAACATCTGCTGAAGAAGGCGACGGGACTACGCGGTGTGTTTGAGTACCTACTCAACTCTACCTGAAAATAAAGAAGGAGGGAAAAAAACATCGAGAAGGCCCGTCTTAGGGGCCGACGAACCTGAAGCAGCTGCCGGCGCACGGAACCCTTACCCTAGCTCCTTGCGCGACGTCGCAACGAACCTGAACCCAAAGCTTCTATCCATCTACGGACCACGGTGGTCAACCGTCGAGATGTTCGTCGCGGCTCTCGCGGTGCTGTTCGCAGCCGGCCGCAGTTTAATTGCCATCGCCGGACCGGACCCTGAGTGGGACCGCCGTCCGGGTTCAGGCCTGCTCGAGTCTTGACAGGCTCGTATCGTGATCGGCCTATCCGTACACTGCTGCACTGTCTGAAAATACCCCTCGCACAGCAGACTTGCAAGTGGTGTTGTTATTGGAACCTCTGGAACCTCTTCAATGTGCTGTGCTACTCAGCACCAGCGACTTGCCAACCTCTCATGCAAGGAACCGAAATCTCGGCAATCGTCTGCAGATAAAGCGAGCCCCTTCTCTCTTGCTTGCCATCCCAAAGCCGTCTCCTTCGCAACCTCGACGTCGATCTTGGCCAAAGTGTATCAAGGCCCCCTGGTCCCAAGACACCGGCACCACACTCGAAAGTCCAACCTGCACACCACAAATCTCCAGACAGCTGCAACCACGGGTGTCATAACTTTCGACCCAATCCCATCTCCATCCCACACGGCAATTCCTTTGGGACAAAACTTACATTAACCCACCCATCAACTACTAAAGAGACTGCATAGCTCACAGCACCCGTTCATCTAGAAGAAGGAAAGAAAAGCATGTGCATCCACACTGACAGCTCACGGCCCCCTGATGGCTTGCCTCGTGAACGACACTAAAACATCAACCGAGCACCCCCCTCCGAACCAGAATAGCATGGATGCGGCGGCCACTCCAACCTTAAAAAAACCTTACGCGCTCCCCTGCTCACCCATGCGCGCAATGCACGCGATCCTGTAAGATGAAGAAGAAGCCTTCCAGACCGCCCCCGGCTCGGCGCCGAGAGTGATATCGACGACCCTGATGTATAACGGCCCCCATCACTACCACCCGTCGGCAGATACACTAGGATGCATGAGACATCACATCCCCGTGTGCATAAGTTCAGTAGAATCTAGCCATGGATGGCGCGGAGACATCCAGAGCCAAACACGCGGTCCGCATATCGAGATCCCAAACAGCCTCGGGGTCTTGGGGAGAATTATCGTCCAGTGATCCGCTGCAATGCCGGAGGACTGACAGCCGTCATCGTTTCAAGTCTCTTCGCATCGACGGATGTCACAGGGGTGATATTATTGTAGACGCCACGAAGGCGAGGTGACGGCTGCCGGTCGACGATAACGTCTAAACATATTGTGGCTCTCTCGCCAAGTCTTCCGATTGCTTCGCTCCAACTGCTCCGCGCCGGACGATGAGACGACCGGCCACTCCCAGTTCCCCCAAGACGCCATCCGGGCTCTCCGGGGAGGTTCTCGCCCTCCCAAAGGTTTGTATCAAGGCCCGGTACAATCCATTTTTACACCCTCACGGTTCTTACGAGCTGCCCACCAAATCGACCTCATTAAAGGTTTATGCGCGCGTGTCTACGTTCGCGTTCCCATCGCAAACCGCCCGTCCATCCACATCCCCACCCGAGCACCTCAGTAGAACAGCAGGTCCAGGTGCCTCTTCTCCGCCGTGTACCTCTCCTTGAACTCCTTGCGCGTCAGCCACCTCGCGAGCGGCATCATCGTGTCCTTCATGTCCATGACCCCGCGCTTCTTGGAGTCGATGTGCGACGCGTCCACCACGATGCGCTGGAGCTTCTCGATGGAGAGCGCGCCTAGTCGTGCTGTCAGCAATTCTGTTTCCCTCCTTGGGAGCTAATTCGTGGCAAAAGGGGGTGAGGGAATCGCTACTCACCATTGTCGGCCAGCTCCATGAGCCTCGCCGGCGTGCCCACCGCGATGCCCGTCCGCGTGCCCTGCAGGAACTTGACCTGCTCGTCGACCTTCATGTGTTTTGCGAACTGATACAGGGTTAGACTTCTGATCGTAGGCCCGCGAAGATGAGGGGCAATTATGCACCCCCCAAAAAGAAACGAGAGAGGAAAACACTCACTAGCTTCGCTACGGTGCTCTTCGGGGTCTGGAACCTCCTCACGGCCCTGACGATGTCCGCCGCCCGCAGCCCCGCGCCGGCGACGATGATGGTGTGCGGCGCGCCCTTCTTCTCCGGCGCCGTGCCCAGCTTCTCGGGCATCTCGGCGAACTTCTCCAGGAACTCCGGCAGCTTGTTCAGCGACCTGGGCTCCGTCCACGACGTGGTGTCCTTGATGGAGTTGGCTAGGGTCGTCGTCAGCAATAATATTCAGAAAAAGAAGACGCAAAGATCATTGCATCATTCCCAACTTCTCATTCTCGCAAACCCGAAAAGGGGTTGCGGTGAGTGTGTGAGTATGTGAAGGACGAAGCAGCCGTGTTTTCTCACCTGAGATTGACAGGTCCGACACCTCGATGGAGCTGAGGTCGGTGCCGAAGCGGGCGAGCTTCTGCGCCGTGTAGTCCGCCAGCAGGTGGCTGTCCATGACGGCGAAGGACTCGTTGATGCCCAGCTCCTCGTTGAGCAGCGTCTCGTCGACCTGGTAGGCCGACTTCTTGCTCTTCTTCTTCTTGCGCTCGCCGTCCTGCTCGGGCGCCGCTCTCTTTTTCGAGTTCGACATGGTTGCTCTTTTGTTTTTCTTGGTCTCGCACTGTTGCTTATGCTGAGAGTGTGGTCGAAATATGAGAGAATCTGATCTGGTTATGCAATTTGAGAGCGGCGATGGGTATATGTTAATCGGTGAAGATTTGGCTGTAAGAGAGACGGACCCGAATCGTAGGTCGCCGCTTGAGACGAAAAATTTCGGCTCTCTGAGCGGAAAATTCAGTTTCGCACTGTGGCCTTGTAGCGGGACCACATCGTCGCACGCAGCAACGCCACTAGATCTGACCGCTGAACTGTGTACAGTGCGAGCCAGGTACCAGCTAAAGCGGCGCACCGACCAGGCGACCGCTGCGCTTCACACCGGGGCACCTCTACCTTCGCCTTAATGAGATCGTTCCTTCGCCATACTAAACACATTCAATATAACTCGTAGTAGCATAATAAGCGATTTTCTTCTACTCTAGGGAAGCCTCAAATGGTTGCTATCTACATACTAGGGGCTTGGTAGTTGAGTATTCCTTCCAGCAAGCACGGGTCTCCAAGCCTATCAGTCCGGCCTCCTCTGGTGAGCATCTCTCGCTTTATAACATGGCTCAACGAGACACCAAGTGGTCGGGGTCTTAGAATCCAGTCGATTCAACTGGAGAGTTTTACTCTCATCAACACTCGGTCATGAGTATTCTCAACCCTTCTAGTTGAGTATAAGCCCAGCATCAAGCGTTCTACTGTGCACATTTCACCACTTTCCGCAGGGGCGCAGAGGCATCGTGCAAACCACTTCAAGTAACAGTACATTGATAAGGAAATACAACCAGATCTGCAATGCAATTCATCCCAGACTGAAAGCCACATTGAACACCACCACGCGAGAGCGCCGATCGCTCCGGGGGCGACGACACCCTCCCGAGAGGAACCGGAGAGTTTCGCGGGGACAGTTTTCCCCACCAGGCCGCCGCGTGGGCCGCATCCACCCTGCACCGAGCCCATCAGCGCAGTGTGTTGGCGCCGGCGCCGCCTCCGTCCCGACCCACAAATTCTCTTATCCCTTATCCCCCCACACCGAAACTTTTTTCCCCCTTCGCGATAAGAGATTTTTACAGACAGGTCCCCTGCCAAAACATTTTCCCAAAATATTTTGGATCAAAAGGTCGGGAAAAAGGGTATCGCGTCTTTCTCTTTTCGGTCCACACCTACAATTCCACGGCGACGCAACCTCATTCCGGGTTCTCTTTCTCTTCAATTCCGTTTTCTTTATCTTTAATCCGCCCTTTTCGAGTCCCCCCGCAAAAAGACCGACCGCGACAATGGCCTCCGCAGAGCTCTCCTCCAAGAAGCGCAAGCGCGCCGAGGCCACCGCCTCCGCCGACGACGCCGCCGACGTGACGAGCAAGAAGTCCAAGTCGGACAAGAAGGAGAAGAAGGACAAGAAGGAAAAGAAGGAGAAGAAGGCCAAGGCCGCCGCCGCAGAGCCCGAGGCGTCGCCGGCACCAGCGGAAGACAAGAAGGAGGACTTCATCGCCCTCGAGGAGTCCAAGCAGGAGAAGAAGGAGCGCAAGCGCAAGGAGAAGGAGGCCCGCAAGGCTGCTGCCGCCGCCGCCGCCGCCGCCGAGACAGAAGACGCCGCCGCCGCGGACGCCTCCGCGATGGACATCGATCCTCCCCCGGCCGCCGAGAAGAAGAGCAGCAAAAAGTCCAAGGCGGACGAGGCCGAGCCCGCCGCCGAGGTGACGAAGGAGGACAAGAAGAAGGCCAAGAAGGAGAAGAAGGACAAGAAGAAGGAGAAGAAGGCCGAGGAGACCAAGGTCGAGGAGGCGCCCGCCGCCGCAGAGCCCGAGGCCAAGGCCTCGAAAAAGTCCAAAAAGGAGAAGAAGGCCAAGCAGGAGCCCGCCGCGACCGAGGCCGCCCCCGAGGCTGCCGCTGCCGCCGAGGAGGAGGCCCCCGCGGAGGAGGCCAAGAGGGAGAAGTTCATCGTCTTCGTCGGTAAGTCCAGACCCATACCAAACTCCCGCAGCCGCGAGAACGCGCGCCTACGCAGGCCAATCGAGCCGCGATCAACACAGTTCGCCGACTAACACAACCCGACCCGAAAAGGCAACCTCCCCTACACGGCGAACAAGGAGTCCATCGGGCACCACTTCGCGGCCTACAAGCCCTCGGCCATCCGCTGCCTGAACAAGGACGGCAACCCCAACGTGTGCCGCGGCATCGCCTTCCTCGAGTTCTCCAACGGCTCCAACATGCGGACGTGCCTCGACAAGATGCACCACACCGAGTTCGACGACGGCCTGTCGCCCGCGCGCAGGATCAACCTGGAGCTTTCGTATGTTTTCCTTCTCCCCCCCCCCCCACCCCCCAGATGGCGGTTGCTAATTGTTGAATTATAGCGCTGGAGGTGGCGGCAAGAGCAAGTTCCGTCGCGAGAAGATCAAGAACCGCAACGAGCAGCTCGACGAGAACCGCGTCAAGCGCATGCAGAAGGAGGAAGAATACAAGAAGCAGAGACTGACCGAGGGTGGTAAGAACAGCCAGCAGGAGAGCATTCACCCTAGCCGTCTGGCCATGATGTACCAGTAGGTCGGCACAGCACCAAGGGCTGCTCAGTTTGTAATTGGCTCTTTGGATAGAGCCTCTGGGTGCATTCAACAGGTCCTGCCATTATACATGTAATGTCACAACGTCAAAAGGTTTCCTTCTAGATACCATCAGACACTTGCAATAACAATCAATTCTCAAGGCGAAGCTAATATCCCGTCCTGGCCAAGTGTCTAGTTCCTCCGTGAAAAAGGTGTGTGTTTGTGAAAGTGTGTGCTATCTACAGAAAAGCTTGGGATATCCTTTGTGTGTGTGAATGCGAAGCTTGCCTGCTGCCAACATTTCCCCATGCGACAAAAGGCAGGTATCTTGAGACTTTGTCTTCTCAGTCGAGGAGATGACAAAGAAACAAGAGAGCTGCTGTGATTGACGCTCCACCATCACCATTGCTGTGACAATCCGGGCGAGACATGATCATGTCCAGGACGAAACTGTATGAGCAGGTGGGCAGAATGTGTAGTTTGGGATTGTTGCCATCTTCGCAGGGTGTTTCGCTCAGCCGTCCTGTGTGTGCCTCTGAAAAGCACTAGTTGTTCCTCCTGGATACGCGTGAGGCCGGGTCGAGCAAGTAGGTTGGGCCCTGGTGGACAGGTTGGGGCAGTGAAGAAGGACGGTCATGTAATCCACCTCAATACGCCGTTTCCAATGTTAACCCGCAACGCTCAAATTCGGCTGTCGCGCTCACAAAATCGTGCACTTGGACTTCTTCTTCTGCTGCGGAACGGGACGGGGGTTCAGGACAGCACTGATGGGGGATTAGCAGGTAGCCTCTCAGAATTACTTTCAAATGGCACTTACCGAATGGCCTCGTCGAAAACGCTCTTCAGGTTCCTCTGTGTGAGGGCTGAGCACTCCAGGTACTTGTGTGCCTTGATCTCCTTGGCGCAGATCAGAGCCTGGTCGTACGACACGGGTTCCATG
Organism: Colletotrichum musae; assembly: GCA_027406025.1. Lineage (NCBI taxonomy): Eukaryota > Fungi > Ascomycota > Sordariomycetes > Glomerellales > Glomerellaceae > Colletotrichum > Colletotrichum musae. The sequence goes on along the minus strand of JANVYC010000001.1, from coordinate 1,613,828 downwards.
CGCTTTTGGCGAAGGGACTCGAGGGTGTTGGGGTCCTCTCTCAGATCCAACTTGGTACCGACGAGGATAATGGGAATGTTAGGCGCATGATGGTCGATCTCGGGGTACCACTGCGCATCATTAGTGCTGATCGCCCATGCGGTAAGGCTGCAGGACGGCTTACCTTGGCCTTGACGTTGTCGAATGACGGGGGGCTGACGATGGAGAAGCAGATGAGGAAGACGTCGGTCTGGGGGTACGAAAGGGGTCGCAGTCTGTCGTAATCCTCCTGACCGGCAGTATCCCACAGTCCCAAGCTAATTGGCTTTCCATCGACCATCACACTCGCCGAGTAGTTGTCGAAGCTAGAGCTTTGGTCAGATCATCGTCGCGAGGCAATCGTTTGTGTTTGTTTTCCTGGAAGCAGTTCTTACACAGTGGGAATGTACTCGCCGGGGAAGGCGTTCGTTGTGTAGGAAATGAGCAAACATGTCTGCGAGTCGGTCAGTCGCGCGTCGGGAAACAGACATGGTCATGATCAAAGAAGCTCACCTTTCCGACGGCACCGTCACCCGTCACGACGCACTGCAAAATTGATACCCGTTAGCTCTGCATTCCTCGTCTAACGGCGTCGAGGCGATGGCGAGTGGCGCGACGCACCTTGAGCGACTGAACTCCTGGTTGAGCCATGTCTGTGGTATTGTTCGTAACGTGAAATTTGATTTCACGATCGTCTTTAGCGCGAATAGAGTTCGCGATTGAAGGAAGGCGGCGTCAAATTAGGGACCGATCCGAGATAGGAGACTGCGAAGCCAAGTGTGACACAAGGTTGCTGGTTTGGAGGGACAGGGAAAATGGTCGAGTGTTTCTCTGCGTGCGGCGATACGTCGGGGAAGTTTGATCTGTGGTCCTGGAACTCGCAGGTCGGTATGGATGGGTGTGCGATATAGGATGGATTGGTATAGTCGGGTGTGGGATGGTACGATGCGAGGCGGCCTAAGCTGCTGGCGATGAGCGGGCAGGTCAGAGGAAGGTCTGCCTGTCTGGACGGTGAGGTAAGGTAGGGTGCGGTAGCGGCAGCGGCAGCGGTAGCGGTATGGGTCAGGTCGGGTCCAGGTCGAGTGAGGACGAGACTTGTGTTGGGTGGTATGGCGAGGCGAAGTTGAACGAAGTTGAGCGAGGCAAGGTAGAGAGAGAGAGGAAAGAGCAGAGCAAAGCAAGCTGCGGAGTCTAAGCTGTGGTGGGTTCCGACGTCTGCATAAAAAGTCGAGGTCAGAAATGTTTTTGACACAGCGGAAGGGATTGGTGCCGCAGGAGGTGAAGCTGGAAGGGTGATAGTGGTACCCTGTAAACGGGATATCTAACCTTCCTCCCAGGCAAAGAAAGTGGGGATGGGGGCACTTGGGAAACCTGAGGGAAGGGAAGTGGAGGGGGTCGGTCGGGGATGAGCGGTGGTTGAGGCGAGGTAGTAGTACTATGTAGAGTCGCAGCAACGGTAGGGTCCGTCGTAAGGTCCTGTCCCTCCTGCTACTTGCTGGTGCGCGCGTTGCGTGGGTGCTGTGTGCTCTGGTTTCTGTCGTGGTGTGTGCTGGGTGGGAGAGGGAGTTGCTGGCCAGGTAAAAGATCAGGCAGTGGATGATTGAATGGTGGTGGGTGGTGGATGGGCCAGGGGGTGGGCAAGCCGAGGAGAGAAGGGAAGCCGACTGGGGGGGAGGGGCTTAAAGTGGTGGTGGTGGTGGTGGTGGTGGGAGGAAGGCAAGCAAAGCGTTGGACTACGAGGGCGGGAAAAGACTGACCAACCGGGATGAGGTACGGGTAGGTACTGGCAGGTACCAAGACAGGTGACAAGAAGGACCTGAGCCAGACTGGCTTCTCGTTGGTTAGACGTATTCGCACTTGTCAGGGCAAACCCAAGGTGCTGGGTTGGTAGAAGGAAGGAAGGAAGAATATGGTTCGGTTCGTTTTACTGGAAAAGTTCGCCCGGGAAAGTCGAAGAAGACGGGAGGAGAGAGAGGGGGAGAAGGGGGGAAAAGAAGCGACAATGAGGAGGAGACAAAGACGAAGCAGACAGAAACAGAGGCAGAGAAGAGACGGTTCGATCGAGGCATAAGGATGGAAGGAAGGATGGCGAATGCAGCAGCAGAAAGTAGCGGGCAGTACCTAGAAACCTAGAGAGGTACACCACTATGGGTACATTCGCAGTGTACACCTACCTATACAACAGCAGTTGGGTCCAATTCCCGCTGCTTGGGAGACAATGGGTATCAGGTACGGTGTACCTGCCTGCCGCGAACCGCTAATGAAGCGTGATAGGTAAGGACGAGATAAGGCAGGTACCTGGAAACAAGCAACGCCGGCATCACGTATAAAGGTATCTCAGAGAGAACACGCTACCAATATGCCCAGGAAAGGTGGCACGTACCGGTGTGCGGTCCTGCGACGCGATGCGATGCGATGCGCTGGGCTGCAGCGTGGTGCGGTGCAGAGTGGACAAGGAGCTCCTGACTGCAACAGTTTCGGCGTCAAGGCGCTCTATCCCAATGGACAAGCAGAGACGGCGGCGGCAATAAGAAGGCGAGAAACTCCAGTTGTCTACCTGGGCACCTAGGTACTCTGTGGTCGGCGAGGCCCACGGACGACCAGACATGTACGGGCAGGCAGAGGAGATGGTGCGGCACCAAACGGCACGGCAGCAGAGAAGAACAGACGAATGATGTCAAGAAAGTTACACTGCCTGTATCCGTACTCCGTACAGCATTACGATGAAGGCAGGTACCTGCCTTATTACTTGGGTCGGTGTTGCCTTCCATTGTGTACCTAGGTGCTATCACTCAAGGACCTACCAAGGCAGGTACGGATACACCACTACCACTGTATCTAGGTATTGTTTGCGGCGCCTGCATGCTCTCATCGTGGTGCACAAGGCGAGACGAGGCGAGGCGACGATGAGACCAGGCGGCGCGTGGGCGTCAGGCACCGGGGGGCTCCTTCAGGCACCTCGCACAACATTGATGCACGGCACTACAGATGCGTGCCTTGGTTTCTCATGTACGCTGACGAGAGAGAGATGGTCTCGCAAGCAGTGGGTGAAGGCCAAAAGAGACGACAAGAAGAGGCGAGGCTGGCATCGATGCCTATTACTATGTACTCCGTATACACATCGTGAATACTAAGACTAAGTACCTGCTATGTAAGCCTAAGCGTGTGGTGGCCCGTGTTGCGTCCCTGTCCCCGTCCCCATTGCCGGTGGTTGGTGTTGGTCTTTCCGCTGTGATGGCGATAGGAGGCGCCGAAGAGGTACCTCTCGGTACGTACGGGTACTTACTGACCTGACTTGCGTACCTCTTTCCTAGGCCTTTGCAGCGATGGCCAACAACTCCAAGCTGACAGACAGACAATGCTGACGATGCCGCCAGTGCCTGGCCTACTCACATTTGCTGTGAGCAATGAGCATTCGGGAGCTAGGTACGTTCGCCTCCTGTCCAGGCGTCAAGGAGTAGCAGCGACCGCCTCATTGGCCGTGGGCGATGTACGACAGCAGCCAACGGCTGGAATGGGTGAAATGACAGGAGCCAAGGAGTCCAGCGTAGTCGCCGTCAAGGTTAGCCTCACGCCTCCAGAACTGGTGCTTGGTGCCGACGGACTGCTGCCACGAGATTTCCCGGGCCAAGTGCGTAACGCGATAGCGTATCCGTAGGTTCGTTCCAAAGGAAGGCATTGGGTGGTGATGTTGCGGACTGGTGACTGGCACTGCACCAGGGATGAGGGAGGGTGCGTGCCGTCAGCTCTGAATCCATCATCCCTGAGAGCTCTATCACGAAAGTGTCCACGCAGTACCTGTGTGATCTGACCCGTCTGCCAATCGCCTATCGTCGTACATAGGGTATTGAATCGGAGCGGACCACCGTTTCTGGGTGGTATGAGAGGGGGGACCCTTCCAATGCAGTTCCATGTCTTTTCTCAATTCTCACCACCAAGTATTAAGTATTATTTTATGTACCTACCTGCCTGCCTAGGCCCTAGAGCACCTAGAGAGAACGGGCTGTTCCTTCCTTCCCTTGACACTTGACCTCACCTCACGCGGCAAGACATTGAGAAAAAGGGAAGGAACGTCCATCGAACATGGAAGTCACGGTGTGAGGTGTGTGAGGCAGGCAAGCAGGGAGGCTGCCACCAAATAAGTGGGTTTATCTGTCCCGAAACGGAGTAGCGCCGGCCCTGCCATCGAACTGGGAGACTTTGCGACAACTACAAGGGGCTGGGCCCGATAACTGCCAATCGCGGCAACCGCAGTAGAAACATGTTAGCGGCACATGGGCCCGACGTTTCTTCAATGTCCAGGTCCATGTCCATGACCTTGCCCATGCCATGACCATAACCATGTACCTTCACTCCCTCGTCCTTGCCACCCCCCTGTTCGCCGACCTCCTCCTCCTCCTCCTCTTCCTCCCCCCCCCCCCCCCCCCCCCCCGGCCTCACCCAAGTTTCTGATGAGTCGGGTTCTCCTTTGTTTCTTGTCAGTTGGAACTTGGAACACACACACACACTCTTTCTCCTCGCCGCCCGCCCCAGACTCTGCAAGTTGAGAGAGAGTTCAGGCGCCACTTGACGCACGTCTTGTTACATGCAATCTGCCGTCTTCGATGGAACACCCGAGGAACGTTTTGAACCTCCTTCTTTCGCCTTCGCCATCCGAGAGGGTGAGGGTGCCCCCGGTACTATGTACCTACCACTCAACCACTCCACCACTTTGCCCGTCCCGTCTATTGCCCATCTCACACTGCTGGCCACTCGACGAGCACCTTCACGTCAGCTTCACCTTCACTTACACGCCCGGACCGCTTTTCTCATCTTTGCCTCTTCTCAATTTTTTTTCTTCCCCCCCTTTTCAGTGCTCCTTGTATCCTCACATGCGAGGCGGCGAGGTCAATGGCTCCGCAATGCTGAGATTGACGATCCAAAGACGGAAAGACGCCTGCGGTCTGATTTGCTATGCGATACAACGGTCCATGGCTTTATTGATTCCACCCGCTGATGAACCCACAGGCCCCCCGATGGACGATGGACCTTTGTAGAGATGGACTTGCCGGGTGCGGATATTGATTGAGTCGGCTCCATCCTGCATCCCGGTCGCCGTTCGCCTTTTGTCTCTCTCGAGCCACCCGCCTCCAGTCATTCGTCCTCGAGCCCCCTGCCCGCCGCTGTCCCGGCCACCCACATCAGCCGCCCCTTCGGAGTCCATCCGGCTGGCTGTCCGTCTTGTCAACCACACCTTAATCGACACTGCCTTTCTGCTCTCGCCGACCCGTCCTATCTCTGCCTTGCTGAACACCTCCTGTCAGTTCGAGAGAAACACTCGTCAGATCATTCGTTTGCTTGGCGCCGCCCTTTTCACGGGTTCACCGCGACATTTCCCCCGTTTCCGGAGGGGGAACTTCTCCCTCGGGGCTGCTCAGGAACGTGAGGGACCACGACATGTTTCCAAGAAACATTCAACGGTATCATCCGCTTCCTGCCATCGAACCGGCGGCCCCCTAGTTGGCTCTCTGCCTCTCGCACAGATCGCCTCTTCACATGCAACTGCACCTGCTTCCCCATGCGCTTGAGAATGCGTCCCAGAGAGCCCAGACCAACGATGTCGTCGTATCGACGTGTCTTCGCCTGAATGCTGATGATGTACGGGACCTCCGGCCTGAACGTGGAGATGCTATGCTTCGTCTGCCACGTTTTCAAGGCTCCTAGACTGAGGTACATTTTCTGCGATCTGGTTGCTGACCCTGTCAATTCCAAGTTTCCTCTGCTTTACCTAACCATACTTCTGATGTAGGTACCTAACTAGACAGTGATAGGCCGCGCCAGGGGGACGGAAAGTTGCTCGGTCCTCCCTTCCTATTTTCCCGCCTCGACGAGTTCAACCAGCTGGGCGACCATCTCCTTCACTGTGTTCTCGTCGCCCATGTACTTCCGACCCAGGAGCCTCTCCCCCTCCGAGGCATCAGTTGGGATGCTCACCATTGGCTGTGATCCGCCCTCCCTGAATAGACCTGTGGCAAACGCCTGTGGAAAATGCTTCTTCGCGATTTGCCTGCCATTCTCCCAAGACATGTCTTTCGAGAGGATGAAAGACTGGCCCCCCGAAACCGCGGGGGAGAGCGCGCTGATGTGCGCATCAGCTACATCTTCAACAGCGGCGTAGCCAGTGCTGATCGGCCAGGTCTGCTTTTCTCCCCTCACGAAGTCGAGCAATGCGGCGTTGGATCCGGATAGCATGCCCTCGGAAGTCGTGGCCAATTCGTCGCGACCGAAAACCCAAGCAGGCATGATGGAGATCATATCAAATGGCGGCTTGTGCTCCTCCATCCAAGCCTCGGATTCTTCCAAGGCCGCTGTTTTGCTGGCACTGTAGGGATCTTCATACGGAGCAGTCGGAGTCGGCAGCCGGGAGTCTCCCCTAAAGGGGGGCCGGTCCAAATCCTCGCCCCGGAAGCAGGACCGTGGCATGACGGCCACGATGGAGCTGGTCACCACCACCCGCTTGACCGTGTCAGCTGAATGAGCCGCCGCACTTTCTAGCATGCTGATTACACCTCGAACCGCCGGGTTGATGTATATCTCTTCCACTGTGCCTTGGCGAGTGTCAGGGCGCAACTTGGGCACTGGAGACGCGCAGTGGACGATGTACCTGACGCCTTTTACAGCCTCGTCATAAGCGCCGGCCAAGGTGATGTCCGGAACAATAGCCCATGAGAGGTGGTCGTCGGAAGGTTGGAGGCTCTGGATGCTCGGCGTTGCCAGAATCTTTTCGATGCCGCACTTGGACCTGACGGCGCATCGGACCCGGTAACCCGCTTTCAGGGCCTTGACGAGTGTCTTGAAGCCAACAAAGCCGGTGGCGCCGGTAAGAAGTATGAGATCGTTGGGCATTTTGCTTGAGGGTACACTGACTAGCTCATATCATTGACTATAACAGTACCTCGTGGCTTTGCAATATATACATGGCTTCCGCTATCATGGTCGCCGCATCATTATCTCCGTACGCGACACCGACAGGCATACTCTGGTCGAGTTTAATGCATGGCAGGAGCGGGTTTAGTCGTAAATCCGTCATGGACAGACATATTTGTTCGTTGCTCAAGGAGTCAAACTGGACCGTTTACGGAGGTGTTTGATCCATCTCCTCAACCGAGACCTACCAAGCAAGAAGAGTCTCAGTGTTAACTGACGTACATAAGTGGGCGGAGGATCGAAAAATATGGGCACCCAAACTCCGTGGTGGACATAGGGGTTATGACTAAGTCCGGGGAGGATTTGTCTGCCCGCATGCTTCAACTGCATCCTGAGTTCAGGCCTTGTAAAGGGAGCCCAATAAACGGCACTCATCAGAGCTCGGCAGAAAATGAGGTGGTGTGAATACATCATTTAGAACAGAGGTAATCTCCTGCCAAGAACGTGCCTACTACGCCTTGGCTACTCGCGTGGAACAACAGACGAAAGCCTCATGATGTTGGTTAAGTCACAACGGAAATTAGTTTCAAGCATATTGATCATCAGAGCCGTGAGGGGCATCTCATTGAGGGAGGGGAGGGAAAGTGAATCTCTGTGATCGTGGATCAGAGGCTGTACCTGCGCTAGAATTGATATTTCTATCACTTAAGCTTCCGGCTCCATGCAGAATGGGTAATTTAAACATGCATCCCGCTACAACTGCTCGAGACTTCCCGTCCGCACCCGAAGACGGAGTCGAATGGCCCAAGCTGTAGTGTCTTTGCGCTGAGAGCAGGCATCGTTATGAAGATCCACCGCCGGGGCTCTGAGTCCGAAAAGTACGGATTGCGAGGCGGACTGAAGCGGACTGGTGGAATTGGCTGAAGGGCGGACTAACACGGACGGAGTCGCCCGGCAGACTCGTGCGAGGCGCCTCGAACCATCCGATTCTTCGTCTACCCGCCTGCTCGACGAGTCAGATTCGCCTCTCGCCCCTCGCTTTCGTGATCTTGCATCCTTCTTACATTGACTTTTTGACGTACGAACCGCCCCTCCCCCACTACGGTCTAAGTCATGGGAAGGTTTTCGGCGCGCCGGACTGTTGAAGCCCCGTCCGATACGGTGGAGGGGGTGCCGGGTGTGGGGCCGGAGACATGGACCGTGCACACCCTGCAATGCTTTTGACGACATCCGCCTCGCAGCGCGTCCACTACCGACTCAGTCGCGTCGACCAGCTCCCGAGACCTCGGGGGGGAAAACCAACACACAACTTTCGGTGATCCGCACTCCACAACATCCCGGGCCCGTGTGCGTGTCTCGGCAGTCGTGATATGACGGATTGATCCAACCCCACGAGCCATCCGTTGTTTGCGTTGCGACGCGCGCGCGACGCCGCTTGCACACCCATTCATCCTCAACAAACCTTGCCCCCCGCCACGCTGCCGCCGCCGCCGCCGCCATGTCGTTCAACACACCCACCAACGCCCGCGGCAGCTTCTTCGACGATGACGACCCCCTCTTCTCCTCCGCCATCATGGACACCACCACGGGCGCCCTGAACCGGACCCCGGACGCGCGCCGCGCGCCGCCGCTCGACCCCCCCTCGAGCCGACGGTCCCTCCAGACTCCCTCCAACCCGGCCGCCAACCCCCTCCGCTCCTCCCTCCGCAGCTCCGCCTACCGCAGCAACCCGGCCACGCCGGGGCTCCTGGCGTCGGGCCGCCGCAGCCTCGCGGCGACGCCGCACGCCCGCGCCGCGTACCGCACGATCGACCAGCGGCGCGCCGCGGCGCTCACGCCGGGGGGCAAGAAGCGCCGGGAGAGCCTGCGGCCGCGGCGGGAGAGCCTGCGCGACGTGCTCCGCGGGCTGAGCCGGGTGACGAAGCACAATACGGACGTGGTCGTTACGTCGTCCTCGCCCAGCGACGTCGGGGGCCCGGCGCTGCCGATAAGGACGGCACCCCGCCCGCCTGATAGGAGCCTGCTGTACGACGACGACGAGGACGACGAGCTGCCGATCGATAGGCCGAGGCTCTCGCTGCCGCTCGACGTCGAGGAGGAGGATGATGATTTGGTGCCGCCGCGGCTGTCGGAGATGGACGAGAACGCCACGATCGAGTTTCCGAGGAGGGCGTACCCGAATCAGTCGAGGCTTTCGATGGGCGATGGGAGGCTGAGCGGGTACCGGAATTTCGGGGAGCTGGACGACGATGACGACGATGGTGGTGCTGGATTTGATCCTGGACTGGATGTTGGTCCTTTCGATGACGAGGAGGGACGGGAGCAGGATGCGACTCTTGATAGGTGAGTTGGACAAGGCGAATGTTCAGGTGGACGGGTGTTGGATTTGGGAACAGAGAGGCTGACATGGCACAGGATCGAGAACGATACGGCCCGCAGGGAGACGCTGGCCTCGGCGCGGGAGAGCGACTTCGGCTTCCAGGTGCCCCTGGACGGCGACCAGACGACGTTCATCATGGCCGTCGAGGGGCAGAGCTCGCCCGCCCGCCCGCTGCCGGAGATCACGGACGAGCAGCCGTCCGTCAACATCGGCCCGCTGCCCGACGCCGCCGACGCCGACGACCAGAACCCGCTGCCCCCGTTCGACGCCGACGACGACAACCCGGGCGGCGGCTTCGAGGACTACGGCCCGTCGTACGACATGCGCAGCTCCAGCCCGGAGGACTACACGGCGGCGACGGTGCAGAGGGACATTACGGACTTTGCGGGGGCGGACGCGGAGGCCACGGAGGAGGAGGCGGAGGGCGGCGATGCGCACGTTGAGGATTACAGGCGCGGCCAGCCGTCGTCGAAGCGCGGGCTGAAGCTGTCCAGGTACAACGTCGAGTACCCGTCGCTGCCGCCGGCGGTGGTGAAGAGGCTGGCCGGCACGTTCGCGCGGTCGAGCGGCGTGAGCAAGGCCAAGATCAGCCCCGAGGCGCTAGCGGAGATACAGCGGGCGTCGGACTGGTTCTTCGAGCAGCTGGGCGACGACCTGGCGGCGTACGCGAGGCACGCGAAGCGCAAGACCATTGACGAGAGCGACATGCTCACGCTCATGAGACGGTACGTAAACATGCACACGCGGAGGAAAAAAAACCAAGCGGGACGAAAGTATTGCCCTGTCTGGGGTATCTATGTTTTTTTATTTGGTTTCCCTCAAAAATTTGTACAGTTACGTTTCTTCTAACATTTTTTCTACTCTTACAGACAACGCCAGACCAACTCGACGACGACGCCCTTCTCCCTGGCGCAGAGACACCTGCCCCGCGAGCTGCTGCAGGATCTGAGAATGCCCAAGCCGGTGGAGCCGCGCAAGAGGAAGGGCCGCGCGGCCGACGGCGACGGGGAGGAGGAGGAAGTGACCTGACCGCCCCGGCAAAGAGAGCGGACACGAACACACACCTACCAATGCTTATTCATGCGCACCCGCCGCGAGATGTCGGACGGGGGCTTCTTGACGACCATCCACAGCATGATGGACGTGGCAAACGCGAGCCCGTACCTACGAATTTTTAATGTCAGCATGCCTATCTCAGGGAGGGGGTAATGAAGGAACGACACGGCTGGGGAGGTGGGGGGTTGGGATTACCATGTAAAGATGTACTGGGCGTGGTTATTGCGCAGGTTCACCTCCGCGGACCTTCCGATGGGGATACCCCTGGACTTCAGGTCGAAGATACGGAAGAACTCGTGCTCTGCGAGAGGATTAGCAACATGTACACATACGCAAAGAGGACGCAGGGGGGGAAGGAACCCCTCCCCTCCGCATGAAAGGACATACCAATAGTAGCCTCAATCCAAACCGGTTGGCTCCCCGTCAACTCCGCCATCTGGTGGACGTCGGGGAAGAAAAACTCCCACCTGTCGGGCCTGTTCTCCGGCGTGAACATGTTCTTCTTCCACGGCTGGCGCAGCAGGCCCTCGACCATGACCTCGCCCCGCGGCAGGCCGCCGGGCCTCCTGCCCTGGTCGGCCATCTCCTTGCTGATCCAGCCGCGGTTGACGAGCACCGTGGTGCCCTCGCCCTCGCGCTCGAGCGGGGTGACGACCATGTAGCCCTGCTCGCCCTCCCACATGCGCGGGCCGATGAGCATCTCCTTGTCGTGGCGGAAGGTGCCCGTGGCGGTGACGCGGCGGTAGTCGAACTCGGCGACGGCGTCCGGGTCGACGCGGGGCGGCAGCGGGAGGGGCTCGCGGACGAGGCGGTCCTCGTACTTTGCGATCAGCTTCGTCTTCCAGTCGAGGCGCTGGACCTGCCAGGTTCCCAGGCAGAAGGCGGTGATGGGGATGAGGGCGAGGAGGATCAGGCCGGGGCCGTGGCGGCGGCCGGTCCGGACGAGGTCGGGCGGGTTGTCGACGATGGAGTGGAAGTCGGGAGGGGGCTCGGCGGCGAGGGGGCGCGGGGTCGTGTGGAATGCGCGCGCGGCTGCGGGAGCTGCTGCATGTCTTGAAGTTCGTGATGCTGCTGCCGCGGGGATGATGTTGCGGGCGGCGAGGAGGTTCGGCCGGGCGATTGATTTCAGGCAAGACATGCTCCTGCTGGAGATGGGAGCCCGGAAGGCTCGTGATAATGGCGGCGGCATTGTGGTGTGTGTTTCTTGCCCAGCGTCCGGGTGGAATTTGGGTCGCTGGTGGAGTGATGAAGCTTTCACGAGCTTTTGGGGGGGACTTAATGAGGTCAGGACTTTTCGGTGATTTTGGCGGCCGATCGGCTTCAATTGAGGTACCTACAGCCTACCAAAAGTTCCCCCTGCGTGTTTTCCCAGGGACCACCTCCAGGCCCTGTAGAGCTAGCTTTCTGGGCAGGTGCGGGTGGTGCTGCTCCTGCTGGTGGCGTTCAATGTGGGGTTGGCGCCCGCGAGCGGATTGGCCCAGTGTGTCCCAGAAAGGGAGCGACCACGACGACACCTGTCCCCTGTCATCGCTGAGCTTCAATGCAGCTATCCCATCAGAGGCGACATTGAGTTTCGTGGCTTTTGTTCAAGCTCAGAGGAAATCCATTGCTCTAAAATACTCCTGCAGTTCGCAGCTGGAAATTTGTAGCTTTCAAAGAGACCTTCAATAACCCTGCCGATAATACTGCATCCAACCGAGATCCACCGCAGACATCATTCACAGGCCCACCTTGTCGAGAGGCTTCAAGAGACCTACCATCTCTCATATCCGAAACAGGACGATCGCATCAGCAAATTCCGCTAGACTCATCATGTTCTTCACGGGAAGCCTCCAGGAGGGCATCGCTTCGGCCGTTCAGCAGGGCAAATGTGTCTTCTGCTTCGTGACGGGTAAGTCCATCCATCACCTCTTTCCGGCTTTGTCGGACTCTCAGCTCATGCAATACAGACGACCAGGATGAGAGCCAGCGCTGGGAGTCAGAGTATCTGACTGAAGACTCTGTAAGTACCAACCACACGGGTCGTTTGATAGCCATGTCTAACGCTTGCCAGATTGCAAACCTGCTCGAGACTGAGGCCGTGGCCTTGCGCTTGAAGCAGGGCTCCGAAGAGGCCGGCTTCCTGGCCGCTATCTTTCCGCTGCCCAACACGCCTACCGTCGTCATCATCAAGAACGGCGACCTCAAGGAGTACATCGTCGCCGGCACCACCAAGGATGAGTTCGTCAGGCGGGCAACTACCGCACTGCAAGGAGCACAGGGTCGCGCCTCTGCGCCGGCTGCTGCACCAGCGCCGGCACCGGCCCCTGCTCCTGCCTCGTCATCGCAACCTGTTGACGACCTCTACGACGAGACGTCGTACAACGCCCCCCAAACGTCTGCTCCTGCTCCCGCCCCCGTTCCCCAACCGCAGACTACCACCTCCGCCCCACCAGCCCAGGAAGACGCAAATGCTGCCGCCATCCGCGCCGTTCTGGCGGAGCGCGCCGCCCGCCTGGAAGCCCAACGCCTCGAGAACGAGCGCAAGGCGAAGGAGGCCCGCGCTGCTAAGGCCGAGGCCGACAACTCCAAGCAGGCGGCCGATAACCGCAACCATAAGGAGGCACTCAAGAAGGCCCGCCAGGACGCAGCCGAAGAAAAGGCTCGCATCCTGAAGAAGATCGAGGACGACCGCTCCGCGCGCCGTGCCAAGGCAGCCGAGCGCGCCGCACTCAGGGAGCAGGAGTCAGCCCCGAAGCTGGGTGAGGTCGCCGCGGCGCTCACCCGCTCCGACTCGAGTTCCCTCGCCCCCTCGAGTTCGGGCGCCAGCGGCATGACGGCGCTTCAGGTGCGTCTCTTCGACGGCTCGACCCTCCGCAACCGGTTCCCCAGCAGCAAGACCCTCCGGGAGGACGTGCGGAAGTGGGTGGACGCGGAGAGGACGGACGGGAGCAAGGAGCCGTACCGGTTCAAGGTCGTCCTGGCGCCGCAGCCCAGCCGAACGATCGACGACACCGAGGAGGACAAGAGCCTCGCGGACCTGGGGCTCTCGCCGTCCTCGACGCTCATCCTGGCGCATGTCGGCGCGCACGTGAGCGCCTACGAGTCGGGCTTCGGCAGCATGGCCGCCAAGTTCCTGATGCTCCCGCTCGCGCTGCTGCCTTGGCTCTGGGGCCTGATTTCCGGTGCCTTCTCCGGACTCGGCTCGAGAGCGCGGTCCGACGAGGGGGCCGCCGAGCCGGTGACCGTGAGAGAGCAGCGCAAGGGCAAGTTCTCGCAGTTTGCGAACCCGGACGATCGGAAGGGCGACCACCAGCTTTACAACGGCAACTCGGTACGTTGGCCCTGACTTGTGTTTCTTACAGGGGACATTTTGTGTATCTCATTACGACATACTGACATTTGTCACAGCTCAACTTTGAACCACGGCCGGATGAGAAAAAGGACGAGTAGTTGGACAGGGAATGGCTACGGGTAACTTTGGACAGCGAACGCGTTGGATGAGTGGGAATTTCATCTATTGTACACCATAGGAGAGAGGTGTTATTTCTTTTTTCCCCACAGCTCTCCCCCATTTTCGAACGCTTTCGCCATTGCAAATGCTGTGATGAAATCCCGTGAAGCTCCGAGACTTGTGCTGCACGCTTCTTGTCATTGTGTGGTTTGTTTTCCCCCGTTTCCCGTGATATTAAGTACATGTAAATGCCAAGCGGCAGCTGCCATCAAGTCGAAACCCAGCGCTAAGGGACAGTAGCCGCCTCACGTCGGGTGATCGAGGGCAGGCAGAGAAGAATCTTGTCTTTTATTTCGTTTCTGCTTCTCTCTAGTACTGGCTGGCGGCGGCCTGGCAAGCCTTGAGCTGCTCGAGGTACCAGTTGCAGATCTGCATGTTGCCGCTGTGGTCGTCCATGCACTTGGTGAACTGCTGGGTGGCGCCGGCGCAGTTGTTGCCCCACTGCTGGGTCGTCGAGGACTCGCCGGTGGCGGCGACGGGGGAGTTGTTCTGGGCCGGGGCGGCGGCCTCGGAGGAGCCGCCGCCGGAGAAGAGGCCGCCGATGGCGTGGCCGATGGAGGAGCCGATCGCGACACCGCTGTGCGTGGACGGGTTAGCCTACGGATCGGGTGTTGAAGATGTGGCGCTTCATTCAGGCCCTGCGCCGCGGGCGGCACACGGTGAGCGTCGCGAGGCTTGGGGAAGGGAGCCTCGGGAGAGGGAGGGAGGGGACGTACGCAGCAGTGCTGGCCATCTGGCCCATGAGGCCGGGGCCGGCGGGAGCGGCAGCAGCCGGAGGAGCGGCGGCGGGGGGAGCGGCGTGTTGAGGGGGAGCGGCCATGGTCGTGGCAGGGCGAGTCTGGGCGGGAGCGGGCTTCGAGGCCGGGACGGTAGGGCGCGAGGGGGCGCGGCCGACGGAGCGTTGACGAGGCATCTTGGATGTGGTTTTGGGGGTGTGTGTAAGAGTTGGTGGTTCGAAAAGCGTTGGTTCCAACGAGTGTCTGGTGGTGGCTTTTGTTGGATTTTTTGATCTCTGAGCGTGGATGGGGAGGGAAGTCGGCAGAAGTTGTTATGCGCGGCCGGGGCAAGAGAAGAGTGAGTCCCACGGGTGTTTTGGGAGCTCGGCTTTTCTGGGCTCTCGGCCGGGGTGAGCGTCGAGGAGTGGCCAATCAGGCGGAGGCGAATTCGGTCGTGGTTCCTGCGGTGGGGAAGGGGTCTTTCTCGATTGGTGGGTACGCCACGTTAGGCAGCAGGGGCGCCTCGTAAAGCCGCATAATCAACAATCGGGTATACGCAACAGTAAAACGATCAAAGGAAGGCCCATGGTCATAAAAGTATGTTCATTCGTGTCTATTAAGGGTATAACTTTTCCCAGTCCGTAAGGAGCCCCTTCCCCTCCAGTTCCGGGGCGGCTCTAACCAATCAAGCAACATCTTCAGGCCTTCTTCTTGCCGGAGCTCTTCCGTCTTGAGTTCCTCTGCTTCTTCTCAGGTGCCGAAGAGCTGCCTGACGGGGAGTCGGGCGCCGGCCTCTTGCTCTTCTGTATCGAGTTGAGCAGGGCCTTGGCGCGCTCCTCGGCCAGCTTCTCCTCCAGCTTCTTCTTCAGCGTCTTGTCGTCGCCCTGAGACGGTGGTTAGTTCTCATGTCATACCGGGAACCGAGGAAAAGTCCAAAACACTCACCAGGTCCGCCTTCAGAATCCGCGTCGCTGCCTCCGTGTTGACGGTCATGGTCCGTTGCGCGGGGTTCTGCGCCTCCTCGACCTGCTTGATCTTGCCAAAGTACTGCTGCACGCGCTTGAGTTCCGTCATGACGCTGTGCTCCTTGGCGTCCACGTTTTGCAGCCGGAGGGAAGCTGCGGTGAAAGTTAGCAATGGGGGTTCTCTGCATGAAAGGGGGGGGGGGGGGGGGGCAAACTGACAGAAGAGGAGAGACTCGATGGCGTATGCCGTAAGAGCAAGCATCTTAGCCCTGTCGAGGAGGGGAAGCTCGTTGGTGAGCTGAGGGAGATCGGAGATCAGGGGCTGGAGGGCCTCCTCGAGAGCGTCGATGTTCACATCGAGCTTCTCGAGGTCTGATCCCATGTCCTTCATCGCCATTTTGGGGGTTGAGTAAGAATATCGCCTAAATGAAAGAAAAGCCGAAAAAAGCCAAACTATGATTGAACATCACAAAATGACGACAGCAAAAGTTCGTGAGTTGAGATCTCAGATGAGGTGCAGCACCTGTATGAGATGAGACTGCCTAGTCGAGGCGATGGTCGTTGAAAATTCAAAAATCCGGTTGATGAAGGATTTGCATGCACCTAACGGGGTACTAGGGTCTGCTGCAGGCGCGGTGGGTCTTCCTGCTGGCCGGGATTCCACGGCTACTGTGTAGGTATCTAGGTACCTAGGACACCCGGAAAGCGGAAAGTCGAGGTGCCATGCTGCACGCGCCAAATTTTTGACGATTGTCCCCGTCATCCACACTGCAACCCCTACTCTCGACCAAGCCGACGACAACCTACGAACCGACGACTTGACCGCCGAAGATACCCAAGTACACATCTACTGTCGATACGAGCAAAGCACTGCGCCCACCCAATTGGAGCTTTTATCGAGGACGGATCACTTCCAATCCTCCCCCTCCATGACAACCGCGCGGTGAAAGCGCCAACCCCTCGACCTCATTCACCGTGGCATCCACTCTGGCAAGCCTACCGAGACCGCGGCTTTCCGCGCGGATACCGAAATCACATTCACCATGGAGGACAGGTAGCGCATGTGCCGGCCGGGGAGCCATCAGATGTGTCTCGGTAGACTCGTCCTCGTCGAAATCCGGCAGCGACGGAGGAGTGCCGCTGCAAGACTTCGATTCGGAGAAGGTGGCGCCTGGGGAGATGGCGGCGACGGTGCCGGGTGCCTCGACGCTGGGCGTACCGAAGTCCAAGAAGGGCAAGCAATTGAGTCGTTTCAACACTGTACTGGGCCTGCAACCGGAGAAGAACGAGAAGGAGCTCTACGCCATCTTCAAGGCCGACTCGTTGTCGCGGTTTTACGTACCGGCCGTCATGATGGGCCATTCGTCACCCCCGCCGCCGTCGTCGCGAACGGTCCATATCCTGGGGAAGGACGAGAAAACCAAGTTCCTCTCTCACGCCTTGCACGGCATATACGACTCCGTGGAGCCGCTTAATCTACATCGCGAGAGACTATATCCGAACGTTTCTGGCAGCATGGGGAAGCGCAAAAGGGATGGAGTCTGGGTCGAGCGCAACGAGGCAATCACGCAGGACGCGGAACCCGACACGAGTGACGCGCACATCAGCAACCTGGTGGTGGCGGGAAGACCGTTCGAGTCAATTCAGCTGCTGGAAAGCGTCAAACATCGCGTGGACGACCGGACGGCCATCTGCTACATGCAGGATGGCCTGGGAATCGCCGAAGCTGTGAACAACAAGGTCTTCACCGACCCGAAGAAGCGACCCTCGGCCGTGCTCGGCCACCTCACCTCGGCTCTGGCGTACAATAGGGAGTCGAATTCGGTACGGATCATGGACCACGACTACAATACCGCGTTGACGGGCGTGCGGCCATGGATGGCCAAGAACTTGGAAGCGGGGGAGGAGACGTGGTTGCGGACGCAGGGCATGCTCCAGAGGTTTGCGCGCTCGCCCACCCTCAGGGCGCAGGGCATCGAGCTGGACAGGTGGATGAAGCTCAAAATCTCGTCTCTCCTGTTCTCGTCCGTGATCGACCCGATCTGCGTGCTTCTCGACGCCCGCTACGACGAGGTGCTCTATAACCCGACAGCCGACAAGCTCATTGTGCAGCTGCTGGACGAGATCGCCCAGGTGGTGCAGCTCATGCCGGAGGTCAAGAGGAGCTCGCCTGAGTTGATTGCCTCGTTCCGTGGCGAGCTGCTGCGAAAGCAGATCATCGGCAAGCTTCGGGGAAAGAAGAACGCGCCAAGCAAGATGGTGACGCAGATCAACCGCGGTGCTTTGACGGACATCGATTACCTGAACGGCTTCTTCATCCTGAGAGGCAAGAGGATGGGCATCAAGATGCCGGCGAACGAGCTGGTGGTCAGCATGGTGAAGGCAAAACATAAGGGGTTGCTAAGGAAAAATCGGTCATATATTCCCTTAGAATTGACGTCGAGACGGTAACGGGCCTCTAGATGGGCTGTAAGAATAACGTTGCGTACATACATGTTTTCAAGGGCGGGCAACATTTTGCAATCATTTTAGACTTTACAATATTCAAAGCCTGGATTACTGCCTAATGAAAAAGTGTAATGAGCTATCAAGCCCATCGAGACCGCGAGATTGAGCTTTGGTTGTGGTCAGACCACTCAGCTTCGAAAGTGACGGGAACCTGGAAGTTTCCAAGCCGTCAAGGTTGCCTTACGCAAGGAAACCCCGCCAAAATTTAGGCTTGCACGTCAGGCAGGGCCGCCCCGCGTTTTCCTGACCAAACACCAACAACACCGCGAAAGCAAACCCCATAACCACCGAAAACATGGACGACTCCGAGCTCGACCAGGTCAGCCACGCCCTCGTGAAAATCTAGCGACGCAGAACCGAACGGCAGCTAACGTGCGATTCCGCAGATCCGCAAGGCCCGCCTCGAGCAGCTGAAGGCGCAAGGCGGGGGAGGAGGAGGAGGCGGCTCCGGGAACCAGAAGGCGGCGCAGGCCGAGCAGAGACAGTACGTGTTCTCTGTCTTTCCCTCTCTGTTTCTCTCGCTTGTTTTGCATGCATGTACGATACTAACGCCCGATAACCCTCACAGACAACAAGAAGCCGACGCGAGGCAACAGATCCTCAACCAGATCCTGCACCCGGAGGCGGCGGACCGCCTGGGCCGCATCCGGCTGGTCAAGGAGCAGCGCGCGGTGGACGTCGAGAACCGGCTCATCACGCTCGCGCAGACGGGCCAGCTGCGCAGCAAGGTCACCGAGGCCCAGCTCAAGGAGCTCCTGGCCGCCGTCGCCGAGAACAAGGAGGAGGAGAAGATCGTCGTCAGCAGGCGCAAGGGCTGGGACGACGACGACGACGACTTGCTGGACTTGTAGGGGGACAGCACGCTAGGAGATGGGGAAAAAAAAGAGAGAAAAATTCAAAAATGAAATCGGCATGGCGCCCTCTTTGGTGGTGATACCACGACACGGCTTGGAGGTGAACAGCCGGCCGGCAGAATGACGACGTGCCGGCGCTGGGATGGCGTTACATTAGCATGCTGCGAATACGCAGGTTGGTCTTCCGTCCGACGGGTCCTGCTCCCGTAGGACGACGAAGCAAGAAAAATTCTACACACATAACCTACACGCTACAAATACACTTTACACCTTTTGTCTGTCTGCCTAGGATATCATCACAGCCCCCCCCCCCGCCTGCTGGGCCCTCTTCTTCTCCTCCCTCTCCTTCTTCCGGATGGCCCTCATGTTGGGCGGCCTCTCGATGCCCAGCTCGGCCCTCAGCTCGTCCACGTCGCGCTCCATCTGCTCCTCCCAGTACACGTTAATAACCTCCCTGGCGCGCAGCCCGTTCCTCAGCGCCCAAGGGCCGTAGATCTCGCGGAACCGCCGCCTCTCGCCGGGCTTCATGGTGAAGTAGCTCAGCGTCGCGAAGCCCGTCATGGGGATGAGCGTGTTGGCGAACTCGAAGGCCTTGAGCGCCACCTCGCCCTCGCGCACGATGGGCAGGCCCGTGAGCGCGTGGTAGAAGTCGTGGCACTCGCGGTACCGCTGCATGACGTACGCGCACTCCGGGTCGTCGATGTAGCGCACCGCGGGGCGGGTGTCCGGGCTCACGCCCTCGGCGTCCAGCCAGCCGACGTAGGCCCGCCCGACCGAGGTCTCGGGCAGCCGGCGCAGGCGGTCGAGGTCGAGGGAGCGGGAGGTCATGCGCGGCCTGTCGCGGAGGATGCGGCGGCCGGTCGGGTCGGCGAGCATGGCGTCGCGGAGGCGGTAGATGAAGTAAGGGGTCGCGGTGGCCTCGCCGACGGCGGCGATGAGGTCCCCGCGGTACGGGTTCAGGAGGGACATGACGCCCGCGCCGAGGGCGAGGCTGGCGCGCTCGATCCTGGTGAGGGGGACGTGGCCTTTGTAGTTTGGCGGCGGGCGGTTGAGGACGGAGAAGGGCCGGGAGGAGGAGGGCGTCGTGGGGGTGGTGCAGGCGGCGCAGATGGCGGGGATGGCGCGGCGGCCCGGGGCCGTTGGCAGGGCTCGGAGGGCCATGGTGACTTTTGTTTCCGATGTGCCTTTTTCTCTCTTTCTTATGCTCTGGTTTGGGCTGATCAATCCAGGCTTTGGAAGTCGTGAAGTGTTTGGGAATGGAAGCGCGGCGGGTGCACCGAGAAAATGGAGCTCTCGGGGAAGCTGTTGGGAGCTATCGGCCCAGCTACGGCGTGGGTGGTTCGATTTGCTGGAGCACTTTTTTTTTGTCGATTGACTTAAAGCTCCGAGACAGTCAATTACCTCACCGAAGTACCTACCCCATCCCATGTAACCCAGCAATTGGGGTCAGTGACAGGCCGTCAAAAGTCGGAGTATCGGCGGGCTCTAACGCCGACCTTGCGCTCTTTCTCCATTGCAGAATTTAGCCACCTACAAGTCCACGTCCGGACACCTCAAATGCCTCTTTCTCATTGGTGCCCCACACCGATTCTGACGGCCTTCCGTCCGTCTCAACCGGCAGTTCTTCTCAACCTTCCTTCACCTGTAAAGTTGCTGTAAGTCTGGATGACCCGAGCTTGTCCTCCGTGACAGCACTCAAATACTGACAAGCATGTAGATAGAATACTTTCTTTCCGTTTTGTCTTTTCGAGAGTTTTTGCACGCTTCACCTCCCCCCGGTTGAGTTGCAGGCGCATCTCAGCTCTCTTCACTCACTTGCCTGCAGGGCTCGCTGAGTCCCTGTGAGAATCTCATTCTTCGATATATCTCAGTATCAACTTCCATTCAGACTTGAGATTTTCAATTTTTTTTTTCGGCTCTACTCAGCCTGTGTGCCGTCTTGGCCCGAACTCAGTCCCAACTCGAGTTTAAACTTATAGCCACACAAACTCACCATCACACTGCTTAACCCCATCATGGACGCAATTCAGAACCTCCTGGCCTGGGCAACGACCCAAGGCATCACAATAAACAACGTCGGGCCCCAGGCGCTCCCAGGTCGCGGCATCGGCCTCGTTGCAACCGCCCCTATAAAAGTCCGTCGCCCCAAAAACTCCACGGGTCCCCACTAACACGCCCCTCCAGAAAGACGATACAGTCCTGGACGTGCCCATACCCTGCCTCAAAACCATCGCAACAGTCCCAAAGTCCATATCGCGCCTCTTCCCCAAGGACGCCCCCGTCCACGCCCTCCTCGCCGCCGACGTCGCCCTCGACGCCTCGCCCTCCTTCGCGACCTGGTCCGCCGTCTTCCCGACCGAGCGCGACCTCCTCTCGTGCCCGCTCACCTGGCCCCCGTCCCTGACCGCCCACATGCCGGCCGCCGCATCCTCCCTCCTCGACGCGCAGCGCGAGAAGTTCGAGGCGCACTGGGCCCTCGCCTCCGCCGCCCTGCCCGACCTCCCCCGCGACGCGTACACGCACGCCTGGCTGCTGGTCAACTCGCGCACCTTCTACCACGTCACCCCGCGCACCGCCAAGCGCCCGCGCGACGACCACATGGTCCTCCAGCCCGTCGCCGACCTGCTCAACCACTCGTCCAGGGGTTGCCACGTCGCCTTCGACGCGGCGTCCTTCACCATCCGCGCGGACCGGGACTACGGGCCCGGCGAGGAGATGCACATCTGCTACGGCAGGCACAGCAACGACTTCCTGCTGGTCGAGTACGGCTTCGTCATGGGCGAAGGGGAGAACGAGTGGGACGAGGCGTGCCTCGACGAAGCGCTGCTGCCGCGGCTGGGCGCGGCCCACCGGCGGCGCCTGGAGGAGCGCGGGTTCCTGGGCAAGTACGTGGCGGACGCGGAGACGGTGTGCTACCGCACGCAGGTCGCGCTGCGGACGCTGGTGCTCCCCGCCAGGAGGTGGGCGAGGTTCGTCGACGGGTTCGAGGACGGCGAGGCCGAGCAGGCCGAGGTCGACGCGCTGCTGCGTGACATCCTGACCGCGTACGACGAGGAGATCGCCGCCAAGGTCGAGGCGGTAAGCGGGTCGGGCGAGGGGGAGGAGTTCCAGCGACATATGCTCGTTAGCCGCTGGAGGCAGATACAGAACATCGTCCGCACGACGATACAGAAACTCGAGACATGATGAAGAATGAATGACAGAAGATTACACGACCAGTATGCTTGAATCCGCGTGCACATTTTTGCTACAACTAAAACGCCAAAGCCGAGCCGCTGGGCGATCATACTCGCGCAGCCAAGTCTAATAGTACAGAGTATATTTCAACAAGCAATGAGAGATCAAGGGGATGGAGAAAAGAATACCATTCTATCCCGCTGTCAGGTGGTGTATACTGGATCTGAGGACGACGCGCCTCCAAGGCCGGCTCCGCCAGCAAGACACCGTTATCTGGGAGGACTCTCGTTGTTCCAGGGGAGCATTGATAAACGTCACCCTTCACCGCTGAGAACGGGGTCTCTCTTCCAAACTAGCAATGCGTCCATAATCGAGGCTTCCTGTGGGGGCGGCGGGTCTTGGGCAGTTCTCGTCGACCCTCTTTGACGAGAATCCTGCTCAGGTCGGGAACGGGGTTCCTGCTCATCAACCGAATCCCGCATCCTTTCGTTGAAAGTTGGTCGACGTGTGAAAGTTGGTCGACGTAGGCGCGGCGGGTCTTGGGCACTTCTCATCAGCCCTCTTTGACGAGAATCTTACTCAGGCCGAGGTCGCTTGGCACCGTGAGGGTTCCCCCAGTCATTGCCTCCGCCTTGGTTACCGCCAAAGAAGGCCGGGTTGAATTGCTGAGGCATGTTGTGGAACCCTGCTGGGAGTTAGCATGGTACTCGTTACGCTTGAAATAGTGAAGCCAAACTGAAAAGATAAGAATGCAGTGGAGTAATGAAAGTCGTCCAGCTTGACCAAAGAGCTGCCTTGAACTCAGATATGGTGCCGGGCTTGGGTTGGCAAGGAGGCGGATGTGGTAAACTCCATGCCATGTTCCTTGGTCCACCGGCCCACTTGGGGTGCAGAAGGAGGCTGAGATTCGAACTTCTGATGCCCGGTGTACACAGATGACTGGCGTTGCGAAGACTTGGCATCCTTGTGCTTGGGAGTGCAAGATCGCTTGCGTTTTTGTGGTTGTCCAAGCAAAGTAGGAAATGCGGAAGGGTTGTGCTGAGATCCAGAAGAGAGGGGAACCGTACCAGGCATAGCGCCGCCCATACCGCCCATCATAGGCATGCCTCCCATAGGCATACCGCCCATCGGTCCCATTCCCATGCCGCCCATCGGGTTGTTCATGCCGCCTCGGCCGCCACGCATTCCGGGACCGCCGCGCATGCCGTTGTTGAAGCCGCCTCGTTGGAAGCCGCCGCCGAAGTTTCCGCCGCCCATGCCGTTGTTGAAGCCGCCGCCGCCGCCCATGTTGTTATTGAAGCCGCCACCCATACCGCCGGAGAAATTGCGGTTGAAGTTCTGGTTCATGCCACCACGTGGTCCATTGAAGCCGCCGCGGCCGCGATAACCGTTTCCACGGAACTCGCCACCCATTGAAGGGCCCTGGTTGTTGTATCCGGCGCCAGGCCTGTTGACTTGGTCCTTGCCTGCTCTGTTGGGTGCGTCCTTGGGCAACGTGCGGAACGGGTTGACGTTCGGGTTCGAGTAGGTGACCTGGTGTTTCTTGGGGACGGTTCCGTCTGTCGATTCCATGGCGTGTTTGGCCGCTGTCGCAGCTTGCTGCGATGTGAACTCGACGTAGACTTGGCTGCGACGCAGTTAGCGATTGAACGTCCAACACTAGAGTGTGCTGGATCCTACCCCTTGCTCTTGCCGTTGACCTTGTGTTCGCTGAAAGTGATGTCCTTCAGTTCATCCTCACAGTGCGCCTCCTTGCACCATCCCCTGATGTCGTCATCGGTATTCCACCAGTTGAGGTCCGAGATCATGATGGCTGTCGTCGCGCCGGGGTCGACGGGTCTATCGTCGCCTTTTCTCTTGACGCCCTGCTGGGGCGCAGGCGCATCCTGCTGGTCGTTGGCGTGCTGGTCGTTGAACTGCTCCTGGTTCTCGTTCTTCCGTTCGTCGTGATGATCCTCAGCCAGCATTCCATCATACGCCTCGCCGGTCTGCTGTCCATCGCCCGCGTAGGCGTCTTTGTTACCATCCTGAGGCGCGTCGCCGTAGATGTCGATATCAAACTCTTCCTCAGCCATGTTGCCGGTGGTATCTGGTAGCCGTGAGTTGACTTAGAGAGCTCGGTTGCGGTTGCAGTTGCAAAAATGTTGTTATTAGTCTTGCGAGATACAGGGACCGTCTGCAGTCTTTGAACAGGATCATCAGCCGCTGCCAGGTACAGGGTCATTGCCAGGATCTTGAGCCAAAAGAGAACTCGAGCAGAAACAGGATGGAAGCAGAGAACAACTTATACGTACACTCCTCGTTCCGCAGACAGGACAAGATGGGAAGAGGTGGGATTGAATGCCCAAACCAGCGGTCTCTCCCTTTGCAGCCAAGTAAAAACTCGAAGACGAAGCTCTGTGCCTCGGTCTTCCCAGGTGGCGAGATGATTTGTTTTCTTTCTTTCCTTGTTCGGCCCAGAGCCTTAAGGTACAGACAATAAGATGAAAGTTGGATGAGGGAGAAGAGAGGTGGAAACGAGATCCCGAGATTCCAGAGTCCGTTTGCCAGTAGATACTGCCACCGCCTTTTTGGCAGTCACGTCCTCGCTTGCGCCTGAGCCTGAGCCTGTGACTGTGTCTGTTTTCTGGCCCGCGCACTGAGCAGCCGCTGCTGTCAGCCGGGGATGGTTAGTTCGGTGACTGAGGAAAGCCAATTAAGGTTTCCCGTCGAGATGTCGGCAGCGGTAGCGCGGTGCTTCGCTGGCAAACTGGTCAAGAGTTGGGGTTGACGCGTCGGGTTTGCGATGCTGTGTTCTGCGTGAATGTTGGCGAAGTGACGGAGGTAAGATGGAGCGGCCCGACGCGATGAAAGAAATGCGGACGAGGGAGGATGGAAGTGGAGGAGTGTTTGGGAGCAGGAAGAAAACTGGGGGAAGCTCCTGAGAGAGCTGAGGTCGCATCCTGAGCCAGGCGGCGGAACCAGGCAGGGGCTACGACCGCCAGACGCTGGACTGTGGCAGGCACAGACACCGCCAGTGGATGCCTGAGTGGGGCCTTCAGCCGAGTACCAAGGCAGGTACGCTAGTGCTTAGCGGAAGGCGATACCTACCTACTACCTAGGTAGGCACCTACCTAGGTAGGTACCAGTATGGATACCTCAGGTACGTATCGGCCAGCCGGCACATGCCGTCGCTGTGTCGTGCTGCCTGGGCCTGGCCTCTCGGGGTAAACTCAGGGGCGCGCCAACGCCAGCACTCCACTGAAACCCGCTATACAGCCCACTGAAGCAACCTACCAACCCCAACCGTTAGATAAGCAGGCGAGGACCTGTGTACCTAGTATCTACAGGCTAGGTACTAGCAGCCCGTGGCGCGTGCTCCGGCCGCCGGCGCATTGTTCCTCCCATCCGACGCCTCCTTTATGGCAATCTGGCTTCCTTCCATAGCGGGAGCTTGACCCGAAATTTTGGGACCCTTTGGGTGACAGCGCGCGCTCAACTTAACACATCTCCCTTCAACATCGACCTCTCGAATCTTCCACCCTACCGACTTGCACGTCTTAAACGCTCGACGTCGCGCTCTCCTTCAATCCTCTTTTGCGATTTCTACTTCTATACGGCCCCATTGGGACTTTGCTGCGATCTTCACCCACTTCCAAAACCCCCATTTTCCCTTTTCGATACCCACGCGCGTTTATCCACAATGGCCGACCAAGTCAAGGAGATCCTCGAGGTTCCCTCCGAGTTCGCCCAGGAGGGTGTCCAGTTCATGAGGCGGTGCACAAAGCGTACGTGTCGTCGCATCTCCCTGTCGCTACCGCAGTTGCTAACATTGTCGCTACAGCTGACCAGGCCGAGTTCCTGAAGCTCTGCCAGGCTGTCGGCGTCGGCTTCCTCATCATGGGTGCCGTCGGCTACATCGTCAAGCTCATCCACATCCCCGTCAACAACATCCTCGTCGGAGGCGCGTAAACACGCAATTCACCGCCCAAGCGGAAGCACCAACTACACGGCCCGGCTTCTCGAGCACGTTTCGCGTCGGCGCCGTCGGCCAAGAAGGACACGTTATACGAAAACCAAGGGGCTCAAAAGCATCGCACGAGCAAATTGCACCGTAGCAATAAACGAGAGGCGGGAGAAACGCAGGCCAGCAGCGTTAGGAGATACCCCAAACCCAGTGGCTCTCATCGGATCATGTATCATTGCCAAATGAGGGGTTGACATATGTGGCGGATGTACGAGTAATTAAAATAATCATCCCACGTTTCCTTCCCCGAGTGACATATTTGCGAAGACGCCTACTAACCGTCATCGGGCATATGGCGAGGAACCATATCACGCAATCTCTCGTCGACGCTGCGGCCCATTGCGGGCTCCGCCTCGTCCTCCCCAGCTTCATTGAATGAGTGTAGAGTGCATGTACCGTGGGCCATGTTGAAGCCGTTCCATGCGGATGCTTACAGAGGTCAGAAGTGATCAAAGAGGAAGAGGGATACGGTCGACACCTACCAACAAGAACTGGGGCGTTCGGATGCCAGCTCACATCACGCACGCACGTGTTCCATCCGGGGAGGTCGTCCCCGTGGTAAATGCGATACCGGCGCTCGAGCGGCCGGGAGTCCTTGGTCGCCCGCCTCACATCAATGGTACCCGCCAGCGTGGCATCCAGGTTCCAGACGTAGACCTTGCCGTCCTGGCTGCCAGAGTAGACGTACCGGGAGTTCGTGCTCGACGGCGGCGAGAAGTGGCAGCGGATCAGCGTGCGCATCACCCGGTGGCCCCTGAAGGTGACGAGGGAGTTGTCGTGGGGGTGGGGGAACCAGTTCTCGTCCCTGTACGTCCCCCACCTGTAGTCGAAGTCGCTGTTGCGCGTCACCCTGGTCGGGTTCAGCTCCTCGTACTTGGACATGGACATGACCATCCTCAGGTCCCACAGCTTCATCGTCTGGTCCTTCCCGTTGCTCAGGATGTACCGGCCGTCGCCCTTGCTGTCGATGTACGTCAGCCCTTCGACGTGGCCGACGAAGGCGCCCGCGGGGCGCTGGTCTCCCATGCTGCGCCGGTCCCAGACCTTGATCGTGGCGTCGTCCGACCCCGAGTAGAGAATGTGCGGCGAGGACTTGTCCGCGAAGCACACGGCGTTGACGTCCTCCTCGTGGCCGACGACGTTGTGCAGCACAGTCCTCGACTCGATGTCGTACACGACGATGGACTGCACGTTGGTGCCGGCAACAAGCTCTCGGCCGTCGCCGGAGAACCTGACGGACCAGATGCCAAACGAGTGCCTCGAGCGCCAGTTTGCGCGTCTCTGCCCCGCGGACCTCTCGGCCAGGTCCAGCGAATACGGATCTCCTGTGTCGTTCGGGTCCGTCGGCGCGAGACACACATTGCTCTGGATCGAGGTGTAGGCAAGCCAGCGGTTGTCGGGGCTCAGGCTCGCGTCGGTCAGAGTCCACTGGCCCCAGGGGTAGCTGACCGTCTTGTAGTACTGCCAGTTGTAGGGGTTCGACGTGTCGTACATGCGGACCTTGAAGTCGTGGCCGCACGAGTAGAAGAAGTTGCCGTCGTCGGAGAACTGGCCCGAGTAGACCGGGTCGTCGTAGTGCACGATCATCTCGGGCTTGGTGGAGGGTATCATGCCCTGCGCCATGAGCCGCTGGTTCTGCAGCCGGTCCTGCCTCCCGCCCACCCCGAGCTCGCGGTCCAGTATCCTCCTCGCCAGCTGCTTCTGCTTCGCCACCCGGTGCTCGTTCGCGCCGAAGAGCCCCGAGTGCATCAGCTTCCTGCCCTCGTCGCTGGGGATCTTGGGGAAGTTTGCAGGCTTCGAGGGGGTTCGGGCGTCTTCTGCCTCCCAGTCGGAAACGTATTCATCGTCGTCTTCTTCCCCGGCCGCTTGTATCACGATGTGGCCGCCCTGGATCAGCCTGAGGAGCTGGGCCCTCGTCATGGCTGCTCCCTCGTTTGCTCTAGCGGTCTCTGCCGCCTCCGCGTCGGCCTCTGCACCAGCTATAGGCATTCGTAAGCCACGTATCCAGCATACCTGGGTCTGCTCCGTTTGCTTACTGATGAGATTTAGAAGCCTCACAAAGGGATTGAGCCCGTCCCCATCGTCATTTGCCTCCAGGTTGTTTTCCAGGAGCATTTCGAGCTGTCCTTCGTCGGCATCTGCGGGACGTTAGCCGCTTCTTCGGCACTCCACAGCCCGGCGCATTGTACCGTAGTATTCATCCCCATCGTCGTCGCCATCGTCCTCGTCAGGCTCGTCCAAGTAATCAGGGTCGAAGAACTCGGTGCCGTCGTCGTACATGACGTTGATAGCATCGTCATCTATAGCGTCGTCCTCGACCGCGGGATCTGTGTAGGGAGAATCCGACCGCCAGGCTTCGGAGTCGTCCATGTTGGGCGAATAGTGTTCACGGAAGTTCGGATTGATGCTTAGTGATACAACGGAGCTCGGATGTGAGACTGCCGATGTGTGACGGCGAGCTGAGTGCGAGGCGGGCGCTCGCAATTATTCTGGCTGTTGTTGCAAGTACGGTACTCCAATTGCAGATGGCAGGAAGAAACAGTTCGACATAGGAAAGGAGACGTTAAGAAAGATGTATCGACAGGATTATGTTTCATGAAAGGCGGTCGTTCGTCGTGACGACATCCATTAGACCCCGGGGTAGGTGGGGTCGCCTTCGCCGGTCGGCGGAGATAAGATACCGAGCTCCTGTATCCGTAAGCTCCGGCATTTGGTGTGCCAGAACACTAACAAGCTCCCGTCGCGCGACTCGCAAGCCCACCGAGCGGTACGTACCTGCTCACCGACATGTTGCGCGCGAGGTGTTGGGCCAAGCAAACTTTCGGAATTCTGCGAGCAAATCTGGGGTCGGACTGGATGCAACCCGGTCCACGATTAGAAACCCACTGTTTTGGAGAAACGAGAGGAACACGATCATCCTAAGGTAGGTAAGCAAGTAAGGTACATGCCGGGAAGGACAAGCCGATGGATGAGGCTGGGCACACTGCACCGTGATACCTTGCATTGAGTGAACAGCGACCATTCAGGCTGTCCTGATTTCCAAGGTACCTATCCGTACCTACGTACAGATACATGGCTGATTAAATGAAGCTCCTGCTCAGGTACTCCGTACACAGCATCTGGACCGTCTGTACAGGACAACGTATCCCGTGTCAAAGCCCCGCGGGTGGAAACATTCCAGGGGCAACAAGGGGTTGCTGTCGCTGAAAGACACAAGTCGCCCCCTGTGGGGCAGCGCCTAGACCAACGGAGGATTGGGGACACAGCGAGTGGACGCGTCCTCAATCGGCGGCCCCCCCGTGGCCGTGCAGGAAAGATACGTAACAAAATTAGAACTCGTGGCTCAGTACCTCAGCCAGTCGCATTGGCATTACTGCGTACAGGTACTCCGAATCAGAAACCAACACCTTTTTCTCGCCGCCCCCCTAGGTCTAGGTGAGGACACAAACATTTGGGCACATCTGCCAAACTTCCCTTCGCATCCCATTATACTGCCCCTGATTCCAAGGCACCGCAGTGCCAAAAAAGAGTCGCCATGAGGCTCCGAACCCGCCACTCTCCTTTGCTCCTCCTCCTGATCCCTGGGCTCGTAGCAGGCCTCGCGGTCGAAACCAAGGACAAGAATGGCGCCCAAGCTGTAGCTTCCACCGACAAGGCATCTGATGCTGCCGTTGGTGGATCGTCCATCAAGACACGACACGGCACCGACCATGCGCCTGTCGACGGCAAGGACGGCATGCCCCATCAGGGGCCCTTCGTCGACAAGGACAGAGACGCTGAGAAGAAGACCGCCGACGCCGACACCAAGAAGGGCCTCCCTCCCTTGAAGGGGCGCCCGTCGGACCCGACCGTGGTTGACGGCAAGAAGATCCCCGAGACCAACGACGGCGTCATGGATGACAAGGCCCGTCAGAAGCCCAAGGAGGGCACCACCGGCACCGAGGGAGGCGTCAGCGAAAAGGACAAGGCGCGCAAGGCAGAGGAGGGGCGAACCGGCGGAAAGGTCGACAAGAGGCCCGAAGCTCCCAAGGAGCAGCCGCCTCTGCCTCACAGCGAGCAGGAGAAGATTCAGGGCGACAAGGACTCTGGAAAGGACTCGAGCAAGGACAAGGACCATGACCATGACCACGACCGCCACACGCCGGAACATGTGGCAGGCCTTGAGGTGAGTGATACAACCGGTGCTCTACGCAAACCGCAGGATGCTGACACGGCCCAGAAGCCTGCAGACCTCCCCGAAAAGCTCGACGACAAGCCCAACCCCGTCCCCAACTCGGCGCACAAGGACCACCTGGACCTCCCCAAGTCCAAAGGCAAGTCTTCGACCGACGACGATACCGAAGAGGGCGTGATCCAGCCCTTCCACTCGTTCATTCTCTCGCTCACCATGATTCTGGTGTCCGAGGTCGGCGACAAGACTTTTCTGGTCGCTGCGCTCATGGCCATGAAGCACGACCGAATGGTCGTCTTCTCCGCCGCCTTTGGTGCTCTCCTCGTCATGACTGTCCTTTCTGCAGTCCTGGGACACGCCGTCCCGACGTTGATCCCCAAGCGCGTGACCAGCTTCCTCGCCGCCGGCCTGTTCTTCGTCTTTGGCGCAAAGTTGCTCCGCGAGGGCCTCGCCATGGACCCCAACGAGGGTGTCACCGCCGAGCTGCACGAGGTCGAGCGCGAGCTTGCCGAGAAGGAGAAGCAGGGCAAGCGACGCGGCTCGACCGTCTCCCCGTACGCCTTGGAGATGGGCCTGAACGACAGGAAGTCCCGATCTAAGAGCCGGTTCCCGTCGCCGCCGCGTTCGCCGTCCACCTCTCCTCCGCGAGGCCTGTCTCCCGGACCTGGCGGCATTAGAAGCTCGCTCCAGGGCCTGAACAACCTTGTCTCCCTCCTCCTGAGTCCCGCTTGGGTCCAGACCTTCGTCATGACCTTCCTCGGCGAATGGGGCGACCGCAGCCAGATCGCGACGATCGCCATGGCCGCCGGACAGGACTATTGGTGGGTCACCTTTGGTGCCATGTTTGGACACTGCATTTGCACCGGCGCAGCCGTCATTGGCGGCCGTGCCATCGCAGGTCGCGTTTCTCTCAAAGTTGGTAAGTTGATGGAAGTCTCTCCCGCGCAGTACGTTCATTGCTAACCATTCGCAGTCACTGTCGGTGGCGCCGTAGCATTTCTAATCTTCGGCTTCATCTACTTCATCGAAGCATTCTATGCATGATTCGCTCAGAAGTTAGCCCGCTTCGCCACACTTTTTACGCTTCAGTCTTGTGTAGAATACGTCACCCTAGGGTTCTCACCACCCCTTGGTCACCGTGGCATTCGTCACTCACATTCGCTACCTATCCATTTTTTAATCAGAAGGCCCTCGGTTATTTCCCGTTTTCTTTCGGCGCGGGAAGACACGAAATCTGAAAGATACAACACACACACAAAACACACTTGCGCAGGAGACAAGAGAGGGAGAGAGGCGACGAGTCCGATTTTCCCTCATTGTCTGGGATATACATACGAAAGCAAACGGTAAAGGGGGCGGCAGGGGCAAGGGTGTCCCCTCCCTTCCCGGGGAAGATGTTCGTTCGGTTGCAGGGAAAGCAAAAACAAAAAAGAACAGAAGTGTGTGAGCGTCGAATTACCTATGTATAATAAGGGAACTACTATCTGGCCATAGGGAGGGGCATGGGTTGGGAGTTCAACGGAAAGGGGGGGAGGTCTCTCGGGGTTGCCGTCACTGAGAGAGGCCTCGACTCTATACAAATGCATTGGCGTTATCTGCACTTTCACTCCCCATTTATTCGAGGGACTACGTGTTGTGTCGTGAGAAACTTGCCTAACCGTCGGTGGACTACGATCTCGGAGTTGGTTCAAGTAGCCTCAATGAAGCTAGCTGGGTTGCTGGTAGTTGGAGGATCCGGCCCCAACCATGTTCGAGGTCCACGCTGCTGCTCGGCTGAGTCGCTCGCCTCGACGATCACTCCACCTTTCCTGCCCCGGATTGTCATCATCTTGCCATTTACACCACCCCGTTCCAGGGTCACGATCAGGACTTACACTCGGCGATTCAATACTTTCTTTCTCTTTTCATACGCCTCTGGCTGCCAGATTTGTCCGCAATTCCCGGCGCCAACAACAACTTTCTGCCTCGGACCGCAGCCTGCATGCTGTCGAGAACCAGGCCGCCGGCGGACATCTTCCCGGCGGGGAGCATCCTCCCCACCGACCGCCTCCGGGTCGACGTCGCGGGGCTGCGGCCCCGGGAGCCCAACCCCCGGCTCTGCGCGCGGTGCCGCGACTGGGACGTGCCGGCCTTCGCCGCGGGCCGGGGCCCCAAGGCGCACGACTACCTCCCCCTGAGCGCCCTCCGCCGCACTGCGGAAGCAGCAACACAGCAGCAGCAGAAGCAGGGGTGCCTCGTCTGCGCCGCGGTCGTCGCCGCGGTGGACGCCCGGCGCCGGGGGGAGCGCGGGTGGCTGGGGGACAGCCCGGAGCGTTGCGTGCGCGTCGTGGTGCAGGGGCCGTTCTTCCTGGACACGGGATCGTGGGAGGACCAGGAGCGCCGGCTGGAGGAGGGTTCCGGGGGGCGGCGGCAGCTGTCTGTGGGGTTGTTCCTGGAGCTGACGCTCTGCGCCGTCCCGGACGGGAGCTGCCGGCGGCCGCTGCCGGCGCCGTTCGCGGTGACGCCGCAGTTCCGGATGACGTACGACGTCGGCGGGACGACGACGACGACGCGGCTCCGGGCCGTGGAGGAGTGGGAGGTGGAGAGGTTCGAGGTCGCGACCGTGAGGAGGTGGCTCGACGGGTGCAGGATACTGCACGGGAGGAGGTGCGTCGGGGAGTACCGCTCGATCGGTGAGTGAACGGCGTCACTCCTGAACCCCTTTTCGACTTTCTGATGACGGACCCAGACCACCTGCCCTCGGGGTTCCGCGTCATCGACGTCCGCCGCATGAGCATCGTCCGGCCCCCGGAGCCGGTGCGCTTCGTGGCCCTGAGCTACATGTGGGAAGCGCCCGGCGCGGCGCAGCAGCAGCAGCAGCACGCCCAGCTCGTGGCCGCCAACGCGTCGGAGCTGGAGGCCGAGGGAGCCCTCTCCCGCGCCGCGCTGCCGCGCGTCATCTCGGACACCATCTCGCTCTGCGGGGACCTCGGGGAGCGGTACCTGTGGGTGGACCGGCTGTGCATCGTGCAGGACGACGAGCGGTCGAAGCCGGACCAGATCCAGGGCATGGACCGGATCTACCAGTCCGCCGCTTTCACCGTCATGGCGGCGCTGAACGACCGCAAGGGAGGGGGGCTGCCCGGCTACGGCGGGCAGGGGCGGATGGCGCGGGCGTCGCTGTGGGGGCCGCCGAGGAACAGGAACGTCGGGCGCGGCATCGATCCCAACGGCATGCAGGCCGTCGTCGACACTTCACTGTGGAACAGGAGGGGGTGGACGTTCCAGGAGAGGCTCCTCTCGAAGCGCCGGGTGTTCATCACTGAGCACCAGGTCCTCTTCGAGTGCCGCCGGGGGCAGGCGGCAGAAGAGCTCACATGGGCGCGCAGCAGCGGCCACGACGACGACGCGAGGCCGGACGAGGCGACGGAGAGCGCGAAAAGCGACGCGGTCGCCTACGCCAGGGGCGAGCGCATCCCCGCGATACCGGGCTTCTACCGCCGGTCGCCGTACCGGAAAGAGCCCGAGGTCCGGCTCGGCGACCGGGTCTCGCTGGCTGAATACTGCCACTGGGTCGAGGACTACACGTCGCGGCAGCTCTCGCACGGCGGGGATGTGCTGCAGGCGTTCGCGGGGGCGGCCAACGCGCTGCGGACGGCGATGGGGACGGGCGTCGCGTTCTGCCTGCCCGAGGCGTTCCTCCCGCAGGCGCTGATGTGGAGCCACACGGGCGCTTCGGCGCGGCGCGACGCGCTGCCGGGGATACCGAGCTGGAGCTGGGCGGCGTGGACGACCTCGGAGGCGTCGGCGGCGGGGTACAGATGGCTGTCGGACGACACGCGGCTGGTGGACACGAAGCTCGTGAGGATCGCGACGCTGGTGTCGTCGTTCTACTACCGAGACCCCGAGGCGCCGGGGCTGAGGAGGCTGGGCGTCAGGGAACGCTGGCTCGGTGCGGAGATGGGCATGGCGAGCATCGAGAGCCCCGAGAAGCTTCCCCCGTTGCCGAGGAGGATGGGCGGGAGGACGGCGGGCGGGAAGGTCGACATCACGGGGGAGGCGAGCCGCATGTACGAGGAGATGTGGCGCGAGTGCCCGCACAGTCCGTGGGAGGCGCTCGCGCACGCCGAGCTGGATGAAAAGGCCGTAGCTCTCGCCGGCGATTTCCCGGGAGCGCTGGTGTTCAACACGACGGTCGCCTCGCTCAGGGTGGGCCGCGTTCACGGGGCGAGGCCGCCATCCGGTGCGGTCGCGGACGCGGAGATCCTCGACGGGATGGGCAGGCAGGTCGGCCGGCTCGACGCCATGGACGCGGACTGGATCGCTGGGCGGAAGGGGAAGCGCGACCGGCGCAGGCTGCTGGACTTCGTGGTCGTCAGCGCCGCGCTGGAGGACGTCGGGGGCGACAGGAACGAGCGGGTGTTCATCGACCGCAAGTTCCACGAGATGTGACGGTTCAACGTCATGCTGGTCGAGCGGCTCCCTCCGTACGAAGAAGCGTTCGTCGCGAGGCGCGTCGGAGTGGGATACGTGCGCGTCAGTCAGTGGAGGGGGTGCAATCCTCGCTGGGAGACGGTCATTCTTCGTTAGAAAAGGACATCATCAAAGGCGAACAACTTGAAGTTTTTGGGTGGCCCTGCCTAACGGGGAAGCCCACAATAACCTCACGCGACGACTTCGATCCTGCTGTGGCAAGTGCGTCTTTCGTTCGTTGAGTCAATGGGCGCGTCCACGGAGGTAAGTCCTAAATGGCAGGATCTACAGACTCTATGGTAGGTGGACAGTCAAGGTCTCGACGTTGCGAGACTGGGGGCTCTTGGGTACGAGAGTACACCATGGCGAGAGCTAATTAGATGGACATGGGCATCAACACATACGCGGCGCTGTTCACTGCAAGAGCATTCGTCCGACGGGGGCAGGCATTGGGTTACACGAGGGAATGCGTGCCAAATTGCAGCATTGGGTTGACGGGGGTGGGAATCTCTTCTTCATACCGCTGCGCAAGGCAGCGAGCACAATGAAAAGAAAAGGGTGTCTTGCGACAAAAATCAAAAATTGCGCCCACGATGGCCCCGAAGGACAATCGAAAGAGGTCGACTCCGCGATGTGCAATGCAGGCCTCCCTCTTTGCGCCGGAGAATTCTTGATCTCCCCGGAACTGGACAAGGTAAGTATGAAGAAGAGAAGAAGAAGAGAAAGGTGAGAGATCGGCGGAGGGCGGCGAGGATTTTATAGCTCTGGGGGAGGGGAGGCTGATTGGGGTCGGGTCCGAGCTCCTTAGTCAGCCCTCACGGACACGTGACCTCCCCGCACTTGGGTTAGAGACGGGGAGCCTGAGGGAGGTAGGTACCCAGGTACCTGATGGAGCGGGTGCACTGCGAAATCAGGAAGGTGGAACTCGCCGGGGTCGCAACTCCCTGTCATGCCCGTGAACTCCGACTTCTCTATTTGGTACCCATGTACCACTTCTGTCCTGCTCCTGCTGGACTCTAGGGCATCAGTAATCAGCAAGTTCTGTTTGACGTTCTTGCTAGATGCCACACTCTGAAAGTACCTAGTGTGAAGTTGAAGTTGACCTTCGTCTTCTGCCGTATCTACTTCGTTCGCTCTACGTGGCCCATACTCTGCCGGATCAACGCCCAACATATCATGAGGGTAGGTGGTCTGTTATTGTGAGCCACGGTCACATCGCGTGGCCCGGGTTCTTTCTTTTCAAGGGTCATGTCGCTGCAGAACAACCCCCCTTGGGTTAGGCTCGCCCAACCACTTGTGATATAGCCATCTACTCAGAATCGCAACGAGAGGAAAAGGCTGGTGTTCATTTGCTGCCGGGCTCTCAGTGAGGGCCTTACTACACAGTTCACAATAGGGTCACCAGGGGACCCGTCCTCTGGGACCACAACTCCATCCAGTGAATGCGTCGAAGATGCCTGAGGTGAGGCACACGATGCTTGGTTCTGATGCCACATGCTCGTAGCAGCAAAGGCAGACGCTCCAATGTCTCTGAGCCATGCTAGTCGAACTTGTACCGAGCACCTCTGCACCGATGAGTTCAAACCTCGCTGCCTGCT
The DNA here is from genome assembly GCA_027406025.1 of Colletotrichum musae. Classification (NCBI taxonomy): domain Eukaryota; kingdom Fungi; phylum Ascomycota; class Sordariomycetes; order Glomerellales; family Glomerellaceae; genus Colletotrichum; species Colletotrichum musae. The sequence goes on along the minus strand of JANVYC010000001.1, from coordinate 1,577,528 downwards.
GCTTCCAACAGATCGATGCTCAGGGAACAAGACATGCCCGAGCAATGAACCAGTCGCAGGCGGGCCGGTGTCCTTTTCTTAACAGTTTTCTGCCCCTTTCCAAGTATTCCCACCGTCTTCACAGCAGTGCGTGGGAACTGGGCTGTTTGAAGAGTACATTTCATGTCCAGGTATCGACATGCCGGAAACTTCGTGGCTTGCTTCTTACGATATCAATCCTGCAGCAGAGGCAGTTACACGACGAAAACTGCGCCAAATCTTATTGGTTCTTCAGCATCAATATATGTGCATCAGACCCGAGGTATTGGGCCCCTATTCCAGACCTTCTTGCCTTCTGTTGTCTGTTGCGTGCCCCTCTGAACTTCCACCACCACTGCTATTACGAAGACGGACAATAACGACGGACAGTAACGACGGCAGCAAGGGAAACAGCAGCAAAGGAGACCTGACTTTCTCGTGGGATACAGACGCACATCACAAGCTTAGCGTGTCTATTTCCCGTCCACGTCTTTCCACAAGACATGATTCGGATGGTCAGACAAGTGGAATATGTCAACATCTTTGCGTACCTGATATTCCATGATCCAGTCACACCTTTTACGATAATTAACACATCTCATCATTGAACTGCCCCACTGGGCCTGCATGCCTTGCAGCTGACCCGGGTGACGAAGCTAGACATGCACATTCAGACGCCGACTCGCTCCCCATTCCGCATCCGTCAACTCGACAACGCCCATGTCTCACAACACTTTTCCCCTTCCGTTCCCCCTTCCCTCACGATGTTCGGGACATAGTCGTCGCATCACCCTCTTCCTCCAACAACGAGCGGGCGATTGGTTTAGTGGTATAACGACCCCTTCGCATGGGGTAGGTCCTAGGTTCGATTCCTAGATTGTCCATTGCTTTTGTTCCCTCGTCCTGCTGGCTCAGGGGCACCTCCCTTTTTGCTGCTGGAGAACGCCACGTCTTACTTCTCGACGCCTGGCTGGACCAGAGCCCCCCCTCTCTCCCCTCGACGTTCCCGGCCTGCATTTCCCATATCTTTCATGCATTGCCGTCGTCCTTCAACAAGAAACGGGCGATTGGTTTAGTGGTATCACGACCCCTTCGCATGGGGTAGGTCCTAGGTTCGATTCCTAGATTGTCCAGCGACTACATTTTTGCTGTCCTGCGCGGCATCCCGTGTATCCGCAAGCCAGAAATAACCCAGAAGTACACAGTACGGCTGCCTACAGCGACGTTGGCTTTCTCTAATAGACCGCATCTAGAGTCTCGCTTCGGCTGTCTCGCTGATACGCGAGAACCCTATCTCTGGGTTGCCATTCAATATTATCAGCGGTAAACTTTAAGACTGCAAGTACCAGATTCCAAATTCTGTACAACCTGTGCGTGCGTGGAGGTGAGCTCGCCACCGACGCCCGCGGCAGCAGTTAGCTCGGCATAGACACCAGGATTGATAAGTTTTCGAGGCCCGTAGTTCCAAGATCGTCGGGTATCGGAGTGTAAAATGGCCTCGGACTGTCTCGAAATGCCGTCTGCTGACGAGATCATATGCGATCTGGGGAGCGAAGGCGAAGAAGTAGATCACGATGAATTACAGGGAACGGCAACCCCTGACGGGCGCGTCACCTCCCCGTAGTCCACGGCTATCTCAGCAATGCCTCATCTCTTGTCCCAGAACCTGTAATATTAAGGAAAAAGCTCAGGGGTCAGTCAGGTTTAGCCTGCCTGGTACTTTAATACAACAGACGTCACTGTCCATGGAGAAAGGGGGTGAGCCGATGAGGGGCAGATGATATATTTTATGGGATATCTTATTCGTCACCCCCTCATCTAGTATCCAATACCTCCTCCAGCCACAACTACGTAGCTAAGCGTCGCCAAGTTAAATTGTTATTATTATCATCGTTGTCCGTCTTTGTTGTCGTCGTCGTCCGTTATGATCGTCCGTTGTCCGTTGTGTAGTAGAGGGGGAGGGAGGCCGATAATTGGAGGGCTAAGCCGCATAGGGGGATGCTGAATACAAGAAGAGGGGGTGATGAATAAGATCTCCCTATTGCATCCATGGACCGAAAAGGGGCCCGGATCAACATTCGGAATCGCGAGGCCATGTCTGCATCGAGAGGGCTTCGATGCGGACCTGGCATGAAAACGACTTCAGCATGGACAGGCACTCCGTAGTCGTTGAGAACACATGGCAGTAGCACATCCGCCATCTAGGTGTCAATCTTACATTCCAACGATGATGATGATGATCATACAACTGCAACAACAAAGAGAGCCTCAGAAACGGAGAGCCGCAAATAAAGAGTCGTCTATCACGTACACAGACTGTTCAAAGCCCGTGTCCATGTATTCTACGCAGCAAACCCATATCTAAACCTCTAGACACCACCACATGCAGCAAACGACCCCTTCAACCCTCGCACCCTCTAGGCCGGTACGCCCACCTCCCCCAGAACCCGCCTCGGCCCGATGCCCATCCACCTCTCCAGCACCTCCTCCCCGGAGGCCCACACCATCCCCAGCATCCCCGCGGCGTTCGCGTCCGCCCCGCCGACGCCGGCCCTCGTCCTCGGCACCACGAGGATCCACCGCCGGCTGATGACCACGTTGTGCGGCACCGCGACCTCCCTCCCGTCCGCGTCCTCCTCGACGACGTCCTCCCTCCCGGGCACCAGCGCCGCCGCCTCGACGAGCATGTCCCCGTACACCCTCTCCAGCTCCCCGGGCTCAGGGATCTTGCCGTCAGCGAACCTTGAGATGAAGTACCGAAACGGCGGCGGCGCCCCGCCGTCTGGCCACAGCGAAAAGCCCCCCGGCGCGGGGAAGATCTGCAGGTGCTTGTGCAGCCGGCTACACCCCGCGTCGCGCCCGCAGTTGAAGATGGCGAGGTACTCTCTTCCTAGATCCCGCAGCACCAAGGACGCCGCCGCGAGGTCGTCCCGACCCAAAGCCTCGAACTGGCGCCGCCGGCCGTCGGAGGCGAGGAGCATCAGGTGCGGCCTGTAGGCGCAGAACTTGTTGAAGACGAGGGCGTGGGTGCCGCCGTTGGCGGGGCCGAGGAGGAAGCCGCCCGAGACGGAGATGTCGCCGCCGGGGACGCAGCCGTCGGCGTCGAGCGGGAGCCAGTCGTCGTCGTCGTCGGCATGGGCTGGCGGTGGTTGCTGCTCGTCCTGCGAGGCTTCCTCGTCGAGCTCGGCGTTGTCGCTGACCGCGGCTGGTTTGGCCTTCAGGGCCGAGGTGAGGCGGAACTCGAACTGTGAATTGCGTGCGATTCAGTTTCCGCTGGCATCGTCACGTTTGCATGAAATGTCCTGGCAAAAAAAGAGAGCAGGATGAGAGTAGGTGGAAAGGGAAGTGCGCACCTTGAACCCGTCGTCGGTGTGGTGCACTTTTCTCAGATCAGGGCTGTACAGCACCGTCCCCTCCTCGACGAGCCGGTCGAACTTGGCGAGGACCGAGTCCTCGTCGATGACCTGCGATCCCATCTGCACAATGAAGCTTTTATGACGAGGACGTGTTTTATCGTTTGTTGCCATCTGCGCGGAGGTTGAACCGGGCGAGTTGCAGTCGCAAGTTATGTTTCGCAGCCGAGAGACATGGCAAGCGAACCGGCCACCGCCTAGGATGACGACATCGGACAGCCGCGGCGTCCCGGTTCGGTTTTGAACACGACACGTAGCCGCGGCCGCCACGCAACGGAGAGACCAGGAGAAAAATCTGCTGTAATGTTTGTTGCTATTAATGAAGTAATCACCACGAGCCACGCACTTTGGCATGATCTCGAGTATTTTCGAGGTATTATACAACTGTCCTTCCCCGGGGCGCGTCCTCCATTTCGAGTCCCCGGCGTCGTTTTGCAGAGCGTAAAAGTTGCTGGCTAAAAATCCTTTTTGCAATCGTGCCTCCCGTTTCCTTGCGCATATATCGCTTCGTTCATCCGATTCTCATGCTCTTGACGATCCTTCCGTCAACATCATAGTGTCTGGTCGATTCGGGTTTACGCGGGAGGAACAGGGGCGGCGGGGCCGGTGCCGGTCGCCGCGCCTCTCTGGACGGGGGGAGGGAGGAACAGAGGGAGGTAGCTGACGGCGAGACCCATGACTGCAGCTTGTCAGTGTCTACACGGTGATGCGACGACGGGGGGCCGGGGACGTACCTGACATGCCGACGGAGAAGTAGCCCGGGGTCGCGGAGCTCTTCTTGGTCTCCTCGCTCTCGCCGAGCCAGGTCTGGATGCTGAAGACGACAGACGCCCTGTGAATACCGCGTCAGCAATTATGTCCTCCCGTAGGCAGCTGCCCGTCCCGTCCCCAGACCATCATCGCAGGCGTGAAATCACGATCCAGGTCCGGGGTGGTTCGCAGTGATATTCCGGGGTCATTACCATCCGATGAACTTGTTGCGCGTGAGCATGGCGGCCATCGGCAGGGTGGAGGAAAGCGTGGAGGAGAACTCGGCGCTCTCGCCCTTGGCCCTGGGCTCCTGGTAGGGAACGACTGCATCCCGAGTGTCAGCGCGGCGTTCGATGGGAACATTGGAAAACATCAGGTGTTTGCTTACTCAGGTCCGGCCGGCGCATATCCCGCTTGCTTGCCATTGTGAATATTGTGGTGATTGAACTGTGCGACAAACAGGGACTACAGCAACGAGGACGACGACGACGACAGCTCGAGATGTTACGTACGTCGCTGGATCTCCACGCTGGGCCCGCGCGATCGAAGCTTTCCCCAGTTGGCCGCGGCGCAATCAAAAAGTTTCCGCCTGAGAAGTTAGGCAGAAGAATCTCCGAGCTGGGGAAAGGACAAATTAGGCCGGTGCCCCGCCCACACTGAACCGATGGAAGCTCGGGAAGGGGACTTCTCCCGATAAGACCACACCCTTGGCGTCCTTTTGCAAAGCAGCGCGAGCCGACGGGCGGCCCCTTTGACCCCACACGAACAGTGTGAACCGATCTGACAAGTTGCACACGCCTTCAACACCCAAGATGGCGAAGAACGGGAAAGTAATCGTCCAGACCTGAGACCAGACGGGATCGCCGCCTGACCTGTGCGAGGGCGCGCTTGCTGAACGGAGAGACCCCGGCGCCTGGACTGCTGGACCTTCTCAAGTGATCGCTCCGTGGCCGATTTTCGCGAATACGGCGGGTTGATGCGTGGTCGCGGTCAAATTGAAGATTTGCATCCTATACAGCCTATACGGAGTCCAGCAGATAAGGGGTTACTAATCCAGGTTGCCCAGCCACGGGGCCGCAGAAAACGGGGCAGGCGAAATACGACAACAATCTCCTCAGAACGACTGACTTTGGCACAGTCTGGGGGCCGACTTTGCGGGGGCTTCGGGACATGCGGCCAGCGGAGGGGGCGCGGCCACAAGCAGAGAACTGCCCGAAGACGTGAGAGAAGGCGGCGGGACCACGGTTGCATCTGCTGGCCCGGCGTCCCCTCCGTGGCACGCATCTGCGGCAGCGTTTCCGGGGCATTGTTTTGCGCCCTGCACCTTACGATTGTCTGTTTAACTGTTATCTGGCACGGAAAGTCTCGTCATCTGCGGGCCTCTGCAGCTTGAGATAGCAGCAGCAGCAGCCACGGCCATTCGTCTGCAGGCACGGCGACCTACCTCATGCACAGCTCTCCCCACACGGCCCTGCAGGTCCCTTGGGCCGGTTGGGAGAAGGTTTCCCGTCAGGACAGGCATGTCGTCGGCCGGGGCCTGGGCGGGCACTACGTATCTGCTGGACAGTTACTGGTCGCTCGGAGATGCGGTGTGTTGTTCCATCACCTCGCAAAGCTCGCTCGCTCCCGTTGCCGACGTGCTGCTTCCTCGTCGCAGGTGCACAAACCCAGGGCTACGGACGCCTTGCGAAGTAACGATGCGGCATCCGGGTCGGGCAGAGAGACGTGGGCGCTGCATGGCACGGCATGCTTGGTGGGACGAAAGCCAAAGAAAGGCCTCCAGTTGGCATCTGCTGCTGCTGCTGCTGTTTGACTCAGCTCGCCAACGTAGCACCCAGTTGTCACTCGCGGGTAGGTATGTCTAGGTGCTAGACGAACCATGTTGTCTTGACTTAGACATGTCCCCGGCAAGGCACCGCTTCGGCATCGGCGGATACTATAAGTGGTGAAAGGGTGACACGAGGTCGGGCGGTGTCAGCTGAAGGGATTCCCGGCGGCTTTGTGTGGTTTGGTGCCCAGCAGGCGTCAGAATGGGGGCCTTGGGGCTTATTGGCGGCGGATCGCATGCAGTATGATGGCAGATTGCGTGACACCTGGCGGCGATTCAGCCATCGAGACGGGGCACGATGCAGCGCAGCGCAGGCTGGACAGGGCACTCCAGGGCAGGCCAGGAGACCCAGGACAGATGGTAGTAATACATGCCACGGCGGCCCGGTTACGAAACGCGGGAAAGGGAAGGCCGGTCTTCGCGGTGACAGGACGGAGGCGGGTAGCGTGTGCCGTGGTGGTGGTGGCCGCTCAGATGTTTTCGTGCATCTCTTGGGAAGCGAGAGAGGCAAAACAACAGGGGGAGAGGCAAATCAGACGCAACTGTTGAGAGACAACGACGCATCGAATGACCGAATGAAAAGAAGGCGAAGGCGACGGCGACGGCGAAGGCGAAGGTGTTGGCGTTGGTGGTGAATCGTGATGAGAGTCGGGTTGGTGCAGCGGTGGCGCTGGAGCGAGCAGCCGAAAGAGGAAGCTTCGAGGAGCGGGCAGGTGGTCTATGGCTTCAAGGCTTGTGGCCCAGGCCGCCGTCGACCTCATGGTCGCTGCTGGATTGGGAGAGATGCACCGGCTCCCCTTCTCCGCGGTCCGTCAGCGGTGGTTTCCATTCCAGCGGTACGGTTTGCCGAGCCAGAGAGTTTGTGAGGGGGACGGACCGGGGGGTTAGGTATTAGGTAGTTCCTCGCTCCTCTCCAAGAGGGGAGGGGGTGGCATGGCATGGGGGTCGGCGGTCGGCGGTAGGTCGCGGCTATTTTGACCAAGGCCGGCCTTCATTCTGTGGTATGTCTTGAACCGAACTCAGGTAATTACCCGTGATCGTGATGCTGGTCGGCATTATGTGTAGGATCACAACCTTTGGTGGTGTTGGCGTTTCAGCCCAGGAACTTGCGCTTGATTACCAGGTAATATTGTCCGAGTATCCGTACCTGAGGAAGCTGAGGTAAGCAGACGCGCTACGGACACGTATATACCTAGTATCCGTAAGTATCGAAGGAAGGTGCGGTGCGGTGCTTGTTTAACTCCATCGCCTGCCAACTTTGGCGGGATTAATGTCCGGCGTTTGTATCGGAAAGAACACCCACGCTGTCACGGAAGGGTTGGAAGGCACGGCGATGGCGGGGAGTCGGTGGTTCGGGCGCTGGAGTTTGGAGGCAAGGAACACTACCTAGGTACCTAGGGTCGCTCGCCGGGGGGCTTCAGGGGACAGCGGACGGGTGTGGGCGAATCAGCTGCGCGACATTGGCCGGCGCGACCAATGGGGCCCACGACAACCCACGGGGACCCACATTTCCTACGCGGGTCTTGGCGGGTCTTGGCGCTGGTAGTGTCGCTGACAATTTTGGGCTTTGCTCGCTCACGGCTTCCGATTTCCATTCCGCGCACGCGCAGCCCAGCCCAGCCCAGCCCCTGTGCCTCCTTCCTCTTTCCCTGTGTGCATTTGGTCCCTGTGTGGGGGAGCCTTGGAATACCATCACCGCCGGAGAGGCAACTTGCATGGAAACTTGTCCGCCCAGAGGTTGTACCTGAGATATCGTTCGTTTAGTACCTCGACAACGACGAGAAGCTGCCGGCTGTTGCAGATTTCAACCTTTCGTAAAGTCCAGGCACCGTGCTTTACTGTATAGAGATATGCAGCGTCAAAGAGCACACAGCTCAGATACACTAGGTGGCTAGCCCGACTTGGTAGAGAAACCAGACTCAACGAAGCGTCCGTGAGTCTCGCCCTCCAGGGTATTTGCCTTGGGGGAAGGTGTTTTAAAAGGTGTTACTTAAGATTATTAATAACTAATCCTATAAAGTCTTCTAGCTACTAATATTACTCTATATCCTTCTATACCTAACACTATTAAGCCTTATCTAACACACTTATTTACTATATTTTTATTTTATTAATCTTTAATTCGTTTAATATCTATAAGCCTTTTTAGTTATTTTATTAAAGTAGGGCCTTAAGCTTATTTTAAAGTTATTTAATTAATACCTTAGTTAATATAGAGATATTTTAATACTTTTATAGAATTAAGTAACTTAAGTAGTTAATTTAAATTCGTTAATATTAATTTAAACTATTATATACTTTTAGTTTATTAAGTTTATTAAAGTAAATCTTTTTAATTTACTTTTATAACTAATAAGTATACTAACTTTTTAGTAAAAGAAGTTTATTTTTTTTTATAGTATTAAAAATTTTATTATTAATTAATATAATATATTAACTAGTTAATTTAATTTTTTTTATTTTTTAGGTTATAGTGTAGAATATATAAGAAGGATAGTTTGATTTATAGTTATAACTCTTAACTTAGCCTTTTTATTCCTTTTACTTAGAGTTTTAATTTAGGAAGGGGTTAGGGCTTAATGTAAGAGGTGGAAGTTTTGTAGGGAAGGTTTTTATCGTTAGAGCATAAAAATATTTAAGGGGTTAAATGAAGTAGAGTTTTTCCTATGTTCTTTTACAAAGTCCGTGAGTCTCGGAACGATTCTCCAGGCCTCAAACAACGACTTTCCGCTGCAACCGCAGATCGCTAACAGTACCACACCTATGTGTCGTCCTTGGTGTGAGGCAACCCCCATTTTGCGGATACCCAGGCGCCTGAGGGAGGAGGTACCTGAGTACCTAGGCATAGGGACCCCTACTCAGGTGCCTCACGCCCAAACCCCGATTGCCATGACCATGGTCCATCGGTGTCCAATGCCATTCCCATCCCCCATCTCCCCGGTTGTAGGACCCTATTAAACACCTGGGTTCGGTTCGGATTAAAATCGCGAGATGCTAGGCTGAACTGAGCCAATTTGTGTAGGGACTTCCCCTTCCCCAACGTGGTATCCCTCCCACCCTGTTCCTTTGCGCCAGCACTCTACACACGCCAATACACACGCACACGCACACACGTAGAACACTTCGCTGCGCGCGTGCACATCGCATCGATATCTTGGTGAGGTGCATGCAGATTAGACAAGAAGGCATTCGATCTGCGCCGCAACTTTGACGCCTTCCCACCCGTCTTCGTCGTTCCCCCCATCATCTTTTTATCCTCTTCATCTTCTTGTCAGTATCGACACACTGGGTTGCGAAACCGCTCACCACGCGACATCGCAGCGCAGCAAGATTTCAAGCGGGCCGTCGCGAGTCATCTGACGAAACGAACCTGGAAACCGCGGGAACCTTCGGAGGTACCTACCGTATCGTCGTCCCCCCCGTTGGTTCAGTTCAGCGAACGCTGCCCCCATTCCCCGTTCTTCGTTCCCCCATATCCGGACCCTGCTCTCTCTTTCGCTCTCTCTCTCTTTCTCTGTACATTCATAGTACAGTGTAGGTACCTACACAGTAGTGGACGGATATCACTGTATCTTTCCGTACCCTCGGGGCCAAAGTTAAGGGAAGTACTTGAAAAACAGGCTACAGAGCACCTTATACGCGGGTACCTCCACTCAACACACACACGCGCCCAAGCACACCCGCACCCGCCTCGTTGCTTATTGGCACCGCACGAACGCCTAATCCGCACTACCTACCTAGGTACTCCTGCTGCTGCCCTGCACAGATAGCGCGGCTGACGCCGTCAGATCCCCGACATCAATCCATCGACCGATAATCCTCCTTCCCTTTTTTCCCACCACCCGTCCTCGACGGCTATCCCGATTGACCTCCGCTGCATCTCGACATCGACATCGACATTGCAAACCATCACGGTCGACCACCCTTTCCCCCCTCAGAACCCTTTACCACCGTCTTCCTCAGCATCAGCAATGTCGCCTCGCATCTCCCGCCTGCGATGACCTCCCGGACCCCAATGGGCGTCCAGCCGCGACCGCCCCCCCAGCAGCGAACTCTGAGCAGCTCGGGCTTGTCGGTCCAACGGCCAACCCATCAACGGACCCTGTCCGCCCAGTACCTGCCTCAGTCGCCTGTTCGTAAGGAGAACTTGATAGACCTGACGGGCGACTCCAACGATGCTGCCGTCGCCCAGAACAGATATGGCACTCTGCCGCGGAGGGGAGGCTCCCGCCTCAAGCTCGAGTTGTCCAACGACGCCATGCTTCCTCAGCACCCCGTCGCCGACTCTCCGAGAACCCTCACACCCTCCCGTCTGATGCCAAAGAACGAATCCTCAAACCTTACCGATATGAGCTCGCCGGCCTCGGCCAAAGGCCTTCCCGTCGACTCTGATAACCCTCCGATGCCTATGCCGAAACGCCGACAGCGCTTCGTCGTCCCCGCCGCCGTCAAAGACTCTCCCCCTGCCACGGTCGCGGTCAAGAAGGACGGCCGCCCAAAACCATATCACCTCGAAACTCCTGCTGCCGCCCCTCGGTACGCCCCTTTCGGCAAGTCCAGGGCAGACGCGGCTGCGAAACAAGGCCTCGGTGGCCCCGCCGGCGGTGCGCGGGAGTCTCATGACATGGGCCAAGCCGACTTCTTCCCGTGGAACGGCAACCACCCCGAAGACCAGTGGTCCGAGACCATCATCAAAAACGGTTATTTCGACAAACCTCCTGCTACTTCGGCGGAGACGTCTTCTGCCAAGACAGCGCTGTTCTCGAACTTGAAGCACAAGGCTGGGCTCAACTTGCTCTCCAACATCTTTGTCGGCGTTCTGAACCAGAGGAAGTTGAACGGCCAGATCACGTCGCCCTCGACGTTCAAGCCACCACCTCGAGTCACGGTGACCGACACCAAGCGCGAGCTGTGGTTGAGGGACCTAGCGAATCCTTCCATGTCGTTGCGCCGTCTCAGCCGAACCATCCCCCACGGCATAAGGAACAAAGTTTTGCTGGATCACTGCCTGAACAAGAACGTACCGACAGAACGAGCCATTTGGCTGGTCAAATGCGTCGGCGCCAATGAACTCCGAGCAACCAAGAGGAAAGCGATCGGGACCTTCGGGGTTGGTGGAGAAACCAAGTGGCTGAGAGACTGGACCGCCTGCGTTCAGTCGTTTGTTGAAGGGACTGCCACGAACTTTGCCGATCCTGATTGGAAAACCAAAGTGCAATATGCGTTAGTCGTTTTTCCATCCAAAAGAGTGTGGACGGATCTAACTAACCCACCGCAGTATACGGCTCGCCACACATCTTTACGCAGAGCAACTGGTCGAACGAGAAGGCTACATGGAATGGTTGGTTTCCAGCTTGGAAAACTCGACACAAGCAAAACTGCCCATGTGGATTTTGATTACACAGATATACTGGAAAGACTTGCTTCGTCTCAGGAAACACGGTCGGAGATTGGTGACCGCGCTGCTCAGTCACCTCAACACGGTTAGTTGCTTCGCGCACTCCGCCTCGAACATGACTAACTGTTCCAGATTCACAACGATCCCGACCGAGACATTCTCGTACAACTATCCACGAGGTTAACTTCTCTGCTAATCCCCCTATTGTCGTCGTACCCCGACAGCTTCGTGGCGCCGTCGCCCTGGTTCAAGTTTCGCGACGCGCTATTCGCCTCTATTCCCGCCGATAACGAGTTCGCGCAAGGCGCATACATGTCGATCAACATGAGAAACGAGCAACTCGTTGCATCGGCCAACAATTCTCAGCCGGCGAACCGCCAAATCCTAGTCAAGCATCTCGACAGTACATTTCAGACTACATACACCCCTGATCTGGCCGCGCAATGCTGGGCCGTCAGTGAGGACAAAAGCATGATTGTGCGCACGCTGCTGGAGTGGTGCACCTCACCTCACCGTCCGGGCGTCGCTAAGGTATACATAACTGCCAGTCTCCTTCGAAGCTGGGTCGCGACGGGACTCGATGTTACAACAGCATTGCTTGATCTGCTCAGCAACAACCCACCGACCGAGGCAAACGCGAAGAGGGTCTTCCATAGACTCGTATCCGAAGTTGTTCGAAATGGCGACTTTCAGTTTCAAAGATATGTTTTCTGGCTTATCGCAAGAGGCGGCCTCCGGCAACCCTCGGACACTGAAGCTGAAGGCCCTTGTGGAACCCGACTGTTGGTGGACCTACCGCTTCACGCTCTCAACCCTTCCTCTGTAGCGACCAGAGCTAGCCTACTTCGTCGTGCAGAATATGACGTCAACGACGAGGCAGATGATATCAACCTCGCTCTGAAGTGCATTCAACATGCGCTGGGCATTCCTTTACCGCCAGGAGATCCAATTCTTCAGCGGAAGCCTATGACCCTAGGCAAGCTTTGCCGACTGATTGCGAGCAGCAGTCGCGCTCTCCAGACCGAGGTTGGGGCTCGGATTTTGCAGATTTTCACCACGGAGACGGTCATGACGAAGAACGGACCACAGGTTTCTGCACCGATGTTTAACTTCGCGCGCGCTGTTCTCGAAGCCGCATCCGATTTTGCGGTCTTGGTAGAGGTCGTCAAGGTGGTCATGCGTGTCTCCAATCCCGAGATCCTCGCCTCCTGCGCCGATACTGCCAACGTTCACCTTCCGATTTTCGCCGCTCTCGGTGCGGGCAAGGACTTGTTCGACGCGCTGATGGAGAGGCTAAAGGCTGTTGGGGAAGAGCAAGGTATCGCTGCACGACCACTCTTGGCATCACTGGCAAACCTCGCCGCCCGACTGCCCGGCTTGACGAACACCGCCGCCCACCTGCGCAAGGAGTTGCACCAGTGTGACCGAAACACTGCCATTGACGCCTGTTCGCCGGTATCCGACAACATGGCAGCTCAGCTGCAGGACGCTGAGGGAGAGCTGCACGAGGAGATTGAGAAGCTCCTGACGAGCGGGACGAGCGTAGATCGACCGACGATGGATCGTCTGTTTCATACCGTGGTCAGTCGGCTGGAGAACTCCTGGTCCAACTCGCCAGAGCGCCAGCGTGCCTACAGTGCTCTCCTCGGAAGGCTGCGCATTTTCGATACCCAGCATTTCGACTTGCGCATGACCGACTGGGTGCACCACGTCGGCGCACTGAAGGCCCGGCCTGGACTTGCGGATATTTACCCCCTCTTGATCAGCATGGGTTGTCTGACGTTGCCCATCATCTTGACCACGACAACCATCGACGCAACCAGGATCGCCAGCAACCCGTCCGCAGCCGTTAACAGCACGACTACTTACATGCAGGAAGTTCTTCACCTCACGACGATGCCTCTCCCACCGAAGACGGCGTTGGCCCCGGAAGAGACGTGTCGATTCTACATCCAACAGCGATTGGCGCCCCACCAGAAACACAAGGACATGGTGATTCTGACAAGAAATGCCCTAGTGGAGTTCTCGCGTCTCCAAGGTCAGCCCGGATTGTCACTGCCGCTTGCGACCCCGGCGTTCAGGGACAGCATGCTGGAGCTGATGAGGATGCTGGTCCTACTGGATGCTCCGGCTGTTGTACAAGCGCTGGGCATCAAGATCCCGGAGCCAGCCCTGGGTGGTCTCTTTGCGCAAATCACCAGCAAACTTCTACGACCTGGTGCTGACGAGGGAGCACCGCTCACGTTCGAAACCGTTCTAGAGCTGGCCAACGAGTTCACGCTTCCTTTCTGCCAACTGAAGCTGTCCATTGGGCTTACGGCGGACACCACGACAAGTCCAGGGGGCGGAGAACAGGCAATGTCGCAGTTTGACATGTTTTCTAGGGCTATGGACCGAGCCGTCTCTGCGAACAATGTCATGTGGACGAGCATGCTGCCGTATCTTAACGAGGAGGTTACGGAGCACCTCAAGAGACAGGCCCACATGCGATTCCTGGGCTTGTTTCCCTCGCAGAAGAACCCGCCGGCGTTGGATCCTCTTTCGGAAGATAGCGCGAAACTGGCAGGAAGTCTGTTGTCGGTGGTGGAGTCCATCGTTCGCGGCCGTCCGCCTTTGCGGTCGTCTCAGCTCACCTCCGGCATGGTCGACAAACTGACGGAGCAGTGGGAAATCTTGGCAGCCGGGGGCAACGACAAGAGGGAGCTTCGAGCATCGATCATCAGGCACTGGCTTCCGGCGCTTTTGCGATTCATCACCCTCCACACGAACCCGAACGAGCCACTTACCCCTGCAACACCGGCTGTATCGGCAGTACCGGGCGCGAACCTAAAACCGCCGACGACCACCATGGCCTCCGAGATCAGGGCACGAATTCTCATTGCACTGTCTGGCCTCGTTCTCGAGCTGGACAACCTGGCGCTCGAAGATGTTCAGATCAGTCGGCACCTGGGCCAGCAAGCATTCGACCTGGCCCTTCTCCTCGTCGACGGCCTGCCAGAGGAGGCACGCCAGCAGTGCGTGCGGGTCTTGTTGAAGGGTGGCACTACACAGAACCCTGCTTCATCTGATGCTCGTCTCCAGTTTCTGTTCAGTCACATGCCCCCACCCACGGACCAGTTCGTGCTGGCTCACCGGCAACAACCTACTATACAACAACAAAGCGGTCCAATGAGACCCAAAATACCAATCTCCCTCCAAGGAACGGACAAACTGACGCCCTTCGTCCTGCGCAAATGGGAGATGCTTAGCGAGCCCACTCCCAGCGTAGGAGAAAACGACACAGCGTTGAGCCTTACACTTTTCGAGGCCATCAAGATTCAGTAAACAAGACGGGGAGGAGAGACGTGGATACATACATACATTGTCATCATTTTTCAGGGGGAGGAATTTCATTTTTAGATACCATGACTGGACCAATTCGCAGTTAGAACCAAAGGGTCGGAACGAGAACATTTGATACCAGGATGGCCAAAAGCCGGCGTCGGCTGACTTGGACAGCAGAGTTGCGATCAGGTCATTGTATCATTGAGAGCAGGCACGAGTAGTTCCTTTGTCTTTTTTCTTGTAACGAACGACATTATCAATCGAGCTTATGACTTGACAGTTTCTTGAGCTTCGTGAAGTCCCCTAATAATCATTACCTGTCGACCCGAATAGATGCACGCCCGTCTCGAGGACCTCGATCTCGTCGCCAACCTCGACGTACAGCCCCTGCCTCTGCTCTTTCGCCTCCTCCAGGTCCTGATCCTCGGGCACGCAGTGCATGCCGATGTAGCCCAGCGCGCTCGGGTTCCCGTCCTCGACGGTGCGGTGCTCGACCAGCGTCGCGCTGGGCTGCGGCCTGCCCTTCTTCCTCCCGGGCGGCGGGGCCTCGGCGTCGAAGGCGCCCGTCTCGAGGTTGACGTTGGGCATCGTGCAGCGGGAGGTGCGGCAGACGACGGACAGCTTCGGCGCGACGGCGGCCCGGGTGCTGCCGCCGCTCTTCGGGCGGATGCGGCACCGCTTCCAGGACTCCTCGGCGAAGGCGGGCGCGCCTGCGATCCACAGGTTCGCGCGGAAGCGCAGCGCGTCGAGCGGCTGGTTCTCCGGCGGCAGCAGGGCGGAGACGGCGTGCACCGAGGAGAGGGAGTTGAGGTTTATCGGTTGCTGGTCCGTGTAGCCGTGGACGGCGGGGGTGCCGATGTGGTCCAGCGGGGCGAGGTTTCGATCCGTACGGGTCAGGGTGTCCTGGGTGCAGCGCATGAGGGTTACGCCCCGGGCCGGGGGGATGCGGAGGTAGCGCTTGAGTTTCGGGAGGGCGGCGGCCACGGTCGGGATGGGGGAGAGGTCGAGGCCGCGGGCTACCCGAGAATGGATGCCGAAGGGTTTGAGGGCAAGGCCGGGGAAGTCTGCCTGGCGAGGCTCGAGGGGGGCGATGAGGAAGACTCGAGGGGTCGCGGACGGGTCGCGGGTGTAGAGGAGGGTCTCGAGGCGCTGGATCCAGGAGGGCGGGTCCGGGTCCGCGAAGGAGAGCACGACGCAGCCGCCGGAGCGGACGAGCGGGTCGTCGTCCCGCGCCGGGCCGGCCCCGTCGCGCGGGATCCAGATTTCTGTGCTGATGTGGCACATGGCCGGCTTCGTGCGCTGGCTGACGAAGCGCCATGACACATCGCCCGCGGCCGAGTCGTCGACGACCTCGGTTGATATGGCGAAGCAGCGGTCGTGCAAGAAGCCGGATTTCGTGAGGAGGGCGCGGGAGAGCTCGACGGGCCCGCAGGACTTTACGGGGTGGATGAAGATGGATTTGGTGCGGATGGGCCCGTCGGTGCCGGTCTCCGGGACCGCGTAGGACGGGTCGAATTGGTCTGCCATGTTGCTGCTGCCCGCCGGGAGGCCTAGCCTCTGGAGGTTGCGCAGCCTGCGGCGGGTGGTTGTGATGCTGCCATGTTGGAGCACGGCGGCCGAGGTGAGGATGAGAAGGAGGGCGAGGGCGATGGTGAGTTTGGCTGCGGGGGAGGCGCCGAGGGCGTCTCGGAGGGAGTCGAATAAGCGTAGAAGCATTGCTGGATAGTTAACATAGAGGTGAGCGTGACATGGGGTTTGAATGGCTGACCTTGGTGAAATGCAGGTCAAGTCGGAAAGCCGATTCCGGAACAGCGGGTTCTGGTGAGCACGAGTCGTCGGAACAAGCCGGACCTCCACACACACACACACACCGGTCCGGCCCCACTTAATGTCGCGGCAAGGCGCACATGTCACCCCGAGCTAGCGGGCACCGAGTCCGAAGGCGAGACTTGCCCGATCCGGCCTCCGCTGGGATAGGGCACCTGCCTACCAAGGCAGGTAGGTGGTATTTGAGCTGGCCCCTTCAGGAATCTGTCTACTAGTGGACCTCAGCGGGGACCCATGGACCATGCCAGGAACCCATTTTCCTCCTTTCTCGGCAGTTTTCGTAATAGCTAGTGATAGTGTGTCAAGAAAAGGGCGCGCGAATACATGCAGATATATGCAGGGCGAAGACGTAAACCAAGCGAAGGGAAAAACTTTTTTGTTTGCGGAGGGTCTTTTGAGTCGGTGTAACTCGGCTTAGTTTGTTGAGCTTTTCCTGGAGATTAATAGCCCTATAGAGTCAGTCCTCTGTATTTGATGTGCGATGTTGACGCTGCTGTGTCTTTCCACTCTGACAATCATACACTACGGACAAGGAGCTCTTTCAATCGCCTTGAATTCTGACTCGGATCATGACGACTACAACTCCAGCCTCCGAGACCGAGCAGGTCGCGCACCACAGCCCTCCTTCCGTCACCGGCCGGAACCAGACCGAGAAAAGCGGGCAACCATCAGAGCCAGCCGCCGTGTCAACACTCCCATCACCAGAGGATGAATACCCGGAAGGCGGGCTGAGGGCCTGGCTGGTCGTGCTCGGCTGCTGGTTCGCCTCGTTCTCGGCCCTGGGCGTGTCCAACACCATCGCGACCCTCCACGCCTACGTCAGCACCCACCAGCTCGCCGGGTACAGCGAAGGGTCGATCGGGTGGATCTTCTCCGTGTACATGTTCCTCATCTTCTTCTGCGGCATCTACGTCGGTCCCATTTTCGACAAGTACGGCCCGAGATGGCTCATCCTGTCGGGCACCGTCGGCGTCGTCACGGCGCAGATGCTGCTGAGCATCTCAACGAGTTCGTTCCATATCCACACCCAGTCCTGAAAGTATTCTGCTTACGCCTCCTTCAGAGTACTGGCACTTCATGCTCGTCTTCGGGGTCCTCAACGGCGTCAGCGCCTCCCTCCTCTTCACCCCGTCCTTCGCCGCCGTCGGCCACTGGTTCCACCACCGCCGCGGCCTCGCCACGGGTATCGCCTCTACGGGCGCCTGCTGCGGCGGCGTCGTGTACCCCGTTGCCCTCCGCTACCTCTTCGAGAGCGCCGGCTGGGCCTGGGCGGTCCGCACCATCGCCCTCGTCGTGCTGCTGTGCTGCGGCGCCGCCACGCTGCTCATCGACACGCGCCTCCCGCCGTCGCCCGACGCCTCGCCGCACCCGGACGTGCGCATCCTCCGCGAGCCGGCGTTCGCGCTGACGACGCTGGGGATCTTCCTGCTCGAGTGGTCGCTCTTCGTGCCGCTGACGTACATCTCGAGCTACGCCCTCGCACAGGGCTTCGGCGCTGACTTTGCGTACCAGATACCCACCATCATGAACGCCGGCAGCATCGTGGGACGGGTGCTTGCCGGGTGGTGGGGGGATCATGTCGGGCCGTTCAACTCCAACATCGCGGCGGTCGTGCTCAGCGCGGTCGCGTGCCTGGGGATATGGCTCCCGGCGGGTTCCTCGCTGGCCGGGATCGTCGTCTTTGTCGTCGTGTTCGGGTTCGCGAGCGGGAACAACATCAGCATCAGCCCCGTCTGCATCGGCAGGCTGTGCAAGACGGAGAACTACGGGCGGTACTACGCCACCTCGTTCACGGTCGCGTCGTTCTCGTGCCTGTTCAGCGTGCCTGTCGCCGGGGAGATGATTGCCTCGAGGGGCGGCGACTACCGGGTCCTGATCGTCTTCACCGGGCTGGTGTACGTCCTGGCCGCGGCCGCGCTGATTGCTGCCAAGGTGCTGCGCGTGGGGTGGCAGCCTCTGGCTGTCTTCTGAATTGGCGATGGTGTTTCGCTCAGATGCGGCGTTAAGAAACAGGTGCCGGCATGCGTATATACTGGGTCTACAGATCTGTGGTCATGATCTTGGCGTCATCATTTAGCGTTTTGACGTGTCTTGATACCATTGAGCAATACAGAGCTAGCGAGACCAGCTCTTCGAGAGTTCTACTCGTACAGAAACAGGCCTGACTGTTGGGATAAACACTGCGGCACCAGCTGTCAAATTACACGTATAGTAGTAGGGATATCTTATTCATCACCCCCTCCCTAGTATTCAACACCCCCTTTAGCTATTACTACGTGGCTAGGCATCTCCAAGTACTTTCGCTATCGTTAATACTAGGTTAAAGGCGCTTATGGTCGTTGTTATTGTCGTCCGTAGTTGTTATTGTTATCGTTATTATTGTTATGGGAGAGCTAAGCCATTTGGGGGTGTTGAATACTAGAGAAGGGGCTGACGAATGAGATCTCCCTATCAGTATGTATGTTGATCGCATAATTCAAGTGCCCAACAGAGCGGTTATAGCTCCTATTACCCTGAGCATTAAGTGCCAGGGGCCCCGGCACTATAATTCTATCAGGTTACGTGAATTTGAGCCCATAGCTCCAAGGGCTGCGTGAGGGGATTTCGGGCTCCGCGTCCTTAATGTAACGCGCCGGCAGAAGCGACTGGCACGAGGTCGAATTTAACGGCACGGATGTGGAGCTTTGTCGGAGGGCGAGGTCGTCAAGGAACGGAACAGTGCGACCTTGTCTGGGGTTTCCGTCAGATGGTTGGCTGTAACGAGGGGCCGGGGAAGGTTACACTCCGGAAATCCGGGGTCACCGCCATGTTGGGCTTACGAGGAGTTGTATGTATTGGCATATGTACCCTAGTTCGATTACTTTCTGTATTCGGCATACAATCGCAGCTTCGCACCTGGTTGGCCCTTAGCAGCTGGATTATAAAAATAAGCTGCCCTCCTTTCCAGTGAACAGACCATCCAGACCTCCTAGCCGCGATCCTATCAACCTCAATCATTACCGGCCGTCAATTATCTTTACTTTGCCCAAGATGATGTTCTCTAAGGCTTGTTGGCCAGCAGCTGTCCTCCTGTTTGGCGTCGCGTCGGCCCAGGACAGAACCTACGACTATGTACGTTGATTTGCCGACCTCTATTGCCCCAATGAGGTAGCTGACACCTTATACAGGTAATCGTGGGAGGAGGTACGGCTGGATCAGCTCTGGCAACACGTCTGAGCCTCGGCCTGCCTGACGCGCAGATCTTGCTTCTCGAGGCCGGGCCGTCTGCCCCCGATGAGCTCCGCATCAACGTCCCGGGACTACGAGGCTCCCTCCTCGGAACGGACTTTGACTGGAACTTCACCACGGTTGACCAGAACGGTCTCGGCGGCCGCCAGATCCTCGTCAACCGCGGCAAGGTCCTGGGTGGCTCGTCGGCCATGAACTATCTCTCCTACAACCGTGCTTCGTCCCCGGAGTATGAATCGTGGGCTGAGATGGGCAGCGAAGGCTGGACCTGGGACGCCATGATCGATGCCATGACCAAGTCGGAGAACTTCACCGGCCCAGACAAGGATCCTCGCGGCCGCTCCGGTCCCATCCGCAGCACGTACAACCGCGTCATCTATGATGTCCTCAACGCATGGCAGCCGGCGGGCAGCGAGCTTGGTCTTCCCATCAACGAGGAGGGAAACATGCGCGGCAACCCCATCGGCATCATGTTCCAGGGCACCAACATCAACGACGTCGACTACAGCCGCTCGTACAGCGCCAACAGCTACTTGCCTCTCGCTGGCTCCAACCTCGTTGTCCAGACTGGTGCTCAGGTCGTCAAGGTCAATCTCGAGAAGGCCTGCGGAACCGAGTATGTTGCCACCGGGGTTACGCTCGCTAATGGCAGCGTCATCAAGGCTACCAAGGAAGTCATTCTTTCCGCCGGCTCTGTGCAGAGCCCGGGTCTGCTCGAGCTTTCCGGCATCGGACAAACAGCAGTGATGGAAGCTGCCGGAGTCACACCTCTGGTCGAGCTTCCTGGAGTTGGCGAGAACTACCAAGACCATATCCGCACCTCCAACGTGTACCGTCTCAAGGATGGTATCGACTCAGCCGACAACCTCATCTTCGATGCCAACGGAGAGAACGCCACCGCCGAGCTCCAGAAGTGGATCGACGGAGAGGTGTCTCTCTACGACTACACCACGGCCGCCTACGGATTCCTGAACTGGGGCCAGGTCGACAGCCAAGCCCAGGCCGACATCATTGCCCTCGCCGAGGCTGCGGTCGGCAGCAGCACCAACCGCATCGACAAGAAGCTGCTCGAGTTCCTCAAGAACGACGCCGTTCCCGACTACGAGCTCGTCTTCGAGGCCAACCACGTCGGTGCCGCCGGGTACCCCGGCGCCGGAAAGTTCATCAACGTTTTCAGCACCGTCATGCACCCCCTCAGCCGTGGAAGCGTGCACATCGACCCGGCCGACCCGACGGGCAAGCCGGTCATCGACCCCAGATACCTCAGCAACGAACACGACATCAAGGCCGCGGCGGAGGGCGCCAAGTTCGCTCGCAAGATCGCCGAGACGGGCCCCATTGCTGCGCTGTGGGAGGCCGAGACCGAGCCCGGCCCGGACGTCCAGACGGACGAGCAGTTCCGCGAGTTCGCGGTCAACACGGTCAACAGCTTTTACCACCCCGTTGGCACTTGCTCTCTTCTGCCGCGGGATGACAGTGGTGTCGTGGACGCGGATCTCAAGGTCTATAGAACGACCAACCTGCGCGTGGTGGATAACAGCATTATCCCCATCATTATCTCTGGCCACATCCAGACGGCTGCGTATGGCATTGCAGAGGTTGCTGCTGCGAGGATTATTGCCCAGTCTGCCTGAGTCCTGTGGCGAGGTATGAGATGAAAAAAAAAAAAAATTGAACTCATTCATCGCAACGGTAGTGTAGCCTTAGATATAATTGGCCTATCTGATGAGGTCCTCGACAGCAAACATCAAAGACCACTATCATGTACATGGAGACATAATTTCGAGCTTTTAGTCCACCACTGCTTGATGTCAACTTTCGTTTTCGACAGCTCCGTTGTCGTGGAATTTGTTGCGGGACTGATCCATAAGTGCCGACCCTTGAGCAAAGTTTTACTTGTTGGTCCAGGTAAGAGTTGGAAACATCCATCAGTGGTAGGTATTACTCCGAAACTATCTGCTTTGTCTCTTCCCTTATGCCATCACACGCCGCTTTATCGTCTTTCTCTTAAGTCGTAGCCATGGTGTCTATCCAAAGACGCATTCTCGCCTACTTCCCAGACGAGCCTGACCCCAGCAAGCTTATGTCTCCGTGCTCAGGCTTCGTTCCAAACTGCCAGCTCGAAGTCGATCGACAACCTCAAACTCGGCACCCATGCGAGCAAGGGCATGCGAATCGAAGATGGCCGTCGGGGTAGGCAGAGAGTAGATGTAGAAGACGAGACCCAGGAGACAAGCGAATTGGGTCGCTATGAGCGCGGAGACGACGATGAGGCCGGTCGCGCTGCCGGTCGGCTTGAGGATCTGCTTTCTGTGTGGCCTGCCTGCGTAACATTACTCAAAAAGACGGCTAGAGTTTTGTTCGAGCAATGATAATAGCAGATCTTGGAAGTGTCGTTACTTGAGACATGTTCGACACGAGCTATGCTTGGAGGGAATCTATTTGAGACTTCCAGAAGATTATATGTACGATGAGGATGCTGATTTTGAGGACAAGAATCAGGACAAAACAAGTTTGACAGAGAAAGAGGCTCTGGAGGTGCTCTTGAAAAGATTCAATGTTAGTAGTCCAGGAAGAACGATGACTGGACCGGAGACAATTTGATTCAGGTGGTTCCTACAAGACGTGCTATGACGAGTTGCCTAAGAAACCAGGCGTAATACGGCAGAGGTTGATTGAAAAGTTGACTGCAACTGAAACTCAAACTGGGTTCTTGGGTGGTGTGGAATGTCTTTGTATCTCTTTCATCCCGAAATCAGATCATTGTTTTTATAATGGACGATAGAGACATTGAGAACTACATATAGTAGAAGCTTCCCGTGTATTTGCCCTCGTTCTGTTCGCCACGTCTGGTTTGGACACTGTTAAGTGGAGATAAGAGGAGGTCCTCGTTTCAGATGTTCATTCTCGACTCTCCTATTTCGTCCCCCAGTAATCCCAAGCACCCAGAATTCCCCGGCCGCTTTAGCCCCTACCACTCATATTTCTCTCGTCAATATTGACCAAGTAAGTAGGAAACCAGCCCATCGACTTTCTACTACGCAGCTGGTAGTCTCCACACTCCCGACGACGGGCGGGTTGATGCTCGGCACTGCCGTGTGTAACGATCGCCGACGCTGGGAGTTGACCTGCAAGCAACGGCCCAGCAATTCTGTCGCTACAGACGAGACTTCTTGGATAATTTGTTGATAATCCGTCTCCGGTAGTACCCGTACAGGGGGCGTCTGTCATGTACGCGCCAGGCCTGTTTGCGTAGACGAGAAGCCAAGTCGTCCGTTTTGTAAGAGTAGTGGTCGGCACTTGTCAATGGTAACGTGACACTTTCACGTAAACGTTTGATCTGATGCTTCCTGTGAGACAGGTGATTCGACAGATTTGAACTCAAGCGTTCAGTTGCGGAATTTACTGCGCAGAGCACCGGTTCATACCGACGGCCCAATTCCGTCATTCCGCACCGAAGACCCTTGCAAAACACACACCTCCGTGTCTTTGGGTGGCCCCACGACGTTGTGACGTCCAGTCCTTCGAGCCAGGACTGACTCATTTCGTAAGGGACGTGTGATGTTACTTTCCCGAGCCCCTCGTAGTCATTCGCTGTTACATGGCTGACTTTAAGGTCGAAGAGACGACGATGCACACTCAGCATGACAGCCTTGCCCTCCATCGACCACTCGTACTCCGCTAAGCACTTGGAGCAACTCATGCTGTGATAGCCGGGCGAATTCAGCGCCATGAACCTGCCCATGTTCTCGGGGACCAGTTGGTTGGCGCAAGCGCAGCACTTTCGTCGAGAAAGATCACTGCCTTTGTCGTGATAGGAATTATGATGGATTGGTTGCTTGCCATCGACCGGCTGCATGAAACAAAAGCAGCGGTCCCATCCGAAGGGCCTCATCAGGAAATCGTCGTCAAAGGTGGCGGCGTGGGGGCAGAGGAGCTGGTCGAAATGCCGTAATTGCTTGAGCTTCTCGCGAAGGAAGTCCTTGGTCACGATCTGGGTCGGCTCGATCGTGCAGACCTGCAGCTTGGACTTTGAGATGAGAAGCCTGTGGTCCATTGGGATCTCCCAATGGACCGGTTTCGGCGTGGGCACCCATTCTATCACGTGCAGGCTGGGAGGGCAGTCTCCCGCCCGCCGCATCTCCAGGGCGCATTGTCGGCATTCCCAAATCTTCCCCACGTCCTCTTCGCCCAAAGACCTATGCCACTTGATGGGATCCGAGAGCGAGATGTGCCGGTGTGGGCAGACCCTGTGCTTGAACTCCCAGGCGATGCAGCTCGGCTTAACATGACCTAGCGGACCCCTGGAGAAACAACTCACGCAATGATCATCGTTGCAGCCGCGGCAGAACACTGTTCTGTCCAAGATATCATCAGGTTTCCAACGTCCGTACCTCCCAGTGCATCCAGGCGGAGGAGGGGCGATTTTCAATCTTTTTCGCACAAAGTGTCTGAGCTCGGGGTAAGCGCATTTCAGGAATACCACTGCCTGGGGGTCCGGTGGCGGTAGCCACTGTTCATCTAGGTTCACGCCGCAGAAGCTGAACCTGGGAAACCTGTGCTCGTGGTACCTCGCAAAGCGCGGGTCGAGAAACAGCGCGAGGAAGCGCCGGGAGGTCTGCATTACGAAGAACAGGTCTACCGGGCCGACAGACTCCATAATTCTGAGCAAGACCTCTGCGGGGAGCTTGTAGAGCGGGCTCTTTTCGAAATTCTCATCTTCCCTAGGATTCGGGAGGTAGCCAGTGTAAGGGACTTCCGGTAGGTGAGGATTGTCCGAGTGAAAATCCTTGCGGAAAGCGATAGGCTCTGGGTTCTCTTCCTTGGATTTGCCGCGTGGTTTTATGGATAATGCACGCAGAGGTGCCACGAGAAATCGACTCGGGAGGTCCCCGCTCTGTTGAGGCATTGTTTCTGCTGAATACGTAAGCAATGAAACGAAAGAGTAGCAATGATGAATAACGATGCAGAAAAGGTTATCAGAAGTGTGGAGGCTAAGAACAGACCTAGAAGAGGGACCTTCTGGTTGAAGACGAGAATGAAGGAGTAAGGACGGATGGAGCCAAAGCGACGGAGTCGACGAGGGGTGGCCTCAACGTTCAGACTTTGACAAGAAATTCGAGATTCAGTGCAGAACCACTACTTTATATAGGTAGAAAACCAGACTTTTCAAGCCTCATGGACTGCGTGCATAGAGGGGGAACTTATATCGTAATTTTTATTCTATTAAGTTCTTCGGCATAGTGGTTCCTGAACCATTTGGGAAGGCTAATACTATGGACCGCCATAGATCGCTATGGATACCTCAACAAGAAAAACGACATCAACCGCGGGCGGCGGCGGCGGCGCCACCTCCAGCGCCACCAGCCTGGGGAAGGAATACGGCGAACTCTCCGTTCATGTTGGCCACCTTCAGGGTAAGCTCCTTCTCCTCGGCCTCGAACTCGAGCTCCCCGAGGGCGGGGTCGATGATGAAGGCGTTGGCTTCGGGGAAGAGACGGCCGATCTGGCCCTTGCTAATGTCCAGTGCGTCTGAAGAAGTTTACAAACGTCAGAGAATGCTATACGCCACAACGGCAGAAAGATTATGAGAGAACTCACTGCCGGGGTTGAGGATGAAGTCGATCTTGGAGAGGGCAACGCCCTGGGCGCCCTCCGCCAGGTTGACCTTCCACGAGACGGCCTCGACGGCTGTGAAGCCCGGGGGCGGGGCGGCCGGCGCCCTGTTCTCCGTCACGGTGAGGGTGCGGCCGATGGTGTTTTGGAACTCGACCTCGAGGCGTCCGTTTTTCTAAGGATGTCCCAAAGTCAGCATGGCCTGAACTTATGTCGTTTCGTTCGATGGAAAGCTGGCACTCACCCCGGGAGGAAACAGCACGTCTTGCTTGACGCTTGCGCCTCCGAGCCGCACCGGCACGTTGAACGCGCCCTCGATCTCCTTCTCGTTCGCCTTTTCTCCTCCTCCGCCCTCGCCTCCTGCTGCACCTCCTTCTTCGCCGGCTGCTGCTTCCTTCTTGGGGGTTTCTTGCGGCTTCGCGGCGGCGCCCTCGGCCGGTATCCGTTTTGATAGTTCGCTTGCGGGGGCGATGGAAGTACTTGATGAACCTGAGATCGGGAGCGCGGTTGCGGCTAGCAGCTGGCTGGAGAAGAGAAGTACTGTTGATAGCCTCATCTTGAATGACGTGTTTGAGTATGTTAAAGATAGAAAAGAAGAGAAGACAAGGAAGAGTCCAACACAGTTGGCTCGTGTGCAAAAACGGACTAGCCGTAATAGAGAGTAAAGAACTGAATGACAAATGTGTAATAACAAATGTGACCAGAACGTGGCACAACGTGGAGGCGGAGAAAATGCATTATATGTCCAGACGAACCCCCGTGCCATCCATCGCAGTCTCGTGGGCAGAGTTGGGCCGAAAGGTGCCTCCAGGAGGGGAGATGCTTGTGCCAAGAGCGACGGCATCATGAAACCCACACCAGACCACAGGGATGAAAGCCTCTCACCCCCCACCCCCTCCAACCATCCGTGCTGCCAAGCGCGCCAGGGGAACGTCCGGCTGGCGTCAAGAGCCTCCCGATTCCGGAAATTGGTCAGTCGAAGCGACTGGAGGCGGCGCCTGGTCAGGTCAGTTTTACTCGAGATGCGGCATTGGCGCAGCTTGGCGGTCTGGAGACTCGTCTCTACTTGACCTTTGCGGACGCGGCTCTTCATGCGGGCCAAGAAAACGGAGCAAACGAAAAGGCTTAGTTACAACTCCGATCTTGGACTCAGTTGAATTAGTGGACGACAATGACGGGTTGGACTGTTGTGTCTAGAACTTCATAGACTGTTGAACTTTGCAAGCAGAGGCTCTGAACAACAATTAAGCTTATCTTTTTAGTCGCCACAATTCCACTCAACCATAAGACTAAAAACTCCCTTCGTCCCACCTCTCATCCCTCGCAGGCAGACCGCTCGCACACCTACTAAACGCTGACATCTCCCGCCCTAAATTCGGCTGATTCCTCGAGGGGGAATTCGTCCCCTCATGCGAGTCTCAGATGACAGCTGTCGTGGGCTAAACTTAGACTCTCAAACGCAGTTGCTGGATGCCGTCGAATCAGCGCACTGGACTTCGCCCTCACAGGCTCACCCCTGTCACCCCATCGCAACCTCCACGAGCCTACCCAGGCGGGCGGATAGCGATCATGCGACCAATCGATCCCCCCGCGAAGGGTCGTCGGCTCAACCTGCTGTCAACTGAAACGCGGTCGTTATCGCGTCTCGAACCCCGTCTCTGATCGGCTCAGGGGTTCGCACGTGTGTGTCATTGGGTCTTCAAATGATGAATTTTTTTCTTTCTCCTCTTTGCGAAGGAAATTCCTTTAATTGGTTCCCTCTTCCGGTTGGTGAGTTTGGCGTCTGGAAGTTGTGTTGTTGCGGTAGTTCATGAGTCGCAGGCAGCGCAGAGCTGAGCGGCATTTCGTTCGCCTTGGCAATCAGCCCAGTTTGACTCGCCCCTCTCGGTCTGTGACATCCCAGAAGCTTGAGCTCCGGCCGCACGCGCGAGCTTTCGACCTGGAGCCCAGGACTTTGCTGGCGGCAATTCGGCATTGGGGAGGTGCGGCAGCCTCTTCTCTGGGCATCGCAGCAGCGATCCTCCCTGTGTGTGATTATGAGGCTGTATTTTTGGGAGGCCTGGAAATAGTCTTCTTGTTGCTCTTTTGATATGTGACTTATGAGGTTACGCAGACTTCGAGGAGGATCACAGACATTATTCCGTGCCTACTGCCTGCCACATGTATTAATGCTCCTTATTACCTACTCACTGATGTTTCGTTTCCGTGCTCAGCATACCCTCGGGACACCTATTGATAACTATTGGAAAGTTTTCATGAAGGAGAAAAGCGAATTCTATCAGTTGAAGAAATGTCTCTAATGAACAGGGCCCTGCCAATGTCCCGGGCACGGACGCCCGAGATCCGCCCCGGTCCTCCACGGTCCTCCACGGCGAACAGTGGGGGGATCGGCGCCGGGTTCGGCGGAGCTTATGTAAGGCAAGGCAACGCACCTTGGACTCGGACTTCTTTGCCAAGGCACATGTATGTGAATGGATGTAGTACCCCGCACGGCGACGTGTAATTATGAGGCGACCACTGAGATCGGTTCGGACCAGGCTCCGTCTTTTCATCCACTCTACGCACTACGACACCGTCTCTTCCTACATTCTCACTCTTCAGTGACAGGAACCACCCACCTGCAACGTCAGCCGCCCAGAGCTTGACGTTCTCGCCAACTCACATGTGCTGTGATGCCACCGCCAACCGGTAGCGGTGAGAGACCGCTCTTACGCCGACTGTTGCCGGCACAGGACCAACCATTGCACACGACAACGGCTGCAGGGAGTAGCAGGCCCAGGGCGAGACCTCGCCAGATCGAGGCAGCCTGCGATGCTTGCCGTAAACACAAAACAAAGGTACGTTGACATACACCTTTCGCCAGGTCTTGATGCGAGGCTCATTCCCACCCCTTAAGTGCACCGGAGAAAGGCCGGCATGTCGGCTCTGTACTTCCCGGCGAACCCTGTGCCAGTACTCGACGCGGCCTGGAGAATCTAGACAGCAGGCCCTCAGCCGGAAAAACGAAGATCTGAAACAGCGGACCACGGTCTACGAGGAAGCGATTGCGTTGCTGAGGACGTTGCCGGAAGAAGCCGCGCAGGATGTGCTTCACCGACTTAGATCCGGAACCGACATCACGACGGTCGTCAACCACGTCCAAGCCGGCAACGTTCTGCTGCAGATGGCCGTCGTGCCCGAGAGCCAGCTCCGTTATGTCTTTCCCTACCGATCCGAGATGCCGGCAGTCTACATCCACAACAACCCCTATTTGGAATCGCGCATCTACGAGATGGCGTATTTATCATCTGCCCAAGGTATCGCCGATAATTCTACGGGCATTGGAGGGGAAGCCTCCCAAGAGCTCCAGAGCGCATATCTCAGACCATTCCACGCCGCGCACGTTGTCGACTCTCGACTGCCGGACGCAAAGATATCTTCATGGACCAACGTCTGCCAGGATGATCCGCTCATGCGCGACATCCTCAGCGCTTTCTTCCGCTGTGAATATCAGTTTGCCGCAGCATTTCAGAAGGATCTATTCCTGGAGGACCTGGTCTCGCAAGGCAGCAACTTTTGCTCCTCACTTCTTGTTAACATCGTCCTTGCTTATGCCTGCGTACCGCCTCCCCCACTGCCCTCCTTCCCTTCTTGTCGGCTGACTGGATGATCAGGTATGCTACCCGCACTTTACAAATCGCGTCGAATATTGGAACCCCCAGACGCTGGTGTACCGCTTCCTGGCCGAGGCCAAGCGACTCTGGGAGCTAGAGGCTTCCGTGCCCCGGATAACCACCATCCAGGCTGGGATCCTCTTTAGCGTATTCCACAACCTGTGCGGTCTGGATGAGATGGGTCAGCCGTACAGAATCCACGGCGTCGCCCTTGCGCAGAAGCTACGACTCTTCTCGCAGGCTTCGTGTACGGAGTCCGGCGCGAAACGAGACGGCTGGGCGTACACGGCGTGGGCTCTTTACAACTGGGAGACGTGAGTGCGCGTCCTAAGGCTCGCGGCCCGGCTGATCGCTTGCTCAAACTAACGCTTCCAGACTTGTGGCGTTCTCATTCATGATACCCCCCCTGGTGAAGACGCCTCCGGACTGGCCGCTGCCTGGTCCCTCAGAAGGCCAACGGTGGTATGGCGAGATATGGCTTCAGTACCCTCTCGTTTCCAAGCCGTCACCGACGTATTTTGGACACATATTCCATGCGAGGAGCCGCTTCCGGGTTATCATGAACGAGTATTGCGAGGCAGCCTTTTCACCAAAACCAGATCTTGATCTAGAAAAGGCCAACAGGCTGCACGAGCGACTGAAGCACTGGCACGGCAATCTACCACAGCCCCTAAAACCCAAGTCCATCGTGCTTCCCGGGCATCTTCAGCTCCAGTAAGTAGACGTGGCGCGCAGAAAGTCGTCGATTTCATTTCAGCCATACGAAAATGTGGATGGCAGCCATCGTCGACGACTAGATCAGCCTTACTAACGTCGTGCAATGACAGCATTTACTACTACCACCTGATACTCATGATGTACGAGCCCTTACTGGCAGCAGACAAGACCAACGATGCGGTCTTGAAAAACACAGTCTTCGAGGCCAAGAGACTTCTGCAAACCCTCGTGCGTCTGTATTATTTGCGCCACGGCTTCGAAAACATGGACCTATTCGTCGTCATACCCCTGATGCTGATGGGCTACGACTGCATCGACGCCCTCGGGGAGGCGAAACCGGAGAGTGACTTAGAGGTCCTGCGGTCGACGCTCCTGCTCGTCGCAAAGGGGCTTCAAAACCAGCGGCGGAACCACTACCTGGCCGAGGCCCTGTTCCGGGTCATCCGCGGACGAATGCGGCCGCAGGAGGTTGCCCTCTTGAGGAGAACGCTGAATTACGACGAAGACAAGGAGGAGGCCGACCACGCCAAGATGCAAGCCGTGAGGAGCCACTGGCCGGTCAGCATAGTCAAGAAGCAGGAAGAGATGGACTCGTACGTTCTCGCCAATCTTGTCGAGAGCTACGGGTCGCTGGGGGTAGGAGACGCCGAGGACAGCACGGCGGCCGAGAAGCAGACACATGCTCACGTGCAAGGGGAAAGACCAAACGTATGATAGGAGGCCTGGGTTACCTTGAGCGTCAAACGACTTCAAAGCTTCAAGTCTGGCAATGCAATTATGCGGCTTTGCATGCAACGTGATGTAGGATGACCGTATCGGAGAAGAGACGGTCAAAAAGCGGGGACTCGGCCGCGCGCTTCCGAATGTGAACTCTGCTGAGCTCATTCCCGCTCGCTCCTTCCTTTTCGGACCATTCCTTATCCCTCCCACTGAACCAACGTCAGTCACGACGAACCCCTCAATCGAAAGCTGACACAGACCCGATTCAATCACAAAGTCAACACTCGTCATTCCATCGCTTGCAAGCTCTAAGAACTCCGTTGAAGATGGTGACCAAGAGAGTCGCCCGATACGGCGATTGGGACAGCCCCATCACGGCCGATACGGTGACCTCGAAGAGCTGGTCGGTCAGCTCACCGCGCGTGCATGTGAGTCACTCCGATCTTCAGAACGCTGCGGCAACTGCTGACGAGGCCCGAATAGAGAGCGTCCGGCCGGGCCTTCTTCAACGAGACCACGGACGACGGCCGGAACAGCGTCGTCGAAATCACCAAAGACGGCCTGAAGAACCTGCTGCCCGCCCCGTACAGCGCCCACAACACCGTGTACGAGTACGGCGGGTCGCCGCACGACGTCCTCGCCGACGGCCGCGTCGTCTTCTCCAACAAGGACAACACCGTCAAGGTCCTGGACCCGGACACGGGCGACGTCGCGGACCTCGCCGGCGGCTCGAAGCTGCGGTACTCCAACTTCAGCGCGAACCCGCGCGGCCCCTGGGTGCTCGCCATCGAGGAGGACCACGAGATCAACACGCCCCGGGGAATCAGGAATTACGTCGTCGCCATCAACGCGGACACGGGCGAGGTCAAGCGCGTCGTCGAGGGCGCCGACTTCTACTACGCCCCGCAGTTCAGCGAGGACGGCGAAAGGCTGGCTTGGACCGAATGGGACCAGCCGGAGCTCCCGTTCTCGGCGGGGAAGATCTTTGCGGGCGACTGGAACTCTTCTTCAGCTTCCGTCGAGAATGCGACACTGGTGGCGGGACAGAACCGGGAAGGCGCTGCCGAGCCTCACTGGGGCCCGGACGGGTCTCTATTCGTGTGCATCGAAGTTGACGGGTTCCGGCAACTTCACCGAGTTGCTCCTGGGCAGACGAAGCCGTCTCACATCAAGCTTAAGGGACTTGAGAACGCCGAGTTTGGTGAAATTCGATGGTTCCAGGGCAGGTGCGTCTCCATCACCCTGATGGTTTTGCTGGGGTTTTTCTAACAGTCTTCCAGTCAAACGTATGCTCCCCTGTCCGCGAAACATGTCGCCGCGGCTGCCATCGTCTTTGGACAGGCGAAGCTCGTCTTGATCGATCTCGAGACGAACGAATGGAAGCCTATAGGACCCCCTAATCTGTGTGCCATCGCATATGACTCTGTGGCAAGGCTTAGCGACACCTCCGTCCTCGTTATCGGCGAGCAGTCGACTTCCCCTTCCGCCCTATACAAGATCGACGTGTCCACCGGTGAGGTAAAAACGGTGCGGGAGACGACGAACGAGAAGCTGAACGAGTCGCTTTTCTCAAAGCCCGAGCTTGTTCAGTTCCGCTCCAAGGGCTCCCCTTCCCGCACCATCTACAGCACGCTTTGGATGCCTAAGAACCCAAAGTTCCTGGCGCCAGAGGGGAATCTGCCCCCGCTGGTCATTTCGAGTCATGGAGGACCGACGGGATACACTGGGAGTGGACTAAAATTACGCACGCAGTATTTCACCAGTCGCGGATATGCCTACCTAGCGCTGAACTACACCGGCTCCACAGGACACGGCAGGGAATACCGAGAGGCGCTGTTCCGGAACTGGGGTATCGTCGATGCAGACGACGCTGCTGAAGTCGCCGGCCACCTTGTGGGCGCCGGCCGGGTCGGCAAGGTGGGAATTGTCGGCGCCAGCGCCGGGGGCTACAATGTCCTGCAGGCCTTGGTGCGGCACCCTAGGACATTCGACGCTGGGTTTTGCGTGTGCGGCGTTAGCGACGTCAAGAAACTCGACGAGTCCACGCACAAGCTCGAGTCCGAGTACATGGGCGCCTTGGTGCTCGATCCCGGGATGACGGAGGAGCAGAAAGAAGCAAGGTACAAGGAGCGAAGCCCCCTCTATCACGCGGACAAGATCGAGTCTCCGTTGTTTCTCTTGCACGGCATCGCGGATACTGTGGTGCCCATCGAGCAGGCCCGGCTGATCTACAAGGCGGTCAAGGACAAGGCCGGAGACGTCCAGATCAGAGAGGTTCCTGGGGAGGGCCACATGTTTGGCAGGCCCGGAAGTCAAAGGCTCTGGCTGGATGAGGAGGAAGCTTGGTGGAGGAAGTACCTGCTAGGGCTCTAGATGTGCTCCCGCTTTCCACTTGCCTCGTTCAAAGCTCGACAGCCTATGTATATGAATCCAATACGTGCATGGGATATGTTCTCTTCTCTAAATGCAGTTTTGACCACCAAAGAAGTCATCCTAGAATTGGGTTATGGGTATCACGACGTTCAATCATTTGGCGCTGGCGCAACTTCCGGGGTAAGGACTGGCACCAAGCCAGAACGTAGCAACATTATTGGCCTCTTGTATGACCAGAGCGGGAGCAGGGGACTTTGGAGAGGCTTACTTGCCTTCGGTTTGGTCAGCTTGTAGCCAAGTGGGAAAAGACGACAATAAAAAGCGAGGAATCCGGAATTCAATGCAAAGTTGCATATTAAAAAGAATGAAGCTTACTTTGTATACATGTTTACATGCCCGCAGCGTCGCGTTATGCTTCACGGGGTATTTTTAACAAGAACCGGCAGCGGAGTTAAAGGTTGCAAGAATCCCGACCCTACCCTGGCGGACGTGGGAACTTATGCGCAGACTAAAGCCGAATAGATTAGCCCGACTTCTTAAATCCGTCCAGTGAGCATATGCCTACCCGTCCAACCAAGGCTAGATTCGTCTTACTTGCATCCCGTCCCTCGCACCCTGCAGCCACCTGTTGGGAAACGTCGTCGTCGTCGTTGTCAGCCTACCTAATCCAATCACTCAGGCAACAGTTTGCGGTTCGATGGAACTTTTGTAAAAATGGGGTAGCTGCAGACCAAAAGAGTTGATTAAGGACGCGTAGCCCAGGCATAGATAGAGACAGTCTTCCTCTGTTCTTCCTCTCCCCATCAGACAACCCTTATCTCATTGTACGACTTCAGACTTGCTTGCGTTGCTTCCACCTCATCCAAAATGGCTTACAAGAACTCCGTCATCATAACCGGCGGGACCAGTGGAATGGGCTACCACGCAGCCCTGATGATCGCCAAACAACACCCCGAGTATCTGGTCGTGATCGCCTCGCGGTCCGACAAGGACAACGCCGCCGGCGCCATCAACAAGGCCCTGGGCCAGTCCAACACCACATTCATGGCCCTCGACCTGGGCAACCCGGCCAACGTGCGACGCTTCGCCGAGAGCTGGATCGCCGACAAGACGAAGCCCCAGATCCAGGCGCTGGTGCTGAACGCGGCGATGCAGTTCCCCACGACCCTCCACCTGACGGACGAGGGCATCGAGAAGACCTTCGCCATCGCCCACGCCGGCCACGCCATCCTCTTCCACCTCCTCTGCCCGCACCTCGCCGCGGGCGCGCGCGTCGTCGTCACGTCGAGCGGCACGCACGACCCGGCGCAGAAGTCCGGCCTGCCCGACCCGGAGTACAACTCGGCCGAGGAGCTGGCGCGCCCGCCCGCGTCGCAGCTGGAGATCCCCGGGCGAAAGCGCTACTCGACCGCCAAGCTGTGCAACGTGCTGTGGACGTACGCGCTGGCGCGGCGCCTGGCGGAGCGCGCCCCCGGGCGGGGGATCACCGTCACCGCGATGGACCCGGGCCTCATGCCGGGCACGGGGCTGGCGCGCAACGCCACCGGCTTCGAGCAGTGGGTGTTCCGGTCGGTGATGCCGTACCTGATCGGCCTGCTGCGCCTCGTGTACAACCCCAACGTGCACACGGCGGAGGAGTCGGCCGCGGCGCTGGCGCGGCTGGCGGTTGCGCCGGATGTCGAGGGCGTCACGGGGAAGTATTATGAGGGCATGAGGGAGATTAAGTCCAGCGTGGACAGCTACGACGTGGGGAAGCAGGATGACCTGTGGGAGTGGACGGTCAACTTCGCGGCTGGGGGTGATCAGGGCGAGGCGGAGCGTTTTCAGTCGTTTAAGTGAAGGGCGTTGGCTTTTGGGTCTTGAGCAGTCCTCGAATGGGTCGAGTTGCTATTTCCTGGGATACGGAGTACCTTTTCTATACGCGTTGAGGATG
This sequence comes from Colletotrichum musae, assembly GCA_027406025.1. Taxonomy (NCBI): domain Eukaryota; kingdom Fungi; phylum Ascomycota; class Sordariomycetes; order Glomerellales; family Glomerellaceae; genus Colletotrichum; species Colletotrichum musae. The sequence continues at coordinate 1,542,730 of JANVYC010000001.1, read as the reverse complement.
AAGACGTGTCACTTAACTGTAATAATTTCCAGGATGTCAATAAATATTGTCGTACTAGCAGCAATACGTAACTGTCTCTACTTGCCTCTTTATGCTCTTGTGCGCGTGTTGCCTTAGTTAACATGTGGTTGAAGAAGCACCCGCTGGTCTTGAGGACGAAATGTCTGGGCACACGGATACCAATAACCTAAGAAGTTGTCTTGAGAAGAATATTAAAGTCGACATCTATCTCGAACGTTTCAATCCTTCGGCGCCGGCGCGGCCTCCGGGTCATGGGCCAACAGCGCTTCGACCGCGGCGCCCCTCTTACGCCTCTCCTCCAGGGAGATCTCCTGCTCCGGCGAGGTCGACCAGCCCAGCCCCAGCTCGGGGTACTGGAGCGGGACGTCGCCGTCGGACGGAAGGCCGTCCAGGTAGATCGGCCACGGGGTCCCCATCCAGGCGTTCCGGGTCTCGTGGTCCCGGCGTTGGCTCGAAGTCAACGGGTGGACCAGGATGCTGGGCGGCAAAGGTCAGATTTGTGTTGCAGGACGGAATGAGGAATGCAATTTCACTACCGCCTGGAATAGGGGGTGGAATGATTGGAGACTTGCCTCAGGTTTCCGCGGTTTGCGGCTAGGTAGAAGAAGACGTCGGAGAATGAGGAATCCGGGACCCAAACTAAGGTTGACGTGTCTCAGTCCACTTACATGCACACGAACCAGTTGCGTTTTATTACTTACTCTCATAAGAACCGGCCGGGTGCGGGCCCATGGGATGCTCGTTTACTCTGAACAACGGGACGGCTACGAAGGCGCCTTGGGGTTACTAAGTCAGTAAAAGATCAAGTATGAAGATGGCAATTGGGCGGCACTCACCATCACGGCGCAGCCTCAGCACGGCGTCGCGCAGGGCGAGCGCGGCCGCGGTCTCGGTGGGGGATTGGAGCAGGTAGTAGATGTGGAAGTGCCACTCCCGCGTCCGGCTCTCGACGACCGTCTTGAGGTCGCTCTGCGGAGTGGGCGGGGTGGAGTGGGTTACCATTGTCATCGTGGGTATGCGGGTAAGTGGTGCTCCTACACCGAACTTTTGGATGTTGTTGCGGATATGTGGTTTAAGATTGAGTTCAGGAACGGCGTTGAAGGTGCGGAGCAACCGGCGCCAGCGAATCACGCCATGCTGTGCTCTTCTCACGTGCGCTGATTCAGGACCGTATTTGGGCATTCGGCTACTGCCGGGTGGCCGAGGACCCCGACGGAATCCAGCGACTTACACTCACTTCAGTGATGACGTTGCAACTGTTGACAACTCCAATTCAGTCTTTGGAACTCGTCGACCTGCAAGAGAGTGCTCCATCACGCCACGGAAATGAGACTTTTGTCGAAGAACGTCTCGGTTGCTTTTTGCTGGGAAGGTGGTAATTGTGGTTAGACTGCCAAAAGAAAATCCCATCCCACCGGGGCTCGACTCCGGTGCGCGGACTGTGGTCTGTCTCAGTCTAATCACGCCGTTCATTCCGACAAACATTCTTTAAAAACCGCCAGCGCACCACCCGAGACAGTCATCACAATGAGACGCCTTTCACAGATGCTCCCTTGCCCTCTCCAGCGTCGGCTATGTATGCGTCCTTGAAAACGGCAGGGACGGTATCCATAGACGAAGCAAGGCACTCTTACATGCTGTATCCGTAGTGGGTACTTATTTCTGCCGGGAGAGAGTTATCTGACATCGGATGGAGGACAGGAAGCCATCGAACAGGCACCTCATCACACGCCTCGGCAGAAATGCGCCTGCAGACCCTCGCCACTGGCTAATCTCGACCCCGAACTGGGCCATTCGACACGTACGAAGCAAAACAAAGGCCCGCGATCAGGAACGGCAAGTATGTGGAGAATGTCTGTATTAATATTGGCTAGGGACGTAGAAACGCGATCGCTTCGTGCCCGTAACTACGACGGTTCTTGTTCCCGTCTGTCCACACCCAGAATCGAACGTCATCGCCAGAGATTCCAAATCTAGTAAGAGTCCTCCTCGCAGTCCTCGTTGGCGCCGTCACCGAGCTGGCCGCGGACGGCTCCGGGAACAGCCAGGCTGGAGTGCACGTCGGTGAAGAACTGCTCTGGGTCCTCCTCGATCTGGCTGACGGTGAAGCCCGCGCCAGAGTCGGTCTCGGTGCCGGTGGCGTTGACGCCGGTGACGAAGGGTCCAGCCATGCAGCCGATGCTGCGGCGGACGTTGGCGTAGCCCTCGACAGGCTCAGGGTTGGGGAAAGCAATGCTAGATGGGTCTCTGTTAACTCGCGGGCTCTCCCAAAAATGCAGACTTCAAGAAAACGTACCGAGGAGGTCCGGCCTTGCCCTTCTCACCCTCGTGGATGTGGGTGGCCGTCAGGGCGGGGGACTGGTAGTCGCCCTGGAACCCGACGAGGGTGATGTTGTAGCAGATGACGTCCTCCCAGGAGTTGATGCCGTAGCTGTAGTAGCCGATGGCGCCCTCGAGGCCGCCGGTGAAGGTGTTGTTGCTGTCGACGACCTCGTCGGGGGTCGCGATCACGTCGTAGGTCGAGGTGAACTGGAAGGGACCGGTGCTCCAGTCGGACTTCCGGTTGCTGCCGCCCTTCTTGCGCCAGACCATCTTGGTGAGGTCGTCGGGGACCCTCATGGGGGTGGCGGCGACGGCGGCCGCGAGGACGACGGGGACGAGGGCGAACTTCATTTTGACTGTGGTGTTTGTGGTAGCGAGTGTGTGATTGACTTTTGGTAGTTGGATATACAAGGGGTATCGACAGTCAAAGTTTGTATTGAAGAGATGGAGAAAGCGAGTGTGTGAGTGTGCCTGTCTAGAGAAGACCAAACCTCATGTCGTGAATCTCTTGCATTATATATACCAATATTCACTCTCCGTGAAGAAGTAAATCTCTCAAATTTCCCGGAAGCATTCGTTTCCGTTCACCTCCAACATGAGCCAAGCTGACGGTGTCGTCTTGTCCGGCACTGTTTTCGGTGAGCCAAGCGCACCTGGCACGACCAAATCTGTCTCCCCATCGACGAGGCGCGGATGCCGATCGTGACGAATGGAGCAAGACATTTCAAGTTCCTGTTCGATAGTCTCGTTGAATTGCAAGGGTTCGGGTGAGTTGGCGCTTCTTGGCAACATTGCTAAACCTTGTGGTTGCCCCTTAGTGACTGCGGATGAGCCTTATGTAAGACGGAGTTTGCTCCTAGAGTCCATAGGATGGCCGCAACACAACATTGGCGAACACATCATCGATTTTGACCGATAACTCGATAATTTCTGCATGATGAAACTCTGTGTTGTGAGGAATTTGATGCTGGTCACCGTCACTGGTGCCCCTCCAACAGACCTACTTGAGGCCGAAACCACGGTCCTCCAACACTTGTCGCGTACGCTCCCTCCCATCCTGTTCCTCAGACGACGCGATGCCAGCCATGTGCTTGCTCCAAGACCCCCTGCCTGGCTTTCCGTGCTCTTCGTAGAACTTGTTCAGCGCCGCGTCGTACGAGGAGATGAGCTCATCGCGATTCCTGCCGTCGTCCCACCGCTCCCTGTGCAGCACCTCGTCCATCGGCAGCCGGGGCTTGACGTCCACGTCCTCGGACGCGTCAGGCCAGCCGATCGCCATTCCGACCAAGGGGAACGCGCGCCGTGGCAGGCCAAGCAGCTCTGCCATCTTGCGGGAGTCGTTCCGGACGGCTCCTACGTAGCAGAAACCCAGGCCGAGAGACTCGGCGGCCGCCCCAATGTTCTGCGCGGCGAGCGCGGCGTCCACGGCCGCCATGACGAACATGTCCATCTTGTCGAGTCCCGCGCCGGACCGGTGGTGCCGCTCGCAAACGGTGGTAAGGCGCCTCAGGTCCGCGCAGAAGACGAGGAATAGAGGCGCCTGACGGATGAAGTCCTGGTCGCCCGCAACGGCCGCCAACGCGCTCTTGCGCTCGGGGTCCTCGACGGCGACGGCGCTCCATGTCTGCATCATTGAGGATGTGGAGGCGCTCTGGCCCGCGGCGATCAACGTCTCGAGGGTGCCGGGCCGGAGGGGGTCGGGCAAGAACCTCCGAACGGATTTGTGTCGCAGCAGGGCTTCGATGACCGGAGTGGAGGGGAGATCGAAGCCGGTTGGACCATTGCCGCCGTATCGCTGCGTGAGTAGGGTTGCGTGTTCGCTCATTGCGGTCTGGTGGTGGGTGACTTTCCTCGGTGGTGCCGTGCCGTAACTGCGGGAAGGAAAGGTGTAACTTGGGTTGGCCGTTGACGAAAAGACTTTGCTGTTGTGAATGCTGTTTGTGCTCCTATGCAGGCCTGAGATTTGCGCTGGATCCTACTTATCCATTGACCAACAACAGATGCACATTGTGTATTACAAAGAGAAGGCTTACAAATGACGTTCAGCGACGATACACTGGGAACCACTCTCAGCCTTAGCATGGGCCCCCGGCCTCGAAACTTGCGTGGCAATCCGGTAACATGCAGTGGATTTCGCCGAGCAGAGGCCGTTGAGTGTTGCTGGCAAGGGTTTGTATGGTCAAACAGGAATCCGGGAGGATACTGAGATGCCTTGGCTGGCAACATCGGCCATCTCCTCGGCTACGTGTACTGCTATTGGCTCTTGGGTCTGCGCTGGAAAGAGGCCACTGCCCTGGTACTGCTGTATGAAATGAATTGTGCAGTGATTTGAGGGTAAACCGTGGGTTGAAGGTCACTAGCCGGTCGGTAGGTCAATACCACAGGGGCATTACTCGGCTCTTTCGTGAGCTTAAGGTCGTCAATACCTCCTATCCAAGCTACTCATATAAGGCCTTGTATTAAATCAGTAGACGTTAAGAAAGCCCTCAGATAGATGTATTTAACCGAGCCAACGCTTTGTTTAATCGAGACTAGACATCTCCCAATAACAGTCGCTAAACCTCGAAATCTCTAGGAACCCTCCAAATACGGAAATAAATCTACGTATGATTTGCTTTGGTTTCCGTCCGTAAAAGGAAGTTGAGAACCGAATCTCTAGGTCCCACTTCTTGCTCCCTCTGTCAACTGCTCCCTGCGTCGAGTGCTCCCTTTGATGTGTCAAGGACCCCCCTGTATGCGACCCAAGTGACCCGCTTGACCTCTTTGCGTTCGTTCTTCAGAGAATTGAGGCAGATAAAGAATGATAGAATCTAGTCCTAAGAGAAACTAACTAGAATTGATAGACAATAGAACTAATAGACGATATAACTGATGGACGATAGAACTGATGGACGATAAAACTGATGGACGATAGAACTAATGGATAATAGACAGACTTAGGTCTATTGGCCTTGTTTGTCCAAGTCTAACAGAATCTCATAGTTGTGCTTCGTCCTGAGAGCGTACCTCAGAAGCCGGATTGCAAAGTCTGGGTGGTCACCCATCACCGGTTCCATCCTTTCCGCTACGGAGGGCTCCAGCAGATGGTCGGAAACAAGACGACAAATATCTTCCCGGAACTTAGCACTAGTTGTTTCGATGGTGCTCGAGTACAGCTCGCCTACGAGCTCTGGAAACTCATCCAACAGCCGCCACCAACGCTGAGCTAAACACAGGAACCGAACCCGTGCGAACCACCGGAGCCCTGGGATATCCCACTGGTCGGCCATGACGTAGAGACGCAGGTGGAGGCACATGTCCTGGTAGGCATTCTCTTTGGTCAACTCTTTAGCTCCGGTTCCGCTGGTGCTGCCGGGCTTTGTCGTGGGAGTGGGGTTTGCTGGGTCCTTCGGAGGCATAGGGTGTATGAAAAAGTTCGCAAACGTGCCCCGGGATACACTTGCTCGCAGCCATTTTTCGGCACCACGCTCTGGGTGAGAAAACCAATACGTGCCCCCAGGCGTGGGTCTGTCTCTTTTCGCAAAGCACGACGGGCAGGAGTTGCAATGGTCGGCTGAGCCGTTCAGGTAGCTGTCGTAGTTGCCGACATAGAGGAATTGAAGAAGACTATGGACCTCTTTTGGGTCGTTTTCGGGGGCATCTATACAACCTGAGATAGCTTCCTGTTCATATGTTAGTCCCAGTACAGCGAGAAAGGAAGCAAACGATGAAGCGCAAGTCGAACCCATACCTTGAGCGGATTGGAAAACGCCTTTTCAAAGAAGAGGGACTCATTGCAGACCATATGACGATGTACATGGAATCTCCAATCGCCGCAGGTAATGATCATATCTGGGGGCGTATCAGACATGAAAACCGAAGAAGGTGTCAACGTGTCGGTGATGAGAGGAGCATCGGTGGAATCTCCTCTGTAGCCATGATGATTTCCGCTGCCGCAAGCATCGGCATCATTGTCGGGAGATAGGAAAGGAATCGGCTGTAGCATGCTCTCTATCCGGAGCGGAAGGGGCGACGCAATGAGTTTATTTGGATGCTTGACCTATATAAAAAGTAGCAAAAGTAGCAAAAGCAAAAAAAAAAAAAAAAAAAAAAAAAAAAAAAAAAAGGAGAGAAAGGAAGAAAGGAGTGAAAAGTGAAAAGCTCAACCTGTGAATGCCATTTTGTGCATAGAAAATGTTGGGAAAACTAAACTCTAATTTGATGTCTTTCTTGGATTAGCTAAGCTCAAAATCAAAAGAAATAAAAAAGAAAATACGTCACTTTAAGTACATAACTGTCGGGTACGGAGAAGGCAACAGCAGTCTGCTCTTTAGAATTACTTGCCCTGAGCCGTCCAGTGGCTTTAGTATCTGCCTGAACGCTGTCTGCCAGACTCGGAAGGCATGTCTGGCGTAACTGCATCTGAGTGTTCTACCCTACCTGGCTTCCACTCTAGCTGTGATGTTTCTGTTGCAACAGCCACTGCGCCGTCAGCCACCGTGGCGGCGCTGTGGCCTGAGCGCCCCACGGCGCTCGGCGGAGCTAATCCCCCATGGGTCACGTGCCCACCGGGGGCAGCTCCGATATCTACGCTGGCGCCCAGGCATCTCCAACCTTAGCTAGTTATCGACTCTTTTACCTCTATTCTGACCCCATACGTATGGACCGATCAATCCCCCTACGAGTAATCCAACAGTTTCATCAAGCACCGGTATGGTCAGTTCCAATCATGCTCATTGGGCTGTCTTGGGAGAGTGTCGTTCCGTTCAATCGAGATGTCCAGCTGGTAAGGTCTTAGCCAGAACAGAGAGGGAATTTGCATTTGGAAGTACTCCGCCGGCCGAAGACCTCTCATCTGCTTGACTGGTGGCAACTTACATCCTGATCCCAACTTGCTTCCTGCATTGACAAGTTGTGAAACTGCAACGATGTCCATCCCCGTTATCGTTGTTGTCCGTCACTACTATTTTTGTTGTCCTTCCCTGCTGTTACTATTATCCGTCTCTATTATTATTATCGTCCATCCCCGTTATCGTTGTTGTCCGTCACTACTACTATTGTTGTTGTCCGTCCCTGTTGTGCGTTATCGTCCATTGTTATTGTTTATTTTAAGGGATTTATTGTGCCTTCATAAGCTATAGACAGACCCGGATTAGCAATCTAGGTTCGCTCCGGCCCGTGCTGCCCCGAATCATGGGGAGGTACAGGGTTGTAGTGCAAGACGCGAGTCTAGAGCTCGCGAGCCTCCATGCCACCCCATTCCAAAACTCTGAATGCACCTTCGTCTCTCATTCCGTCTGCATCCATACCGATCTTGGCGGGCCAGTCGATGGAGTCCAACTCTGCACGGCTCAGACCTTCGCCGTTGGGCACGCCGTCGAAGAGAAGGAAGATGCGCGCAACGGTCTTCGGCTGTGGGTCGACGGAGAGCTTGGCGACCTTCTCGAATGCGGCCTGGTGAACGAAATCAAAGGCGATGTCGAGTCCGCGGTCACGGATGCCCTGGAACTTGGGAAGCCAGTACACCACGAACTCCGTGCGCATGGCCGGCGAAAGCGTGAGCATTGTCAAGGTTCGGTCCAGGTAGGGGAGGAACTCGAAGAATGGCAGGATGCAGGCGTTCCTACCCGCTCGAGGAAAGCTCGGGTATTGAGGATTGAAGGGATACTCCGATGAGACGCGGGGAGGTGCGGGAATGTTGGAAGTCGTCCTGGCCTCCCAGTAGAGGTAGCTACACTCCACGCCAGTAGCCGCGTCCTTGAGGGTTCCGTTCGGATCCGCAGAGACTTGCCACGAGACGCTGGAATGCTCCTCAGAGTCAAGAGCTGGTTGGGTAAGGGGATATATGGTCGAAAGCTCCCAGTGATGTGAGAGTGTGACTCGGACGGAGGCGTTTCTGAGTGGGAATGGCGATATGAGATAGATGGCTGGCTTCTCACCCCGCATTCTCAGGACGATATGGAGCACACTACCACTAGAGATCGAGTAGGCACTCAAGCGCTGGGTTTCTACCAATTGCTTTCCTTGGAAGATGATACGCTGCAGTTCGGGGGGAATACCCTCAAGGTCTTCGATTTGACTTTGGAGGTTAGCAACTGTCGCGTTTGGCGTCACCCGAAGCCGAATAGTTTTGCCGGTCACTGATGCACTTGTTAGCTTTAAATCCGTTCCAGGTTGGAGTAACAGAAAAACTCACAGGTCTTCACTGAGACCGGAAAATCAGGCTCGGGCGAGGCCGGTGAGGGCGACTCGACTATAAACCGAAAAGGAGCCTTGCATCTCTCGAGCTGCGCATGGTGAATGTCATCGGATTGCTCGCTGTTGATATCACAATCGGGAGAATATTTAAGCTTCGTGACCAGGCGGAGGCTGCAACCATTGGAAACCACCTCGTAAGCGGAGGGGTCGAGCTCGAACTCCTCGGCTGTGTCCAGGGTGATGTAGATGAGCAACTCGGCATTGCCAGTCTTGAAGACTTGTCGGGCCACTTCGATCAGATCAGCGTAAGACTTTGGAAGACCAATGAGGCGGCGGCGTTCGCCGAAGGTAATCCTGATCACGGCCATTGCTGAGGTTCAGTGGTCGACCGGAATTGGGATCCGGCAAAAGTGAGAGAGGGGGGTAAAAAAGAGAAGCAAGGGAAAGCTGAACTGAGGGATGAAGAATCTTGATGGCTGAAACACTCCGAGAGAGTTGAGAGTTGGGAGTTGCAGTAATGGAAAAAAGGAAGAAATTTCCAGCTGCTCAGGTCGACGAGGCAGGGAGGGCAAGGGCGTCTAAGAGAAGGAACGTAGGGAAGGACAAGGGCAATATTTCTAGAAGCGAAAGAGGAAGGCAGCTAAACCAGTACTCAAATCGGCTCTCGAAAATTCGGAAGTAGAGACAGGGGTCTGCAAAACGCCTTTGACCCGGTGGAAATGAAGTCCTACCACCTTCAAACTGCGCAGCTTCCACAGCCGGAGCCATGTCACTCGGCTTGGGCAGGCAAACACCTTGAACAGGTATAACAATGACGGACGACAACGACGGAGAACAACAACAACAGCAGCAACGACAACAACAACAGCGACAATAACAGACAATAACAACAACAACAACAGCAGCAGCAGCAGCAGCAACAGCAATAATAATAGTAAGAAATAATAACAAGCTTATATAGCCCCTAATCTGGGGACGCTTAGCTACGTAGTTGTGGCTAGAGGGGGTGATGAATAAGATCTCCCTTTTAGGTAGCCTATTCTCTCTGGCTTCCTGTGAGTGGGACTAGGAACGAGTAGACATTATGGGTTTGGATTATTTGATATACATAATACGTAGACAACTGACCGGCGGAAAAAGTTGTGTGATTAAAATCTAATCTAATCTAAGCGATCCTTACTCCTCGACCGCCGACTACTCTCCGAGACAGCGAAGCCATTAGACCTTGCCGTTGGCGAGCCTACCTCGACGACGCGCATGTCAGGCCGCACATTGAACGTCCGGCCTCTCCATGTCACAGTCGACCCGCACAGCACAGCCCAGGCCCAGATCGGGAGGGCAAGAAACTCGCGGCCGAGCCAGGCAGGCAGCCACTCAAGGAAGGACCTCGGAGGGGCGCCGCCGGGCGTGGTAGTGCCCCTGGCGAACTTGGGAGTGTTCTCGTCTATCTCGACGCTCCGGCCGGAGTGGAGGCGGTTGTACGTGAACCAGTCGCAAACCATCCAGATGCCCTCGAAGGCCAGCCAGTAGAGACCCATCGCGCTCCACGTCTGGGCGGTGCCGAACGTGCTGTGGAAGAAGGGCAGCGTCGTCACGGCGAAGGCGAAGTAGCCGCAGCACGGGATGGACTCGACGCCGGGCTCGACGAGCGTCGCCAGGAGGACGGTCCACTTGCGCGCGCGCAGCCACCGGGCGCGGCGGTCGAAGTACGCGCGCACCGACATGCCGGCCATGGGCTGGACGGCGAGGTCGCCCACGACGAAGCCGTGGTTCCTGAAGCCAGGGAGGTTGGTCTTCCAGAGCAGGTCGCCGATGAGGTGGTCCTCGCAGATGTACTCGGAGAAGTGGTCGATGCCCGTGGGCAGGTTCTTGTTCGGCAGTTTAGGGTTCTGGGCGGGGTCCGTGACCATGTCCAGCTGCGACTTGCGGAACATGTTGCTCTTGCCGACGGCGCAGGGCGCGACGCCGACGGTGTTGATGGCTCCGTAGAACTTGGCGTGGGAGGTGGCCATGAACATTTCGTCCAGCCGCCCGCCTCCCTGCGACCGCATGTAGCCGAGAAGGGAGCCATCGTGTCCCTGGGACGAGCCAGCCTCGGGTCCGGAAGCCAAGAGGGTCTGCGTCTCCCGAGAAGGAGGGTCTCGCGGAGAGACGGTGTCGACGACGATCGGCAGGAGGTGGGCGAACTTGTACGGCTTGGCCTGGGTGCCCCCGGGGCCGTAGCCCAAGAGCTTGTCCACCATGCGGCCCGCGACGCCCCGTCCAATCCAGACGTTGCAGTCCATGACCCAGATTATGTCTCCCTTGGCCTCTCGATACGCTCGGCTGATGTTCCTAACCTTGGGGTTGGGCCCCAGGTTGTTGACGTGGCCGTCATGGCCGTGCAACAAGGGGTCCTCTTCCTCGACGAGAATGTGGGCATCGAATCCAGGAAAGTCCTCGATGACCCTCTTCAGAACCGGGTACGCGGGGTCGCTCTTCTCGGAGACGCATAGGTAGATGGTGAGTTTGTCGCGGGGGTAGTCTTGACGGAAAGAGGAGGCTATGCATTCGTAGAGACCGTGCTCAAGACCCTTGGCCGGACGGATGACGGTGACGTGGGGGACATCTTCTTTCTTGAGCGACGAGGACACGGCGGGCTTCGGAGGATAGGAGTAAGACAGAAAACTGTGCTCTGGGTCAGCGCTGGCATGGCTACGACCAGAGGTTGGCTTACATTCGAATGATGCCGATTGACTGTACCACATAAATGAAGCTGCTCCAGATGCCACACACGACTGCAATCGCCTGAGTCGCTGAGTAGTCTGCCATGGCGCAAAAGGCGACGTCAGTGTCGCAAGGGGTTGCTCAGGAACACTGTAGACACGATTGAGGACAAGTATCGTCAGAGAAAAGAAAACGCCATGAACGATGGGTATCGCAAGAGCAAATGACACCGTCTATTCATGGACTCATTACAAAAACAGGCCAAGAAAGACGTCCAAATACCAAAACGAAAGAGACCGTCAAGGCAGCTATTCAGACCGGGCAGTTCACCGGCAAGATCGGGCAGTCCCACGTCGCGTGGCATCGAAATTCGAGCCACACCGCGACTTGGGACCCACTTCAGCTTGGGCGGTGTGAAACTTCGCGGCAGTACCATGAGGGCGCACGAGCCACAGCTTAACTTCAGCGAGGCATCCACAAGCTGGCTAGGGTATTATGTCAGCAAATGAACCCACTTTTGCCTCCGAAGCCGAGTTTTTCCGGGAGACAAAAAAGAGTCAGACGGTGGGGGACGGAAGCGAGCTATGGAGCCAGCGGAGTTCTTTTTCTACTCTGAAATTTTCTGCCAGACGCATGCGACACTCTTTTCTCTCCCCAACCACACGCGTCTGCCGAACAGGATCCAAGGTGCCTCGTACTGGTGAGGTGATCTTTCGCTTGGATGGGCCAATTGACGGGTGATCTGTCGGCAGAACGGGTGGAAAGCTCCCCCAACAAGTAAGTTGCTACATTTCCTTGCTTTACTCTTCCCTTCGTCCATGGTGTTGGCTGGGCTCGACTCGACTGCTGTCGTGACCTTCCATGTCGCGCAGTTGAAATGTCTGCTCTCCCACCTCCGTTTGCTATGATGACACCAATCCCAAATTTGTGCTAAGAGGCGTCTTCATTGAACCTCGATGAATGCTTCAAATATAGACTACAACGGTATCTGATGCAAACTTTTCAACCTCGCTTTGATCTGTTCAGCTATTCTCGTGGACACCGGGCTAACAGATCTTCAAGACAGACATGACTTGCTAGCGAAATGTCCCAGGCTCAGAATACAGTCCCCCAGCCCTCGCCGGCTGGGGCGCCCGGCAAGCAAGCTGCTGCGGGATCGTCGACGCCGCGGCCAAGGGGTCCGCCGTTGCACAAGATTTACGAGCTGCCTGCTCCCATACGAACCTTTCCGCTTCCTAGCTTTTATCCGAATAATCCAATCTCTTTATTCCACGTCTTGTACGCATGGACAAAGCAAACCTTCTTCCCACCGCCTGCTGAGCCATCTGTCGTGTTCGAGGGCATCTGGTCCCCTGAGTCAAAGTCCGTCCAAGTCGTCGACGAGAAGAGCATGACCGCTCTGTGGCAACAAGGATTCTATGGCAAGGGTAATCTCAGTCGAAGTGAGCCCAACTGGCTGAAGCGCGAGAAGGTCCGCCGTGGCCTTGTCCCTGGGCAAGTCAGCGAGCTGGTGACGGTCAACCGCCGCGAGGAGCGCCGACAGATGAAGTGGGAGCGCGCCAAATCCGAGCAAGAAGCCATTCGCCAGCTGCGGCTCCAGGAAGCCCAGCAAGAAGCCCAGTCTGCGGCGGACACAGTAAACCCGGCGGATGCCACCTTAGAGTCGACAGTCAATGGCCATGATGCTGATGCCTTGGTTGAAGCGATCTCCCTGCCTGAACCCACCCTTGCACCTGTCGACTTGGAGGCCGAGATCGAGCCGGAGTCCATCGCCAAGAACGCTACATCCAATGTGACCACGGACGCGTCCATGAATACGCCCAAATCTGGCGTTGTGTCTGCTACCTTCACGGATGTGGTCAACGGTGTTGCGTCTTCGGAGGCTGAGGCATCTGTTGATTCGGCAGCACAGCTCGAGGTCATCATTGGACCGGATACCACTCTGAAGCTTGGCGATGTCCTTCCTCCGTCGATACCTTTGACTCGGACCGCTCCTGTTGGACCGCTTGAGCTACTCTCGTTGCCCAACACACATGAACTGGCAGAGCAGAATGGCGAATTGGAAGTCGTCTCCGAAAGCGTCGATCTCGTCATCGAACACGAGACTCTTGCTCGACCTGGCGACGCTCTCCCGGCCTCTGTTCCTTTCTCCTTTTCAGCGCCAGTCGGCCCTCTCGAGCTCGTTCGTCTGCCCAACTCGCATGTTGCGCTCCTGTCTACTCCCGAACAGGTTGACGCTGCTGCTTCCAGCAGCAACGAAGAGCAGACGGCGCCGTCAACCGCGGAACCTGAGCAGATTTTACACAACGGCATCGACTCTCTGCCTCTCATCAATGGATCATCGACTAGCTCTACTATCGCGGCGCCCACTGGCCCGCTGGAACTGCTCTCTTTGCCCAACACGCACACACCTCTGGTCAACGGAAATGCGATCGATATCACGAACGGCACTGGCCCAACCACTATTGTCCAGAAGCTCTCTATCATTCACGAGAACGGCAACCATGACACCCCGACTGAAGCTGCTACTGGGCATTTGATCAACGACCTGGTCAACGGCATCAACGGCGCCAAGGCCAACGGTGTTGGAACGAACGGAACCAAGGCTGTGACCGCTCCGGCGACCGAATCTCCGTGCACGCCGAAGCCCCTCAAGAGACGCAAGAGCGTTCGCTTTTCGCCCAAGGTTGAATCGGCCACGTACCAATTGTCCGACCCTCCTAGCCCGAGCTACGCCCTGCTGAATGGCAAATCGACGCCGCCGGTCATTGGCACTCCTCTGGGGCCCAGTGTCCTCGAGACCGAAGAGGAAACACCAGTGACGGCGAATGGCGTGCAGGCAGTCGAACCCGAGTTCGTTGCCGCACCACCGCCTACCGAAATAGTGAACAAGGAGCACCTCCAACTCACGACCGAAGAGGCTTTCTTCCTCTCATTCGGCCTCGGCGCCTTGAAGATCGTTGACCCGACTACAAAGGCAGTTATTCCCCCTGCCGACCTGTTTACCTTGTTCCGACAAAACTCGTACTTCCCGGCCCGCGACGTCTCCGCGCTGCAGCCCGACGACGGCTTCCTCGTCAACTACGCCGTGTACCACCACTTCCGCTCCATGGGCTGGGTCCCCCGCGCGGGCATCAAGTTCGGCGTCGACTGGCTGCTCTACGCGAAGGGCCCTGTCTTCGACCACGCCGAGTTCGGTGCCATTATTGTGCCGTCTTACTCGGACCAGTGGTGGAAGGAAAGCGACCGCGAGCTGCCGCGCAAGACGTGGCACTGGCTGCACGGTGTGGTCCGCGTGCTCTCCCACGTCCAGAAGAGCTTGGTTCTTGTTTACGTCGATGTGCCCCCGCCGCCCCGGTTCGACGAGGCGATTAAGAAGGGCGGGCCCGCGGAAGCTTTCAAGCTGTACAAGATTCGCGAAGTCATGGTCAAGCGGTGGTCCAGCAACCGCAACAGATGATCTGACGTCTCTTTGAAAAGACACGATGATGAATGGGTTTTCAGGGATGGGCGTTGAACGGATACGGAAACCAAAACCCGCGGTTGAGGGATCGGGCTGCGAAAGCTGGATTATGCTTGGATGGCTGGCCCTTTTCTCTTTTTTGTGACCTCTCCTGCTCAGTCCCGGAGTGCCAGTCCTGGATGTACGGTGTAACATGAACAACGGTATCTGACGGCGGGGGAAGACACACTTCATGCGTTTATTGTACGATTATGCGAGACGGAAGGCCCGGACAAGACGGCATCCTCGGCGGACATGACATGGCAAGGTCGCGCAACTGACACGACTCACTGGTTTATGTGTTGGATCTAGAATACCCCCTTCCTTCTCTCTCAAACTAGAAATTATCCACAACCATCATCACCGCCCGAATGGTGTATGGGATGTATGATGTAGATTGGCGACGTTGAGGCTCGTCCCACTCCTCGCGAGTCACGTTCCCGATCGGTACGCTCCGACGGGCTTCCTGGCTGGTCGGTTTGCTACGCTCTTCACCACGGGCTCCCTCAGCGTTGGACATCAGGAGATGCAGCAAACAAAATGAGGGCCAAGACTTGTTGGAGGCTCACCGATCTTGGCTTGAGCCCCCCCGGCGGCTCCGGTCATTCGTCTCTCCTTTCGGCGGGCTTTCCAAGAAGCTTGGCCCGACACGGGGTCCCAACCTGCACCTGCACCGCATGGCCGTACCCGCCGGGAAGGGCTCTGCGCGCCTGATTCGGACGAACTGCGACGGTGAATTTTATTCCAAGGACCGAGCGGGTCCACTGGCATTCTTAGCCTTCTCTATCCGTATTCTTCTCTGCAAATTATTAGTGCAATGCTGTGTAGCGCACAAACTCCTCTCTCTGGGGAATTCGTGTGGAGGATTTTGCACTACCCCCTTTCCCGCACAATTTCTCCCGACTCCCCCGCGATCTCGCTCTAGATCTCCCGGGCCTAAACTCCTCCCAAGTGCCGTCCGTTCGTCCGGGCCGCACGCTGCATGCCCAGCGGGAAAGAAGATGCCGATTTCCCCCCAGGAGCTATCCTATGTATGCAGAAAATGACGTATAAAGCTTAGTGTTGGGGTAGATCTGTACTTCTGCATCGACAGTCCTCCGGAAAAGCTGAAGGTCGTCGACCAGCAGCGTCGCATTCCCCTTCTCCGTCCCATCTCTAGGCGCCGTTTCAATGGTCCCCGACGAAAAGCTTAGCCCCGTCCTAAATGCTTTTACACTAGTGGTGGCAGGGATGGGAAGGTGTATTGGATGGTGGCCAAGGCGTGCCAAGGATATACAGCTTTCCCCTCCCGAGCGCGACCTTCCATTGACGGAAGAACTCTGTTTGAATCCAGCCACTGTGGAATCTACTATCTTTTTCCTCTCCCTTCCTGGGTCGAATACCCGCTGCCTCTTACCCTCAAGCATGACCCCCGAACAACCAGGGGTATCTCGTACGCCAATTCTTTCCCCAAAACTCTTCAATGAGCGAGTTTACATGCCCTGGACATGCGTAGAGTTGCATCGGATCAAACGAACGAAAGGAGAAGCCCGTCTGGCGATTTGGTTTGGCCGCATGTCTTGGCCTTTCGTTAGTCTGTCGCTGTAATAATATGCCTGCAATGGCCCTGCGAGCATGGTCATGTAGGTTAGTATACGCAAGGTGTCGTTGAAAGTGATGTGCTCGCGACCCCCTTGGACCTCTGTATAAGACCGAGTGCTTCCCTCCCGAGGTTCTGGTTCACGTTTCTTTTGGAGTGTGTTATAGAAAACCCAGCAACATCTCGAATCGCCCTCCTCGTCTCGCCCCGACCGACAACATGAAGTTCCAGTCCCTGTTCTCTGCGGTCCTCCCCGCCCTCGCTATGGCCGCGCCGTCGTCCGAGGACAAGAGGGCCTCGGCCAAGCCCCCTGCCTTCTTCCTCGCCGGCGACTCGACGACGGCGGTGCAGGCGGAGAACGGCGGCGGCTGGGGCAACGGGTTCCTGGGCTTCCTCAAGAGCCCGGCCAAGGGCACCAACTACGGCCGCAACGGGCGCACGACGGTCGACTACGTCAGCCAGGGACACTGGGATACGGTCAAGAAGGCCGTCAAGGACAGCGTCGGTGCCTTTGACGTCTACGTGACGATCCAGGTAAGCCATTCCCGTCCCTCTCCCAGATACAGACAGCATAACTAACACGTAACTCAAACACAGTTCGGCCACAACGACCAAAAGGCCGAGAAGAACATCTCCCTCGACCAGTATCAGGCGAACCTGGGCAACCTGGCCAAGGAGATCAAGGCCCTCGGCGCGACGCCGATCCTCGTCACGCCCCTCACGAGGCGCAGCTTCAGCTCCGCGGGCGTGGTGACCAACAACCTGTCCAACGAGCGCGAGCGCACGATCGCGGCGGCGGCGGAGACCAAGACGACGTACGTCGACCTCAACCTCAACAGCCGCAAGTTCGTGCAGGCGATCGGCGAGGAGAAGGCGCACTCGTACAACCTCAAGGACGGCGACAACACGCACCTCAACGCCGAGGGCAGCGTCGTGTTCGGCCGGCTCGTGGCGGATTTGCTGCTGCAGAAGGAGAAGGGGCTCGCGGCGTGGTTCAAGGCGGACAAGGCGCTGAGCGACGAGATCTGGGCGGCGATCAAGAAGTCGACCGTCTAGAGGGCTGTCGGGACGATATGGAGTGCAGCTGGGTGTTGATTCGATTGTCTATATTAGCTTACAATGTACAAAGATTAAGCCGTTGCTTGGTGCCATCTATCACGTCTGTTCGACTAGAGGATTATGAAGCATCGCGGGAAGTGGGGCTGCAGACCCAGTGGTTGACTCTCTTCAGTCGTCTGGGCTTTTGTGAAATCGCGCCACGACATCTTCCATGCCCATGCCACCCGTCGATAATAATAACTGTTGTCTGCACACACTAGTAGGGCTGATTTCACAATGGGCACTGAGGCCAAGAGACGAAGAAGTTATGTCCTCCATTGGAACTTGGGCAAACCCTCAACGTGTTCCGAAAGATTAATGACGTGTCGAGGTATGCTACCCATCTCGCGTATTATGCGATGGCAAACATCCAGAGATGAAAGTGACTTTGACATCAAGGTACAGAGGCTTGAGAAATCGACACACTAAATGGCGACGGCTTGAATAGTGGCGTTTGGGCTTAGAGCTGAAAAGAGCGCGAATCTGTGGATGTCTCTGATATCCCTCGATAGATGGAGTAGATCTTTTAAGTCAGTGGAACTGGATAATGAAAAAAGCAACATGTACACCGGCAAAAGCTAACAACAGTAGGTACCTAGGTAGGTAGGGAGAACAACATCGACAACGGTACAGGTATGGATAGGTAAGAATAACGGCTTTCTGGAGCTCCAGGTGGGTGGCTTGCGGCCTAGGGTCCTGTGGAAGGCGGTCAACAACTGCAAACGCGGGGTGGTGGCCCAAGCGTCAGTGGCAGAATAAACGATTGCCCCACTACAGCTTCCAGAACAGTCCAGCATCCAGAGGCCCTCTATTTGACAGGCTCCCGTCTTTAATCAGCATGAGCTAAGCCATTTATGCACCAACGCCTAGTGACAGTGCCAGTGAATGTCTGTGCGTGTTATCGCCTAAAACAGCGTAGTTAACGCTAAATAGGAGGACACTAAGGGGTATCTAGGCACCTTGATAGGTAGGGTGCCACCTCCCGTCTGAACCTTGTGTTGCGATTGCCTAACGGTGATGGACATACCTTCCTCAAGGTCCTTCAACATACATCCTTAAAACCTTTGTTTACTGTTCACCGATAATATTTCCCCTTTCTGATTCTACATACATACACAGCCCACATCACAACGGAAATCAGCAAGCAGAACAAACACACAGAATGTCTTCGGAAGCAACACAGGGCATCGCCGCCCTTGAGGCCAAGGACTACAACAAGGCCGTACTCAAGCTCAGCAAGGCTCTAGGCCAATCGCGCTCACCTGCCTGGCTCATTGCCCGATCCAAGGCCTACGTCGGCCTGGGTGACTTCGACAGAGGCCTTTCCGATGCCGAGTTCGCCTTCGCCGCCGCCACGAACCGCGGCAACCGCGCCCTGATGCAGGAGGCACAGTATCGCCGTGCCGTCGCCCTCTTCCGCGCGGGTCGCTACGCCGACGCCGAAGCATGCATCGCCTGGGCGTTGCACTTGATCGATGGAACTAGGACGTCCGACGAGGTCTTCAAGCGTCCCAAGGTCGACGAGAACGGAAACCTCACGATGACAAAGGAGCGATTCGCCCAGGAGTTGAAGCAGACGGAGAAGGAGCGCGGTGGCGGCGATGTCATGGCTGCTATGGGCGGAAAGACCAGTCCGGAGCGCAATATGGCAAACAACCTGCGCTTGCAGATTCTCGCCCGCCTGGGTACCGTCCCCGCCAACGAGCGTCGCGTGTCCATTGCTTTCGTCCCCAACGTCTCCATTGACGATTTCAAGGCCGAGGCCCCCACGGAGACCAAGGTCAACACCGACAAGAAGGAGACGAAGGACAAGAGCGCCGACGACGAAGATAGCAAGGAGCTGAAGAGTGCTGCTGCCGAGTCCGTCCGCAACGCGAAGCCGCCCCAGCAGGACGTGCGGGTGGACTTCTTCCAGTCCAGCACCACCATGTCAGTGTCGGTATTTGTGAAGAACGTCCCCAAAGAGGAGTTCAAGGTCGAGTACGAGTCTGCAGAGGTACGCATTTCACAATATTCTTGATCAAGGAACACAGCGCTGACAATACTCGATCGACAGGTCCGCCTGAGCCACATCCCCGGCCACAAACCCTGGTACACGATCCCGCTCTGGGGCACCATCGACCCCTCCAACAGCAAGCACACGGTCGGCGCGAGCAAGATCGAGCTGCAGCTCAAGAAGGCAGAGGCAGTGAAGTGGCCCGTACTCCAGCGCGCCCCCGGCGCGGCCCCGGCTGCACCGGTCATCACCGCACAGAGCGAGCAGCCCAAGGCCTCCGCCCCCGCCGGCGCCCCCGCATATCCCACCTCGTCCAAGACCGGCCCGAAGAACTGGGAAGGCATTGGAGACGACGAAGAGGACGAGAGGGACATCAACGCCTTCTTCAAGAAGATGTACGCGGGCGCGACGCCCGAGCAGCAGCGCGCCATGATGAAGAGCTTCACAGAGAGCAACGGCACGGCCCTGAGTACCGATTGGGACGATGTCAAGGCCCGCAAGGTCCAGACCCAGCCCCCCGAGGGCGTTGAGGCCAAGAAGTGGGATGCTTGAGGGTGGTTGTTTTCGGGTATGATTGCATTGCTCGGTTTTATGAGATGATGGCGTTTTGGAAAGGGGGACACGCACCATGGGTGTCACAGTCGCATTCACGGCGTTGGGACAATGTCAAAAAAGAGGGATGAGATATCAATTACTTTGAGGAAAACTAGGCATCCATTCCTAATACAGTATGTGGTTCCTCTCATGAGGCAGACCAAAACTTTCTTTTGAGCTTCTTAAACCTCTTTCCCGGCGTGCTGCCATCGGCCTCGGCAGTGATGACAAAGTTCTCTCTCACGCGGCTGAAGGTGCTCTCGAAGTCCTCGTCGGCGACGTAGGCGCCCTTGAGCCAGCGGCGGCCGCTGCCGGCGTCGAAGGCGCGGCGGCCGTGCAGGACGCGGCGGTTGTCGAAGAGCACGCACTCGCCGGGGCTGAGCTTGTGCTCGAACAGGTTGTCCTTGTGCTCGAGCCTCTTGCGGAAGGCGTGGGCGGCGGCCTGCCAGTTGAGCCAGGGACTGTCCTTGCCTGGCTTGACATTGGCCGGGACGGGCATGGGCGCCTGGAAGGGCGGGGACCACCAGACCTTGAGGGTGCCCCACGTTTCGCCGTCCTCGATGACGGGCCTGGCCCTGCGGTAGGTGAAGCCGTTGCGGGAGTAGTGGTACGGCACCTCGGTCCTCATCAGGGCCCTGTAGGCGGCCGGGTCGTTCTTCTGGAGCTCGCGGGCGACGGAGGGGGCGTCGGCGAAGAGGGACTCGCCGCCGGAGCAGGTGTTCTCGAGGCAGTGGAGGAGCTGGATGCGGGGCGGGGACTCGAGGTAGAGCATGTCGGAGTGGAGGCCGAGGTAGGCCGAGGTGTAGGCGACGTTCTCGGCGTCGGGCTTGGAGACGACGTCGAAGAGGCGGCCGTAGAAGGTCTCCTTGATGGCGCCGAACCTCAGGGCGATGTCGGCGACGGCCGTCTCCGTCCGCGGGACGCCCGTGAGGAGGAGCAGCCCCGTCTGGTGGAGCTCGGCGAGGCCGAAGTCGAAGGCCTCGCTGTCGCCGGGGCCGGCCATGAACTCGTCGAAGGGCAGCCTGCGGAGGCGGAACTGCGAGCGGGTCCAGTACGTCGTCCAGACGGGGAACTTGGGGCGGTAGTTCTCGATCGCGGCGAAGGGGGCCGACGGCTCGGCGGCGATGGCGGCGATGCTGCCCGGCCCCGAGCCGGGGAAGACGGAGACGTGGCCGCCCGGCCCTGCGGCGGCCCTGATGCGCGGTATGTCGCGGTTCCACCGGATGTGGACGCTGCCGTCGGCGTGGTCCTCGCGGACCTCGGCGAACATGGTCCTCGGGTCGATCTCGCCCGTGGAGAAGGACTTGTTCCCGGATGAGGGGCTGACGCACAGCGGGCACGGGCAGCGGTCGCGCAGGTACGTGGCTTCGAGGACGCGGGTGAGGCCGTTGGGCCCGTAGCGGCGGTCGAGGCGCCGGACGGTCAGGCTCTGTTCGCTGATGTCGGTGATGTGGTAGGGCTTGAGGTAGCGGACGTACTGCCTCTCGATGGCCTCGGCCAGGGCGGCGGACTCGGCGACGAAGGTGCGGATGGAGCGGGCCAGCTCGGCCACGGACGGGGGGGAGGTGGTGGCTTTGGCTTCTGTCGGTGGTTTGCTCGTCTCTGGTTCTTGTGTTGTCGCTGGGTTCGCGTCGGAGGAGGAGGAAGGGTCGGCTTCGGTCTGGCGCGCGGCGGTCGTGTGGACTGCTGCGAAGGGCTGTCGCGCCGGGAGCCGGGACGGTCTCGTTCTTGCGGCGCGGAGGATCCGCGACGTGCGGAAGGGCGTCCTCATCGCCATTATCTCTTTGTTTATCTCGAGAGGACGGGAGGGGTTCGAGCGGTCGTTGGGACGGAAACTTCTCGCGGTCTATGCTGAATTTTTTCGGATGAATTAGCTGCCTGCGGGAGATCTGCAGATGCGACGAATGCGTACCGTCACCTTAATCGCAGCGCAGCGCAGCGATACTCGAGATATGTAAAGATAAATTGGAAAGAACGTATTCTGCTACCTCATCGCAAGGAGGGGTGGAATGGGCGGACAATGGCCGATTAAAGAGGTTGCAGAGAAGGGGAGGCTGGCGGGCAGTGACTTGCTTGCCGCGGGAGCTCTAAAATTTCTCCACAGGCTTCAGGGGAGCTTCGCGCAGCATGGGGGGGTAAAAGGTACGAACCTCGGTCGGATGGCATTTCCGGGGAACGCCCCGGGACGGTCGGCGGGGAGGGATGGAGGGGTTACTAGGTACCTGGAGGCTGAACCACAGCGCGCGCAGTGCCTCGAGCATCTCCCTTCACGTGCTCTCCATTTGACTCCTTAATCTGACTGAAATCATGCTCGTTTTTCTTTTTTTCTTTTTCGCCATATTGACTCGTTCCCTTTTTGACGTCAATTGACACGATGTCTCTTGGACTAGACTGTGGGATCGAACGCATCAGAAGACGATTCACATGCCGACAGTGTGTCCGCCTCCATGGTCCGGCGGGGGCGGACTCCTCGTGACCTCCACTCCTCCCCACGGCCGGACGACGGGAATCTCGTGCGGCGTGGCTTAGCCTCCTTCACATGGGTGCGGCAGCACGATGGTCTGGTTTCTTTTTCCGAGAGGCTTCCGCCCTCGTAGGGTTTGCCGCGTTTGCCCTCCCAAATATCCTCTCAGGCTAGATGCGCCTGAGGCAGGGCAAGCTGACGGTGTAGCCGCATTATAAAAGGCTCATATCTCATTAAGATTAAGTATACTCTAGGTAGGTATCACCCGAACGGGTTTTTAAATGGCTGGGACAACCCCCCACGTCTCACTCCAGCTTGCTGATGCCGGGCACGATCTTCTCGTCGGGGTACTTGCGCGCAAACATGCCGAGCGCCTTGATGGTGAAGCTGAACTTGTAGTTGGGGTAGATGATGGTGCAGCTCTTGTTGAAGACGCCCTCCATGGACTCCTGCAGCCACTCGCCGTTGGCCTGCTGGCGGTCCATGAGGAACTGCACGCCCTTGCGGAGGGGCTCGATGTTGGTGTACTCGGCCTCCATCAGGCCGATCAGCGCCCAAGCCGTCTGCACGACCAGGGATCCGCTGGGGTGCTCGTGGTACTCCATCGTCTCGCAAGCCTGCGCCGTCTGGTCAGTTCTAGTTCCGATTCGGGATATGTCAAAAGTCTCACCTTGTAGCTCTCGGACCAGCCGCCGTCCTTTCGCTGCTTGGAAACCAAAAATTCGCAGCCGCGCCTCGAGACCTTGCTGGTCGAGTACGTGTCGCCGACGCTCGCCAAGCTCTCCAGCGCAAACATGGTGGCGTAGGTGAAGCAGATGCCCCAGCTGCCATACCACGAGCCGTCGATGTTCTGGTGGGACCGGATCCAGTTGACGGCGCGCGTGATGAACACCCGGATCTCCTCCTTGCGGTACTCGGGCCAGTGCTTCCTGAACAGCGACAGGGCTGTGACGCAGGCCGTGGTGCACTCGGGGTAGTCGTACTCGATCATGATGCGGCCAAAGACCTCGGCGGCGTTGAGCATCTCCATGTACTCGCCGCCGCGGCGCTTCTCGTACGAGCCGACGCCGCCCGTCTCGTTCTGGTACACGAGGATGCAGTCGATGGCGTCGAAGATGCGCTGGTCGTCGAGGAGCTCCGGGAAGCCCTCGGTCTTCTGCAGCATGATGACCGACTTGAGGGCCTCGGAGATGCAGTCGCTGACCGCGTAGCCCTGCTGGCGGTTGCTGAAGGGCCAGCCGCCCTTGCGCTGCTGGCGGTAGCACTGGTCCGAGTCCTTGCAGTTCTCGCGGATCTGCTGGCGGTCGAGGAAACCCAGGGCCTTCTCGAGCATGGGGCGCCACCGCTCCTCCTTCTCGAGGCCGGCGGCGACGACGGCCTGGATCATGAATGCCGTGTCCCAGCACTGCACGCCGTTGGTGCCGCAGCCGAGCATGCCCTCGGCGTTGACCCAGAGCGAGTCGTCCAGCCTCTCGGTGTGGCGGCGGACGGTGTAGGCGCCCGGGCCGTCCCGGATGTAGCATACCAGGTGGTTCATGGGGCCGTTGACGGGCGCCAGGCCGAGGTAGTCCGTGTTGGCGTCCTCCATGTCGACCAGCTTGCTCGTCCAGGCCTCGGCCTTCTCCTTGATGGAGTCGGTGCGCAGGTAGGGGTTCCAGACGTTGACGAGGAGCCAGTTGGCCGTGTTGAGGAGCCACGACTTGGGGTGGTAGTTGTCGACGGGGGCGATGTCGTTCCGGTGGGTCTTCCAGACGATGGACTCCCAGGGCTGGACGAACAGCTCCTTCTTGAGGGAGCGGATGACGTCCGTCTCCTCGCAGCTCCAGCGCTTCGAGTAAATGTACGACATGGGCAGGAAGACCTGGCGGATGTGGACCCACCACCGCCACGGGTGGATGGGCACCCAGTTGGGGAGCAGCCAGATCTCGGGGGGCACGGGGTTGACGATCTCCCAGTCGACGACGCCCAGGACGGCGAGCCACCACTTGGCCCAGTGCGGGCCCTGGGTCGCGCCGCCCAGCTCGTGGAGCCTGGCCCTGGCCTTGACCATGACGGGGTCCTCGGCGTCGACGCCGATGAGGCGCAGGGTGGTGTAGTTCAGGGTGGTGCCGAAGACGGTGCTGATGCCCTCGGTGTGCAGGCCCCAGCCGCCCAGCTCGGGGTGGGCGCGTGCGAAGAGGTAGTTCTTGATCTCGGTGGCCCTGGACGACGAGATGGCGGTCTTGGTGACGTAGAGCGAGATGATGGTGCTCGGGAGCAGGAACATGGGGCCGCCGTACTCGCACCCCCAGTCGCCAAAGGGCAGCTGGAGCTTCTCTATGCATTCGAGGCCGTTGAGGGTCGCGTCGAAGGGGTTCTGGGGTTCAGGGAGGATCGGGAGGTCCTGCATTCGAGTGTTAGCTGGCGGTGCTGGCGCAGACGGCGTGAGGGTAGTGAGCTCAACTAACCGTGGGCAGACCCAGGAAGTACTTGTCGGCGTAGGTCTGGGGCCAGGCCTTCGCGGCCTCGTCGTCCTCGAGATACTTCCAGGTGTGACGGCCGTCCTCGTCCTTCATGCGCCACTTGGTGCGGTCCGTCTTCGCGTCGATACGGGGCCTCTTGGGCCATTCCTGCTCGGCGATGGCCTCGGCCACACGTTTTCGCGACTGGACGGGCTTGAGGTCGGTGCCGTTGCTGGAGGCCACGGAGGGCACTTTCTTGAGGGCAACCATTGCGGTAGTGGTTGTTTCTCCCTGCAGCTGCAGAGGAGGAGAAGGAGGAGGAGGAGAGGAGAGAAGAAGTCGGTGTCGTACGTCAGTCGAAAAGTGGCGGAAGGTGGGCGTTCATGCACTTGTTAATAAATGACGAACCACTCGAGCGTGATTAGGTCCCCTTGCGTGTTGGTCTGGGGGCGGTGTCCAGAAAAAAGCGGCATGTCCTTTTCCCACCCACCACCTTGCATGTGCGCGGGAATAACCCACCACATCCTCGTCGTGTACCCCTGCTGGAATCACCGAATGGGCGAATTATGAAGTGGCAGACAGGGGCTACAGCGATGCCCCCGAGCGGCGCAAGGGGGGTTGGACCCCCCAAGGTCCCTCCTATTGTCACTCAACCATCGCGTGGCCACTCAAGGCAAGGCCGGGGATTCCATGATGAAAAGTTGGAAAAGTTGTAATTAACCAGATAAGGTGACTTCTCCCTTTCCACCCGCCGTTATATTGCAACTCCTTTGCAATTGACTTTGCCTCGTTCCCGTCGATCAAGTCACCCACGAGTTCAACTAATAGTGTAAACGATTTACGCTCAAGCCTTTTTGACAGGTGCCATGTCGCGCAGCCATACGTATAGTAGTGCAGCCATCACAGGGGACTCGTGGGTACTTAAGCTTTAGCGGCAACCGGGTGCCTGAAGCCTTTTTGCGGGCACTGTCCAGGCCTCGGCACCAACTCATCGTCCAGTGTCGTTTGTTTCGTCGCGGCGATCTGCCGGCAGGAGGTACACACACCTGTGCACTTTCCTTCCTTGAAGGCCTGCGCAGCTGAGGGTGAGGCTCGCCCTCGTCCCATTGGCCAATGCGACGATAGAAAGGGTGGGGCGTCTCGTGACCCTATTGCCCAATTCGCACCGCCGTTCCTTAGTTCCCGCCAGTGTCGTGTCGTCCCTCAGGCCTTCCCAACGTTGACGTTGTCGTCGACATCGCCGTCATCGTATGGGCAAGGAAAGATCATCCACACTGCGCCGGTGTCTGGATGCCTTGCCCGAACCATCCGATGGACGCTGCTACGCCCTCTCTGCTGCACGGTCAGCAGGACCGACTAACCGCACAGCCGTCGGGCCTGAACTGGTCGAGGAACACGGTGACCCTCCCCGACCCCGACCCCCAGAACAACGCCGTCGGGCTGGCCATCACCAAGCTGGAGGACATCCTGGCCACCGTGCAGGAGTCTCTTCTCGGCAACCGAGAGATGTTCATCCCGTACAGGACCAGGCCGACTGGCCGCCGTGCCACCACGAACCCGGGTGGCCAGTCCCGCCCATCTCGTCGTACTGTTGTTCGCTTCCCAGGTCGTAATGCCGACGAGGCCCTCAAGTTTGGTGTGTAGATGCCATAAAGACAAAGTCGGTCTCAGCCTAGTAATGATCTGACACTTTCCACAGCCCGTGTCTTCAAGATTCTCCAACTCTCTCTCACTGCCCTAGTCTCTGGCACATCGCTGACCAAGAGGTGCGGCCTCCCTCGAGCTTGTGGCCCGGTGGGTAGTGTTGCTGAAGGGGATGGCGCAGGAACATTTACTACCAATCCCAAGGCCTTTTTGGGAAGCAGGCCGTGGTGGACAAGCTCATCGACGACATGGCCTACACCCTCGGGGTCGGGAGAGACGTCTTTAACATTGCAGGTGCCTCCCTCCAACAAGACGACCACTTGCTGAAGCCAGGATCAGGTTGCAGCTGCCAAGGGCATGATGGCAGGCCCCATCCTGTTGCGGACGAGAACAGGCCACGAGACCGACGCATCCTTCGGAGACGGGGTACGGCCCTCCCCCCGCCTTCGTCTGGAACCTGGACTCATGTCGTCTAGGGCGTGCTAATCCCTCGAGTGAGGGAAGTCTCCCACATCGACTTCCGGGACGTGGAGTGGGTGCTTGTCATTGAGAAGGAAGCGACCTTCCGGGCCCTGGCTGCTGCAGACTACTAGGGCACGTCTGCTTCCGGCAGGGGCTTGCTCGTCACCGTGAGTCGATGAACGATAGGCTTTCAAGAAACGTACCCAGCTTACACACCTCCAGGGAAAAGGCTACCCGGACCTCAACACGAAGCAGTTTCTTCACGAGGTCCATGCTGCCAAACCCGAACTCCCCATTTACGCCCTAGTCGACTATGACCCGGACGGCATCAACATCATGCGCTGCTACAGCCACGGGTCGCGAGGACACGCGCACGAGACAAGGGTCACCGTGCCTGGTCTGCAGTGGCTCGGCATCAAGAGCGACGACTTGGCTGGAAGAAGGGCCCCTGTGTGCGACGCCGAGGATGATGACCTCGGTCTCTGGGCTGAAGACTTGCAACCTGACACTTCCAGGAATAGGTTCGACTCGACGAACCTGCTCACCAAGAGAGACAGGACGCGGGCTGTCAACATGCTGAAAGACATAGGCGAGAACTTGGACGGATATGACATGGAATGCCGACGGGAGCTGCAGGTGATGCTATTTCTTGGGTTCAAGGCCGAAATACAGGCCGTGGACGACGCCGGCGACATTTCCGACTGGCTGGACGAGCACATGAGGAGCTACTAATTTTTCAGGGTTGGAGTTGCTGGATTTTGGGGCGTTTATTGTCATGGTCGGCGATTGAGGTAGGCAACAAGCAAGGCAGCGTGGTTGATGCCGGGACATGTTTTGATGGACAGTGTGGAGTGCGCCGAATGCTTCACGCACCGTGTTTCCACCCACATTACTCAAAAATTTCTTGACCTCACCTTTGGAGACTCACTCACAACGCCGGCAACCCGTTCAGAAAATCCACAACCATGGCGCCCAAACTGTCCGAAGATGAGATCGACGACCTGATCTACCTCTCCCGCGCCGGCGAGCTCGCCGAGCTCCAGGAGACCCTCAAGGCCCTGGCGGAGCGCGAGAGCGTCTCCGTCGGCGAAGTCGTCACCGCCGCCAAGGACGAGTCCAGCAAGGCGACCTGTCTGCACATGGCCGCGGGCAACGGTCACATCGGTGAGTTTTCGCGCCCGAAATCCCTGCAACCCCCGGAACGACCGCTGACGCACCCGAAAAGACGCCGTAAAGGCCCTCGTCGAGGCGTTGGACGCCCGTCCCGCGGAGGAGAAGAAGGCGTACGTGGACGCGGCCAACGAGTTCGGCAACACGGGCCTGCACTGGGCGTGCCTGGGCGGCCACCTCGAGGTGGTCAAGTATCTGGTGGCGCAGGGGGCGTCGCCGGCGGCGGCCAACGACAAGGACCAGATCCCGCTCGACTCGGCGCTGTTCAACGGCAAGAGGGAGGTGGCGGACTGGTTCCTGGCGCAGTCCGGGGATATTGAAGGTGGAAACTCGGAGGGGCTCGAGGGCGGGGCCGCGACGGTCGAGATTGAGGACGATGGGGAGAAGGGCGAGGGCAGCGCCAGCAAGGCCAAGGATTCATAGGAACGTTTTTTCGACGAAAATTGAATGAGTTAACGACATTTGAGAGTGAGAGTGAGATGTGCGGGGCCCGTTGTTGAGTGAAGGTATCGTGGTGGGGCAATACAGCAGGGACGCAACGAAGTGCCAATTGGGTCGAAGATGCTGAATTGCCAATCTGCGAATCTTCTCTAGGGGTTGGCAGGTGAAAGGCATCAATTACCAATCTTCGAGTCCAACACTATCCTAGACATCAACAGGGCCGCTCCTACCTTTCATAAACATAAAAGGGCCAATAGTAAAATAAGAACCAAGTTACCAATCTGACCTGCAAGTCGCACTTCACCTTGGTATTTGCCTCAGGCGCATGGTCGCCCTGTCCCTTTGAAGACTTCAAAGTTCTTTGTTGGTGTCTGACTCTTGAGATAGAGAAAAGGGGATGGATGAGTTGCCTCTGGCATGCCTGGTGTACGTCACTGGCTCTGTCCGCCACGCGTTGTCGATTCCAGAGGTATACTTCATGGACAATGAAGATTAATTAGAAAGCTGTGGTGCAATCTTTATATCTGGAAGATACTGTCAGAGTCATTGCCATATATATGTACTAGAGTACTAACGACTATCACCACCGACGAGGGCTTTGGTGAGTGTTTTAACACAGCCAAGGAGCGCGTTGTCACTATTAACAGCCCCCTAGATGCTATTAAAGAGAAACTAGTGCCCACTGAGAAGGAACAACTACAAACTAGAAAGGGTAGGAATCTCTAGCCCCAAAGCCTTTAACCGTGATTCCTGGGTTGACACTATAAAGTGGGCTATTCACCTGCACTGAATGCTATGAGACACAACCCAACAGGCCCTGTGGTGCTGTCTATCTCAGCCCGCAGGTTCGAGGGAAATATGTGTGCCTGCTTGTGTGCTTCTGTTTGTATGGTGTCTTTGGTTCTTTTGCAGTTGCGTCATTCGATACCCTGAGCCTGTCTGTCATCCAGCATTGTTGTCTGTTACTGGAATCGGGGAATACACAAGGGATGACAATGATGGAAGGGACCAATCTAAGGGGATGAGATGGTTTACGACACAACTACTGGTACAGGTGTTTAAAGAGGCGTGATTTAATCATCCGGCTTCGCTTCTCTCATTGTGGCCTTAAGGCGAGGAATCTAGCTGGCATTCTGCATAACCTACCTATCTATGTACTGGGCTACTGTCGGTTAACGTACTCGTTGTTTACTTGGGTTGTTCCCCTTAGAATAATGAAAGACTTCCTTCTTAGTAGTGATATCTCTTTAGATGAGGTAATTTAAAGCCTGCTGAGTAGCCTTTGGAAGGGTTACTGTTGACTACCTAGCTTTGGAATGGGTTCTCCTTAGAATGGAAATTTTGCCCTACATTTATGTCTTGGATTGATCTTCTAAAAGATGGAACTTTTGCACCACTTTAGGCAATCGTGTTTGCCCATCATGATGGCTGCTCCCTGGTTTCATGGCTTCTCACCCAATTGCAACTTACCGTAAGATACGCCGTCCTACGACTATTCCATGAATGTTTATAACGAACCTCGAGTAAACGCTTCGATCCAAGTCTTGTGTGTGTGCATCGTGCGTGTCCATCTCTCGGTCCAGGCACTTGAATGCAATGCTTCGAGAAGTCGCGGGCGTGTTCTAGGTACGCGCAGGATATTTCAAGTTAGGTAGCTCTTGGTAGGAGTGGACTCGGCTTTGAGGACCTGGCGGTGCATCGCCACTTGAGACACGATAATCTTTCGTGGGACGCGAATGTGGCTGGGGAGGAACGCTAATCGCTGCTGTTGACGCTCTCGTCCTGCCATTGCAGTCGCTCTCGTTTGGACCAGCAAGAGAGCGAAGATAGTACGGATTGTACGCACTGTTGATGGCCTTTGCTGAGAGCGGCCGGCTGGCACCGGATAGGAGACCTGAGGCAATCGCATAGGGCCTCCTTTTAATAGACCAGAATACGAGTTTGTGTTCTGCCCCCGGTTGGGATCGCTTCGAGCTTCGAGCACGGGAGTTGGCGCAGGGCGGCGGACCGAGCGGAGTACCGCTCCGCCGCGAGGCGCGGCTCGTTCCCATTGATCGCGGCGTCCCGTCTCGGCGTGTGACTCAAATACCCCCCCCTTTCGCGCCGGTTTCAGACGAGGCGACGATTGTTCTTATATGCCACAACTTTCGCTGAGAGACGCCCGCAAGTATTCACTTCATAGTTCAGACAACATCAACTTACACAAGGCATCATCAAATAGTCACTTGGCAGTCATGGCGCAATTCAAGCCAGTGAAGCCGCACCTCCTCAGCGAATTCGAGCTGCGGCGCTTCCGGGACTCGGCCGAAGAGAACGCCAAGCTCGCGGACTGCTGGAACGGCGAGCACGTCGTCATCGTCTCGCTCGACTGGGCCGACGCTTACAAGGTCTCTGGGTACATGTTCATGCCCTGGCTGCGCCTCAACATAATGGCGCCGGAACCGAAGCCGATGGGAGGCAAGGAGCAGGAGCAGGAGCAAGAGGGAGAAAGGAACGAACATCAAAAGCAACAGCAGCAGCAGCAGCCCCCACGGCGACAGATCTACCGACGGTCGATCCGCATGATCGAGGAGGTCAAGATCACGCGGGCCAACCGGGACTTCGTGCGCGGGCCGTACTGCGACAGGGGCGACGACGGGCACGAGACGTCGGAGCTGTACGGCGCGGAGGCCAGGCGCAAGGCGCAGGACATCTTCGACGAGCTGGCGGCGGAGCACGCGGCGATCTGCATCGCTACGTACGACGTGCGGGACGCGCGGCGGGCGGCGCGGGCGCTGGAGACGTTCGGGGTCCGGCTGCCGGCCAAGGCGGTGCTGGTGGACCTGGTCAAGGTGCTGGAGCACCAGGCGAGGGCGGAGGGGGGCGTGATACCGGAGGAGCTGAGGCGGTACACGGACGAGAACGTGGCGGTGCGGAACGGGCGATGCGAGCGGCGGCCGGGGAGGGTGGTCGGGCGGGACGGGATGCCGCACCTGCGGATGGTGGAGGTGCTGGGGCCGGCGGCGGAGAGGCACCGGTGGAGCTTCCGGGAGGTCGAGAAGGAGGACGTTGCGTGGAAGAGGATTGCTAGGCGGATGCGCGGTACGGAGCTGAAGAGTGTGTTGAGGCAGCGTACTTAGCTCTTGAAGAGAATGCCGTGAAGATATTGATACGGAGACAAAGTGACCGTTCAGCGACAATACAGTTTAAGCAGACGGTGCGAAATGGTTTGAGACAGTGTAATACGGTGTGAAACGGTCTTCTGCCGGTACGCGTGGGGGTCCACTTCTTTGCCCCGAAGCCCCCACTTCCACGTCGATGCAGTCGGGGAAGGCACGCCAAAGTTGTGGGGGAAGGAGGGGACGGGGTGGAAATTTGGGGAATCTCACCTTCCCATTTCCCTTCACTCCCGTGTCGGCTCTGAGGCGCCTGAGGCTCAACTTTCAATTTCATCCATCCTCTTGCTTCATGGCGATGAAGCTGGTCCTCAGGCTTTCAGGCTCGTTCAGTCGATGATGTCCACGAGCTTCCCTTCATGGCAAGCCACCCGTCCCCAGTCCAGCATGGCGGTGCTGGGACCTACAGACGCGCCAGCCGGAAGGGCGCGCCTCGGCGCTTCGTATGCGATCACCCGGGCTGCGACAAGATGTACTCCCGCGCCGAGCACCTTCAGCGACACCAGTTGAACCGTGAGAAGTCATCCAGAGGAAATAGGTCACGTATGGCTGCTGACACGACTTCACAGACAACCCAAAGGAAATCTTCTTGTGCGACATACCCGGCTGCGATCAGAAGTTTGTACGCGCCGACCTGCTGTCGCGACACAAGAAGCGCCACTCGTCGTCTTATATCCCTCGAAATCGCGCCCCGAGCTTCAGCGCTTCCGCCGCCTCGGGCCCGCTCTCTGCTGTCGCCGTCGCGTCTCCGACGTCGGCCGGGGCCTCTCGACCGGCGTTCCCCCAACCCGGTCAGCCGTCGTCGAGTGGTCCTCACGATGCCGCCATCCTGCTGACGCCCGACTCCAACGTGACGCCCACTCCCACGACGGGCGCTTCCAACCCTCCTTTGACTCAGCAGGCTGCAAGAATGGGCCAGCAGTCGGCATGGCCGTCGATAGACGACATCTCGGTCGACATGATGCGTCCGAAACCCGACTTCTTCCCCCGCGACCAGCCCTCCGTCCAGGATGCATCTTCCATGATGCCATTCACCACCGTTGGTTTCCAGCCCGACGACACGATCTCGCGAGACAACTTTGCCGTCTGGCTATTCGACCCCCAAGCGAGCTTCAGCGATTTCAACGGCGTCGCAAACATGCCCTTCCTGGAAGGGGGCTTGGAGTCGACGTTCAACAGCAACATCCACTACGATTACGAGTCGCTGACCAGCCGGTCCCAGCTCGACCCAACACCACCACGTCACGTCGAAGCCAGCGACGACCTGATCAGCGAACACCGACGCCAGGAAGTCCTCCGATGGTTTCAGATCTTCCGCCAGAAGCAGCCCAAATACGAGCCCCGCATCGGGAGCCTTGTGCAGGAAAGCGGCGGAGACCTGCCATCCCTCAACCTGGACATGCTCCGGGACTGTCTGCAGGAATACTGGAAGAATATCTCACCTAGGCTACCCATCGTCCACCAGCCGACGTTTGCCCCCAACCGGTGCAACATCTTCCTGCTGATGGTCATGATAGCACTCGGGGCTGCCTCTCTGAGCAGCAGGGACTCGACGGGCAACCTCGAACAGTACGGAGGCTTCGCCGATGTCATTATCTCGAGCGTCCGCTGGGAGATCCTCACCCATGACGATGCTTCACCGCCGGTCGGACTGTCGATCGCGCAATCGCTGTTGCTTCTCGAGTTTTACGAAAAGATGTTCTCGTCCAGGAGGTTCCACGAGCGAGCGCACATCTACCACTCCGCCACGCTGACCCTTCTACGAAGAGGCAGTCCCCTCATCGGCAGAGGCGGCAGCGAATCGCCGCCCGAAGAGCAAGACCCGACCTCGACCGACGGTGCTGCATTGGATTCCAGGGCGTGGTGGATCAGATGGGCCGAGACCGAGTCGATGCACCGGGTCGTCTTTGCCGCCTTCATGCTGGATATCATCCACGCTGCCATGTTCGGCCACATTGCGGACATGACGCCTCACGAGATCAGGCTCCCGCTGCCATGCGACGACGGCCTGTGGACGGCCCAGACGCCCGACATCTTCCGCCAGCTCGACAGCAACTATCGCATGTACGGGATCAAGCAGGTCTCCTTTCTCGACGGGCTGAAGAGCGCTCTGCATGGTCAGGAGGTGAAGACGCACACTTTTGGCCGCATGATCATCATGTCCGGCTTGCTGAGTGTGGGCTGGCACCTGTCCCACCGCGAGTCGCACCTCAAATGGCTCGACTTGCGCACCCCTAGCACCGAGACGCACGGCGGCTGGAGAAAGATACTCTTCCGCGCCTTTGATGAATGGAAAGAGAGCTTCGACAATGCCGTTGGAGCAAACGACCCGCCAGAGGTGCCTGGTCAGCCTTCCGCTTCGAACGGCCCCATACACTCCGCCGCTGTGCTCTATCATTTGGCGCACATCAGTCTCCACGTCGACATCGTCGATTGCCAAGTATACGCCGGTGCGAAGCGGCTGGTCGGACGCAAGGTCTCTACCCGCGACCACTCCAACGCCGTCACGCGCATGAGGACCTGGGCCAACTCGGCACCCACTCGCCATGCCGTTCTGCACGCATTCAAGCTCCTCTACCGCGTCCTCGTCGACCAGAGAGGCCCGAAAAGGCGAACAAGCAGCTTCGGCTCGCTGCCCGAGCCAGTCTCCGTCTTTTACTCGTGCTGCAACGAGCCGGACCCGCACCGGCCGTGGATCATGTACTACGCCGCCCTGACGATCTGGTCCTTCGTCCAGGCCCTGGGCATCCCGACCCGGGTCACGCCGTCCGGGAGGTACAGCGAGGTCGCGAGGTACCTCGCGCACTTTGCCGGCCTCGAGGAGCTCACGGACGAGTACGCGAGGGACCTCAGCGAGCGGCTGCCGGAGCTGCTGGAGCTGCTGAGGGCTAGTCTGGGGCAGTCTCATTCTGAGCTGTTGCGCGAGGCCAGCGAACGTCTCCGGCTCTGTGGCGAGATGTTGAAATGAGAAGTCACGCTATGCAACATAGCATTGCTTCACTGCAGATGAAGATTCGCCGCATATGTAGCTTGGCCTATCGACGTGTCACGTACACCACCGTTGCCTCAAACGAGAGAATTTAATTTACACGGTCAGTGATAAAACGCTCAATTGCAGTATCGACAGA
The DNA here is from genome assembly GCA_027406025.1 of Colletotrichum musae. Taxonomy (NCBI): domain Eukaryota; kingdom Fungi; phylum Ascomycota; class Sordariomycetes; order Glomerellales; family Glomerellaceae; genus Colletotrichum; species Colletotrichum musae. The sequence continues at coordinate 1,507,830 of JANVYC010000001.1, read as the reverse complement.
GGCTAACACCGTCGCAGAATCCTATAGTGGTTCAAAGGATATGGGTCACGCACGAAACCCCCAAGACGGGTTAGGGCTGAGGTTCAAATACTTTCGATGCCTGCGGTCATTTTTGCTTTGATCCCGTTGACGATGCGTGATTTGAATATTCAGATAATATCATGCGCTCTCTTGCTGTAAGGCATCTGGACATCGCGAGAGAGCCCATGCTGGTATCTAAATATTCGAATCACGCATTCTCAACGGGGTTAAAGCAAAAAATGGCCACTAAATCTTGAAGGTATATGCCTCGTCTGACGGGCTGTGGAAGCGACGACGTCGACGTCTCGAACGGGCACCTCAGATATCATAACCCGAATGTCTCATATCCTCCAGCACCTTCTCGACAACCTGCCCGTCCGCCTTGAACGTCATCAAGCCCGCCGCCTCCCGGGCCTCGACCCAATCGAGCCTCACATTCGCGTCCCAGGGCACCTGCTCCACCTCATCCGGCGCCTGGCGCTCCTCAACCCTCGAGGCGAACCAGAAGACCACCTTGAGCGCTCCCGTGAAGATGCAGGGGTAAACCCATACCGACGACGGCTCGCAGTTCAGCAGCCCATCCGTGACGTCCGGATTCTGTCCGACGGAAAATGTCCCCGCGAGCTCTGATGTTGGCGTTGCCCGCGTGGCGACGAGGAGAGGCAGGGCTTCAGCGGCGAGGCCCGTCTCTTCGTGCGTCTCGCGCAGGGCGGCGGACAGGAGGTCCTCGCCGATGTTCTTGCGTCCCAAGGGCAGGGAGACGGTGCCGTCTGCGCTGTCGCGCAGGATTGCGATCTTGCGGGCGTGGGGGTCGACGGGGACGGTGCCGCAGGAGATGAGGAGGTGCTGGGAGGGGTGGAAGCTCTGTTTAGTCTGGAGGAACTCAGCTCTTGTTGCGTTGGGGTTCGCTTCGCAGGCTGCCATGGTTGGATACTCAAATGCTCGAAGTGAGATGAGATTCGAGGTTGTTGGAGGAAAGAATGTAGGCCTATGTAAATCAGATCTCATTAGGCGTCTTTCTGAGCAGTTGAGCCGACGGCTCCATTCAACGTACTAGGTATGCGATGAATTGGTGCGTGGAATGAGTCAGGCCGAGGTGTCTTGTCCCTCCGAGACATTCGCTACGTAGATTAGTAGGTATGTGAACGGCCTCATTCCATCATCTTTGCCAAGTCACTCCGTGTTGCCGCCCTGCACCACCTGCTGCAAAGCCACGAGCCTCCCCTCCACGAGCTCCTTCAACGCCCCTGTCTCCCCGCCGTCGCCAAACGCCCGCGAGGAGGAAAGATACCGCGACACCGCCCGCTCCCTGCGCCGGAAAAGGTACGAGAAGAGATGCACGACCAGGACCAGCCGGGCGTCGTCGTGTTCGTGTTGCTGTTGCAAGCAGCGGCAGAGGGCGAGGGGGACGGCCGTGTAGGTCTCGAGGAGCATCGCGTCGCAGGCCATGACGAGGTGCGTGACGGCGGCGGTTCCTTCGTCCTCTCGGCGGTCTGCCGCCGGCGAGGGGTGGTGTAGGTCGTCGAGGATTTGTATCAGCTGATGCGAGGTTGCGGAGAGCTCGCGCAGGATCCCGTGGCGGTCGTCGTCTTGGGCTTGGGGTATGTTCCGCGGGCATGTGTGGGGGCAGCATGTGGAGTTGTTCGTCGTCGTAGACGAGGAACCGCACGCCAGCCAGGCGAAGACGGAGCGGAGGGCGGCTTCGTCGACGAGGGAGGCTTCTGGGTGCGTTTCGTTATCTGCTGGCTGGGCTATTGCTTCGCCGTCTCGGGGAAGGCTGGAGGTCAGTTGGCACAAGGTAGATAGTCTCATGCTCAGCCGGGATAGGGCGGCGATGGACGGTCCGAGGCCCGGATCGTCACGGGCGGTTGTGTTGGCGTCCATAGATGCGGCGACCTGGTCCTTCTGACAGGGCGTGTGAGGGTAGCCGTCGGCGGGGGAGAAGAGTTGCATGGCCGGGGTGGCGCCGTCCGCGAGGACGCGGATCGATGCCAGCGTTGTGTGATCCAGGCCGAAGCCGTGCCAATCCATCGCGGCGGTGAGACCGTCGTTCCACGAGAGAGGGACATGCAGCCACGGCCACGGCTCTGTGGGTATGCCGACGATGTCCGGGTCTGTTAGCCCGACCTCGGGAACGGACGCCGGCGGACTGATGGGTTTGTCCTGTTGAGGTTGATGATCAACTTTCCAATCGGTAGAGCTATATGAGTTTCTTAAATCTTGAATGTCAGGTTCAAAAGTTGCAGCTGAGCCCGTTTGTTTGTAATCTTCACTCTAGACCCCCCTCGCCGTACCACACACCCGCAATCATGGCGAAAGCAGACCATATAGATTCCCGAATACGTGGAGGTCAGCCTTTCTCTTTCTTTCTTTCTTCTGGTGCCCACCGCATTTAAAAGGCTCACGTCCCACGAGCCAAGATCTATCCCGAAGGTTTACTTGGCTTTCTTGGCTCCGATGCCGCCCTTATCCTCGCCCTGCTCTCAAAAGAGCCTTCACCTCCTGGTTAAGCAATTCGCCAAGGCTTCGGGAGGCCTCGGAGGGACTACGGGACGGGGGGAACGGCACGATCTTGGCTTGAGCCTTGCGTAAGTCCTCTGACTTACGTAGGCGGGTGCCTAGTCATCATGTCTCAGCTGGGACCATGAACGGAATCCTCATCTGAGTTGCCTACAGGTTTGTTTGCTTCACTTTATTGGTTTGTAGAAACTGGAATCTGCTTAGGGGCAGTGCAATGAAAACGACCAGCATGATGTTGGTTATCGTGGACATACTCCCGACTACTCTTCTGGGAAACGGGCAACGATGGACTGAGTCGCAGCTCCTTTCGGTGCTCCATCATGTGACGGAGCGGGCATAGATCAGGGTTCTTTTGTCCTGCGAGCGCTGGATTATCCCGATGTCTCTGCCGTAAGTCTCGCAGATGCGCAGACATACCCTCACCAAACAGTGGAACCATGTACAGACTTGCGGACCTACTTGCCTACCTACGACCTAATCGAGGGTCAGCATTCATTCCATGTGTGTACGAGTGTATCAGCCTGCCCCCTCCCTAAGAAACTCTCAACTCTCAGCAAAACCTAATGCCAATCTTCTCGGACAATGACAGCCCTTCGGCACCAAACGGCCGTCGTGGCAGGGACAGGGGGATGCCGATCCGTTGGTCATACGGCACGATGCACCAATCCCGTATGGCTGGGCCCGGACGACGATCAACGCCATAATGGAGAGAATAACCTGGGCGCGGCTACAAAAAATAAGACACTTCCGGGCTGGCGTCCGTTGACGCTAGGAGGATGATGATGGTACAGATTTCCATGGACTGTAAGGGAGGCTCATTCCGATGCTACCTTACCCCAGGAACAGGGAAGCTTTATCAGCCGTGTCTTAAAAGTAGTCTCAACCTGGCGACCGGTGCCTGTCCTTGTTCCAGAAGCCTGCTAGGATTTTGGGTTCTTTTGTAACTACATGTACGCGATGTGGATGGCGACAGGTGCTGAGCGGCGGCTTGGAGCGGCGGGCATCTCTGTCAACCACCCAAATCGTCAGACATAATCAAGGATCTGAATGCCCAAATTAAAAGCAGGGGGCCTAAGTCGTGAGACTGTCGTTGAATTTGGTTTCTTTGTGAGTTGGAGCCAGGTCACTGGCTGATATTGACATCATTGCCTAGGACAGCAGCGAGATGAACGGCATGCATCGGTCATCTGTTCTCTAAAATCATTCAAGTACCGACCTAATGTCATTAGAAAATCTGCGTGTTCATTGAGGTCGGACTCAACCAACTTAATGCTCCGTTGCTCTCAATTCTGACCAGGTCATCAGCCCATACCCACATGTATCTCCGCCGAACATAGTCCATTCGACTGTACGGCATACTTCCCGTCGTCAACTCAGAGATGGATCTCAGACAACCCCAGGAACCGGTTGCAATCGTCGGCAGCGCCTGTCGATTCCCGGGAGGGCCGACTCACCTTCAGCTTTGTGGGAACTCCTCAAGAACCCCAAAGACGTGTCTACAGACACGCCAGAGGATCGGTTTTCCGCTGGCGCCTTCTACCACCCGGATGGCAGTCATCATGGCACTACCAACGTTCGGCAGTTTTACCTTTTGAGAGAAAACGTCCGGGCGTTTGACGCAGCTTTCTTCAACATCAGTCCGAACGAAGCCGACTCCATTGATCCACAGCAGAAGATCCTGCTGGAGGTTGTATACGAGGCCCTCGAAGCTGGAGGCCACACCATCGAATCACTCAAGGGGTCCGACACGGCCGTTTATACCGGAACCATGACGGCCGATTACACTGACACGCTCGCAACGGACCACAACAACATACCCACATACCACGCCACGGGAACCAGCCGGGCCATCATCTCCAACAGGGTCTCCTACTTCTTCGACTGGCACGGCCCCAGCATGACCATCGACACGGCCTGCTCGTCCAGCCTCATCGCCGTGCACCAGGGCGTCAAGACGCTGCGCACCGGCGAGTCGCGCGTCGCCGTGGCGGCCGGCACGCAGGTCATCCTGAACCCGCAGATGTACATCAGCGAGAGCAAGCTCAAGATGCTCTCGCCCACGGGCCGCTGCCGCATGTGGGACGCAAACGCCGACGGCTACGCCCGCGGCGAGGGCGTCGCGGTCGTCGTGCTGAAGCTGCTCCGCGACGCCGTGGCCGACGGCGACCACATCGAGTGCGTGATCCGCGAGACGGGCGTCAACCAGGACGGCTTCTCCAACGGCCTGACCGTCCCGAACACGGACGCCCAGGCGGCTCTCGTCCGCCAGACGTATGCTCGTGCGGGCCTCGATCCGGCCAACGAGCCGCGTGACCGGCCGCGGTTCTTCGAGGCCCACGGCACTGGGACCCAGGCCGGAGATCCCAAGGAGGCCGCCGCCATCCACCAGACACTCGGCATTCACGTTGATGAAAAAGATCCCCCTCTTTATGTGGGATCAGTCAAGACCGTCATCGGCCACCTGGAGGGCGCCGCGGGTCTGGCCGGCGTCCTCAAGGTAACCGGTATGATACGAGAAGGTCTTGTGGCCCCGAATCTCCTGTTCAACCGGTTGAATCCGCGGATTGAGCCTTTCTACCGCGGGCTGCGGGTCTCGACCGAGCTTGTCCCATGGCCTGCCATCCCTGAAGGTGTGCCGCGGCGGGCAAGCGTCAACTCGTTCGGCTTCGGGGGCACCAACGCTCATGCCATCATGGAGCAGTACCAAGAGCCGCCTTCTACTGCCGTCGTGAGATCCGGTTCAAGGAGATCAGTCACGCCTTTCGTCTTCTCGGCCACATCGGAAGCGTCTCTTGTTTCTCAGCTACAGGTATACGCGGACTACCTGAAGCGCAACCACGAGACCATCGACCCGGCCGACCTGGCCTGGACACTAGGGACGCGGCGAAGCCAGTTCCCCTTCAAGGCCGCCTTCTCAGCTCGCACCGTGGAGCAGCTCGCATCCGAGATCGACGCCAGACTCCTCAACGCGTCGCAGAACAGCGGCACGCCCGTCGGCATCCGGTCTAGTCCCAAGACCGCCCCTCGTCTGCTGGGCGTCTTCACCGGGCAAGGTGCGCAGTGGCCGGCAATGGGCGCCGAACTGATCCGCTCGTCCCCGTTCGTCCGGAGCAGGATGGAGGATCTCGAAAGATCGCTGGCCGCGCTGCCGGCCCATGACCGTCCGAAGTGGAGTCTCGTAGAGGAGCTGCTTGCGGACCACGATGCTTCGCGCCTGAGCGAGGCGCCATTGTCTCAGCCCCTGTGCACGGCGGTACAGATCGTCCTGGTCGATCTTCTGCAGGCCGCCGGGGTCCGATTTGCCGCCGTCGTGGGCCACTCGTCCGGCGAGATCGGCGCGGCCTACGCCGCCGGCTTCCTCTCCGACGCAGACGCCCTGCGCGTGGCGTACTACCGTGGCATGTATGCCAGCGTCGCCGGGAGCCTGCAGGCCGACAAGAAGGGCGCCATGCTCGCGGCCGGCACCTCGAGGGAGGACGCCGCGAACCTGGTGAACCTGCCGGCGTTCAAGGGCCGCGTGGTGTTCGCCGCTCACAACTCACCGGCCAGCGTGACCTTGTCTGGCGACGCCGACGCCGTGATGAGTGCCAAGAAGGTATTGGACGAGGATAAAAAGTTCACGAGACTCCTCAAGGTCGACACGGCCTACCACTCTCACCACATGCTGCCGTGCGGAGATCCCTATGCCCTGGACCTGCGCGACTGCGGCGTCAAAGCCACCCGTGAACGGCCAGCGGATGCTCCAGCCTGGTTTTCGAGCGTGTTTCCGTCGCGGAAGCAGATCGAGGCTTCTGAAGAGTTGGGGGGCGTGTACTGGAAGGACAACATGTGCAACGCCGTGCTCTTCTCCGAGGCCGTAGGTAACGCCCTGACCGGAGTCGAAGGACTCAACCTGGCTCTCGAGATCGGACCGCACCCAGCCCTCAAGGGTTCGGTGTCTCAGAACGTCGCCGAGGTTGGTATGCCGCCTCTCCCCTACGCCGGCCTTCTCGTCCGCGGTAGGGATGATGTAGAGGCCTTCTCGGACGCTCTAGGGCTTCTATGGACGCACTTCCCTGGGCTTGTCTGTCTCGAAGCTTTGGAAAATGCCATGAACGGCAAAGATGCCGAAGCTCGGCGGCCATGCCTGTCACTGGGTTGCCAAAGTACCGCTGGAACCAGGCAAGAAGCCACTGGGCCGAGTCTCGGATCTCGAGGCGAAAGCGCCAGTGCAAGAGCGCGCCGCACGAGATCCTCGGCTTCGAGTCTCCCGACTCCAACCCCCACGACATGCGCTGGTCCAACGTGCTCAAGCAATCCGAGGTGCCCTGGATCCGAGGCCACCGGCTCCAGGGGCAGACGGTCTTTCCCGCCGCGGGCTACGTCGCCATGGCCCTCGAGGCTTCGAGATTCCTGGCCGGGGAGGGGAAGGCAGTCCGGCTGTTTGAGCTGCGCGACTTGGTCATTCCTAGAGCTATCACGTTCGAGGAAGGGGATGACGAGGGCGTCGAGACGCTCGTGGCGTTGACGGCTGCGAGGCGCTCGGATGAGGGCGTGACCGCCGAGTTCGCCTGTTACTCTACCCCGGTCGAGATCTCGGGTTCTCATCATGACATGGACCTCATGGCCCGCGGAACTGTGAGAGTCACGTTCGGCACCCCCGACTCGGCCGCCTTGTACTGCTCGCCGCCCGAGGAGTACAACATTTCCAAGGTCGACGGTGAGCGGTTCTACAAGACCCTTGCCGAGCTTGGGTATGGCTACGACGGTCCGTTCAGGACTATGTCGTACATGAGCCGCAGGCTCAACCAGTCCGCCGCGCTCGTCAACTCATACCCTTATACCGAGGCGGACCAGTCTCGGTACATGATACACCCGGGCACGCTCGACGTCGCGTTTCAGGCGTCTATCCTGGCGTATTCAGCTCCCGAAGACGGTCGACTGTGGTCGCTCTCGGTCCCGACGTCCATCGGCGCCGTCAGGATGAATCCTTACGCGTGCGCCTCGGAATCCCTGTCGGGATCGAGCCAGCTGCCGGTATTCGCCACAGTCGAAGACTCCTCTTCCGGGTCCTTCGCCGGGAGCATGGACGTATTTGAACCGGAAGGCCGCCACGCAATGATTCAGATCGAGGACCTGGCCATCGGCACGTTCGCTCCCGCCACCGAGGCCGACGATAGAGTCATGTATACACAAACGAAGCTCGGCCCCTATTCGCCCAATGGCGAGACCGTGGTGGGCGACTTGCGGCCCTCAGCATCCGAAGTCGAGCTGGCCACTGTCTGCGAGAGGATTGCGCACTATTACGTTCATAAGTGGAAGAAGACAATTGGCCATGTCGATCAGCAGCATTGGGGAAACTTCGTCTCTTGGGCGAACGAAGTGTTCCCCCACGTCTCGTGCGGTCGTGATCCCACGATCAAGCAGGAGTGGTCCCGTGACACACCCGAGGAGATCCAGGTCCTAGTTGATAAGTACACTGGGGAATCCCTTGACGTACGGATGCTCCGAGCGGTGGACGAGAAGCTGGCGGCAGCGCTGGGCGGCGAGAAAAACATGCTAGAGTACATGCTGCTGGACAACACATTCGACGACTGGTACGAGAAGGGTCTCGGCTCCCAGCGTTGCAACTCCCTTCTCGGCGGGATGATGGCGCAGCTGGCCCATCGCTATCCGCATGCTCGAATCTTCGAGATTGGTGCCCGCTCGGATTCCGTTACCAAAGGCGTCTTGCGGAGCGTCGGCAACAGGTTCTCGTCCTACACCTACACTGACGCGTCTGCGGAATCACTCTCCAAGACGAAGGAGCTGTTCAGATCGCCGCATGGGAGCAGGGTATTATTTGAAGTGTTCGACGGCGAGAAGACGCCGGAGAGCCAGGGGTACTCTGCTCACTCCTACGACGTGGTCGTATTGTCCACCGTTCTGCACCTCATTCGGTCGATACACAGAACGCTGGTCAACGCGCGCAAGCTGCTAAGACTTGGGGGATATCTGCTGATGAGGGTGATCACCGGCCAGACTCCGGTTCGTTACCACGCCGTCGCGAGATGCCTCCCCGCCTGGACGAGAGGGAACCGCGAGCTTACACCTTCCGCGAGAACCACGGGCTGGGACTATGGCCTCCGCATGGCCGGCTTCGGCGGCGCAGACGCCACCACCCCCGAGGTCGATGGTTTAGCCTGGCCGATGTCCGTTATCGTGTCGCAGGCCGTCGACGACAAAATCGCCTTCCTGCGGCAGCCGCTCTCTCCGCCGCCCTCATCCTCCGACGCCCGAGTTCACATCAGTAGCCTGGTCATCCTCGGTCGTAAAGCGCCACAGACGCAAGACCTGAGCGAGAAGCTGTGCGAACATTTGGCCCGCTTCTGCGGCAAGGTCACCGTTCTCGACGGGCTGCCCACCGAGGTCGAAGCCTCTCGCCTCAAGGTGGGAAGCGTCTTCGTCAACCTGGTCGATCTAGAGACCCCGATCTTCGAAACGATGACCGAGGCCACCATGGACGGCCTGAAGCGCATGATCGAGCTGTCCACGAGCGTCTTCTGGGTCACGAGGGGAGCTCGGATGGACCAGCCGTACCACGCGGCGAGCGCGGCCTTCATGCGCCCCTTGCGGTTCGAGGAAGCCCACATCAGCTTCAACCACATCGACGTCGAGGACCTCCGCCCGGATGGGGCGTCTCACAGGGCAATCGCCGAGTACATCCTCCGGCAGAGCGCTCTTAACGATTGGGACGCTCCGCCCTCGGCGCTGGCAGACCCTGTCCACCGGCGTGCCGGGTTCCTCTGGTCCAGGGAGTATGAGGTCTTTGTCGACCGGAACGGGCGTCTGGAGATCCCACGAGTCGTCAAAGATGAGGAACGAAACTCTAGGCTCAACGCGTCGCGGCGCGTTGTTACCAAGATGCTACCTGCGAGCGAGTCAGCCTATGATATCGTGTCAAGCTCGGGCGACAGTCCGGCCGTGGTGGTAACGGAGAATAAGCCCGCCAGCAGGAAGTTTGAACCAGAGAATGCCATTTCTACCGGGACTTCGGCGGTCCGAGTTATCAGTTCGGGCCTTGTAGCTCTGGACGTTGACACGGACACGTTCTTGTTCTTGGCGATCGGCAAGGAGAAGAACTCAACGGGCTCCGAGACCGCGGTCCCTCAAGTCTGTCTCTCCGCCTTCAACTCGGCCGAAGTGCGGCCATTTGTCAGCGTTGTAGCCCCTTTAATCACGAGAGAAGACGCTAGAGATGAAATCGACGGTCTCCTCGTCTTCGTCGCAGGCGAGCTTATTGCTGAGGCCCTGATGACGAGAGTTACGCAGGGCAGCCGCGTACTCGTACACGTTTCTGCTTGGGGTACCGTCTTGGTTTCTGCCTAGGAGCGTCGCGCGGCTGCTGGTGGCATCCAAGTCAGCTTCTCGTGCGAATCCCGGCAGCTGTCTCCTGTTAGAGCATCATCTTGGATTCACGTCGATGACCGCGCAAGCTCCCACTCCTTGAGGCGAACTCTACGCCTCGCTCGACCAACTCACTTTGTCGATTTATCCGCGAACGACGAAAGTGGTCTCGGTAATCATGTGGCGCAGGCTTTGCCCTCGACCTGCACAGTCATCGACGGTGGGACTCTATTCCGCTGCCAATCTTCGCTCCCCTCATCCTGCGACCGGTTTGATCTTGCCAACCGACTGAGCTGTGCTGTGTCAAGAGCAAGATCGTCCGAGAAGCAGAAGGACGCGAACATCGTTGACTTCTCAGGTATGAGGCTGCTCGGTAAACCAAACCCAACGAGCGGCGTACGTTGGCCGGTCGACGGGGACGTCGAGGTACAGGTTCGACCCCTGAGCGGACGTAACCTCTTTTCCCGAGACAAGACATACCTCCTCGTCGGGCTCACCGGAAGGCTCGGCCAGTCGCTCGCCGAATGGATGGCGTCAAACGGGGCAGGGTACATCATCCTCGCAAGCCGTCGCCCGGACGTCGACGAGAGGTGGCTGGCCTCGTTCCGCGGATCCGGCGCGACGGTCAAGGTGATGGCCGTCGACGTGCTCGACAAAGAGCGTCTCCGCGCCGCGGTCCGGGACATTAGAACGACTTGCCCGCCCATCGGCGGCGTCGCCAACGGCGCCATGGTCCTCCGGGACTCTCTGTTTTTCAACATGTCGGCCGAAATGATGCGGGACGTCCTGGCGCCCAAGATCGACGGGTCGCGCAACCTGGACGACGTCTTCGAGGGCGACGACCTCGACTTCTTCGTCCTGTTCTCGTCGTCTGCTTACGTCTTCGGCAACTCGGGCCAGTCCAACTACTCGGCCGCCAACGGGTTTCTGCACACCCTGGCCAGGCAGCGCCGGCGGCGCGGGCTGGCGGCTTCTGTTCTTGACGTCGGTCGCGTGGTGGGCGTCGGGTACGTCGACGCCGCGTCCGAGGTGGTCGTCGAGCAGTTGAAGAAGATCAAGATGGTCACCGTCTCCGAGGTCGACCTCCGACAGGCTTTTGCGGAGACTATCCTCGCGGGGCGTCCCGTGCCGGCCGAGGACGGAACGGCGATGCCCAGGGTGACGGTGACCACCGGAATACGCACCATCCGGGACGATGAGATTACTAAGGGACCGTTTTTCATCAACTCGATCTTCTCTCATATGGTCGTTGAGAGTAACAACGGCGCAACCGGGGCAGAGGCGGGCGGCGTGCCCGGCGCCGGCGATCTATCCGTAGCACAACGGATCTCCCAGGCTGCAGGAAAGCAAGAGGCGCTGGCGGTCTTGCAGGAAGCCTTCTCGACCCGGCTGCGTGCAACACTGCAGATGGACGGCAATCCGGAGGCGTTCGACGAGAATACGCCGCTCGTGCAGTTGGGCATGGACTCGCTGATGGCTGTCGAGGCTCGCTCCTGGTTCCTCAAGGAGCTCAAGGTCGACGTTCCGGTTCTGAAGGTCGTAGGAGGCGCTTCGCTGGCGGAGTTGTGCAGGACGGCGCTCGAGAAGCTCAACGCCGACGGGTAGCATCGCTTAGGCTGCTACCAGACCTGAACTACAACCTGCCCACAACAGGGGTGACTTGGCTGTTGCACCGGAAACAGCAGGTCTGTCACTTTAGAATACGCAGCCGCGGCCTCCGTGACGAATGTCGTCCTCGAGATCTAGGCCCATAATGGAACTTTCAAGCTTTGTGGCAGTGATTGATCAGTACATATGTAGACTACAGTGGTCTTTGAGAATCGCTTCAGTGTCTGTATGGACTGTTTGATAAAATTCGCAACGTTTTTGCCTCCATTGACTTCAATGTCAGTCGAATCATGGATATCTCTTGTCGCACACCAGATATTCGTATGACTTGATGTGATGTCGTGTCTAAGTACACGCAGTTGTAGAGGATCGAGAATAGGCTAAATGATATACCAGAGGGCTTGGTGTATAGGTCGGCTAGAAGAACCTCCGGGAGGGCGCCGATGACTCTGTAATTCTGTATCAGATTCAACAGGCTGCGGATAGGCCGGTCTCATACAAAGAGAAGTGCGCCCTATAGCTATCTATCTCAACTTCCCGCAATCCTCATGATCAAACCCACTCTTTCGGGGTTCTTAGGACATCGAGGAGCTTGCCCTCACGGCTGTCGGCGTCCGGTTCATCGTGCATATACCGCCACTGAGCCGTTACGGGCAGGCTGATGAGAATTGACTCCACCCTCGAGCCGGGCACATTCAGCCCGAAAGCCGTACCGCGGTCATGCACGAGATTGAACTCGACGTATCTTCCCCTCCTGATCTGCTGCCACTCCTTTTCCTCATCATTAAACGGAAGGTCTTTTCGCCTGTTGATGATAGGAATGTACGCCGGCACGAAGGCGTCCATAGTCGACTTGACGAACGCGAATCCCTTCTCCGGGTCGACAACGTCCTCGTCGAGGTCATCAAAGAAGATGCCCCCGATGCCCCGCCTCTCCCCGCGGTGCTTGACGTGAAAGTACTCGTCGCACCAGGCCTTGAACCGCGGGTAGTACGTCGCATCGTGCTCGTCGCAGGCCGCCTTGAGCGTGCGGTGGAAGTGCTCCGCGTCCTCATCGAAGAGGTAGCTCGGGGTCAGGTCGCTACCACCGCCGAACCAGGCCGCCCGGGACGACCCGTCGGCACGAACCGTCTCGAGGTAGCGGCCGTTCATGTGCACCGTCGGGGCCATTGGGTTCTTTGGGTGGACGACCATGCTCAGACCGAGGGCGCAGAAGAGCAGCTCTTCGTCGTCGCTCGCGGGAGCGACGTTCTTGTGGTTTTGACGCATCTCCTCCACGGCGGCCTTGTTCAGCTTTCCGTGGACGACGCTGATGTTCACGCCGGCCTTTTCGAAGACGTTGCCGTCCTGAAGGACGCGGGTCACACCGCCGCCGCCGTTGTTGGGGCGCTCCCACTCGTCGGTGCGGAAGCTGGTGCCGTCGACTTCCTCAAGCGCGGCTACGATTTCCTTTTGCTTCTGACGGATGAAGTCTTCCATGCGCAGCCGCATGGGCCTCTGCTGGTCTTCAGGCTTTTGCTCGGTCTGGGGCGAGCAGTCAGTCAGATTCGCCATTCATTGTCTCTTTACTGGAAACCTCACTTTACTGACCATCTTGAAATGGACAAAACCGTCTGTAGTTTGTTCGGTCGAAACAGAAGAAAATTGTACGGTAGGTCAGGTGGTGAAAATGTTTCAATCGGGGAATTGTTCGAAAGAAAAGTACCCCGACGGAAGGTGACGAGGTTCCCGAGAAGCCGATCACCCCACCGTGACATCGACGAATTGATGCCGAGTCCGTCTCAACGGCGTTGGCCAATCGGGCCACCCAATCCTCACCCCTGTCCGCGATATTCAGGCTTGGCTAACAAATATATCACCTTCCGGATTGGACAGCAGCAGTTGTTATAAGCAAATCCGGTCCACTGTGTGCTTGGGTGGATTGTTGGATGATCTCGGTGGCCTCGATGACTTCAGTCGGAGTTGAAATCCGTTACGGAAATTGAGACTAGGTACGTATACCGGGGCATGTACTGTAACCCGAACTCGCTGGCATGATGTGACGGGGCGAATCTTTGGCAGATCATGTTTTGGAACAACTGCTTTGCTACCGCTTGATACGGAGTTTTAGTAAGAGTTTTGCTATTGGGGCGAACCCCTTTGGCTAACCGGGCCACCCCTACTTTTTGGACTAATTAGTTCTCTATAGCACTCTAAGTACTACTCTACGTAGTACTATGCATAGCACTTTAGGAAGGGCTTTATTACTTAATTACTCTAGCTCTAGTAACGGCTTTAGCAACAGTAACGGCTTTAATTAGTAGCGATGGCCATGGCGATAGTGACGGTGAGGGACAGCGACGGCGACAATGACAGCGACAGCGATAGGGATAGTGACGGCAATAGCAACGGCTTGGGGGTCGCCCGGATAGCTAAAGGGGGTCGCCCCAATAGCAAGACTCTTTAGTAATGGTGATAATGTCCGAGGCAAGTTAAGATACTCACTGACAACCTACATGCAACTGCTGCGCCACTTGAAATGGGCTTGCAGGAGAAGAAAAGAAAACATTGTCTTGTTGCGAAGCCAAGTGACATCACTAAAATTCATTTTTCACTTCATGCTCAAGCTGAGAATCAGTCTTGGCGTCTGCGTCGGTTCGATAACCATTAACACTGGGAATGTTGAGAGATTACGCCTGGTCACATTGACATCCCAGACGGCTCTTGTCACATTTGCAGAAGCAAGCGCAGGCCGAAAGAAAGAAACTTTGGGCCAAAAGAATGTCTGGGACGGCCGCAACTTGGTATGACATACTTCATTGGGACCTTCTGTCGGGTCTTGGAAAGAAAACCTCAATTCGCACTTGAATCTAGACGGTTAACAGACACCTCAACTGCCGGGATGCGAATATGCAAGTATCTGGGAAAGACAACTCAAGTAAAGCTAGCACTTTCACTATGCAAACCTTCGACTCCTATCTCCCTCGAAGTCGAATTTCCCAGCCATCATTGGCCACATTCTTCAACGCAAGTCGTGACCATTGAGCGCGTTGTGGCGCTTTCATACGTGCCATTGCCGGACGAGGTAAGATGATGTGGCTTGACGGTGGCATGCTTCTCTCTCTTCACCCCGCGTTGGTCAATGAGACATATTGCAGGGCTTTCGGGCGATCCCTAGGCCTGGGTGTAAATTCATCGTAAGTCAGACAGCATGAAATTCCAGTACTACTGCATTTTGAACCACCTCGTGGGAATAATGGCTAGCCTGGGCTACATGTGAGCGCAGACTAGCAGCTGACATGAGTCGTCACAGGCATGGTGGAAGGACTCTAGCCAAAGGCTGTCTCTGTTGTTGTCTCGCTGGAAAATTCGTTACTTCACCGAGGATGAAGAGGGTTGACTCGCCCGCAGAGTGCATATAAGGACAGGACCAACATGACGAGACTGCGTCGGCCGAAGTCGAAGAGCAGCGTTGGCCCTTATCTTTCTGAACCCAAGTCACTCTTTCATATTCGACGCGATGCCTTTCCTTGGCCTGCAGACGCTCGCTACCGCCCTGTTAGTGGCGCAGTCACTCGCTTTGCCTTCCTCGAACGCAGGCTCGAAGCAACCTACCCGACGGGATTACACCAACATCAGCAATGATGGGCCGCTCGCCGCCGAGAACCCGCGGGCGGCCTTCTTCCGCAAGGCCGTCGACGGCTCGTCGTACTGCAACCACACCAAGACCCCAACGCCTGAGGGCGTTCCTCTGAAGGTGGGAATCATCGGTGCCGGAGCTGCTGGCCTCTACGCTGCCATTCTCCTCGAATCCCTTGGCATCGACTATGAGATTCACGAAGCTTCCAGCCGCGTTGGTGGCAGGATCTACACTTACCGCTTCGACCAAGAGACGTGGGACAACTCGACTGCGGAGGACCCGGCTTACTACGACTACTACGTGAGTACACTCAAACACCGCTGCGACTCTGGAAAATCAGCTGAAGCTATCTGAAGGACGTCGGCGCCATGCGTTTCCCACCAATGCCGTACATGGACCGCGTCATCGGGAACCAGCCGTGGAGTCTGGTCTCTTACATCAACGCGCGTGTTTCCGAGCGCGACAAGGTTATCCAGAAGCCCTACTTCTTCAAGGCCGACAACACCTTCAGGAGGTTCAACGGCCATACGGTTCTCAACCAGGACCCGGCTTCTTTCTCTCCCGACACGTACGACGTTCCGGTTTTCAACCAGACTTTCGGAACGCTCTCCGCGGCGAACGTGTTCAACGAGTCTCTTCTCTACTTGACAGAGGCGCTCGCCAAAGACTTTGACCAGGGCTTCAACCTGTTGATGGAGTACGACTCCATGACCGTTCGGGAATACTTCCTGGACCTAGGGTACACCAACACCGAGATCGACTGGCTCGAGACGGTCAACGACGCGACCGGCCATTACGACATGTACTCAATGTCCCAGGCCGTTCTCGAGCAGTGGATTTTCAACAGCGCAGACATCAACAAGTGGACCCTGATCAACGGCGGCATGGACATGCTCACCAAGGGCATGGAGCTGATCATTAAGAACAAGCCCATGCTCAACAACAGAGTCACCGACATCAGGAGAAAAGCTGACGGCACCCTGAAGGTCGTCGTCAACAACACGCAGGAGTATGAGTATGCCCACGTCATCTCCACGGTGCCTCTCGGAGCCCTGCAGGCCATCAACACAACCGAGTTGGACCTGAACTACTTTGAGAACAACGCCATCCGTACCCTGAAGTGAGTGACCCGACAAACTTGAAACTAGGGATGCATGCGTAGAATCAGATGCTCACCTGGGAATTACAGCTACGATCCCTCCACCAAAGTCGGGTTCAAGTTCAAGTCTCGCTGGTAAGACCTTTCAACATCATCTACCGTGGAACACCTCTGACAGAAAATCAGGTGGGAAAACCTCGCCACAGGCCCCTTCAAGGGCGGGCAGTCATTCACCGACCTCCCCGTCCGTCGCTGCGTGTACCCATCCTACGGAGTCGACGTCCCCAACGCCCCTGGCACCATGATCGCTACCTACGTCTGGGGCCAAGACGCCTCCCGCCTCGGCTCGTACCTCAACCCGCACAACGACGGCACCCAGGCGCCCTACCAGCCGGACAGCGTGAACACCATGGTCGACATGCTGCTCAAGGACCTGGCCGAGCTCAACGGCGTGTCGTACGAGTTCCTCAAGGGCGAGTTCGTGCAGTACCACGCTTACGACTGGTACGGCTCGGCGTACTCGAACGGCGCGTTCGCCATCTTCGGGCCGGGCCAGTACAGCAGCACTTTGCCGTGGCTGCTGAAGCCGGCCGCCGACGGCCACATGCACTTCGCCGGCGAGGCGCTCAGCTCGGGTCACGCGTGGATCATCGGCGCCGTGAATAGCGCTTGGAGAACAGTGTTCGAGATTCTCAACACGGAGGGCATGACGGAGAAGAGGGATCAGTTCATCGACCAGTGGAGCTTCATCGACGACGTGGATCTGGGCTGGTACAACTGGTCCCCCGAGGGCGAGCCGTGAAATCATTGAGCTTCGAATGGTAGATGATGTCTCTGCCTAGTTCCATAAAAGACTTGTCTGAGCATCCAGGAACAATTTCACCGCCCCAAACGAAGACTTATCGGAACTCTTAGTTAGCAGTAATACTAATGTTAATGCGCGAAGTATGAGTTTGAGAAAACCCATTCGAGTTGAACTGGAACACAACTAACCCCGCACTGGGAATGATGCCCCCTTTTCTGCAAATTGTCCATTTTCCAAGCTTCATCTCCCAAGGTGATATTCACGAGCGAAACCCTTGGCTTCTCGGGTATCAAAGTCCGATATCCATTTCAAGATAACAACCGACAGGGATCTGGTAAGTGGCTAGTGATGGAAGTGTGGCGCAGTTGAGACGGCCCAAACAGTCAAAGCACGCGATGGAGCCCCGCATGCACGCGATATCGCCGACGGCGGCTCCGAAGAGTCTATGACAAATCCAACCCTCCAACATCATCCCCGAAGCTCACTCACTTGGGGCTCCGATAACCGACCAAACACAACCTCACCAGCGGGAAGGAAAAATCTGTCACAGTCGAGCACGATGTCGGCCCAAGCAGATGTAGAGAACCAACGGCAATCGACCGACGAGCAGACGCCGCTACTCGGAAGATCGGCCGGCGATGAGGAGGCGGCGAACCGACAGTCGTCCCCGGACCGGCGGGACGGCGACAACGAGCGCCGCGCTTCCGAGGACCCTGAGCAGGTTTATCTCATTGCGCCCAATCCGGAAGAAGAGGAGAAGCCCAAGCGCACGACTGGGTGGTGGTTGTGGAGAGCGTTCTGGGCTGTTCTCGCCATCTTCGTCTTGGCCGTCTTCGTCAAGGGCTGGGTTGATGCCAAGGACACGAATGTGAGTTGAGAAGAGACCCTCTGACAAACGCAGTCAAGGGGCGACAACTCCACGATTGAAGACTTGGTTGCTAACTTTCTTCGGTCCAGTTTGACCTTGGCAAAGCCCTCAAGAGAGCGCTTGGCGGAGGCTTGAGTGGTGCTGCGGCCATGGTTCTGCAAGTCTTGACGCTGATGGTGAGTTTTAACATACCGCTACACTCACGATGTATCCGCTTGAAGTCTTACTCATGTATCACAGCCTATCCGGACGATCATGAACTACCAGTATCGTTTCGGCACCGGTTTCAGAGTCGCTACTAGGACTCTCTACGAGGATGGCGGACTGCGGCGCTACTACCAGGGCCTTGCGCCTGCGCTCATCCAAGGTATGACGACATCCTTCAAAGTCTCTAATTGGAAGGGAGACTGGCTTCTTGTCTTGTTCCGGCGACTGATCAGTTCTCGTCGACTACCTAGGTCCTGTGTCTCGGTTCGGCGATACCGCTGCTAATGCCGGCATTCTCGCCCTCATGGAGTCGAACACGTTTCTCAACCAGCTCCCCTCGCTGATCAAGACCATCTTCGCCTCCCTTTGGTGAGCAGAACTGAACTTATTCTGATGATGGGCGAGTGATTGCTGACACGTCTGCTTTGAAGCGCTGCTGCATTCCGCATGATCTTGACACCCATCGACACGCTCAAGACCACGCTCCAGGCCCAGGGTGCCAAGGGTACCGCCATCCTCCGTCAGCGTGTCAAGACAAATGGAATTGGCAGTCTCTGGTGGGGTGCTTTCGCAACTGCTGCCGCCACGTTCGTCGGCCACTACCCTTGGTTCGGAACGGTAAGTACAAGATGCATGAAAAGCCTCGGGACAGATGGCGGCTGACTGCAGCAGTACAACTACTTGACTGCCAACATCCCCGAGCCGGACAAGAGCGACCTCTTCTTGTGGCTCCTCCGCCTTGCCTTCATCGGCTTCTGCGCCTCCGTTGTGTCTGACTCGGTTTCGAACTCTTTGAGAGTTGTCAAGACCTACCGCCAGGTTAACGACACCCAGGTGTCCTACTGTGAGTTATACATCCTCTCGCTTTACATTGTTGCATTGCTACGAGAGACTGCCGCTAATCAATTTCGTCCCAACCAACAGCGAAAGCAGCCAAGCTGGTTATCCAGCGGGATGGCTTCCTCGGCTTCCTGGGCCGCGGTCTCAAGACTCGCATTCTGGCCAACGGTCTCCAGGGCATTATGTTCTCAATCCTTTGGAAGCTATTCCTCGATCTGTAAGTTATGTGGTGAAGACATTGAGTAAACTTTGGATGCTAATGTTACTTGTCTGCAGTTGGGAGAAGAAGACCAGCTCTTAAGGCAGGCACATGCAAGCTACGGCTTCTACCGCCTACACCGACCTCATTTGAAACATCTTCCAAGAGCGGCCACAGCACATATCAAAGATATAGACGGGTCGCCGGACAGTCGAAGAAGGTCGACTGCACCTCTGTTCATATCGAGCTCAAGTTATGCTTCTTGGCTCGAAGCTCAATTACTCGACGTTTGTACATGCATCACGTCCATAGTATTGCCATCCATATATACGAATCCGCAACATTATGCTTATTGATTTACTTTGGTCACCGCCGATGGAATTGTGTCTTTTGATACCTAGTAAGTGGAGTAATTGAGCTCTCTAGTGCGCTATGTATACCAAGTCGGCTCAGGAATTTCGCCCAGCAACTGGTACCTCCCGAGCTCGCGGTTCTTGTACGCGACGGGATCATGCAGCGAGTGAGTCCTGATGTCCCTCCAGAACCGGTCCAGCCCGACCTTTGCGGCCGTAGCCCTCGCGCCGGTGACCTCGAAAACGCCTGACGTCACTCTCAGGCCGGTGTCGGTGGCGGTCACCTTGACGCTGGCCACCCACTCGGCGGCCTCGCCTCTCTCTTGCGCGGTGAGCTTTGCGCGGCTGGCAGGGTCCCCCGAGTGCCTGTAGACGTTGTCGATCTCGTCGCCTGCCTTGTCGGCCAGGGCCGTGGCGGCGCGTAGATGCGCTAGGAAGTTTCCGTAGGTGGAGAGGATGTAGAACTCGTCTTCAACCTTTTCCTTGTTCTGGAGGTGTGATATCAGCTGCCATTCAGTATCTGTTGTGTGGAAAACAGGAACTCACGTCTCCGCCAAATGGCCATGCGCGGGTGTTCTTTCTGGTGTACTCGGAAGCAAAGTCCAAAGCTCCCCACGCGATGCCGATGTAGAAGTTGCTGAACACTAGCTGAATACTTCGGGAGAATCAGCCGAGTTCATCGAAAATCATAGTCCAGGGAAGGACACTCACGTCGGTAACAGCAGAGACGCGAACGGAATCTTGAGAATCGAGGGGTGCGGCTTCTTCTCGGTGGCGCTCCACCCCAGCGCATCCGCCCACGGCGCCGTGACGTTCTCGATCTTGACACTGCCCGATTCGCTAAGCCTCAGGCCAACGTTGTCCCAGTTATGAGAGAAGACGATGCCGGGCTGGTCGGTCTCGACGATGGCGTAGAGGTGGTCATCCGTGCCATCGAGAACGCCCTCGAGCACCGTCAGGTCGGAGATGACGCCCCCGGTGTTGAAGTGCTTGAAGCCGTTGAAGACGACCTTGTCGCCGTCGGAGGTGATTTTGTGATCG
Organism: Colletotrichum musae; assembly: GCA_027406025.1. Taxonomy (NCBI): domain Eukaryota; kingdom Fungi; phylum Ascomycota; class Sordariomycetes; order Glomerellales; family Glomerellaceae; genus Colletotrichum; species Colletotrichum musae. The sequence goes on along the minus strand of JANVYC010000001.1, from coordinate 1,487,285 downwards.
GTGTCGCGAGGGTTCACGGCGCCGCCGACGAAGTAGTTGTTGGAGATTATCAGCTCCTGGAAGCGGTCGGCTTGCTCCGGGCTTCCAATTACGTTGGCGGTGGTGGACCAGAGGAGATGGTAGCCAAGGAGCATTCCGATGGAGCTGGAACATCGTGTCAGGTTGCGAAGCAGCATGCGGGTCACCCTGGCGAGTCGAACACTCACCCATCGCCTTTCGCGACTTCCCGGATCACCTTGTAGCCCACGCTCCACGGCTGCTCGCCGCCGCCATACTTCTTCCACCCGAGAACTTTGAGAAGGCCGGAGTGCTTCAACAAGGCGACCTCAGCGCGGGGCGACTTGTTCTCCCTCTCTCGTAGCGCAGCGTCTTGAGAGAGCACGGAGGCGACGTCCTTGGCTCGCTGCAGCCAGCCTTGCTCGTCCGCTGGCTGCTCCGACCACTTTGCCTTGAACTCATCGTAGACGCTGGGGTCTGTCGCCGGAACGGAGCGAGCGTTACTGGTCATCTCGAAGCAGAGTGTTTGATAATGTGTCTGTATGTCTAATGTTAACCAGAAGGAGACTTGATGAACTGCTGGACGACCTGGCGATGTTAAAATGGAAGAATATGATGCGCGAGATGTCAGGCTCTTGTTGAGCACGGCCGTTATCGAGAGCTCCTCTTATCCATCTGTGACCTTCTTCGTTGCATCGCAGGTGATGGCACCGAACGTGCGCCTCAGCTTGCAATTACCCCGGGATTATCTCCGAATGTCGCGCAAGATTAGACGCCGATGTTGTGATATGTCGCCATCGGACGAGCACGCCTACTCCTCGACGAACTACTGAGCCCCACGTTGACCGATAACGCGTCCTGCAGGGACAAACTCTCGCCGGCCCGAAGGGTTTCAGCAACCAAAAGGACAATCAGGTACGTTGCGTTGCAATCTCCGAACTAAGATGTCGTGACTGAGCTAATTTTGGATTCCAAGGCAAATTTGAGTATTCCGGCGATCAGACTTCGGGCTAGTCTACTGTCTATCTACAAAGTTTCCAGGTGAGAAGGTGGAATTTGACAACTATTGACCTCTTGGACCGCGAGAAGAAAGCGGTGACCTCGGCAACTCGAATGCTCTCCAGGTCCCGAAGACAATTCCAAGCCATGGAGAAAAATTGTTTGTTTGTGCTTCCACCAGCTCACAATACGACAAAACCGGCTTAGTCGACCTTCTTCCTGGTCTTGGGGAAGTATTGAGATGTGTCGCCCAGAGGCAGTTCGACAACCGAGTCTTTCAGCAACAAATGAAACGTTAAGTACCTATGATCACGCCCCGATACAATTAGCCAGTGAATCAAGCAAGAAACACGAGAACATACCAGCCAACGAGTCCAGCCAGAAATGCAAAGGCCCCGCCAGATTTCTTCAGTGCGACAGAGGCCGAGGGGTACCCATCAGCGGCGGCGAAGTAGCTAGCGGCAACCGTGACGAACGCCAGTTCAACGAAGACGAAGATGAGGATATATACCACGTTGGTGGGAAGGGATGCCACAAGGTAGGCCAGAACGAAGACAGACCAGACTGGCGCGGAGATAGATCGTTAGTCGTTAGCTTAGAACATCTGGAGGTATCGCGTACTGATCATGAAGAGGCCCAGTGCGTTGTTAAGTTGCTTGGTATCATCGCCATAGGCAGCAGCAACTCCGAATGAAGGAGTTAAAATGGCGCCGTAGCCCGCATAGAATAGGCCTTCGCCTTGTCAATACTTTGCAAATGGCCGTTTCTACCAAAGACGGTATAGCTTACCGAAGGCACTGAAGACGCTGTATCCAAATCCATTGCCTCCAGTCAGTTCCCACTGGGCTGAAATGAAGAGGCCAAAGGCAGCCAGAAAGAAGAAGTTCGCGACGTAAACATTCGTCGTAGTAACTCCCCTCCACTCCATCAAGCTCAACGACAGAGTTGTCAGTGTTGTCGAAAAGGCTCCGATGGGCAAAGATGTCTGTCAGATTCAATGTTAGAAACCTGCTCGTTGATCACATTCGGTGCGTGTCTGTAAACTCACAGCGGCTGCTGGAAGCGGCCTTGGTGCCAAGAATCTTGGATGGTTCAAAGTGGCTGTTTCTTCGGGCCTCACAGCCTCGATCGCCTTCTCACTAACACCATTATGGATGGTTGGATAAGAAGACATTGTGAACAAGAACTGCGATTGAAAACTGAACGAGGTCGTCACAGAACGAATATGGCTAATGAAAGCTGAAGTTGAAGTTTCTCAAGGGCTGAGGCCGAGATATTGTGTCGTCAGCTTACCTAAAAGCTACGAGTCTTAGTCGCTCGACGAGGAGCATGTAGTGATTGAGTTCATCTCTCTACCCATGTTCAGCTGCAACCCTCTCCAAGGATCAAATGCCTTGCGACCATCTCCATCAACATAAGGTTCGCAGATCTGTGGATATTGCGACGTTGCGCAAGATGTTGGAGAAATCGGGTCTTTGGGACGTGGGGGTGGGGTGAGGGGGCAGCCCCGGCAACTAGGACGTGTCGGTTTCGTGATTGAGTCCAATATGATGCGATACGCCAGATGAGCTGTCGCAATGATATATCTACCAGTCAGAGCGAACGTTGATGTCGCGATTGGGCCCAGGTTGATTTGTGCAAACCTTCGTGGTTTAGAGTCGCATTCATGATCGCGTCATTTCGTGCTGTCACAAGTAAGAAGGCGTTGATTCGACTGGACCTTCCTCCGTAATCTGATCGCCGGAGATGCTGTGAAGATTTGCTGGTATCTGGAATTACTGGATATGAGATGCCCCTCTCTTCCAACTTGCAGCCAAGTATTACCATCCGTAGCAGTCCACTCTCTATTGGAGACAAGCGAATCTTTCAAGACACATCCAAAACGGCGGTTTGAATCGTCACGTATTCTGAAAGGGAGCAGTTGTATGAAAACTTCTTTCGCATTGACGCATAACACCAACCAGACGCCATGGCTCAACCACATCCTCTCAACACCGACCCCGACCGATTACTCTTTGCGTACGTATTGCAACATCAATCGCGAAGGATGGGAAGCTTACGGTGCGTCACCACAGTTACTGGGTCCCGAACGTCTCGGGTGGCTTGATCATCAGCAAGATCGAGCAGAAGACCAACTGGGACCTAGCCAGCAACATCAAATACGCCAAGGCCGCAGAGAAGGCCGGCATCGAGTACGGCCTAACCCAGATCCGCTTCACCGCGTCGTACGGTGCAGCGAACCAGCACGAGTCCGTCTCCTTCTCCCAGGCGATTCTTCAGGGGACAGATACCATCAAGATCATTGCCGCCATCCTCCCAGGCCCGTGGAATCCCACTCTAGCTGCGAAGCAGATTGCCAGCATCGACCACTACAGCAACGGACGCATCGCCGTGAACATCGTATCGGGCTGGTTCAAGGTAGGTCATCGTCTCAAACATGATTTGAACGTGCGATTGACCGACCTTTTAGGGGGAGTTCACTGCAGTCGGCGAGTGGTGGCTCGAGCACGCCGAGCGCTATCGCCGCAGCAACGAGTTCATCCGCTGCCTCAAGGGGATCTGGACCGCGCCCGAGGGCACCGGCTTCACCTTCGGAGGCGACTTCTACCGGTACAGGGACTACAAGCTCAGCCCGAAGCCCGTGCAGAAGCCGCACCCGGAGATCTTCCAGGGTGGGAACAGCGACGACGCCCGCGACAACGGTGCGCAGGTGAGCGACTGGTACTTCATGAACGGCAACGACCTGGAGGGCTTCCGGGCGCAGATCGCGGACGTGAAGGCCAGGGCCGCCAAGGTCGACCGGGAGGACGAGCTGCGCTTCGCCGTCAACGGGTTCGTCATCGTGCGCGAGACCGAGGAGGAGGCCGTGCGGGTGCTGCGGGAGATCCAGGGGAAGGCGGATGCTGAGGCCGTGGGCGCGTTCCGGGATGCTGTGCAGCAGGCCGGGGCCAGCACGGGGAACAAGACTGGCATGTGGGCGGACAGCAAGTTCGACGACCTGGTGCAGTACAATGACGGCTTCAAGACCAAGCTGATCGGGACGAAGGAGCAGGTCGCGGAGAGGCTGGTGTTGCTCAAGAGCCTTGGTATCAACCTCGTGCTGACTGCCTTCTTGCACTACGATGAGGAAATTGAGCAGTTTGGGCGAGATGTACTGCCCCTGGTAAGGCAGTATGAGAAGGAGGGAAGAGGGAAGGATGCCGAGTACGAGATTGAGAGAACGGGTGCTGTATACCAAAAGCGATAGTGTGACCAGTGACCAGCCCGTGTTCTCAGGTCGAGGGAAAGATAGAAGATAGTCATGCGACTTCGAGTCTATAATGTGCATTTCTCATGATATTTCTTTCACAAACTGTTTGACCTGATATCTATACATGTAGTCTTGTCTCGGCTACACCTGCAAATTAGCCCTGACGGCCTCATATCCATCCAACACCACCTTGGCCCTCTCGGGGCTCCTGATCTTGAACTGCATGGGGAAAGGAAGAGGCTCGAGGATCACGTTGGAGTTGGTGGCTTGCGTGTCGAAGGTGACGTCCTTGCCGGTGGCAGGACACGTCTTCAGACCCATGTCGAAAGCCCAACAGACGGCCGCTCCGGCGACGAACATCTCGTCATCAACGAGGTTCTGTCCGAGGCACGTCCGGCGGCCCCAACCAAAGGTGTGCATGCCGACGCCATCGCGGAAGTTAGGGTAGCGGCTGAGAGGCTCTTGGTATGTCGGGAAGCTTGGATCCAGGTAGCGGTCGGGACGGTAGTGATCAGGATCGGGATACTTCGCCCGGACGCGGTTGATGTTCCTGTAGACAAGCCAATGTGAGTTTGGTTCGTCATTAGCGGGGGTTGATTCAGTGTGGACTCACCATTCACAGGCAAGGATGATTGTACCCTTTTCAATCTTGACACCCTGGAACTCGGAGTCTGTCTCGCACTGATGCGGCACACCTATCCTAGGGTCAGCGTTTACTCATCATGTTGCTCGAAATAGTTGCGCTTACCAAGAGGGACGCCAGATCTCCACCGCAGAGTCTCCTTCAGGCAAGCCCTCACTGTAGGAAGCTCGGCAAAGTCATCACGCGTTGGCATTCTGTCACCGCAGACGCGGTCGATCTCCTCTTGGCACTTCTGCAGCCACTCCGGGTGCAGGGCCATGCACATCAGGAAGAACTGCATGGGGCCAGAGATCGTCACGACACCCACGAGGCACTGGAAGCCGAGCATGCAGGCCGCAAAGTCCTCGTCTTTGTCGCTCTGCACGAGGGTGTCGTTGCCGGCCTTCTGCAGCTGCTCGAAGTAGCGGTACGTCCAGGTGTCCGAGGGGAGCTCGCCCTTCCTGTACCGCGCCTTGACGAGGCGGAACGACCGCAGCCACCAGGCGCGCTGGTTCTTCTCGCGGTTGACCTCGTAGTTGCGCCAGGGGTTGTAGCGGACGAGGTCGGCGAGGTGCCAGAGCGGCGTCAGGGTGTTGACGACGGGACCGGAGACGGACATGCGAGTGAGCGTCTCTATGGCGCTGTCGCCGTAGGCCTTGCCCTGGCGGGCGTCGTCCCAGGCGAGGCGGCTGATGATGCGGCCGGTGAGTTCCCTCGTGTTGCCGTGGAACTTCTCCGGGTCGAGGAGGAGGGTGACGAGCCAGCGCTTAACCTCGGACTCGATGTGTCCATAGAAGTGCTGCTGGTGGGCGGCGGCCATGGCAGCGTGGACCCATTTACGCTGGAACTTCCAGATATCTGGTCGTAAAGACCCATGTTAGTCCTGCCGTACCCATGAAGAATAAGCGATGACCTACCGTGACGGTCCATCAAAGCGGAGTAGGCAGGCCCTAGCTTGTGGTTGATCAAGGCCCGGATCTGAGGCCTGCCGGCGAATTTGTTACCATTCTTGATGAGAAGATCCTGCGCCATCTCCTCGTCCGAGATGATGATGAACTTCTGGCCGAGCATGCTGGTCTGGTAGATGGGGCCGAACTCGTCCGCCCACTCCTTGAACTTGAGCCACATGGCGAACCTGGGCAAGTCATGGACCCGGCCCACGATGGGGTATTGCTTGGGCCCGGGGAACCGGGCGGGTTTCTTGGCTGTCTTGCCATCTGCGGCAGTTGATGTCTTGCTGGTCCATCTGGCCAGGCGGCTGAGGGAGGAAAGGAGTACGCCCGGCACCACGAGGATGCCGAGGTAGAAAATGACCAAAGCAAAGCTCTCCATCTTTGACCACGGAGTCGCTATGGGGGTAAGTCCTCGAGAATAGTGCTGTGGATTGAGGAGGTCTACCGGGACAGGTGGACGAGAAAAGGGAGAGTGGTCTTCCCATGGATAGATATACCGAAGAGCTGGGATGATCACCAGTTGGCAAGGGTATGCCGGTTCCGAGAGACAGGGAGGTAGTAGTGCCGTTGACCCTTGGTATGCGCGCGGCTACCGGGGGCGGGGTTCCCACGCCGTCGGTCTCTCCTAGTCTGCAGATAGGTATCGTGACGTGGTGTGGTGACAACGGGACCGACGTGGCTATCGCCAGTCGGGCCTGTTTGCCTAGTGAATTCTCCTAGATGTGCAGATACATGGGTCTAGCCAGTGCACTGAGTGGCATGTAGGTGCAAATTGTAGGTGACACACACGCGGGCATATCGCGACTTTTCTTACCCGACACTCAGCTAACCAGCGACACCATCTTCAAGTTCCTGCGAGCTAGGATCACCGGGTAAGCGTCCCACCCAATGATCTGGATGCTACGCTGCTTAGTTGGATCGCATGATGAATTCTTGGGTCGCATAGCCCTCAGCCTCGAGAAAGTAGGCAGCAACAAGTACCCTCGGGCGGAGAGCTATCCAGGCTTGCAGGCCTGCGCAGGATGATTTTCGCCTAATCCCTGGAAGAATTTTGGGGCCGATCGAATGGGATACGAATGTCTCAGCTACTTGAACCTACCAAGCAAGGCAAGGTGGTGAGGACCCATCGACCCATCCGAAGGATCGTGAACTCTTCTCGGGGAAGTTTCTCGCGTCGCGACGGAGACTGAAGCATCATCTCCTCCCAAAGTCCCTTTCGGGAATATTCTACGTGCTGGTTACACCGACGTCACCTTGAAAGACACGAGACTGATTATCTCGGGCCATTGAGAATTCATGTCACCAGCGCGAGACTGGACGAACCGCCCGCCCCATACACGAAATCCTGCTGGTCTAGCCGCGGAGATCGTACCTGTACCCATGCAACTAGGAGTTGAGACTAACGCGGCTAGGCCCTGTAGGATTTGACCGGATCGCTTTAGCTCTGACACGAACAGCACTTTGTCCAGAAGTGGAAGATGGCACGTCAACTTCACATGCTGTCTGGGGTGGCCAAGTGTCGCTAGGATGCTGACATGCATCCTTCCATTCCCGCACCTGAGAAAAGCAGGGGATTGTTAGGATACTATCAAGACTTCCGGCCGAGCGGGGTTGAAAGTCGTATCGTGGGCTGGCAGGGTGTCTAGCCCCGATGGTAGAGAGGACGCCGTTCGGTGAGCTGAGGGTACGGCTTCCCTTAGCTACATGTAGGGCGGATACCACCTCACCATGCAGGACCCGGGCGATGGGACAAGACGCAGCTTCAAATCGTAGGCTATGAAGTCGCAAGAACGGATGATGGTCTAGCTTGCTGGTACTGGTTCCCGGCTGGGCACATACGGACGGCTGGGAGGGCTGGACTGGACTGAATGTATGTTGTCTCACGTCCGTGCCTGTCCGAGGATCAGGGTAGGGGTTGGGTAGGGCACGGGTGGCGGGCTGGGCAAGGTGGGATGAAAGATGCTTAATGGCGCGAGAGGTGGGATTTGGAGGATCTCTTGGCCAATGGACCCCCACAGCGGCTTGGTGCCGTCAGGGATGCCGGCTCCGGAGTCCGTGGGGAAGTCCGGAGATGTGGGGCCGATGTCGCTTCCGTGTGGATGAGTGGGGTGGAGGGCAGCCGGATTGGGCTTATCTTTCACGGCGACGACAGCCGGTGAGGTTTCACGGCCACAACGGCAAGGCGTGAATCCATGTGTTCATCCCATCGCTGGTCGCTGTAACGCCTCCTGTGCAACATATGGCTTGCAAGGGATAGGGTGGCTTTTCGGACAGCCGAACATCTCGGCCCCGACTGGAAAATATGAGAAAATGACGGGGCACTTCTGTTCACAGCCGTCGTCTGGTGTAGAGACTCGTAAAAAAGTACCTGCCTCAGCCTCAACGATCGGCAGAAGTTAAGCTTTTCTCAATAGCAAAAGGGTTTTTGGGCAGGAGGCAGAGGCAAGAAGGATGTTGCATTGGCTTGCAGTAGCCTAACTGTTGAGGATTGCAGGGACGATGAATGGCTACTGTCACACAGTTTCAATACTGGATCGACGGCAGCTCTGGTCTCATTTGACGGTGACTCCTGCCCGCCGGCTCGGACTTCGGCATGTTGGTGAAGCCATATTCAAGGCAATGAAGGCGGGGGCAACCTGCGATATCCTACGCACCGAAATCAGGGATATGCTGCATTACGCAAGTGAATGATTGGAGGCCACACACGCATTGCGCTTACTGTGCGCTCAGCTTTGCTTCCCCGATGCGGAGGAAGCCCGAAGACAAGCCAAAATCGTGCGATTCCGAGGATAAGGCTGCCTGGAACCAACATATCGTTCGATGGAACAGGGATTCTCGGTCCCGAGACTCAAAATACGGCCCAAACGATTCAATTAGCTAAGATCAATGTCTGTATGGACCATGCTTTGGGGAGATGCTTGGGTGAATGTCTAGAAGTGGACGGGAACCTCGCGCCTTCGGCATTATGTTTCAGTCAACATTTTGGAGACCGCCAAACCGGCCCCCGATGTCGCGATCATCGGACGCGATGTGGTCTCAGAGATAAGCATTGCGCGCAAGCCTCCTGCGGTCTTGTCATGCCAGTCTTCCACATGTGTCCACGCATGTCTCAGTGGCCACTGGCCTGATGTAGGTATAAATGGCGAAAATGCTTATCATCCGACACAATTCTCTTCAATGGCTGAAAGATTGGTAAGATTTCGGCCGGATTTATAACCCGTCCACACTTGGCGCACGATACGCTTTAATCTGTGGCACCAGATGACTGAAGCGAAAGGTAGGGCGGTATTGAAATTTGACTTTTGACGTCGAGTTACTGAATTGAGGATTCAATCCCTCCAGGCGCCCGATTCTCCTCGCCTAGTATATGTAACGGAAACCCTTTTTCTCGTAGTCCGTCAAATCCCCAAGCTGATCATCTACAGAAACCTCGACATTCACGCCCTCTTTCTTGTCCCTGCGTCGGTTCTCAATCATACAGCCTGCTGCGTACGCCGCCATGCATGCGATGGCAACAACCTCGAACGCCATGATGGCGCTGTACCCGGTGCTGTAGTTGGGAGCCTCCTTGGCGATGAAGATTTGAGGCCCGACGATGTTCGCAATGCAGTACGCCAGAAACACCGTGGCGTTGATGGTGAGCTTCTTGGTGTGGCCCGACACATTTGCCATCGGAAGAGACAGTGCTGCACGGTGGCTGAGGTCAACCACTGTCTCAAGAGCTCTAAGATCCCAGGTTCTTCGCTTGACTTACCTGTTGCATAAGGTCCCCAGAAGAAGTAGAAGAAGTAGTAAGCCATCAAGCGGCCCACCCTGTTTTCGTGCGGGAGCTCTGCGGTCCCTGTCAGGGCAAGGCTGCGACAGCGTGGGTCGAAAGAGACAACAAACCTTTGATGAGAACCGAGCAGATCAGGGGCACGAGACAACACAAGGCTGCAGAGAGACATCTCTTGTTCTTCAGCCACCTCTGCGGGATAGCGACCATGAACCCCGCCAGACTCTGCATGACGCCGGTCGGCATGCCAAGCAGCGTCGTCTCGAGCTTACCATAGCCAAGACCAGAGACGATCTGCGCTGCAAAGGTGACTAGGCCGCCGGTGGGCACGTTCATGCTCAGGAAGAAGACGAAGAGGATGTAGGTCTTGTAGTCCGTGAAGGCCTCACGAACTTGATACCACTTCAGCTCCTATTCATGGTCTCGTTAGAAAGGTAATAGAAAGTCATAGGCAGGTTGTGTTGCTGACCTTATTTTCGATACCTGTCATGTTCTCTCTCACGCGATCGAGCGCGATGTACTTATCTTTCCCCGTTAAGAAGTTGCCCGCCAGCGGCGAATCTGGAAGCCACAGGAGCAGAGCGACACCCCAAAGCACGGTAAAGCCTCCGATGACGAGGAAGAGGAGACGCCACGAAGCGATACCGGTCTTCGCGTGCCCTATTCCATATGATACGACGCCAGTCACGAGCTGAAGGCGATCATTAGCGCTCGTGTCCCCTATAATGACATTGTCGAGAGCTTACACTTGAGAAGGCGGTAAACGTAAGGGCCATTCGAACCGGCTGCTCGGACTTCTTATAGAACATCGTGTTCAATATTGTGACCGCAGGAAAAAGCGGCGATTCAAGGGCACCCATGAGGAAGCGGAGGACCATGAGTCCGGCCGCATTCTGCGCAGCTCCCAGGCACATCACTATGCCTCCCCATGCCACGACGGCGGACCCGACGGTCTTTCCGACGGGGAGCTTCTGGAGGATTGCGTTGGCCGGGTACTCGGCTACCAGCCAGCCAAAGTAGAAGATCGATCCCACTTTCAGATTTGGTCAGCGCGGTTCTTTGATTATGGACAAAGTGGAACGAAGCTGGAGGAGCTCACCCCAACTGTACTGTTGCCCGACGAGATTGGTGTCCTCATTCATGCCATAGAGGGCGGCGTTGGAGATGAGAATTTTCTGCGGGCGAACGTGTAAACTTTGAGAGCCGACAGTGGAGCATTTCTTTGACTTGCATCGACTGCCGCAATGGTGATGGTTCCGACGATCAGCGGCATCAACCGCCAGTCGATCTTTCGCAAGACCCGCCTGGTCTCGGAGGGCTCGTAACCGGCCCATTGGGACTCGTTTTCTCGGAGGAAAACTGCTGCTTGCTCTTCTGTGGCCTCTGTATTCTTCAGGTCGCGGACCGACCCTGCAACTGGAACTTCCCCACTCGGCTCAATGCCTGTGATTCCCTTGTCGACGGACATAGCGCTTTCGTGATTCGAGGTTGGCTTTTTTGGATGAAGAGGAGATATTTCACTTCAAAAAGCAGCTTTGAGGCAGATTTACGGTCGCAATTGCTAGAGAGTGACGTAGATTTATGTGCCCCAAACCTTTCCAAGCCATGAACCCTGGCTTCCTCGTCCAACGTGCAATCACGCCTATAGGTCCTTATCTATCACCGCGCAAGATACCTGGTATCAAGAAGTTGAATGTGGCGGGAGGGTCACAGGCGGAAGATTTCCCGTCGTATCACCATGTCCGATTGTCCGACTGTCGGAGTTTTGTCCGATGGAAGTAGTCTTCCGGGATTAGCCCCACCCGGCGCGGACGTACTCCGAAACGCGGCAGTCTCAGTAAGGAGACAGCATTGCTGAAGTCATGCCTCCCAGCAAAGATATAATGGACGCCTTGAAACTCCGTGATATGTTGCTCTATTTTTCATTCACACGGATTCACCACATCTACACGACATCATCACCATTGAACCCTACACAATACGACGCAATATGGCCATCCTCGACTACGAGTACGACGCGAGCGCTCTGTCTCCAGAGGTCAAGCGAGGAATCGACTTTCTCTATGAGGCAGCGGACCGTAAGGAAGCATGCGCAGCCTGGGCTGGTTGCTTCAGCAAGGAAGCCAAGTTGATCAAGGGCGACTACCAGCCGACTGGCGTACCAGGTGAGCCACCCTTTTCAACCAGATGTTTTTTTTTTATGCTTGATTGAAACTAATGCTCTTCAAGCACTTCAAAAGTACCTCGAAGACAGTTGGCAAAACACCGATTCTCGGGTCCATGACGTCAAGAAGGTTTCGATCTTAAACGAGTCCCCCTTGACATTGAAGATCGAAGGTGTCACTACGTATCAGCGCTCTGGCGGCAAAGAGCAGCAGGGTACTTGGACTGCGGAGCAGAGCTACGTTGACGAAGACGGCTGAAAGAAGATCTCGCAGTACAAAATCGACTTTGTAAGTTTCAATAATATCCTCAATCGCAGTGTGCCGCAAGTGCTAATCTTGTGGCTACAGAACATGCTGTATTAAGCATGATGCACGATGGGCATGGGCCATGGCTTGGATCTCACGAAGTATCTTACATACTTTTGAGTTATGTAGTCAATGTTTGGTTACACATGGAAGTAGGTACTCGAACAATATCGAATATTCAGAAGTTGAACAAATCCAAGCCAGCCATCGACATGTTTGGCAGGAGATCTAGCCCTTCGTAATTCAAACTTGCCTGGATTGGCCGGTTCACAATCTCTCCCATCAGATTCATCACCGCTTGATGAACGTGCTGCATTCTCAACTCGGTCATGTACCCTTCAATCCGCAATTTTCTTTCGCCTTCCAAGGCATAAGAAGAACAAAGCGACTGGGGCGAGGAAGACTCCAGTATACTGGAACTACACGCCTGGCCGAATGTCGGTCCTTCGAATACGGCTTCAGCAAGCAGTTGGTAGGACTGAAGGAAGACCAGAGCCCGGGGCCAGCGTGTTGAAAATCTTTCGAGTGTTCTCCGACAGCTGTCAAGCCCTGATATCGTCTCTGGCGATGTGAAGCTCGCAGTTCGAAACAATGGCGGGGTCATTGCGTAGCAGTATAGAAGCATGATGCCCAACCGAAACTGATACATCAACTGCGTTGTTAGGGGCCTGTGTTAGTCGAATGTTTCGCAAACAGGCCAGGAAATAATGGAGCATACCGCGGTCCAAGTCCTGTAAATGACAGAGTTGTTCTCCTGGTACGACTGGAACGTCCGACAGGCCTCACTGCAGCATTCGACCAAGTATCCAAGCTCTTCCGGCCCCGTCATGCAGGGGCGCTCCTGCATCAAAATCGAGAGGCTGTAGTCGTACAGCTTTGATAACGACCCAGGCTCGTGGTAGACAAGATCATCTTTGGGACTCGAGTTTGTCAGAGGCTCGATCCTCTGCTTCCAGGCAGAAAGTTCGTCTTTCAGTCGGAGCCGGCAAGTTTCTCTGAATGGATCAGCCGCGTCCAACTTTTGGAGCTTTTTGTTGAAGTGCCGAATGCGGGATTGAATGCATCTGAGTTGGAAGAGGTGTGCGTGGAATCCGATGTCTCTATTTGATGACGGTATCTCGGTGGCATATTTGTATATCTGACTCCTACATTAGCGGGATTGTTGTTTGGATATTGACGCAGACGCACGTACCGTTTCGTCGAGGACATCAAACGTGAAGGTCTGGGGACAATTCCATGCTGAAGCCACGAGCTCGTTCAATACGTGGGTGCTCATCAACGTCAATCTTCGGGTCTGTTCGAAGTCCTGGCACAAGTCTTCCTGAGAGATATTGTTATGCACATGGTTGATAAGGTTTGCGCTGTTCGTTAGCACCAGTAGTACATTTCCAGAGATTGAGTCCACCAATGGCCCATGAAGGGCGTACAGTAACATGAGAAGAGAGGCTTGCGTTCGAACAAGCGCTGACGGATTTCCTGTTATTTGTCCCACGTGGGTCTGTATGGCATCTTCGTATATCTTGGAGGCATGGAGTAGATGAGGGCAGTCAGCTCGAAAGGAGCTGCTCACCAAAGCGCCCACAGCCAACACGAGCTTCATCAAGAACTTGTGAGATAACGTAACCTCTTTCGGAGTTCTTTTCCATGTCGCATAAGACTCTTGCCAAGCCTGCTCGTCGACAAAAAGCCACTGAGGCTGCACGTGTTGGAAGTATGTGTGGGCGTAGTGGTCCAGCCAGTCTTCGCCGATAGACAGGACTGCGTCGCGGCCTGCAGGTATGGATACACCAGTCGCCAACTCGACCGGGGACCGCGTGCGTGGTCTTAAGTCCGACGCACTGCTGAACGGCGTCGCGGGCTCCGAGTGGCCATGTTGGATGTCGGGCAGTGTCCGATATGACCCCAGGGACGGATCCACGTGATACTCGAGGCGCATATCATTCGATGCAGCGTGAGCGTCGGCACTCTCGCCCTCGGGGTAACCTGAGAGTCCTTGTTGGTTCTCGGCGTTGACGAAAGTGGAAGGATAGTCGTTCTCGCCGTCAAAGACAGCCCCGTCGTCGGAGTCCGGCTCGTCTGGCGGCTCATCTGGCCTCTCGGTGTCGGTTTTTTGACCGCTTCGGGCTCGAGATAGCTGCGACTCAAGTTGCTGAAGATATGCGATCGGCACTGTCGCATAGGAACCGGACCTCCTCGTGCCGTACTGGACACACTCGGAGCCGCTCTTCTTGCACTCGCCGCAGGTGGGCACGTCGTGGTCACATCGCTTCTTGCGCGCCCGGCATCGAGTGCAGGCAATTCTCCTTGGGCCTTTGCCGTTCAATGCGTTACCCATACTGAGGGGATGATGAGTGTCCGTAAGTTTACCGTTAATCCATATCTCGCGAGGTGGGAAGACTACCTGCTCCAACGACTTCGTCAGCGGCGAGAATCCCCCACTCTGATAAGATCGGTCCTCGGCCGATGAGGGGAGATAGCCAATCAAGCGACATGCATGATCGACCCTTGGCTTCGGTGAATTTGATGTTGGCTCCGCAGATCGGTTCTGCGGAATAGCCGAGAAGCGTGTGGAACGTTACCGGCTACCATGTATGGAAGGATCAGGGGTTGTAACATCAAAGTCATTAATACGTGGGACTGAAATCTGACTATCGACGTTCAGGGAATGGAGCAGTTTGTCGATGAATCTGCAATGAATCATTCTCTTATAAACCCCGGATACCAGCAGCAACACTCTCCTTGAACGAAATCCAGCCCTCCTGGCCAAAATACGTCTGCAGCAGCTTCTCGGCCTCAGCAGCTGGAGACACCTCGCTGAGATCGCGTCCCTCGTCAGCCTGCTTCTCTGGAATCAACTTGTTATCCGGCCTGAGCTCGCGCATAATGTCGATGAAGTCCGAGACATTAACGGCGCTGGCCGCAGCAAAGATCCTCTTGGACTTGACGGGCTCCGCGAGCAAGGCGATTGCATGAAGACGCGCCACGTCACCAACGTCAACGTACGGTTCTTATGACGCTATCGTTAGTCTTTATTCCAACCTATGAAGAGTCGTGGCGCAACTTACGAGGCATGAACCATCGGAGATTGGCGGAGGTTCCTTGCAGCAGCTCGCTCGCGAAGTTCATAGTTGAGCCGGTGATCTGAGGGTTGACTTTCTCTCCGGTCTAGGACATGTTAGAGTTTGTGGAGGCAGGCCCGCTTGAACAAACAGAATGCTCACGTTGAAATTCGGTAGAATGGCGTTGAATTCGTAGCCCGGCTTGTTCTCCTGCACCCACTTCCAGGCAGCCCTCTCACCCTCCGCCTTGGAGGCCGAATAAACCGCGCCGGGCTTGAACTCCGCGGGCGTGTTAGGGTCCCAGGCTGCCTTGATGGCCGGCTCGTTCCAAGTTTCCTCCGTAACAACGATGCCAGCCACACCGGGCTGCGGGAGGGTCGCGGCAAATGCAGACGAGGTCAGGACGACCCTCTTGATGCTGGGGTTCTTCGCCGCCGTCGCCAAGCCGACCTCGGTCGCCTTGACAACCCACGGAATCACGGCTTGAGGATCGCCACTCAAGGACATGTCGGATGCCTGCGGATCGGATGTCAGCAACCACGCGCCCGTAGAATCTCATCTTGACGCACCACAAACGCAACGCCGGCAGCACCAGTCATGGCATGGCCTAACGCCTGCTCGTCCACCAGACTAGGCAGGACAACCTGCTCAAAGGCGCCCTCTCCGTACTTGTTGAATTGCTCGTTCAGCCATGGCTTTTCGGACCGCACGGTGCCGCGGACACGATAGCCGAGTTGAAGGAGTGTGTCGGCGACTTTGGCACCGATGTATCCGTTCGCTCCGGTAACGAGAATGAGAGAGCCCTTGGGGAGAGCTGTGAGCTGGGACATGACGACCGGTTGAGTAGAGGGGTTGGACTTGAGAATTGAGACTCAGATGGGAGCAGAATGCGATCTTTGTGCCTGAGGTCGAGAGAGGAAGGTTGTTCACGATGCAGTCAGCACGAAGATTAAACAAGTTTGCTTCTGATCTCACCATCTTGTGGAGAGTAGTAAGCTCTGTATTACTAAATACCTACTGCTAGAACATGCCCCATGTGGGTGGGGTTGTGTCAACACCGCAGACCGATCCTTCCCCTGGAACCCATGCGTGCGTGGAGTTGTCAGCATCCCCACTGCGGAATTGAGCGCAAATGAGAGGTTCGGATGATGACGTAGGAACGCAAAATGCCACCGCTCTTGATCTTCTTTGCTTTGCCACCTGGCAGATATAGGACGATTCTTCAGAAGGCCCGGTATGAAGAGAGGATATGAGTGTGTTGTAGGGAAACCTAGAGGAGAAAACACCCAGCATCACAGACTGCAACAGATCCGCTAAAGATGTCATGAGATCCGCGGCTGACACATGTGAGTCCGATTCAACGTGGGGAGAATAGACCCTGTCGGCGGCCTTGGCTTTGGCTTCGGCTGAAGCTGGAAGGCGTATGTTCAGCTTCAGAGGGAAGACTACAACTTGACTGCATTACACCCGTATCTGCTCAGTCACTTGACGATTTCTTCCTCAATACAAATATCCCTTAAGCTAGCTAGTCCCAATGATGAGTTTTTTCTTGGGGTGCTTTTCCCTATCTCGTATAATCTCAACGACGGTCTTGATATTGACAGCCTACTGGATGGTACTTCTGTCAGCTAGCTTTACAAGGTTCGTCGGCTATCGCTATCAGCTACCTTTTAAAGCCGGCAATCGAGGGGAATTCACTTAATAAAGCTGCTGTTTACAAAAGGAGAGACGAGTTTGCTTGTCTGTGGTTTGAGAAAAATAAACAAACAGAACCCTGTGTGTTTGGCTCGCGATACTGGGAGAAATGAGGTCTCTTACGCCGACCTTTCCCCGACGAGCATAATCATTCGTCGGTATTTGCTTTTTCTGCCAGCTTATCAAGTCCTTTGGCCCATCCAGTCGTCAAAGATGTGTACCCCGCACCGCGCCGGTGACTCAAGTCGGCGTGTCGTCGGACTTTCGTCCGACCCCTGCCGTATCTTCACCTGAGAGATAATAAAGCGGCCGGGGGATAGATTCCCGGCCTCTTCTATCATTGACCGAAAGGCCGCCGCCCACCTGACATCAACGAATCGGACCGTACGCACAATCCAGATACCGCTTCAGCCACAATGAGCTCAGAGGGCAAACCTTACATCAACCTACAGCTGGGGTAAAGTCAATCAACCTGAGGGAATTCCTTTTGTGCATGCATAGGCTGACTAGAATCTCCAGCTGGCCATCGCCCTCGTTGTTCCCCAAAGAACAACTCGCCGAAGCCGCGAAAGCCGTGCTCCTCGATGACGAAGTCGCCGCCCAGGCCTTGGTCTATGGACCGGACCCTGGTCAGGACTCGCTGAGAGCCGCCCTCGCCAAGTGGCTCAGCGACTTTTACCAACCGACGGCCGGGCCTGTCTCTCCGGACCGCCTCTTCATCACCAATGGCGCGTCGGGCGCGCTTCACATGCTCCTCACTCGATTCACGGAGCCGGGCTACACGCGGCGGGTCTGGATGATCGAGCCGACATACTTCCTGGCCTGCCCGTCATTCCAGGACGCCGGGTTCGAGGGCCGGCTTCGCGGCGTGCCCGAGGACGACGAGGGCATCGACATCGAGTTCCTCCGGTCCGGGATGCTGGAGGCTGAGAAGGAAGAGACCAGCGCGGGGCTTGGGTACGAAGTGGCAACCGCGCCCAAGGTGTACCGGCACGTTGTGTACGTGGTGCCGACGTTCAGCAACCCTAGCGCCAAGGTTATGTCTCGCCGCCGGCGGGAGCAGCTCGTTGCCCTCGCGCGGGAGTTTGGCGCACTTGTCATATCTGACGATGTATACGACTGGCTCCGTTGGCCTTCTGAGGACGGAAAGGCTGGGGATCAAGAGCTTCCGCCGCCCTTGCCTAGACTGGTTGACGTCGACCGTGCTATGCCTGGTGGCAATGCCTGGGGCAATGTTG
This sequence comes from Colletotrichum musae, assembly GCA_027406025.1. Lineage (NCBI taxonomy): Eukaryota > Fungi > Ascomycota > Sordariomycetes > Glomerellales > Glomerellaceae > Colletotrichum > Colletotrichum musae. The sequence continues at coordinate 1,469,226 of JANVYC010000001.1, read as the reverse complement.
TGAGCAATGGCTCCTTTTCCAAGATTGTTGCGCCCGGTGTGAGAGTTGGCTGGATTGAAGGTGGCCCTGAGATACCGAAGGAGCTGTGCAAGTTGGGTCCCGTGAGATCTGGCGGTTGTCAGGGGCATCTTTCGTCAATGTTCATGGGCCAGCTCCTCAGCTCCGGGGCCCTTGATGCACACATTCGAGACAAACTGATCCCGACTTACCGTACTCGGTATCAGGCCATGATGAAGGCCATCCACCGGCACCTTCTACCACTGGGTATTGCAATAGCACCGACTATTGATGATCCCCAAGTCAGGGATAAGGCAGCTGTGGCTGGTGGGTTCTTCACATACCTGAACCTGCCTGGCAACTTGGTTACCTCCAAGGAGCTTGCGGAATACGCACTCGAGAAGCACAACGTCAGGGCCGCCCACGGTGGTATGATGACTGTCGCCGGAGACGAGGGCAGTATACAACGGGCGACAACGACGTTCGGGCCCGGGCTTAGACTCTGTTGGGCCTGGCATGAGGTGAAAGATATCGAAGAGGGAGTTGAGAGATTGGCCACAGCGTTCAAGGAGTTGCAAAGACTATCCTAATTTCAATGCGTTTAAACTTTGCTGTAAATCATCTATTGACTACGTTTCCAATCACACAGCTGTTGGCCTCAATTTGCTCCCTACTAAAAACACGAAATCTACAAACCCAAAAACTATCATATTGCTTTAAGATAAGACGTTTCGAGGCTCTAATGTCGTCTGAAGTTTCTGTTCCGTCTTCAAAGTGACCGAAGACACAACGACGATATGCACATCGTTCCTGTTGGGGCAGAGATTCGGCAAGATAGGACACTCGCCGAGTGTCGGACATTTGTCCGACGCCAATAGTACCTGCATGGATAGCAACCAACATGACGTCGCCTGTGTCACTGGCCCCCAACTCTGAATCCGGGGTAAACTCCTCTTGTCCGCTTTTATGCCCCTCCCCTGTTCATGCACTCAAAGAAAGCAGACGGGCCATTATGGGCCGGTTTTTTCTGATACTGATAGCGTTCTCTGGAGGCCAGATAAGCGTCTGATATACTTGACCAGGTAGCGGAGCAAAGAGCAGTTTGAACGTCAGCATATTAAACCACGCCCTTCTTCTGAAGCTAGGTGTGTGAAGGATCATCTCGAATCTTTTCCACCGGCTGCCAACTCCTCTTCCATACCTGCAAACACGCACGAAAATGGCAGAGAAGGAATTTCAGGACGATGTTTCCGCAGGCGCGACGGACGCCCGCGGCGACTCCACGACCGCCCGGAGCCGGACCACCGGCAAGCGCGGACGCGACATCGCCGCCCACCTCGCCGACCAGTTCGCGGACGAGCCCGACTACGACCGCCGCGAAGAAATCAAGCTCCGCTGGAAGCTTGACTTTCGCCTCATTCCCATACTATGGCTCAACATCACCCTGCCGGCGATGGACAAGATCACGCCCTCAACCGGGGCCCTGTACGGCCTGCGGGAGGACTTGGGTCTCAAGGGGGACCAGTATGCCTGGGTCGGGTCGGCTTTTTACGTGAGCTTTTCTTTCCTAAGCGTGAGAGTTGGCACTGTTGACCATCGGGCAGTTTGGATACCTCCTTTGGTGCTTCCCTTCTTCTCAGATCCTCCAGCGTCTCCCCATTGCCAAGTCCATGTGCATTGTCATGGTCATCTGGGGCTTCGTCCTTATCGGCGCCGGGTTTACGCAAAGCTTCGTTCCGATGGTAGTTACCCGCGTCCTTCTCGGTGCCCTGGAGGCCCCAGTTGCCCCGGGAAACTTCATCATCATGACAATGTGGTACACCCGTGAAGAACAACCCATCCGCGCAGGTCTCTTCTACACCGGTCAGTTACCCCTTTGCATCTCACACATACCCACGGCATCCGGAAGTTGCAGCTAATTAAGGAACACCAGGTCTCGCCACAATCATAACAGGGATCCTCGGCTGGGCCGTCGGCTTCATACCCGGCCCCAACGCCTGGCGCTCCTTCTTCTGGATAACGGGCGCAATCTCCATCGCCTACGGGCTCGTCGTCGGTCTCCTCCTCCCGGACAACCCCGTCTCGGCCAAGTTCATCACCCCGCGCGAGCGCTTCGTCGCCATCGAGCGGCTGCGCGCCGACCAGCTCGGCATCGAGAACAAGACCTTCTCCGGCGCGCAGCTGCGCGAGACGCTGGCGGACCCCAAGACGTGGCTCATGTTCTTCTTCAACATCTGGGTGTCCGTGCCCAACGGCGGGCTGACCAACTTCGCGCCGCTCATCGTGAACGGGCTGGGGTTCTCGCCGCAGCGGTCGACGCTGCTGATGATGCCGACGGGCGTCGTGCAGACGCTGAGCAGCTATGTTTGCAACTTTGGGGTGTATCTCTGTGCGAGGCGGTTTCGAGGGCTCCAGCTCCGAGGGGTGTTTGTGATTGGGGGGTTGGTGGTTGGGATGGTTGCGACGGTTTTGTTGTATACCCTGCCGCTTGACAATTACACAGCGAGGTTGGGGGCTTTGTACTGGTCGTATTTCTACCTCGGCCCGTACATCGGTCAGTCTCATCCACGATTGCGCTAAACTTATTCTCTTTTCTAACGCTTTACAGTTGGCCTTGGGATGAACAGCGCCAATACAGCCGGCCACACGAAGAAAGTCACGACGAACGCCATAGTCTTTGCGAGTTACTGCATATCCAACATCATCGGGCCGCAGTTCTTCAAGGCGGCGCAGGCACCGCTCTACCCCCTCGGCATGGGAGCCATGCTGGTCTCGTATTCGTTGAGCATCTTCACAATGATATTGTACATGTTGTACTGCTGGAACGAGAACCGCAGGAGAGATAGGCTGGACCACGCTTCTGGACAGAGGGTGCACTTGGACACGGACTTCCAGGATCTGACGGACAGGGAGAACATACACTTTAGATATGTTTGGTAGGCCTTGGAAGTAAAACCAAAATCGAAAGGAAGTTTTGCCAATTTTAGAAAACTGAACGGACAACATAGACAAACTTTTTGGCCTCTATGTGTTGAGGAGCGTGGTCACGTGGTCACGTGACCCCTAGGCCTCCTAGGCCTCCTCGAGTCTCTAGGCTCCTACTAGTAACTTCTTCCTCACACATTACTACTTTTAGCACCTTTAATACATTTAGGGCTTCGTCCCCTAACAGGTTATAAGCCTAGGCCTCTACTTAGTAAGTATTAACTGTTACTACAAAACTATTTAGAGCTTTCTTTTTTACCTCTTTTGTATCTATTGCGATACCTTCCTCGATTTTTCTCAAAAAACATCGATTTTTTTCACCTAAAACAACGCGTACCTACCCTTCCGCAATCAACTAAAATAATAGCAGTTTTTAAGCCCACGCGCCGCCCGTCTATAATAACAGTAGAGTAAATCCGACCTTCTACTAGCCCTATTTACCCTTATTAACAACAGCATAGTAAATCTAACCTTTTAGCCCTACTACTGTCTTTTAGAATAAATCTAACCTTCCACTAGCCCTATCTACCCTTATTAACAACAGTATAGTAAATCCGACTTTTCGGCCCTACTACCCTCTTTTAAAGTAAATCCAACCTTCTACTAGCTCTACTTTTTTCTTCTTTTAAGCCCTTCTTCTAAGGCATTCTTCTTTTATTAATAACTAGGAAATTTAAGCATTTTAACCCTATTTTATAACATTAACTAGGATCCTTCCCCTTACTACTTTACTACAGTCCCTTAAATCCTCTAAGCAAAAGAGTGGGCGCCTATAGTAGTATTTAATATTAGATTATGTAGATTTAAGCCCACTGCTCTAAATAGTATAGGAGCGGATTTTAGCTACCTATACAAACTAATAGCTAAAGGCCGGCCCGGATTAATAAAAGGTCTAGCGGCCGAGCGCTTAATAGTTAGTATAGGGCGTAATAAGGGCGAAAATTACGTATAGTAGTATATAGATATATATATTAATATATATATAAATTAATACGTAATTTAATAATTAAGAGTTTTATACTATAACCCCTCTACTATATATAATTAATTAATTACTATAAGTTTTTTTAAATAAATATATTACTATAATAACTAATTTAGTTACTAGTAAAATCTTTTTTATAGGCCTTAAAAATTAAATCCCCTAGTAAAATACTATTTAAACTTAGGGGGTCTCTTTTAACCTCTAAAATACTATTAACTTAAATATAAACTACTAACTATTAATTAATACTATAGTACTACTTTTAAAGCTACTTCTAAGTAACTACTTAAAAAGCTTTATTTACTATAAACCTAAACTACTAAACCTTTACTCTTTAATACCTATAGAATCCAGCTCTTTAGTAGTTATCTCTAAAGATGTTCCTTTTTTATATAGTATTAATAACTTCTACTATACTATAAGTATTATAGACCTTTTTACTAAGTACCTTAAGTTTTATAATAATACTTAAACTATATAAAAAGTTATTAACTATTACTATAAAAACTATAAAAAGAATAAAAATAATATAATTATATAAATATAAAAAACTATTTTTTTTAAGCTTTAGTACTAGTATTATAATATAAATAAAGAACTAACTAATTAATTACTATATTTTAAAAGCTATTTTAATATAACTACGTTTCTTTACTATAACTATATAGAGTAGATACTTTAAAACTACTTTATAATCCCTTATAACTATTACTTTACTTTAAAAGTAGCTACTACTAAGTAGTTTAATTTATAAATTACTAAAATTTATAAAAAATAAACTATTTTATTTAAAGCTTTTTTAAAAAATAAATCTTAACTACTTAATATATATTAAATTCTTAAGTACTTATTAATTTAAAGTTTTATTTAGGGCTTTAAGTTAAAGTATTCTAGGGTATAGTATATAGTTATACTTAAAAAAGTAATTTTATTAATTACTAAAACTATTAATAACTTACTAAAGTTAACTAAAAGACTTTAGTATACCCCTAAAGTATTTAATATTAACTAAGTAAATAGCTTAAAGTTAAATAAATAGTATAAAAACTACTTATAAAGTACTTACTTAAAGTAAAGTAATTACTAAAGCTTTTTATAATATAATATCTACTTTACTTATAACTTTATTTATTTATTTAATTTATATTATTATATTTTTTAAAAAAGGTATTTAAAGAATAGTATTATAATATAGCTTATTAAAAGTATACTAATAAGTACTTAAAAACTAATAATTAACTAATTAAACTTATTAAAAATCTTTATAGTAAATAACTCTATAATTAATATATTAAGAGTCTTAAATAGCTATTAGTAGCGTTTTAAACTACTCTTTATAAGGGCCTATAAATTTACTTTTTTAAAAACTCTTACTTTTTTAACTTTAGTATATTAATTTATATATTTTATAATAAGTAGCTATTTATAAAGCTTTAAATAGCTAGTATAAGTAATTATTTATAAGTAGACTTTAAGCTACTTATAATTAAAGTATATAAAAATATAAGTATTAGAGTTACTTAAGTTAATAAAAAAAGATTTATAATATACCTTTATAATATAGTACTTTATATATTTATAGTAATAAATCTTATTTCTTATTAATAACTATATAAATAAAAATACTAGTAAAATAAATACTCTAAGTATTAATTAATACTATATAAATTTAATTATAACCTTTTTAGTATTATTAAAGTTAAACATAGTTAATATATACTTAAGTATAATAAACTTACCCCTAAGATAGTATATAGTAGCTATAGCTCTATATAGGCTATTTAGTATACTTATATTTTATAATAGTAAAATAAATATAACTCTATAGAATAATAGCCTTTTAAAGGTAATAAAGAAATATAGTACTAGTAGTTTAGCTACCCTAGTCCTAAGCTACTCTATTATTTAATAAACTTTATAAAAAGAGTCTATATTATAGTTAGTACTTTTAGATTTAATAATAATAAGGCCCCTTACCCTTATTATAACGCGTATAGTATTAATAAAGTAAAGAGAATAATTTATTATAAGCTATAAAAAAGTAATACGTATACTTACTCTAGTAAGTGTATTATATTTAACTTTTATTTATATATAAAAAATATAATAAGTATATATTTATACTAGTATTTACTAACTATATTACTTAGTACTTATAGAACTATTACTTCTTTAACTACTCTACTAATACGCTTACTAAAACATTTAATAAGTTTATTTCTATAATAAAACTCTAATATAATATAAGTATACTAGTATTTAAATATAATAAAGAACTTACTAAATATAAAAGACTAATAGCTATTTTTTAAGTATAAAACTACTTTATTAAGTTATTTACTTTAAATACTTAGAATTAAAATAGTAGTACTAGGTATATTAGTACTATAGTTAAAGCTAAAGTAAGAACTATAAAAAAAAGTAGTAAGCTCCTTTATAAAATATAACTTAATATATATAAGTTTATAGTATATCTTTATAACTATATACTATAAATAACTCTTAGTTAAAAGACCCTATATAAAGTACTTTATTAGTAATTTAAAAATAATAATACTATAAAGTCTAGTTTTGTATACTTATAAGTATATAGTTATAAAGTATATACCCTTATAGCTACTACCTAGCTTAAAAAGAAGTGCCTTAACTGCCTTATTAGTTGCGCCCTACTAGGGTTTTTTATAGGATATACTTTAATAAATTAATACTATATATAAATCTCTTTAATTAAAAAGGTTATTATTATAAGGGATATAATATTTAATAAAACTTAATAATTTAATAGTAACTTAAAGGCCTTTACTAAAAATACTTTAAACCTTAACTTTAATACTATTACTATATAGGTTTATAACTACCTTATTAATAATAAAAAAACTAACTATTAAGTACTATATAAACTCCTTTTACTAAGTAAAAAGGATAATAAAGTTATACCTTTTATAAAGGCCCTTAATAAGATTTTTAAAAATCTTAATTTTAAAGACTCTACTATAAAGTAAACTCCCCCTAGTAAATATTTATACTTAATAACTTACTTTAAACTAATATTAATACTACTTAACTTACTTACTACTTTCTTTTAAGTACTTATTTATAAAGAAAAGTATTTAAAGAGGTATATAAAAGTAGTATTAATTTATAATAATTTAAAAGACTTTAAATAAACTTATTATAATACACTTACTAAGCTTTATTAAAAGTAAAGCTTTTATAAAGCCGCCTTCTTAGTAGGGACTTTATTATTATATTAAAATACTCTATAGTATTACTACTTCTAAACTAGCCCCCTAGTTACTTATAAACTATTAAAGGGGATTCCTAGTATTTAATATACTTTAAAGGTATTTTAAATAGTAGATATTAAATACTTTAATAGTAATTTTTAGTTATAAAAAAAGAATATAAGTACTTAGAAAAATAAAACCTTTTTATTAAGTAGGTATAAAAAGCTATATAAAGTACATAGTAATTTACTAGTACTAGGTACTCTTTAAAAAGATTTTTAACTTTTACTTATATTTTATATAAAAGTATTAACTTACCTGTATACTATAGCTATATAAGTAATTAAAGTAACTTATTTTTAAAACTATTTAAAAATAAACTTTTAAAAAGAAGTACTTATAAGTACTATAAAAAGTACTTAGACTCTTAGTTACTACTAAGTTTATATATATATATTAGTATAGCTATGGCACTATGAGCTATAGTACCTAGGCTTTAGTACCTATAGGCCCCTGTACCTATAGTAGCTAAGAGGGAGCTACAACTATTTAGGGGTTATATAACTACGTAACTCTACTATAGGCTCTTATATTAATACTAGTATATAAATACTATAGACTTAGGGAAATTATTATACTTTTTAACCCTTTATAAGGACCTATATTATATTTAATTAAACTCCTTTACTTATAAGTATTTTAATATTAATTAGTAGTTAATACTTTTATTATTACTTTATTATAAACTATAGATTAGTAAGGTATATTTAAAAGAGATAATAGAAGATTAACTATAACTCCGACTTTATAAGTAGGTAGTTATGTTTACTTTTAAAGTACTAAGATCCCTTTTTTTAACTAAACTAACTTTAACTTTATAAGTAGGTAGTTATAGTAATTTAACTAAGGATAGTATTAAAATATAACCCTATAACCTTTTATTAAACCCTATTAATAAAAGTAAAGTTCTAAATAGTTTAAATATTACTACTAGAATAAAGAACAAGGATATTACGACCTCTTTTTTTTATAATACTTTTTAAATCCCTTTTTTTTTACTAATAAAACCCTTAGCTTTTAATACCTCCTCTTTATACCCTTTAACTTTTTTTAAAAAGCTTTACTTTTTTAAAAGCCTTTTATATATAACTCGTTCCCTTTATTATAATCTATACTTATAATAACTTTATTTTACTTTAAAACGACCTAAATTATATTAAATACTATAGAAACCTAGGTTACTACTATAAATAGTCCTTACTAGTAAGTTTATTAGTAAATTACCTACTTTTTTTAGCCTTTAAAGTTTATATATTAGCCTTAAGGATCTATAAATTTAAAAAAAAATTTTTTATAGTAGTATACTTTTACTTTTTAGGTAGAGTACTTTTAGTTTAAGTTTTTTTATTAAAAAGGAAATTTTTACTAAGTCTTTTAATAATAACGAGGCCCTTATAATATAAAAACCTTATGTCTTTATTACTTATTATTCCCGTTATTTATTACTATAACTTTATTTATTCCCTATAGTTAAAATATAGGTAAGTACGTTTATTAACCTTTTTAACTTACTATCTTTATAATTACTATCTCTACTTTACTATAAGGCCGTTAATAAGTCCACTAGTTATTCTTATATATTATTAGGGGAAGAAGATTTTTAAACTAAAGTAGCCTTTTTAAATATATCTTAAGAGTACTCTATAGTTAAGGGTAATTCTAATTCTACTTTATTAGTTATATCCTATTAATTAGTTAAATATATTAACTTTAATAAGTAGGATTTTTTTACTAAGTACTACGAACTAACTAATAATACTTTAGTTAAGTAGCTTAAGAACTTTATTTTATAGGCTATATAGTACTATAGCGAGGCCTTATTACTTAAGTATACCCTCTAGGAGTAGTTTTTTTAGGATTTTTGTAATTAAGCTATATAGGTATTTAGTTTTATTTATTATAAAATTTAATATTAGTTTAAAGAGTTTTTTTATATAAATAGTATTAAAATAAGTATTTTTATAAGTAACTATAGTTAGGACCTTTTTAACACTTTTTACTATTAATACTTTAACTTTTAGTTAAAGAACGATATTAAAAATATCTTTATTCTTTAAAATAGCTTTTAAATTAATTCTTTAAAGTTTAACTTTATTAGTAATATTATAAGTATAAATAATAATAACTTTATTTAAAATATTTTTTTTATAGTAAAAGCTGGGTTTTATTATTAATTAAATTTTATAAGGACTTAGTTTTATAAGGAGTATAAGTTTTGCTTTTATAGTAAGTAGTAACTTTATAGGCTATAGAGGAAATTTTATAAGATTTTAGCTACTAGTTTTAGTTTTATAAGGCTCTACTAGCTTATTTTATCCCTTTTTATTTAAAAGACCCCTTTATTATTACTTTTACCCTTTTTTTATTAAATACTCTATTACTAAAGATACTTACTAACTTTATAAAGCTTAATAGTAGTATACTTTATAGTAGTAAGTAGTACGAGTTCCTTATTATTAAACTAAAAATCTTTTAATATAACTATTAGTTTATAGGTATTTTACTATATTATTAATATATTACTTTTTTACTAATACTTTATAGCTATACTTAAACCTTTTATTATAACTACTTTAGTAAGTTTATAAGTACTTACTCTTTTATAGACGTTATTAAGGTTATTTAGAGTTACTTTAAAATAGATTAAATATATTAATACTACTTCTTTAAATAGTAATATCTTAACTTTATTAATAAGATTTATAGTAACTTAGGATAATTCTACTTTAAGTACTTTAATATAATAATTATAAAATATTAAAAATTTAACTAATATTTAAAGTTAAGTATAGATCTAATAAGGCTTTTTATAGTTAATTTTTTATAGTATATAATATTTTAATAAACTTAGTTATTATAATTATTAGAGCTTTTTTATTATTAAGTAGAATTATTATAGATTTTTAATTTATTATAAACTTTATAAATAGTAGTATAATAAGTAATTAATTTGTTTTTATAAATGCTTTTTATATTAATTATAAATACGGTAGTAGTTGTTAGGGTTATAGCTTTAACTATATATATTACGACTATCCTTTAAGTAAGTTTTTTTTTTTTTATAGGGGTACTAGAAAGTACTATATCTATAGTAAGGTGGGTTACTAGTTTATTAACTACTTTTAGAGTACTTAAGATAAGGCTTATAAGTACTTTAGATTTTTAGTATATATTTAAGACCCTTTTATTAAAGTTTATTATTAATTTTTATTTAAATATAAGGGCCTTAAAGAAAATAACAAAGACGCTATATTAACTAACAATCCTTTTGTAGTTATAAGTAATAAAAAGGATAAAGGGCTAGGATTTATTTATTATATAATAACTTTTAATACCTCTACTAAAACAGCTATAATTAACGCCTACTACGTTATTAAGATCCTTTATAATAATACGTTAGTCTACTAATTAATATGATAGAGTCTATTTAATACTTTTTTATTTTATATAGTATTTGTGTATTATAGTTAGTACTTTTTAAACGTTTTTTATAGTATTATGCCTAATACTAGTGTAGTGAAGTTCTTTACTACTAAGTATAATTAATACTTTGTATTTTATAACTACTTTTTACTTAACTTTAAGTTAAATACTTTATAAGTTAGTAAGGTTTTAATTATATTTAGAGACTTTATTATAGTTAAGTTACTTAGAATAGTTAATATTTTTATACTGTTTAGTATAATTACGTTTTAGGTTATATTTATAAATACTTCCTTTTTCTTAAGCCTTAGTGATATAGATTGACTAAGTATTATTTTTAATAATATTTATAATAAGTTTTATTAGGGTTAAATAGTAGTATTTATTATTTAATAATAGGGCTATAAATAGCTTTTTTTTAATATAAAGGAGTTCTTTGTATTTTACTACTTTATTAATATTAAGCTTAAGTATTTTTATTACTAATTTAGGTACTTTTTAGTTTAAAGACTTTATTAAGTTTTATAGAGATTAGAAAATTCTATTAAGATCTTTATAATTAAGGCCCTTACTTAAGTATACTATTAATATTAGTTTAACGGCTCTACTCCTTTCTACTTTAAGTTTAATTTTTATAATAACTATAACTTTAATTATAAAGTTATTATTAATATTATGTATTTAGATAGTAAGTTTATTTTATATATAGTTAATACTATTATAGTATTTAACGCTACTTACTTTTTAGAATTACTTTTTGTTAAATATTTATAGTAAGTATTTTTAAAGAACTAGATTAATATATACTAGGGACCTTTTAATTACTTTATTACTAATTTTAGTACTGGATTTTGTTTTAGTAACTTTTATAGTAATACTTAATTCTTTAGTATTGTTTTTAAGGATACTTTAATTAAAGTATACTATTTAATTAGTAAGGTTAAGTAGTATTATATAATAGTACGTAGAATTTATAAGATCTTTAAAGTTAAGAACTTTATAATAAATAAAGATACTTAGCTTTAAGCTACTATTAAAGCTATTAACGATATAGCTGGTTTTAATAGTTTTATGCTTACCCTTTTAGTCTTTAAAGTATACTTAAGAGTTAATAATGCCTTTTTGTTATTATTAGATATTGTTAAAAGGGCTGTAATTATTTAAAAGGCTATAGAAGAGGTCCGTTACTTTTATATTAAATAAATAGTTATTAAGGGCTTTAGGGTATACTATAGCCCTAATATAGTGAAAACTCTAAACTTTTTACTTTAGTTAAAGGTTAGGGTATAGTATAAAAAAGGCAGTTAATAGGGCCTTTACTACTTTATTATAATTAATAGTAAATTGTATACTTTTGCTTTACTATATAGCCCTTAAACGTTTAAATTAATAAGTATTAAACCCTTTTATAATAATACTAATAAGGATGGCTTTAAAGATCTACTAGTTATTAATAACGAGCTTTAAAGTAATGTTTTAAACGATAATAGTAATAAGGCTAAAGAACCTATACTTAATACTATTATTATAGCGACTTTTACTTTTTTTAAGTACTACTTTAGTTGTTTTTATAAAGTAGCTATATATACTACTACTACTTTTATTATAGTAAAAGAGTTTATTAACTTTACTTTTACTAAAAAGTTTTAAAATAAGGGTATAATTACTACTTCTAGTAAGTCCTTTTAATTTTTAACTATATAAGAGATTTTAGTACTTTAGGACTGTAATGTTTTTAAAATTGTTTTTTTTAACTTTATAGTATATAGGAAGTACTGTATTTTTAAGTTTTGTATTATTAATAAGGTTAAGGGTAAAACTATAGATACTTTGTATAAGAAATTCTATTTTGTAGTATAAGGTTATACTAACAATAGTAAGGCTAAGATTCTAACTTAATTACTAATAATATAATAAGCCTTATAGTGACTAATTTTTACTTTTATACTTTTTTTTATTTACAATAGTATAACTCTTTAGTTATAAAATATTACTTAAGTATATACTTAGTTAAAGACGAAGTTTAACTAAGTAATTTTAGTAAGGCTCTTTATTTAAATTAAAGATTTATACTTTCTTAATTCTATTATAATTATAAAATAACTACTTTATAGTATTACTAAGGCTAGTACCTACTAGTGGATAATGTATTACTACTACTACTGTGAAAAATTAGATATAGTTACTTTAACGTATAATCTATACTTTTTAATTTTTTTAATTAATAATAGTAACTTTACTATAGTTAGGATATAAATAGACGATATATTAGGTATTTTTATTATTAATTTTTTAGTTTAAAAGGATTAATAGTTTTAAGAGGTAAACTTTATAGCTAAGTTAAAGTTCTTTTTAACTTTAAACGATTTCTTTATATTTAATAGTAGTATTTTATACTTTAAGGGCGATAACTTAGTATTTAAATAAAAAGGCTAGAGTAAGAAGATTATTACTATAACTTTTAGTAATAATTAAAAGACCTAGTACGTTTAATAACGCACTTATAGTACTTATATTATATTAATTTACTAGTTAGAGGCGTTTTATAATCTATTAGTTACTATTTAATACTAAGAGTTAATTAATAAGGATATTAAGATACTTAATAAGTGCTTTTAATAGTAGATTAAGAACCTTAATTGTGGGTTAATATATATTTTATTTAACCTTTTTATTTATAAGTTTTTTATATTTATAAATAGATTGTTTATTAATAATACTAATTTTTTTTATAGTTTAGCTTTATTATTATACTTAGTAATAAAGAGTATACTACTAATAATACTTTTAAATTATAAAGAAATATTATTTATTATAGTTTAATAAAGAGTAAATGCGTTATTTGTAGTATACTAGTATTTAAGATTTATAGGATAATAGTAGGTATTAATATAGCTATAGCTATTACTAAAACGCTTTGTATTATAACTAACTATTTATAGCTTTTTTAAATTTTTATTATGGTATATATAGATTTATACTTACTGTATAAGTACTTTATTAAGTTTAGTACTACTAAAAAAAAACGTTTTATAATTAACGTAATAACTCTATAATAGTTCTATGAATGCTGTGAGATTAATAATATTTGTTAGATTATAGAAAGTAATAATATTACTAATATATTTACGAAATCCTCTTTAAACTGTGTGTTTAAGTACTTTGTTATTAATAATAAGATAATAATTAAAATAAAAGGATAGGTAATAAGGGAAGGTAAGGAAGAGATAGATTAAGAAGGATTGTGGTTTTGGAGGCTTTTTAGGGAATATAGGGGAGGTTTTACTAAAATAGTACGGAAGGGCTAAAAGACTATTGTGCTAGAGCTATTACTGGCTTTAGTGCTGTTGGACTTAATGCCCTTAATATTTATAGCTGTTCTTTATTTTATTTTTTATTTTTTAAAGGGCTTAATCCTTTAAGTTAAGTTAATTACTGCCCTTTTTATAATTATAATTAATTTTTGTACTTTTTATTAGGGCCTTAGGCTTTAAAGTAAAAAGTACTAGTATTAGTATAGCTATAGTGTTGTGAGCTATAGTACTTAGGCCTTAGTGCTTATAGGCCCCTGTGTCTATAGTAGCTAGGAGGGAGCTATAACTATTTAGGGGTTATATAACTATATAACTCTACTATAGGCTTTTATATTAATACTAGTATATAAATACTATAGATTTAGGGAAATTATTATGCTTTTTAACCTCCTATAAGGACCTATGTTATGTTTAATTAAACCCCTTTACTTATAAGTATCCTAATAATATAAACTAAATAAATATAGTAAGCTCTTAAAGATTAAAACTTAATTTATTATATATAGTCACTAGTAGTATTAAAATAATTAAAAAATATATATCTTAATACTTATTAGTATATCCTTTTAAATACTAATAGCTATTACTAATTACTTTAACTTTAAGTTTTTATAATATAATACTATAAATACTTTTATATATATAAAGCTTAATAAGGATATTTATATATAAATACCCCCCGGTTATTAAAAAAAAAGTACTATCCTTAAACTTATTAAAGTACTTTATAAATTATATTACTTACTACTCCTTTAGTAGTACTATTTTAAAGCGGGTTTATAAAAGCTTAAGTTAAAGTAAGTTATTAATAAAAACTACTATTAAATATATAACTATATAATCTTTTCTTTTATATAAATAACTATATACTCTACTTCCCCTTAAAGTATTATAATAAAGTTATAAAGTTTATTAAAGTTTTTTAAAAGTAGTATTATTTTAAGAATAGTTAAGACTTATAATAATTTTTAAGAATTAAAGTTATTTATAACTATACTATAAAGTAACTATAGTTTTTATAATTTATATATATTAATAAACTTACTAAATAACTTTAGTAATATATAATAAAATTAAAAAAGTATATACTTTATTACTTTAACTAAATAAGCTCTTTTTATATAAGGGGACAGCTATATATACTAAAACTAACTAATACTAAAGTAATATTAACTTTATAATATACTTAGTAATAATAGCCTAGTTTAATATTACTTTTCTAACTAGCCATTTTACCTACTTTAACTATAACCCTAGCTTAGAGTATACTAAAGAGACTAAAAAAGCTATAATCTACTTTATTTACTAGTACGCTTTATACTTTAAATATAATTATAAAAAAGAAGGACCTAATAATAGCTTTATAGTTACTATAAATATAAGCTTTATTAATAATATAATAAACTATAAAAGCTTTTAAGCCTTTATAATTAAGCTTTTTAGTAAGTTAATTAAGTAATAAACTAATAAATAAAATATAGTTACTATATTAATTATAAAAACTAAGTTATTTATACTTTTTTAAGTAGTAAAAGAAGTGATTTTTATAAGTTAATTAATAATAGCCCTTTATATAGACCTTAAAAAAAGACTTTTAAAGCTACTTTAGTAGCCCTAATACTAAGTATATAAATATAATATAATAATTAATAAATAATCTACTTTATTAATAAAGAAACGGTTTAGTTATAAATAAAACTATACTATATTAATATCTATAACTATTAACTATATTAAAAAACTCAAAAAGGCTATATTATTATTAAATACACTTTTATAATAAAACTAATAACTAATAGATTTATAAAGCCACTTACTAGTACTTACTTTAAAGTATTCTTTAAATAGTTAAATTTTATTAATTAAATTAAGTAACTTAAAGTACTCTATAAAACTAAACTTAAGAGTAAAAGACTTAAGGGCCTTAACTTTATTAATAAAGAATAAAAAGAAGAATTATAAGTTTTAAGTACTTTAAAAATAGTACTACTCTTTCTACTATAGGGGCAGTAGTTTAATAAAAGTAATAAAACTACTTAAAAGTTAAGGAAGAGTAATAAATATACTATTCTAGAGAGATATTTAAGAGGTACTAATTACTAAGTAATTATAGAGTAATTAAGAAAGTAATTAAGCCGTAGAGTATATACTAAAAAAGAGTAAATAAAATAATATATTTAAAAGGCCTTTTAGTTATTAATATAGTAGTAAGAACTTTATAAAGGCCTTTATTAAAAAAGTATATTAAATTATATAGATTTAAACCTACTACTTTAAATAGTATAGGAGTAGATTTTAGCTACTTATATAAACTAATAGTTAAGGGCTGGCCTAGATTAATAAAAGGTCTAGTAGCTAAGCCTCTAATAGCTAGCGCGGAGCGTAATAGGGGCGAAAATTACGTATAGTAGTATTTAGATATATATATTAATATACATATAAATCGACGCGTAATTTAATATTTAAAACTACTAGTGCGTTTAAAGCTTTAGTCTCTAGCTTAGGTAATTAATTATATATATATAGTACATAGTACTTATAAATCCCTTATAGTAGTATTATTTATTTTTGCTTTTATTAGTATTCTTATAATATTCCTACCTACTTAACTACTTTTTAAGCTACTAAGGCTTAAAGTAAGTTACTCCTAAGGCTATAAGTAAGCCCTTAAGGCCCTAAATAAGCTACCTACTAAGGCTATTTAAGCTAGGAATAGATTAAAGGATTGTGGAGGAAAAGGATTAACGTAGAGGTATGGATTTAGGATATTTTTAGGTATTAAGATCTACTTTTGTATGATACCCTGTTGCTTAGCTTTAGGAGCCTGAGGGGGCGTGTTAAGGAGCGTGGTCACGTGGTTACGTGACCCCTAGGCCTCCTAGGCCTCCTCGAGTCTCTAGGCTCCTACTAGCAACTTCTTCCTTACACGTCACCACTTTCAGCACCTTCAATACATTCAGGGCTTCGTCCCCTAACACTATGATAGTTTCGACTAAAAGGGCAAAGCCTTCCATCATGTAATAAGAACAATAATTACGGAATAAATATCGCTCCTTCCATTTGTCTTATAGCCCGGACGACTTAACAGGCCATATGCAGCACACATTGCAGTGATACTGTTATCGAGGGAGTCATTGAGAAACACGAGGCTGTGCTGGATGTGTGCTCCTTACCCCGCTCATTGCAACCCGTCTATTTATGTACCGACCGTCAGCCCAGCGTCAGCAGCTTCGCCTTAATCCCCAACGTTCGTTCCCCAGCCTTGTCCGCCATGACCGCAACTCAGCGTGACATATTCGGCACAGTCACGCTCAGAGACCTCTCATCGTACAGATGGACGCCGTCGAATCTCATTCAGATATTCGGCGGGCTTTCCAACGTCTGCGCGGCCTGCCACGACGTCCTCGGCAGCGAGCGCCACCTACGCGAGGCCGTCTCTGAAGACGGCTTCCGCCGGCGGCTGCCGCTGGCGGAGCTGCACGCGTCGGCGGAGACAGCCGGCTGCTGGATGTGCGCGGTATTCCTCGTCGCGGCTGTTTATTCCGTGGCGTTAGACGAGGCGTTCGCCGAGTGGCCGGTCTCGAGGTTCCTCGACGAGCATGGCGCGCTCGAGGTGCGTCTCAGGCTCTGCGCCGTGCTTCGCCCCGGCGAGCGGAGGAGGTCGGATCGTGATGTCCACGAGCTGCTCTTGTTTGGAGAGATATACGACGACGGTGTGCTGCATCAGAGCTTGAAGTTAACCCCCCTGTTCGACTTTAGAGTATACACTCTCGAGGGTGAGTTGCGGTATCACTCGTACATCTCGCGGATTGTCTGACTCGCATCCTTTCAGGCGACGAAGCCTCGAAAGAACACATTAGCCTCGCGGAATTTGACCGAGACTTGGGCTCCGAGGCGGCGTTCACACAGATCCGGTCCTGGATGGCCGCGTGTGACGACCACCAGCAGCTCTGTTCCCGTCCTAGGAGCGGAGCGCTCCCCACGCGAGTCCTCGACGTTTCGGATCCCGTCAGTCTCAGATTGCGTGACGTGGATAGCGGCGGCGACTGTCGATACGCGGCGCTGAGCTACTGCTGGGGCGGCGGGAACCAGTTCAAGACCACCAGGTCCTCTCTTGAAGGTAGGTCATTCCAGCGCGCAAACGAATGTTTACGTGTGGTACTATATACTGATCAACGGTGCCCGAAGCTTCATACTCGGCCATCGATCCGTCCTGCCTCCCGCTGGCGATTCAAGACGCGGTGAAAGTCACTCGGCAAATCGGTCTGACGTGTCTCTGGGTCGACGCGCTCTGCATTGTCCAGGACTGCCCCGCGGACATGGACAACGAGATAGGCAAGATGGCACACGTCTACCACAACGCTGCCGTCACGATCATGGCCGCGAACGCGAGCCACTCGGGTGAGAGCTTCCTTGCCCCGGAGGGCCCGCCGCGCCGCTTGGAGATCTCACCGACCCAGTCGTGCCAGTTTCGGTTACCGATGGCCTTACCGGACGGTGCAGTCCGCAACGTCGGGGTGGAGTATCCCGCCACGGACAACCTGAACTCTATGGAGCCGCTCGACCAGCGCGCCTGGGCGCTGCAGGAGTCGATCCTTTCCCGCAGGGCGCTCGTGTACGGGACCTCGACGCTAACCTGGCGTTGCGGGGAGGTCGTGGAGGGGTGGAATTCTTGGGTGCGCGGGCACCAGAGGTTCATCGCCAGTAATGTTCGTCTCAACCGCGGCGGAGGCGAGGGAGGGTTGTACCGGGGCGTCTGGCGGGACCTGGTGAGCTTTTATACGTCCCGCGAGCTTACTTTTGCTGAGGACAAGCTGCCCGCGATGTCGGGACTAGCGAGCGAGGTGCGCCGGCTCTCGGAGGAGAAAGGGAACGATCCCGGACGGTACCTGGCGGGCCTCTGGGAGAACGATCTGCTCGGGCAGTTGGTCTGGTACACCAGCCCGGACAAGAGCCGCGACGTGAGGGGAGAGAACTTGCCGTACCGGGCCCCGAGCTGGTCCTGGGCGTCGGTCGACTGCTCCGTCGCCTACGAGTGGATCGGGAGCCTCGCTGGCATGGGGACGAAGGTTCTCGACTGCAGCACTGTGCTGCGGTCCGAGATGCTCCCGATGGGACAGGTCGTCTCGGGCCGGCTGTGCGCGCGGGGTTTCATGGTCCCGGGGTCCGAGGTACCAAGCCCCGAGACGTGGCTGCTCAAGACGTTTGCGGATGAGCCTTCGGGGGTCGAGTTGAAGATGGACTGCTACGGTCCGGGTGACTGGGACGCCGTTGCGAAGGCGCGGTCGTGTGTTTGGTTGCGGCTCTTTTACTCTTGGGGATTGGTGTTGGAGCGTGTTGAGGG
The DNA here is from genome assembly GCA_027406025.1 of Colletotrichum musae. NCBI lineage: Eukaryota > Fungi > Ascomycota > Sordariomycetes > Glomerellales > Glomerellaceae > Colletotrichum > Colletotrichum musae. Next base: position 1,449,891 of record JANVYC010000001.1, on the reverse strand, counting down.
GAATGTGTACAGGCGTGTCGGCATCGTGAGTTGTGACGATTGGCCTGTGATCGATGTTGAGCGGACTGTTGTTGAGATCATCTAGGTTGAGGCGAAGGATCAAACTCATCACTCTAAGCCAAAGGCTGATCCCTAGTATTTATCGACACTAGCTCCCTGAATGATATTATAGCCAAATCGCGGGGCTCTTCAAATCGTGCGCTCTTTCTAAGTTACGGCTCAAGATTGATATCACCATAGTATTCTTGGAGTATAAAGTTTGTGGTCCTTGATAATGGGTGAACTTCAGCCATCATCTTCAGGGTTGCCTCCTCGTACCACGAGCCACCACCAACTCCATTAACTCCCTCACCAAACAGCCTCACCCCTAAACACCCGACCCATTCAAAATCCCGCCCAGCAAATCAGTCCTCAAAGCCCTCCCATCCCTCACCCCGCCATACCCGATCCCACTGCTAGTACACCCCGGCACAACAGCGCAAACAGTCGTCCCCAGTCCCTCCCTCATGAAATTCCCCCCCACGAGCACCAAGCCCGCCTTATTAACATATTCCGCCAGGTTAAAAGGCGCCCTGGCGACATCGTCCAGCAAACTCAGCGGCGGCGGCGTGTACGCACCAGAAGGCTGCCGGTAAAGCAGCGAGACGTATCGATGCGGGGCGATGGACAAGGGCGTGAGCGGCATATACCGCGCCTGCGTGCGCGGAGTCTGGTCCGCCACGCAGGAGGGCGCGAGGTCGTAGACGATGTGGTGCAGGTACTGCCGCAGCAGGGGGAGGTTGGGACCGGGGGCGTCGGGGTCGACTTGGATGTAGGTGTACCGCGTCGTTGACGGGTCGTAGCCTCGTTCCGGGTCGAATGAGATCACCGGCTCTTGCAGCGTTTCTACACATGTGTGTTAGGAATATCTGGAGATGGGGGGAAGTGAGAACGTACGCAGGGCGGCGAATTCGTTGCCGAGGTTGAGAGGGATGTTGCCGTACTTCACCCGCAGCTCGATCGTGGGGTTGATGGCGGGGACGCTGTCCGGAATGACGCGGGCGGCTTGGAACTTGGAGCGCACCTCCGCTGCGCGCGCGGCGGAGATGCCGAAGGATGGGCATGTTGCCTGTCTTTGTAAGAGGGGTGATGCATAGGTGAAAGCTGCGGCCAAGAGAGCCGCGAGGGCGAGGGAGGGTGTCTTCATCTTTGCAATGGTTGAACGAGACTGTCCTGGTGCATACGAAACGTCAACAGAAGATGGCCATGAGAGCCTTTAAATCTTCACGCTGTGTTGATGAAACTAAAAAGGGACATCGTCATCATTTTGCCAAGTCCAAGCCGGGAGTCACGAAGCTTCATGGCTAGACAACTCATGCCCTCCGGCCAAGACACGATACGATCAGTCGGCACTCGCCAAGGCAGTCCATTCCAGACCAGACCCCCAGAACCAGCCCAAACAGGTGCCACGATCGTCACCCCTCAGATCGAGGGCTGAATCGTCCCGGCAGCCGGGAGTTAGGGCTAGCGACGGACTGGCTCTAGTGTGAGACTTCTGCGTGACTCTTTGAGTAGCGCGGTTGATGACATCAAGGTGCAACTTTGTTCGAGTGCTACTCGTCGTTCGTAATCTTCAAAGAAAGCGGTGAACGCGGACATGGGAGACGAAAAGGAGCAGGTATCGTGGCCAAAATGGTTACTGATTCAATCTAGATTGGGTATGATGCTACGTAAATGTCAGATAAATGCTGATGCAGATTTGTACAATCTCATTCGACCCCAGAATCACTGGTAATCCCAGGGGTCATCGCCCCAGTCATCTCCTGAGTAGTCAACTGCGGGCTTCTTCGCCCACTTGCCACCAGTTCCAGGGGGTGCCTTATTGACAGATACAGCCGTGACCGTGGCCTTAGTCTGAGCCTTAGAGAACAGCGGCGCGACAGCGAGGTCGTTGTCAATGGGCGGTCTCGTGTTGACCTCCTGCTTGGTCGGTAACGGCGGTGTCCGAGCTGCTGCCACTCGCGAGGGGAGTTGATGCTGTCCAGGCGGTGGTGCATTCCTCTCCACCGTCACGAGTTGTGGCTTCAACACCGGTTGGGCTTGGGCCTCCGAGACGTCCATAGTCGAAACTGAAAAGCCAGATATCGACGCAACGTCCGAGAAGTTGTCCGGCACTTGGTCGGGAGGTGGGCCTCTGGCAGGACTTGGCCCTCTGCCAGGGCTTGGTCCTCTGGCAGGACTTATGCCTCGCGGCGGCACATTCGAGTATTGCTGTTGTGGGAGTTGTGTGCCGTTTGGCGGTTCTGCAAGCTGCATATTCGGGGCAGCTTGGGGAAATGAGGGGCCACTAGGTAGATTGGGAGGGGCCGGATTGGCAGCTGGGATCTGGGGCTGCACGTTTGGTATGCCGTAGTTGCCGGATGGCTGGGCGAAGTTTTGCATCGGCGCCGGCACATTTTGAGGTCCTGGCCCCAAGGGCGTAGGCAAGGTTGTCATCCCAGGCATGGGAGGACCGTAACCTCCTTGCCGGATCAACACCGGATTTTGAGGGTTGAAAGGCGGCTGGTTCATCTGCTGGGGAGCCATGGAGCCTGCAATTGAGGTGCCGACAGGCGAGTTAGGCCACTGGCCTTGTGCTTGAACGGAGGCATGCGGCGACTGCGGCATGACAGAAAAAGGTTGATTACCCGGCGGCTGTGGTTTCTGAAGTACTGAAGGCTTGCCGGAACTCTTCCTGAGCTTGGAAAGCCATCCCCCCTTCTCTTTTCCCTTGCCCGGCTGCTGGATGACTGGCGGTATTGATCCAGGGGGCCCTACTGGTGAGAAAGGGGTAGCCACAGTCGGGGACTGGAAGGGGTTGTTGTGAATAGGGGAATAGATCTGCCCGGCTGTAGCGACTGCCGGAGACGATACGTACGGCTGCTGCAAAGAGCCATTTCCCTGGGTTATGGGGCCACTACCGCCAGGGGCCCCGAAGCTCTGGCCACTGGGTGAATCAGCAGAGGATGGATAGTATGACGACGTTGATGATTGCCGATTGCTTCCTGGCGAATGACGCTGAGTGTCCTGGGAGCTTCGCGGCGGAGCTGCTGCATGATTGATCTTGTTCTGGTCACCTTCATGATGCTCTTGAATAGGCTGAAGGAGATGCCCAGGCGTTCTTATCGGGCTCATAGGGCCGAAGAACTGCTGCGATGGCGGAGTGACCGTTGGACGTTGCGGACGTTCCGACGGCGGTTTGGCCATCTGTTGTCCCACATCGAGTGGCGGCTGGGGCGAGTTCTGGGCGCTCCTCGGCGGTGAAGGACCCCTCGTGATTACAGGCTGTGGTTGCTGCATGTGCCCAGTGGGCTGGGCAGCTGCATTTGCAAAACCACTTCGACCGGGAACACCATTCGGTTTCAACGGGGGTTGTGGTTGATGAGCCTGGTTGCTCAGAGCCGCATGCTCCGTGGGCAAGGAGTGGCGCCGGTTGGAATCAGAGGATTGGGCCGCTCCAATGATGTTCTGCACTGCACGGTTGCCAGGCACGATCGAAGACGGTGGCTGGGTATCGTGGGCCGTTTGGATTGGGATCTTTCCGGGGATTGCGGGAGGGCCTTGAACAACGTTGAAAGGAGGATTTCCCTGCTGGGCAGGATGATACTGTGTGGGCGAGGTCCCGGAAAAGGAGGCCGGTCTTATGGTAACTGGTCGCATTGGAGCCGCTCCATTTTGGTTCGGGCCAGGAGGAATTCCAGGAGGAACTGCCCCAGGGGACATCGGATTGCCGTTGGGAATGGACCCCCGGAAGAAGCCAGAAGATGCACGTCTCCCAGTGCTCTCCAACGGGGAAGGAGTCTGCATGGGCAGCCCGGATGATTGGCTTCCCGACGGCGGTCCTAGAGAAGAAACCTCGCTTGAGGCGAATGACATGTGTCGTGGAAGCCCGGCATCTGGAGGCGGAGATGGTTCTGCCGGCTGCATACCTCTGTTTGTCATCGATGGTGGCTGCCCTTGCATGAGATCCATTGCCGATTGGGGCCGGGGGGCAGCCTTGGGCAAGGGGGAGGGCTCGGGCGTCGGCATGGCTGCGAATGGCTGCTGCCCGGGAAGTAAAGCAGTCGGGCCCTGAGCACTCATGGGCCTTGGTAGATCAGATCTGGATCTCGCGCGATTGGCAGCCCGGAACGGCTCGTAGTTTCCAACATCCTGGTCTCCTCCGGCCTGTGCTGGAAGGCCCTGGTGAAATTGAGGCAGGGGCTGAACTGCCGGTGTTGGCTGGATGTTGGATTCCGGGAAAGGGGGGCGGGCAACCGGAGGTTGGACAGGTGCCGTTTCAAACCGGTGAACAGTAGGCCGAGGTCCCATCGACGGATGTTGGCCCGGGGCGGGTGTTAGTGAATGGGGGATGTGCCCAGCCTGGGGCATCGCATAGAGTTGAGGTCCGGAAGGTGCACCCTGTTGACCGGACAGACCAGGCTGGAACGCCGAATATCGGGATGGCTGCGGAGTATTTTCGCCCGGCCCCTGAACCGTCGGAGGGTTCGGGGTTGGGTTGGGAGGAGCAACAGCCTCCGGCGTTCGGCCCTGTGGATAGCCTCTAGCCGGCTTCAGAACCGACGGCACATGCTGCAAAGGTCCCTGAGCATTTCTAGGAACAAGGGCACCGGTGCCAGCTACACCTACCGGCTGTCTTCCCGGTGCCTGGAACATCTCCGGTCGAGTCGGACTGGAAGGTTGTTGAGGTGGCGGCTGCGTACTGTCAAGTGGATGCTTCGGGGGTACTTGCGGCGGTTGTAGAATGGACGGCATGTCTGACGGTTCAAACTTCTGACGGGTGCCCATCATCAATGACGCCTCTCTTGCCAATGAGTTCCTGTGCTCTCGCTGCTTGAAGTCGGGATCCCTGTTCTGCTTCTCCGTGGCGACGCTCGGCACGACACCGGGCTTGTATGGCTGATACTTGCCTTGCTTTGCTGTCGGATTGGATGGCTTCCGCTTGATGCTGAAAGCCGTGCTGTTGGGGGGTGGAGTCGAGGACGGTGGCTGCTGGGCTTCGATCTGAGGGAAGGGCTGGCTGACATCGGGCTTCGCAGGCGCGGTGTTGACCTGAATCTCGGGTTTGGCCTGGATTGAATTCGTCGGGGAGGAGCTTTGGGGTCTCGAGCCGGACCCGAAGGTAGCTCCGTGAAGATCCGCATCAGTCATGGTCGTCCGGTGGAGCAGGTCGTGCGTAGATGGTACGACCGGCCTGGCATCGGATGGGCTGGTACGTTCAGGGAGCTCGGCAATGCCCAGGTCAAACATTCGGGTCTCGATGGGGGCCAAAACTGCGTTGTCCGCCATTTCGACAGGGTCTGGGTGTATCTCGATATGGGCCGCCGCCGTGTGCTCGGTTGCCATTTCGGCAATGATGCCAACCGGGTTCCATGACAGCCTGTGAGCGTCTGGCATCAGCTCTTGGCGAGGTTTTTCGACGGAGTCGAGAAGTGGAACTCCCGGAGAGTTTGCGGCGGGCTGACTGTGTTGGGGTAAATCGTGAGTGCTGACGATGAGCACTGGTTCTGCTCGAGGCTCCTCCTCGACCGGCTCGGGTACCACGGGGGCGTCCCGGACGAGCACGCTGTTAACCACCGAAGGTGTGTTCGCCTCGCTCTGGAGAGGCGACACGCCGGTCTTGTCGCTGGTTGCGTCGAGCATCGTCTTGTCTTTGGCTTCTCCCTGGGTATTGCTAGCATTCGTCTTGTGTCTGTCCTTAGGAATCTCGTCGCAGTCGTCCTCGTCGGCCACAGGACTGACGTCGCTGTAGGCACCGGGCCCGAGATACATGAAGTTCTCGGGCTGGTAGAAGAAGCCGTCGCCGTCGTCCTCGTCTTTGCCGGCGCCAGGGCCTCCAAAGCCACTTCGGTTCATGCCGAAGTCAGCAAGAGGCCCGCCAGTCGCACGCATCTGGGACTTTCGGTCGCCATCGCTCGGTGCCCGTCTCTTGAGCTGCTGCTGACTCTCGAGTTTCTCTTCGGGCGCCAGCTCTGGTGCGGGGGAGAGGGCGTCGATGAAGTCGGGGAACTCGTCGCCCTCTTTGGGGAAATGGAACTGGATGTGGCCGTTGGGCTTGTAGCGGTAGAACCAGCGGGAACCATCGTAATCCCATTCCCAGCCGGGGGGTAAGCCCGACATTGCTGCGGGCAACGTAGTCGCTGCCGTCGACGGCTGGAGATGTCGACGTACAAATGTTTCGCAAGACTCGAGGATGGAGGACGTCGTCGAGGTGCTTCAAAGGACGGGTCAAAGGGTGGACAGAGTATGTCGGGCTCGCAGCCTTGCCAATCGCTCCCTCTTCAGGACCACAAGGACAAACTTGGGTCAGTCGTTGTACCACCCGACAACAGTGATGCGGGGTCGAGGAATGTGTACTGTTTGGTTCGGAATGCCAGTCGTCAGCGAGATGATCTCGCGGTCATGGTCGCGTCTTCGTGTCTTTTCGCAGTTGCAAGAGGAGCAAACAAGGCAACAGCACCGGAGCGTCGCGAAACCCAGGAGACGGTCGACGGGGGGAAACGTGGCGCAAGGCGTTTTTTGCGACATGATGGGAATCGATAGAATGAAAACGAGGAGCGGGCTGGCCAGGCCATTCTAGGTCAGCTAAGCTCGATCGAGAATGAGTGCGGCTGAGCTGCGGTTTGGGTGAGGGAGGGGGGAATCAAGGGGATGATGGATGGCTTCGGAAGCGTGAGCCCAACTACCAACGCACCTACGGAGGTGTGCTTGCCCAAGGGCGAGGTGCAACGGATCCACTCCAGATGCGGGTTGGTCTTATTTTTAGGGGTCTTGGGGGGCGCCCCCGGCTGCTTCACTGACGTCTGTGCAGGGCCTTGGGGGCTGATTTGCAGTGCTCCCGGCAATGTGACCCACCCTGACATGAAGAGCAGCCTATGAGTGGACAGCCTCGGGTTGCAGATCCACTTTATTGCACTGTAAGCATTGGGGCCATGCACATCGCGGTGGGATAAGGTAATCTTCAGATGGCGGGCAACTCACTTCAGACGACGATAGGCTGTTGCATTCTGGGTCGGTGAGCTGGAAATAGATCGTGTCGAGTTTTGCATCGAAGAGCCCACGTCACTTGATCTGAAGACTTTTCTCAAAATTCCTCAGCACACTGCAGTTACTGACGTGGAAAACAGGTCGAGATGGAGTCAGACCTGTGCCCGTGGTGCCGTGGTTCAGTTGCCGTGGTGGTGAACGGCCGAGCGCCAAGGCTCATCCCTGCCAAATACAAACGGGAATGGCATCAACCACACCCGCGCATTTCCGGGCGAGGGATTTCCTGGCTGGCCACGTGGGTAAAGACGAGACGCACATGAGAGAAACTCTGTTGCGAGCGCCACACCAAACTAATCCGAGTGACGGCCGGATCGAGTCCTTCCGTCGCGGGTGGAATCGATAAAACCTGGAGATGCGACTTTCGTGTGATCTACCTAGACTCGAGGAAAGAAACCAGTGCGGGGAGGATCAGGCAAGAATCGGATGAGGGAGGAATGAACGTCAGCAACCACTACCTTCCCGGTTCGTAGGTCTTATTGTGATCATCTCGGCGATTTGTTCCAGAGACAGAAAGCACGTTGCACCTGCCTCGCCTCGATCACGCACCTTCCGAGCGGGTGCAACACGCCGCCGTGCGCCTTCCCGTCCGGTTGCTCCGAGGTTTGCTTTCCAACAAGAGTCAGGCGCAACCGGCGTGACATCCAGTTGTCGGGCATCATCCCCATCATGACGTGGCTGGGTACCTACCTAGGCAGGTGAATTACCGAGGCAAGTGCAAGTGCAAGTGCCCGCGAGTACTCCCAACACAGGTGACGGTTGCTTCCTTCTCTTGTTGTCCATTTACATGAGTAACAGATGCCTCATGATGAAACGTGAAACGTTCATGTCAGTAAGAGGAAACAACTACATGGGAAAGAACTACCTGTCCTGTGTTCGAGTGACCATGCCTGGCTGGCCGCTGGCTTTAATACGAATCCTCCTCTTCGTCTCAAACTGCAGACCCAACCTCTTCTCGACATCCTCAGACCCAACCTCTTCTCGACATCCTCAAACTCTGCAATCTCTTTGACGACGCGTCGTCTTTCTTGGACTCCCGAATCCTATCACCTCAGTTTTGGAACTCCAATCGCTCTCGCTACTCTCCACACCTCCCCTGAAACCTATCAAAATGGTTCTCATCGACCCTCTCCAGGCCGCCGCGGTCATGTCCACCCTCATCAGGGCTCCCGCCATCCAAAACCCCAGCCAGAACCTCGTCTTGGCCGACTGCGGCATAGGATCCAACCCCTTGAACGAGTCTTGGTCTACCTCTCGACAGATGAACTGGTATGCGGGCCCCGTCTGGACCACCCCTGACGAGACCAACATCTTTCTTCCCAACGAGGTGGCCGAGATGCCGTACGGCGATGGCGAGTATCCCTGGAACTTCAAGGGTGCTTCTGCTACCTTTCCCAGCGGCAACACCTGGTCTGCCTGGATCGAGGATGGTACCCCGGAGCCTCTCCTTGCCGGCAAGGCCATGAGCACCAAGGATGGCGGCACCACTCTCCACTGCTACACCTACCGTGGCAGACCCGTCGGTTCCAGTGCTGGTAGTGACACGAGCTGCGTCTCGGCCTTCGTCTGCAATCACAAGAACGGCCCGACCCCCTGGGCTGCCGTCCCTGCGCCTGGCACCCCTTTGCCTCCTCCCGACAATGGTACCGTCTTCACGGGTCCCCCTTCCACCAACGTCTCCTTTGGCGGTATCCTTGGCATCCACGTCGAGGTCAGCCCTCGTCCTGCTGTCTGGCACGGAACCATTAGCCATCTTCTGAGCAGCATCATCTTCACCAACGACGGCGTCTGCAGCCCTAAGCCTTTTGCCAACCGCCAGAACTCGACAGTTACCGCCCGGTGCCGAGGTTCCTACGGCACTCCCCTCAACATTTTGCCTGTTCTCTTCGAGGCCTTCAAGAACCTCGGCTCCCTTCCTGGACCAGATGGTCTGTTTGTCCACAGCCACGGGCCAGCTCCCTTCGCCAACGACACCTCCGACGATACCGTGACCCTTCCGTCATCGTTCAACATGACTGTCTCCGACACCATCACCGGAGAGGTCAAGGGCTTCATGGGCTATGAAATGAAGTGGCCAGAGTCGACCATTGGCATCCATTGTCACGAATGTAACACGACCAAGTTCGACGATATCTACAACGCGGCCATCGCCTCGGCCTTCCAGATGCTCCAACCCATCTACTCCCAAGTCGTCATTGAGAGCAAATGCACCCTTGACGTTCTATGCTGGTAGTTGAGACAAGCAAGTCGGCTGTTTTGGAAGTGTTTTACACGGGATGCTGCATTTCTATGTCGCGCTGGTTGTTGGTTGATCAGAGCAAACTGAAGAATGAACAATCGATGGATGCTGAAGCTGCTGTAACATTAGATGTCAACTTTATTAACCCCAAGTCAATTCTTTCGAAATTGCGTTATCGAACGTTGCAATCGTCGTGCATGGTTGTCCCCATCTCTCTCTACGCATACTCAAAGCACATCAGCTCGCTCCGAATGTCCATAGCATCCCGGATAGTGATGTTCTCCGCCAGCCCCGGCATCCACATGACATGGTCCAACGTGGTGACGTTCCCTTCGTCGCCAAAGTACGGCACAAACGCCTCGATCGGCAGGATAGTCGGCTGCGCATCAATAAAGATCTGCCCATTCGCAACATTCGGCCCACCCATCGCATACAAGCGCGTAGAGAGGTTCGCCGCCTGCCACTCCCACCACAACCTGTCAAAGTTCGTATGGTGCAGCCAGAAGACGGGGTCCGCGGGTGACCTGGCGTGGTCTCGCATCTACATCCTGTCAGCCCCAAGTCACTACCCCCTTTCTCACAAACACAACTTACGATCCCGCCAATGCCGAGGTGACCACCACTATGAGGCGAATTCCCCAAACACCCGAGCATCTCCGCGTAGTCATCCCCGGGGACAGCCATGCACGGCTCAACCACGTTCTTCTGAGAAACAGTGTCGAACGCCGTCTGGTTCAGCGCGCGCGTGAGACACGTCCCGGGCTCTGCGCGGTCGAGCTGCGTGTTGAATCTCACGCGGTAGTCAGCGAAGGCGCCGTCGAGGATGCAGCCCGCCTCGTCGGTGCGGCCGGTGCCGAAGGCCGGGGTCGTGGTGTCCCAGATGCTTGCGTTTTGGATTGGGTTTAGGGCTTGGTCTTTTTGTTCATCCCAGTAGCTGTTGAGAGATGTTAGTTTGGATGAGATGCGGAAAGAAGGGGGTAAGGGGAGAGGTACGGGTATGGGCCGGTGTAGTTGCACTCTGTTCGGAGGAGGGACTCGTGGATCTTGGTGTACCAGCGGTGCCAGGGGAAAACGGCGCCCTTGGGGGGGGGGGGGGGGGGGGAGGTTTGTTAGTTGATGGAGTCTTGTTTGCTTAGGGGGGGAGGTGTAAGAGGGCTTTGGGCTTACTACTGTGTGGATGTACCGGACCTGCGCGATGTGAGCTACGAGGAGCTCCTCCCACCGGCTCTCGGCGCCCCAGCTTCCGGCCGCGGCCGGGGCTTGGGAGGGGTCCATTAGGCAGAGCGTTGAGGCTATGTAGGCGGCTCTTTCGTCTTCGGTAAGAGATGTCCTAGAGTGCTTTTAGTTAGAAGGGCTTTTGGGTCTGACTTTGAGGGGGCAGTGAGAGAGGGATAGGTACCAGGATTTGCGTATGCTCGGGTTTGTGCAACCCGCGGACACGGCTTGCGCTGCTGCGAGCGAGGCCGCTAACGTGAGCCAGATCTTCACCATCATGGGTGATGTTGCTGGCCGTTTGGGAGGAATGGAGCTGTGAAACGGTGACCGTCCGAACTGAAGGGCGAGAGTTTCCGGAAGGAAAGCCCTCAGTGCCGGATGGTCTGGTTATGTATTCGACCCTCGTCACGTCGATTCCACTGGACCCAGTCGCTATCTTCCACGCAATCCCTGATCGGAGTGAAAAGCCGCATATGTGCCCACCTCTTGACATTCAAACGAGGTCTGGGGATTCAGAAAGTTGCCTATTTCGCACAGATTAGTGTCTTCTCGACCCAGTCAGGTAATATGCCCTCCACCCAGGAGTTACCTAAGGACCGAGAGAGGGCCCGTTCGGGATGGGACCAGTCTTGGCGCAGTGTGTTCTAGGCGAGAAATCTTTACCCAATCCTGGGAGGCTAGATTAAGGTTAGATTTAGAGTAGGCCGCTCCGCTTCGGACGACACGTCGCGAGGGATCATGCTACCTTCCCACGCGTCATGTTGATTACTTATTGATTTCGGACTAAAAGACGAGAACATAACATGCTATTCACGTACCTAGGTATCAATCACAAGATTACGGCGTCTTTCGTTCCACCTCCGGACTCAACGCCTGCACGAGTTGACGAACACTGCAACCAAGGGGAGTTGAAATTCCGAGCGACATCAACGACGTAGGTACGCAACAAGAATGCAGTGACAGTTTACAGGCAGAAACTCTAAGGGAAAGTCGGCGGGTTCGAGTGCCTTATCTCGCCCCCGGCTTTTATCCCAACCCTGGCGTTTGGCGTAATTACACAGATGTCGATTACTTCGGAAAACCCGACCCGGGACCACACCCGGAAATGCCGGCGTCCGTTGCCAAGGCTGAGACTGAACCCGGGAAGGACGCGGAGCATTCGCAGGCCGCTCGGACGGCTACCTGCTACAACAAAATGATTGTTCCAGTCCATTGATGATCCTAAACTCTCCTCTGTATCGACAATTACTACGGCAAGCGGTTGAAATCGAAACAACCCTCAAAAGGCTTGAACCTTCCGCTGTGAAGGGCAGCTAGCCATAAGACCAGACCTAAGCAAACTGGAAGATGGCCACATCACCAGAACGAAGGCCTAGAGCTACCGTCGAGTCCCTTGCGGCATATAGGCGGGCCTGGTAGTCCTCGGGTAACCACAGTATTCTAGTCTGGCCCTTCATGATCCAAGGCCCATCGACGTGGTAGCCCCTTGGTCTTGCACTGCTCATCCTTCTCGACGACGATACCATAGAGGGTGCCAGACAGTCCAGGTGAATAGGACCTTCATTCGTTTGGAGGCACTCCCCCGATTCTGAGAATCTCATCCAGACGATTTTGCTGTATGCCTTAGACCACCCAGCACACTGACCCGTACTAATATTCCAAATCTTGACATCGTCCGACACGATCGACCGCCGACTGAGACGGCTATGCCGAACGCTCGCCGATATTGTCGCGAGGAACTTTGCGTCAGGAGAAAAGGCCAATAACCTCACGTTCCTACACCCGGCGATGTTCCTCAGTAATAAACCCGTGTCTCCGTCCCATATTTCCAAGCCATCTCCCTTGAGCCTGGCGAGTAGAATCCTTCCGTCTTCGGAAAATGATGCCGCCGAAATGAGGTGGATGAAAAGCAGACCGGCGCTCGCCGTCTCCTGAAAGCTCAGCCTCTGTAGATGTTGACCACTTCCACTGTCCCAAATGTCGACGACTGAGTACCCATAACGAACCGAGACGACTCTCTGACCATCATGCGATATTGCGATACTCGTGATCGACTGGAAAGAGTACGGACTGTCGCCTTCATTGCCTATTTTTTGAACCTCCAGCTTCGTCCCTGGATTTCAACAAGTCAGCAAGAACTACCAAGTGGAGGACTGAGGTAGTAAAGCGGCGTGCCTTCTTGTTTCTCCGATGCCCAGGTCTCTTCCTTGGACTTTACGCCAGGACCAATCGCTGAATCTGCCAATTGCTTCTGTCGAAGTATTGTGAGATCCCAAATTTTGATGCTATTATTGGTTGAGCATATGGCGAGGCGGGTGCCATCAGGGGAAAACGTAAGCGAGGAGACTCCCCCATATGTATTGACCATCGTTCCTAGCTCGCAGCCCGTATCAAGGTCCCATACTTTGACGAGGTCCTGGTGTCTGTCTCTGGATGCGATCATCTTGGTGCTTCCACAAACTTTTACGCAGCCATGGTGGATATTCTTGAACGCCCTGATACATTGGCACAAGGATATGTCCCATATGTCAACCTGACCACGCAAACAGGCCACCTCGATCGTGTCACCCTGCAAGAGAGTTATCGACCTTGGCGTAGAGGGGGAATTTGCTTCGGTAACTCGAATGCAGTTGCCGGTTGCCACCGCCCACACTTTGAGGTTGTAGGCGCTCGCTTTGAAGTCTGTCGAGGCTGAGACAATGTTCTGGTCGTCCGATGAGAACACCGCAGTTACTCCTCCGCCATACAACGTCTGGAGACACTGGCCTGTTGTTGGGTTCCAAAGCTTGATCGAGTTGCCGCTAGATGCCGACACTATTCGAGAACCATCCTTCGAGTAGTCGAGGGATTGGACCCTTGCAAAGTGCCCTTGTAGTTTTCGAAGGAGTTGACCTGTTTCAACATCCCAAATCAGAATGTCATTATCAGAAGCCGATGCAATAGTTTCCCCGTCGGGCGAGAATATTGCTGCTGTATGGGGGGTGCCGGGAGAACACTTAATGGTTCTCAGACACTGGCCTGTCTTTGCGTCCCATACGTTGATGAATCCGGATATGATCGAAACTATTCTGCGACCATCAGCCGAAAATGCCACTGATGGAACGTAACTTTTGGACCTCGAATGCGTGGGTCGCTCGAACAATTGGAGGAGGGGATCCCACGTGTCCTTGATCAGGGGACTATTGATCACCCAGTCCGGCTCCTCACGCTGGTATAAGTCTCTTACTACGCTCCTAGCTGGACTCAGAATGAGCGCTGAGTGGTAAACTTGGAGCGGCGCGTTCACAATTCCTTGGTGGTGGTACTCTATGAAACGGGAAGCATCTTGGATCAGCGAAGCAAGCTGAGAACCCCCCTCGCAGCCCTGGGAGTATTCAGCATATCTTGTAATGTAGCTTCTGGTTCGACGTACCTGCAACGTCCGAGATAGGATTGCCATGCACCTAATGCCTTCGAAAACACTCTTCAAAAGGCTCATTGATTCCAGCCAATGCAGAAACGAGCGCCTGAAGAATTGCTCAACTTCGGCGAATTTGTGATCTTCCTTCGGTTCTGAGAGACAGAAATGATCCATCCAGTATCGGCAAGAATACTGAAGTGGCACAAGCTCGGTTATTGGGCCTTCTATCTCGTCTACCAAGGCACCTGGGGCTTTGAGATTATGTATGTCTCGTCGAAGCAAAGTCGACATCGCTTGCAGAGAATTCGAACAGAGGAGGCTGTGTTCGTAGGTGCTACCGCGGGGCATGATCGTATCCAAAGCCTGCTCGAGTAAGTAATCCTTTGCAGACTGGTGCACAAAATACACAACGTTATCCCTCACTGTCAGAAATGATCCGCATTGCATGACCGCCGTTGCCAGTGATCTTGCATCGCCGATTCTGTTACCTGGCGGACCAAGCAGATGTTTCAATTCTGATATCTCCACAGGGCGAAACACCGTCAACGCAATTGCCAGTACTTGCGTCAAAAGACCGGCATTGGCTTTCGAATTGATCACCTGATCCAACATCTGAGCGTAAAGCTGGTCGAGACCGGCGGGGAACTCTTTCAGTTTTGACTCCACATTCCAATTATCGAGATTGATATCTGCGAGCTGCCGACAGGCCAATGCTGCCCATAGAAAGGTGGCTGAAGCCTTCTCGACCAGGTAGTCGTGGACCAAATCCTTGGTTGCCGAGTTGTATTCATGCGCCGCTGCTAACTGATCCACTGTGTGCTCGATGAACGCCAACACGGCGGCCGAGATGGAGCGTGCGTTGAGCTCTAGGCTAAGATGAGCTGTTTTATGGACAGCGGGGGCCAAGCCTCGTTCAATAATTGGCCAATTGCGGCTTGAAACAATCATCTTCGCAGAATCGGATGGCAACTTGACGATGAATTCGAGTAGGTTGGCGCGGTCCTTTGTGCATTCATCCAGTGCGTCGATGATGATTGTAGTGCCTTGAAACCTGATTTTGGTCAACACTTGGGTAATCATTTTGCATAAAACGTCCCAGCTGTTTGAATCCTCGAACAATTGTTGGCCATAGTAGTTCTCACGCAAGTCCTTGATCACCTCTGGCTCGTCCTTGATCATCAAGTACAGAAGTCCACGCAGAACGGCGGTTGCTGTGCTGAGTTTTGTGTTGGTAGCTTGGCAGAAGAAGTACACCAGCCGAGAGCTAGGGTCCTGCCTTTGAAGTTCCTCGATGATACCGCAAAGAAGCATGGTTTTCCCTTTGCCTGGATCCCCTCTGACCCAGAGCAATCGGCTCCCTTCACCGGCCCGCCATTGCCGGAAAGTCTCATTCTCCAGAACCCAGACATACGACTCTTTGTACAAGTGGCCGTTTGTGCGTATGATTCGATCCTTGTCGAACCGTGGGTCGCTTAGCATCAGGTCCTCGAGGAACCTCTTGTTTTGGTCTTTATGGCTGGTATCTGTTGCTGCACCTCCACGTCAGCATTACCACTCATCCTGTATGTATTCCGACGGGCTCTTTACCAAAGTTGATGTTTTGCGCGTTGTACTGGTTCCCCTGGCCGGCATTGACGTTTTGCGTCCCGCCGCCGACGTTGACGTGCTGGCTTCCCGAGCCATAGTTGCTGGCGTCCATGCCGACGCTCGCAGCTCGACGGTAGTGGTGACCTCCCTGGCGATGTTGCAACTGGAGGCTCGCTTGTCAGAACCAAGGAGGTTGCATGGCCGTGCTGGGAGTTGTAAAAGGAAGTTTTGGAAAAGGGACGACGTCTCCGTAGACCTGCTTTCCCAGCCGCTCATGCAGGCTGACAAACTGCGGGGAACGTCTCGACAAGGCAGCTACTGCTTGCCTCTCGGAGTTGACCGAGATGCGTAAAGTGTGCCATCTCATTGGTGCCGTTCCTTCCAACGACGTTCCCCATCGGGCGTGGCCAGCCCCATTGGCCACCGCGCATCTTGGCCATGCACAGCTGACCTCCCAAGTACCTACCTAGTAGGTAGGTGTGCATGGAAAGAGCCTGCTGGACACGAATCCGCTCTCTTCAGATTTGGGTCGCGGACCGCCGAGTTCAAGGCAACCGGACTATTGAATTCCACGGGCGGCATACTATTCCTGTTGGGCGAGTCGTACGCATAGAAACCAGCCAGCCTTGTTGCCTTTGAATGTGACGGGTCAGATGCAGTCTACCTAACCGCAGCAGAGAAGATTTTCCAGGTTTCCGACAGATAGCTCGGAGGGCGTTCGTCCGCTGGTCAATTGTATGTGCTGTGTAGGTCCAGGTGAGGTTCAATCTCTGATCCGGGAACCTGCTGCTCCGGTACGCTACGGCCCCGCATACTTCTCCGGTCCGGTCGGCCCCACAAAGGACGCCGGGAGGCTACGGCTGAAGGCATGGATGGGAACCGTAGGTGCACAAGAAGTGCGAAACATCAAAACACTTGCACTTCATCAGATCTATTTGTGAATCGAGATCTCTATTGGGTATTCTACCCCGATTTCAGTCTATGGGTATACCCCCTTTTCTTAGAACCCACTCGAAGAGTGCATCACACTATGACCAATTTCTTCTCTAACATCTCCGCCGACATTTCCGGCATCTAGTCCATCAAGGCATCTACACCAGGTGACGGACTATTCACAACATATTCCTCTTCACCCCAGGTGTTTTTTCGCTTCGCTATGAATTTGAATTACAAATACCGCATTAAGTAAAGAAAATCAGAAGGTATCTTGACGTTCTCGCTGCAATCTGAGCAGCGAGTTTGGTTTTGTTGGAGTGGGGGGGATGTGACAAAGATAAGCCCAGATCAGATCTAGACAATGTCATTGGACCTCGCCCTGCTTGAACTCCGCGGGCGGCCCCAGAACTTGCGGCGCTGCGAAGCCGAGTCCTGGCTCTGTCTGGGGTTGGCCACTCCGGAGCTGGTGCTCTCCACGGGCTCGAGGTCGGCGCGCTCGCGGATGCTCTGGAGGCGGGAGATTTGCGGCTGGTGACCCTCTCTACGCGACTCGAAGACGTCCTGGAAGTCGCTCCACCTGTCGTCGACAAAAGGCACGACACCGCGAGAGTCGGCGCGAGCACGCGTGGCGACAGCGCCACCAGTGCTGGACGGGAAGTTGGAGGTCTGGGACTGGGCGCCGTCGGGCGTCGCGGGAGGAGCGCCGCTGGGGCCGGCCTTGCTGGAGTCGTAGGACGGGGGAGGAGCTCCACCAGTCCAGTAGATGGGGTGCTCGCGGGAACCACCGGGCTGCACCTGCCAGGGGCCCTGCATACCAATGTCGCGGATCTCGGCCATGAGCTGGGCGGCGAACTTGTTGTGTCTCTGCAGACGGAGGAGCTCGTTCTGGAAGTTGGACTTGTGGAAGAAGATCAGGTTCATGGTGAAGGACTGGACCTCGTTGAGGGTGCGGACTTCGGTGATGATGCGGGGCTGGTAGTCGCGCTTGTTTTCGAGGCAGAAGTTGAGCATGCGGGACTTGAGCTCCTCGATCAGATCGGGGTTCGTGCAGAAACCAAGCTTCAGCTCGATGGGGTCGGCGAGACCGGCAGAACGGCGCTGGTTGAGGATGAATAGAGTGTTGAGAACGCTGTTGGGAGCCTGCACAATGTGGCCTTCCATCTTCTTAAACTCGGTGTAGAGGAGAGAAATTTCGGTAACGTAGTAGTCGTCGCCGGTTCCGAGAGTACCCGTGTTGCCGTAGACAGTGACACGGTCGCCGACGTCGAAGGGGTGCTTGACGAAGACGAAAATAATGGACTGGAGGAATTCCTGGGCGGTAGCCTGAAGCATCCATGCGAGACCCAAAAAGCTGGAGCCTGCGGACGCAAGACCGGCGGCGGCAGAGCCAGACAGAATGGAGATGAAGACGATGATTGCGATGATGACAATCATGAAGAGGAAGACTTTGTCGAGCTTCTTGATGACGGAGTCGAGATCCTTCAGCGAAGCCGCGATGGCCTTGCGCTCGAGGTGGATCTCGTTGCAAGTGCCCTCCATCTCCTCCATGGAAATATCACCGTTGAGATCCTTGTCAAAAATGCCGAAGGCGTGTTCGGCCTCCTCTTGGGTCTTGAAAGCGACCTGCATGTCTTCCAGATATATGGTGTCGGAGTCGGGGCGAACCAAGCTGCGGAAGATGAGCCGGGCCAATGCGTGTGCCGAGCCGGTGTTGCGGAGCATCTCGTAGACGATCTTGCGGGCGTGGTTGAAGGCAACCTTTCGTCCTATGAAATCGTTGCCAACACGGTTCGCCACGGCACCGGCCTTGTTGAAGGCATATCGTACGTTCTTTCCTACCACACCCATGGGAGTGCGCGCACCAGAGGGGCCGCCGCCTTCGGTCGTGTGCCAGATAGAGTCTTCGCGGGCGATGCGCATCTTGGAGTGCTCGTAGAGGTGGACCAAGTGGTCAATGTCGCTTTTGTTGACCTCGATACGCTGAACGTAAGTACGCTGGTGAAACGAGGTAGCGATCCACTGGATACAGATCTTTTCGACCCAGTTGAGAGCAGCCAGAACGAGCAGGGCAATGATGACCTTTCGGACAACGTCGGTCCACTGGAGCGTCGGGAGGTCCTCGGGATCGTCCACATCTCGCATGCTATCCGGAATTACGCGGTGGTCCTCGATGATGGGGTCGAACGAGATGAGCACAGCAAGCATCCACATGAAGAGTGCCGTATGAAGCTCGAGTCCTTGACCAACGTCTTTCCACTTCTTGTGGTTCGAGGAACCCATGACGATGGCGATGCCTCCAAAGATGAGCGGGATGAAACTCGTAATCATGCGGGAAGTCCACAGACTGCACCAGACAACCTCGAGCCAGATACCAAACCAGGCCAGCTGAACGCCGGTGGGACCGCCGACAGTTGCGCTCTTGCGGTCGACGGCGTAGTGGCCGATCAGGACGGGAATCAGGAGCAGGGCGGCTCCGGGGATCATGTAGACGGTGTAGCGGAAGCAACGGGGGAACTTGCGAAGCCATTTCCAGACGGCGAATGCAAAGGCGCCGGCCTTCTTCTCCGGGGGTGGCTTCTCGACGGGAGGATTGGGGTTGCCGGCGAAGACATCTTCGGGCTCGGGCTTGTGAGACCTGCCCCTGTGCGAGCGAGCGGCAGCGTCGTTCTCCTGGTTCGAGATAAGACGCTCGGCGCGGAGGAGCTCCAGATCGTCGTTCAGGCGGGAAGCTTGTTCGCGAGTGCCCGAGGGCGACATGGTCTGGGGGCGGCCATCGTCAGGGAGGGGCAGCAGCTGGTCGGTGTTGAGGCGGGAGATCTTCTCGGCCTGGGGCGGCTGGGAATTGGGGTCCGTCGCAGTCTGGACGGTGTCGGCGGTGTGGGAAGAATGCTTCTCGTTCTCGTCCGAGTCGGCACGATCGCGATTCGGCATGTTGGGCGGAAGGAGGTGGCCGACCGGGGGCCGACGAAGACGTGGAGATTGGTGTGGTGTAAGTTGGTGTTGGAGGCAGCAGTGAAGCAGTCGATTTGGACGGGTCCTCTTCCTTCAAATAGACGACGCGAAAGAATGACGAAGTGGCGTCAGATAGAATAGACTCTCGAGGCAGCAATTGAGAGGCAATTGCGTCTTGGACGGCAACCCGAGAGAGTTTGGGCGTGCGTCGGTGGTGGACACGGTCGCTGTATTTTTCAGTGGGTGAAGGCGTCGCTGATAATGGGAAGACGCGAGATCGACTATCACCGCGTTTCTTCCACGCGATAAGGGTATCTGATACCACGATCAAAAGATCCTGGCGAAGGATGTCGAGAGGGAATCCTTTAGGCTCCGGCCAAGAGGAAATTCGGCACGAGTTTTCCGTTCCCCGTGGGTGAAGCGAACCTTGGGGGCAGGTACAGCTGGGGAAGGAGAGGGAAAGAGCTGGGGAAGAAGCTGGAGGTGAAGTTCGAAGGAGGAAGGGGCGTTGATGAAATATTTCTTGGGACTCGACAGGAAGGAAGCTGCGACCTGCGACCAGCAACCAGGGTTACCTTCGGTACTTGCACGCAAAGGGCAATCACCGTGGTAGGATACCCTGGAGAAAGACGCAGATGGGCAATCAGAAGCGGAAAGAGAGAATGTACCGAACCGCGGAGGTCTGATTACCAGCAGCAGCAGCGATAACTGGAGATTCACTAAGACTGCACAGATTGCAGATTGGAGATGGGGAGAGTAGAGACTGGGGACTTCAAGCTGGAGACAAGCACAGGCGAGTGGACGGTCTCCCCGGTCTGTCGGTCATTTAAAGAAACAGGGAGCCTGCGAGGTTAAATATGGAGCCATCAAGGAGTAGCGAGTCTTGGACTTTGGTGGTAGTGTTGAAGTGGTGTGAATGTACAAATGCACGCAGTTGAGAACCCAGAGAGTCCAGACGGAGAGCGCTTGGCCAAGGCGTTTGACCTCGATGATCCAAGAAAGAAGTACCTCTCCAGGGCTACACAGGCGTCTGGGTACTTACCAACGGTGGAGATCCAGTTTATTTTTTCACCCTGCATCTCTGTGACGGCTCCAATGGCCCGCGACCTTGAGCACTGGAGTCCTGACTGACTCCGTCCCATAGCGAGAGCGAGTGGCCCTCAACCGGCGCTGCCACGGCGGTGCCCAGAAAAAAAATGGGTGATGGAGCGCCGATCTCTTGCTTGGGTGGGAAGAATCCGTGGCAGGCAAGCAAAGCAACACTTTGGAGTGGCTCCTCGTCATAACATTAAAAAAGTGGGTAGATTGCAGTGTAGCGGGTGGTGTTTTTTTTTTTTTAGGATGAGATGCCCGTGGAACCAAAAAGACGTGGAGATTTGTTCATTGAAGTCGCCTCCTCTGGACCGGACTGGATTGGACTGAATCGGAGGAGCTTGGGCCATGGAAAGGACACCGCCTCTCGCTGGGTTGGCCGATGACACGATGCTTGACCACCACCACCGTCAGGGAACGACCCCCGACTCCACCGGGATGTCGCCGGCATGCCACCGGGATGGTGCCTCCAATACCCCCAATAGGTATTCCAGAACATTTTTTGCAGTGTTTTCTGTGCGGAAGTCGGTGATAGCAGGGGCAGGAACTGGAGCTCATGTCGATACCCCCCCCCAGCTGGAGGGAGCTTGGGGAGCACAGCATAGGGGGACCCAGACCCTGAGCATTCCCATCTCTGGTACCGCAGGTTGATTGCTTTCGGGGGCCACTGCAGTGGGCGATAAGGCGATGGCTGATGCTGCGCTGCAACATTGCAATTAACTGCTCCTGAGGCTGTTTCTTGCCGAGCCTTTGTTTTCTTCTCTTTTCCTTGTGTATTCCAAACTGGCAAGTATACATGTACACATGTACACGGAGGTAAGCTGGAGGCAGGCGCGGTGCGGGTTCTACAACAGTCCGACCCGACCGCCCGACGACATGGAGCTAAGGCAGGTCGACACCTTTGCCGACCGCCATCGCGCCTTCTTCTGTGTGCTCCCATGCTATCAAAGTTGAAGCAGGTACCATGATGTCGCCGTCCCGTCGCGCCTTCCTCGGTCCGCGGCAGGTCTAAGCTGTAAAATCCCTAGCGTCTCACCATCCGTCAACATCTCCGCCCACAGACTCCGTCCATCGTCATTCTCCTCGTGCCAACAACATCATCGTACAGAAAAACGCATAGCGGAGTCGCTGCAAACCCCAATCCACAGACCCTGAAGGCCATCATCGGAAACCGCATCATCGGGACCGCCAGAGAAAAGAAGATGAGGCTGCGGACCCTTGCGTCCGAACAACACTACACCAACAAGAAGATAGGCTCCGGAGGGCCACACCTGGGATGAACCCAACGATCGCCCGTCATCGCGATTTCTGGCCGCCCTGTACGCCCATCCGCACACCCTATCCCTGGCCCTGAGACAGTGAGGCTCGCTGCCGCGTTGCACTGAACCACCTGTGCCTCTCTCCCGCGAACAGACGGTTGTCGATCTCCCATGCCGCAGTTGGCCTCTGCCCTGAAGAGCACGAGGAGGCACTATGCGCAGGGCATTAGCACATTGGGTACCAAGAACAACATCTACCTTCACATGGCAGCCACCACCACCATCTAGCCTCCCGGGAGCAAGTCACCCCAACAGAAATAGCACGTTGGTGGATGGTGTGTTAAGGTCAACTCTCCGAAGAGGCCGAACGCTAGCAATGGCAGCCATACATACACCAATGGAACATCCACTACAGCAATCAAGCACAAACAGAGAGATGAGGTACGGCCTGAAGACAATAGGTACATCCACGGCCAGCGGAGATACGGCTCTGGGAAGTTACTTCCATGAGCTGTAACAATGGCGACCAAATACGAGCACCGGCGCCAATCCATTCCGTGAACGGCACGCGTCGCAGAACCGGCGTGTCTTGGCAGCGGCAGCGGCGACAGCAGCATGGAACACGACACCTGCTGCCGGAAGAAGCATGCAAACCCGTCAACCGCCAGCACCTCAGTGGTGGTGGGCATGGAACGCTTTCAACACCAACCTGCTGGCCTTCATCCCTTACTGCTGGCTGTAGGGCGTTATTTACTTGTGTGTGATTGTAAGACAAAAAAAAAAAACTTCTACTTTGAGGACGCCTTGTATGTTGTGTTTCTGCTCTGAAAAATGAGATTCCTTGCTAATAGAGTTCAGCCTCTTGGGTCATGCCGTAGGGCGTTATTTACTTTGCGAGTCTGCAGCAACTTCTCTTCCGCTGGCGTGCCCGCTGTCTTTCCGCTCATTCGGCGACGGCCCTGGAAACCCCCACCCTTTTGTGGCCCCACCCGACACGGCTGACGTCACCGCGCTCTTGCAGTTTCCGTGTTGGAGGACGGCAAAAATGGTCCCTCGCCCGTTTTTTCTTCCCCTGCCAAGGATCCCAGGACCCGGCGCTGAGCCCCTAATCTGCTCGGCCCACCGTCCCCCGAACCTTCTCGTCCACTGTCTCGATGGTCCGATGCCGTCACTGTCCTCCGTCCCTGATTTTGGCGCATCCTTGACAGTCCCGGTCGCGATTCAGACACGGAGTCGTACTTTTCCGACCTCTCCCAACTCCCCGAGTCCCCTGGCTCGCCTAAGGACCAAGAAATTTCGTCGAAGATTCAGTTCAGACGCAAGTGCACAGCGGGATCGACAGCCACAGCAGATTCATCAAGCATGCCCTCTGGTGCTGTCTGTAGGGAGCCTAATAACAGGTACAGGTCATGAATACGGGCCGTTTCACTCACTGAGCACGACTTCACCTTGTGAGACAACAGCATCCTATCATGCCCCAACGCACTAAAGGACGTCCGTTCCTTTCCAAAAAGCACCGTCTAGAGCCTATCGGAAACACGACCCTCCTGAGAATCTCTCTTATCGCGGTTTTCTAGCCACATTAGCATGGGTGACATGCACCCCCCGAAAAGCCACCACCTGATCCACGTCACCTACGGCTTGCCGTTCTGGGCGTTCCGTTCGCCCACTCGGCGGCTTCCGCAGTGTCGTCCGCCGCCACCGCTGTGATTACCATACCAGCGGTACGGTGCCCAGCTTGTGCGGAATGCTCAGATGCAGGTACCAGACGCGTCTTTGCCTCTGCCACTGTCGCATCGCGCAGATGGCTCTTTTCTCGCTGCATTCCAGAAATAGCTACAAGAAGCCGAGGACTCGATTTGAAAGCTGTAACCAACTTATGATACTCATGAATCTAGAATCGAGCCAAGGGTGGCTGTGGCTGGTGGTTGGATACATGGATATGAGTTCATTGCAAGATTTTGAACGTGGCGGTTTAGACGTCGCCGTTAGTCCAGCTTCTGCAAGGACAACAAATCAGGAGAATGTCGTCATGGGCCAGAATCGAGACCTTCGGCCATGTCAGCTCTCGAGAGTCAAGCTTTCTGACCACACATTCAGGACGGCTCCTCTTGCGCCCATCTCCCGAGCCGCTGTCCAACGCCCGCAGCTGTCTTCCCGGTGCAGTGGTGATCTGCGACGATCTGAGAGCAACGGGAAATGACAACTCACAGCAAGCAGCTTCCTGGCCTCGAGAGCATTCGGGACAGGGAACCTCTCCTCGGCAGCCGCCACATTTCCCGCCCGCTTTTTCGCCGTCCTCTGACGGTCGATCTCGCAGCCCTGACCTGACACCCAAGGCCTTAACCAGGCGGGATAAGATGAGAGAACCGCACCAGACCGTCAGGACCCTGCCGCCAGCTGAAGTCCCGAGCGAATGAGACGAAGCCATCCAGGGCCCGTGGTGTCTTGCAATCCCATCCCTTTTCTCGACGGTGAGGACGTTCCCTGCCGCAATAACTCCTCGAGGGTTCTAGCGACCTCACAGCCGCCCGTCTAGACTTATTAGCGCCGCTTGGAGTCCGTGGCTTGCCGCTCCTGTTGAGCCGCGACGAAACGTCTTCACATGCTGCCGTCCTCTACCAGACCCTTGAATACGGCCAAAACACGATTAATAGGACAGTGTGCCAGTGCGGCGATAACGGGAATGAAGAAAGTAAAAGGGGTCAGAGGATCCAATGAGGAGAGTTTGCTTTATCTACACCATCGCGCGGGCGCGCGCTATGCATCATGCTGTCTCGGGTCCCCTTGGCCAACCCCTTGGCTGCTACTCTAGCTGAGGAAGCACTTTGGTCTGGAAGCTGTAAGCACTATGCGATGCTTTTTCCCCTCCTGTCCTTGGCGATGCAAGACGCGAAACGATCGCGTACGCGACGAAAATTTCACGTTCAGTCGAATCATATCATGACTCGAAACCGGAAGACGGGTTCTCGGGGAGACAACCTCGCGATTATCACGACGTTACAGACGAGCGAGGCTGAGCCATCGAAACCCCCCACACACCGCCGCGCTGCGTCGTCTGGCTCATCTTCGGGAACTCTGAAGTCTCAACAAAGTCTCCGGTCCCAGAGCCTGGGTCCGCATGGTCCCACGGAGCGCCCACCCCGGCCGGATCCCCCGACAAGGGGAGGAGCGCGGCCCAATTCTAGATCCCGCTCCTCTCCCCCTTAAACGAAATCACTTCTGGGCCGGCGGAGGACGGAAGGTCAAGGTGCGTTTCTAAACGTGTCTCCAATCTTTTTCTTCGTTTTCCTGTGCATTTTGTTTGGCGGTGAACGTGGGACGGCGGTCCGGTAGGATCTATCTCGTAGACTGGTAATCTCTTTCACATCCCGGGAGCGATCCGCGAAACACAGCCCATCTGGGCTTTCCATTCTTGGTTCGTGTATCTGTAGTGCTATTTTCTACACATTCGCTCGAAGACCAAACAACCTTTCCCACGGCGCCCCGAAACTTCCAGTCGGAATCGAACTGCAACCGGACGTGGCGCCTACCTACTTTCCCATGAAGCGGAGCAAAGCCTGGCGCTTCTAGTCCAGCTTGATGCTCCAGTCGTCGCCGATGCGGGCGGCGACACGGCCGACCACGGCGTACGCCGCGCGGCCCTTCTCCGCGGGGTGGTAGTGCACGGCGACGGTCCACGTCTTGCCCTCCGACTCGATGGTGAGCTTCCTGACGTTGAACGACGCGGGCGCGCCGACGATGATGATCTTGTCGACGTAGACGTCCTTCATGGCGGCGAGCCAGCTACCGGGCTTGACGGACTTGGTGTCGCGGCCCTCGGCGTCGGTGGACGTGAGGGTGTTGCCCGAGAGCTTGAACTTGCGGTGGATGTACTGGCCGCTCTCGAACTCGTACGACTCGCCGTCGTCGACATAGAGCTCGCCCTCGGCCTCGCCGTTCTTGCTCACGCTGACGACGAGGGTGTAGTCGTCGAAGCGCATGAGGGCGCTCGAGCGGCGGGGACGGTCGCGGCGGGGGAAGATGTGGCCGCCGCGCATGAGGACGGCGACCTGGTCGAGGGGCACCGACTTGGTGAGGTACTTGCCCTTCTGGGTGGCGAGCTTCTCGTAGTTGAAGTAGTCGTAGTAGACCTCGTCGTCGGGGATGAAGATGTCGACCGACTCCTTGTCCTTCTCGACGACGGGCTTGTGGAGCAGACCGGTCGAGCCGACGAAGAGCTGGTCGTCGATGGCGAAGCCGGCCTCCTCGGAGGGGTGCGTCCAGAACATCGGGCGCACGATGGGGCTGCCGTCACGGTGGGCGTGGAAGAACGCAGTGTACCAAGCGGGCATCAGGCTGTAGCGGAGACGCAGGGCGGCCGTGAGGATATCCCTGTAAGGCTCCGGGAGCATGTAGGGCTCGCGGCGGCGGGCGTCGATGTGGGCATGGCCACGGAAGAAGGGGTAGAAGGCTCCAGCCTGGTACCAGCGCGCCATGAGGTCGGACTCGGGGTTACCGAAGAAACCACCAACATCGGCGCCGGCGAAGGGGAATCCGGAGATGCCCTGGTTGAGAATCATCGGGATGGAGGCGCCGAGATGCTCCCAGGAGGCCTGGTTGTCACCGGTCCACATGGCACCGAGGCGCTGAGAGCCGGCGTAGAAGGAACGGGTGAGGACGAAAGGTCTTCGGAGTTCGCCCTTCTTACGGGTGAGGAGAGCCTGGAAAGTGGCGTTGTGGAACGTCATGCCGTTGATGTTGTGAATGTCACGGTGCTCCCAGCCGCCATGGTGGATGTTGTCCTTGGGCATCGTCACCTCGGGGCCGTTGAAGACGGAGGGCTCGTTCATGTCGTTCCAGATGAAGGTGTTCTCCATGGTGCCTTGGAACTTGTCGTACTTGTACAACTCGTTCCACCACTCGATGGCCTTGGGGTTGAAGCAGTCGATCCAGTGGGATGATCCAGGCCAGCACCAACCCTCGAAGGTGTTGCGGTCCTTGTTCAGGACAGCGAGACCCTTGTCGGTCATCTGCTTGTTGATGTCGAAGTTGGCCTCGTTCTTGATGTGGGGATCGATAATGACAACGAGCTTGCGGCCGTGCTCGTCCAGCGCCTTGCCCATGCTGATGGGGTCCTTGAACATGTCGGCGTCCCAGGTGAAGTACTTCTTGCCGTCGGTGTACTCGATGTCGAGCCAGATGACGTCGTAGGGAATCTTGTACTTGTCAAACTTCCGGTCGACATCCTTGACATCGTCGTCAGAGATGTAGTTCCAGCGGCACTGGTGGTAGGCGATAGAGAACTCCTGGGGCATGGCCGTGGTGCCGGTCAGCTCGCCGTAGGTCTTGGAGATGTCCTTGGGCGTGGGGCCGAGGAAGACGAAGACGTCGAGAATGCCGGCCTCTGAGATCCAGTGGGTGTTCGTGGTGGTCTTGGAGCCGACGCCGAGGGCGAGAGGGTTGGACTTGCTTTCGGCCTTGGTGATGTCGATCCAGGTCTCGGCGCCGTTCAGCCAGAAGACACCGACGGTAGAGTCCTTGCGGTGCGCCTGCATGAGGGGGATGGCGCCGTAGAGAGTCATCGGGCTATCCAGGACGTACTCGAAGACGTCGGAGTTGTACAGGCGGTAGGGCTCGGCGTGGTTGCCCTCGCCGCCGCGGGTCTGTTTCAAAGACAAGGAGCCGGTGTGCTCGGGGATGCCGTAGACGTGCTCGTATCCGACGAAAGAGATGTCGAGAGCGACACTCTCGGGGCCACGAGGCTTGGAGTCGGTGTTGCCGCCAAAAGACTCATCCCACCAGGTGCTCTCGTCCTCAGTCTGGACCTCCTTGACCTCCTCAGTCTTCTCCTCGCCCTCCTTCTTCTCCTCGGCAGGCTTTTCGACCTTGGGGCGCCAGTGCTCCATGTTGAACAGCCCGCGGTCGTTGAACTTGATGTGGGAGGCGCCATCGCGCTTGAAGTCGATACCGAAGGGGGAGAACTTGATGACAGCCTCAAACTTGGACTCGGGGCCGTACTGGATCGTGATCTGGTCCTTGCCCTGGTAGGCGACCTTGGCCTCCTTGTCCAAGTCCAGGCCGCCGACGATGACGTGCTTCTCGGCCTCGTTGTATCGCTCCTTTCTCACAGTGCTGTCGTGGCGCAGCTGAATCTCTCCCTTCTGGCGCTTCTCCTCGTCGACGCTGACGCGGGCGGTGCCGGACTCGTGAAACGAGACGGTGATGGGGAGGCGGACGGTTTCCTGGGCGTCGTTGATGGTCTTGAGGATAACCGCCTCGAGCTGGCCGTCGGCGAACTTGGCGGAATCGGGGAGGATGTTGTAGGGAGCGGCCCATGTCGAGCCGAGGGCGTTGGCATTGTCGGCGTAGTCGCGATTGCGCTTGCAGAAGCCGGACTGGTGGCACTTCTTGAAGTCGTTTTCCTTGACCATGACTGCGGCGATTCGTTAGCAAGTCGTACGGAGGATGATGAGGTTGACTGATGAAGGGAAAGTCATGGCGCTGTGAGGTCCGTCCCTACCTGCAGGTTGTATCATGCAGCTCAATGCCGCGAGCAGGCCAAAGTAGGTTGTCCATTTGCAGGACATCTTGCCGGTCGACCCCATGGCGAGGGGATCTATGACAGCTTGCTCTTCTGGGAGATGTGGAAGGGTGGGCGGAACAAAGAATAAAAATCACAGGTTGGTCATGAGAGCAAAAGAAGACGGGCTTCTTTGTTGCGCTCTCTCGTCGATCGGTAGATGGTTGTGTAGGATGATGGGACGGATGTAGTCGAGGGAAAGTATCCGTAATACTTGGTCGAAGTGTATGAGACACCTAAAGTTCACAGCTGTCCCCTTGGTTCCTCCCGCTTGGGCTTAGCGCAGGCGATGAAGCTGCAAGTGACAGGGGTTGTCAGAACCAAGTACCGACAGGCTGTATATATGCATATTTATGACTCTCTCGCTGTCGAGAGTCGGTATAGATGCATCTCGTCAAGAGGACCCATTTATGAAAGCATACCGTATGTAAATGATCCGACTAGATTTTGCACTGTAAGCGCCAGGTCGGTACCTGGGACATTGCGTCAGGTCACCACCGCGTTCAATCGATTATCGACCTGCGCGACGTTGGAAACCAAACAAAACAACACCATCGTGTTTTCTCGCAATCGACTTCCTCTTCCTCAGTTTCTGGCCGAGACTCAAATACTTCCCAATTCCACGCCCAGCTTCTTGCATTGAGTTGCAGCCTCCCCCGCTTCTTGAGTAAGTCCCGTCCACCCAATGGCCCTCCATTGCCTACCTACCTACCCACTTGGACAGCTCAGACAGTTCGATGCTGAACAGTGAACGGTCCAAAATTAGGCGGTCTACCCACCCCCAGTGAATTGCCGCGTGTCGCAAGCGTGCCTCACTGTACGCTTCAGGGCCGAAGGAGCTTTTTTAGCGCTGAGCCATGGCTGAACCCGGACCCCACCACGCGCCGCAGGACGACGACCCCGCCTCGCGACACAACAAAGAGCGTCCCGGTCAGCATAACTATGCCCCTAATGCAGGCGGCTCCCCGGCGGATAGTAATGCACGCACAACTGTCGACTCTCTCCTCGAATACGCACGTCGGGCTGCAGAGAAGCTGCCCCCACCGACTTTCATAATTCTCGCACTGCTTTTCGGCTTGTACATAATATTTTCCTCCAGCCAACAAAACCAGCGGTCAGCAGCAGACCTTTCTTCTCCCGCCGTCCCCTCCGTTGTCACCACCACAATTTACCAACAACACATCTCTTCTCCCACCGAAGTCGTCGTTGATTCCTCGCCCAAAATGTCTACCGAGCAGACGTAAGTATCCCTCTTCTTTGTTTCTCATGCTTCTTTCCTCTCTGCCTGCACGGCGGCGAGCAGCAGCACATGCTCTGCTGTCGCTACCCCGAATTTTACCCCGCCATCGTGGGAGGTTTCGGGCGGGCACAGAAGAGGGGCAGAGCACACACCTCGAGGTGAAGAATTTGAGCTGACCTCGAAATAGCTTCATTGCCATCAAGCCTGACGGCGTTCAGGTATGCTTCGGCCTTGCGATACACCGCCAATTGACCGTCGCAGCCAGCTAAACTCTTGTACAGCGCGGCCTCATCGGCCCCATCGTCTCTCGCTTCGAGACCCGTGGGTGAGTACCCGATAACACCCTTCAAGCTATCAACGTGTCATCTGAGATCTGACTCTTCTCGTGCAGCTTCAAGCTTGTTGCCATCAAGCTCGTCACTCCCTCCAAGGAGCACCTCGAGGCTCACTGTTGGTGCCCTCACGCCCTGCCCGAAGCCCACAATAGCTAACCGCCCGCTAGACGCCGACCTCAAGGACAAGGCCTTCTTCCCCGGTCTGATCAACTGTGAGCACCAATCCATCTCTATGATTAGAGGAACACCAGCTGATACTGTCTAGACATGCTCTCTGGCCCCATCTGCGCCATGATCTGGGAGGGCCGTGACGCCGTCAAGACCGGCCGCGGTAAGTGCCACGTCAATCTCTGCCAACCGCATTACACAGCTAACTCACTTTTTCCAGTCCTCCTCGGTGCCACCAACCCCCTTGCCTCTGCCCCCGGCACCATCCGTGGCGACTACGCCATCGACGTCGGCCGCAACGTCTGCCACGGCTCCGACTCCGTCGAGAACGCCAAGAAGGAGATTGCCCTCTGGTTCAAGGACGGCGAGGCCGTTCAGTGGAAGACTTCCCAGTTCGACTGGATCTACGAGAAGGCTTAGATTTCTTGTCCGCCGCCACATAAGCTCTAAGTGTCATGCGTGCCCCAGCCTGGTGCCGCGGACACATGCCATCATGTCGATAGGTTGATGCAGAAAAGTCTTCAAGGTCCAAAAAATATGAACAAAAGGCGAAATAGCCACACCAATGACAAGCGTGCCCTTTGCATTTTGTGACGTGACTACCTGGTCGATCTGAACAAACCCCTCGCCCGGCCCATCACACCAGCAAACCACGGCGTCGCCCACACGCTGACCAGTATCCTCGCGGGCAGCAGCGCCTTCGTGATGCCCCACGCAATGGCCACCTCCACCACGACCTTGTACTTCCCGTCCTTTTGCCACCGCTCCAGCACATCCTGCGTGCTGTCCTCAGAGCTACCCGTAACACCGCCCTCAGCCGTCTCCAGCTCGCCCGTCATCGTGCCCCGGTCCTCCGCGCCGAACCCGAACCACCCCTTGCGGCTGAAGTACCGCTCCGCCTTCCCGACGCCGTCGCGGACGTACTCGGCCCAGTGTCCCGTCACGTACTCGAGCGGCAGGAAGTTCGTGTAGTGGAAGAGCCCGAAGAGGCTGAGCAGCGGCACGACGGCGGTGATCTCGTGCAGGACGAGGAAGGCGACCACGTGCGAGAGGGGCGCGCGCCGGAGGCCCGTCGTGTAGCGCTGGAAGCGCGCGGGGAGGCGGTCGAGGATTCGCGTCGCGGCGCTGGGTTTTGTCGATGTTGAGGAGGGGCGGGCTGGTGTCCGCGGAGGGGTTCTGTGGAGGGGCGCTCGGAGGAAGAGGCGCCGGGCGAGCATGGTGTTGGACGTAAAGAACGAAAAGATTGCCAATTGGGGTTTTCCGAGAAACAATTTAGTTATTTGAGAGAGGTAGGACAAGATAGGTAGGTAGCTAAGGTTAGATTGAGGGCTTGGAGGCGGATTGCTTGGGAAGGAAGCTTGGGCCTGGAGATGACGGGAACATTTGCCTCGGTGGGTCGAGCTATACACCGAGCCGTACCGAGATTGACCGAGAGACCGGTCACCGACCGAGCTACTGGAGCCTTTTCCAACGACGCATCCTTTAACAGCAAGATGACTACCAGCGCTGTTGCCGGCTTTTTCGCCCTTCAATTTCGTCCCTAATGTATTTACTCTTAGTAGTACAACTTTGAATGTACCCAGACATTTAAGACACTTTTGAACGCTTGCCAGACCGCAGCTGCTTGTTTCGGACGCCTGCAGGTCACCACACAATTTCAGCGACTACCTACCTAAGGTACCTATGTAGGAAAGAAACCGTTTGCACCTTCTACAAACTGAAATTGGGCCTTCCAGTTGCAACTTCCCATACCGCCGCTCAAGGCTCGGTTCCCAGGCATTAAAATACTTTCTCCCTGGGGAAAGCACCGTCCTTCATCACTACAAATCTTTCATCACTATCGTCCTTCATCACTGACACTGTCCTTCATCACTGACTTACTCCACCGCTGGTCTTCAAAAATGGCCGAACCCAAGCGTACGCCTCCTCGCGAGGCCTGGATGTGGAAGAATGTGCGTAAGACGGCCGTCCGTCGCATCGATAGCACCTCTCTGAAGCCATCCGACGCTTTGGTGTCCAGCAACTCGTCGGACGAGGAGCTCATCTGCACCTACAACTGGAAGAACTGTGACGGCGCGAAGATCCACGTCCCCGGTAGGCTGAGCTCTCACTGCCCACCCGGACTTCCTCTTGACCAACCGTGCTGACTATTTGCAGGCTTCGCAGCGATCTGGCAAGAAATTCCACTCCCGGTTCGCCTACCAAAGGACGAGGGCACGTATTTCATAGACCAGAACGCCTCGCGCATCCCCGAGTTCCCCTTTGAGCCGGTCTTCCGCGCCACGATCTCCATGAACCCCTCGTTCCGCTTCGACGACGTCGACGTCCTGGCGAATCGTAACAGCCTCCGGAAACTCCTCGACTTCTGCGCCGGCCGTCGCCAGGATAGCTTCCGCATCAACCTCCACCTGGTTAACCGCACGCTCGTCATCGAGCGCTGCGAGAGATCTGCGCGCGAGCTCATTCGGGGTTACCAGAACGCTGGGTTCGGACGCACCTTCGAGGGCGCGTTCACCAAGTATCCGCCCGGCCTGGAGGACAGCGCGGCGCACCACCGGGTCCTTCGGTACCAGATAGGCAATCTGTCTTGCGCGGTACGCTTCGAGGTTGACGCGTGCTACAAGCCAAAGGACAAGAAAGAGGGCGATGACGCAGAAGTCCTGGCCTCCGCGATAAAGCAACTGTCTATGGGCGACAGCGCGGGAGATGGCGAGGTAGACGGCGCGGGAGAAAGACAGGGAGAATTGCCGCCGCAGGAAGCAGTACCGATGGCACAGTCCCTCGCCGCGGAAATCAAAACGGCACGCAAGCCCAAGGGGCTGGGCACGTTCATGCCACAGCTATGGTTCGGCAGGACATCTTGGCTAATTATCGGCCGCCACACCGACGGATGTTTCGAGGAGATCAAAATCACCGACACGAAGTCTCAGTTCGCGGGCTGGGAGGGCAAGCAGCAGACTAACTTGCGCAAGCTGGCTGCTGTTCTGGCGGAGCTGCGGGAGGCCGTCGAAGCAAACGGCGGTGGGAACTGCGTTGCTATCTGTGAGAAACTGACAGGCACGGGACCCCCGGTCATCGAGGTCTTCCCCTCGACTGTTGCTCGGAAGGCTGTCCCAGATAATCTGAAGGCCAAACTGTGGAACTCAGATAACCCTTCCTAAAGGGAATCTTTCTCAAGTCTCAAGACATCGAACTACCTTAGATGTACCCGCGTTACATAGAAATCAGAGGGCATCTTATACATCACCCCCTCTTCTAGTATCCAACACCCCCCTATGTGGCTTAGCTCTAATTGTCGGCCTCCCTCCCCCTCTACTATACGACGATAACGAACGACGGCAACGGACGATAACGACGACGGTAACAACGACGACGACGACGACAACATTAACGATAATATAAATAAGCCTATATAGCCCTTGAATCAGGGACGCCTAGCCACGTAGATATAGCTGGAGGAGGTGTTGGATACTAGAGGAGGGGATGACGAATAATATCTCCCGAATTCAATTGGGATTGCATGCGCCAGAGTCAGCATGCCAATGTGCATTTTCTGCTGATGATATATACGGTCACTGAGGTCTACCAGTGCCTGGGGCGCAGTCATTGTGCCTGGTGAGCCTTTCAGTATGACTGGCTGATATTGCTCCCCTGCAGGCCTACTAGAACCTGCGCGGTTCGTACACGTGTACCAGGTTGCCAGGCTCGCTGTAGGCGCAGCACTGCACAGCCCAGGGCTTGTTTTCCTCTGGAGAGTAAACATGGATATATCTTTGCCAAGTTTTACTTGCCTTACTGCGTTTCCTTGTACTGGATCAACGTGTAAATGACTCCTTCTATTCTTATTATCTAGGTATTATTACGAGCATTCTCCCCTAAACACCGACGTGCAACTGCCTCGCCAATGTCCGGCGTTGTTTACAATACCGAGAGTTCTCATATTTCGGAGTGGCGGTCAATACTAACGCTTGTGGTCTTCATTATCTGCAGTACGCATGGAATTCCGATTTGGCGTTTTCCTTCCGATTTTTGCTGACCAGCAGACAGATGCAATTGTAGCCTGCCCATTCAGACTCCCGATCTACTTGCCTTCATGGCTTTACTTCGTCCCTTATGATGGCCTCATCGCACTCCGCATCCTTGAACCGAGAAGCGACGAAACGCTCGAGGGTGAGAGATCAACGCCATGGGTCCGACTGCGTCTCCCCCTGAGTCTCATGACAGCCCCGTCAATAGGTGTCGTCTTGTTGCTTTCGACCACTGCTATCGGCCGAAGACAAATGATCGAGAGCACCGTTGGAGCAAACAACATCTCCCCACTCGACATTTTGGCGTTCGCTTTCAGCGTCGGCTACATTACAAGCTCAATCGATGCGACAGGGATCCTGCGGTACCTCTGCGTGAGGGTCCTTGTCAAGTATGGAGACAAAGGACGCTGGATCTTTTGCTACCTCTACTTCGCCCTGTTCCTGATCGGCCTCCTGTTCGGCAACGACCCCGTCATCCAGATGGGCATGCTGTTCATAACCTACATGACAAAGCTGTCGCCTGACATCAAGCACCCCAGAGCATGGCTGTTTACGCAGTTCGCGGTGGCCAACATCGCATCGACCATTCTGGTTTCTTCGAGTACCACGAACATCATCGTCTCCCAGGCCTTCAAGATCGGATTTGCCGAGTACACTGCCAACGTGGTCGTGCCAGTTCTCACGACAGTGATCGTGCTGCCGCCTTTTCTGCTGTTCATCATCTTCGCGGCGCAGGGCCTCATTCCAGCCTCGATCAAAATCCACGAACCTCCCTCGGCGATCCGCGACAAGGGCAAGCCTTTCAATCCAGTTCTGAATGACTACATCCGTACAGGCACGGGGATGTCAAGAGTCGGAAGCGAGACGAGAGAGGGAATCAGGCTGATGATGCTTGCGGAGGTCCTGAACCCGTTCCTGGACAAAGGCAGCGCGGTCGTCGGGTTTGCCATCATGTTCATGACTCTCGTTGCCCTGTTGGCTCTCACAGCAAAAGGCATGAACGATATCCCGGCATTTTGGATCACCTTGCCGGCATCGGCTCTCATGCTCTGTTGGGACCTTGCACGGGGATGGATGAACCGTGAGGAGACCCGGAAAATAGTGCGAGATGGCCGAAAGCACTGGGCGATGACTGTCCTAGAGAGTGCAAGAGATGCCCGGGGACATGTGGAATCATTCCAGCGTTACTTCAAAACTAGAATTACGACCGTATGCGACCCAGAGATTGGAGAACAAGCCATCAATGGTGGTTTTGGCAACGCCCACGAAGGACCGGGCCAGATTTCACCGAGACCATCTTCCACTCGTACAGAAGATAGTACTCGAGGACCGGATGAAGCGCAGACTCGCCCACGGATTCTCGACGGGGCAGGGCCGGGCTGGGCCATTGGAGAGGGCCCAAAAACGCGGAGCAGACCGCTGACTGCATGTGGATTGTTCCAGCCAGAGCAGGCTCACCACCGCCGTACGTGTCGCCAGAGAGCTTCGAATTCTCTACTGAAGACTCTGATATGGAAGAACCTGGCGAAACCGGCGATCGAAAATCCACGGCCAGCCAAGAGCTCGCCGAGGCGAAAGAACAGCTATCCTGGCAGTCACACATGCCATTACCCATGGTCACACTCTCACTCCCGGAAACCAAAGTGCCCGAACCTCCTATTATTCTCTTCATAGACCATTCGGATCGTACAGACACTATTACACAGTCCCGATCCGCCGTGCGGGCCGCTGTGCCCGCCTATGACATGCCGCGTGCAACAGTCACATCTCTTCTAAAGGGTCTGCTAAGATGGCTGCAATAAACCTTTCCGACGGCCTCTGCCGTCTTCACTTACCTCCCGTTCCGCCTCATCCCCTTTGCCCTCCCCACGTTCATTATCGTCCAGGCCCTGGTCTCGGCCGGCTGGGTTGCGGTCCTTGCACGAGGCTGGGACACCTGGGCCTCGAAGACGGGCACGATAGGTGCGATTGGCGGCATGGGATTTCTCTCAGTCGTGCTGTGCAATGTAAGTTCCTTGATGGATCCGAGGCAACGACGCCGTTGTCTCGTTAGACGCCACTGGCAACCCCTTAAAGACAGGACTAACAACCCCTTGAAGACAGGACTGACAACCGCAATAGTGCGCAGGAACGAACATTAGCACCGCCGTGCTCCTCTCCCGCATGCTGCAGGAGTGGCCAGGCATCCATGCCTACAGAACTGGGGTTTTTATCAGCGAACGGACTTACTGGGCCTCTGTATACGCTCTGGCGATCGGCGTCAACTACGGTGCTTTTTCGTCCACGTTCGCCGCGTCGCTTGGAGGGTTGGGGTGGCAAGAGGTGTTGGAGAGGAGGGGGATCCACGTCGGAAAGCTCGAGTTTATGAGAGTGTGTCTGCCGATCATCGCAATCAGCATGACTGTGAGTTGCACCGTCTTGGTGGGAGAGGTGTACATCATGAGAGGACAAACGCCATATGTTGCGAGGTAGATTAGGCGATCTAAATGTAAGTACATGCAACGTAGTTTCCGACAAACCTCAGAAGGACTTAAGAGGCTTAACATGGTAGAGTCGACTAGATGGTGATAAGCACACGCTACGGCCCTATGTGAATATATGCAGCCCAGATCGAAGGGTCACATCCGCTGCGGCAAGTATAGCCAAAGCCTCTAGTTTCGATAGACCTTTTTTCTCCCGCCCGGCGAGTATGGTGATAGGTATGCAAGCCAGCACGACGAAGACTTTACTGAAAAAGTCTCAGTTTGGCCAGTTCTTCGACTGTCAGGGGATTGTGTGCCACCTTACCGGCCTCTTATATACCGTATTCTCTCCGATGTCACTCAAGTCTTTAGCCGCGCGGGTCCCCTGAGTGATCCTTGGCATCCACCAAGGGAGCGGATCGAATCAGATATGGCAAGGTTGGGATCGCCATCCAGTCGTCTTACTCGTATTGTTTCTCAACTCGCCGTGCGCTTGACATGTACGCCAATTACACCGAACTTAATCCGGGGGTGGATATGCCGACGGGAGGCCGGCGGGATGCCGTGGGGAGGCCAGTTTCTACGGCGGGCTAATGTCCCGTTTCGTGTTGAGCACCGACAACCGACGTCGGTGCGTTGGGTTTAATATACTGTAAAGACATTGCTGGCTTGGTGCTGTTCGCTTCCGAAACTGTACTGGAATCCGGGATCTCGATGATGAGTATCTTGGGTTTCGGAAAGGGGGCTGCTCGTGGCATGGGCATTGTTCCCTACTGGTATGGGATTGTAATAATAACTGACTTGAGAAAGTTCCTTGTAAGAGTAAATAAGGCATCTTGTGTGGTTAAGATAGGTAGTATGTCAAGATGCAGATGACCAAAGCCTTAAGGTTTGAGATATTAGGCCGTGAAGTCAGGTCTAGGGGGGAGGTAGAGCCGGTGTCTAGGAAGCTGATGCAAAATGTCAGGGATTGGGCTAAAGAGAGCTGTATGTGGTGGAGTGGTACCAACCCCTACAATTAATCTAATGACGTTGTAATTTAGACGAGAAACTTACGATTTGACTTGGTCGACGCGGGGATTCGTTATGCCCAGTATGCTTAGTTTGACTGAACTGACTGGTCATTCCGTCGCCATCTATCGAGGTATACTCCCCGTACCGGGTAGTAACTGATGAGGGGAAAGATTGGTTCGTGTACCTAGATACCGTCTGCTTCTGGTACGGTCAGGAATGGGGCCAGGAGTATTTACCTCGTTGACGGTGGAAAAGGGGGATAAAAATTGTTGAATAGTTGTCTCTCGAATTTGAACTAATTCCATCTCAACCTGCTCATCAACAACTTCTTAGTCCATCTCATTCTCATCACCAAACTCGCTATGTCCAAGATGAAGTCCGCCCTCGTCCTCTCTGTCCTCGTCGCAGCCGTTGCTGCCGCGCCTCAGAACACGCCGCCCCCCAACCCTCTGTGCATCGGCCTCGGCGGTAAGTTAACGTCACTCCGGTTGTTTAAGTTTGGACGCGAGCGGACAAGCTGATGAGTACGTATTCATAGCCGTGCTACGGCGGGTTTCTGAAGTGCTGCGAGGGCTCCTGCTCCGTGGACCCGAACGACAACTTGGGCGGCGTCTGCACCCTTTAAGTGTAGCTTGACGAACACTACCACCAACAACAAATGCGCTAGGCTTTGAAATCGACTCTCCAATTCAACTCATAAAATAAGTATCATTCGCCTCTTCTTGAAAGCCATCATGCTTTTTGCAGTGACGTGACTTCAGAGGTTGCTTTGTACGATTTGGCAGTGGATTTCGCCATTATCTCACTTAGGTAGCCACCGTGGAACATCGTACAAAACAACATTACCTGTTAGTAGTTGTAATAAGGTTTCAAAGGCACCTAGAAATAATCTTATTACTATCACCGTCGCGACGCGACGTGGCACCATACATGCACGCGATTGTATCAGCGCTGTAATCGTGGTTCCCCTTCTGCAGCGTCACATCAAGTAAGTCCTGTGTATAGTTGTCAGGTTTAGTCTAGAAAGCAACATTTGCGTTACTAGACTGTACGACAGTGTTGGTAAACACAGCTGCGTCATGTAGGGTCTGGTTGGCGATGTTGCTAGTGGATGAGTTGTGAGAATGATCCGGGACCGACAGGCGGAGGTCCCGTCCGGGTCCACCCGGTCCATCCCGCCCCGCCCCGCTCTAGCTATCGCGGCCCGTGCGCAGGATCAACCCCCTCAAGCACTTCTCCCTGTAGCCAGCATTCCTCTTAGCTACACCCACATCAACGACCTCATTTGAGCTCTTCGATATCCCTGACATTAGGCGGGTATTTCCACAAACAGCCCGGGATGCCATCACAGCGGCTAAGGGCCGATCGGAAACATGCAAGCTCCAAGGCCGATAAGAATCACCATGGACGCCTCCATCCCTCATGTACGGCGCGCTCCGTCATGCATGTCTCCTCTCACTGTCCACCACTCACAACCCTGCCCTCCTTCACACGCATGCATTTGCAGGCACATGCCATGGGTTCAACTCGTAGCCTGCCTACACTTGTATGCGTCTCTCCTCTGAAATGGGACCATTTCCTATCTCAATGGCACCCCTCAGCCTATGGCGCCCAGCCATTGCTTCAGGCGAACCATCCTCGGAAAGGCGACCAGGCTCAAGGCAACAGCTGCGCAGCACGCCACTTTCTCAATCAACCCAGTAGAAGGCATCTCCATACCTGCCAAGCATGCGAGTAATATCTGCCTGAATTCACGTTACTCGCTTTGGTTGCGAGAGGGTGTGAAGGTGCCCGGTTATTGCGCAGCCTTTTATCTACTTCGACCGTTCCTAAAATAATGGCCACCACCCAGATCAAACCCTCTTGCGAAGAACCCAGGTCTTTCCTCCTTGACCACCGTACCGTACCGTGACGAGAGGTCGCCTAGGTTTCGTAGTCTATCTTGTTTGACCCCAGAAGCGATCAATGCCACACAGCTGGCTAGAGCCGAGGACAAATGGATCGGTAAGAGTTCAAAGTCTATCTTTATTGGTTCTCGATCAAGGTGCCGTGGCTGACCAACTGCTGCACAGGAAACCGAAGTTACCGAACCATGAAGCAATCTGCTCATTTGGTCAACAGATTGCCGATGACTTGTGCGAGAATCATCATCGCAAACTTTTCTTACCGATTGAAAAGCTCCCCAGCCACGTCAACATAGAACGTGTGATCGAAATTCTTACGGCGGCAAACATCGAGACTGACAGAAGCCTCATCGAATTCGTGATGAGGGATGCCCACTATTTGTTTCTAATTCTCGCATTAATGTCGCAGAGCAATGTTGAGTGGGTGTCTCAGTTGAAGGCCCTGAAATACCATCGCTTCACCAACAGGTCACTCCCCGTCACATTTCAAGTGACGCGCGATGCCACCGGCCGTAAGACGATTTGGAAACGAAGTCCTGCGTCGTCCTCGGATAATTCTACTTTCCGCGACCCTTTTCACATTCCGCGTTGGGGTCACAACGAGATTTCACTCTTCAACGATTATCAGTGGAGATTCATCGCCCCAGTATTTGGAGACGACCAACCTTTCCGCTTCAAGTTCGAACGCGGCACGGTGCTTCCGTACCTAGCAGTTGATCAAAGCGCACGAAGCACGGGGTTCTTCGGGGAGGTGTCCAAAGTCAGCATTCATGCAACGCATATTAGGGTTCCCAAATTGCTTAAGGTAAGTACTCAACGCATGATACCTAGGAGAACATGGCATGCTGACCCTGTCTTCTAGAACGAAGATGGCTCAGTACCAATTGCACTGAAGAAAGCGAAGGAAGATCGTGATCTTCTTGAGTATTTTGACAAAGAGACAGAAAACCTCCAGAAACTGAGAGGTTACAAGTCAAACCATCTGATCAAACCCATTGCAGCCTACCAACAAGACGAAGATCGCTGCCTCCTCTTCCCTTGGGCAAAAGGCGGAAATTTGGCCGAATATTGGAGTCGTAAACATGGGCCTTCCTTGAACAACAACGAGCTCAAATGGACTTTTGGCCAGCTCACTGGACTATTTGGTGCTCTCTACGAGCTGCATGGGAGCAACTGCAGACATGGGGACCTAAAGCCTGAGAACATCCTACTATTCATTGATGTGGATAACAACCGGACGTTGCAAATTGCCGACATGGGACTCAGCACTTTTCACGAATCAGAAGCCGCGACCAGGATCCGAAAGGCCCAGAAGCTTCACACGTTGACACCACCGGGCACATCTCGGTATGAACCCCCCGAGACAGACAAGGACCGAGACAGGACACTCGCCCCCGAAACTCGTTCAAGAGCTTATGATATCTGGTCCATGGGCTGCGTCGTCTTGGAACTACTCATTTGGCTGGCCTACGGGTTTGAAGCTATGGAGAAGTTTAGAAAGAAAACTGCGTACCTCTGGGAGCGAATCAAAGGCAAAGGCAAAGGCAAAGGAAAGAGGTATCGTATTGGCTCGCTCACACAACGCCAAATCAGAGCTTTGTCTAAGATATGGCCGGCGAAATCGGCGTGGGGAGAGCTTTTGGCGCTCGTGGAAAACAGGCTTCTCGTCGTCGACGTGTCGGAAGATTGGCCGGAAAGCTCGCCTAATCACCGAGAAACGGCGTATGAAGCTCACCGAGAGATGGTCAGAATCCAGAGGAAGTATTACTCTGTGTGAGTTTCGACGGAAGAGAGACTTCAACATTCAACAGATGACCAATAGCCAACTCCAAAGCAGTACCACGCATACGCAAGATGAATTGGCCCCAGTACACCAATATGCATACGGTGGAGTCAACCCTTCCCTGCCTTCTCATGGAAACAACATCGAAGAGTTTGATGGACTAGTTAGCATTGAGCGCAAGGCCACGGACGACCTGGAGCCGAAACCTGAGCGCTTTTTGGTGGAGGAAAACGACCCTGTGAAATCCAAATTCCAAGAAGTAAGTTGGAGATCTACAAGAATGAAGTCAGTATTGGTTGCATGCTAACTGGAGGCCGGATTTAGTATGTTAGTATTCGCCTTATCATGGACGTGAATGTAACATTATGCTAATCTCTCCACCGACTAGAATGTTAGCCACCTACCCATCTTACTTGTATGCTTATTGATACCGCAGCTATTAACTTTGCTTTGATTCAGTCGGTGAGCTGAGATCGAAATAACATGAGAGAAACACCTCGCTAACGCAACATTAGATCGTATGTATAACAGATCTGACCTGATTTATCGATAAAGGAGTAGCTAACATGTGGCTTGCCCAGCAGCCCAGCAACATTAATGACTCTTGGGTGGCTCTTAACGACAACACCTTCGCCTCCAAAGTCTTTGATGAAGTCAATTGGGACAAATCGCGACCGTTATCCACAGGGACGAAGATCTTCTGCGCGACGTGCAGCAGGGTATCGTCGCAAGCTCTGTTTCCATCGACATTCAAACGTTCAGACGCCCAATTACACTGCGACTTGTGCGGGATACTTCTCGAAGCTCTGAAGCGAGTATTTGCTGAGATTCCAGAGGTGGTGAAGCTTCGCCAGAATCGTACAGAAGTAGGTGTAGAAGGAGGGCCAGATCTTCTCTCGATCTATGTCAAACCAGGTACGCAGCTATGAAGCATTCCAGATACACTCCAGCTAAATATTGCACCCAGGTAGCGATATTCCACCGGGAAGGCGAATCGGGTTACCAAGGCTTCCCGAACCCAACAGCCCAGAACAGACCATTCTGTTCAAAGAGTGGTTGCACAGCTGTGATTCGACACATGACGCGTGCAATCGTCGCGGGGAACAGCACCATCTGGAGATGCCGACCCGCCTCGTCAAAGTCACGGAGCCAATCAAGGTTTTGAGCTCGAGCACAATGGAGCCTTGCCGGTACATAGCTCTGAGCCACTGTTGGGGCCAGTTGAAGGACCACGAACGGTTCTGTCTCGACCGGGAAAACTATTCTCAACTACAGGAACATGTCGACTTCAATCGTTTGCCAAAGACCTTCCAGGATGCGATCACAGTCACTCGCAGCCTCGGCATAGACTACATATGGATCGACACCTTATGCATCGTCCAGGGCGACAAGGAAGACTGGGAAAACGAGTCAACGAAGATGGAAGAGGTCTTCAGTGCGGCCTACTGTACCATCAGCGCAGCGGCTGCCAAATCATCACTTGATGGCTTCTTGTCCGATCGTCCGCCTAGGCCAAGCGCTCACCTACGAGTGAAGGGCTCTCCAGACCTGTACGTGTGCCCGCACATAGACG
Source organism: Colletotrichum musae (assembly GCA_027406025.1). Lineage (NCBI taxonomy): Eukaryota > Fungi > Ascomycota > Sordariomycetes > Glomerellales > Glomerellaceae > Colletotrichum > Colletotrichum musae. The sequence continues at coordinate 1,407,080 of JANVYC010000001.1, read as the reverse complement.
ACTTCCATCAAGACGTTGAGCTAGCAGAGATCAACAGGCGCGGCTGGGTCTTGCAGGAGAGGGCTTTGTCGAGACGCTCTCTCTACTTTACCCCGAATCAGGTGTACTGGGAATGTGGACATGGAATACGGTGTGAAACTCTTGGTCGGTTGCACAAGTAAGCCACCCTTAGCCCGAAGACTGAAAAGAAGGACGATCTAACCATGCCCTGCTACTTACAGCTCGAAAGCTGCATTTCTCGGGGATGCCAACTTCCCCCAGTCTGCGTTAGAACATTACAAAGATGGGAGGCAGTTGCTGATTCAAGACTTATACGAGAGGTACTCTGCGCTTGCGTTTACGAAGGTTTCCGACAGGGCCGTCGCGATCCTGGGTCTTGAGGCGAGGCTGGCGCGGGAACTAGACACCCAAGCCGCCCACGGTGCCTTTGAGATTTACTTCGGCCGGAGTATCCTCTGGAAGCGCCATCAGCCGGACTACATGGAGCCTATTGAGCAGTACAGCTTGCGTGTTCCCACGTGGTCGTGGTTCTCCAAGAGCGGAAGGATTCAGTACATGAGCCTGGAGTTCAACAAGATCGAGTGGATGACGGGAGATTTCGAGAGCCCTTTCGCTCGCCACCCCATGCTCTCGGGGGCGTCGTATTTCAGCAATCGCGACGAGGACCATACCATCCTCCGGGGGTTGGCAAGGCGCATGGACGTGAGCGAAGTTCTAATCCCGTCGCAAATTGTTTTCGATCGGGAGAACGAGCTTACAGCCGAGGACTTGAGGGTTGTTGTTATTGGCCGCGACAAGGACGAAGAAGGCGTCGATGCGAAAGCCCATGTTCTCGTCATTTGCAAGAGCAGCCGAAACGGTTCTCAGGACATTCGATATGAAAGAGTTGGCGTTGCGTCCCTTCCGGAAAAGCAGGTTTCGGCGGAAGGGGTCATGGTTGACATTTGGTAGTAGTTACCGTACTGCTCCTTGGTGTATCTTCTCAACGTACGATTGAAGAAACATGATTTTCACCTCTCTCACTGTTTGGGCATGTTTTCTCCGTACGTGCCCCTTGAATGGCCCTAACGTTGGCGCTTGTCCATTCTTCATGGCCAATCTGCTTCGAGGCGTCCATCACTGAATAGTACGGTGCATAAGAACACGTTGTACAACTAGGTAAAGAGGCATTGATTCAGTGCATTCGGATACGCGATTCGTGCTGACGCAGCGCTTGGCATCCTGCCGGAGCCCGCCTCATAAATCCTGGCAGGAAATCATTCGCGAAGACTTACCGATATGTGCCTTAGGCGCATCGATATTTCAGACCCTCAGTATTCATACCCTACTACGTACCCGGCTGGCATTTTTTCCACTTTTGACAGGCTGGGAGAAGACTAAGGAAAACCAGGGCGTTGGCGCAGCACAGCGGCGGTGAGGGCGGCTGACATGGAAGGAAATTCGTGTTGGCAACGATCTGGATCAACACTGCCCGCCCCCAAGCTTGGCCTGCTTCTCACGCCCCCACGGCCCCCTGCGTTTCTGCACCACACGTAGCGCAGCACAGCTGAGAACCCTGGTCATCCGATGAGGCTGGTAGAACAACGCCTGACGAGGCTTTCTCCTTGATGGGCGATTATGAAGGGAGACCGCGCCCGGTCATTGAGGGCGCACGGGAGCCATATCCGCCTGCATACAATATTCCGCCGAGGACCTCATGTCCTTCGTTCTGACTCCACTCACCACCCAACACATTCCATCTTTCCGCCTCCTGACTACAAACCGACATCGGCAGCATCTCGTATTGCCATCGAGGCGGGTTTAGCGACAACAACTCAGCATGATCGCCCAATCGAGAGTCGAGAACACACATGTACACACGTATGGCCACATCGGCGCACAACGACATTTCCTGGACACGCTGCCGAGAATGGCGAAAGAAATGAAGCAAGCCACGAGCAAACGAACGGCCGAATGTATCAAGAACGAGCACGCGGTCACCTGTACCACCATAAATGATGTTCAAAGCATCTCAAATGCGACTCCAATGTCAAGCGAGGCACACTCCCTGTCTTGCCACGGGACCCCTACCATCGTGACAGACGCGCCGCTTCCATGGCAGGGTGGGTTCACAGGCGGATCAGCGGTCGGAAGCTTCGAGTACGACAGGATCGAAGTGTCGAGACTGCATCCAGAACGACTGGGCGGGCGTTCGGAGACTGGCGAGACAGATGATGTCGTCTCCGTTCACGACTTGGGCTTCAGTGCGGTGCGCTGGCCAACGCAGCACTCCCGCAGCCGTAGGCCCAGCCAAAGCGACGTCTCCGATCACATTTCATGCAGAGAGCACTTGGAAAAAGAAAGCCAGCCAACTGCTGAGATAGAGGACGAAATACGCCGAATGATCGAGACCAGCCTTAGTTGGAGCGAGATGGACCAGGACGAATACCTCCCAGCCGATGCGTTTGAGAGGATTTTCAACATAGAAACCATCATATCCCTCACCAAAACCATCTACGCGAGCGCCACAGAGAGGGAAATCACTCAAAAGGCTGGCCAGATCTGGGGCGATGACATCGGCAGCCGGCGAAGGATCATCGCCACGCTGGTCTTTATGAAGCAGACGAGCCGCATCGAGGACTTTATCCACGAAAACATCTACGATCATCACTTACCACTGTGCCATGAGAGCAAGAGCAGGAAAGAATTCAGAACCCTCGTTGATGGTGAACGTACCAACACGACACTGTTCCGAAATTGGGAACGCGTCCACGTCGATCTTTTCTATGTTTACCAGAAAATGATCTTCATCCCATTCTTTAGAATGGCAGATGGCACCCTCCGCTCATACGTATTCGATAGCAACGTCAGGCTTCCATGGGATAAGTTCGAGCAGAAGATGGCTGGCGGGCACGGAACAATCCATCGGCTCGAGATTCACCAGGGCCACCATGACTACAACAGTAACGAGGTGAGAAAATGATACCTATCTTCACCCGTGCGATTTGCTAATTGTCTTTTCTTTTACAAGACCCAGAGAACGCCGTGTTTTGCGGTCAAGGAGATAAATGGTGCTGACCACGAATCCTATCGCAAGGAGCTTCGAGCTCTAGAGCATTCGTGCGCCAAGGTACAGAAGGAGAAACATTTGATAAAGCTACTTCTTACTTTCCAGCATGGGAATACTCCATATCTTGTCTTTGAGTGGGCGGACGGTAACCTGGAGGAATTTTGGAAGCAAAGACAGATTAAAATATCGCCCGCGGCGACAGGCTGGATGGCACAGCAATGCCGGGGTATCGCAAATGCCATCAAACGTATTCACGGACTCGCGACCTGGCAGAAGGAGCAGAGGACAGCAAACACCAACTCCGAAGAGATGTTTGCCAAGGATTGGGGGCGGCACGGCGACATCAAGCCTGCGAACATCCTGTGGTTCCTAACTCACGGAGAAGACCGAGACCACCTCGTCGTTGCCGACCTGGGATTGACCCGCTACCACTCCAGCCTCACCAAGTCACGCGTCATGAGGGTGGACGGCTATACTGGGACCTACCGGGCTCCAGAGATCGACCTCGGCAACCCCATCTCTGCGAGGTACGACATATGGTCGCTCGGATGCGTCTTTCTCGAGTTCTGCATCTGGTACCTGCTTGGGTACGAGGACGTCGAGAATTTCCGGCGAGCCCGCTACCTCGGTCGCGGCTCGGACGATGCGGACGACGTGGAGGAACCCGATTACAGCTACTTCGTGACTTCGGAGATGCCTCGCGGGGGCAAGCGAGCTGAGCTCCACCCGGCTGTGCAGGAGGTGAGTGAAGTCCCAGAAGATTTCCAAAGACACCCTATGCGACGTACGGATTCTAACTAACGCCCCTTGCCATCCGCCAGTGGGTTGAAAAGCTGAGGGGCTTGACCTCATGTACATACTTCGCCCGCCGAATGCTGGATTTAATCATGGGCGGGATGCTCAGAATCAATCCCAAGAAAAGGCACTCCATCGACATCATTTCCAGGGAACTCTCACGCATGCAAACAGCTACTGGGGGCCTTTCCCCTTTCCCAGGTACTACCGACAAAACCTACCCGGTACCGGAGCCAAAATTGTCCAAGGTAACTTTCTTCGTCGTTTCTCATAGAGACATTTATAATAATGCCGGCCTACAGGACCGTCTCCGAGTCATAGGATCTTCTGCAAGCCTTGTCAAATTTGCAGAGGGGAACAGCATCATCCCTGACAGTGTCATGTCAAGCGTGAATGGTCGGGATCGAGCGTTGTCGATCGCATCTGTCGATACGGAATCTTACGACGGTTCGTGGAACAACCACAGCACGGCTGATTCTAGTGTGTTTGCTGAAGAACAAGACGACCATCCACTAAGGCCGAATGCGACGAGATTCTAGGTTAGCTCCAATCACATATACATGATTTCTTTACTAGACCAGAAACGATAAGACAACTAATGTTGGAAAAAGCAAGTGGTTGACACATCTACTTGCTGGGTTATATACATGTAATATAGAGCAACGCTTGCCTCGTAATGGGATCACCATGTTCAATAGAAGGGTTTCAGACTTCAGAGCACTAAACTGATCAAATGTTGAAATACTGTCCGAGTAACTACCCAGGCTAATGGGGCGGCTTTGACCCGTCAACCAACCAAATCCAAAAGGCCTCATGTAGAAATACTTTCATTCAAATCGAGGTCAACCAGACATAGTGTATCCCCTCCATCGGAGTAATAGGTATGGTTACCAGTACTGTTCTAACGCCGGAAGCGGCCAAGGGTCAGAGAAAGGCAAACCCATTGATCGGGACCGTTGGAGTCCGGTCAGGGGGTCTTTCGTCCAATCTTTGCAGCCGATGCTGACATCTTCGGAACCTGGGTGGGAACGGCGAGGAGGTCCCGGCGCTTGCTCGGCTCCTCACTTTTCGCCAAGATAGACACCGGCTTCATCCGCAGCCCGGAACGTTCTCTCGCCCGAGGCCGGCGTCGGCGAGAAGCCCAGGGTGTTTGAGACGGGACTTGAAGACAACGGAGTGGGGAGACAGATCGGCCGGGGCGACCCTCAAATCCAGGCCGGCCCGCTGCCCGCGTGCGCATAACCCTACATATCTCCCGATCCCCATTGCAAGACAATTGTTTCCTCGTCAGTTGGCCGGCGCCGATCTTGGAGGTAGACGGCTCATTAGCATAAAGGTAAGCGTCCAGATGTTGATCGGGCTGCGCAATCTCAGCAGAAAGGCCTCTTCGTGAATACCTCTGTCATTCCGGCAGCTGGACATGTCGCTCCCGTATGCAAGTCACGGGAGAAAGGGCCCGACCTGTACGCTATGAACTCGTATTGATACGCAATTGTCCCAGCTATGCTCGCTATTTCCGGAGTCATTTCTGATCTTTATCAACGTTGAGGCAATTTCGATCGCACAGAGACTCGGTGAATACGGGCTTGTTACTATCTAACAATCTTTGCAAAGCATACCACGTTACCTAATAATCTTTATTGTTGATAGGCATTAAGCACTTCAAAGAAATCTGGCGGACCCAGCAGACGTTCAACCCTGAACCCCTGCCAAGCATGGCCGAAGCAGAGAATACTCAAGCTTTTGAGGGGTAGATTAGACGAGGCGGATCAACTCCGGTGACAACGGTTGGCAAGAGCTAAACCGCGTTGGGGTTTTGCTTACCAGTAGAGCGGATGGTTAAGTTGCCGACTGCCGATTCCATGTCTACCAATGCTACTGAATTGCGCTCGCCGCAGACTCATGATTGGGTGGCTCGGTCTTCTTGGCACCCCGCTGAATACTACGGATTTCTGAACATGGTAGACAATAAAACCGATGAAGGATCGTGACCTCGTCGTCATGGACGGGGTTCCCTCCCCCCGATGGCCAGGTCGATTGCAGTCACGCAACATGTCCACAGATGTCATGACTTGCGCCCGAAATGGCAGCTTCGCCGGCCGATTGGCTGATTGGGTTTCTGAGACTCTGCGGCGGACTTAACGGCTTTCTGAATCTGGTTGGCGATAAAGCCGGTGGAGGGTCGCGCTGCGGAGCACGGTTCAGTCCGACACCGACATTCCTAGGCAACGACAATCCAAGTACTATCTATAAAATCATTGCCAGCATCTTGTCTTCGTCTGAAGTAAGATTACAGAAATTACCTTCAAGTTTAAGGCGAAGTCCCTTCTTGTTAACCAAGCACACCAGCTTCAAACCCATTCACCATGTCCTCAACAACCCCAACCGTCATCGTCTTTGGCGCATCAGGCGCAGTCGGCCGGGCGGCAGCTATCGAGGCTGAGTCGCGTGGCGCCCGCGTCTTTCTCGCCATGCGGAACACCGCAAAGCCCATCGCCGGCCTGTCTCCCGAGGATGAGGAGAAGGGCAAATTTACGCGCGTCGAGGCGGACCTATCGGACCCAGACTCCATCCGGAAGGCTATCGCCAGCTCGGGAGCGACGGCCGCGTTCACCTACGTCGTCCACATGGCGCCGGATGCCATGCGGGGGGCCTTCGCCGCCATGAAAGAGGGCGGAGCGCAGCGCGTCGTTTTCCTCTCCTCATTCACGGTCTACCCAGACCCAGAGACCGCCGTGGCTTCGGGCGGGGCCATCGCGGCCATTCACGGCAGAGTGGAGACGGCGCTCGGTGAGAGCGGCCTGACCGCGACGGTGGTGAGGCCGATGTACTTCAACAGCAACATCAGGGGAGAGGCCGCGGACGCCAAGAACGGGGAGGTTCATCTGCTGGGACCGGAAGTTAAGAGCGACTACATCGCCCCGGAGGACATTGGCTCTGTCTGCGGCGCCAGGCTGGTCGAGCAGATGACGAAGTCGGAAGTCATCCACCTGTGCGGGCCCACGCTGCTGTCCCAGAGCGAGGCCTGGGAGATCGTTGCGAAGGAGCTCGGCCACAAGATCAAGATCAAGGAGCTTACCGAGGAGGAGTTCCTCGCTCGTCACGACCTTCCTCTGCCTCTGGCCCGCAGTCTCTCCCGTTATTGGTTGAATGAGGGTGTGTTGGAATACCCCAGGGAGCGGTACGAGGAGGCGTCGGCGAACATTGAGAAGTACACAGGGAGGAAGCCCACGGAATTTGTGGATTGGGTCAAGGCGCACAAGTCTGAGATTTTCGGGTGATTAGCATAGAGTTACGCTTCCCAGGAACTAAGACTTGATGTTTAACGTAAGAAACAAGAAATTATCAACGTTGAAAGCCACAAACTAAAGCACCTTTCTTGTTAACTCTGGACGTGGACGTAATTGAACGGCAAGGCATAGTGTCAGGAAACTCTTGGCGTAACCGAAATACCAATTTGTCAATGTCCGCCTTGTCATGTATTCGAGGTAATGGCCTCAAGAGATTTTCTGCGATCCTCGTGTTTGTAATATTCTGCCGAAAGCCCATGACGAACGATGACAAGTTCACTGGGGTTGAACCCGACAGAGCCTGCCATTCTGCGTCTGCACCCCCTGGTCCCCATCTTGCACCACCCATCGCTCACTCCCCACAGCAGTTGTCGCGTAAAACACATCGGTGGGATCCCACTTGCTCTTGATCTGGCTGAGTCTAGGGTAGTGCCCTCCATAGAAGCTCTCTTTCCAGTCAACCTCTTCGACGCTCGCTTCGTTCAAGTAGGTGCCTCCTCCCTCAGAAACAGGGGCAAGATCTCGCCACGGCTGGAGGACCTGCTCCTGAAGGTATTTGTTCTGTGAAGCCAATGCCGCCGGTGTCGAGTGATCAGCTGTGCGGTTCGAAGAGGTGACGAGGAAGAAGACCATCTCGCGGAAAGCGGGATGCACCGCGTTATCCTGGTTTGCGAGGGTCGAAGGGGCGTTGCTTGGGGCGTTGTGGTATCCGAGGAAGTGTTTCCCAGACGAGACGTGAGACTTGATCAGCGCGTAAGTCTCCTCGTACTTTTCGACGAAGTTCCGACGGGGCACCAGGCGGTTCGCGGGGAGAGACGTGTCGACGCCCACTGGGAACTGGTTGCCCCCCCAGGTTGCCTGATACGCAGAGTAGAAAGACGTGTGCGGCGTCGCCTGGTGCGATACAGACAAGGAGATGTTGTTCGCTTCCAGGTAGTCGAAAAACGGCTTCACCACCTTGTTATACGACTCCAGCGTGTGGTTTGGCGCAAACATGTAGTTCATGCTGAGCTGCGGGGTGGGCCACATGATGTAGAAGGAGTAAAGCCCGGCGTCGGTCCAGTTGAGGAACTCGTCGTAGAACTTCCTCACGCCCTTCCAGAACTGGTCGTTGCTGTTGTTGGTTGTGTCCAGTGTCCACTTTGCAGTAACAACGTTCATCTTGGGGTGCGCGCGGATGATGACAGACACGACGACACCGAAGGTGCCGCCTCCGCCACCGCGAAGAGCCCAAAAGAGGTCAGGATTCTCGACCTCGGAGACAGTTCGAAGGCGTCCATCAGCCGTCACTAGTTGGAATGCCACGACGTGGTCCGCGGCCATGCCGTAGATGCCGGCAAGCGGGTTCTGCCCCCCTCCGGTGATCATGCCACCGGCGTAACCCACGCTCTGTGAAGCTGTCAGTGTCGTCGAAACTTGATTAAAAGGCAGGGTGAACATGGATAACGTACCCATGATACAGCTCCCAGAACGGTGACGCCGTGCTCTTCCGCTGCCTCGTACACTTCCCTCACGCTCACTCCGGCGGCCAGCTTGAGGGCTGGGCCAGAGTATCCAGGACCCTTGTAATCAGGCAAGTAGTCGACCTGCTTCATGTTGTGCGTCCACAAGCTCAGCGCACCGGCACCCAGAGACTTTCCGAGATAGCAATGCCCCGTGTTCTTGATAACCAGGCGCAGGTTGGCGGCGCGGGCAAAGTTGATAGCGAGCTGGATCTGCGCAACGTTGGTAACGTTGATCGCATACTCCGGATAACCCCCGATGGTGCATTGAGAGCCGGAGGTGTCGTTTTTTGGCTTGCACGTGCGTCCTTCGAAGATGGGCCAGTAGTTGGCGGTGGGGTCTGCGCTGAGGAAGCTGGCGTTCGTGGAGTTCTTGACAATGTTGGCGCACTCGGCATCGTCTCTCGGCCCCCATTCAGAGTCGTAGCAAGGAGCACCTAGCGGCTTAGTGGGGATCAGAGCTTTCCCGAGAAGGGCGTCGAAGATGCCCCAGATTATATCGAGCGGCCATTCCGGATCACCAGGGAACGCTTTGCAAGCTGCAGTTGCGCGGCGGTTGGCTGTGTTGACGACGGTGCTGTTGTCAAACGCAAAGTAAGAAGCATAATCGGCTGTGCCATGGTTGCTGGCAATGCGATCAATTACTTCGTCTGTCAGTTGTAGAGTTTCTGCGCTCTGCAGCGGTGCGCCGGCTGCCTCGCTTCCGGCAACGATCGCAACTGCAGGCTCTATCGTTGTGGCGGAACTGGCAACGATGACAGGAACTGCCCAGATGAGACAGATAGCCAGACTTGAAGACGAAACAGTTATCGCCATGTTGTCCAGTGAAACAAGCACCTAGGTACTTTAGAAACGAAACGAATGTGCCTAAATGTAGGCATAGACAGAAGTACAACACCCAGAGACGTTGTCGTGGACTAACGAGAAGGAAGGAGACCTTATTATACAGTCAAAGATAACTGCAGGTGAGATCGGCAGTTATTGCCACCTCTCTAGCTTAGCCCTCAAGCGACTCAATCTCGCCTGAGTCCCTGCAAACCTATGCATGTCAGACTTGGCCCGCCACCGCTCTTCCTCCGATTCGGCAGGTAGCACTGTAAACCCTGTAAAGAGTAAGCTTCAGTGGGTAATCACAGCGAAAGACTTGCTGACATCCACTAAACAAAATGCTGGCCTCTCCGTGTCATTCCTAGGAAAAGGGCCCAGATGTCGAAGCAAGAATTGCGCTTAGGGCGGATGTAGTTAGAAGCGGAGTTGCTACGGTGAACTATTCGTCAAGCAAATGGATACCGCGAATACATCTTGTATCGAGCCCTGTTGCTCGACAGCGGTTGAGATGATATGTGATTTTGCATTGCCGTTGTCGGCGACAAGTATGAAGTATGTACGTGGGCCATGGCCCGGTTGAAGTAGGTACGTAATGTTCAAGTATGGACATAAAACACGCTCGCTGAAATCGATCCGTCGCGACCGTAATATCACGGGTTGTAACTCAGCACTTCGAGGTTGCGCACTTGAAAATCAGTGCCTAGTAACGTCAGTACGGAGGGGTCAATTGCGTTCGTGTACAGGATGTCAACTTACTTCCACCAGGTCCGGGTGAGCCGGAAGAGCCCTCCATCTGGAGGTTAATGATTCTTCCAACCCTGTCAGTTCAATTGCAGACTGGCGCAAAGACTTGACTGCAACTCACAAATACATGGGCTTTCCGAAGTATCCGCCGCCGACCTGCGTCGTGACAAGCTTGCCGTCCATGTAGAACTTGGCCTGGACGTCCTTGCCGTTGAGGTCGCGCGTCTCGACCTTGATCTTGTGGAAGCTCCCCGGGTTCGGGTAGTCGACGTCCTTGGTCGCCACGATGGAGCTCGTGTTGAACGTGTTGAAGCTGATCTTGCCGCTGCCCTTCCACTCGGCCATGTCGATCTCGGGCGGCCAGCCCTCCACGGCCGTCAGCCAGAACGCCGGCCACGTGCCCTTCGTCGTCGTCGCCTTGACCTCGGCGTTGAAGTCGTAGCCGCCGCCCTGCATGACGCGGAAGTGCTCCTTGGCGTGGATCGCGCCGCTGAGGTAGTTGATGTTGATCTTTTGGCCGCCGTGCGTCGCCTGTGGTTGACCGCTGACCTTGTTCGCCGTCAGCGTGAGCGTGCCGCCGCCGAACTTGACGTTGTTCTTGGTCATGCGCGCTCCGCCGTTGTGATCGGTGCCCCAGGGGTAGAGGTAGTTCCAGTCGGTGTCGAAGTTGGCCTGCGAGTCGAACGAGGTCTTGGGGATCATGGTCCGGACGGCCCCTGCCGGGAGCACGTCGGCCACGAGCAGCGCGCTGCTGAGGAGGAGGGTTGCGTGGTTGAACCAGACCATTCTTCTAGATTTGGATCTGGGAATGAAGGGATGAACTCCCAAGAACAGTATTACCAGACGACATGCGGGAGCCGGGCGCTCAAATAGTTCAGTGTTCATCCGGGCTTCAAGTTGATGGTGGTCGGCTGATGGCCATTGCTAGCTCGACCTCACCTCCCTGTTCCGAGCCCCGCCTAACCCTCGAGATAGATTGACAGACCTCCACAACAGCAGTTTTTCCGCCCATGACGAATGCCTCGAAACATCACTTCTGGAAAGAGACGAAGCACTCCGGGGCAGGGGTGGCCCCATGACGATCCATGGGCGCTAAACTTAGATGGCCTCTCATTCACCCGAATACATCAAGAGTCGCTTTTTCTTACGGCAGAAGTCGTTGGCATACGGGTTCGAAGGTGTATCTCAAGGGGTTGTGGCTCTTGAGGTGGTGCCAACCGTAAGCGAGGCAGCTTCCCCCCTGAATGCTAGGACTGATGGTCGTCCGAACCTAAGGAAAGATCAGGCCAAGGAGGTCAAAATCCCTCCCCGCAACCCTGCAGTGCTACGTCGTATTGCCCGAGGGCCCGTCGGCACTTGCCCATTTGACGGCAAACTCTGTCCTGGATTTCGCACCAGTCGCGGCATCGATGGTGACACTCAAGTTTTGGTTAGCACTCAAACTCTAAGCCTTAGCCCATAGAGGCAGGCAAAAAGTTCCGATCGGCGCTCCAGCTCGGGTGATCGGCCAAAGAGAGGGCCGGGCAATCGGGCGTCTGCCCGGCATGAAATCAGATCTGTATGTGAGGGAAAGGCATGGCTTCACGGAGATCGAAGGGATTCTTTTAGAGCTATAGTTGTGTTAATATGATTTTTGGTAGAGCTCAGCTGTTGATGTGCTTCGGAGGAAAGGTTTCAGAAAGATTGAACGGGGGTTGAGTTGAGACAACTCCACTGATTTAGTTAAGGGAGCTCCCGTTCTCGGCGAATACAAACCGATTTCACCGGAATGAGAGACTCGGTGAAAACCAACCGATAAAACCACGACGCGAGCCAAACTTGTCGTATTTTATCGAAAATTACGACCTCAACAGACAGAAGCATAATACTTGTTGCGTCCGATGCCCTTGACAGCTCAATCATCCGCCTCAACATCCGACTCTCAGGCCCCTAAGCAACTTCCCGGCTGTGAAGAAGGCCTTTTTCACAAAAAGGGTGACCAAGGATGAGCTAAGGAGCGAGAGAGTGTAACATCATACTGGCCCAACGACCGTCAATCTCTGTCTTTACAGTCGGTAGTTATCCCCGGAAAGTCGGAGATGTGCCGGTGACGATCTCATGTGACTCGGCCTGCAACAGTCGGAGGCGGTCCGGTTGCAACTTGGGTTTGGCGCGTCACGGGAGACATATTCATGTAACTTTCCGTCAGGCAGAGACTGGCATTCTCAACCCTACAAATCGTGACGCCATGGTACGATCATAATTGACCGAGCTAAATCCAACTGGATTTATTTAGTCGAGGCACCCACCCTGGGGTCCTACGACCCTTCTCTCGTGAATAGTAACAAACGTGGTTGACTTTCGTCTTTCCGTGAGACTTTTTTTGTCATGAATTCTACCGGCCAACCCCGCGGATAGAAGAACGTCGCCGATCATGACGCTGGGAGCAATATACCGCAAGACCCATGCCAAGTTCCACGTTGAACAAACAAGTGACGGGGATACAGAAAGACAGGAAAAGTGAGGGAAGTTCCAGTATTGGCTATGTGTCACAGCTGGCCACCCGACCCTCTGAACGTCCTTATTGCTTATATCCGCCATAGTGATGCGTTCGTTGAGCTGGCAATTCAACCTTAAGCCTCGAACCTTCAGCCAGCGCTCGCCCGTTTTGAGGGCGTCGTAAACCGGCCCATGCGCATACAGGGAAATTGGATTGGACTTATTATTGTCTAGACTTCGCCCTGGTAGTGACGTCCCCAGCCTCATGAGGTCCAGTCAGCTAGAAGGGCCAAAGGAAAGAGCCGGATGGTGGTTATGCGAGATGACATTGATGGCTGTTATTGAAGGTGCGGGGTGTTCGTAGCCGTGCAAACATCAATTTTGCGTGGCGGAACCTGGAAATGAGTCTCACCGCAATTTCCTACTCAATCAAGCGTGGAATAAAAATAAGGTGTCACAGAACCGCCTGCTTGTCCAGGTATTAGCAGAGAAATGTGTGGCTTATAGTGTTTGCGTCTGGTTGGAATCCTCCCTGCATGCTAATAACTCTTGTCATTCCTAAATGGATGAGAATGATTTAGATTCCAGCTCTTGTACAACCAACGTGTCACACAGTGATCTGCATGCTCTCGTGCGCCATCCTGCTTTGGTCGCTGGGCATCTGGCAATAACACAACAACGCCTCAGCCGCACGACAAACTCATGTAGAGCTAGCAAGGTATCTGCCCAGTTTCTTGGCCGACGGTGCAGTCCCTCCTCGCACTTTGCGCCTCGCCAACGGGGTATATATACTGATTTACAGCATGTTGTAGCAGTGTCTGGAGCATTCAGCCCTGGGTCTTACACTACCACACCCGTTTTCTTCTCCATACTTGAAAAGCTGCTCTGGCGTGTTCTTGAAATGAAGAGATTCGTTTCCTCGTTCTGCAGTCTTGCACTATTCCAGACCGTTGCGGTCGGTGCGGGCATCCCGCACTACTTCCCGAGATCCCCTACGGCCCGCAATGCGGCAACGGCCTCGGATTACCTTGCCAAGCAACTCTCCAATGACACGGTCTTCTTTGGCCCGAATGACGCGGGTTTCACAAATGCCACCGTGAGGTGGAGCACGTATTCCGTCCCCGAAATTCAGCTCGTCATTGAGGTCGGAGAGGAGTCTGATGTGTCAACCATTGTAAGTGTCTTGGGTGTCAATCGACATGAGAGAGCTGCGAGCTGACGAGAATGAAGGTCAAATACTGTGACGAAAATGATATTGAATTCTTGGCTGTCAACCGTAACCACGGCTGGACTGGTACACTTGGGGCTTTCAGCGGCATTGCCATCAACCTGGCACAGCTCCAAGACATCAAGATCGCGTCAGATGGCAAGTCTGCCTTGTTCGGAGGCGGCACCCACTCTGGCGACGTCATCAAGACTCTCTGGGAGGCAGGCTACGTTACCCCCACCGGCGCCTGCGACTGCGTCGGTATGATGGGTCCCGCCCTCGGAGGAGGTCAAGGACGTCTCCAAAGTGAATACGGCTTGATGTCCGACAACGTCCTTGAGCTCAACGTGGTGCTCGGAAACGGCGATAAGATCGTCGTCAGTGAAGACAGCCACAGCGACCTTTTCTGGGCGATGAGGGGTGCTGGCCACAACTTTGGGATCGTGACGAGCTACGAGATGAGGATCTACCCTCAGGGCCCCGAGACCTGGCACTACCACAATTACTGCTTTCGTGGAGAGCAGCTCGAGGAGTTCTTTGAAGCTCTCAACAAGTTACATGGAGACGGAGAAGACACCCCTGTTGGCATGATGGACCAGGGTATTTTTGTTATGAACGCCAGTATCTCGACCGAGGAACCCGTTATCTTGTGGAACTTCGGCTACCGTGGAACCGCGGAGAAGGCCGAAGAGCTCTTGGCTATGTTCAACGACATCGAGGCTGTTTACGACAACTCTGGCGACGTCCCGTACCCTCAGCTCTCGGTGGTGCAGGGCACAAACGAAGGCTCCAACGTCTGCGCGGGCAACCTGAACCGCCTCACCGGCACAGCGGGCCTGCGCAAGTTGAACGTGACCTCGGAGCGCCTGATCTTTGACGGCTTCGCGCGCCGCATCGAGACTTACCCCGAGCTCACCGCCGGATGCGCCATCCTCCACCAAGGCTACGGCGAAAAGGGAGTGCAGGCGCAGGAGTCGGACGACTCGGCCTATGCGTGGCGCGACAGGTCCTTTCTCGCGCTCTTCGAGCTCATCCTCCCCGACACCGACGCCAGCACGCGCGCGGACGGCCAGGCGTGGGCGGACGAGGTGAGCTACCACTGGAACGCCGGCCAAGCCGAACTCCAGCCCAGCGTCTACGTCAACTACGCCGCGGGCGGCGAGCCTCTCGAGCAGATCTACGGTCACGAGCAATGGCGTCTGGAGCGCCTTTGCCAGCTGAAGGGAAAGTACGACCCTTGCAACCGCTTCCGATTTTTCAATCCCATCAAGGGAGTGGAGACAAAATAGGTGGAAGACGAACGTACCGACTAGGCAGAATCGCCTCAAGTGATGGGTGTGGTGAGAAACCAGCGACGGTCTTCGGTCGAGGGTGGGCTCAGGTTATAGCACATTGCAAACAGGATCCAGTGTATATAGTCACATAATTGCCTTCAGGGGCCTAATACGGGTACTTGCCGTTGAGTGTAGATTATCGTGAAATAAGTTACAAATTCCCTCACTGATCATGGACCGTTGCAAAAGCAACATTAAAGCCAAGCAAATTTTCCCCTCCCAAGTCATCCATAACTGGCCAAGTCCCCGTCGGCATCGGTTGCCGCTCTTCGCACCAATAAGATGTCTCGTATCAGCACCGGTTTGTTTGTTTGTTTGTTTGTTTATTATTATTTACGCTATTAAAGGGCCTATTTAGCTATAAATAGCTATAAAAGCTTACTTTAAAATACTTCTAGGGGTATATAGTATATAAAGGATCCCTTAGAATAGGGGACTATAGTATTTAATAAGCTATTTTATACTATTTTTAGCTTTAAGTTAAGCTATATTTAGTACTACTCTAATATCTAGACTTATAGGGCTATATAGGTTTACTTTAGGGTTTATAAGGGGCCTATAAATACCTAGGGGCTATTATTTTTTAGAAATTCTAGCTTCTAAAGTATACTAACTTATAAATTAATTATTTTATTTTTCTTAGTAAATTAATCTTTTAGGAAATAAAATATTTAGGAAAAGCCTAAATCTATATATTTAAGGATAAAATAGAACTAGGAGCCTTATAACTAGAGTACTTAGTAAGTTAAGTAAGTATAAACTCTTTTATAGTAATTAATACTTAAATAAAACTACTTAAAGGTAATAAAGTCCTTTAATAAAGCTCTTTAATAAACTAATAGTTTAATTAACTTTAATAGGCCTAGTTTACTATTAATTATTAAGATAAACTACTACTATTATATTCTATAATTTAATTTATAGTATACTAAATAATTTAAGGACTTTTTATATTTATAAAAATAAAAATAAGTACCTAAGTAATAAAACCTACTATAGTAACTATAAAAATCCCTATACCCTAACTTAGTTACTAATAAGTAGTATAAAGTTAGGTATAGTAGTAAAAGTTTTTTAAAGTATTATTTTAAAATACTAAAGTAACTTAAAAAATAGAAGTACTTATTTAAGTTATATACTTACTATTAATAAAGATAGTTTTAACTATATTTTTAAGTAAGTCTTTTTAGGTTTAAAATTATTAATAAGGGGTTTAATATAGGTAGAAGTAGTTTAAAACCTTTTTTAGTAAGTTTATTTATTAATTTATTCTTAAAAATATTATAATAACTTAGGACTTAATATATAAAGATATACTAAAAGAGTTAAGTATTTTAAGCTTTTAGTATTACTACTTATAAGTTAAAAAGAGTTTAACTAAAGCTTTAAAGGGATTAAATAATAGAGGTATTATTAAAGTAGAAATATATAGTCTCTACTAGGGGATAAAGAAAAAGGGTAGTATAAAGAGTACTAATTACGCCTTTAACCTTTATATTAAATACTTCTATAAAACTAAACTAGCTTTAGCTTTATTTAATAGTTTATTTATTATATACTAAAGTAAAGCTATATTTAATAAATTTAACTTTAAATATTAAGTTATTAAAGTAAATAATAACTTTAATAGGGGAATATTTTTTTAACTACTTTATAAAGGCCTTTATTACTTCTTTTTTACTAAAAAAGGGAGGGCCTAAAGGGGTAGGGGGGAGTAGTACTAATTAAGGGTACTAGGGGAAAAGATAGTAGGTTTTTTAAAGCTAAGTTTAATAGGCCCTTAGAACTAATAGTAGTTTATATAGTTAGTAGACTAGGGGGTAATTAGTATTAATATAGTAAAAGTATATAGAAAAACAAAGGTAGGTAGTATTTAAAAGGATAGAAGTAGGGAGAATTTTTACTTTTTAATAAAGTAGGTTATTTAATATAGTATACTAAATAGGGAGTATTACTTTTATAGTTACTTATAATACTTAGTTAATAGCCTTAATATACTAAGCTTACTTAGTATAGACTATTAGGGCTTTAGGGGTAGTATTAAGTCTTAGCTATTCTAGTAGTACTACTGACTGTATAGAGCTAGTATACTAGGTTTTAATACTAGTTAAGGCGGACGGAATAATATATATAATAACGGCTTTATAGGCTAGGTATAAAGAGAGGCTATAGTAAATACTACTAAGTCCTTAAAGAAAGTTAGCCGCCCTTTAGGCCTTTTAAACCCTTATACTAATATATTTATAAAAAGTTAAACAGTAATTAAAAAGAACTCTAAACTATTTTATAGTATTTTTTAGTAGTATAGGATTAATAGTAAGACTTAAAGTAATAATCTAAAGTTACTTTTTTAAACTAAGTTTATTTTTAGTATATTTTTAAGTAAAGTATATAGCTTTATATTTAGTAAAGTTAAATTATATATAGTTATTTATTCCCTACTAAAGGATAGTTTATACTTCTTTACTAAGGATTTATATGTTTTTTTTAAGTATAAGTAAAGTAGTAAGGATACTTATATTATTTATATAGTTAAATTAGGTTTTAGGGTTATTATAGAGGAGTTTAGTTAAATATAAAAGGTATAGTACTAAAGAAGCTAGGGATCCCTAGGGAAAGCTGTATTATAGTAAAAAGGTCTTAGTAAAGTAGCCTTTTAGTTATACTCTAGTATACTAGTTATTTATAATTAATAGTATAAACCTTACTATTAACTTTAATTAACTCTATTATTTTAGTTTAATATATAAGTAGTTTTAAAGTATAGTATTAAATACCTTTTTAGTATTAAGGGTAACTAAAGTTACTATAAGTTTAACTTCTAGTACTACTTTTATATTATATATTATATAAGTAGTAAAGTTAAAAGTACTTTACCCTAGTAAAGTACTATATTATTGTAAGTTAAGGACTTAGTTAAAAACTATACTATATACTATTTAGTAAGTAAAAAGCCTTTTTAGGTCCTTTTTTAAATATAAAAAGAGGGAGATAGGGTAGTAGAACTTAGCTTTTTTTAGTTCTTACTTCCCCCTAACCTTTTTAAAAAAAATAACTTTAACTTTTTTAAACAGAGTAGGGTAATACTTATAGGTAAAGTAACTCTTATAAAGGGACTTAATTACTTTTATAATAAAGAGTTAAATAGCTATAAGTAAACGGATAGTAAAGCTGTTTACTTTAGGGGTTATACTTTTTATAAGTATAGCTACTTTTATTTATTCTAGGGAAATAGAGGTATTTTAGGAAATAGAAGGGCTAGGAATAATTAGGATAGTATTTAAGTTAGGGAGGTTATTATTTATTAAGAACTGCTTTAGTAGTGCTTTTTAGAGGATATAGGCTTTTTTTAGTATATCCTTTATTAGTATTTTACCTACTTTAAGTAGTAGTATATAAATAAAAAGTGTTTTATTCTATTAGTAGGTAATTTTAAATAGTTTAGTAGGTATAGTAGTACTATTAATCTAAAAGTTTTAATAGGCCTTTTTAGCTTACTTAATAGTATTATAAAGGTTTTTTTTTACTTTTATAAAAGTAGTATAGTAGTTATAAACCCTATAGGAGGGAGTTAGATAGTAGAGGGCTTATTAATATTAAGTACTATAATACTTAATTTATATAGTAGTATAATCTTCTATTTACTACGGGGCACTTTTATACTATTCCTCTTTATATAGAGGGGATTAAATTACTTTAATAGTACTTATAAAGTAGGTATAAAGGGTAGTAGTAGTTAACTTAAGTTATATAATAGTGGTCCCCTAGGGGGTAGTAGGGAGTAGTATATTTATAACTAGTAAGGTAAAGTATTTAAAAGCGTAATTTAGTACTTAGGCTTAAGTAGCTAGGGACTTAATTAGGGCTTTACTATAAGGAATAGTAATAAAAATAGAGTTATAGTTAGACTTAAAGTATAAATTATAGTATATAAGTACTATAGTTAGTAGAATATTAAAAAAGGTAAGGTTTAGAATATATTTTAGTTTGTAGGTAGGGACTCTAGCCTCTTTAAAGTACTATATATTATAATTATTAACCTATTTAGTAATAGTTCCCCTACTATTTCTAAAACTTACTTTTAGTTTTTAAAGGGAGTACTATATATTAAAGTTACTAGTAACTATATAGTAAAAAGGGGGGATATAATATATAAGGACTATTATAGTATTTAAAACTACTTTATTACTTTTATAAACGTTAATAAATATAGTATTTAGTACCTATAACTAAAGGATATTATAAGTAGGGGTTAAGTATAACTATTAAACTATAAACTTAGTTTATATATATATAAGGACCTAGGGTCTTATATCCTAGTTATACTAAGTATTTATTAGTATAAAGACTCTATATTATAAGTAGTTATGTACTATTAAGTTATTTATTTAAAAGGACTAGGGCTTTTAGATTAGTATAATATTTATACCTTTTTTTAAGTATATTTATAGTATATTTATAATTTTAGTATTTAACTTATTAAAGTTATACTATAGTACTATAATAGGCTAGTACTTAGTAGTATTATTCTACTAGTAAGAGTATTTATTCTATAGTATTAAGGTTATTAAAGTATTTAAATATATTTACTAAGTTATAATTAGGTTTTTATATACTTTAATAGGTACTATATTTTTAGTTAGGGGTTTTATTATTTAAAAACTTTTATTTTTTAAGTAATTATAAGGCTACTTAAAACTAAGTAGTTAGGACTACTATTATCTCTTTATAACTTATAAAAAAGGGGAATAAAGGGGGGCTAGGCTCCTTTAGGTTCTTTTTTCCCTTTAAAATACTACTTATTTTATTATTTAGCTAGCTTATAGTACTATAAGAGTTACTTTAGCTTTTTTTTTCTTTTAAAGCTAGAGTTAGTAGGGTTATAGTTACTATAATAGATTTACTTATAGGTTACTTAGGTATTTAGGGGTAGGGGGGGTTTAGCTTTTTAAACTCCCTATAAAGGTACTATAGTTAGTAGTAAGTAGGAATTATAAGCTTTTTATTCTTTTTAATAGAGTAGGTAAGGTAGCTTTTATTATTAATTAAGTATAATTTATAGTAGTTAGTATACTTTACTTCTTTTATATAACTAGAGTTATCCTTATAGTTAATTAAGTTATAGTTAATATAGTAGTTTTTATAAAAGTAGTTAGAGCTAGTATAGTAGCTTTAGTAGCTAGGGTTATAATAAAAGAGCTTTTAGAACTTAGGTTTTAGGATTTAAGTAGTACTAAAGTTTTTAAATAAATAAAACTTAGTTAGTACTATTTATATAAAGTATATAATATAAGTAACTATATACTTATTAAACTCCTTTTTATTAATAGTATAGTAACAAGTTAGTATATAGTTAGTTTATAAAAAGATTTTATTTTTTATAAATTTAAAGCTATTATACGTTTTACTATTTATAGTAGCAACTCTAGTAGAGTAGTTAGGGATAATTATTTACTACTAAATAAAGGGTTTATTAATCCTTTTACTACTAAAGAAGTAAAGGAGCTTTTTAGACTTTTAGAGGAGAATTAAGTATATTTAAGTATTATATAGAGTAATAAAAAAGTTAATAGTAGTATTCTTTAAAGTAGTAATATTCCTAAAAAAGAGGCTAATCTCCTTAGTAAGTACTTAGTAAAGAGTAAAGAGGTTTAGTTAATAAAAGGGCCTAATATAGTTAAAAAAGAGTTATACTAAAAGGTAGTAGTTTAGTTAAGCTTTAGGGGGTTTTAGTACCTATAGAGCTATAGTAGCTTTATAGTAAAGCCCTAAAATAGGGAACTATAGAACTACTTTAAATAAGTTAGTATAGATTCTTATAGTTCTAAGTTTACTTTAAGTAAAAAAACTTTTAAAGTAGGTAAAAAAGTTAGTAATTAGGGTCTTTATAAGGCTTTAGAGTTTTAAATAGTAGTTTATAATAGTAAAGTTAATTATAGTTATAAAGAGTAAAAGTACTTTATTTTTATTATTTATAGTAGTTTAAGTGGCTTAAAGAGCTTTTATAGTAGTAGTTATAGTAGTAATAAGTATACTTCCTATAGAATATAGTAAGAGTAAAAGATAGGGATAGAGGGTATTAGTACTATTTTACGGTAGTAGTAGTATTAAAGGAGGTACTAAGGATAAGTATAGTAACACAGTAAGGCCCTAAGGGGCCCCCTTAAGCGTTATTATTTTAGTATTAGTACTACCCGTAGTAGACTATAAAGCTATTACGGATGTTATTTAGCTCTAAGAGTCTATAAAATAGGGTATTAAGGATGCTGTATATGCCCGGGCACTATACTAATAGTAGGTATAGTTTAGAAATATGTAGGAGGGAAGTTGTATTAGTACTAGGTACTAAAGTCTAAATTTAGACGAATGCCCCGAGAGTCTTCTGCCTGCCTATCAGTTGGAGCCGAGAGCGCCTTGGGTCCTCTTCACCACCCATGCGATGGTGCCATCATTAGCTGGGACTCTGAAAAATTGAAAGAAAAGTTGGCACTCTTGTCAGAATGATGGAATGGAACGTTCAAGCAGATTGTCCGTTATTCTAGTTTTCTATGGGAGAAAGGAAACACCAATCTCATCACGAGCAATCTCGAACGTACTGGGACACTAGTCCATGGATACTTCCTTTAGCTACGGAAGAAACTTTGCCAAAAGGTGTCATCAAACTCAGTTCTGAAAACTGGAGACATCAATTTCTCCCATTGGGTTTGCCGTCGACGAAATCTGTTCCCGACTTGCTCTCGGATCTAACTGCCGTATGTACATTCATCATCCATTCCTAATGCTATCAGCCGCTCTTCCCTATGGCCATGGCCGGCCTTCTCTACTGATAAAGTTCTTAATAGGTGTTACATGCTCGATCAGAGAGTGTACTTGTAATAAACATCATAGTCTCCCTTCTCCGGGGCGCTTGGGAGAGGTGTGCCCTCTTCTTCAGCCTTCCTGATCCTTTCTGCCCGCCTCTTGTTCACAACATGCATTCCGATCATAAGGGCTGCCACGCATAGGAGTGCGAGAGCTGCGAAGCCCATGGCAACAGAAAGGGCACGGATGTATCGCGGCCTGTCTTGGCTGACGAAGATTTGGCCCACGACTACACCAGCAGTGTTGCCCAAAGTCATAGTACCACCAATCATCGTCGCCCTCTTGAAGTGTTGCGCAGCATTGTCGCTGAGCCACTGAGGAAGTGATTAGTCTCTGGTGTTGGCCTTTGAGGTATACGCAAAACTCACCATCAGACTCATTCCAGACGTGGGATAAATGCCCATCACAACAACTATATTTCGACTAGTTAGAGGCCTCAAGTCAATAGCTCAAACGCATTGCAAATACATACCGAAGCACGCGAAGTATCTCACCGCCAAACTGTCCACGGATATCAGCATCGCATACCCGACGATAAGGCAGAGGAGGGGACCGCCAATCCAGTATCCTCGGTTGCCAGTCTTGTCAGACATGTACGCTGTGAAGAGATATGTGAGCAGTCCCCAGATGTAGATCGGGACGGTCATCAGATTCGCCTTGATTGACGTGTAACCCAGGCCGGTGATGATCGCGGGCAGGAACGTTGTGAACCCGTACAGGGAAATATCCACAGCGAATTGGAAAATCCAGCTGGGCGCCTGGTCAGTTCAAAAGTCATTTGCTGCAACATGGGACCTTACTGAGCATGAAACTTCGGATCGAGGAGTGCGTTGATGACGGCGTTCCAGGTGAACTTTTCATCTATGCCCCAATGGGGTTCCAACTCGTATCGAAGCCTCATCATTTCTTTCTCCTCGACATTGAGGAACCACGCCTCTCTGGGCGTCTGCGGGAAGAAAAAGAAGAAGATGGGAGCGACCATGACGGTAATGATCCCCTCAACGATAAACAAGGCTCTCCATGATGAGAAGTAAGTTCCCGTGTTGATCTGCGTCAAGGCGTACGCGAATATGCCTCCAAAGGCACTTGCTGCGGCACTGAAGCCGTAGATGATGGATGATCTAGTTAGGATTAGTAAACAGATCGCTCATATGCGCAGCCGGCAGCGACAAACCTCTTTCCTCTCTCTGACTTCTTGTACACCATTCCGAGGTATACGTTGATACATGGGATGAGACCAGCCTCGAAAAGGCCGATCAGCATTCGACAGGCGTAAAGCCCCTGCCAGTTCTGGACAAATCCCGTGAACAAACAAACAAGGCCCCTTGCGATACATCTCGTCAGTAGCGCTTCCCTTCGTACATCATCGAACACTGCACCTACCAGGCCAGACAGCAGAATGTCAGAAGGTGTCGGGGACCAGTAATCTTCAGAAGAACAGCCGCCGGGCCTTCGAAGGGGACGTAGGTAGCGAAGAGCAGTGTCACTGCATTACCATACTGGTTACCGACCAGCCCAAGGTCCTGTGGGAGGCCTGCAATCTGAGCATTGCCGATGTTGCTCCTGTTTGTGTGCCGCCTCTTGTTAACATATGTCATTGGCAGATGGGAAGTAGTTGCTGGCTTCGTGCTCTTCTTACCTGTCCAGATTGGCTAGCATATACAGAATACCGAGGCTGCCGACAGCCCAAATCTGCGACATCATAAGTCAACAAGCTCTGACGGTGGGACGAATGCTGCCTTACATCGAACTTTCGCATCATCTTTGACTCCTTGACGGGGTCAATGTAAGTGATGAGCTCGTGCCCTTCACCGACATCGTTCTCGTGGCCATCGCCACCACTCTGCGCTTTGCGGTCCTGCTGCTTGTCTTTAGTCATCGAGAAAGACTGGTTGTACAACTGCTATTAACCATTGGGACCAACACATCGCATGTAGAAGCTCAAGTGGGACTTCGGTGCCGTATATGTACTTGTGCAATTGTAGCATAAGACAACCCCCGTGATCGGGAGCAGTCCTATCGGGTGAAGGTGTGTTGATTGGACGCTGCTTCGGAGCCCGGGCTTGGCTCGGGGGCGGAGGCCGAGCGGACCCTTGCTTATCGCTGATGACTGCGATCGGCTTATAGCGCAATCAACTGATCAACCCTCACAAGACGGATGATGATTCCCGATGAGCGACAGTTTGCCGAGCTCGGAGCCGGATTCCATCCAGCTTATGTTGAGCATCGAGCCGGGGTATGATTGAGGATATCTATTCCATATCCAGATGATCGTATCAACATTGCGAATCCAACGGAACGGTTCGGACAGTCAGTTTGGGTGGCAAGGGTACGGTAATCGTGAATGCTGGAGATCGCATTGTTATCCAGTGGCCTGGTCGAGGGGTTTATGGTCCGAGCGAGGATCTAGTGGGCGACTTCATCCCCGATGACAAGTTGAAGGTTACCGACGGGAGGCCGGGATAATGGGATGAACGGGATCTCACACGTCTCGCGGGCGAATGGGAGTGTAGGTAACATGGAAACTGTGGCTAGAACAAACTGATAGACGTTCGGACATGAAGATGCCGCTGAGTCTAGAAGAACGAAGGACCGGATGCCCCAGTGTCAAGCCCCAACAGCGACAGCAGGAAGATTATGGCAACATGTAATCTCTCAGAGAACAATTAGAGACGTCCCACTAAACCTCATCGTAACCGCGTCGCCGGCGAGCTCCTCTACGAAGGGGATGTGCTGTTCGTAGCGGGTCTTGAACTCCTCGTGGGAGATAACGACCTTGCGGTTGGCGAAAATCATGTTGGTGTAGAACATTTTGACGTAGGGGGCGATGGAGTGAGACTGAGTCTTGGATGCGACTGTCGTAAATGGACCTTTGGTGTCTCGGTGAATGCTGGGGTGGTCGGTCTGACCTCGACTCGGTCGATTAACATGAGAGCAATGGATGTCTGAGCGCTAACTGTCCTCATATTCTTCCAGGTTGTCATAGTTTACATTATGAAAATCCGGTTGTCCATTTACCTCAGCACAATCGTGTCCACTTCTCCTCCATCGCCGCCCAGAACCTCTCCATTCATGATTCCGTGGACGTAGGACTCACCAACCACAACCCAGCCGTCCTCCTTCTCATGTCTTCTGAGAACCATCGGCACATTACATCCCATCAAAACTGCGATGCTGTCGCCCACCTTGGCCCCCGCACAAGTCAAGCCCATCCTCCCTTTCGAGGTGCCTGCCAGCCTTCTCCACGCTAAGGCATTCATGGCCCAAGACAGAGCCTCCAGGTCTTGCGTTGCTAGATTGTGCCGGGTTTCCAACGTAACTTTCCAGTTCCCGGGTCTAGACGACGATGAGGGTTTCTCTGAACCGCAAGCGAGTTCCTCAAGTGTGTAGCCCGAAAGCATCAGGCCCTTGTTGCGGGCCATGGTCTCATGTAGCCCAAACCCGTTCGCCTCCATGTCGATAGTGCCAAACTTCCAAACTTGATCATTGAGAAGAGACGAGTATGAACCAGGGGCTAGACCGCCGGATGCCGTGGTGTCGCCAACAACGGTGCGCCAAAATGCAGTGCGGGTGGCGTCTAGGTCTCCGTATGCACTGCTGGAAGACGGGTTGTCGTTTAAGGGGTAGGGACCATCGACCTCCGCCGGATGGAAGCTGCCTAAAGAGCTGATTGTGTCGACGATAACACCGCGTACCTCAAGCGTGACGCCTGTAAACAGAACAGGGGTCGGACTCCCGCCTCCTGCGGAATACTGTCCCCGGAGCTGCGCAATCGGAGCCGGCTTGCAGGCCCAGCAGAGCGCCCAGGAAGGTAGATCGTTGCCACAGCGATGGCCGACCCGGGATTCCTTCTGCGCATCGCTCAACAAACGCTTCCGGACTGGCCCGAGGAGTGAGTTGATAACGGGCTTTCCCTCGATGGTGAAAGCGTTGCCAAAGTTCCAGCGCTTGTGAATCGACCCTTCGTGTCGCGATGTCAAGCGGAGAACGTTCAAATCGCCTTTGGACAGCAGTTCCTTGGCGAAATTCAGGTATGTCGCGGGCACCGACAACTCGTAGTTCGGCACGATGGTCACCCGCTCAGCTACCATTCTGAAGCCCAGAAGGCCATAGACCCTGTCTCGTTCGTTCGTGAGCTTGGCTTCTCTTGCCAGAAGCAGTAGCTCCAAGATGTCCATCGCGGAGCCGGAGCCTTCGGCTTGCGCCTGGGCGCGTTGCAGTCGCGACAGGTCCTGCAGCAGCTTCCAAGTTCCCTCTGGCGACCAGTCCCTCTCTTCGACCAGCCTGCCCCTCGCGGGTTCAAATGTTCCATGCCGTGCCTCCTTGGGTCCCGCCTGCGCAACAATGTCGCGGCCGAATCTCCCCTCGTCGGCTTCGATGAACTCGGCCGTCTTGAAAATCTGCCTCCACGACAAATAGCCGTTCCCACAGGCTACAGGTCCATCCTCCCTCGCCATGGCAATCTCCTGCAAGATCCACATGCGCCGCCAGTACTGCCTGGTGAGAAGGTGAAATACGGCCCGGTAGACGTCGCTCCGCAGGATGCTGCTCCACGAGATGGTCATGCTGCCCAGTAGAGACAGATTGACCGTGGTCGGATCGCGATAGAACCCCTCCAGAGGGTTGACGGCCGTCTCCACCCGCGCCGCGATCCACCGAAATGCCGAGAGGGCCAGTTCGCTACCGTCGCCGGCGGGGCCGAGGTAGGCAAGGACGTGCCATGCCGACGCGTAGATGTCACGCATGCGTACGACCTGCCGGGCGCGCTCGGCCATGTCGGCCTGGTTAATGCAGATGGCGTCGATCCAGAGCTTGAAGCCCTGGCGGACCCTTTGGCTGCGACGGAGAACTTGCAGGGCGTTGAAGAGGTTCGGCGTCACTGAGAACGAGTGACCGTCGAGGATGATCGTCTCCGGGAATTCAGGTGAGCCCCAGACGTAGGAAAGAGCAACATAGTCGCCCCAACTGTGTCGCCAGGGTAGACCCTCCTCCGAATCGAGGGTAGCATGCTTGGCTGAGTCGGGTACGGCGGTTGGGAAGCCCTTCGGAGGAGCACTCGGATCTGGGCTCTTACGAAATAGGAGGGAAGTATCGCATGGCCCGTAAATTTCTGGCCAGATATGGTCCTCCCCTTTGAACCTTTCTGGAGGAGGTGTCTGAGACTTGAGTGGTAGCGACACATGCTCCAGTGTGCAGCGAATTGGCGAAGTAGGATCCGCGTCGTCGTCAATTGACTCAATTGTCAATAGGCGAATTTCGTCGCCTTGCAGCGGCGAGTATTTGTAGGGCATTGTAGGAAGGAGTCTTTCTGTGTCGTGATCGTGCTCAGTAGTCCGTACGCAGTTGGGTTGATAGGATTGAGAGATCGAGGCCTGAAGCTGACGTGGCAGCTCACTCGAAAGGAAGGCAATCCATGTGCACGATGTCACGTGTGGATTCACTGTCTGGCCCTGGTCTGCAAGGCAACATCAATTGGAACCTTTGTATAAGCGGCCCTCTAAGGAGATTGAGGTCAGGAATACATCGCAACCAGCCACAACAGGCGTGGCCGGCTGGAGTTGCCAAAAGAGACATGTCACAGTGGCTGCGCATAAACTAACAAACGTATCTGCAGGCAAATGTGTCGTATGCGTCCAGTCATCTTGCTTTGTTCAGGCTGTCGACCCTTCAGCCCAAGGACATATATTGAAGTCTGTCAATACTTGGACATTTTGAGACGAGTACCTTTCGTTACTCTGCCTGAAAAGGGAAACGCAAGGCAACAAATCATGGGGGAAATCGAGAGTGCGTAGCTATCTGCAGTGAAGACATACCCATGACATCGGAGTGAAGACCAAAGCGGATATCAACTGATAAAAGTGTGATTGAGATAGAAATACGAGCCTGAGTGATCTGCACCGAAAGTGAAGATCTCAATAGATAGAAATAGAATAGTTCCTAAATCCGATGTCCTTAAGCCAGAACAGTTGCGATTGTCCAGTCAGCCGAATCATCCGCTTCGACATCCTCTTGCAATTCCAGCGTGTCGTCCAAGAAATGCCTCGAAACTACGAAGCTTCGACTGCGACAGGTGAGGAGCAGTTTCACTGCGGCCTGGCTACATTTTACGCCCTTTGCAATCTGTGAAAGACTTCCAATGACAGCGTCCGCGTCACGGTCGATGCCAAATGTCTCGTATGCTGATATCTCGTCGATGATGCACCAAAGCATCCCTCCAGGAGGTAGCTGTCTAGACACTTTCCTAAAGATTGTGCACAGCGTGGAGACCTGAAGCCTCTCTACCTTCACCCACTTCTTCTCCGTCATAAACGCAAGATCAGGAGTTATCTTGTGATCGGCCATCTGGGTCAGAAGTTGTCCGATGAGACTCGCCATCATCATCGCTGCTGGTGATACTGCTGCTGCGGTAAATGAAGGCGGCGGCGGGTGCTCTGCGCAGAAATACGTGACGGCGAAGACCGGCGCAGAGTCTGTCTTGGCTTCTTCAGATAGCCGCGACAGCTCTGCTGCCACAAGGCTCAAGGGAGAAATCCCGTCCTCGGCGGCCAGGTCTTCGTGTCCGTTGACGAGAAGACTTGCAGAAGACTTGACGTCCCTCATGAACGCCTTGAACTTGTCTGCGCTGATCATGACAGCAGCGCGTCCTTTGGCCTTTTCGTTCATTCGATAGCCAAGCTGTAGGCATGTGGAGATGTCCCTCGGAGCCGACTCTCGGTCGTACTGTAGAAGACGTAGGAGCCGCCGCCTCTCGGCCTCTGAGCGTCGACGATTGTCTCGTGTCAGAAGCTCCATGTCTTCCTTTGGGTCGCTTGAGACCGACCGGTCAACATTTACAAGGTCATATGGGGTAGCTTCCTGCCCCAAGATTACTTTGCCTAAGTAGAAGGATTTGATTAGATTCAGCCGACAACCTGATTTAAATTTCGAAATTCCGAGGAATATCTCCGGAAATTAGGAAGGGGAGATCAGCTTACGAAAGTCTTCAGGACGCATCTGAAGAAGAGGATGGGTTTCCAGAAAGTGCAGCACTTTGTTGACCACCATTTCCGACCGCTCGGAGTTCAAGCGCGCTTCATGAGTCTCCTCGGCCTGGCAGAGGCAGCCTTCCTCCTTAATAGCTTCCGCACACTGTCTCATTTCATCAATGCTGGCTGCCAAGTCGGCCTTGTACGCGCTCTGCTTTCCGACAGTTCCCAGAAGCTTTCCTGTGTATATGCCAGTCAGCTATCTGATTCGTGAAGTATGACAATTGTACGGTAGCGGTGTAACATGGAGACGTACGATACTTGCTGTCTGCGAAGAACTGCATGATATGTCGCAACGCGTTGACAGATGCTCGAAACAGATTGAAGACTCGTTGTTCGAAGCGGTGATCTCGTTTCTGCCAGTATATCTGGACGTAGCGTCGCGTTGTCTCCATGATGTCCGGAATATCTGCTAGGGCCTTGAAAATATCTTCCTCGACCTTGGTGTACTGCCCAGCAGCCTGCATTTCGATTGCTCAGTTAACTAACTTCGGTAAACCTGAAGAGGGCCTCTTACCCCTATAGCTAGCTTGAAAACCCCACAAATGCTGCGAGTTATGTGAGTCCAGTGTTCGTCAGTGGAAAAGACAAATGCTGCCGATACTTACCTAGAACCATAGTCTCCCATTGGTAGCAGCTGGAGCCAAGACTCAATCGCATCCGAATTTCTCCCGACTTTGTCTATGAATATCATCGTTTTGCTTTGCTTTTCTGGTCGATTTCGCCACATCTGAGCCGTGCTTTGGACTTGGGATGTCACCTGGTTCCAGGAGCAGCGGCGAACGTCGATCTTCTCGCTGGTTTCCCCATTATCTGCTGCTTTCTTCATCAACTTCCGTTGAACCTCCTCCATCAATTTGAACAGGGCCTCTTTTTCTTCGTCGACCAGCTTCCACAATGCAGCCCTATAGGTCGGAGAGTCAGTCGGCTGCTGGGTGAGATTGGGAGGCCACTCGGTCCGGATTCACCTCTCCCTTTGCCCCTGGTCAGCTTCTGCTTGGGATACGAGCCGACCAAACCATGAGCTGAATACCGGTCGAGACTCGCCCTGAACAATGACTTGAGATTCGACAAATCGCATTGCCTCGTTGGACCGGTGTTGACTCCACGTGTCTGGGAAGTAAAGGCTGTCTTGAGTAGTCATGATCCTCAGAATCGTCGGCGGACGGTGTAATGACGGGAGCTCACTTGACGGTTGATGTGGATATGAAACGAGGATACATGATTGTTCCCGACCCGGCGGCGTGGTGGTTGCCTAAAAGGACAACGTAGACAAGGGGGAGGGCGGGGAAGCGATCGGCCGTCGCAGTGGTGTGGACATGGTAAGACAGAGACACACTGAATTATGACTGCAGATAGTCCCATGATCTAAATAACATCATTGGCCGCAGTCTTCGCCGTGACAGATACGCTGCGGCGTATCTGAAGCAGGCTGGCGGCAGGCTGCGAGTTGACGACCAACTACTGGCCGAGCATGGTCAACGCCGCAGGGATTAACAACCAAAAATGGATAAACTCACCTTACTGAACGTCGTATTCTGATACCTGCAGCGGTCATCAAATGCTGTAAGAACAGCCGAAGTGACGCAGGAGACAGAGGCCCGCTTGAGGCGGCATTGGGGTCGCTTTGCGTTCAATTGAGCCGAGTCTTCAAATATAGAAATCCCACGCCATCCAGTCCCGGACCCCCGCCGTTCTCCCCCTCCACTGAAAAATCCTGAAAGAATTTCCGTCAAATCATCCACCGTCACTCGATATAGTTCGTTCAGCACCCCCTCCCGCCGACCGTGTGTCAGACGAACCCAACATGCCCCCCGAGGCGGTACAGATCTTACGACGTGAGGAAATGCCTCTCCCAACAGGCGACAGCAAAATCGTCGGAAAAGCGGAGGTCGATAGGGAAGGAATCGCAGAATCCAAACCGAGCATTAGAATCAACAACATATCAGAACATTCAGAGCAGCCGAAAGACGCCACAGTCGAAACTCTCTTCTCAGCGGCTTCCGAATATCTCAAAGTTGTGAGCAACATATCAGCACCCGAAGACCTTGCAACGGAAGAAGATGAGACATACAGACAAGTTTCTCGATCACGTATCCCTGAACTCTTCCATGAGGCATTGGAACAGGAGAAACGACAAGGTACTCTCCAGTTGCGGGCACACCAATCATTTCTGCATCACCTCCTTGCCAACAGTCGAGTCGAAGAACTCGAGAAAGAGGTTAAAGAGCTGAAAAACATTGTACACGGACGAGATCAAGAATGGGAACAGCCTCGATGGAAGCTTCCCGTATACCGCCACGAAAAGGACATTTTCACCGGAGACCGCTTCCGCGCCAACTTGCAGACGGTCTTGCTGCCCACGAAGCAACAAGCTGCATTGGAAGTCCTAGTCACAGAGCACGTGGAGCTTTCCTCTGTTTCCGAAATGACGGAAACGGGCCCCGGTCACCTCGGCGATAGCTCCAAGCCGGAAAGGCAGCAACGCGCCGAGAGAGTGCGCATCAGATCCCGCGTACTCTTGCACCACCTCGACAAGCTGATCGGTGGGCACCTCACCAATCTTGGGATGTCAACCAGAGTAGAAGAGAAAACGGTCAACTCTTCATTGGTCTTCCTACGACCATTCAAGTACCTCGTCAAACACTCAGAGGAGATCAGAAAGAGTCTCGCTGTAGTCCGTGCCGAGGCTGAGGCCGAGATGTCCCCAGAGGTCGGCAAAGCCCATCCTGAGAATGGGAAGAAAAAGAGTCCGTCAAGTTTTGATGGCAAAACCTTCGACAACAAAGACCTGGAGAAAGATCTCGCGCTTCTTGTGGACTTTCTTGAGGTGGATCTCCAACCAACCATGCAACTATGCAAGCAAATCGCTGATGGAACGGCTGCGACGATCGAATACGGAGACCTCTGGCACCTGTTTGAGAGAGACGATATCGTAGTCACACCGAAAGACCAACATCATGCCTATCGAGTTGTCAACACGGCGGGAGGGCGAGAGCCTCTGATCTGGAGCGCGAGGCTGATCGGAGACGAGAAACCAAACCGTGTACATGGCTTCGTCGTCGACTGCATCAGCATGGGCACAAATGGTTCCTCATACCTACCGAAACTTCACACGATAACCATCAAAAAGTTTTACGGCAGTCAGCCAATTTCTGACCTCCCAGTATACCCGCTCAAGTTCGACCCCAACGCGGCCGATCTTCGCGCCAAGTTTGTCGCGGGGGGCAAGAGATTTCTGGAGATTACCCGGGACGCTTTCTGTCACAAGATGATTAAAGGGAAGACGCTCGATGAACCGTCGCATGAGCTGGAGTCTCGAGCAATTATCGATATGACACTTGCTACAGCCATGAAGTCAGAATGGCGACTGAAGTCTAGCATCTCGACAGACGACTTTACTCGGCCCGATAAACGAGAGACCATCCACGGCCAAGCCCAGTGGTGCATGCACCCAGGCGAGGGATGTTGCGGTGGGGATATAATCCACAAAGATCTAGAGATCGACGAGATGAAAGCTCAGACATTCAACAAGAAGGAGGCCCAGAGCTTCGGGCCGCTACAGGAAAAGGACTTGTCGGACGACGACCTGATGCTGATGCACAACTATGTCTACGCTTTTGTGCTCCGGTCCCGGCAGTGGGTGACCGTCCTGGTGGAGGACCTCCACGACGTCGTATTCGAAAACAGCTTCGATGACCTCGTCCTGCCGGACAGCCATGCGGCGACAGTGAGAGCTTTGGTCGAGACACACGAGAATTCCAGGGCAGACCCGCGATCCTCCTCTTCCCAGCCGACTACGAGCATCGGCTCCGCGCTGGATATCGTCAAGGGCAAGGGAGCTGGCCTGATCATACTCCTCCACGGCCCCCCAGGTGTGGGCAAGACGTCCACAGCCGAGTGCGTTGCCGACGACACTCAACGGCCGCTCTTTCCCATCACCTGCGGCGACATCGGCGAGACAGCTGCCGAAGTCGAGCGCAACCTGCAGTACAACTTCAGGCTTGCTGACAAGTGGGGGTGCGTCCTCCTCCTCGACGAGGCCGACGTCTTCCTAGCCAAGCGCACGCGGAGCGATCTTCGACACAACGCCGTCACTAGTGTCTTCTTACGGAGCCTCGAGTACTATGCTGGTATCCTCTTTCTGACGACGAATCGTGTCGGCGCCATCGATCCGGCCTTCAAGTCCCGCATTCAGATGTCGCTTTTCTACTCCAAGCTAGACCTGCGGGTGACCAAGGAGCTGTACCGCAAGTTCATCAAGCGGGCCAAAGCGGAGCAGGACCGCACTAACAACCGCGCGTTCGAGATACGGAAGGCGGAGATCCTCAAGTTCGCCAAGGAGCATTTCAAGGACCTCTCGAAGAAGAACCGGGACACGTGGAACGGGAGGTAAGCTTCTTCTCAAGAAGGACCATTGTCCTCTTCATCGCCTCCCGAAACATTGATCGCTGACCTTTCTCTTAGGCAAATCCGTAACGCCTTCCAGACGGCCATCGCGTTGACGGAGCACCAGGGCAAGACGAGGAAGCCCGGAGACCCGCTTCCCGTTCTGGGAGAGGAGCAGTTCAAGATGGTCGCCAGCGGCTTCGAGAAATTCGACGAGTACCTGATCCACACCCTGGGTTACACCGAGGCCATGGCCGCCAAGCGAGAAGGCATGCGCGACGACGGGTTTGTCGCCGCACCGGGATACCCGCACATGGCGACGCCGATGGTTCCCGTCGTGGCGAACCCGAGACAAGTCTACCCGCCCCAGGCCGCGCCGCGGTACCACCCTAGCCTGTCGGACGACTCGGACTCAGAGCCTGATAGCGATGACGATGAAGATGATGATGATGACGACGACGACGACGACGATGACAGGAAGAAGAATCGCGGCAAGGGTGCCGCGTTGAAGAGGGCGGACACGGGTTTGGCAGCAACTCCAGCGGCTGCACCGGGGAGTTTCGAACAATACCAGGAGTATCTCAAGTGGAAGGAAACCCAGGGCAAGTGATGGAAGGGGATCTAGAGTAGAGTAGAAGTAACTTACTGTTCGTGTCATTTCCGATTTTAAATCCTCTCATGAAGGGCTTACTAAAAACGCAGGCGAGCGGTCATCAAAACACTGGCAATGGGATGATAGACTGCTCTGAACTACTTTTAGTTGTTAACGTCAAAGAATAAACAACGAGTTTCAATTTAACTTACGAAAGGTTACAAGTTCATCGGAATCAGACACCTATCGAGCGATGGAACAATCGACAGCCACCCTTGCTGGTGCGTTGCTATTGACGCCTCCAGTACAAACGTGCCTATACCGGGGAACTCCAAATCTGATGAAGCTATTAGACTCCCACTCCACGTCGCGTATCGTGCCGATTCAAGCAGATGCAGCGCTATTATTGTTACCCACAGCATCGCATAAGCAGACAGTGTCGCTGTTGCTGTATGTACATCAAGGTCCAGAGTACTTGCCAATAAGCTTAGTCTCAGGAGGTCCCAAGTAACTCTCAACCAACCCCCCGGTAACATCAACGACAATCTTCTCCAGGTACACCTCGGGAGAGTTCGCCCTCCAGCGGAGCGTGTGCTTTCCCTTCCCCAGCGACCCCAGCCGGACACTCTTCTTCCAGACATGGTCCGCCACGTTGGCCGTCCACTCGGGCGGCGTATCGCCGGCCTTGGCCGGGTCGCCCAGGACGCGGGTGAAGTTCCCTCCCTCCGAGCCTCCATCCGCAAGGGTGAGGGAGAACGTCATCGGCAGGTTCGGGTCGGTGTCGAGCGCGCCGTTGATGTAGACGGTCGCGTTGACGGGCTTGGTGACCTCGCTGAAGATGTAGATGTCGTACTCAACCCAGGCCGCCCTGGCTGAATCGCCGAACTGTCTTGCGGCGGTGTAGGGACGCAGGGCGATCGATCCCGAGTCGGAGCGGGATCCGAGACCTTTGATGTGCGCGAAGGCGACGTCGCCGTCGGAGAAGCGCTGGAAATGCGGCCCCTCGATCGAGATCATGCCCGCCGTCTCGGGGAACCCGACGAATCCATCCGGCGTCTTGAAGTTCTTGATGGGGAGGTGAATGAAGTCAAAGTACGGCTCGGGTTCCCAGTTAACCCTGATCTGTACCGTCTCGTTGAAGCCTTCGGGCACAGACGCCCAGTCGACAGACACCTCGATGCGCTGGTCCGGCTCGTCCTTGGAAACCTTACCCGATGTCTTCGACACGCGCAGCCACGGGTGCGGCACCTCGATGGACCAGGCGATGGATTGCCGGTGGTCGCCGCGGTGGAACAGCTCAAACACCCTGACCTCCGGTCCGTGGGGCTCCATGGCCGGCAGACGAGGCGAGAAGCTCTCGCCCGTGGGCAGGGAAGGATTGATCGACCCGCAGATCCGGCCCTGGCGGTACGCGCTGAGCGAGTGCTCGGCGTAGATTCCCAGATCGCCAAATCCCCAGTCAAACTCTTGTCTCAGCTGGACGTAGGACAGGTTGGCCACCACGTCCTTCGACGAAGGCCGCCAGTCGGCGACGTCCATGTCGTACTTTGGCGTCGACAGGATGCCCTTCCACTTCCCGCCCTCCATGGTGTCATACTCCTGGGTAAGGTCACAGTCCTCGTCAAAGTGCTCGAGGACCTGCTGCGCCAGCGCGTTGGCCGAGTTGCGCCGCTCATACGTGTGCTGCCTGTTCCGCCCCGTGCCGAGGGTGATGAAGTGGTTGTGGTATCCGATCACGGCCGGGTACGTCAGCAGGTGGAACAGCGCCGTGCGGCGGTCCTCCGGGACGGCGGCCTGGAGCGCCTCGGCCTTCTCCGCTAGGGCCCTCCATGCCTCGAGGATTCTCTCGGCCTCGTGGAAGTTGAGGATGGAGTAGGTCGTCGGCTGGACGGACTCGAACTTGCGGATGCCGACGAGGTGGCTGTACGTCATGAGCGCGGAGGCGATGTCCTTTGCGTGCTCCGGGCTGATGTCCCGGGCGGCGAGGGCTTCGAGGTACGAGGGGATCTTGTCGTAGTCGAAGCGGCTCGCGTTCCAGGCGAGGTCCATGGAGAAGGCGAGGGGGAGCTCGTTGGGCTTGATGTCGCCGACGTTCATGACCCAAATCCTATCTGCGCCACGCTCGTATGCTTGCGAGAGTTCCTTGTAGACCTTGGGCTGTATCGGGGGGTCAGAGAAGACTGCATATTTCCATGGAATGGGAGAGAGGGCATACAAAGTTGTTGGTGTTTTGAGACTTCCAGCTCTTCGGCCGGCCGACGTATTGGAAGTGGAAGTAGAGCTGATGCGCATGTCAGCTGGGAGAACCTCTAAGAGGATTGAAGGTCATCACTGACACCTATGCCTCCAGGCCGTTTAGCTTCCTCTTCCGTGGGAAGACGCTGCACGTTGCCCCAGTTGTCGTCCGTGAACATGAGGGTGACGTCCTCTGGCGGTACGAGGCCGGCAGCGTAGTACGTCATAACCTCTTTGTAAATCGTCCACACCTCTGTATCCATCCTGTCAGCTTTGGTGCTCCTTAGCCTTTGCGTTTCAACTTACGATTGGCGGCGGTCTCGTTCCCGTGGTACCTGGCCAGAATTTCCCTCTCCGTAGCAAACACATCCTCCAGCACCTTGATCGGATCATCAGCCTGTATCGGGCCGTCATTCGGCCCCCTCATGCCCAGCGTGAAATAAGACTCGTTGTTCCCCGCCCTCCGAACACCCTCCTCCATGAACTCTACGACGTTCTCCTTGTTGTTCACCCAGTCCCACTGCCCCTTCTCCTCTGCGTTCCACTCGTTGCTCGCGCGCTGCATCGGCTCGTGGTGGCTCGTCGAGACGACGATGCCGTAGTCGTCGGCGAGCTGCTGGTTGCGCGGGTCGTCGGTGAAGAAGATGCGCCCCGGCTTCGGCACGAAGCTGGCCCACATGGCGGGCCAGATGAAGTTGGCCTTGAGGCGGACGAGGAGGTCGAAGACGTGCTCGTAAAAGTCGGCGCCGAGGGTGAAGTTGGCGTTGCCCGTCTTGCGGCCCCACCAGCCGACGAGGGCGGGGGCCTCGTCGTTGATGAAGAGTCCGCGGTACTTGACGCTGGGCTCGCCGTGGGTCGTGGTCTTGGGGAGGGCGTAGATCTTGTCGTGCTTTGTGGCGGGGACGTCGGCCCACCAGTGAAGACTTTCGTCGCGTTAGCATGGGGTTTGAGAGGTTTGCGACGGCTGACCTACGGTGACTGTCCGCTCTGCTCTGAGAGGGTGTAGACTCCGAACATGGCTCCTCGCTTGTCGCTGCCGACGATGACGAGGGCATGGGAGACCCCGGGGAGGGGCTCATCTACGACAAGTGTGCGGAACGTCTCCCATTTGCCACGGATATCGTCAACTTCGACTTTGGCATTGTTCTGTATCTGGCGAAAGAGGGGCGAGTCGACTGTCGCCGCGATGATGGCCACGTCGGACGTGATAGTAGAATTGGGCGCTGGAAATCTGCCGGTGCTGTTTCCCGCGGCGCCCCAGGCATGGATCGATGGCTTCGTGCCCGTTATCTGCTCCCAACCGCTGGCCAGACTGTCGGTGGCAATCTTGAGACCGACGGGGTCGCTCGCGTCGTAGATGATGACCGCATCTTGGAGCTCGATAGAACCTGAAGACTCTTCAAAGGCAACAAACGGCTCTTCGAGGAGGGCAGCAGCCAAGGTGAAGAAGGCCAGAAGACTGAAGCAACTCCAAAAGCGTAGCATATTGGCGACTGATACCAAGGCAACCCGCCTCGAGATCTTGGTCTCGCGTGCTTAGAACAGCTGTCTCCAGTTGCTCTCCACGAACCTGCTGGCAGAGATGGGAAGACATATCAAGTCATTTCACATTAACCTGGGTTCATCCCCGCAGCTTGCAAACATGCAGTTCTTCGTTCTGTTTGCTCGTCACGAGCTGCACCGAGGCGTGCTCGGGGTAACATCAACGGCGACACACAACGCGGGATATTAAAAACTCTTGTCGAATGACGTCTTTGGCACGGGTTACCTTGTTCAACACTCCGGGTGCAACACTTCACAACGTAGCATCGTCATGCGTGGCATTGGACCGATGTAGCTTAGACCACAGATCTTGGCGCGGGGTTGCGGGGTTGCGGGGTTCGTCGAGATCCGGGCTTGGAGTTCGTATTCCGGGGTCGTACAGGCGGACGAATCACCTGGTGGTTTGTTGAAAGATTGGGTGATCATTGCATCTTGCGGAAGCCATTTATCCGGACGGACGGCGGGGTGAATATCCGGAGCCCCGCCCGGACTACTCCGAAGTTCGGTCGCCGGCGGAAGGAGCCCGGACGGTCTGCAGGTTCTGGAAGAGTCGGTCGAATGATCGTCGCGAAGCCGAAATATTTATGAGGCCTTCCAGAGTCCTGCTAATAACAGTCTGGTCTTGGTAAACATCACTGCAGAGTTTTCGGGCGGTGTCGAAGTGTGGCATTGAGTCACCCTAGGCTTCGTCTGAATGTGTGTCTTGATCATCTATAGCAAGTCATTGAGTCCCTAAACGCCATCATATCAAGGTCGTAATCCTCGAGAGTGCTTCAGCTCCTGGGAAGGATGAGGGCAGCTGAAGCCTGCTCTGCCTTCTAGTCTCCACGGTCGCCGTGCATTGCGTGCCATCCCTTCCCTATCGTCTAACCCTGGTCTTCGGTCTCGTCTTTTGGTCTAGTCGTCGTCGGCATTTCCGTCTGTATAATAGTCGAATGATGCTGGAAGCGGTGCATCTTTGCTGTTCGGTCCATCCGGGTCGACCTCATCGACAAGCTCCTTCTTCACCTCCTTCGCGACCACACTGTTCGCCACGGGAGCCGCAGCTTGTCCAGGCGCCGCCGGCTCTTGCTGCGTCCGCAGCATCTTGGTCATCCACTGCGCCCACTCCCACGGCCTCTCTCGTCCCCCAGGCAAGCTGTTGAAGTACTCCCAGCCCATAACCCCTCCGAAGCTCGGATACCGGCCCCGGAGCGTGAGGAGCACGGCGCCAAGCAGCTCCCAGGGCACCCAGCCGCCCCCGTTCTCCGGGTTCGTGACCAGGCCCATGACGACCTTCTCCGCCGGCCAGCCCTTGGCCAGCACCATCTCGTACATGATGGAGCTGCTGCAGTCGCCCCACCCGCAGTAGAACTGCGCGTTGTACCACGAAATCTCGCGGCCGCGCATGACCTCCAACGCCTCGTAGTCGAAGCCGCTCAGGTTCCGGTTGGGATCGAGCAGGGCGGCGGCGACGGGCGCGAGTGTGATGATGAAGTCCTTGCCAAAGTCCTGCCGCACGCGGTCGATGAGGCGGATGACGCCACCCAAGCTCATGTTCTCCTCGACGTCGAGGTCGATGCCGTCGAGCGCGTGCCGTCGCATCATGTCGCGCAAGGGGATGTAGTACTCCTCGAACTGGGCTTCGCTGCCGTCGAGCCGCTCATAGGAGCCCTGCGCGGCGCCGCCCAGCATGCCTAGCACCTTTATTCCGCTCGCCTGGAGCACGCGCAGCTCGGCCCATAGCGTCAGGAACCGTGGGTTATCGGGGTCGTGGTCGTTGAGGGTCAGGTCTTGGGGATCGTCGTTGATGTGTATCGCGGCGAGGATCACGTGAGTTACGCTGATGTCGGATTGCGTCAGGAGGGGGAGGATCGAGATTGGCTTGCCGTCTGGCGTGTGGTGCGTCTGGTAGTATGTGATCACGCGTGGGAGCGGCTGGCTTCGCGGGATGGGAGGCATCGCAGGCGGTCGGAGGGGACGGCCTCGGACCTTTGAGAGGTCGAGGACGCGATCGCTTGGCTCGTCGGTGATCGGATGGGAAAGGGTTGCAGCAGAGTCCGAGGGATTGTCCAAAGGGTCGTGGTGGGAGCGCGCTGGCGTGTTGGGAAGCAGCTTAGAGCTTAGTACGGGCAGGAGCTGAACGTGGCAGCTACGGTCCACCGAATGCCCCTCTTGCCCCTCCCCTTCGCGGAATCTCGGCCGAGACATTGGATCTGCGTCATTGTCCCTGCTTACATAAGGTTCTTTTGACTGGCTGGAAACCATGTAACTTGGTATTTCAATTTGGCCAATGGTAGGAGAATTCTAATCATTTTGGACCAATCACAGAATAAGTCCTTTTGTGTCCGTCGTGCCTTTCGCTGGCTTCATTACACTCATTGATACATTGCGTTCAGGAGTTATGCTTGCGCTACCTGCTTAATGTCGCCCGCAGTGGTCAGTTCCGAGTACATTTCAACACTTATCAATGCACCCCAGTCCTCTCATCACCAGATTGGCGTCTTCTCGCTCTTGTCCATCCTCTTCGCCTTGGCCGGGTACTGGGCTACCACCAGGTAACACCCGATCGAGTACACCGTGAGGATGCAGCCGACAAGGTAGTAAATCGGGCGGTCGAAGTACTCGGGCAGGGTCAAGACAAAGAACCCAAAGGGCGCAAAGGTCCAGATCGTCCCGACGATGTTGACAAGGCAGAACCCAAGCGACAATCCCTGTCTAGATCCGGCCCTCAGGTAGTGGTGAGCCGGATGACATAAGTGTACTGAAGATAACCGACGAGGAAGCTGACGGCTGATGCTAGAAGA
Source organism: Colletotrichum musae (assembly GCA_027406025.1). NCBI lineage: Eukaryota > Fungi > Ascomycota > Sordariomycetes > Glomerellales > Glomerellaceae > Colletotrichum > Colletotrichum musae. Next base: position 1,366,423 of record JANVYC010000001.1, on the reverse strand, counting down.
ATTGGCGTGTTGTCGAGGGTATACACCTCAGTGATTCTCTCGTAGAAGTTGATATTCGACATGGTTCCGGTTTCGGTCAATGATGTTCCGAAAAATGGAAAGGGCAAAACATTGATGATAGAAGCTAATGACAGGACGAAACACTACCAAAAACAGAGAAGAGCGTTCTTAAATATTAATTTCTTAAGGAAACTTCGACATTTGACTCCCAAACGTGAGCTCCGCAATGACCGCGCAATGTTCGTGAACTTCGGCGCCGAGATTCCTGATGGAGCAAGTCAAAGCTCCAGACTGAGGCCATAGCGCCGCACTAACAAACCCTATTTTTTGCTTTCTCGTGAGAATCCCCGTATGCATCAATACTCTGGAGTCTAGTTTCTTTCGTTTCTTTTCATTTGAGGGCGCCGGTGTGGGTCGTGGTTACTCGGAGGCATCTCGGGTCCGCGATGGTTCCGCGTAAACTTCCGTGATCTCGCGTGCAGGAAAAGCAACGTGCTGGTGGTGGGTGAAACTTCATACATCAAAGTTGAGTTGACAGTATCAGGGACCAATTCGGGGGAACTGTGTTTATGAAATCCTGTGTCAAGTATAGGAGAACCGCAGCGAAGATTGGAGAACGAGTTGACAACCTCCCATCAGCATCGCCGTTGTATTCCATCTCTAGTCAAACTTTCGCAACCGCTCCTTACGGGTTGCTACCGTACTGGTTTCTTTCTTCCCAGGAACTTGAAATCATCGTCCCCAGTTACACCAATAGTGAAGTGCTTAGTTTGCCCTGTTTCTTCTCGAAACCAGCCTAGGCGGAAACCTAAGTGGGAATGCATCCCATGGAGTTCCTCCGTCGAAAGCAGCTCAGCCCCTGGCAGCAGATGTGACGACGCGTTTGAGCCTCGCATCAAGCTCCCCAGAGCCGCAAAGCTGTTGAAGCCATCAGGAGCCAGTCCCCTCACGTCCATTGCGAGTAGCCTGCTCTCCGACAGCCCACACTGACGTAGAGCGGCAGAAAGCAGGGCCCAAAGGTTGAAAAGCACGACCGCGCCGAGGATGCCGACGAGGACGTACGTAGCCATCGCATCCTGGACGAGGCGATAGTCTCCCTCAGTGATGATGGTCGCCTTCACCGGTGGGAAGCCCTCGGCCGGGGGAGGCTCCGTCCTGGAGCTGGCGTTGATGGCCAGGCGGTTCTCGATGTTTGCGAGCTGCGCGCTGATGAACCCAAAGTTCCTGCGCATTGCGTCGAGAATTTTCTGCCCATTTGCTGGGTTTCCGAAGTCTTCCATGGTAAGCTTTCCGTACGGTTGAATCAAGACTTCGTACGAGGCGTCCAGATTCGCCCATTTCTTCTGACTGATTATGCTCGGATATGCGTTCCCTTGCGGAATATCGAAACGTTGCCTCCAGGGTCGTCTCGTCGAGTGATCGGGCTGTGGGGGATTCGTCGGATCTATGATGAGGACCCCGTCAACAGGAACTAGGTGCACCTTCGTTGTTATCTCTGTCCATTCATAGGTACAAGAGTATATAGATATGGATTTTGATAAGGCTGTTCCATTGGAGTACTTTCCCCAAAGGTACGTCTCGTGCTTTTGCGTTTTATACTTCCACTCGCTGAAGTTGAGGCCAAGGCGACAGGGAACGTTGACTTCTGACAAGTCATCCACAGACCAAAGGGTTTTTCCAATGTAGACTTGGCCTCGGGCGTTGGTCTCTTGGGGAAGTTCCAGTGAGTCCATGAACCATATTCGGGTGCCGTTCGGACAAGTGTACGATCGAAATAATTGGGGGTCACGGTGTAAGAATGGTTTCATGGAGATGTTCCGCACCCCAAACGCCAGTTGGTAGTCGTCACCCTCCGACAGCTTTTTGCACGTCGAATGAAGCTGCGCTGCCGCCGTTGTGAAATTTACCGACAGAGTCCGCGACAGGTCTATCTCTTGCATGCCCCCAAGCGCCGGAAAGACGAGGTCATGGTAGGTGTTCCGGGGATAGTTGAGTTTATTCTCTCCCTGGCGCATGAGAAGGCCGCCCAGGGACAGCCGCGTGCTTGACCGATTCCTGAAATCGATCTCGACGGGGTGGGTACCGAACCAGGTTTCTTGAGGAAACAGAGCAGATTCGTGAAGGGGAAGAGTATGCTTTCCCGCGAGCAGGATGGATGCAAAGGTGGTCAACAGCCCGCAGGCCAGTGTGAGCAGCTGGGACACGGTGACGGTGTGACAACCAACTCGGATCGATTGATAAAGTGCTCGAATGCCAGTCATGTCGAGAAGAGAAGAGTCTATCTCTCGACTGCTGCAAGGACGGGCTGAAACGGTTGGGAAGATGCAGATCGACCGGTAAGCGGTGTTGCAGGACCCCATGTACAAAGAGATGCATAGCATCGCCAAGGCCGGGACAGACGTCCACAGGAGATGTGTATAGCCTTTTTCGTCTATACTGGCTATGCCGTCATACGAGACCGACATGTTGAGGGTTGTGATGAGACCAGCAATAGCGCCCATCATGAGCACTGTAGATAAGAATCGAAAGTAACTTCTGAGGACCAAAGGAGAGTAGTTGCACTGGCCCCAATCCGCTGAGGATCCCTTTGTTATCAGGCCTGTGAGCTGGTCGAGGAGCTCTGTGTGTCCCTGGAGGAATAGCATGCTGCCGAAGATAGTCGCCGGATCACGACGCCAAGTCGACGTCCTTCTCGAGCGGCCGTAGCCCACGATAATGACGAAGACGGCAACAGCAGTGATGGCAAAAAGGGCTGCCATTGATAAGCAGATCCATCGGTTCACAACCAGCCTATCGACTGTAGATATTCTCTTTCCCATGGCTTCGCCGGTGCCCTTCCGACGGAGGACATAGTGACCGAGGAATGGTATCATAGTTTGGAGCACGTTCTCGGTTGAGTTGAGAAGCACGTCGTTCTCGTACAGAGATGGATCATTCGGATCGGTACCAGCTTCCCTGAGCCAGTCCGCCCCCACCGGACCGGAGACCGTCCCCATTCCCGAGTTGGCGTCGATGTTGAATAGGTTTGGATTCGCCTTTCTGAGCAACTCCCAAAGATTCGCTGCGATTGGCCTCTTTTTCTGGTTTCGCAGCAAGGTAACATTTGGAGCCACGCCGTCGTCAATCACCTCGACCTTTGAAAGCCACGCCGTAGGTGTACAGACCAATGCGGCGGCCTTGTGAACCGCCGGCAGCGAAGAGTTTGCGGGCGAGGGTCCGAACAGGGCTGCGTAGTAGACGAACTGCTTGTTCTTGCGCGGCAGACCAGAGCAGGCTACCTCGGGCGTGAGTCTGTTCTGGGACATCCACTGACCTCTCTTCGTGTCGCTCGGGGTGATCCATGTATTCTCCATGAGGATGGGCTTGTCGCACTCGTCGAAGTGCAGGTTCACGTCGATCGCGTAAACAGGACTGGGGTGGAAGTATCCCCTTGTCTCTAAGACCGAGTGGCTCTTCAACTTGAAACATTGAACGCCGGCGAAAAGACCGTCGACGACGGCTCTCAGCGGCTCCCGAACTGTGCCCCGGGGGCTCTCTGCATTGCCCCCCGAAGACCCGAAGGTTTGGTAGGCGACTACGTCGTTGACGCCGAAGGGATGAGCCATGTCGAAGTCTCGGATTGCGGTGACGGTGTAGAACGCACTCGTTTCCGTACGAAGCGTGGTCTCGTTGGCATAGTCGGTTTCGGTGTCGAAAGAGTCGAGGGTCTGGATGCTGATGTCGTGCTCTACTTGAACTGCTGCCAGGCTGAACAAGCCCGGGGCGAGTGCAACTTGGGCCACGAGAACAACAGACGTGACGATGATGAGAGATAGCATGTAGTGCTTTCGGCGAAGTGACTGTACGAGGACCGTGGGCAGCAGCATGGACGTATAGTCAAGCGTTGCGATGTCTTTGTCCATGGACAGGCCGCTGCGGTATAGAGCAATCCACGGCATGTATCTCATAGCTTGGAGCTCCACTCTTGTCCATAGTCCGGCAATGGCGGTGAGAACTGAAATCAATCGTACCACGTTAGCGCTAGGTCACATCGACTTTACGTCTGACTTCGGGAGGGGGGAGGGGGTCTTACTGGCTGTTGGCCCAAACCGCCAGATGTACCCGAAGCTCTGTCGAGCTGCAACTATTCCGCTGTGACGCTGGGAGTGCTGCAGAAGTACAGGCAACCCCAGGGCGAAGATAACAAACAGCGCGGCGAAAGAGCCCAGGACGATCGCTCTTAGCCATTTCGGCTGCCACGTTCCCGGCACCTCCGCCTCAGACTTTATCTCGTCAGACTCAACAGGCTCTTCACCGACCGTGCTTTCGACCTTGAAACGGGGGTTAGTCTCATTCTCGGGCGAAACAAGAGATCGTTCCATCAGGCGGTCGTGTTCTGATGCCGATGGCTGGCCCAGGTGTAGGGGCTGTCCGTAGACTGGAACGTTGGGCATCTCTGAGGTTAAGGGACCCTGCAGGCCTTCGTGTGTCGTTATGGAAGCCGATGCTCAGTTGCAAAGATGGCAGTCGTTGAATGATTTTCCCAAGAGTGACAACCTGTCCAGGGGGTGGAGGCCCCTCTACCAAATCATATAGTCAGTCAGTCACAATTCTCGGGCAATTATGCGTGCCCAGCGGCCGTTTTCGTGGCAAATCGCTGAACAGTACGTGGGCTTACAGCCTGATTTTAAAAGCCTCACAGATGCAGAGTCCCGCGGGGTTGAACAAGGTGGTGTTCTGGCCAGACCGCCTCCCAATTTGACTGGGCTCTGACTGATCAAGAATGTTGCCAAGAGCGAGCTGGGATGAGACGAAAATGGTTTGGCTTGTTGAACCCCGGGAGCCTTGCAGTGAGACTCAGTTCTGAGACTGAAGGGAGCCTCTTATTGGATCTGTTCAACACTTCCACTTCTGCCCGAAGGTCACGCTAGACCAGACTGTGCCACGCAAGTGCAGTTCGCCTCTCCCGAAGCGTTACTAAAGTCTTTCCGAGATGCTCAGCAGGCCATGCCAACACATCTCCCCTACCCTACCTATCTGCAAGGCGTACGCCACACAACGAACAGGTGATCTTGTCGCTAGTCAAGCTCTTGTCCAAGTACACATTGGCACATGTAGATATGTGCAGCAAAGTCTATCAACATTACGCTGCCTGTCAGCCATTTCAGTCGCGGTAATATGGTAGAGCTCTGAGATTCTATGGACATTATCATCGACATTATCATCGACATTATCAAAGGTCAAAGTGGCCTTCTCGAGAGATCAGGAAACTATCACCTCCAGTCTGCACCTGAAATACCGCAGCACAGGTTGAAGGGAGTAAACTCCAGAGTATGGGCCCATGGCTACTGTACCCGACGATGATCCAGCGGCCGCCAATCATACATGTATTGGGAGGGGAAAGAGTGAAATTGGAGGTAAAACGAAGTGAAGTGCGTTGGGTCACTTCTCTCTGGTCAGCGTGTAATAACCAGAAGCACGCAGATAACCAACATTGCGTCATTTGAAAACGTGCTCGTCAAATCATACTGTTCTTAACTCCCATGCTCCCATTTCATATAGCCTCCTCGTACTGGTTGATGAGCCGCTGGGGAACAAGCCCACGCAAAACCACAACTCCCGCATGAACGATCCCCCACCGCACCGTCGTCAATATGTCCGCCATGATCCAGACCAGACCGTTCGTCCGCCGTCTTTCCCTCCTAAGTACCATATCGCTACGTTCCGCCCTCTCCGACATGCTCGTCACCAGGGCCTCCATCTCGCCCTGTGGGTCCCAGATCATCTCATCATCCTCCCCGAAATCCTCCTCGTCGAAGTCGTCCATTCCCCCGATACTCCTTCGAGACGGACCGCCGTAGCTCCGGCTCGGACGCGCGTGGTGGTAGGCCCAGCACGTCAAGGTTGCCAGGTACAGACACCACGGCACGTGGAAGAGGTTCATCGCTTCGGCGCTGCCCAGGGCTGTCTTCGTCTCGCGCAGCATCTGCGCTGCGTGCCAGGCAGCCGTGGAGGCGGACTGGCGAATGGGTTGTCCTGGGTCTCCTGCGGGGGACTCTCCACGTTCTTGCATCCGCCCTCGGTTCGCGATTTCTTGTCTCTCTCCCGGGCTGCTTGAGCTTGAGGCAGCCCACCTCTTCACGACTTGCGCCGAGCGGAGGTAGTCTTTCTGCTGCACGGGTCTGCCGAGGATTTGCCTCGCGCCGGCGTAGATCTGGACGTCCAAGAAGTCCATGTTGAGCAGTGCCTGGGCAGAGTTGTAAAGAGCCTTGTACGCCGCAGCGAAGGATTCAAATTCCGTCCGCCGGGTCTCATCGTCTCCAGACTGCGGCCCTCGTGACATCTGGGCGCCGAAGCTGGCACAGTAAGAGTCGAAGTCGCTGTTCCATGCTTCATAAGCAGAGCTGAGAAGCTTGCGCCATCCCACGCCCATGCTGTCGCCGGAGACAACGCCCAGGGCGGTCTGGTCTCGCCGCCCCATGTCCCACGCGATCGACATGAGGCCGTGAAGGACCAGGATCCTAGCGAATCCACTAAGACCGGCTGGGCGGGGAGCTGATGGGGAGAGGTAGGACTTGAGTGTAGGTAAGTAAAAAGTTCTCTGGTCGGTCAGACTTGACCGCCACGCAGAAGCCCATGATGCGGCGTCTCGTGCTTCCCATATGCTCTGGCTGCAGGGGAGTTCGAGACGAAGCTCGAAGGCGGACATGCAGAGGCTCTGACAGAAGAGCACCGCGTGCTGGGTGTCCCACATGAAGCAAAGGAGAGCGAGCCTGTACATGGGTTATTGGTACGTTGGATACTGTTGAACATGTCTCGAAAACGTTGAACTCACCTCTTCTTCTGCTCCGCATCAGCCCATTTCCTCCACGTCCGGTCCAGCGTTTCCACGTCATCCTCTCCCGACACTGGCGGTGGGCCCGGGGGTCGAACGGACTGGCAATCAGACCGTCTGATGAGGTTGATCAGAAGCCCGTGGAACAGGTGGCTCATATCGTGCTGCTTCTGGCCTGCTCGGGACTTCCCAAAGCACTCGACCAGAAGAATCGTCTGCAGGGTCCACAGCTCAGGCCGAGGTGAGAAGCCCGCGTGCGCGAAGATGCTCGGGCGAATGACATCGTGGATGCAGACGGCGAGTTGGTGGCAGTCCTTGCTGGAGTATGTGGCGCCGAGCAGTAATATTGAGAGGAGGAGGAGTGGCTCAGTCTGCGCGCAGTTGAAGGTTTCAAGATGGATGAGGGGATAGGCTGTGTTAAACCGGGTGAAGAAAAGCTCCAGATACGACTGAAAAGACTCTAAAGATAAGAGAGGATGCTCCCAGATGGTGAGCCTTTGGTCTGGGAGGCAGGGCTTGGCTGTGTCTATGACGTCGAGCAGCCTGTCGCGCACACCTTCGCTGATGGTAGGGGTCAAGAGAGGTTTCCTGAGTGACGACAACGGGCGCTCTGGTTCCATCGGAGTAGGGCGGCTAGGAGCAGCGTATCGTTTCCGCTGAGGTGCCGGTGCACCCACAACCCGTTGGGTCACTACTTCCGAGCCTCTGTCTCTCGTTCCGCGTGCTGGTAACCGTCTCGAAATATCCTGGACGTTGCCAGAGTTGCTTGTAGTCGTGCTTGGCGGCCTCTCCGTTCCTCCAGAGCCCTGATTTGGTGTCTCCATCGGATCGCTCCACAGCTGGGCGCTCTTCATAGACTCTGGGGTGATGGCAATGTTGGGCTGCGTTCTGGGGACAGAGTGGGTGTCGGGTATGTGCTTGTTAATATGTTCGCTTTGGGTTCTGGTGTTGGTGGCTGGGGCTGAAGAATCTTGCATGTTAAAGAGCCAGTTGTAGTCGAGGGCGGTTGTGTAGGGCATGTTAAAAGAGCTCGCGGTATCTGGCTGGAAGATCTGGTCATAGTCCAGATTCTCGCTCCCAAACGCCGGTTCGCCCCAGTTGCCTGGCTGGTTAAGATCGATGTCGAGATTGTTATCCGACGTGATAAAATCGCCCAAGTTCAGCGCAGGAGGAAAACCAGAAAAGTTTCCAACGGCATCGGAGGCGTTGAAACCCTCTCCTCGACCGAACAAGTATGTTGGGTTCGTGCTCGGATGTCCAGGTCGGAAGTCAACCGTGGAGCGCGTGTGGTATTCCGGCGATATGCTACCGGCGAAGTCCTGCTCGGCCCCCTGGTCGAAAGATGATAGACTGTGCTCGGCGTCGGTAATCTCTGGTTCCGGCGAGGGTACTTGCGTTGCTTGCGGTCGAGATCGTCCGGAGGTGGCCCCGCCTCGGCCGGGAGGATTCGGACAGGGCCGCTTCTCAACCACGGAGCCGTCGGGTGCCTTCCAAGCCCGTTTTCTCGTATCTAGAACGCCGCAGCCTGGTCCGCCTGCTTCGAGATCCTTCTGGCGGTGGCGGTCCATATGCCGCTCTGCACTTGTCAGCACTGGATGAACTTTATCTTGACGAGTCTCAAACACTTACTCAACAGGTCAGGGCGTTTAAAGTGAGCGCGACAGATGTCGCATGTCAAACCGCCGGGCTGGTGGTTGAGAGCATGGCGTTGCATATGCTCTGCCCGGGTGAAGCGCTTGTCGCAGCCCTGGTGCGGGCAGGTGAACGTCTTGTCTTCACCGAGGTACGATCCCTCTGAGCCCTCAGAGTTGTGACGATGGCCGGCGTTGCCAGGCTCTGTAGTCTGAGTGTCGTTCATGGTTGTCGAAAGTGCCTAACTGGGTCGCTTGGTCCACTTCCACTTCCGGAGGAAATTCAATTGAGCCCCTAACAGAAAAGAAATGAGATTGCTTAGGTTCAGTCCCAGAAACTGCGGAGAGCGCTGAGCCGGAGCTGGTGCGTGGTCAGAACCGCAAACTGAGATGCCCTTCTTGCGGCGATAGCTCATAGATGGGGGAATGGGGATGGACATAGGACGCCGAGTTCCGTCCCACTTCTCCGCACTTTGCGAGGAATCACGCTATCTTGCATGGGGGGTTGCATCCCGTATCGCGGACTGGGATGTTGATAGGGCCCGGGTACACGATGCATCGACGAGATTATCCCCGACTGCCCCTCCCCCACTCTTGCCACTGTTGATAAGTGGCCGGTTGTCCGCGATCCAACATCGCCAACTCTCCAAGAGATAAGAGTGGGGTAATGCGACTCTACCGCACGCGTAATAGACTTTGGGTGCGGCCGCGTCTTATCTCATTGGACTAGCTCTTAGATAGGTGGCCAGAGATACCAGTTGGTTACGAAAGACGAAAGAAGTCTCGGGGAAGGATAGCCGGAAAGAGAGGGGGCTGAGCTATTGAGATGGATGACACAGCCCGTCGCCTCGCGGCCGATGCATGATGTGATTGATCCCACTCTTTGGACTAGATGGTGCAGGTGGTGCTAAGAGGGTCTTACGGTAACCATATCGGATGATCGCTCTCAGACGTAACACCAGTAAAGAAGTGTCGTAGTGTTCGCCCATATTTATGCTTGCGAGGGGAGTAGAACAGTGTCGAGTGCTCGGACCGATCCACGTGTTGCTGGTGCCATCGTCGTAACAGTCTCAAAGTCTCAACCAAGCACTTCAGTTGCGGACTTGCATCTGGTTTCAGAATGACTTCAGCAAGAAGCTACGTTGTTCAAGAAAAGCTCCAACGAGATGCGAGCAGTAAGCTACATGTAAGTTTGTCGATCGTGCTTCCATCCAAGTACTCTCCGACGGCCGGGTGCTCCGGAAGAAGGCGCAAGTAAACTAGAGGCTAATGAGATCTACAGGTCATCATTGTTGGAGCCGGTCTAGGTGGTCTCGGAGCTGCCATCTCGACATTACTAGCAGGTCACGATGTGACCGTCCTCGAATCCGCCTCCAACATCGGCGAGGTCGGCGCCGGCATCCAAGTCCTCCCCAACGCGGCCCGGGTGCTCTTCTCATGGGGTCTCGAGGAGAAGCTGGAAAAGTACGCCACGAAGCCCCAGAAGTGCAATTTCATCGGGTGGAAGGGCAACTTCCTCGGCGACATGGACTACCATCAGTACTCCGCCGCGGCGGGAGACTTCCCCTTCTGGGACTTTCACAGATCGGACCTGCACCGCTGCCTGCTCGAGCGAGCGGTAGAGCTGGGCGCGAAGCTCGTCACCAGCGCAAGAGTGGACACGTTCACAGTCTCGGCGGACCAGGCCACCTCGACCGTCCTCCTCGCTGACGGCCGCACGATGACGGCGGACCTCGTCGTCGGCGCCGACGGAATCAACTCCAAGCTCAGGGAGGAGTTCCTCGGGAGGTCCGACCCGCCGCAGCTTACGGGCGACCTGGCATACCGACTGCTCCTCAACACGGCCGACATGCTCAAGGACCCGGAGCTCCGACACTTCGTGGAGAACCCGCAAGTCAACTACTGGGTCGGCCCGGACAAGCACGCCGTCAACTACGTGCTCAAGGGCGGCAAGCTGTTCAACATGGTGCTCCTGGTGCCGGACGACATGCCGGCCGACGGCGGGAACACGCTGCAGGGCAACATCGAGGAGATGCGCGGCCACTTTGACGGGTGGGACCCGCGGATCGGCAAGATGCTGAAGATGTGCGACGAGGTGCTCAAGTGGCGGCTATGCATCAGGCCGGGCCTCGAGCCGACGTGGTCGCACCCGTCCGGCGCATTCACGATGCTAGGTGACGCAGTTCACGCAACGCTGCCGTATCTGGCCAGCGGGGCTGGAATGGCACTCGAGGACGGTGGTGTGCTCGGTCTTTGTCTTGCTCGGCTTACGGATAAGTCTGCCGCTTCGAAGCAGCAGGCCCTCAAGGTCTACGAAGACTGTCGCAGAGAGAGGACGGAGGCGGTTGTTCGTCGTGGAACCTACAACCAGTGGATGTACCACCTCCACGACGGCGAGGAGCAGGTTGAGCGCGATGCCAAGTTCAAGCACTTTGGTGGCCTGGATGAACAGTGGTTAGGTGGCGAGTCGCCAGTGCTGCCTGTATCTCAGGAGACTGGCGAGGATCCCTTCCCGTGGAGGTATCACGGGGTTGGAAGGTGGCTGTTGACCTACGACATGTGGAGGGATATCGAATCGAAGTGGCCATCATCACCTGTAGACATCTCATCTTTGAAGGAGCAGGCACCCAGGGCAAGTTTGTAGAACCTTATAAAGGCCGAATTTAGAATAGAACGACGGCTAAGGTACTGTTTTAGGAATCGTATCACTTGCTTCAGTAACAGGAACACGGCCTTTGCTGAGATTTGTGCTTTCAAGATGAACGTTTTACTGTACCCAGAGATGATGCTCTGTTGACCAGTGCGATGCTATTCCAGGCACAACGAAAGAAAATTCTCTGAGAAAGGCTATACTATACAACTGCGTATTTTTTGTTTCTTTTGCGCAGGAAAATACTTTGATGGTTGGAGGTCTTGAAGTCCAAGAGGTGAGTAAGGTTTAGAAGCTCGGGAAAACCCGGAACACCAGACGGTGAGAGACAGGCAAACTAAACGGCAAACCTTATCTTTACTCAACATCAAGGGAAATTGCATATTGATGCGAATGCTACCTAGTTCTGACCTACTCAAAAAGATCAAAAACATACAACACCAGGTATTCGCTGGTCGTCACCGACCCAACTACCAATCCGGCCCTCATTGGCTTATCTATGGGAGAGCGGACGGGATCCCGAGTTCTCCAATGGGTATGGTCGTATGTGACCACGTTAGTACAGAAAATGGCTATACAGGCACAGGCTGCTACCGAAATACAGAGCATGATGTATTATTTCAGCTATATCCCCGCACGCCACACAAGAGACGTGAAGCAACACCCAATCTCACTGATTATGCCGTAACCTGCGAGTTAGGCACCTTGTAAAACTCATAATCGTTGTATCCCTTCTCAGGCGGCTCGGCCCCGTAGAACGTGGACCGGTCGTACGGGTTGAGCGGCCAGCCGTTCCTCAACCTCTCCACCAGGTCCGGGTTAGAGATGAAGTACCTGCCGAACACGATGGCGTCGGCCTCGTCGCTCTTGAGCTTGGTCGCGGCGTTGTCGCGGTTGAAGCTGCCCGCAGCGAAGAACTTGATGCCCGCAGGCTTCAGGATATCCCGGAACTGCGTCAGGTTGTTGGTCTGCTTGGCAGGGCCGCCAAGGGACGCCAGCTTCTGCTCCTCGTCGAGAACCTCGTCAAAGCGGGGCTCGATCCTATTGACGGATTAGGCTCTACCTCGTGATATTTGCCGGGATGCAACTTACATGTGAACGTAGACTGGCCTTTCCGTCTCCGGCAGGCCTGCGAGACGCTCGGAGATGTACGTCCAGTGCTTGTTGGGATCGCTGTCCCTAGTGCCCTGGAAGTAGTTGTATGGGGAGAGCCGAAGGCCGACCTTTTCGGCTCCGATCGCTTTGCTCACGGCCGAGACAACCTCGAAGAGGAATCTTGACCTGTTCTCCATATTGCCGCCGTACTCGTCCGTGCGAGTGTTGATGTTGTCGTGGAGGAATTGCTCCAGAAGATAACCGTTGGCACCTTTTCCGGTCGTCAGTATCAAGTATCAAGTCTAGAGCAACAAAGAAAAGGCAACGAACCGTGAATCTCAACACCGTCAAACCCAGCAACCTCAACCGCCCTCTTCGACGCGGCAGCCCACTCCGCAGTGAGCTCGTGGATCTCGTCGACAGTCATGCCCCGCGGCGGCCCATCCTTGCAAGCCGTGCCGTCGAGGTAGTTGCCATCCATAGGCTGGTTCCCCGACGAGATGGGCGTCTCGCCGCCGCGCATGCCCGCTGACGTGGCCCTACCGGTGTGCCACAGCTGGACGTAGATGAAGCCGCCCTTGGCGTGGACAGCGTCCGTCACCTTGCGCCAGCCCTGGAGCTGGGAGTCCGTGAAGACGCCGGCGACTCCAGGGTAGGCGCTGGCGTTGAGGCAGATGTCGGTTGCCTCGGTGATCTGAAGGCCGCCGGCGCTGGCGCGCTCGCCGTAGTACTTGGCGACGCGGGCACCGGGGACATGTACGCCTCGCGACTCATATTCGCTGCGCATGCGAGTTGTGGGTGCCTGTGCCCAGGTTAGCATGTTGCTGAACGGTGGTGATGTCCGTCTTAGGAGTACGTACCTGGACGATGCGATGTTGGAGGCTCAAGCCACCCAGCTTCAGAGGCGAGAACAAGGTGGTGTCCTTGAGCGCGGCAAAGACCGGGGGCGGGGTTGTGGCTTTGGGCATATTGAAGACTTGTAGATGTGAATTGGGATAAGTCAAATGGTGGCTATCGCTTCCAATTCAGTTCGGTGCTCTGGATTGGTTGGTGTGTGTAGTGTCACAAGCCAGCTTCTGTGTCGTTGGAAGTGCCGGGTTTTGAACACTCAACTGAGGCTTGGGTGTCATTTGTGAAAGCCACAGTATACCTATGAGACTACTCGAAGTCCACTCTCGAGCTTCAAGGTCACTTCTACTGATCTCTCGTGGCGGAGAGCTAGCGCGCCCCCATGTTTAAAGAGTGGGAGTGGGGGAGGGTCCCTGCCAGTGTTGGGGAGTGGTGAGAGTGGGGGAACAACGAGTAGCAGACCTGCGATTGTCATCCCAAGAATCCCAGCCTGGAATGCAACCCCCGGAGTGCTTGCGCAGCTGTCAACCCGGGATTAGACGCGAGTTCGATGATAACTTGCGGGGTGATCGATAAGCTTGATGGCGACCGGGAAACCCCCGGTCACATGCACCTTTTGCCGCGGGGCTCATGTAAGTGTCCAATCTGCGGACAGCCTTCAGAAAGGCCTAGCTGAGGCAGTCAGCTCTCGGAACATGGCCCAATCTGGCCTGCTGGGTTGTCCAGACTTTGTCGACCAGTGTGTCTGGTATCCATAGTGTGTGCTCAGAAGTGTGTTAGGTATCTCTTGTGTTGTGGTTCTCAAAGTGATTATTGCGAGCCACAACCGAGGGAAGGCTTTGAACAAGCAAAAGCAACTTCGATGCACTGAAGCCTTAGACCAAAGGAGGTTTTAACAAGAGAGACTAATGCCGGTGATGCTAAAGGCTGGCTGGTCTTGAGACGGGCTTTACAACTCGAGTTCATGAAACATAACAGAAATGAACCTCGAATGTCCGATAGTTATGATCTCTGGATATCTTCTACTACTAGCCGCCCCAAAGTCGTTCGCAAGCCACTGCAGCTTTTCACGCCCTCCCACTGCTCGCGACGTAAACCCATTCGATATCCTCCCATCCCGGCCGGCGCCTAACCCTCGCCAACATGTTCTCCTGCACGCTCATCAGCGGCTTCGCAATAGCCTCGGCCAGGTTGTTGTTCATAGGCGGCACCGCGATCCTGCCCCCCTCAGGCGTCTCGATCTCAAACCCCAGCACGAGCGCGGCCAAGGTGCCCATGACCTCCGAGTCGGCGAAGTGTCGGCCGGGGCAGAGGTGCTTGCCGCCGCCGAAGGGGTTGAACGCGCGGTTCTGCATCCGCTCGCGCTCCCTGTCCGCCGTGATGAACCGCCTCGCGTCGAACTGCTGCGCGTCCGCGCCCCAGACCTCGGGGAGCATGTGCGAGATCACGGAGGGCGCCTGCATGTTCGCGCCCTTCTTGAGCAGGTACGTCTGCGCGGGCCCCGCGGTCCCTGGTTCTCCCGTCGGCGTGTACGTGATGAACGTGTCCTCGGCGACGCGGCGCATGCCCATCTGGCGGTTGGCGAGGCGCATCGTCTCCTTGTAAGCCGACATTAGGAGGGGGCAGTCCCTCACCAAGCCGGCGATCGTCAACGTGCACCTTCTCGCCTTGCGGCCGTTGGTCTCGGACGGAGTGGCGTTCGCCTGGATGTCGACGACCTTGAGGACCTCCTCCCGCAGCTCGGCAACGAGCGCGGGGTCGCTGAATACGTGGCACACCATCCAGAAGAGCGTCGGGATGGCGTTCGTGACGCTGGCGAAGAGCATCCCGAACTCGTGGTTGGCAAGGTCGTCTCCGGAGACACCCCATTTGCGATTGACGTCGACTCGGGCCTTGACAACGGCGCAGGCTTCTCCGCGGTCGTAGTCCTCGCGGAAGTACTTCTTCAGAGCGTTCTGGACGTTGGCCCTGCCGGTGTATGCCTTGCGCGCCGTGATGGAGGGCAGCGGCTGGAAGAGGAGCTGAGACTGGCCAGCGTCGTAGTCCCTACGCGTTCAAGTTGATTCAGCTTTCAAATCCTAGGAGTTCTCGTTCACTGACGGAAGAAACTTACCACAAGTTTTGACTCAAAGTCGCATCTTCAGTCAGGCAGTTCTTCTCGCCGAACAATGATGCCACAGTTGCCTTGGTAAAGGGTTCCCTGAACCACTGGTACAGCTTGACGGTCTCGAAGTCGGCCCCAACGGAGTCAAAGAACCCGGCGATCCCGTTCAGTACCTTCTTGTTCATCTCGAACAGGGCGGGTCCGGGTCCCATGTTCACGTAGTTCGTGTGCTGATCCTCCATCCAGGAGATCGAGCCGTCGCTTGGCAGGTTGTTAACCAGGTCAGTGAAAACGGGCCCCCAGCCAACGACTTTGTCCGCTATCTCGGTCATGATGGGGTAGAAGGTCATGGCCTTGTTTCTCATTGTGGATTGGATGAGCTGCGGCGACTTGATGATGTACATCTTCTGAGGGCCCATCGAGACTGTGACGACTGGACGCTCGGCGTTCTCGCGACTGTAGATTTCATCCTGTTACCATGACTACACAGACTCTCGCCATCTCCAACCTCATCATAACTTCAAACTCATGTTCGGGGCTGGGAGGACGGCTCGTTGCGACTTGCAAGTGGTTCGGGGGCTCGTGACTTACGCAAGCTGACGATACCAATCCTGTTTGAACCACAACACGCCGATGATGTGGCCGATGAAGGGTATCCTGGCCTTCACCTCCGGCGGCTCCCTAGGGTCTCGAGAATCGCCCGTGAGTCGGGAACCGCCATAGAGGAAGAACGCAGCCAGAAGCAGGAGCCACAAGGAGTTGAGGCCATGGTCGGCGAGGAGGCCTTCGGAGAGGCCCAACGACGACATTGGACTGGGCAGCTGAAAGGTACTATGTGGAAGATAATTTCGCGATCGTCGAGACTGGCGTAAGACGCGTGCAATTCTTGGGTTCGTGAGTACGCGCCGTGAATTTATCAGCTCACCTCTGCTTACGGCGGGGCGCACGCGACAGGGGGAGAAATCCAGATCCTCTCGCCACCTAATTGGCCTGGTTCAGTGGCCAATTGAATGCGGCCGGTTAATGCCAGATTTCGTTTGGTCAAGGTGGTGCTGCTCGGCTGCCTTAGTGCCATTTTAGTGTCTCGTAGAGACTGTGATGTGGCTGGAATTGAGTTCGTGTCGGTGATGTATTCCCCCCCCTACCATCGATGGTGTTGTTGATGAAAACAAGACGTTGGTTACACAGTTCGAGGTAAAACATGAGATGGGAGATGGACCGGCATGGCAAAAACAGTAGGTGGTTGTCGCTGCTATACTGTTGGGATTCTGATGACAATTTCAGCTCCAATGTATATCGCGGCCTTTTTAGTTGATCACATCAGCCCAGACCAGACTCGAGACGGTGTGCGTTATGGTTCCGGCAGTAACCATTTAATCATGTTGTAGAAGCTCTCGACCTATTACTGAAAGATATATATACTGAGAATGCAACGTTCGCATGAGCCAGAGCGGCTGCAAGGTGAATCTACGGCCGTTCTGAAAGCATTTGAAGGACAGGTCGTCGTTGTGACTTGGGAGCCATCCGTGCCGTGTCGTGGCGTGTGGCTAAGCAAGACTGGCTTGCATTCACCCATACACAATCGAGTTTACTCACGTCCTACTTTGCCATATGGTAAGAGCTGTACGGTCCTTGTCAGAACCGTCAAATTAGAGTTGTCTTGTTTCATTATTCATGTTGTACTACGAGCCCTCAGCTATTCCCATGCAAGCCATATCTTGGCGCACTTCTGGTATCCCCGCCGAGCGGTTCATCAACTATTCATCAACTATTCATAAAGCAAGTACAGTTCATAAAGCCTTCATACGGTCGTCTAGTAGCCTCCCCAATAGTTTATCACATCTATCACGAAGGATCTCAACTCAAGGGTCTGCGACAAGAAGATGTAGTAAGACCATAAAACACAAGTATATTCATCGTACACCTCAGAGCGAGGCTCTTCCGTGAGTCTCGTAAGGTAAACCGAAACAGAAACCGCCAACCAACACCCACAATGCGGCGCTGGCATATATCGGCACGACTGTGTATCCTGCGTACGTGGAGACGAATGATGCCACGAGACCTCCGAGACGCAGCAGCGTGGAAGCAATGCCAGTTCCCGTTCCTCTTACCGGACCCGGGAACGACTCGGGAGTGAACGCGTACATGACAGCGTACTCTGTGAACAGTCGTTAGCGAAAATATTCGGCATATGAAGGGATGTGGGGGTAGCTCACCAAAGTTGCCCAAGATAGCCGTGGCGCACTGGAACCCAATATCTGAGGCCTCGGTGCTTACAGCAGTGTACGCGAACAAAAACACGCCCGTCAGGACCGCGGACGCGGCCATCATCCACCTGCGCCCGAACCGTGTCTCCACCAGAAAACCCGCCGCAATGGGGCCGAGAACACCGGCGGATGACACGATGCAGTACACCATGTACGTGTGGTCGAGCGTCGTCGTGGCCGAGTACGTCGTCTTCGTCTCGAGATAGGACGGGATGAAGGCGAAGTACAGCGGGTACGCGACGCCGACGGTGAGCCAGATGAGGAACGTGACGGAGGTGTGGCGGGCCATCTTGCGCCCGGCGAAAAGCTTCTTGTAGTTGTCGGCGTTGTAGTCCTTGAAGCTCTCCTTCAGGATCTCCATGTAGGACAGCTTGGAGCCGCGCGGAGCAAGGTCGGCGTCGACGGGCGCGGCGCTGGAGGTCGACTCGGGGAGGCCGGCAAGGCGGCGGTCGACGTCCTGCAGCATGTCGAGGGTGAGCGTCTCCGGGCGGCCGTTGTAGCGGGCGATGTAGTTCACTGCCTCGACGGCCTCGGCGTCGCGGCCCTTGGAGATGAGGAAGCGCGGGGACTCGGGGATCTTGAAGCAGAGGATGCGGATCAAGCCGAAGGCGATTGCGATGCCGCCGAGGGTGATCATTAGGTAGCGCCTGTGGTAATGTGGCGTCAGTCACGGCTTCGTAGCAGGTTAATGTACGTATGATTCGAAGATAATACTCACCAGCCCATGTTATCCTGCATGCGACAGGGAGCGTCCGCCGCGGGACAGGCGAAGTGCGCAAGGAACAGCCACGCGAGCAGCGAGACAATAACCTGTCCGAGGTTCCACCACGCCGACAGGCTGACGAGCAGCCACTGGTGCGTCTGCGGCACGAACTCGAGGAACACGACGCTGTCGACGGGGACGTTACCGCCAGCGGCAGTGCCGATGATCGACCACAGGATGCAGAACGAGGTGAAGCTGCGGGTGCCCGCGACGGCGCAGGCAAAGACGCCGCCATACAGAATCGTGGCGTTGAAGGCGGGCTTGCGGCCGATGAGGTCGGCGGTGGTGCCCCAGAAGGAGGCCCCGACGATGAGGCCGACGTAGTAGGCGACAGAGGAGAAGCTGAGGCGGGCGATGTCGGTGAACTCGTTCCCGATGGGCGGGCGGATGGCGGTTATGCCCTGGGACCAGAAGTTGTCGACGATCCAGCCGAAGCCGTTGACGACGAAGAGGATCCATTGGAACCTGGGAGGTGAGTACGGTCAGTCGGACTGTTCTTGTCGGTCGTGAATTTGGGGGGTCACCAGGGCAGGGTGTTGTCGACTTACTTTCCCATGCCAATCTCGCCGAGGTGCTTCGCGACGATCTCGGACTTTAGGCGGTACTGCTCATTGACGGCGCCTGTGTAGAAGTCCCGGACGACCGAGTCGTTGACAGACTCAGCCTCACCATGCTGCAGGGAATTGGAGCGCGACTGGGCGAGGGCCTCGTCGGCGGCCACCTTACCGACGCTCTTTTCACTTGCCGCAGACATCTTGAAAGGATGTCACTTTTAGGGGGTGTGTCTAGGTAAGACGTGGGAGAGAGGGAGAGGGGTGGAAGGAAGGAGGGACGGAAAAGACCGAAGAATCAGGCTCTGTTCGAACAACAAACAAAGACGAGAAACTAACAGTCGCGAGTGG
The DNA here is from genome assembly GCA_027406025.1 of Colletotrichum musae. Classification (NCBI taxonomy): domain Eukaryota; kingdom Fungi; phylum Ascomycota; class Sordariomycetes; order Glomerellales; family Glomerellaceae; genus Colletotrichum; species Colletotrichum musae. The sequence goes on along the minus strand of JANVYC010000001.1, from coordinate 1,347,348 downwards.
TTGGACAAGGAGGTCTGGAGCTTTCTCCGGACGACGGAATACCTCGAGCTTTATTGACACCGACCGGCTGGTACCAAGGGGACGGCGGGAGCCATAGGGCCAGCAGTCAGAGGAGAGGAGCCAAGGAAAGTCGACGGCGACAGGTACAAGACAAGGATCATCAGTCGCTCGACCGTTGGCATGTCGAGGGTGATTCTGACAGCTTCCTGCAAGGGGAAAAGAGGGTCGACGACGACCAGAGACAGGGAAGAGCAGGGGACGGAGGCAGAGAGAGCATCTGCCGTGACGAGTCGGTCTGGGGGAGAGATCTTGGCCTGCGGTGAGCTTTCTTGTCTCACCGTGGTGATTGAGAGATAAAGCTGGCTGGAGCTATTATCGGTATCCTGCTGCCCTGTCGATATCGTAGAGAGTGCGTGGGCTCTATCTCGACCCCAGATTGGACCCTTTCGACAACTAACCTTGGTGCAAATACGGCTTGCACTATCGGTCGCCCAATCGAAGCTCTGGGATAGTTGATTCCTGGACAGATTACGGGTCCCCCACCCCCACTTTAGGAGGCACAGCTGCTCAGAAGTTGTTGCGACTTGCGAGAGTTGCCATGGCCCTCCCATTCTTGTTCCTGATGGGGGTGAGGGCCCTGGCTGGGGGAATGATGTATGTTCAGCCCAGTCTTCTCCAATCAACTCGGCCCGTTAACAGGAGAGTTTTTGACTCTTTGACCGGGATCTGAAACGACCCATGCTGAGGTGCCTGGAAAGTTTGGACCGAAATTGATGATTCTTACATGGTCGGCTAGCTGCAAACTCCGGGGGTATGGCTTGGAGAAAACCGGGGTACAATCACGTTGATGACGTAGAGTAGGCAACGAGACAACGACAACTTGCACGGCGAAAGCAGTTCTAGTTGGCTGGAAAATCTCTTCGCATAGGAATAATTGGGGCGCGTCGTTGCGCAAAACGGGGTCGCGTTCCATATTGAACCAAGTTTACCTAAAGTTCCATGCACGACGTACATGTATTTGCGAGAATTTCGATTTCTCTTCTTTTCAGGGTCCCCTTCTGGCCGCTTTTCAGGGTCCAATTGGGTCCCCCCTCAAGAGTCGAGGTGCCACAACGACTCAAGCACGTGCTGAAGGGGAACCTATTGAACCCGCGGAATAGGAAAATCTCTGCTTGTATGGGTTCATTGTGCGGTGCCTGTGTCGTAATGATCCATAAACATCCATGGGTTTGAGAGGCTAGATGCCAGCAATCTTACATGGGCAACTCAAACCTGTGGGAACCTGTGCGACATGTACATCCATGGATATGCATGAACATACCATTTTATTGCTTGCGCAGCGCCCTACCCGCCCATTATTAAAACTCGCGGTGAGGAGCAGAGAGAGAAAAAGAAAACAAGCAAACAACGAGAGAGAGTCAGGTTTACTCGGGCGTGACCTGCAGGAATCCACCGAAATAATCGTCGACCCATTGGGCCGCCGACGATCCTGCGTCCGCGCCCCCTGTCGCGTCCCATCGCCCGACCGCACCGACGTAGCCGTCCGGTCTGACGAGGACGACGGCGGCCTCGTCCGCTCCCAGGCCCCCGAGCCACTTGTCCGCGCACGACCGCCCTTGCGTGTCCAGCGGTGCGACGTCGTCGAGGTAGACGGTCCAGCCGCTCCGCGAGAAGAGCGGCGGCAGGGACGCGATCTCGAAGTCGTTCTTGTCGGTGGGTGCTAGATCGCGTCGTTAGCTAGCTGTTCTTACGAGGATGATGGGATCAAATCCGTCATGGGACTTACTGATGAGGGCAAACGTGCAGAGCTCGCTCACTGGCGTGTACCTCTCGGGACGCACATGGACGTCGTCGACTCTCCCTGCCCGCGGCTTCTCTGCGTATGAGCGGGCGGCCGCTTTCGAAAGCTGTGTCACCAGCGATGACTCGGCTGCAACAGTGTCACTGAATGCCTCGAGGAAGGCCTTCGCAGGGGCGCCAGCGACGTTGTCCACGACGGCGTACAGCCGGAACTGCCCCAGGATGGGAATGTCCAGCTGGACGTCCACAGGACACGCATCCATGTACCGCGTGGCCTTGGCCGGCGGGAGGTTGCATCCAGGCCTCGCGCCGCCTCGCACGGCACCCGAGGGAGGGGCGCGGTTCAGCTCGTTCTCGCCGTACTCGACGCCGACGCCCGAGATGAAGCGCGTGTTGGTCCGGAAGTTCTCCGCCAGCCTCTTGGCGTCGCCGCCCGCGATCTCGTTGGCGTGCTCGAAGTCGAAGTCGATGAGGTCGTGTGCGATCTTCTTGCGCTCCCGCTCGTACGTACCCAACAGCACATCATCTTTAGCCAGCCCGCGGAGCGCGAGGTTGAGCTTCCAGCCGAGGTTCCACGAGTCGTGGATGCTCGTGTTCATGCCCTGCGCGGCCTTGGGGCTGTGCGTGTGGCTCGCGTCGCCCGCGATGAAGGCCCTCAGGTTCGGATCGGAGAAGCGCGCCGCGACACGCTGCGCGACGGCGTAGTTGCCGAACCACTCGACGGAGCGCCAGCGCACGCTGTACGGCGCGAGGATCGCGCGGGCGCGCTCCATGACGAAGTCCTCGCCGAGGTCCTTGGAGGAGGACGACGACTTCATCTCTATGTAGAAGCGCGTCATGTTGCGCTCCCGCGGGATGATCAGGACGGACCCGTGCTCCTCCGAGAAGACGACCGTTTTGCTCCAGATGTCGGGGAAGTCCGTCTCCAGCTCGCCGTCGAGCACGCCCCAGACCGAGTTGTGAGGCGTGCCCTGCGCGTACGTGTCCGGGATGCTCTTGCGCACGAGGGAGCGCGCGCCGTCGCAGCCGACGAGGTAGTCGGCCTGGATCGTCGTCGGGCCGTGGCCTTCGGCGTTGTCGCACTCGATCTGCAGCGAGCCGTCTGGTAGCGTTTCGTACGTCCGGAAGCTGTGGCTGCGTCTCACTTCGACGCTGCTCTTGCGCAGATCGTCGACGAAGACGCCCTCGACCATGCCCTGGTGGCACAGCAGGATGTACGGCTGGAGCAGGTCCACGACGGACGCCGGGTAGTGCACCGAGCGGCCGATCCGGCGCAGGCCGTTGGTCTCGCCGGGGCCGGACTCAGATCGCCACATGCAGATGTCGTGCACCTTAACGCCTGTACGGAGGAGCTCGTCGCCGACGCGGAGCATCTGCAGCGTCTCGATGGACTTGGGCTGGATTCCATCTGCGCGGCCGACCGTTGTCTGGTCAGGCCGCTCGTCGACGAGATCTACCTTGTGGCCGAACCTCGCGAGGAGGGTGCTGTTGTTGATGTTAGTGTGTGACCGGAGGAAAACGTCGGGGTGGGGACACAAACCCGAGCATCAGGCCGGCGGGACCGGCGCCGACGACGCAGACGTCGGACTTGCCGGCCGAGTTGCCGTTTTGGTATCCGTTTGAGTGGCCATTGGTGCCGTTGGCGCCGTTGGCTGCTGGTACTGTTGAGCTGGTTGTCATATTGACTTGTGTGTGTGTATGTGAATGAAGTGAAGGCGCTTGGCGGCTTAGTTGCGCTTATCTACCACCCTTCAGGTATTGATCCGAGTCTCTAGGTGAAAGATGAGATGTGAAATGAGAGCGAGTGCGTGAGTGAAGTGGTAGGCACGAAATGACCACTGCTCCAGTCTCCGAGTATTAAAGCAAGCAAGAGTCTTCCGAGATGAGTCGAGATTCAAAAACTTCAACGATGTCGTTATTCCATCTGACGAGAGTGGTTCGATGTTCAGCTGATGGCGATGCTCCTCTCTCCTGTTCGACTTTTGCTTCAAGGTTCCGTCGTCAGTATGTAGAGCGAGCAGCGTGGACTTTGGCAAAGCCGCGCGAGTTTCCCATGTCCAACACCCACTTCCGCCCACTCTTGCACGAACACCACCGTATCTGGGCATTGCAGTTCCCCCACTCTCGGCGCCATTCTCCCATTCCCCTAGGGAAACGACAAACAGATTGGGGTAGCCGGGCAAAACGCGCGGGGAAGCACTGCAAGATAAACAATTGTCCGAATCTCCACTGATAACATCAATCGCGCTCTCGTCGACTTGCCGATGCAAATCCGACCGGGGGCCGGTAGCGGAGCCCGCCGCTCGTTTCCCCGCGCCAACCAGCGTTCGTCTGATGCTTAGTCTCGGTAACCCGAGTAGGCTCGGCATGCCGGCCACCTCCGGATAGCAACCTTCGTTCTGCTTGTTGCGATCCTTTGTGGTCGTCAACCTTTGTAACCTTAGTCGAAACTTCTCTCAATTGTTCCAGAAACACTTTGCGGAAACCCTTATTCACATCATGACGCTCATCACGACGCCCCAGCCAGCTCTTACCTGGCAGGACGTCGCCGCCAAGAAAAGGCTCGTCCAGGCCGAAGCCATTGCTGCGTTTACAGCAAGTGATTGCAACAAGAGCGGCGGTGTTGATGAGAGCTCCCTCGGCGCTATCACCAACGAACCAGATGCAGCGGCTCTGGTTTCCAAGATTTCTCGGGGTGAGGCAACTAGCGAGGCCGTTATCAGGGCATACATAAAAAGGTGCGGTTGTTGTCGCCGTCTTCGGAGTTGCGCGGTTGGTTTCTCGGCGGATAGTTGCTGACTGTCTACTCATGAGTTCAGGGCTATTGAAACCCATCGGGAGGTAAGATCTGCAACCCTGGTACCCGTTTACATATAGACTGAACTGACGCCTCGTGTCGTAGACAAACTGGTATGAACTAAACCTGGCCTGGCCTATGATCCTGCTTGAAAAAGGACAACCTTCACTTTGTGAAGTAATTGATCACACTAACGACCGGTCGTGGGCAACGTAGTCTCACCGAAGTGGTGTTCGAAGACGCCCTTCAGCGCGCCAAAGAACTTGACGCCTACTTTCAAAAGAATGGCACACCAGTTGGTCCCTTGCATGGGGTTCCGGTTACCCTCAAGGACCAGTTCAACGTAAAGGGCGTAGACTCCACGCTTGGTTACGTCGGCAGGTCCTTCGCGCCCGCGACGGATGACGCCGTCATTGTCAAGATGTTGCAGTCCCTGGGTGCTGTGGTCATTGCAAAGACCAACCTGCCTCAGAGCATCATGGTAAGTATGGGACTCGATGCAGCTTGATGTCTCAACGCAAACCTGCAGGAAATATGATGAACGGGACTGACACAGCAACTAGTGGTGCGAGACGGATAACCCCCTTTTCGGTCTGACAACCAACCCCCTGAGCAAAGATTACACGCCTGGCGGCTCCACCGGAGGCGAGGGCGCTCTTCTCGCGACGGAAGCTTCAATGCTCGGGTGGGGAACCGACATTGGCGGGAGCATCCGCATTCCATCGCACATGAACGGGATTTACGGCTTCAAACCCAGCGTAAGTTCAACTCCCAAGACCTAAGTGGCATGTCTCTGGGCCCAGGTTGTGATTGAGAATTGACATGGGACATGCAGAGTGCAAGACTCCCTTATCGCGGCGTCCCCGTGTCGACCGAGGGCCAGGAACACGTCCCCTCGTCCATCGGCCCCATGGCTCGGTCCCTCAACACGATCCAGGTCACCATGAAGCATCTCATCAACGAGAAGCCGTGGGAGCTGGACGCCCGCTGCGCCCCTATCCCTTGGCGCGAGGACGTTTACCGGGAACTCTCCTCCCGCCCGCTGACCATCGGCGTCCTGTTCGACGACGGTGTCGTCCGTCCTCATCCCCCTATCACCCGCGTCCTCCGCTCGGCTGTCGATGCGCTCCGCGTAGCAGGGCATGAGGTGCTAGAATGGACGCCCGACTTGCACGAAGACTGCATCAGAGTCATGGTAAGCCAGCGCCGGTCCAATCTTGGCCTTGCCTTGTCTCGATGCTTACAAAGACATAGGACCTGTACTACACCGTCGATGGCGGCGAGGACATCCGCAAAGACGTCACGGCGGGAGGCGAGCCGTTCATCCCGCACGTCGAGCGCCTCGTCAACCGCGGGAAACCGGTCTCGGTGTACGATTACTGGCAGCTTAACCGGCGCAAGTGGGAGCTGCAGCAGGCGTACCTGGAGAAGTGGAAGGCCGTGCGGTCGCCGAAGACAGAGCGTGCTGTGGATGTTGTGATCATGCCGCCTATGCCGCATGCCGCCGTGCCGCATGGCGGGTGTCGGTGGGTGGGATACACCAAGGTTTGGAACTTTTTGGATTATCCAGCGTTGGTGATTCCCGGCGGCAAGGTCTCCGAGACTGATGTCGGAAAGGTCTGGGATGCCGAGACCAGGGGTGTCGAGGATGAGTGGAACAAGAAGCTGTGGGAGGACAACAGGGAAAAAATGGCTTCGCTGGGGTTGCCTGTGGGTGTACAGATTGTTGGTCGCAAGTTGGAAGAGGAGACGGTGTTGGCGGCTGGCAAGGTCATAGACGATGTCTTACGGGGCACGAGATAGAAAGAGTAGACAAAGACAATCATTACAAGTTTCTTCAGGTACCTATACACAGAAACCACTTTTGTGAAGCACACATGGGAGCCGCGTAACATAGGCGTGCAGTGTCCTAGCATCCATGCTGAGTTTTGTGGGCTGAACAGGCCTCCGGATGTCAAAGTCAACTCACAGGAACCAAGTCTCCATGGTAAGTCACTGACTCTTTGGATCCTTTGAATTCTGGATCTTGTCTTCGTCAAGATGCAGAGTGAAGCGGGCAGGGAGTTGATCATAGTTAAGACTTCACTAATCTTCGAGCAGGTAAAGGAACGTTAGACAACTCGACATGAACTCGTAAATGCATTATTAGAAACTAGGTACTATCGTTACGCCTGCGTCTTCTTCCACTCCTCGTACTTCTTCATGACCTCTTCCCTGCTGGCCGGCATCAGGGCTCCCTCGGGCACGGGGTTCTTGGACTTGAAATAGTCGCTCATCTTGTAGGGGTCAGCCTCAAGTTTGCCAGTATGGTTAGGGAATGTGACTTACTTCTGCCATGGTCACCCACTCCACACCTTCGTGCTTGTTGATGTGCTCGATAATGCGCTCGTGCATGAGTAGGACGTGTGGCCGTCCAGAAACGTCTGGGTGGATCGTCATCGGGAAGATGAACTCGTCTGCAGACCCTTGACATTAGCCGCTAAAATACCGTTAGGTCTGGCCTGTGGGAATCATACCGTATTCTCTGTAGAAATAGTCGAAGTGGTCCTTCCAGATATCCTCGACGTCCCTGCAGGTCAACTGGTTAGCTTCCACTCTTGTCGAGAACAGACCCGTCGAAAAAGGAAACTTGCCTCGGGTTCACCCAGCCGTGCGAGTTGGCCGAGTTCTTGATGAACATCATTGGGGGGAGATCGTCGATGTACCAAGACCCAGGGATCTCAACCAGCCCCGTTTCTTGTCCCTGAACCAGGGGCTTCATCCACTCCTCGGCCTTCTTCGTGTAGTCGATCTTGGTCCACGAGTCACCCGTGCGCAGCCAGTACGCCTGGCAGTCGTGGTGCGACATGGAGTGGTCGTATTCGATGCCGTAGCTGAGCAGCAGCTCAGTGCCCTCTTGGCTGGTCTCCCACCAGGGGGCCACACTGCCGCGAGGGGGCTTGCCACCACAGAACTCGGTCAGCATCTTCCACGTTTTGTCGAGGACGTCGCGCTGCTGCTCGGGCGTCATGTCGGCGGGGTTCTCGTGGCTGTAGCCGTGCAGGCCGATCTCGTGGCCTGCGTCGCGCACCATGGCGCACTCCTCTGGGAAGGTTTCCAGGGTGTGGCCCGGGATGAACCATGAGGCCTTGATGCCGTACTTCTCGAACAGAGAAAGCAGTCGGCGGGTGCCGATTGTGCCGGCCCAGATGCCTGCATAGTGAGGTTGCCGCCGTCAGATTCCGTGCGTGGGGTTGTGCCTGATACCATACTGGCGGGAGATGTGCAGGCTTACCTCGACTGATGTCACTGGTGCTGTCCTCGCCGCCGTAGGAACCGAGCCAACCGGCGACGGCATCGATATCCACACCGTAGCTGTAAGAGGGAGGGTTAGCTGACTGAGACGACTAAGGTGAGTTGTCCGGTGGCCATTTACCAAACGAGAACCTTCTTCTGGCCCATGTTGTCTGATTACGGATATGGTTGATAATATGATAGTGATGCAATTGGCAGCTCAATTTTCGTGTCTTGGTGACAATGGACCTGTTTCCCTCGGCTTTCCGATCAGACTTTATGCTGCGAGAACACAACCACCGAGCTACCTATCCAAAGTCGGACAGGGAGTGCCTCTTTGAGCTCCGATAGGAAAACATCATGGTCATGGAGCTCATGAAGCTACCCCGCATGAGAGCTTTCCCCGCGCTCAGGGGTCACTTCAGGGGTTGCTCTGCATATTCCGCTGCACATCTCCCCTATCGAACGGCTTCCTCCATTCTCGCACAACCTTGAACCCCTCTTGTGACGAAAATAGAGAGACTAGACAAGACGGCAATGTTCTGTTCAACCTATGAGATGCGTCCGAACTCGGGATACGGGGGCTGTCGCTTGTCACCCACCTTCGAGGGGCGCGCAACCCCACCCCCACTCTCGCACTCTCGGTGCGTGCAAGGGTGGTCAACTCCTGGTTTCCCCCATCCCCGCCCGATAACGGACACTTCGCCGCGGACGGCTGTATCGTCAATGATAGGGCTGGGCGGAAATTGTCTTCCATCTTTGGAGCTGCTTGCTTGTTGGATTGCCCACTCTTCTGTTTCCCGAGGCGGAGCAATTCGAGATTCCCGACTACACAACCAGGTGGAGATTCTTCGTCTACGCGACTTGCATGTGAGCTACGGTGCAAGAATGCGTCGGCTCTATCGAGGCGGATTATGTTTATGATATTGTGAAAGGGCTTGATCAGCTTGTTAAGTAATGCCGATGATAGCACGCAAAAAACGTATCTTGGCAGATCGTCTCCAATCTACAATCATCAGTTTTTGTAACCATCTCAGCGTTGTCGACATCTCGCACTAATCGTCTTCGGTGGGATCTCAAGTCACATCAGAGTCGGCACTGCACATCCTCCAATAAGCACATTGCGTATAACACATCTTCAGAATGTCCAAGGTACCAACCCCTATCTGGAATACGAAAGCCCAGCAAATTGACGATCCCAGTTCTCGCTCAAGGGCCGCCTTGCGGTCGTGACCGGAGCCGGCAGGGGCTGCGGCATGGCCTTCGCCCAGGGTCTCGCTGAAGCCGGCGCAGACGTCGCCATCTTCGACGTCATCGACCCGGAGCCTTACGCCTTCGAGCAGCTTTCATCCGCCAACGGGATCACGGCAAAGGCGTACCGCGTCGACGTGACGTCCATGCAGAGCCTGGAGCAGGGCTTCGCAGCCGTGGCGGCAGACTTTGACGGCAGGCTGGACATCTTCGTGGCGTGCGCGGGCGTTAACAAGAATGTCGAGTTCCTCGACACCACGGAAGAGGACTTTGACCGGCTCTACGGCGTCAACTGCAAAGGGCTGTACTTCTCGGCGAAGCTCGCGGCCAAGGCGATGATCGCGAACGGTACGAAATGCGGCAGCATCATCTTCGTGGCCAGCATCGCTTCGCATATGGCGATCAGGTCGCAGAGGTCAACGGCGTACTGCGGCACCAAGGGCGCTGTGAGGGCCATGGTTGCGCCGATCGCCGCCGAGCTGACTAAGTACGGCATTCGCGTCAACTCCATCAGCCCGGGGTACGTGAGGACAGAGATGACGACGCCGTTCCCTCACCTGCTTGAGGGGTGGAAGGACGAGATCATGAACGGCAGGGTTGCGGAGCCGGACGACATCAAGGGAGCCTGTGTCTTCCTCGCTGGCGATGCGAGCAGGTACGTCAACATCAAGTTTCAGTTACCATTTAGACGCACGCATATACTTACAAAGACATAGATATTGCCAAGGTACTGATATCTTGGTGGATGGCGGCGTGACTAAATGGTAGTTAATGCAGAAATATGACTATTACTCAAGCTATAGATCGAAGCCTCAAGAAAATGAACATCGTAAAAAGACGTGTAATTTCTGGTGAGTTTCAAAGTTAATCCAGCCGAATGGGCGGTAGAATCCCGTTCATGCCGATGATTCATATTTACCCTGTCTGGTTCAATCCTCTAAGTCTGCGTTTTCTTGCTGCGTCAGGGGCCGAGCACCGCGATAGAACGAGCAATTGGACATCGAAATTCCCTTTGAGCAACATGAATCTGGATTGAGTATTGCAGCAACCGAAGGCCCTCATAATATATCACACGTTTAGGAGTCTGCATCGATCCATGACCTTGGTGTGGGCCATCTCAAGAGCTTCGTTGTGCATGTGGCTTACATGTTGCCAGGCGCAGTGTTCCATGTCAACATTGTTTCTCCAGCCAGATTTTATAGAGACGCCACAACTTGGACAACACCTATTAGGCGGGAAGGTTTGTTTCAAGAATCGAAGTACCTTTGTCAAAAACCCTGCCAAGACAAGACACGTAATGTAATGGTTGCGCTATGACTTTGAAACTGGTGATCCTGCTCGATGCCCGCCCAGCCTTGAATCACTCTCCATTATACGCCACCTTCAATGTCACGATCCCCGACTACCTACTGACTGACCTAGCCCGAGACCATCGCGGACAGGTGGGCGGGATCTGAAGGTCCATCGATTCTTTCTCATATATACCAGGCTGATTGCCAGGACTTAGTGACGAGACACCAACTCGATTGCAACGTGCGTTATCCAAGCCAAACGACTTTCACGAACCTAAGGTATGTAGATCAATAATTGAACGACTGCGGCGTCATGGGTTGCATCCCCAAACGTATCATATTCATCTCCTCAATCCCCTCCTTGCTGATTTCTCTCAGATTACCAAACCCTCAACAATGTCCTCACTCAAGTACAACAACCCTCCCGGCGCCGCCGAAAGAGCACAGCGACCTGTGCCACTTTTCACAGACCGTCGACCTCGGAAACGGCACAATAAAGTGTGCGGGACAGGGCGGATGGCAACCCGAGACCGGGGCATCAACGCGAACGACATGGAGGGGCAAGTTCGCTTGGCTTTCGAATGTCGACCTCATCCTAAAGTTCGCAGGCCTGCGCGGGTGGGAGGACGTCTATCTCGTCCACTCATATCACTGCGACATCCGCACATCATTCCAGCCGGTCGTCGACGCGCTCAAGAGGAGGATCCCGGGTCATCGGCCCGTATGGACAGCGCTGGCCGTGCCGCACCTGGCGTTCCCTGGAATGTTGATAGAGATTGAGGTCGAGGCAAAGCGTCAGGAGTGAGCTGAGATGGGTGAGTAGCCCTGGGAGAGAACTGGCTGCGGGCAAGGGAACGGGTTTCGAGGCGAAGGGTACAGTTGCTGGGATGAACGGGTGTGTGGGGGTTTGATATCCAGCGAAGCGCCCTGGCCTCGGTTTCTTGGCGTCACGAGAGTCGAATGAAGCGAGAGGGAGGGTAGAAATTCAAGTTTCATTTCCATGCAAAATGCTTGTAGAGTTGTGTTTTCAAGACTGTATGTCTAGCTGCGCGTTAGAGCGAAAGGTCGGTGTCACGGTGATTACCTACGTTCACATCCGTCGTGGGATATTCGAACGCAGTGTATTCGGGTTGACAGAAGGAAAGGCATAACGCATAAAAGCTTGAGATTGAGTGTACCGAGTCAAATCAAAAAGAATAAATTTCGGTTCACCAATTCCTGGAGCGTACCTATGGAATGTTCGCCAAGTCAAACATGAATGGGAAGCTGGAGCTTCAAGTCCCATCCCCACCCCGAACCCGAAGTATTGCGGAACACCCCCACGTCTCCCGGGCTCGCTCAACTGGAGGCTGAATGCAGCCCAGATTGAGAAGACATTGCCCGAATACTGTTGCGGGCCGGCCCGCATGTCAAGTCACTCCCCCCTACATGTACGATGGGATCTAGGACTGAGGCTGGAGTTTTTGGAATGATGCAGGCATAGAGTGATAACCTGACGCGACGACAAAAGACCTTTTCATGGCACACTCAGGTTTGATAGATCGGTTAGGTTATCAAATTTGGTTTCAAATATTTTGTTTACTATAGGAATACGAGAAATCTTGTTACATGTTCATACGCAGACAATCACGCCACAGCAATCTGCGCCGGCTGCTCTTGCTGTACCTTCACCGCGGCGGCGGCCGCCTTCTCCAAGCCCTGCTTGTACAGCTGCGCTCTGCCGTAGGACTCGGCGTACGAGGCCGAGACGGTCTGCTCGACCGTGACGGGGCCGAACTTTGCCGGTTGGGTGGCGGACTTGCAGGTGGGGATGCAGTCGACGACGTAGTCCGGGTTGCCAGACACAAAGACGGGGATGGAGTAGCGCTCCTTGCCGGACTTGTTGATGACCCGGTGGATGTTGCTCTTGTACTTCTCGTTGGTCCACCTGGCCATGAGGTTGCCCAGGTTGACGACGAAGGCGCCCTCCGTTGGCGGAACCTATTGCGAGTGATTAGTCCCCAAGGTAGGAATAGTCGGGAGTGCTTTCCACTTACGTCAATCCACGACTCGTTCTTCTTATCCCACACTTGGAGCCCGTCGACCTCATCTTGGAGAAGCATGGTGATGGCGCCAAAGTCCGTGTGCGCCCCGATGCCGCGGGTGAGTTTCTCATCGGCGTCCTTGGGCTGCGAGGGGTAGTGCAGCAACCTCATGGTTGCCACGGCGCCATCCATGAATCTCGTGAAGTAGCCCTCCTCCAGGTCGAGCGAGAGCGCCAGCACCCTCATCAAGTCCGAAGCCAACGACAACGCGGAGCCGTAGTACTGCATCGACGCCGTGCGGAAGCTGTCAAGGTCCTCGCCGAGCCCCGTGGGCCACTGGTTCGGCCCGCTGTTGAGCTTCTTGTTGATGAAGTAGGGGTGCGTCTCGGGGATCTCGGCGCCGATGTAGAAGCCCTCCTTGAGCTCGGGCTGCGTGCCCTCCTCGAGGATCTGCGACCTGAGCATCTCGTAGCCGCGGTTCCACGTGTTCTTCTCCTTGCCGACCTTCTGCTTCTCCTCGAGTGGGAGGGAGAAGAACTTCTTGGCGTTCTGCATCACGGCCTTTTGCTGCTGCAGGGGTACCGAGTGGCCGACGATCTGGAAGAAGCCATTGTAGAGGCAGCTGTCGCGGACCTGGTCCACCACCTTCTGCTTCTCCGCCGGGTCTTCCGAGTAAAACCCTGAGGGACGAGTTAGCAAGCGGCCCCGGTTCTGCGATCGAGTACCTATTGATGTTTGTTGAATTCAGAATGCACTCACCTGAAAAGTCAATGATGGGGATTTCAAGAGCAGCCATGTTGTTGTAATTCAACGAGACGAAGATGATAGGGCGATGAGATGTTGATGTGATCAGGTGTTGTTCTGCAACTTGGTCTTAGGATTTTGATGTTGTTCAGTGTGTTCTGGGTCATTCAACTGCAATCGACCTCTTCCCTGCCACGATGCCTCGAAATTATACTTAAGAAAGCTGCCTGCGACTCGGAACTATCATCACTCATCCATCATTGCTCGCCTCAAAGCGCGTCTTCTCGGCTTTCCGAACAGATCACATCCCCCCTGACGTAGATGGGTTGAAGAGTGGGGTCAACGATAGCCCTCTCTCCAAGAGTTGGCGAGGGGCTGTCCGTTCAACAGCACGAAGCATTCGTCATTGCCGACAGATAAGCCTACGATAGGGCAGTCGCCAGATCAGGCCATGGGGAAGGGGCAGTGTCATTGTCGTTCTCGGCGTCGCTCTGGCAAAACCCACTTTCCCCTCACTCCGAGTCTGCAAGAGAGATAAGATCCTCTTCGAGATAACGCTTCCGCGGGCATCCCGGGAGGGCGTGACGCTGTGCCCCCCCGCAGCCACGGCCAATCTCGCATATGTGGGGGAGACCATTCGGCGTTCGGGATGACGGGATTATGCCTGTCACTCGCCACATGGTCGAGAGTTGGGGTGACAGGGGGCTTGGGCTCGCGTGCACGCTTGCAGAATGTAGTCACGGCATTGAATCTGGTACATGATCAGGCGGTTGAATGACTGTGGCTCTGACTAAAGCTTTCAACAAACAAGTTGGGGTTGGTCGCATCGCATACGCTGCGGCGACAACACCAGTCACAGCCGACGAGGCCCCGAAAGATACGCCGTATCATAGCAACTTGGCCAGCAAAAACGTCTCAGTGAAGTTCTTGTCTAACGCAGTGATGAAGGTTATGGAGAGAAGTTGGTTCAGTTGGTTTGTAATAGTAGAGGTTACAAATTATATGTGTTGCATATCGGATACCTGAATGCAGATTGCCGCCGCCATGTCCACTTCACCAAGCCAGCTCCTGTCTAGCCCCGCAAGCCGCCTTCTCCAACTCGGAACAGAATGCCTCTTCCTCGCTCAGTTTGCCGGTGTTCATCTCGCCGTACAGGTTTGGCGTAGCCGGCCAAATTTCCCGTCCGCCTTGTGCAAGCTCCTTCTCTCGGTGCTTCATGACCTCCTCCCTGACCGTGTTCTGGAAGTGAATTGGCCCCTGGATGTCCGGTTAGAGCTGTTGAACACAACATCCATTGTCTGCAGAGAGGCTGTGACGTACCTTTTCCTTGTCAGGGTGAAGCTCCCCGTTGATGAAGACCCCTGCGTTCAGATTCTCCTGCGCGCCGACGCAGAGTTGTCTATCCTCCTCCAAGACTTGCTTGTAGAAGGCGTTGATCGCAGCAAATTCTTCGTCGCCAGCATTGTGGTGCCGATAGACCTCGTTCTCGATTCTCGTCTTGGTGGCGCTCACTGGGATCATTCGTTGTATGTAGAAGAAGTTGGATCTTGACGAAGTGTTAGCCTCTGAAACTCAAAACTCGGAAAGCGAGTCTCCTCCAGCGTGCAGCTTTTGGGGGGTCCGTTACTTACGTGATAGTCACCGAAGTCGAAGGAAAGAAGAATGTGATCGACCTCCTGAACTCGTCGTCTTCGTCCTGTGCCTTCTTGTTGATGATCTCATGCTCGAGACACCCGCCACTCGGCTCGACCTTGTACTTCGTCAGGTCCGACACGCCGGCAATCAGCGGGTGCGAGGTAGGGCAGTGGTAGCACTCATTGTAGTTCTCGATGACTGCCTTCCAGTTGGCCTCGAGCTCCATCTCCCAGACGTGGTCGTACTTGTACCCGCCGGCGAAGTCAAAGTTCTGCATCCTCGGCTTCTGGTAGACGCCGCCAAACTCATCCTCCCACATGACGTCCGGCTCTCCCGCTTGAAGGTTCACCCACACGAAACCCGCCGGATCGATTCGGACGTGGATGGGTAGGAGGCCGTGCTGGCTCTTATCGAACCCCTTGACCGTGTCGAATCGGGGGGCTTTGGCGAGGTTCCCCTTGAAGCCGTATGACCAACCGTGGTACTTGCAGCTGAGAATGCTCGCCTTGCCGGACCGGGACTCGACTACGGGGTATGCCCTGTGCCGGCACACATTGTGGAAGCCGTTGATGTTCCCTTCTCTATCCTGAACGAGGAAGAAGGGGAAGTCGGCATAGTTGAAGGACACGAACTCGCCGGCCTGCTTGAACCTCAAGGTGTGCGTGACCATGATCCACTTCCTGGAGATGATGGCCCTCCGTTCGAGCTGGTGCAGCTCTGGTGACCGGTACCATGAGGCCGGAAGGCTTCGAGCTGGCTCGGGCTTGGCTTCTTCCGTCGCCGTCGAGAGCCCCAAGAAGCGCCACATGTCGTTGGATTGAAGTTGAGATAAGTGGGTAAAAGCGAAGAGGCTCAAGAGAGTCGCAGAAACCGGGCAGAGTTGCTTGGTTACAATGGAGAAACTATGGAGACTCGCAGCGTTTGTCCCGTTAACGACCCAACATTTGAGAGTCCGAAGGCCGTTTGGCGCTTTAAGACAGCAAGCCGGCCAACTCTGGCCCAGCGACGGGGTCTGGCCGGCGAGAGTTATCGTGGGTGGGGAGAACGTTCTGGTGGCTGCCGAGATAATGCAGGTGGAAATGGGGGTGGGGTTGCATCGAAGCCGGGGTCCGTCAGCTCTGAGCAACCATCGTGTTGATAAGCTCCTAAGAGAACTGATATCCGCCGAGCGATCCGGATGTCTGAGAGAACGGATTTGGAAAAGGCGGGGTAATAGGTATCGTTGTCATGATCTTATTGCCAACATGTCTTGGGGTGTGATGTGGCCGTAGCGAGTCGCCGGGTGTTGCTCTGAGACAATAGCGGCGGGGTGGATACACGATCACGGATGGCGGGGCCGGCTACCGACTCCGGTGGATCGGAGCGCCGTTGGCCAAGGCCCAGAGGGGTCGGGAGACCGAGAGAGGAGATGCGCGGAACGGCATGTGACAGCAAGAGCGACCAATACCTTTCATAAGTGGGGATGAAAACTGCCGCCGTGTAACAACCAACTGGCACTTGGCAATACACCTTTCGACGTGGACTCATCTAGAACCTCAACCGGTGTTCTTGCAGCTGCTAGCTCATCCGCTTGATGCATGCAACCTCCAATTTGCCTTACATCTAGTGGGACAACTGCATGTGTACATGTAGGTTTCAATTGTACGTGTCAGCCCGCAATGTCATTCCTAAACTGAGGGAGCGCTAGTTCGCTAGGTTGGTAGACTTTGCTACTGACTATGAGCGTACGTAGTATACGCCCTTGAGGGCACCGGTGTCTTGTTTGTGCCTCTAAATAACAAAGACATGGCTGTACGGGGCGCGGAACCTTTATGACCATCACCTTCTCTAGGAACATGTAACTTCCACACCAAGTATACACAGTCTAATAGATAGTTTCCTCTCCGAACCTCCCACGCACACTAATTCCATGCCGAGCGAAAGACTTACGGTTCCTCACTGATTATTCAACAAATAGAAAGAGTATGATGATTACGCAACTGCCAACCCGGCCGACTCAACTTCCAATCCAAGTGGTTCCGATATCCACGCAGTTTAAACAGTGGTTAATGAACACTTACAATAACTGCTGCTTGAGGCAATCTTGTAATTGGGTATGATGCGATCTGTCAAAACCAGTAAGAGGCTTATTAGGGTAACCGCTGACATGAAGATGACAAAACAAATGGCCTGTCATATTCACTGCCTGCAATAATACCGTATAGATTAAAACTCCAGTGATTGTCTGTAGCCATCAGGTTATTGGATTAAACTTACTCCTGCAATAAATTTCTTTGGTTGACTGCCCCGGGGGCTACTCCGCGTGGGCCTCGCCTGGACAACTCCGGAGCCGGGAACTGTGGACTGTTCCGTCGCAAAGCCAGTTGCCACTGGACAGGAGAGCCATGCAAAGTACAGCGCGGGAAAGGCCTGTTTTGGGAGATGGGTAGCAACACATAGACGAAATTAGAAAGAAAGCCGGCTTGGAAGCAATGCACACGGACGGGCTGACGGTCGCGCAGATCACGAATTCCAGAATCAAAACAGAAGATGAAAGTCAGAGCAGCTTTCCCATCGCTTTTCGATGTATCAAAGCCGCAGTCGGGGCAGCATGGAGATCGGTGTTTGATGTAGATTCGTTTATGGTACACCGATTGTGCTCAAATGGTTTCGCACCTGGCCCACGGAGTCAACATCTGATAGCAGGAGGTCTTTTTCCATCCTTCCCCTCAAATTATGCATGTCCCTTGATGTTACGTGGTATTGGCCTCCACCGCAGCGGGGTGACTCGGGCAAACTACTTCAAACGGCAACAACTATGTTTCTTCCAAGGCAGATAGTTTAGTGACGAAATGCAGTTCCTCCCCGCCCTCCGTGTAGGGGCTCCCAAGTAACAAATATTTAAACACATAGATCCAGAAGTCTTCTCTCCTCTTGGAGCTCATTCTCATGCTCGTACGACCATTGACGATTCTCTCTTTCAAGCAGTCACTACTCTTTCAGACAACATGAAGTTCTCCGCAGCTATCATTCTCGGCGCCATCGCCACCATCGCCGCCGCCCAAAACTGCTGGGAGGACACCTTCTCCTGGAGCCCCACCTGCGGTCGAGGCCACTGCTTGTTCGACTACGACAGGAACGTCTGCTCTTGCGAGGGCTGTGAGTTCCAGCGGTACGACACCGAGATAGTCTGCTGCGGCTAGAGTCACACACAGAAGACGATTCATGACGCTCATACAGCATGTGGTAAGCAGCCCGGCAAGCAAAACACGGACCCCCTTTTCTGCTTGGCCTCTTGGCCGCGGGAGTCAGGTGTCTTTGTTTTTGTGGGCGTTACTAACCAGTTCAGGATCTTTTCAATGTCCTCCATCTTAACGATGATCCAACCCAGAACAGCTTTCTATTGTCATTTCTTGACAAAATGAGACTTGCCTACTTGGAGGAGGATCAGGTGGTTCAGCGATCCGTGCCGTCTGAAGTGCCCACGGATGGTAGATTGCAGGTTCTTCAGTTCTTTACCCCGGTACCTAGGTAGTAAACAACTCTATTCATCAAGAACAAACGAGGATTGTACTCATTCCCCAGTTCACTCGACCAAGACCCTTTGCGATCTCTAACCCCCGTGTCTGCAACCAAGTGAGCCCTCAGCACGTGGCCAAACACAAATGCGGGCTGCGTTGATCCTCCTAGTCGTTTAGTGTCTTGGCCAGAGGTTCAATGGTGCATGTCAGCATGAATCAAAGTCTCCCCGGTCATTTTTACACTTCCTACTGGAGCGACCGCAAATGTGCACTTTTTTGCTGTGCCGTCAGACCAGCCTGCATGGTGTTGGGCAGCCAGGCGTTCGCTAGTCTTGCCGCTACGTCAATCAGCAAATGAGCCTCCTCTCGCCCGTCCACGTCACCGGCTTCCTTCGGTGTAAGGCCACATACCGTGGCCTAATCTGGACTCGAATGCATCTGGGGGCTCGGGAGTGAGTGGATGTACGTGTAAGCAAAAGAGTCAACCACAGCTGGTGAATTGTAATAGTCAGCCATCTACACACCACCAACTTCTGTCATATGACAAGTCTGATTCACGCCTGAAGAGGACGCAGCCACAATCGTCCGGGTTGAACGGAAATTCCAACCCGTACAATTCCGTCATGCACGATGAAGAAGGCAGCAAAAATGCAGGCAGTATGACCCAAGGTCCAGAAAGTGCACTTTTCGCGGCTTTGCGAGATGTCATTGGCTTGCGACGCAGTACTTTTCCAAAATGTTGAGACGCATATCGGTGGGATGTTTTCCATTTGCCAACTGGGAATTGGGATTCTTGGAAGTTTGGCCTGGATGCGCCAGCCCCTTTTCACTGCCCGCTGCAAGAAGGATGTGTGCCTTACCCAACCGAAGTAACCCTCCGTCATCACACGACGGGTGGTCTCACGTATGTCATCTGTCGTTTCGTCGTATAGATATGGGACGTGAGGTACGCCACGCTAGGCAGACGTGGAGTTCTCGGATACTAAGGGTGTTGGGTGTTTCCAAGCCTTTAAATTATCGCAAGATCGCAACCCGCGAGCTGTGCGCTTCTGAGATCTCACGCACCTTGGCTATTGAAACTGCACCAAACTTTCGCACATCACCATGACACGACACCACAGCCATCGTTTCCACAGAGGAGCCAGGAAGGTCTGCAAAGAAGATGAAACGACAACACCAGTACCACCAGAGGCTGCGGAAGATGTCATCTGCGAGCCGCAATATTTAGTACCAACGGCAGGAGAGTGGTCAAAATGGGCCCTGGATACCGAGGGCAGAGGCTTTTACTTTAGAAATCGCGTAGGAATTGATGGTACGTTTGGACCTGGACCCAGGCCACCCGCGAGCTTCCCTGACGTCCTCTCTCCACACAGGCGAAATGGAATACGACTTCGCATCGCACCGCCCGTTCCAAACCTCTTCCATACCCACCTACACCCCCAGCTACCAAACCTACTACCCTTCGCAACCTACACCAGTTCAACACCTCCGTCCAGAACCCATCCGATACGCGCAACGAAACTTCCATCACAGGGAAGACAGGTCGAGTAGCGCATCCGACTTCAGCCACTCCTCGTACGACCACGACTTTGAAGCACATGAAAGGACGTCTGGCATTACGATCCCAGCTATCATCGACGTCGACACGGAGAACAACGTCAAGGTCATGGTGCCGAACGTCCGAGGCGGTGGGGAGGCGAGCTTGATGTGGGGCCATAAGAGCAAGTACTCTGGCTCCCGGATGAGTCCTGGGCTGAGGATTCGCGAGTGGTTGCAGAGTGAGTTCGAGGCGTGACGAGGACGAATGAGGTTGCTGTTTGCATGAGTGGTGTATGAAAAACGGCGGGATAGAATCACCAGTATTCCATTTATGGCACGTGCATGTAAAGTAGCATCTGAGGCCTTCCACCTAATTCAAACTGTCTATTGTAGTGCTAAAAATCGATGAAATCCAGGGTAGGACCTCCCAGTTATACTTCACTGTTGTGATAGAGGGTCTGGAACACGTATGCTCTTGTCCCAACCATGCTCAAAAACGTCTCTAGTACGCGCCCAGTCTCGTACGGCATCAAAGTTGCGGCACGTGTGCATGACGCTGGCAACCTCTCTATTCTGTCCATCTTCCCAAACCCAAGGATGGGGAGTGATGTCCACCGAGCACATGACGGCCTGTCTGAGAGCATCGACACAGTGCTCCAGATGCATAAGACTCATAGGGTCGTCGGCGTCTGCGGACCATGGTCTTTCCTTATAGAGGCTTTTCCTGAGTAGATTCTGCGCAAGATTGTGTCTTATTAGACAAAGGTCTTTGTTGAATCACGAAACCCAGCTTGGGAAGGGCCTTACCACGCAATGCAGCTGATGGAAAACGCCCAACATGATCACATAGGTACCGTCGTACTTTCCATCTTTGTCAGGGACCGGGACCGTCTTGTTGACCAAGCGCGACGCTTGGTCACGGTTGATCACACTGGTGCCGACTAGCAAAGATTATCCCGGCTACGTGTTTGCCATGGGGGCGGGTTCCCAACGTACAGCCGTATAAATCATTCCACAAGGCTTCTCGCTCTGGAGTAGGAGGCCCCATGTATGCTGTCCGGCCGCCGTCAAAACCACTGGTGAAGACAACATTCCGATGACCGACAATGTTCTGTACCGGTGCTATTTTGGCCTGGCATTAGCCTGTCATCGTGCTCCCTTATGTTTGATGGATGAATACTTACAATACACTTGATTAGCAAACGCGGGCATCGCGGAAATCGTCGCTCGGCCGAGCCCCATGCCAACGAAAACAAAGATGAGGCTGACGAGCATTGATAACCAGGCCTGTTTCCACCGGCTCCGTTCGAGATCATGGCGTGCGACAAGCTGACCATCTTCCGGAATGAACGGCTCTTCTTCAATTGGGACCGAGGCGTTGCCGACCGTAGATCCGTGCAAGAAGAACATGATGAAGACCTGCGAAATTCCGATGAGCTGGGGACGGCTGTGAGGGCCGGGTAGTGAAGAATGGAGAAAGGAAGGAGAGAGGAAAGAAGCGAAGTGATGAGGCACGGAGATGTCGCCCATGGCACTTGAGAGGAATCCCGGGGACAAATCTGCAGAATATTTTCCGAAACGTTTAGATGCGACAGGATCGCATATTTTTGCCCAATAGCACACATTCAAGTCCCCAACTAAGAAAATATTTAGCGAAGCGCTCGTTTAAATGACTCGACAAACTTCAGTCCTAGTGAAGGTTACACGCAATGTTTGCACATTTGTCGCTCTTTTATTTCCCACTTCGGAAGAAATCTAAGGCGTCGTCGAGAACTCTGATCAGGCGTGACCAACTACCTATCAACTTCAACCCTCAAATTCGCATCATGCCGGAGACATCGACCGCGCCCGAGTAATTCGGACCGAAATTTATGGTTCCCGGCTTGAATGGACGTTTGTTACTAAATGCTTCCGGAACTTGACTCACCAAATGCAGTTGATGTTAAGAGGATATCAGCGACGAAAAGGCCATGCGAAGGATTTCCGGCACTACTGCAATACGCAGACTTCTTTTTCGGACCGAAGACAGAGTGGTCCGTATCAGTAGTTGAAGTTAGATGTAACATGGTGGATTATTCATAGGAATTATCCTGTATGGTGGGCTCACCGACTACCTACATGACTACTCAACTATAAAGACGTCCCTTCATCCTCGCTATGTTGTTGTCCCAGAACTATCTCACCTGGCACATCTCTTCAGTACAGCTCATAAGATCTATTTCCAACTCTCAGTTTGAAATCCTCATTTAAAATACCTTCGCCCGCAACCATGAGACTGTCCAACACCTTCGTGACTACCTTCCTTGTCTGTTCTGCAACTGCGGCAGTGGTTCCAGTCCAGGTAAGTAGCCAACGTACTGTTGTGTGTCAGTTGTTAACATAATTTCCCCCGATGCAGCATGCCGATGTGGCTCAGCTCGACGTTGGAGTTGGAGGCAACCACGTAGACTCCCAGGGCAGCGGGAGCCAGTCGCAGTGGTCTGGCAACAAACAGCAACCGGGAAGCGATGTGGGAGGCAACCACGTCGACTCACAAGGTAGTGGGAGCCAGTCGCAGTGGTCTGTCACGAAGGAGCATCCTTCAAAGAGGGCGGGACGCGATGTGGGAGGGAATCACGTCGACTCCCAGGGTAGCGGGAGCCAGTCGCAGTGGTCTGGCAACAAGCAGCATCCGGGAAACGATGTGGGAGGGAATCACGTCGACTCCCAGGGTAGCGGGAGCCAGTCGCAGTGGTCTGGCAATTAGCAGCATCCGGGAAACGATGTGGAAGGCCAACCATGTTGGCTCTCAGGGTAGTGTGAGCCAGTTGGAGCGGTCCGTCAGAGGGTCGGGTCTGTCGAAGTCTACGCGAGGCGACATGGGAGGTCACCAGGTTGGCTACTGAAGCAAATGAGACGTAACTTGTGTTGAACAGCGTGACATCGAAAGACATATCTTTGAGATAGCATCGATGAGGCAAATCACACCCTGTTCTACACTTTGACATAAGTACCTAGTCCGGGCGGCGAAGCCGCAGTGGATGCTCCATTTCGTACTGGCCATTTTGAAGGCGGCTGGTGATCCAGCCGCACTTGAATGACAGAGCGGTCGTCTGGCGTGCGTCAGAGGTAGAGTTTTTATCGGCGTCAGCTTTGACTAGGAGCCAGAAAATCGAGATGTTTTTCGCAACTACGTGCTATCGATAACTCGATTTGGACCCAAATGCAGTCGCGGAGACTGATGAAGTGACCCGCCAGATGTACTCGGTTCTTATGCGTCTCATGACTAATGGGACAGGACCTCTTGTGTTCAGTCTTATCAACAGGGCAATCAAAAGCCGCGGAATATAATATCTCTATTGCGTCGCTGCAGTAGAGGCGTAGTCTGGTGGGATGTATCAACTCCTCTTCCGATCAAGGTTTGCACCGGCCCGAGGTGTTAAGTGAATAGAATCAACTCCTTCTGTCGTACTGAAAGTACGTATACGCGATTACCAGCGTTACAATCGTGGATCCCACTTTTGCAGCGTCACAGTTATGAGCCCTTTCTACCTGTTACTGTGCTATAGTGGTAATGCGTGTACGTCCACAGCCGAACGGCTCCATATCCGTCCCCCTATAGGTTTGAGTTAAGACTGCGATACCTATTCACTTAAGAAAAGGTCGGGAAACAATCATGTGGTAAGAAATGTGGCAGAATATCCAGTCTCTACTATACTACTAGACCGTAGAGTCTGGGGGGATGTGTCGTACTGAAAGTACGTATACGCGATTACCAGCGTTGTAATCGTGGATCCCACTTTTGCAGCGTCACACCTTCTCTGTACGGTTTCCGCCGATTCTACACGCAATAATGGCATGTCTGTCCCCGTGGGGAAGTCCGTCGACAGCTTAGTGCCTGAACAGAAAGCGTGACCATCGTATTCGGTCGAGAATCAGTGTTGCCCTTGGAATGGAGGGCGGTAGAGTTTCGGTTCGGTAGCGTCGAGATGGTCTTGGGATTGAGGGCGCGGAGGTGACCGGAACTTCCTGCCTCTTCAGGAAATGACGGTATCTCCGCGCCGAAACCTATGCACGCTG